>CM066033.1:923693520-924931567 GCA_033557465.1 Ichthyophis bannanicus
GTCCTGTGGATTAAATTACACCACAAACATACTGTGGCTAGGGTCAACAAAGGGGCCACAAAAAAACCATACAAATATCGGGAAATGCACCAAGCTACGTGGCTGCACTGATGAATGCACTCTGCCCAAAACAGCCCCTGGTGGTTATCATCAGGCCCAAACGGGGCATGTCAATGACCCACATGAGCATAGGTTATGGAGTCAGCCACATGCATCTGGAGCCCCTAGTGCCGTGCAATGGTGTAGGAAGGCTGTAGCACCCTCAAAAAACTGACACAGCTCATAGCAATTGTCACTAACAACACAGTATGGCTCAGTCCAAACCAACTGGTCCTTCAAACTATGTCAGTGGCCCCACAGGGCACCTGACACCACCCTACACCCACACTCTTTCGTGTATTGCCACCGCACAAAGCTCAGGGGCACCGCAGGGGCATAGGCTCCCACAGTGCAGATTTTTAGTCGTGTGGGACTTCATTGGTAACTGATCCCCTCTGGGACTCTGCACCAGTGACTCAGAACCGCACTCAGGCAACAACCCACACGGACAATATACGTACAACCCTGTGAGGTGCCTAGTGACAATGTGATACCTACGTGTACATTAATGGAAATTGCAAGGGGGTGCGTGCATTTCCCAAATGATGGAACACGTTGCTCCCCAGGATCATACACCACAGGTGCTTCTATTACCTGTGTCCATGCTCCACACAGTTCTTTGCCACAAATGAGGTAAAGCACAGGACACAGTAGTCTGAGAAACAGCAATATTCCACGGAGATGCCAAGGGTGTATGGCACCCTGCACTGGACATACCATATGACACGACACCCTCCTGAATGGGATGAGAGACATCCATCCTAACATCCCCCACATGTTCCAATATATAGATGATAACGTTGCTGTGTTGGACGTGGTGTCCTGTGTCCGGGCGCCAAATGGAAAGGGCCCCCTGATCTACGACCACTCTGTTGGCGGCACCTATGCTGTTAGCACAATCTCATGGATTACAATGGCGCCACACAACTCTGGGATTGGCGTTGGAACACTGAATTGCCGCCATTGCCGTGTGTTCCATGCAGTTTGTTCTGTAACCCGTGAGGGTGTCATAATACCCCTGTCCTCTGGGGATGAGGTGATGTAGTTTTCAGAATATCTCCAGACCCATCGAGATGTGAGACACCTCCCACATTTACATGGGGGTGGATGAGGTGATCGTCTGACAGGTACTCTCATTGCGAGAGCAAATGGATGCTAACAGGGTAGCATTGGACCAGGTGTGGGTGCCATAGGCTGAGTGTCTTAACCCGCCATTGTGTCATGGTGACATGTGCGGCAACAGCAACCTACATGGGCCAGGCTGTCACAACGGTATGGTGTGAGAACACCACACTGAACCCTTGCCCCACTTGCAGTGAAAAGGTGCCGGCAGAGTATCCACAACGGTGGATGCTGAGGGTCCACACTGGCCATTAGGTTCCGATGACTACGATACTGCAAGCGGATGCACGGCAAGGACTAGCCGCACTGATTCCCACCACAAAAGGGATTCTATCTGTCATATGCCCATCAGGGACAAACCCAACACTCGCAAGCTGACTGAAGCTGTCAACATCACACATAACACCATATCTGGGAGACAGGCAGCCGTAGCTGGTCCCCATCGACAGCAAATCCCCAGGACCCTGACGTACCCTGTGATGTAATCCCCCCCCCACAGCACAACAAGGAAACATGTGTGGAACATCTCATGCGATCCATGTCCCTGCATGTATGTGGGATGTGAGAAATCATAGTAGGGCTGGAACCCTGCACACCATAGTAGTTGGCACAGTCCCGAACCCCACCAAACCCCACCCCTGTGCAACACAATGGAGGGATCTGTCCCTGAATGTGACCCCAGCAGCCCCTATGGAACATGCGGTAAACCGAGTATGGCAGGGGCACCGGTGGGGTCGCCTCCACAGCTGGGTTGTGTGTTACACAGCCCCTACATGCACATAACTGAGACTACAGGAGGGCACAGACACCACATGTCGTGTGCACACAACTGGGCAGGACTATACCCCTGAGGGATATACATATGACACAACAGGGCAACGCCTACCCACATCCCCACAGGCCTCACTATATACCCCCCCCCCCCATCACAGGAATGGCCACACAGACATCTGGCCAGCCACCACACAGGCCTGTAAGTCCCCATCTGTATCTGCTTAGCACGGTGAGGGCCATCTCAACACACATCACACCGCCTGGGCCCCGCCAAAACACGACTACAGTATGCACTGGTGCACCTGCGCTGGGTAGATCTGCATATGGTCGTTGTGCCAGGGGGACATGTTACTCCCTACGCACACCTATACGTGCGGTTCCAACTGGGCATCCCCTCACGACAGAGGGTTCAGTCCGATACCCCTCCACACACCGGGTGCACTGCCAAGGGTGTGTGCTGTCTCATGGATATCATGTGAGGCCCCCACAGCATGTCACCCATCTTGTTCATGTTCACATGCACTCCGCGACAAGGGTTTGCAGAACTGACAACAACCCATCAGCCTGCAGCCATTGCTACCCTTGCAGTGATGCCATGTGAAACATGGGCACTAGCCAACAATAAACCCACCTCTGTTACAGAGATATGCACCAGCATGGGGGCACATAGAAGCCTTCCCGTGCCCCCTGCCATTTTGTCTGTGTGTAGGGCAGTATACGTAGGGGTGCGTCCACATGTGGGCTGCAGCTGGGCCCAGCACGGGCTGCAATAGACACTCAATCGTCAGGGCCCACAGAGGGATGACCATGTGTGCTAAGAATGCTGTGAATAACATATCCACACGCATACCCCTTCCCTGAAGCAAACACCCATAGGGAGAGAACACAGATGCCTACCTCTTGTAGGTGCTGCTGCCCCACAGGGGCACATCCCACCTTAGGGGGTGCATACACTGGCAATGGTGTTGAGTGGGTCCACAGCAATGGTGACCGTTGCATCAACCTGCATCTGGGGGCATCAGACACACACACCTTGGGACAGCTGCCTGTCAATAAGCAGCAGGGATATGTCCCGCAAGCAACACCATGTCCCCTGGGTGTTCTGTCGACCCACCCTCACCCTCAGAGTGTCTGTGTCCACGCCCCCACATACTCCCCCCTCACAACCACACCCTCTGTTCTCTCACTGTCCCTCCCACGATCCCACCTGTTGTGTGGGTGGGGGGATGGTTGGTGGTGAGATGGGCTGTGGCGCAGACTGCAGGCCACAACAGTAAGGCTGCTGATTGCTGCCCTATCTGTCAATGCATGTGGATGCCAGCTAGTGCTCTGTATTGATACTGTCAGTGACAACCTATGTGCAAACCTATTCCCAGCATATGTGCGGACTGACTGCTGGTGGTGCGTTTACCATGATGGATATGCCACAGGTAGTCCGGGGGGTGGGAGCAGCAAGATGTGGCCCACCCAGGAGCATTAGGCAGGCTGCGCGACAGACACAGTTACAGGTGGCACTTGCTGACAGCAGAACAACATTTGCATGTTACACATGGTGGAGGAACTGCAGGAAGAAGGCTCGCGAACTACGACAGTTCACATGCCGGTATTTGTGAACAGCTCAGCACAGAGGGAGGAGCACCACCACGATGGTGATTAGTGGAGGGCTATGTCCGACTAGTGTTAAAGTGTGCCATTGAACAAACTAGCCTCTGGCCTGCCTTATCTGTACATGATGTTCGCGTGCCACACATGGATGGGCCCTTGATAGTCCCTGTCACCACCTCAGCAGGTGTGGAGGCCAGTGAACGAGGAACCACACACCTCCAACATACAGCTTCCGCAGTGCCAGCACACGCCGCACAAGGGGGGAGGATGAGCCCTTGGAGGAGAACCTGCAGCCCGACCATGCAGGGGATCCGAGGAAGGAGGGGACGGATGTGGCATGGTTGGTGGTGTCGGCGAACGAACGGACAACACACATGCGGAGGAGGATGAGGATGTCCACCCCACCCCTACCCCCAACGAAGGGGACTGGAGCGGATGGGACATTGGGGGGTGCCGGGGAGAGGGCCACAGGGGGAAGGGGTGCTGACAGGGTGGGAGGGAGGGGGGGCCTCTGTCTGGCCGTGGGCAGGGTGGAGGGAGTATCTGCAGGGAGGGGAGGATGGGGGAGGGGGGTGTGTGGGGAACACAGCCCACCCACAGGGCCATGGGGGCAACCAGTCAAGCCACTTGCAGGTGTGGGGCACACAGCACGGGCGTTGGGGGCAGCGCTATTCCTGTGCCATCCAGGGCCACTGTCACGGCTCATTGCACAATGCCAGCACACAGTACAACAGGCAATGTGTGTCTGTGCTAGCTGGCAGGTGTAAGCACGATATCTTAAGTGGCCGTGGATGACATCACGGCCGTGACACCATGTGGTGTTCAACATGCCCTGCAGTTGGCGATGACCGGTGGGGCTGTTCGGTGGCAGGTGGACACCGATGTGTTGCAGCCTGGCATCCCGATTTCCACCTGCTTTCCGACCAGCGTCAACAGGCAACCAGCCATATGTCACCTGTGACGCCCCCATGTGCCCTGTGTTGCGCAGTTGTTCCCCACCCCCCTTTTGATGCATTTGATGTTGGGCATGTTGCCACGTTTAACTTATGGTTGTGTAAGATAAACTGGTTTTAGTTTGTACGTTGCATCTATGGCCTTGTGATTGCCTCACACGCACCACCATGTATGCAAGGATGGGATATGTCTATCCACCTTCCTGGGGATCACATTGGCATGGACACCATAACGGTAACAGCAACACAGGAGGAGCTGTGTGAATATCTATGTGGGCATGGCCATGGGACAGTTGTAGGCCCAGAGGCTGTTGCCCTGCATATGTTCCCGAGACACAAGCATGTCCCAGGGATGGGTCTGGTGGGACAGCAGTTTGTGTTGGACAGCAGCAATGTAAATATGCATGGCCCACCTGTGTGTCGCAGACCCATGTATGCCATGTAGGTGCGGGACAGGCCTGTCAGCATTGCCAAGGACACACCCAATTGCACACGTAGGCCCCATTGTGCACGGCTGACGGGGATTTAAATGGTGACTGGGCAGGAAATTGGTGCTGTAACCCCTGGGGCATGCCGACATATGCAAGTTGCCCATGTGTACACCTGTGAGTTGTAGCCAAAGTGTCAGTGACCACAGCATGTGCATGTCTGGAATGCCAGGTAATGGCATGTGGTGCAGTAATACCTGACAGTGTGACAATCCCTGCAACAAACGGGCCTGGTCTCAGAATCATCTGTCCATGGGCAGAGCATTCATGTGCACACAACCTGAGCAGTATAGGGGACACACATGGGAGTGTAACTCTTTAATGTATGCTAGGGGAACCATGTTTGGTCTGCTCTATTTGCGACGCCCGTCACCTCACAGGTATGGCACCTGGCAATGGAGGTCCCCGTTCCCCTGGCGCCACCCGATCCTCTGGTGCCTGTAGCGGAGGTGGTGTTGGCGGCGGTGGTGGTGGTGGTGGTGTCTGTGGTGGCGGTGGTGCCATCCTCACCAGCGCAGCCTCGATGCCCTCCACTGCCACACACATCCTCTGGTATGGCCGGTCACATATGCTCTGTCGCAGATGTACCATCTCCTGGATGAGACGTTCAGAGGATTGCCGCAGAGCTATGAGTTCCTGACGAATGCCTGTGTGGGGAGAAAATGGCCGTGTGAGAGCTACCCCTGCCAGGTATGACAGTAATACACAACAGGGTGGGACATGTCACACATGCTTTTCCCCTGCATGTTACGAACTGTAGTGGTCAGGTGCATATTTAATGAATGGGGACATACCTCAAAGGTGTATGTTAGGCCACACACAGGACGGGCCCAATGTAAATGATGTGTGTGACAGGCACCGGGATAACCCATCCCAGCCGGCCCAACACTGTCCAGCACATGGCCAATATTTCCTGGGACACAGAGCAACAATATGTACATTGTGTGTGTGGCTGGAGGGTGCGCATGTGATTGCAAGGACACCTCGGGATACCCATGTTGTAGGGGAGTTCATATGCTAACAAACATAACATGTGGGATGCAGAGTTCGGGGATACACACGGCCTGGGCAGGTGATAGGTGCATTGCTCTTTACTATGATGGATGGGGGGAGAGCCGCAGATTCAAACCCCGGACAGGGGCCCATCCACAACTGCACCCTGCGTCGGTCAGATACGGGTGTCACCTCCCCCACGGGGGAGACGCAAGTGGTCAGATAACAGTGCAGGGCGACCCTATGAGGCATGTGCAGGGCTCACAATGCGTATGGTGATGACAGGATGGTGCATCACCCGGGTACACGCTGCACATTTGCCTAGCCAGGTGTATGCGAGGCATGCCACTGCGGGTGGCAGGCCATCGGGATGTTTCAGAGTCACACAAAGGGGGGGGGGCGGGGACGGGAGCCCTGAATGTGCCTGGGAGCAGGGGTGGCAGCAGAGGCAGAGAGGGGTAGGGCTAGGTGCCAATTTCCCCAATGGAGAGAGGTAATACATGGAGTGAGGCAGGGATCAGTGTTGGGTCTGTTGCTCTATCACATATTCATAACTTACCTGCAAAAGGGACCTACGAGTGAGGCAATCAATTTGCACATGGGAAAAACACTTTTTAAGGTTGTCAGAATCCAAGCGGATTGTGTTAAATTGCAAGGGGATCTAGATGTATTGGAAGATGGGGTATCCAAAAGGAAGATGAAATGTAATGTGGAGAGGTGCAAAGGTATGCACCAAAGAACATACCACTCGACGTATGGCTACATGATGCAAGGTTCCACATTGGGAAACACAACCCAGGAAAAGATGTCGACATAATAGTTGATAACATGTTTTGGCCCATTACAAACGTGTCAAGCAATAGGACAAACCACCTTTATCACAACACATATTATACAGACAGTAGAGGCCTATGGCCCGACACAGGCCGTATTCCTTTTTCCTCTGCAGGGGCAGGTTTATCAGGTTAAACACACGTCCACAGTGTGTTGGACAGGACCTGAGCCACCAAAGTGATGGTACCGGAGCCCCTTCACCTCTCAATGTAGACAAACGCATTCTGCCATCCAAATATAATTAACCAGCAGTGCCATCCACGCAAGGGGAAGCCTTGTTGTAACACTTTGAACTGGGAAATGTTTTACAGGAAGGCCTCCCCTTGCACGGATGCACGACTGGTTCATTATATTCGGATAGCAGAAGGTGTGTGACTGCATTGAGAGGTGAAGGGCCCCGGTGCGTCCCTGTGGTTGAATAGGTCCTTCTCAATACACTGTGAGGGTGTGGTTTGCCTAATGAGCCTGCCCCTGAAGATGGACACGGACCACGGCCTGTGTCGGGCCATAGGCGCATAGTTTCTGGATAATACGTGTGGTGCTAAAGGTGGTTCATCCTATTGCTGTCCACGTTGTTCCCTGGGCCCTGTAGTGCATGTGGTACGTGCCTGCTGCTGGTACCTACTGTATGAGCAGAGACAGATCAGTCCATAGGTGTGTCTGGCCAAATCAAACAATGATGTGACGCGATATGTAGGTTAATGGGCATGTGTGGCATACCCTTTGGTCGCCTTGCACACAGTGTGTTGCACATACTGTACGCTGATGTGTCTCACACTGTTCGGTATTGTGCACACCGAGTGTGTGTTTGTGTAGGTCACACACATTGTACAGTCCTGGTAGAGTGTGCACACCTGTTAGTGTATGGTACAAAGAACATATTGGGTTATCTGCGTGAACATATTTGCCCACCCACCTTCACTGTCCCGATGTGTGACGAGGTGGCATGGGCCCGCAGCTCAGCTCTCAGAACATCCTCCCCGGTATCCCGTTGTGCTGGTGGTGCTGCGTCAGCTGTTCCTTCAGCCAAACGTTGTGTGGTGAGGCTTGTTGGAGGCTCAGTGTGCCCCTCCTGTGGACAAGGACTCACCCCCTGCAGCAGCACCTCTGCAGCCGCAAGCATTTTCATGCCCCTCCATGTCAGATGCCTCCCACACCTCCACCTCCTCCTCCACCTCCTCCTCCTCCTCCTCCTCCTCCTCACGTGGCCGACTGTGCTGTAGTCACCTGTATTGTAGACAGACACAGATCAAACACATATGTGTGTGCTGTACAGCTACATTTATGTGTGTGTTCAGGGGAAGGGATATGTCATGTTGTGGTTACCCTGCATGTGTGCTGCAAACAGGACCCCCTACATAACATGGACCTGTTTCCAGGGGATCTGGTGTGTGTCAGAGCCCTGCACACCCTGTGTGTCCTCCGTGTTCCATTATATGCTCCCATGTGCATTTCACACGCAGTCCATCTCCCACCCCATCTGGCAGTGGCAGGTGCACACAGGGCTGCACATCACCAACAGGTACACCTTCATTGGCAGCCCCTGTTTGAGTGTGCATGCCATTGTGTAGTGCATATCCCCATGGGACATACTGTATATGCAGTGTTACATGTGTATGCCACATTCCGACAATGTGTTGAACTCGAACTGTACATGATAGTGGGACTATTGACAGGCACATGCAGCACTGTGCGTAGAGTATGTCAGATGCAACATAACACGTCACGGGCACATACTCCATGACAGTAGAGGTGAGGCCGCGGCAGTGTCAGGGGTGTGGGTCAGGGTTACCAGTAACATCACCTGTCTGGAATGTGTCGGGAAGTGATGGGATGTGTGACACATGTTGTATGTGTCCCTGCAACCTGACAGTGGACCATGGGGACACACGCCACTACAAAGATGTCTGCAGCTGTGAGTGTCCACGACATATCCCAGTGGGAACATATGTCACCATACCAACACAGGCCGTGTATTGCTGCAAACACAGGGTCAGGGAATGGGTGACACGTCTGCCCTTATGCCCTGGGAAGACGTGTATGAGCACACCTGGCCAATGCAGTGTGTGCAACATGTGACAGGTACTCTCTGTTTTCCGCCATGCATTCCGTGGTGCCTGCTGTGATGCTACTCAATAGCGCAACTAGAGACATACACCGTACTCTCACCGTCAACCACAATTGGTCGCATTTGTGCACATGTGATTGACCGTCGCACATGTGCTACTGTGGTTTTGAGGGGTGTGGTAGCACAGTCCACAGATTGTGTGCGTTTGCGGATGTGCATCACCTGCACACATGGCATATCTGCTGGCGCCATATGCTGCATAGTTTTCAGGGTACCCACCCTTTCAGACGATGCCTTGACATGTGTGTGAGAGGTGTAGGTCCCCTCACATGTTGGGGTTGGGGCATCTCCTTCAGGGGCGTCTCATTGACCATGCGGCTGACAGCAGACCCTGGCCCATGTTGGCAATGTGACAGCTGTGTCACGCACAGCTAGTCCTGTGTTGCTCGGTGTATACCATCTGGTGTTGATGTCATGCTGTGGCCTGAGAGGGGGGGGGGCGTGCCATGCTCACACACACACAGACACCATGTAACCCGAGCGGGCTATGTTCGCAGGGTTGTCTCTTGCAGGTGGATGCATCCACCTCTGTCCTCAACACACAGAACACATGGCCAATCAGCTAGAACACCTCACCTCGGGGGTGTGGGACGGCTGGCCCAAATATCGTACACGGCACAGCAGGGGCACACTGCGCTCTGCAGCGCCAGCTGCTCACCCCGAGCGGGACAGGGAGACACAGCGGAGGTGAGAGCAGAGGAGGGGGGAGGAAAACAACCTGGGGGCCATGACCTTGCCTCTGCTGCTGACACCTATGACATAGAGGGGGAAACAATGCCGAGCAGCATTCGTAGTGGAGGTGATTCACCACAACACAGCATTTGCCTGGGAAATTCAGGGCCTAACATAACCATCTGAGAACAGGTGAGGTGTGGGGCACTGGGAGACACAGGGTTGATGGCTATGCCTATGGAGGCATAGCTAACCCGTGAGAAGGAGAGCAGAGTGGCCACATAATGTAACAAGATATACCCCTGTACAAGGTACATGGTGTTTGTATTTGCTGTGTCACATCAAAAATGCAGACAGGTAGTGTGACTGCTATTATCAGCAGCGGGCCTGAGTCAGGCATTATGACGGCAGCTATCTGCTGTATGTCATGTGTTTTCCCAAACAGAGCTATGCACAACAGATAACTTGCGGATTTGCCCCGTAGGCCGGTGCGTGGGACACACCTGATCTATTTGGGGGAGTTATTATCCAGGAGGACTTAGCGGCTCGTACATTTGAGACAACGGTTCAGTGACACTCCACATACAGGTGACATGTGTCACCCACCACTTGCTTACACAGACAGGTGGGGGAGGGGTTACAACAGTGTATGTCATAGATGTGCAAACAGAGCTGTGGACCATCTGGTTCCATGATGTGTCGTCTGGCAAGCCTGACCTCCCCAATACGTTTGATGCACCTTTAGACAGTCAGCTGTAACAGCAGGCATTAGTTACTCCTTAGACAGATCACATATCTCTTAGATGACGGTTAATCCCTACACAGAGATGGGTGCACTCAGGGGGATGTGATCAGGATGATGTACCCTTGGATCCCCCTTGGACAATGATTGTATTGCGGCAACAACGAACAGCAGAGCCTGTCTGATCAACGGAGATTGGTGAGCATGGCCTGACTGTTCATGGCCATCCTAATATGTATGGTGTGTAGATAATGGCCTGCAGAGCATATGACAGTATAGAGATAGGCTTTAGCGTGACTGGGTTACAGTACAGACACATTGTGGTTCATGCTCCAGTCATAACTTGATGTCTACATGTGTGTCACACAACGTAATGTCAGGGACAGTTTTGATTGGGATGTCTGTTTACTGCATTTGGGGTAATGTTACCCTTTGCCACTACTCTGTCTGAGCTACATTCCTTTGTGCTTGTTGCATCACACCGAGAGGTGGGAGGCATACATCAGCATGTCCATGACAGTCCCCGTCCTACATTAGCATTGCACCTTCACACATACAAACCCAAATCCAGGGCCCACCCCACCTCAGACCCTCAAGGCCATGGAGCCAGTGGTAGCACTGGTGTGTATTAGTATGACAACATAGCGGATGATGGGGCACTGCACACAACCTCTGATCCCTGCGAAGGAACATTATGGGGCTGTGGAGATAGATATGGGTGTGCATTTGCAAAGGTGAGCTGGTTACACAATGTTACTATCAGGGAGGTGATGAGATGTGATGGTTATGCGTAACAGACATACCTGCATGTGGATCTGCAGTGTCAAGCATCTCAGGCAGCCCATAGGTGTATACAGGTCCCAGGCGTTCCGCCATCTGCTGCTCCAGGGGCTGAGCATTGCTGGTAGGGGGCCCCCGCCACCTGTGCCCCTGGCATGGTATTTCTCGGCACACATGTGCTGACGCACCCCTCTCTTGATATCTGAATACTCTTTTCTTTAGGCTGTCTATGTCCCGCAGGGGGCCCCCCCTACCTCAGCAACTCCATGCCTGACCTCCTCCCAGAACGCCTGCCGTCCTGCTGTGCTGGTCCGTGAGCTAAGACGGCCAAACAGCACCTCGTAGTTCTCCAGGACCATGGAGAGGAGGGTGTGGTTCTCAGCATCCGTAAATCTTATTGCCCTCCTCCGCAGGTTCTCAGGCACTGGTACCCTCTTCCTCTTCCCAGTGTGCCTGCTGGGAGCCAGCTGTGCAGGTGCTGCTATCCCTGGTGCTGCCACTGGCTCCTCAGGGCCCTCAGGACCCACAGGCCCTGCCTCCAGTGGCACTGGTGGGGGCCCACCTCACCTGCACAGCCCCGCACACACACCCTCCCCGCACCCTCAGCCTCACACCCTCCCTGCTCTCTATCCCTCTCTCTCTCTGTCCCTTCCTCCCTCTCCCTCTCCCTAACACTCTCCCGTGCCCTCTCTCGATCGCTCTGGGTACCCCTCTCTCTCCCCCTCCCCCTCTGGCTCTGACTCCGCCTCTCCATCCCCCTCCACCCACCTCTCTCTGCACACCTGTCCCCTCCCCAACTCACCTCACCCCCTCTGCCTCCCCTACAACACCCACTGAACAGACCACCACAACTATGACTCCTCACACGTCACACAACACATGAACTGTAACAGTAAGCAGCACAGTACACAGAGACGTTCACTACAATAAACAGGGGACTACGGATATGACAACAGATACGACCACAGGATACAACTGATGACACAGATAACAGAAACCTACCTATCACTAGGACACCTCTCAATACACAGTCCTCTTACTACACTCCCGCCCACTCCTCAGTCAACCCTCAACCTTTACCTTGTGTTTCCGTGTCCCTTTGTACCTTTTTTTTTTTGTGGCGCGCACGTTGCGCATGTGCAACTGTGCGACGGCGCTGCTTGTGGGCGGCGCCGATATCCAATTGCGCAGGGGCGTGCGTTTAGGCTGTCGTTTTTTGTGCGCGACACGCAAATGATACTCTTAGCGCATGTGCATTTCTAGGAGCATCATGACGTCAGGGCAATGCTTACGCCCATGCTTAACGGGCTCTGCGCACACGCAGACGCTCGTGTGACTCAGTTGGCACATGCGCGTCTCGCTAATTCACACACTCACGCGCGCCAACAGTTGCACATGCGCGGCACCCACAGCCAGTCCCGCCCATGCGTAACGTCATGGCAGATGCGCAGGATAATGCACATGTTCGCCTCGCACGAAGCGTCGCAATCCCACAACAGCGCATGCGCACAGTACGGACATACCAGTCACCTGTTTAAATTGCTTCTGCAGATTTGGAGACATTGAGGGTGTTTTCGTAGGCGCGGCGAGTGTTTGGTGTGTTGAAACTGAGAGCAGGTGTATGACAGTCTGTTTTGTGAGTTTTGTTTTGACTGTTTTCTTTCGTGGTTTGTACGGTGTCCAGTGTTTGGGAACGTGTGTGTGTGTGTGCGCGTGTGTGTGTGTCTCTGTGTGTGTCGGTGTCTGTGTCTGTGTGTCTGTGCTTGTGTAGCCACACAGGGGTGTTGATGTCTGACCTATATTTTGTTGCATGTGCCCGGAGACGTGGGCAGATGCTGCGGTTGCCGGACAGGGGAGATGATGCCCATGGGGCTGAGGCACAGGACATGGGTGTAGACCCGCAGCAACTCAGACCTGCAGCTGTGGAGGCCGTCCAGAGAGGTGCTGGGCGTGGAGGGCGCAGACGGCGTGCTGAGGTGCAGGCTCGGCAGCCACGCCTCTACAGGCCCAGGGCCCAGCTCCAGGGCATGCGTGAGGACCAGGTACTCTCCCTTTACCGACTGAGCACAAGGCTATTAGGGGGCTCTATGAGGATCTGAGACCTGACCTCGAGCCCCTGACTGACCGGTCCCATGCCATACCAGGTTTAGTCAGCTCCTTGCTGCGTTACATTTCTTCGCCTCTGGCTGTTTCCAGACCTCTGTGGCCGCAGTGGGTGGCATGAGCCGCCCCACCTTCTCACGCTGTCTCCACCAAGTACTGCGTGCTATGGTCAGCCGGGTGGGGAATTACATATCCCTTCCCCACATTAGGCAACATTGGGGGACCCTGATCCAAGCCTTTGCGGCTGAAGCTGGGATACCACACGGGATGGGAGCGATTGATTGCACAAATGTTGCCATGGTCCCGCCAAGAGACAGGGAGGTGTGTGTTTCGCAACCGCAAACACTACCATTCCCTGAATGTTTCAGGTTGTATGTGATGCTAATCTGCATATTCTGAATGTGGTCCCAAGGTTTCCAGGGTCCACCCATGACTCCTATATCCTGCATCGCTCAGCACTATTCAGGGAATTGAGGAGGGACATTATGGTGACTCAATATTTCTGGCTGATTAGTGACCGTAAAATAATTTCATGAAGCATAAATGACTGGTTTTATGTGAAATATCTAATGTAGTGAAGCGATTTCTCTCTGTGCATTGTGACACCGAGCAAACATTCAGCAGTGTGACTAATGATATGGGTTGACATTGTTGGGGACTGTAGACCTCGTTTACCAGGGGACATAATTGGCCATTTCACAGCCATATTACGGACATATGTGCAAGTTATATGCTGGTGTTGGTCGTGGACATATGCACATATTCTGACGTTTGTGCTGGGTGTGTATTACGATTGGATGTGTATGTCATCTATGCACAGGGGTGGGGGTGGGGTGGGGTTGGTTTGTTACCATACTCACCCACCTGTGCATGCATGGTTTTTGGATTGTACCTGGTTAGGTCCTGTGAGATGTATGTGATTGACAATCCATGCACCTTGTGATTATCATGTGCGTGTGAGGGCCACACACTCACCCTGTCGTGGGGATGTTAGCCATTGATTGTTAGACAACAGAGGGTGGTGGGTTGGGTACGTATCATGCATGTTCTCGGCCTTTGCAAGTGGGAGTACACGTTTGCATTATGTTCATGTTTTTGTCCTGTGCCATTACAGGGGTCCAATCAGGTCTGGGCTTTGCATTACCTTTAGCCACTGCAGATATGCCGTACCAGGGCGTCATTGTATGTGATTATCCTGATGTGACTCGTAATTTGTGTGAGGTGACAGCAAGGGCAAGGGGCCATGTTGTGTAGAGGACAGGTAGCTATTGGTGGGACATACACAGGGACGTAGTTATGCTCATTAGTTGTGATGTTTTAGTGATCATATGGGCTACAGTGTTGTTTTATGTGTTGTGCTGCTTAACAAGGAGGGATACATGATGGGGACAGTGGCCAGGGTGTCCAATGGGATGTTTGATGGGCAGCAGTCAACAGCATCTGGCGTCAGACTGGTATATGTTGATATGTAGACCTTGGAGGACGCGGGCTGTTGAGGTGATATAATGTTTCTCCTGGCTGAGCTCACGGTCATACATGTTCGTTGTGTGCCCCTACATTGCGTCTAAATACATTTTTGTGGTTTTGCTTGGCAAGCATATATTCTGTTTATGTTACGTGTGTGTTGCTGTTGTAGTGTGTCATTGGTGGTGATGGTGGTAGGGATGTGACCATGAACACCATGACAGGACGCCTGTGCTACACCTAGCGGATCATTTGTGGACACAATGTGATTGTGTTGTAGTTTGACAGGTCTTTACAGACTACAGAGGCCCTTTGTTGCATTTCAATCAGCATAGGTGTAATTAGGTCAGGTAGGTAGTTGTTGGTGTCATATATTTCTGTCCTTATGTGTTCTGAGGTTGCTTCTCACGTCTATATGTGTGTCCTTTTATGGTGTGGTGCGTTTATTCATTGACCTGCATTTTATTTTCTGCAGGTGATGCAGGGTTATGGGTGTCGCCCCTGGCTGCTGACCCTGTGCGCCAGCCACGGACACGTGTGCAGAGCGGAGGTACAATGAGGCCCACGCCTCCAGCCGCTCTGTCATAGAACGCCCCTTTGGCGTGTTGAAAAGTCGCTTCAGGTGTCTGGATCGGACAGGTGGGGCCTTACAATAGCGCCAATGACTGTTGCAGAGATAATCGTAGCCTGTTGCATCCTGCACAACATTGCTCTCAGGCATGGTATCCCTGCAGAGATTAATGAGGATGTGGAGGAGGATCCACCGTGCCCCCCTGTACGTGCCTGTGTTGACACACAGGCAGGCACAGCAGTCAGGCGGAGGTTGATTACAGAACTATTCACTGGTATGTATAGCACATCTGCCCACATATATGTGCTGTGTGTGCATGTGCTGCTTAGTAGGGTGGTGTTTCTGACCAGTTGACATTCAGATACAGGCCTGCATTGTCCCTCAGGTGTACAATGTCATAACATGTATGCATGGGTGTTTTTTGGGACCATGTGGACAGGGATCAACAGCGGCTGTTGGTGTCGTGGGCGGCGGTGGGTTGGTACACCTTTTGGAGCTTAGGGGGCCACAGGACCAGTGCGAGGCTGTTAGTGATAGCACCTGCTGGCCAGACATAGGCATAGTGTCCTCCTGTGTGTGTGGAGCACGGGTGTCAGGCATGTGGTACGTGGTTTGGTGTGGTGTGGTGGGGAGGGCCATGTTTGTGCGCAGC
Organism: Ichthyophis bannanicus; assembly: GCA_033557465.1. Classification (NCBI taxonomy): domain Eukaryota; kingdom Metazoa; phylum Chordata; class Amphibia; order Gymnophiona; family Ichthyophiidae; genus Ichthyophis; species Ichthyophis bannanicus. The sequence continues at coordinate 923,709,501 of CM066033.1, forward strand.
ACTCATGCTATGATTGGTTTGCTTTGTACATTCCTCTTTGGGGGCTTGTGTGTGTGTGTTCTACCCCTGTGAGCTGGCTATGTGTGTCTCTTTGTTATTTGCAATGCAACATGTCAGACAGTGCACAGTTGGCATGCGCCTGACGACATTCCCATGATGTTATTGATGTCTTGTTACATGTTTTGCTGCAACACAACCATTTTATGGCAAGGTATGCCTCTTCACGTAGCACAGACATGTATGTGGTGACACATGTGAACATGTTCACTCTGCAGCCAGGGGTCCATCTGCTTGCTAGCCTATGTTTGAGGCGGGGTCATTAGTTTCATTATCCTACTTGTACACACATACAGATGTCATGTGGGTCACATCAACAGGTGGATTTCATTGGGCAACTGTAACGCTGCCTGTGAGCCCTTTAATGTGGTTTTGTGTTATTAATTTGTGAGCAGGGCATATGTATTTCGGGGTATCTGTACATCCACCTCATGGCTCAGGTACATGGTATTTGGAGGGCAGGATGGCACAGTACACAGCCACGGATACCTTCAGGACACTAGCAAGGGATGTTAGGTCCACATACACACACAGTCCGAGATGTATGTTTTTGGGCGCAGGGGAACAGGTGGCCTATCCATGGTTCAACATTCTCACAGTTACACAATGGGATGACATGCAGACATCATGGTCAGGTGACATGCAGACAGGGGGTTGTTTTTAGCCATACATGTTGTTGAGCTTGCCATGTATTTCAACACACAATCAGCACACACAGTATTATTTGCTGTGGGAGATGTACACTGGATATTATGCATCTACACAGTGGATACATGTGGTTGTGGTGCATATCTTCCAGGTGTCACAGGTCTTTACACTGTGATACAAGACAACATATTGAGGGTACCACACACGGAGAGGGGGTATTGGTTTAAACCTGGTTGACACAGACTGATAGTGTGATCTTTGGATACGTCCAGAACATTGTGGAGACAGCCACCTCTTTAGACATATTTGTGGACCAACAGAGAGGAGTGTGGCCAACTGACGGCTCTGTGGGTCCCTCCAATTAGCATTGGACATCTACATTATGACACTCCCATGTGCACGATCTGTGCAGTGTGAGGGTGAACAGTCAGTTGTAAGGTCATGTAATGTTGTGTGACAGCTGGGGACATTGAGGTGCAGTGTGTTTTCCACATCTCGTAGTTGACAGTTATTTTAGTTTATATTTTCTCCGCTAAACAGGACATACATGATGACAACGGTGTCGGCGTGTATCATTGGGACATGAACGGACATCCGCCAGATCCTGGAGTTCAAGGTGAGTAGATCTACAGATACATTGTATGTGTCTGGGGTCAGGGGGACAACATATTGGCAGCTATGTGTCTCAGTGGGTAGCTGGTGTTTACTTATTGACGGTGAGCCTCCCTTGCCCATATCGTGCTGTTGTCACACATCTCCCCATGTGTCTGTGTTCATAATGGTTAGTGTAACAGCTGTTGTGCCTTATTTACAGCAGATGTACATGTGTGTGTCAATGTCGTTATTTGGTGGAACCTCCACTTACTGCATCCACCATCTTAGTTAGATCAGCCATCAACAGGGTAGCAATGCATGTGACTCGGCCATTATGTGTACAGATTAGCAGTTGTGCACATACAGGCCATTTATTACAGCTGTTGTGCTGAACTACGCATATTGTGTGGTTGTGTGTTTATGGGTTGACTATGTGGTGCTGAATTGCACACGCATGATACATTATCATGTGCTATGATGGGTGTGTGCACCTGGGGGACATTGTGGACTTTGATAACTCTACGGTTGTGATGTTTACATTTCCATAATGGCCCACATTTGTAGTGAGCAGAGCTGAGTCTTGTGTTTGGTGTGACAACTGTTGAGCAATATCTATTTATATGTCATACATAGGCATAATGTGGAGATCCATCTACAGGACATTTACATGGTGATTCTAATGGTTTGCCTGACGTCTCTCCCTTCGGTGTGACCTGGTGTGGCTATGCAATAGCTGATGGATTTGATGAGGAACACATGATGCACACATAGGTTAGGTTACATATTTGTTCTTTTGTGCTTACATCCAACTGTGCGTGGCAGGAGGTTTCTGTTCATCTCATGGACATGTAATGTGGCATCTCTGTGGACACAGACATATGCATATAGTGTGTCGCTGTGAGATGCCCGTGTGACATGTTATTGTTCCTATCCTTTTCCATGTGACACCCGTGTCTGCATTAACATGTGATGTTGGTTCTCATCATTGTTTTATATGTTGTGCATATCCTCTGATGTTTGCATTTGCATCCCTTGTATGTGTATTTCCTGCATTGTGCGTCGTGGGAATATTTGCTGCTGTTGCAATGTTTCTAACGTGTGCCATACTTATCCTATCTTGACACAGGGCAGCGGACACACCAGACCCATTTCCTCAGGTGCTTCTCGGCTCCGCATTCCAACACCTGTTGTGTGACAGACCACCATGTTCGTGTTTCTGGGGAAACTGCCATTGGATGTTCCACGTCTGCAAGTTGAACACTGGCCTGTGCTGGACATTATTGCTCTTGGACTGGTTGTTTACCCATGACAGACATGTTCAGGACACATTTTGGGCCATGCTTTGGCTGGGAGTCCTTGTGATTGCAGGGACACATATGAACATTGCTGGACTGTGTCATATTGGAATGTGAACATTGACTATGCATACCCATGTTTTCATGGGGGTGTTTTGACGTGATCTTGCTGATATCATTGACCCTTTGCTTTTGGGACAGTGTGCGCATTAGGGACTGACATTATCTTTGTCCTATGGTCATCCATCCCCAGTTGTTTGTTGTATATGTTTGGCCCATGTGTGTGACATGGCACACAGTATACGCTTATCTGTTTGTTTCAACAGTAGCATACAGCCATGTAACTGGCATGGGGAAACACATACAGCGTTTTAATCGTATATGTCCACCTGACCCACCCCTCGCCATGATACATGTTTTGCACAAAACACACATTCATGCACAACACCATCCTTGATTGATGTTTTGGGGTGGCAATGGTGTTTCCATTCATGTGTGGCATCACTGTACCATGTTAGTTTATGCCTGGTGCTTGTGCCTCTGACTGACTATATTTGGGAGTCACAGCATGGTGAACTATGTTTTTCGGTGTGTTTCACTGTGACATGTTTCCCCATCCTTCGCATATGAACATGCTTGTTGTTGTGTTTGTTTACTGTACGGACATGACACTCTGCATGATGGTCCACACCTTGCATTGCATGTCTGCACAGTCCTGTTCTACCCCCTGCATGAGCGACACTCTCATTGGGACCTTATATTTGTGCTGTGGTACTGTGGCTGTCCATTTTCCCATGAGACATCTGCATTCCCTGGACCATGCTATATGTGGGCACATACTGTCTACACAACAAACAATGCAGGGTGACCTCATGCATGTTGTTATGTCAGCACATTTCATCCGGTTGTGTTTTTCTAACTCTTTTGGTCTTCATGTGTCCCTGCTACCTGTTAGCATATAGTCCCACAGCTTTAGCTGATATATGAGGTGTACATTGACACATTCCTGGTGTTGCGAGCAGCCATTATGTGGGAGGCGTGACATTACTTTATAGATGTGTGTGTCACATTACGATATGAGGCCAGCATATCTTATTGTGATTTAGACACCTCCTCTGTTGCCTGGGGGCTATTTTTGGGGGGACATGTGTTGTGTTTGGGTTTCTGATCTTGCACCACCTGTTGCCTACCTGCAATCATATGTGGGTGACACATGTCGGGCATGCAGCAGCTGCTGTGGTGTGTGCCACTGATACATGGTGCATATCATGCACCTGATGCACATTTTATCTCGTGCCATTCATTTGTGCTCAGCCGGTGACCTTTACATAGCATGTGTGTTTATACCTTGCTGACCGTGTTCCCATCTTTAGCCAGGGAGGGACACACCTTGGACGTATGATTACACTGTGTATCGTATGTGTGAACCTTCTTCCAAGTAAATTTGCATTATTCACAGACATTTGTCTATTTCTCTACGTTTATATTTTAACAGACAAGGTGATTCTAATGTGATTCTACAATGTGTCGCTTTGCAGCGGTTATGGCTCCTTGTGACCTTGGGAGTCCAGGGTTTCCTGGAACATGTCCCTCCAGTGACTTGTCCAGGGGCACATGGTGTGCTGTTATGATATGCGTGATGGTTGCCGTGTGTGCAAGACATATTTGGGGACACTATTCTTCTCCTCCAGTCGTGGAGCACAATTGTGTCTACCGATTTGCTGTTAATATCCATGGCCACCTGTGCTCACATTGGTGTATGGTGACAGCTGTGTATGTGTGTGCGATTTTGCACATCACTGTGTCTTCTACGTTTCCATACGGACTCTCCCTTTGTAATATTGTGTGTGTTTGGCTCAGTGTGTTCTTGGGGGCGGGGTGTTTGGGTGCATGTTTGTCACACACGTGTTTATCAGGTTGGTCCCCAGATCTGGTTTTCAATGTTGGGATATTATGCTAACTGGACCATTTGTTCACAGCTGGTTCATCACCTGGGCACACACCCTTGTCTCTCGTCAGTGTACAGCAAGGGGTTCACTCTGTGCTGCCTATCCATCAGATATTATCTGTTACATTGGTCTGTGTAATCACCATTGTGCTGTGGCTCTGTTCCTGTGCATGTCCATCACTGCAACACTTCTGCCATCCACTATTACTGTGGCTCAAAAATACATTACAGCACCACCACATGACCATCAGCACACCGCCTTATGCTGACCATTCGTTCTAGGACCCCTAACATAATGTCACACTGAGCCCAGACACTGTGGGGGATGGTGTACCTGCTCCCTGCACTATTGGTCCGTGTCTTCACCATTGTGCTGTGGCTCTTTTCCTGTGCGTGGACATCAGCACACCGCCTGATGCTGCTGGACATAACTGTGCGCCACCCAAATTGACAGTTCGCCGCAATGGATTCATAGACCTCCTGTTGAACCTTTATCCATTGGGGTTTGTGGCTCACTCAGCCTGTTTTCCTTGCGCACACTGGGGGATTGAACCCGTGGAACCTGGGTCATTGGTTAGTGTCTTCGCCATTGTGCTACGGCTGAGTTCCTGTGGATGGACAGTTGTGCACAGCCTTCCGCCATCCACAACTAACAGCGCGACGCCCACTGCTGCCAGAAACACACAAGATGGACAGCGCGCGACCTGCTGACGCACAACATTTACAGCGCATGGCCTACTGCACGCCAGATCTGGCAATGGGACAGATGATTACACGCAAAATAAGCACGTTGCTGCCGCCCAGACGTTACAGCGCGACGCCTATAGACCCCCTACATTAGCGTGCCTCCCAAAATAAGGTGCGAACCATTACTATTCATGCCTCAGCCAGCCTTTTCGGTTTGCGCACACTGGGGGATTGAACCCGTGGTACCTGGGTCATTGGTTAGTGTCTTCACCATTGTGCTACGGCTGAGTTCCTGTGGATGGACAGTTGTGCACAGCCTTCCGCCATCCACAACTAACAGCGCGACGCCCACTGCTGCCAGAGACGCACAAGATGGACAGCGCGCGGCCTGCTGACGCACAACATTTACAGCGCATGGCCTACTGCACCCCAGATCTGGCAATGGGACAGATGATTACACGCAAAATAAGCACGTTGCTGCCGCCCAGACGTTACAGCGCGACGCCTATAGACCCCCTACATTAGCATGCCTCCCAAAATAAGGTGTGAACCATTACTATTCATGCCTCAGCCAGCCTTTTCGGTTTGCGCACACTGGGGGATTGAACCCGTGGAACCTGGGTCATTGGGTTAGTGTCTTCACCATTGTGCTACGGGTCTTTTCCTCTATGTACCCAGCAGCGCCCCACTTAGCCTTCCCACGCGCTAATGTGAGCCACGCACATTTGCGCGACGCGCACACGTACGGGCGTTTTTTTAACTTTTTCTGCCTGGCCCGCCCACTCCTTATATGGCACAGGCACACTACCGCGGCCCCGCACGATTTCGGAGTTTAGTAAACATCCCCCTAAGTTTTTCATCAAACCTAGTTTGATGTGAAGGGGTGGTAGCAGGATTTTGTGAGCCTCAACCAGAGCTGGGTGCTAGATATTGTTCTCTCCAACTGTTACATTTTGTCTGCGATTCCATTCCTTCCGCAAGTAGTGCCAATCCCTTGCTCGGCTATCCCACTCACATAACACATGTACTTTATATATCCCTGCTGCAGTCCCATTAAAAGGGCAACTACCTTCAAGTCACCAGAGGTGCCAGCTGTACTTGTTATAGTTAATGGAAGTCAGTAGATGCTTTAAGTTATCATATGTCTCTTTCATGTGGACGGCATGCGCTACTGGAATAGATGGAAGACTGTTTCCATTGTTCAAAAGCACAGCCTTCAGAATCAGTTTCGAACAGTCTATAAATAGTCTCCAGTCTTGTGGGTCATGAGTGATTTTTAAGGCATTCATGAGGCTTTCAGTATCGGAACAGAATACCAGATTACTTTCCTTTCCGACTGCGTATAGTACACTGCTGACGTCAGATGGCTTCAGCAGCCGTCTGGCAGTAGTATTGCATTGCATCAGAAAATGATGCAATCAACTCTGGATGATGTGTGTATGCTTGTATTATGCAATGTGATGCAATATTACATCATTCAAGGCTTATTTGGGATGTTGATGATGTCCTACTGGTTAAATTTACACAGTGAAACGTCAAAAATGAACTACATGTAATATCTTCAAAACGAGAGAAATAAAAATGTTTTAATGTTATATTCATGTTCAGCTCACCAAGATACAACAGATTAGGGCCTTTTAAAGTCAGTAACGATTTCAATGTTGACCAGTGTTAGTCAAGAAGTGACCGATTATAACTGCTCATGGCTTTGTCTTCATGCTACACTTTACAGCTTATGGTTGTTTCTCGACTTCCCAATATTAAGCACAAAGTGTTTTCTTTTCTGCTGCGTTAAAACTTTCACAGTGAGGGGCAGTGCTTTAAACTTGTGCTTTCTTCATCTTTTTGCCATGTGTGCTCGTGTGGCTGGTAGGGGGAGGGCTGCATGTGGATTTGGACGTGTGGATTAAGCTCTGGGATGTTTCTGTGGGAGGTTCTGGTTCACCTGATGTCTGTGCCCGTCTTACATCTCTGCCCCATCTGATGTTGGTGGGCATTTGTACTGGGACTTATTCTGCTTGATATGGACTTGATGGGCCGGGAGGAAGAGGAGCTTGCTGTTTCCGGCAGTCTTCCACCCTAATATGGCAGCTCGTATGCTGGGATTAGTTGGTATTGATTTTTGCTTATCCCCCTTGAAGGCATCTTGGGTCTCCTCTTGCCCTAGGACTGATTTGATACCGTGCCTCTTTGATCAGTAGTGCCTGATCCCAGATGTGATTGTGTCCCTGAAGGGCAAGTGTGTGAATAGGGGGTTCTGAGGATTAATTGGTTAGGAGTGGATTTGATGAGCTGCTTGGTTGTTTGTGTTTGTGTTGCTGGGACCAGGCATGTCGACGGTGGATGTGTATTTTGCTTGGTGGCTGCCCCCACCTTTTTTTTTCTTTTTCTTTCCCTTCTCTCCATCTGTATTTGTTCGATGTTAGGTTTGCATTGTCGGGGGGGGGGTGGGGAAAGGCTGGGTAGATGTGCGGATGTGGAGCTAAATCGGTTGTGGTATGGCGTTTGGGGCTTTTGGGGGACTGGGCTGGGGAGAGTGGCGAGATTTTGGAACAGAGACTGGGTGTGTGTTTGGGGTTGTTTGAGCTGTGTGCAGATGTGTCGGGGTAATATTGTATATGGATTGCCCGACTCTCCTGCTGTCCTTTATGGGTCTTGTGCGGACTTCACACCCACCCGGGCTGGTAGCAGGGCTGCTTTGGGGGAGGTGTGAGTGCAGAGAATTATTGGCGGTTGTGGGATTTGCTTGGGTGTGATGGCTCTGAACCAGCTGGCGCGGGAGTCTGCTGAGAAGTATAGCGTAGTTACTCACCTGTAACAGGTGTTCTCCAGGGACAGCAGAAATCAATCCTCACTTATGGGTGACGTCGGCATCTGAGCCCATGCGGAGCAATTCCCCAGCTTTCAAAGAAAGCCTTTGGGATTCCTGCCACACATGCATGGTCCTCTTCCCGCCCAATGGTGCCATCTTGCTCAGTCAGGTCCCAGAGCTAGAGCCCTAATAAGCAGATGGCAAGGAAAGGACAAAAATAGCAACTCTTCAGGGGAGGTGGGAGGGTAGTGAGGACTGATTCCTGCTATCCCTGAAGAGCACCTGTTACAGGTGAGTAACTATGCTTTCTCCAGGAACAAGCAGGAAGTCAGTCCTCACTTATGGGACTCCCCAGCGACAGGCTACCAAACCGGCAACCCAAAAACGCCTCCGCGAGGCCATGAGCAGAAGTCGATGTCCGAAGGAGCCCGAGTCTTCGGGTCCCAAGGGCAAAGCTCTCAGCAGCCAGGAGTTGCTTACGGAGTACAGCCTGGCCGAAGGCACTGTCCTGGCGGGACTCCCTCTCCAGGCAGTAGTGCACAGCAAAAGTGTTCACTGAAGACCAGGTCGCAGCCCAGCAGATGTCCGTCAGAGGCACTGAGCACAGTGAAGCCACCAAAGCCACCTTGGCTCAGATGCCATGTGCAGTGACCCATTCAGCCAGTGGGATGCCCGCCTTTGCTTGGGCGAAGGCAATGCCGTCCACCACCCAGAGATGATGCGTTTGGTGACTGCCTGCCCCAGGTGATTGGGATCATGGGCGACAAAGAGCCGGTCGGACTTCAGATGGACCTGGGTACGCTGCAGGTAGAAGGCAAGTGCCCTCTTGCAGTTGACTGTATGTAATACCGCCGATGCCTGGTCAGTATGCGGTTTCGGAAGAAAGTCAGTAAGACTATCTCCTGATTGAGATGAAAGTCCGAGACCACCTTCTGTAGGAACTTGAGGTCGGTGAGAAGGACCACCCTGTTTCTGTAGAACCTAGTGTATGGAACCTCAGTCATGAGGGCCTGAAGTTCACTGACTCGGCGAGCCGAAGTCAAAGCCACCAGGAAGACCACCTTCCAGGAGAAATGCCGAAGCAAGCATGTCACCATCAGCTCAAATGGTGATCGCATAAGCTGCATCAGCACAATGTTCAGGTCCCACGCTGCTGGAGACGGCCGGATGAAAGGCTTGGAAAGCAAGAGGCCTCGCATGAAGCAGGCGACCAAGGACTGCCCCGAGAGGTGTTTCCCCTCGACAGTGAGGTGGTTCACCGATTTGGCACTCAGGTGTACCATGACCAAATTGGATTTCAACCCTGCTTTCGAGAGGTGAAGGAGATACTGAAGAACCCACCGGGTAGAGCAAAATGGGAGCACCAGACCGAGAAACGTCGCCACTTAAAGGCATATGCCTGTCTTGTCGAGCCCTTCCTGAACACAAGGAGAACCTCTTTGACCTCCTCCGGGAGGTGCAGTGGAGCTAAGGCGACCCGTTCAGCCACCAGGCTGTAAGGGACAGTGAGGCCAGGTTCAGGTGGAGCACCCGACCCTCCTCCTGCATTAATCAGGCCCGGGGGCACAGCCCAGGGGGACTGGAGCTCCAAAGCGGGAACCAAGGCTGTCAAGGCCAGGAAGGAGCCACAAGGATCACTGAAGCTCGTTCCCCCTGAACCTTGTGGAGGGTCCTCACAATGAGAGGAGTGAGCGGGAAAGCATAAAGAAGCTCGGAGGTCCAGCTTAGGAGGAACACATCCAGGGCCATCCTGCTTGGGTGTCTTGGGGCTGAAGCGGGAAAGCTGCGCATTCACCAAGCTGGCAAACAGGTCCATGGATGGGGTCCCCCGCCGATGGAACAAGAGGTCAGCGACCTCCGGATCCAGGCACCACTCGTGGGGGCAGAGGATCCTGCTGAGTTTGTCCATGAGGACATTCTCCTGGCCTGGGAGGTAGACCACTCGTAGGGTCATCCCCTGGCGAAGGAGGATCGCCTCTCAGTAGAGGAGGCTGGATCCTGTTCCCCCCTTCTTGTTTATGTAGAACATGGCTACCCGATTGTCGGTCTGCACGAGCACCAACTTCCCCCTCAGATAGCTCTTGAAGGCCCTCAGGGCCCACCGGACCACCCAGAGCTCAAGCAGATTGATCTGTTGCCGAGACTCCTCGGGCGACCACTGCCCCTGGGTGCAAAATGTGCCGCAGTAGGCTCACCAACCCAGCAAGGAAGCATCCATCATCAGGACGAGCTCATGCTGTGGGGTCTGGAAATGAATGCCTCAAAGGAGGCTTCGGGGATCCCGCCACCAATCCAGGGAGTTGTGGAGACTGCAGGAGACCTGGATAGGGTCTCTGAAGCGACCAGAGGCCATGGCTCCATTGTGCCCTGAGGCACCATTAGGCTGTCCACATGTGCATGTGGGCATGAGCACTACATGGACGGTGGAGGCCATGTGACCTAGAAGGTACAGCATGGCCCAGCGGAGGGATGACCAAGGGTGCCACCGTGTATTCCGGGGCTACCTTCTGGAAAATGTCATCGGACTTCTGCTTACGACTGAGCAGGTCTTTAGAGGACATTTTTTTGCAGAGAACGCAGAGCTCTAGGTCATGATCAGTCTCAAGACACCGAAGACAGCAGTCACGGGTGCCCGTGAGTGACATGTTTTTGGAGCATCTGTCACATTTCTTAAAACCGGTGGCCATTGGGGCAAAAAGGGCCCCCGCTAGGTCGAAGACCTTTGCGGCCAGCGGTTGAAGGAAAAAAAGGGCACAAAGCCTGCAAAAGGAAACTTTTTTTTTTTTTTTTTTTTTTACAGAAAAGGGATGCCACCTCGTTTAAGAGAAAAAAAAGAGCACAGGAGGACTGGTACAACCAGAAAAATACAGGCCAGAGGGCAAAAAACAAAACACTTTTTACGAGGGATGAGGACATGCATCCGAAGGGCTCTGCGGAAAAAGGGAGACTGAGCAAGATGGCAACTTTGGGCGGGAAGAGAACCACGCATGTGTGGCAGCAATCCCAAAGGCTTTCTTTGAAAGCTGGGGAATTGCTCCACGCGGGCTCCGTTGGTGCCAACATCACCCATAAGTGAGGACTGACTTCCTGCTTTTTCCTGGAGAAATTATATTTCAAAAGAGGACCTATGTCTGGCTGTATATATGTTAAAGTTGGTTACTTCTTGCCTTTTCTTTAAAAGCTATAGAAGCATTTTTGGTGGATGGGCGGGGACGGGGGGGAGGGGTTGGTTGCTGACTCTCTTTCCGCAGTTAACTACTCTTAATGATAATTGCGCTTAAGATTGCCACTTTAAATGTAGGGGGGCTTAATAACCCAATAAAGCACAAGTGAGTGTGTTGGCTTACCTTCACCAGGAGCATGTTATCACACTCTTGCAGGAGGTTAGGTTAACATCCCTGAAAATAGAGATGCTTCAGGGTCAGCATTGGGATAAACTATACTACTCTAAATATAATTAAAAAAAAAAAAAAAAAAGAGACGGTAGCCATACATTCTCTCTCTGCCTAGCCACTGCCTGCACAAAGAGCACAAGTCCAGCAATCTGCAGAAAGAAAGAGGTGAGACAAACTGTGTGTGCTGTTCCATCCTGCTGCCTCTTCCTGCTCCTACTCTGCACTCTACCAGCAAGCTACACCCGCACAGACAGCTTTTAAAAGCCAGCGTGGCACAGGCGCACCCGCGGGCCTCACCAGAGGGCTCTTTGGCGTGGCACGGAGGTGGGGAAAAAAATACCAAATCCGAGGCGAAGACACAGCAACGCTACTCCACTCAATAGTACTACAAAGCCTGCAACCAGCTCACAACCAGCATAAGGGAAAACAGAAGGAGTTTCCACCAAACCAAGACAAGGTAATTAACGTACCCAAATACTCTACTGCTACCCAATCGACTGACCTACCACTCTCCCAGAAATCTCTCAATACGACTGCACATAATGGCGCAGCTCCAAACTACCTCCTTGCTGCAATCCTTCTCATAAATCTTCTCCTTTGCTGCACACAATTCCTACCAATAACCACATACACAATCCTTACACCACCTCACTACCTTTCCATCCCCACCACTAATACCCCTTACTGGCAATCTGCACAAAAACGCTCTAGTAGAAAAAAAAAAAAACACACAACCATACACCACAGTACATCACCACATTCCCACACACTTCACAATCACTTCCTCACTTACAACCCTATCAGCATTGAACTAATTAATGCTAGACCTATAAGAAACAAAATACACACCCTCTCAGACCACCTAAAGTCACAACAAACTGACATCTTATGCATAACTGAAATCTGGCTCTCCCCCACAGATCAGGTCATTCTCAATCAGCTTACCCCGCCCACGCATACAGCAATCAACTTCCCTCACACAAACAAAAGGGGAGGAGATGTTCTAATCCTAGCAAGAAGTGATCTCAGATTTAAACCCTCCCTGACCACCTCCACAGCACACAGCAATACCACTATCATAGAAAACAAGCATATCACCATATGCCTCTCCTACAGAGCTCCAAACGCCACCTTCGATGAACTCTCTGCTAACCTTGAATCAGTCTGTGCAGCCAACTCCCCCCACAAACCTCTGATGGTCCTTGGTGATTTTAATCTCAAATCAACAAACCTCAAAGAAGCAGAATCCTTCCTCGATGCGGACGACTCACTAAATTACACCCAAATTATCACTGAGCCCACTCACCGCCTGGGATCCTCTCCAGACCTCATATTCTTACCCAAAAGACTCCTCAACTGCAACAATGTATCAACCCCAATAATAACCCCAGTGCCGTGGTCTGATCACTACTTGATACAGCTATATATACAGATCCCACACACACAACCCAACAGGAGGAACAGATCCACCCAGGCAGAAGATTCAAGACATACAATAAGATCACTTCCTTCACAAAGTCCTCCCAAGCTTGAACCAAGACCTCAATGACCTGGATAAACGAAATGACTACTGGAACTCATCTCCATAGCAGCAAAAGCACCGGACACTCAATATTTCAAACCAGTAAGAAAAGATCCCAGATCAGCCCCATGGTACACAGGTGAAATACGAAAGGCAAAAGAAAACCCTACGAAAGATAGAAAGGCAATGGAGAAAACACAAGAATCAAACAACCCTGCAGCTCTACCACACGAAACAAAAGGAATACAACCACCTCATCTAGCAACATATACAATACCAACCTCATACTTAAATCCGCCAATAAACCCAGAGAGCTATATGGAATAGTTACAACACTCACTAAAGAACCCACCCTCAAAGTCGACAAAATTATACATCCACAAATTTTCGCTGACTTCCTCCAGTCCAAATACACCTCCCCACCTGAGGGCACCGTGAATACCTCGACCAGCTCAACACAACACAAACAAATCTGGGCTGAGTTCAGCATCCCATCGGCTGACCAGATATCACAGATCACCTTAGAGCTAAACACCAGCACCACGCCATCTGATCCATGCCCAGTAACATGGATTAAATCATCCACAACATTGTACGCCAATCCTTATCCCAGGGCTACATGCCACGTACCCTCAAGCTTGCTATAGTCTGGCCTATACCCAAGAACTCATTCCTAAATAAAAGCGAACCAGCAGCATACAGCCCCATCTCCAGCCTCCCATTCCTCACAAAGATTAATAGAGAAAATTGTCCAACAGCTACAGGATCACATCAACTCACATGCACCACTGGACCCGCACCAACATGGATTTCGACCTTACCATAGTGTCAAAACTCTTCTCATATACACAGTAACATAGTATATGACGGCAGATAAAGACCAGTATGATCCATCTATTCTGCCCAGCAAGATGGCAAGAGTAGGTGCACCTGCAGCTCCGTGCAGATCACTCCTCCCTATGCCTTTGTTTAGAGTTGTACCTGCTGCTCCGTGTAGGTCACCCGTATTTGCTCAGATATAAAAAGACAGTTATGTTTATTTTGATTTTATCCTGTTGCTATAAAGGGATCCACTGTGTCTGTCCCATGCCATTTTGAATTCTGTCACTGTATTTGCCCCCACCACTTCCATCGGGAGAGTATTCCAAGCATCCACCACCCTTTCAGTGAAAAAGTATTTCCTGACATTGCTTTTCAGTTTACCCCCTTGCAGCTTCATGTTATGCCCTCTAGTTGTATAGCTTCCCCATCTTTGGAAGACATTTGCTTGTTCATTAATACTCTAAGTATTTAAAGGTCTGAATCATATCTCCCCTGTTCCTCCTCTCCTCCAGAGTTTACATATTTAGGTCTTCAAGTCTCTTCTCATAAGTCTTCTGATGCAGGCTCCAAATCATTTTGGTCGCCTTCCTCTGAACTGCTTCCAGCCTCTTTATATTCTTTGCGAGATACGGTCTCCAAAACTGAACACAGTATTCCAAGTGAGGCCTCACCAGCAACTTCTACAGTGACATTAGTACCTCTTCCTTACTGCTAGTAATTCCTCTCTGTATGCAACCCAGCATCCTTCTGACTTTTGCCACCGCCTTGTCACACCATTTCGCCATCTTGAGATCCTCAGAAACAAATCACTCCAGGGTCCTTCTCCTGATCTGTGCACACCAACCTCTCGCTCCCTATCGCATACAATTACCTTGGATTTCTGCTTCCCAAGTGCATGACACTGCACTTCTTCACATTAAATCTTAACTGCCAAGCATTAGACCATTCTTCCAGCTTTTGTAGATCTTTCCTCATGTTATCCACTCCCTTGGGAAAAAACTTGGGATGTGTGTAGAGCACCACCCTATTCTTATAGAACCTTATGTATGGCAGATCAGCCACTAATGCCTGAAATTCACTGACCCTGCGAGCGGATGTGAGTGTCACTAGAAAGATGACCCTCTGGGGATTGGGGGCCTGGAAGAGCATCCCCTTCAGGAGATGCTGTGGAGTCTGCCACCAGCCGAGAGAGTCCACAAATTGGCAGGTAACCACCACCCTGTCCCGCAGCTGTCCGGTGGCCTGCGTACATTGGGAGCGGAGGCAACATTGGGCCGCCCTCATGTGAAGGCAGATGTCTGGCATGAAATGGACCATGGGTGCCATGTGGCCCAGCAGGTATAACAGGAAGCGAACAAACATGGTGCATCTGGATTGTACATCTGCAGACACTGCCCTGAGGCGGTCAGTTCTATCTTAGGGTAGAAACGCTCTGGCCTGGTGGGTATCTAGCTAGGCTCCTATGAACTCCAGACACTGGGTCAGGAGGTGGTGAGACTTGGGGTGGTTTATGACGAACCCCAGATGTTGTAGAACGCTGATGGTGCAGGATGTAGCCTGCTGTACCTCGGTGGTCGAGCCCCTCTGATGAGCCAGTCGTACAGGTAGGGGAAGACAAAGGTTCCTTGAAGATGGAGGTGGGCCACAACCACAACTAGGCACTTAGTAAAGACCCTTGGGGTGGAAAAAAACAGGCCAAAGGACTTAGGTGTCTGTGGTTGGGATGGATGAGGATGTGTGCATACGCATCCTTGAGGTTCAAGGAGCATAGCCAATCTCCCTGCTGGAGGTATGGCAGCAACATCCCAAGGGCGAGCATCTTGAACTTCTCCCTCACCAGGAACCTGTTCAGGTCCCACAGATCTAGGATGGGCCTTAGGCCCACTGTTCTTTTGGTACGAGGAAGTATCTGGAGTAGAACCCTCTGCACCAGAGGTGTGGGGTATGGGTTCCACTGCTTTGTCCTCGAGCAGGCCTATGAGCTCCTGCAGTAGTGAGTTCTGATGGAGGGGAGTCCTGGTGAGCTCTCCTAGGCAGGATGGAGGGGGAGTCTGCTCCAAGTGGAGAAGATAGCCCTCCTTGACCATTGAGGAAGTTTCTCCAGGGTCATGTGCCCATGAGGGAAGGGTTAGGACAGCCATTATAGTTGGTGATTCAATCATTAGGCATGTAGATAGCTGGGTGGCTGGTGAATGTGAAGCTAGCCTGTTACCATGCCTGCCTGGTGCGAAGGTAGCAGACCTCACACGCCACCTAGACAAAGTATTAGATAGTGCTGGATAGGAGTATGCTGTCTTGGTACATGTCGGTACCAATGACATAAGAAAATATGGTAGGGAGATTCTGGAGACTAAATTTAGGCTTTTAGGTTGGAAGTTGAAATCCAGAACTTCCAAGGTAGCGTTCTCTGAAATGCTTCCTGTTCCACATGCAGGACCCAAAAGGTAGGCAGAGCTCCAGAATCTCAATGCATGGATGAGACAATGGTGCACGGATGAGGGTTTTGGATTTGTTAGGAACTGGGGAAAATTCTGGAGAAAGGAGGGCTCTTCCAAAGGGATGGGCTTCATCTCAACTGGGATGGAACCAGACTGCTGGCATTAACCTTTAAAAAGGAGACAAAGCAGCTTTTAAACTAAATAGGGGAGAGCCGACAGTTGCCCAAGAGCGCATGGTTCGGAACAATGTATCCTTGAAGGATACTACCAAAAGAATGAAGTTAGGGCATATCAGCAGAGAGGTTCCAATAAAGACAAAAGTAGCCCAAATGCCCTCGAGTACGGAGCAGACAGAGCTTAAAGATTCCAAATTACCCCTGCCTACTGATAGCCAGATTAATATGAATAAAATACAGTCTCTAAAATGCTTGTTTGCAAATGCTAGAAGTCTAAAAAATAAGATGGGATAGTTAGAATATATAGCACTAAATTAGAGGTTAGATATAATTAGTTTCTCCGAGACATGGTGGAAGGAGGACAACCAGTGGGACACTGTGGTACCTGGGTACAAGCTATATCGTAATGACAGAGCTGATAAAATTGGTGGAGGGGTTGCGCTCTATGTTAGAGATGGCATTGAGTCCTAAAGGATTAAAGTTTTGCAGGAAACAAAATTTGCTGTAGAATCTCTATGGATTGAAAGTCCATGTAAAAAGGGGTAGGCGATGGCAGTGGGGGTGTACCTACTCGACAACTTGATCAGAGGATCGGACAATATCAAGACGGGCTTTCTCCTAATATTCATTGATGTCTCCTCAGCCTTTGACACCCTGTCCCACAGCATCCTACTAGACAGACTGAAAGATATTGGCCTCTAAAAAAACACCATTAATTGGTTCTCTACCTACCTCAACGACCGACAAATTCAGGTGAAATGTTGAACAAGCACCTCAACCCTGTTCCAATCAGTACAAGGTGTGCCACAAGGATCTTCCCTGCCTGCGCTGTTATTTAACTTATACATTCAGCCCATCTGCGCAATCTTGAAAAGACACAAGATCCACTACACACTATATGCAGACGACATAATGATTTACTCTCCAATCAACCTTGACAACTCGGATTACAGGATCTGCTGTATACAACAAACCAACAGGTGCAGTCACAGCCACAAAAACCTGGAGGAAAAGACCTCAGGATAAACCCCAAAGCCAATACAATGGCCCAAAAGCTTATACTTCAGGAAGCCGGTGTCTGCAGAGTACCACATCCTAACATCATAGGTCATAGAAAAAAAGCCTCCAGGTCTTACTGCAAGGCAACTGACTCAATAGTTAAGACCTGGAGGTTTTTTTCTATGACCTGTGACGTTAGGATGTGATACTGCAGGAAGCTGGTGTCTGCTCTAGCAGAGTATAAGCTGGTTATAAGGCTTTTGGGCCATTGTATTGGTTTTGGGGTTTATCCTGAGGTCGTCTTTTCCTCCAGGTTTTTGTGGCTGTGGCTGCACCTGTTGGTTTGTTGTTGCATACAGCAGATCCTGTGGTTTCTTTTTGCTGAAGACTGTGTCTTACACAGATTCTTGAGAAGCAGCTATATACTGATTAGGATGTCATATTAATAAGTGCCCATATTCCCCTTACTCTCTCTGACGCTATGGGGGACAGCCAGGGAAGAGTAGTGTGGATAGCTGGTCGGATTGAACAGGAGCTCTCTCTAATGAATGTTTATGCCCCCAATGATCCCAAAAGATCTTTTTTTCAGCATACATTTGCGGCCTTTGGGCAAAAGGCAATGGGGTTTTTTTGGCAGTTGGAGGGGATATGAACTGCGCTCTGAGCTCTTTTGATAGATCTGGTCCTGTGACTAGGGTTCTCTCTTTGGCTGAAGGGGCAGCACTGCATAGGGTGTCACGGCAGGGATGGACAGATGTCTGACGGGAACTACGTGCTGGAGAATGTGATTATACTCCCTGCTCAGCAAACCTCAGAGCTACCCTTGGTTAGATCTGTTTAGTTGTCTTACCGAGGTGACAGCACAGGTGGACGATGTATTTATCCACACCCTGGAAGTAAGCAACCATGGTGTGGTTGGATTTCGGCCATGGGCCAGTAGCGGAGAAGCAGTGGCAGCTAATGTCAGTTTAATTCAGGAGGCAAGGGTGCAAACGATGTGCAAGTGGTGGCACAACTTTCTCTCCACCAGTGATGTAGGGGACATCTCTGCTGGGCTGTTGTGGGAAACAGATAAGGCTTATATGAGGTGGCGCTTTTTACAATAAACCGCCAGGTGAAAAGTGGCAGCAGGAGACCGAGCATGTTCGGTTGCAGGCCCAATTACAGCAGCTGCAGGCAGAGCATAAGCTGTCCAGCTGTTGGAGGGTAGGCGACAGATTGATTCAATTGAGACTGAAAGATTAGAATTCCTCCAGAGATTGTCCAAGCATAACTTTTTGGAGCATGGAAGAAAAGCAGGGAAGTTGTTGGCTTGGCAACTTCGTAGGAACTATAGTAGTCGCTTTATAAGTGCAGTTTATGGTTCATATCGTGCTCCGGAAAGACGGTTTAGGAATTACCCAAGTGTTTTATTTTTACTCTCGTCTCTATTCAGAGACATTGGCAGAGTTGGCAGACATTGTTGCCTTCTTGGACAGAACTTAGCTTTCTGTGCTGTCAAATCTGCAGTGAGCTCTGTTAGATCAGGACATCACTAAATATGAGATTATTCTAACTACAGATTTTCTTGCCTCAGGTAAAGCGATGGGGTCGGACAGATTTCCTATAGAGTGGCATAAGGAGCTGAAGGCTTCTCTGGGTCCCCTGTTGCAGCATGTTTTCAATGTTGCTTTGCAGGTTGGTGCTTTGCCCCTGACCATGTATGATGTGGAAATGTCTTTAATCCCTGGGGGGGGGGGGGGGGGTATTTCGCCCGCCCAAAAAATGTGGTAACCATCACCTGATCTCACTGTTAAAAATAGTGATATAATCTAAACGAACTTCACTCAATTTTATGTCTTGATAGCAGTAGCAATTAATATTTGTTTTATTCCAATTATGGTTTCATAACACAACTTATGAAGATGGTCTCAGACTATTACGGCATAACTTCAAGCTGTCGCCTGTATTTTAATGCCTTTTTTGCATCAACGACCATTCCTCATATCAAACACAGAAACGTATTATACGGTCAGAATTGCATAGGCAGTCCCTAATAGAATATGTCCGTCTACAACAAATTCCGAGGGGATTAAGAATGTATAAAGAACCTCAAATGTATGCTACTGATCAAGCGTTTCTGGAAACATGGAACAACATAATGTTCATTTGATCTAATGGTTTTGGTGATAGATACTGCTAAAACACATAACTGATTTGAACAAAGAAGTAGAATCTATGTTAGCCACTTTAAAGACTGCAGAAAAAGAAGAATGTTATTTACATAAATCTGAAGACCCAAAGAAACAAAAAAGATCAAAAACTGAAAAAGTTGAAAAGAGACAATGAAGATTACATCATAGGATATGTTTATCCATGGATGAATACTAATCGAAAGCGAGGAAAAGCAAGGAAACAGGTAGATTTTGAATTGACATCAGATGAAGTAAGCAATACAGATTCCAGTAAATCACCACGAGATGATTTTTTGGACAACGGCGAAGACAAGAAGAAAGGAGGCGGCCAGGGTCGATACAAGCGACGAGGAACACCACAATATTGACACATTAAGAATAAAGAAAATATTTCTGATCGGTATACGGATTCCACATTGGTGGTGAATTTATCAGGTATCACATTACCTCAACATCATTTAGAAATCCTTAACAAGGAATTGCCTTTTGTTCCAAAAACATTCTTTGACTCAATTCAGTTCAGGACTGATCTGGAGAATTTATTACGAAAGTTAAGTTTAAAGAGTGTTTTTGCATCTCGATCAACAGTAGAGTCACATGTATCTAATATAAATTTAAGAAGAATGAAACTACCTTTAAAATCTACCTGGGTCCCTCCAGGTCCGATACACCCAGCTTTATCAATTTATAAAAAGTTAATCTTTAAAGATGTAAAGCGATTGGAAGAAACATCACAACGTTCGTATGGGACATTAACGAGACGCGAGAAAGCGGCATTAAAAGATTTACAATCTCGGACTGATATAGTAATACGAAGAGCAGATAAAGGAGGTGCCATAGTGCTCCTCACCCGAGATGCATACTTACAAGCAGCACATCGTCAATTAGCTGAAGTGAAAGTCTATACCCCCTTTAGATAAAGATCCTATGCATGATTTACAGATTTAAAAAAGTAGTTACATCTCAAGCGTTGCAGAAGAAATTAATATCTAATAAAGAATGGGCATTTTTAAATGTCCCTTATCCAACTCTTGCCAAATTCTATTTAGTTCCTAAAATTCATAAGGATTTAGTTAATCCTCCAGGTAGACCAATAGTTTCTACACGTGGAACGGTGCTGGAACCATTATCTATATTCATAGATTTGTATTTGTCCTTTATTAATAGAAATTCCTTCATACATAAAGGACACTACTCATTTTCTTCAAATTTTAAATGAATATTCAGAGTGGACGAAATCAGATGTAATTTTGGTCACATTAGATGTGACGTCGCTATATACGAGCATTCCTCAAAAGGTAGCAAGAGATATAGTAGAGATATTTTTACAGCGACGAGGGGGACCTCTCAGAAGATTGAATACAATTTTTGGGAAAACTAGCTGATTTAGCAAAATTTCAGAATTATTTTGAATTTGAGAACGTGGTGTACCATCAAGTTTCAGGAGTAGCCATGGGAGCGACTTGTGCATCCTCTATAGCTAATTTATTTATGAGCAACTATGAGGAGAAATGGTTGGCATCAATATACACACCATATTTGAAATCATTGGAAATATTAAATGAATTTTTGGAATGGTTAAACAGCCTAGATTCCAATATCCAGTTTACCTATACATTCTATACAAATAATATGACATTTTTGGATTTGACTAAATAAAGGGTGCATTAGGTTGGCAGAACTCAGTTCACTGTAAATCCACAGATAGAAATACATTTTTGCACTATAGTAGTGCACATCCAGCACGTCTAAGAGATGGTTTACCTTTCTCACAATATATAAGATGTCGCAGGAATTGCTCAGATCAGTTAGATTTTCAAAGGCAGTTGAAGGTTTTGACAAAAAAAAAATTTCAGTAGAGGGTACCCAGAGAAAATAGTGAAGCGAGCTTACAAAAGGGCACTCTATAATAAGAGTTCCTTTTAGATCCGGGTATGAGTAAAAACAATCATACTAATGTAAATTTAATTACAAAATATTCTCCTTTTAGTCTGCGATTACAACGTATAATTAACAAACATGCAAATGTTCTTCAGATGGTTCCAGGGCTGGAAGATAAAAAGGTGCGGTGTGTATGGCAGCGACACTATAATTTAAAAGAAAAATTGAGTCCAGCAGTTTTACACCCCATTCAAGCAAGGCATACTTGGTTAGAAACAGGATATGGGCATAGGAAATGTGGAGTTTGTGCGATTTGTCCTCTAACTTGTGAGCTAGACACTTTTGAACATCATGGCACCACATTTAAACTGAAGAACAATACTACCTGTGAGTCGGACATATGTAGTCTATTGCATCCGATGCCAGTGTGGCTTGTTATACATGGGGAAGACTACTAGATCTTTTAGAATACGCATGAGGGAGCACAAGAGTAGATTAAATTGCAAACTAAGGGAAGCTCCAATTGTACCACACTGTTTAGAGACTAGACATGATTTTGATGAATTTAGATGCTTCTGCATTGATAATATATTAAAGGGACGAGCAAGGCGATCAAGGGAACAAACACTAACGGTATGTGAGCAAAGATGGATATTTAGGTTGAATACAGTGATTCCAAGGGGGTTGAACGTTAAAATAGATTGGGTGGCTTGTGTCTGATCAATTATTCAAGAGTATGGAAAATCTGATGGAACCATTATGGTGGCAGAAAAGGAAGTTTTTGGTTTGATTGTTGACAGAGCCTGGGGACATCTCAAACTTTGAAAAGACATATGGTAACAGTGTGTCGCTGCATATGTGGTCATCGGTTTTGAGAGTATAATATGGGTCTCGAATAGCCAGCACACATGCGCAGCGTTTTTTTGAGTGAGTAGTGTTGCCGAGGAAATCAAAGAAGAGCAGAGATAGAGTAGTTACTCACCTGTAACAGGTGTTCTCCAGGAGCAGCAGGAATCAGTCCTCACTTATGGGTGACATCGGCGCCGATGGAGCCCCCGTGCAGAGCATTTCCCCAGCTTTCTATGAAAGCCTTTGGGAATACTACACGCATGCGCAGTCCCCTTCCCGCCTAAAGGTGCCATCTTGCTCAGTCAAATGACATAGCTAAAAGACAGCACACAAAAATGAAAAAATTAACTACGTACAACTGCAACTCCCAGGGGAGGAGGGAGGGTTGTAAGGACTGATTCCTGCTGCTCCTGGAGAACACCTGTTACAGGTGAGTAACTACTCTTTCTCCAGGACCAAGCAAGAGGTCAGTACTCACTTATGGGACTCCCCAGCTTCAAGCTACCGGGGACCCAGAGCTGAAAAATGAGCTCCCTCTAGCCTCAGCATCGGAGAAAGGATTTCACTGAAACATACCTCCACCGGTAGCCCAACCTGAGGGCTGGAGGGTAGGAGTTGCCTAAACCTCAAAGAGATTCCGGAGCACTGCCTGACCGAAAGCACTGTCCCTGCGGGACTCCCTCTCCAGTCAGTAATGGGCTGCAAAAGTCTGGCTTGAGGACCAGGTTGCAGCCCTGCAGATGTCTGCCAACGGTACAGAGCGGAGATGAGCTACTGAGGCAGCCATTGCCCTGACACGGTGGCCCGTGACCCGACCCTGCAAAGGAAGGTCAGCTGCCCTGTAAGCCCAGGTGATACAGTCAGCCACCCAGATGGACAAGGTACGCTTGGACACAGGTACCCCCAAGTTATTGGGGTCAAAAGATACGAAGAGCTGAGTAGCCCTCCTATGCCCCTACGTACGCTCCAGGTAGAAGGATAAGGCCCTCCTACAGTCCAGGGTATGCAGGACTGTCTCAGCCCGGCTGGCATGGGGCCTAGGGAAGAATGTTGGAAGAACCACCTCCTAGTTGAGATGGAAAGAGGAGACAACCTTAGGGAGGAACTTAGGATGAGTCCTAAGGACTACCCTGTTCCTAAAGAAGCGAATGTATGGCCTGTCACAGACCAGGGCTTGAAGTTCATTCACTCGCCTGGCCGAGGTCAAGGCCACTAAGAATAGAGTCTTCCAGGATAGGAAGCGTAGAGGACATGTAGCCATTGGTTCAAAAGGTGGGCGAGTAAGTTGCTGCAAGACCACATTCAACTCCCACTCAGGGGCCAGTGGACGGAGAGGAGGCTTGAGCAATAGTAAGCCTCTGAGAAATCTGGACACCAAGGAGTGAACTGACAGTGTCCCCCTCCACCAGAGAGTGGTGAGCTGCCAGAGCAGAGAGGTGGACCCGAACAGAACTGGACTTAAGGCCCTGATTGGACAAGTGCAGTAGGTACTGGAGCACTACTGGCACAGTGCAGGTGAAAGGATCTTCCTTGCATTCTTGACACCACAAGGAGAATCTCCTCCACTTTAGGGCATATGTTTTCCTGGTGGATTGCTTTCTAGAGGCCAAGACCACCTCTTCCACTTCCTGAGGTAGGCCCCAGGGAGCCAAGACTACCCTTGCAGCCTCTATGCCATCAGATGGAGAGATTTGAGATTGGGATGCAGAAGGGAACACTGATCCTGAGAGAGAAGGTCGGGTTGAAATCCCAGAGGCATGGGTATCTAATGCCAGTTGAAGTAGCAGGGGGAACCAGTGCTGCCTCGGCCACCTGGGAGCAACCAGAAGTACCGAGGCCTTGTCCCTGAGAATCTTGAACAAGGTTTGGGCCACCAGAGGCGTGGGAGGAAACGCATAGAGCAGGCCCTGGGACCAAGAAATCAGGAAGGCATCCGCCACCACCCTTAGGGGATGCGGTTGCCTGGAACAAAACCTGGGCAGTTGGTGATTCAGGAGACTGGCAAAAGAGATCCATGGATGGAAGTCCCCATTTCAGGAAAATCTGTTGAACCACCAAAAGGGTGCAACTGCCATTCGTGGGGTTGCAGAATTCTGCTTAAGCGGTCTGCCAGAATGTTCTCCTGGCCAGGAAGATAAACAGCCCTCAGCGACATCTGGTGCCTGAGGGCAAAAGAGCAAAGGACCTGTGCTTCCAGGCATAGAGGCCTGGACCCAGTGCCGCCCTGTTTGTTCACATAGAACATGGCTACTTGGTTGTCCGTCTGAACTAGAACAGACTGGTGGGCCAAGGTGTGAGAAAAAGCCTTGAGGGCTAAACGAATAGCCCGCAGTTCCAGTAGGTTGGTTGATCTGTTGCGTGGCTTCCCATGGGCACCAGAGGCCTTGGGTGCAGCTCTCTTGACAGTGTGCACCCCAGCCCTGTAAGGAGCCATCGGTTGTCAACACCACCGTGGGGGCAGGCCCCTGAAAAGGCACCCCCTGCAGCAAGTTGTGGGGGCATAGCCACCACTGAAGAGACTTCAGGAGAGGTTTTGATACCCTTAGTCTGCTAGGCTCCCTGTGGCCTGCTTCCACTGAGTTCTGAGGCACCACTGTGCAGGCCTTATGTGGAGGCGGGCATTGGGGGTCACATGCACAGTCGATGCCATGTGTCCCAGGAGCTTCAGACAGAGCCTGGCAGGAACCCATGGCAGACTGAGAAACCAGGATGCCAACTCCATAAGCCTTTGAGCTCTGTCCTCTGGCAAGTAAGCCCTTGCTTGCAGAGAGTCCAGCCATGCTCCTATGAACTCGAGGTTCTGGGAGGGGAGCAAAGTGGACTTTGCGAAGTTTATGACAAAGCCGAGGTCTTGAAGGAGTGTGACAGTCCTGAAGGTGGCCTCCCTGGCCTCCTGGTAAGTCTGACTTCGGATGAGCCAGTCATCCAGATAGGGGAAGACAAAAACACCTCGAGTCCTCAAGTAGGCCGCCGCCACCACAGCTAGGCACTTTGTAAAGACCCGTGGGGCGGACGTTAGGCGAAAAGGCAGTACCCTGTACTGGTAATGGTTTCCTCCCACCACAAACCTGAGGTACTTTCTGTGGTCTGGATGAATGAGGATGTGAGTGTACGCATCCTTTAGATCTAAGGAGCATAGCCAATCTCCCTGCTGGAAGTAGTGCAGAAGTGTTCCAAGAGTAAGCATCTTGAACTTCTCTTTCTCCAAGAACTTGTTGAGGTTCCTGATGTCTAGGATAGGCCTTAGGCCTCCTGTTCTTTTTGGCACCAGAAAATACCTGGAGTAGAACCCATGCCCCTGTAGGCGAGTAGGTACAGGCTCCACCGCCCTGTCCAGAAGCCGACCCTGAAGTTCTTGGAGGAGGAGGTTGGTGTGCAGGAGAGGCCTCAGAGGTTCTCCTGGAAAATAGACAGGAGATAGCTGTTGGAAACGAAGCATATAGCCCTGGTGAATAATGCTTAAGACCCAAGCATCCCCTGTAATGGGTGGTCACCTGTGGGCAAACAGGGCTAAGCGACCTCCTGTGCAGGGATGGGGCAGCAGGGGCGGAGAGGCTATGCCTTGGGAGTCAAAAACCCCCTCCCTGCTGGGTAGGAGCAGAAGCCGGAGGCTTGGGGGCCTTCTGCCTACGGGGCCCATGTCCCTGCCCCTTGGCCTGCTGCCCCTGAGGGGGAGCTGGGGAGGCCTGGTACTGAGGGAAAGCTTTGTAGGCAGACACCTTTCTCGGGTAGAAGGACTTTTTACCCGAGCCCTTCTTCTTGTGAGAAGGGGCAGACGTCTTTCTGGACAGTCTTGTCCTGGTCAGGTGCTCAGTCTCGAGCTCAGCCGCCTTCTCGGCCATGGGTTTGCCAAAAAGGTTCTCACCTCGGCATGGGACATCGACCAACTTGTCCTGTACCCAAGGCTCGAGGTCCAATGACTGCAGCCATGCCTGGCGTGGGGCCGTGACGCCAGCAGCCGCCACACGAGCCGAAGCCTCGAAGCCATCGCAGGCCGCTCGGGACATGAATTTGGAACAGTCCCGGATTCCTGAGGACAAAGGCTGGAACCTCTGCAAAGGTTCCCCGGAGAGGCCAGCAGAGAACCCGGCAAGCTCCTTTGCCAGGTCTCGGAGGTATATGCCCATGTACAGCTGGTATGACTGGACACAGCAAGCATCGAGCCCTGGAAGCACTTTCTGCCGAAAGCATCCAGGTTCCGGGCCTCCCTGCCGGGGGGGCACCGCAGAGTGCATCTTCTGGCTCTTCAGACGATGCATGGCCGATTCCACCACCATGGAATGGAGCGGCAGCTGCACCTTTTGGAAGCCAGGGCTCTTATGGAATCGATAGATGGAAATCGACTCGCTTGCTCAAGACCGGCGCCTCCCACATCCGGAAGAGGAGCCGCTCCAGCAGAGGAACCGGAACAGTAAAGGCCTCCTTCGGAGGAGAGTCATACTGGAGGGCCTCGAGCTCCTCGGCTCGAGGCTCCTCCTCGGGGTCCGCGGGAATAGCCAAGGCCTTGGCCATGTCCCGCACGAACTCCGAGAACCGGGTGTCCTCTGGTGGGGGGATCTACTCCAGGGCTCAGACTGCGGTGAGTCCGGAAGGTGTCGGGGGACTCCTCATCCTCCGTCTCCCAGGCTGACTCATCCGAAGAGGAGTCGAGGGGCTCCGACCGCGCGGGTCGAGGTGGCACCCGCCCTGACGCTGAAGGCTCCGGTGTTGACGCCTTCGGTTCCGAGCGGGAGGTCGAGGGAGACCTTGACCGAGGACGACTTCGAGCCTTCATGGTCTCGAGTATCGGCTTGGTCTCCGGGGTAGACTTTGACGTCGATGTCCCGGTGGTCGGGGCCGATGCACCAGTGAGGCTGACCATCAGTACCCGCTGCTGCTCCATGAAGGCAGACAATCTGCACTCCAAGGCTGTCAAGCCTGAGTCCAAGCTCAGGAGACTCAGCAGCCACTGACTCGGGCTCAGCATGTTGGCTCCCTCAGAGTAGAGTCCACGAGGACTACAGGACTTACGTGTCCGACGGTCTCCGGCTCTATACGAGGTACTTTGGACGGCTTCTCCTGCTCCAAAGGCCCGGGACGGCGGTTGGGGGTCTTAGACCTGGCCCTCGAGGAACCAGGAACCTCTTCTGAAGCCGCCCTCGTGAGCCGTTTCTTCCTCTTACGTTCCCGGTTGGGGGACCCCCTGTCCGAGGAACCCTGGCGATGCTCGGGATCAGACTCCCGAGACGTCGAGGCCTCAGACGAGGTCCGGGCCCGGCCAGAGGCAGAGTCCGAAAAAATCCTTTCCTTCTGGTGCTGACGGCTTCCAAGTGCCTTGGTGGACATTTTGCCACACGGGCCACAGATCATGGGATCATGATCTGGGCCGAGGCACCGAAGGCAGCAGTCGTGGGTGTCAGTGAGAGACATTAGTTTCTTGCACCGATCACTTCTTGAAACCACTGGAAGCCATCGGGGAAAAAGGGCCCCTGCGAGGTCAAAAGACCGGCCTTCCAGAGAAAAACAGAAAAAAAGGGCGCGAACGCCAGCCACGAACGGCAAAAAACGAAAAATAGAAAACAGGCTCTATACCGATGTACCGAACCCGGCGGAAAGGGGAACCGGCGAACTCTGAGAAAAAGGCAAAGAAATCTTCGAAAAAACATCAACTTTTCCGGGTGACTAGGACAAAACGTCCGAAGGGCTCCACGGAAAAAGAGAGACTGAGCAAGATGGCACCTTTAGGCGGGAAGGGGACCGCGCATGCGTGTAGTATTCCCAAAGGCTTTCATAGAAAGCTGGGGAAATGCTCCGCACGGTGGCTCCATCGGCACCAATGTCACCCATAAGTGAGGACTGACTTCCTGCTTGGTCCTGGAGAATAAGCGTGTGCAGCATCGACACAATCATTTTTACTTTTAGTAAAATGGTGTAACTGAAGTAATTAAAAAAAGGGGTGTCAATGAATAAGTTAGTAGAGATTCAAGTATGATGTGAAGGTGTGGTAGGCGAAGGCCTGTGATCCATGGTGTCTGAAGTGAGCAGACAGGCCTGAGCAGCTTGACCTGTAACTGAAGCCTGTAGTTAGGCCCAGAGGAATGAAAACCCCCCTGAATGATGACACCATAGAATTGAAACTTAACTCAGCTTAACTGAACATAGCTAAGCAGAATCGAAACTTAGAAAATATAGAAAACAAGTTTAATTGGTACTGATAAGGTGTGCTATGCTTCTATGGAATTAATTAACTGTGCTGAAAGAAAGGTTGCAGTGCCCTGCTTCCCATATGTTTTAACAAGCTGAGCGACCTTGGAGGAGAGATGTAACAAGTTAGAGACACTGACCATTGTAATTGGGACTACAGGGGGGGTGAGCAGGTGCTGA
This sequence comes from Ichthyophis bannanicus, assembly GCA_033557465.1. NCBI lineage: Eukaryota > Metazoa > Chordata > Amphibia > Gymnophiona > Ichthyophiidae > Ichthyophis > Ichthyophis bannanicus. Next base: position 923,738,161 of record CM066033.1, read on the forward strand.
GCCCAGACCAGAGTCCCGATTGGGTAGCCATATCAGTACCGGGACCAATAGATGGGTGAGAGGGGTTACTGGGACCAATGAAAAGTTTGCCTATGTCCAGAATGGGAAAGAAAGCTATAAAAGTTGTTGTTTTACTAACAGCCATTGCTCAGCCATTTTGAAATTGCTTATTGCTTGAGCCATGTGCACATTAAACTGGCTTGGATCCTTGAAACGACTCCTGGTTTTATTTATTGCATGCTTATCTGCTGCTACGTTTCTTGGTGCGTTTGGCCTGGAAGTGCGAGTGGTGGATGGTGTTCAAGTGAATAAATCCACGTAATTCGCCTTGAGGTTTGGTCCAGTTGGAACCATGCCAATCCGACGCAGGGGAATTTCCCTGGGCCCACCGATCCTCTTGAATCGGAGGGGGTTCTGCCTGGCCTCGGCAGGCACTGAGTCCAGCTGGCCAACACTTCCGACCCGGGGGAGTCCAGGATCCAACTCAGAAGCTTGGGAACCAGATCTGGTAAGTATAGTTTTGAAAACCTGTCTAGACAGATGAGTTAGAACTGCAGTTTGAAACTTGTGAAACTTTGGTAAGAATTTGAAACTTGTAACTTGTAATCTCGAGAACTTGGAACTTGGAATTTGGTAATGAGAGCACTGATCCCCTCTCAAGGACGGTCCTATTACCCTTGCATGAGTATGCGCAAGGCGAAGCCATCGTCCTTTTTGTTTGGTAAGACTTAAGTCTTTGTTTGAAAATCCTTGCATGAGTATTCGCGAGGTACAGCTGTTAAAAAAAAAAAAAAAAAATCATGATTTAGCCTAGTCAGAACAGACAGGAACTTGGAATTTGTAATCTCGAGAAAATTGGAAATTGGTAAGAGAGCATGATCACCTCTCCGAGAAGGGCCGAGTAACCCCGCATGGGTATTCGCAGGGTGAAACCCCCATCTCTTTGTAATTGGGAAATTGGTAAGACTAGTCAGAATAGATAGAAAGGAATGCATTCTGAGATACGTTGCTAGCATGATTGTGTGAATGAAGTGTGAATGAGAGGTCTGGCAGCACGGACCAAGCAAGAGTGGACTCTGGACTAGCGCAGTTCCTAGCCGGGTGACTGCGTCTAGGTCGCGAAACGGAGGAAGCGTTTGGTGTATTGTCCGTCCTAACTGTGTATTTGATTTTTGTTATCTGTTGAAACTGCGAGTTCCCCTTCTGTTATAAATGTGAGATTATTCTGTTGAGTAATTTGTGACAGTTCACTGATTAAGAAATTGTATTAATAAAGCAGAAAGAAGACGCAAAACACCTACAGTCATTTTTAGAAATCAAGAAGCTGGTCTGACCCAGTTCGCTTTCTTACTGCACAGTGTGAAAAACTGACAGGGGGCGTGTCTGGAGGAAAGAATGTACAGTGTCTTTCTAATCCTGTGCAGGTTTAAATCTCAATGCTGTTAGTTTGTGCTTATTTCAGGCAAATTGTACCTGTTTTATTCAATATGTTTTTAATAGTAATGTTTCTTCTGCTATGGTTAGGTATTATATACCATTCGATAGGAATATTTAGTCAGGATTTTAGTTTTGAAGGTCGAATTAACCTCATTGGAGCTCCGTAAACTGTTTTTAAATGATTCTTGCTAGCATGTCTCTGTGAAACTGTGATTTCGTTTCCAGTGAGCGGAGGGGTGTGGCTCACACAGCTTACTAGGGAATGAGACAGCCGTTCCCGATTGAGCAGTCTCTCTTGTTTATTCAAAATAAAGAAAGTATATCTGTTGTTTCAAAAACTAACGGCAGATTGCAACCTGAGAATGAATGGTTTAAATTCTGAGCGAATAAGAAAATTGTGTTAGGATTTTATCTTTGAAATCTGTACTAGTGACTAATGACGACCTTTACAATTCAAGATAAATTCATTTGTTTTAAAATTCCAAGACGTTATTACCTGATATACTGTGGCAAGCACCTGATAGAAGACATTTAGTGTTAAAAAACAAAACAAAACGAGGGTGTATATGCATTTTAGATATCCACCACAGCTATGGAGAAGTATCCGGAATGTCTTTTGAATATTTGCTTTCTGAACTAAAAAATAATAATTTCTTTTGCAGAGACATGCTGATTGGCAGCTAGTTGCTAAGTATTTTTATTCTAGTCATACGTAACAGATAGCTATAGTTCTCTCTATAAGATATTTTAAGAACTGTATCTAAATTGTATGTCTGTGCTCAATTTAAGCTTATGTTTACGGTAATAAGGTTTTTTAATAAGTGTCTTTTCAAGTATGATCAAGAATTTCAGTAAGGGATTTACTGAAGACTATGAAATGTCTCTGTCCCAATCAGGAACGCTATGTGAAATTCTGCTAGTTATATTTCCTTAAGTTCACCATATTTTGCCCCAGAATCTCTAGATATCCTGTCTCGTCTCTCTCTCTCTCTCTGTAAGTAGCTCTGTTCAGAGTGCTTAAGGGGGGGGGGATGGAGCCCAGTCCACCGATGATGTCACCCCCGGTAGGCATGAACTAATGTGCCCACAGCAGAGAAGTAGATCATTTAAAAAAAAAAAAAAAAATCAACCTCCTGGATAGAGCGTTGCTAGGAGAAACAGAACCCAGGAGAGGGGGGGGGGGAAATCCACCCTGCAGATTCCCTAGTTTGCTAGCCACCTCCGCAGCAGGGGGATGTGCACCCCCTCTGGACCAGAAGTGAAAGTCAGCTAACCAGACTTGTTTAGAACTGAAAAAAACTGCATTATACACTGAGAAGTTTTAGGACTTGATTGAACTAATGGACAGAAATTATAGAGAACTGGATGAATTTGCGGGCATAATATTTAAATGAAAGTTGATCAGAGGGTGTGTGGATTGTTGAAGAAGGACAGAGAAGGTAAAAATTGTAAGATGGAAAAAGAGAACAGATCTTTTTGCTGATATTTTAGTCGAATGATGTGGAGGAGGTTTTCCTAATCAAAGGACCAGAGAATGTGTAAGAGGCCGCAGAAGTAGCAGGCCTCCACTGGGTGCAAATCAGTGCACCCATTATAGAAAAAGAAGGACATTAGAGAAGTGAATGCCCGTATCTTGACTCCACCCCAGGAGGGGAGGAGGGAGTACTTGATTGCAGAGTCATAAAACAATAAACCAAGCACAATGTTCTAGTAGGAGAAGGAAGTAGCTATAGAGTAAGTGGCAGCTAAAGAGGGCTACAGCATGGATAAAGACTAGGCCAGATGCATCACCATTATCAGAGCTACTGGGGCTAAGTCCGCAAAGCCTTTCCTGCAGAACCGCATGTGTGAACTAGGGGGACAGAAAATAATGCACCAGTTCCTGTATATGCCTGAATGCCCTATTCCATTTTTGGAGCCGAGATCTGCTTGCAAAGCTTCAGACACAGATATCCTTTGCTGAAGAGAGAGAAATGCAAATGACTGTGAACCCAGAGCCTGCTGGATTGATGGTGCTGACTGTTCCCTGAGAAAAAGAGTAGCAGTTCTATAGTGCATCTCCAGTCAAGTCAACAAGTTCCTGTATACCTACCAACCTTATAGCCCCACCTGGAGGATGGGCAGAAGATAATCCACCTGGCCTAGCGAAGAACATAGCCCCTGCCATTGTCACCCTCAAGCCAGTCAAGAAGCCTGGGACAGGTGGCTACCGCCCAGTGCAGGATCTAAGAAGAATGAATGATGCAGCTGAAACTATACAACCAGTGGTACCAAAATCCTTATATTCTCTTGGAACTGATCTCTGCTGAAGCTATACATTTCATCATTCTGGACTTAAAAAAAGATGTTTTTTTTTTCTGCATACGCTTAGCCCAAGACCCCACTACGAGGAGGCGGGGCCAACTCATCTGGACAAGATTACCTCAAGGATTCAAGAACTCGCCTCACTCAGCAAGGATTTGACAAGTTGTCCAGAAAACTCCAGAAAAAAAAAAATTCTACTTCAATATGTGGACAACTTGCTCATAACCACCAACTCAGAAAGTGAATGTCTACAAGCCACCAGTGAACTTTTGCACCCTCTTAATGAGGCTGGATACAAAGTCTCAAGAGCTAAGGTGCAATTATGCCAAACAAGTTAAATACCTAGGATTCCAGTTGTCCAGCGGAATTCGACACCTGGGACCCTTACCAGAACGCAAAGCAGCTGTATGCAGTATTCCTACTCCAACCACCAGGAGGCAAGTGAGAGCCTTCTTGGGTGCCACAGAGTATGTTGTAAATGGATCCCCAATTTTGCGCTGCTAGCAAAACCGTTGTATCAAGCTATCAAAGGAATGGAAAAGTCTGCATTGGAATGGGGACTTGAACAGGATGCAGCCTTTTGATCTTTAAAAAAAAACCCCAAAAAAAACACTCTGATGTTGTTACCAATTCTGGGTCTACCAGATGTCCAGAAAACCTTTCAGTCTCTATGTTCATGAGTCACAAGGAAATGTTCTAGGAGTGTTGACTCAATCTCTTGGACCTTATTTGAGAAGCTGTTACAGCTACAGCCTTCCTAGTAAGCAAAAACTAAAAGAAAAATCCCTTTGAGACAGAATCTTCAAGTTACTGTACCACACTCTGTTCTAACCAATATGAAATACAAAGGAAACTACTAGCTAACAAATCTATGAATGTTGAAGTATTAGAGTATGTTGTGTGAAAACCCCAGATACAACTGAAGGGTCAGTCAAGCTTTCAATCCTGCTATGTTGTTATCAGTTGGTCTTGATCCCCTGATCATGACTGTTTAGAAATTATGGACACTGTATTCTCAAGCCGCCTGGATTTGACTGATGTCCCTATGGAGAACCCTGAACAGACTTTCTTTGTGGCTGAAGGCAGTTTCATCATCAATGGACATTGTTGTGCTAGATATGCAGTGGTGACCCCTGATTTGGTAGTTGAGTCCTCAGCCCTGGCCCCAGAAACTTCACCACAGAAAGCTGAACTGATAGCCCTCACTAGAGCACTAACAATAGGAAAAGGGCTCTGTCTAAATGTGTACCCAGATTCCAAGTATGCCTTTACAACCTTGCATGCACATGGGGCCCAGTACACAGAATGAGGGTGGATAACCTTAGGAAGCAAGTCCATTAAGTATAGCCCCAAGATATTGATATTAACAGATACATACTGCCTATAGATCTCAGAATTTAGGAAAAGTAGAATGTATGAATAGAACCCTGAAATCTCAGTTGTCTAAATTTTGCCAAGAGGTTTATCTGAAGTGGCCCCAGGTTCTTCCTATAGCCCTTCCTAGGATATACTTAGCCCCTGCTAAGTCTTTAGGAGTTTTCCCTTTTGAGATTCTGTATAGGCAACCCCTGCCTATTGTATAGGAAATAAAAGGAGATATGAGACAGATAGGATCTGAAATTATTAGACATGAACTATTGGTTTTAAGTTCTGTTTTGCAGAGTCTTCATACCTGGGTACAAAATCGATTACTCATCAATTTGCCTGAACCCCTGCATCCTTTCAAGCCTGGAGTCTCGGTGTGGATCAAAGAGTGGAGAAAGATACTGTTAGCCCTGCATTGGAAGGGACCCTATGTTGTTGTCATCCTGTCAACTCCAACTGCAGTAAAAGTCGCAGAATTTGAACCTTGGATCCATCATAATCAAGTGAAGCCAGCAGCTGCTCTTGAACCTGATCACTGGACTACTGTACAGCATCCTGAGACTCCATTGCACCTCACCCTACGACAACAGCCACGGACCTAAGACTTATTGGCCCCTCAGACACTGCACTATTTCAAGACTATCTGTTTATCTGAAGGTAAGCTTCGCATCTGGAGAAAACTGCAATCATCAGAAAGAGACTGTGTTGTGTTAAGAAATGGAATCTTCTAAGAGACTGTGTTTAAATACTCTGAAAAGACTGTTTTGATCTTCTAAAGAGTGAACTGCTCTAAAGAAGCAATAATAGCCTAAGAGACTATGCTATGATATTTTAAGAAATTGAGACATCCCAGAGGACAGTGATACTTTGGAATCTACAGCCCTACTCCTGCCAAAAAGCTGGTAGGTCTACGTACGGCAGAAGCTTGAGGATCTACAATCAACCCTACATCTGTTATCTGTTGTGGAAGTCGACAGTTCCACCAATTTTCCAGAGACTATGCTCATTATGAATCCTTATTATTGCTTTATTTTGGCAGCAGCCTTGGAGTGCTTTGAAATGACTTTTGCCTTATCTCCCTGGGCAGCCTGTATAAGTACAACATGAAATGGACCGAAGGTCACTCAGACCTTGTTTTATCATTCTTCCTATACTTGCATTGGTATACTCTCCAATCCAAAAGTTGTTCTAGATCTTGACTTTCTACAAGGCTATGCAAGCCACCGTTGCAACTCCTCATGCCTCCCAGAACTTGTTTCTTGAACTTGCTGGAGCAATAGCATCTAGTCTCCACACTTCTGTTTCTTTTGTGGAGGAACTAAGATGGGAGATCAGTGGACCTGGGAGACGCAAGAACTGAACTATTCTATCCTATACAATCAGACTGATTTATATAATACTACTAGTGAGTGGGTATTGGCCCACCCCATTATTGACAGTTTGTGTTTTGTTCGGACTGGACCACAATCTACTACGAAGGATGGACAGCTGGTCTGTCTAAATCAGAAGCTTTACGACAGCACAACAAAGATGCAACTGAACCTTCTAATCCTTTAGTTCTTTTTCCCACTCTTGCCAAACTATGGACTTTGACTATCTGCTTGTTGCTCCCTTGTTTCTTGCCACTTTGCTTGCGAATGATAACTTCAGTTATTAACAACACTGTAGAGCATAAGGCAGCTACAAAGATACTAGCTATGTGAACTTACTACCCTATACCACAGAGTGATACCTTTACCTAGTATTATGTGATTTGATTCTCACACCTTATTAACATGCGGGTGAGATTAATCAAAGGGGGGAATGTGGTAGGCGAAGGCCTGTGATCCATGGTGTCTGAAGTGAGCAGACAGGCCTGAGCAGCTTGACCTGTAACTGAAGCCTGTAGTTAGGCCCAGAGGAATGAAAACCCCCCTGAATGATGACACCATAGAATTGAAACTTAACTCAGCTTAACTGAACATAGCTAAGCAGAATCGAAACTTAGAAAATATAGAAAAACAAGTTTAATTGGTACTGATAAGGTGTGCTATGCTTCTATGGAATTAATTAACTGTGCTGAAAGAAAGGTTGCAGTGCCCTGCTTCCCATATGTTTTAACAAGCTGAGCGACCTTGGAGGAGAGATGTAACAAGTTAGAGACACTGACCATTGTAATTGGGACTAGAGGGGGGGTGAGCAGGTGCTGAGCCCAGACCAGAGTCCCAATTGGGTAGCCATATCAGTACCGGGACCAATAGATGGGTGAGAGGGGTTACTGGGACCAATGAAAAGTTTGCCTATGTCCAGAATGGGAAAGAAAGCTATAAAAGTTGTTGTTTTACTAACAGCCATTGCTCAGCCATTTTGAAATTGCTTATTGCTTGAGCCATGTGCACATTAAACTGGCTTGGATCCTTGAAACGACTCCTGGTTTTATTTATTGCATGCTTATCTGCTGCTACAAAGGTAGTAGTTTTAGAATTATGGGTGACATTTGAGGCAACCAGGATTTTTCAAATTTTTGATCAGTTGAAGATTAAGCCTGAAATAAGTGAGTTTTTGTTATGTTTGTTTTGAACCAGGGGTTGTATGTGAAGCATTTCAGGAATAATAATGATAGTGGGAAAGTGAACAGAGGCTAATGGAAGTTTGATTTATGAATGAAATGTGGGAACGTTGGTCTTGTATAAAGGGTGAATTAATAAAGTATCATTAGAGGTATTTTTATAATGATTTTATATATGGTTTTATATGACAGATTTGTCTATATATACCCCTGAAGCAGCTTGGTAAAGCAAAACAAAGGCACCATGGTGAGGCGCTGGGGCAGAAGAAAAAAAAACAGCCAGATAAGTTGCATTGTCTGTCTCTTTAATGGAGTTTGAAAAGCTGTTTGATATGAGGAATTGTCGTTGATGCAAAAAGGCATTAAAATACAGACGACAGCTTGAAGTTATGCCGTAATAGTCTGAGACCATCTTCATAAGTTGCTATGAAACCATAATTGGAATAAAACAAATATTAATTGCTACTGCTATCAAGACATAAAATTGAGTGAGAAATCCATTTAGATTTTGGCAGTAAATTTTCACTCTGAAAGAAAGACCTTAGAAGGGTTGTTTCATCACAAGTATGGAAGGTCAAAAATAGTGATATGGCAAGGGTGTGTGGATTCCATGGGTCCTTCTGTCATATGTGGTGGGAATGCCTGAGGGTTGAGAGCTTCTGGCAACAGGTAATGGAATTTATTAACTTTCATGGGCTCTGGGCTCCTGGTCGAGCCAACAGCTTGTCTATTAGGGTATGGAGCTGGCTTTCATGAGATTGCGGGTGGTTGCGGCAGTCTTGTTGCACTGTTTCTGGTTGCAGCCCAGATGGCGGAGTGAACAGGACCAGGACTTATGGAATGGAAAGTATGGGTAAATGACCTAATGATCATGGATAAACTTTCTTATATGCTCAAAGGGTAGCAAGATCGTTTTGTGTCCAGGTGTCTGTTTGGGAAGGTCAATTATAGTTCTGTTTCTGGTGTAGGACCATCTTCTCTGTATTGCCCCCTCATGGCTTCCTGCATAATGGTTTCCACTTACTGAATATTGAGAAGTGTTCAGGTAGTTAGCACTGGACCAGCCAATTCTGCTTCTTCTCCATTTCCTCAACCCCTGGTGTTTTCACTAAACTGTGCAGGTACGCTTTATTTTGTTTTTCTTTTAGAATTTATTTGCTGAAGTTAATATGGGTTACACAAGGTTCATTATTCCCATGTCTGAATCTTCTGAATGGCCCACTATATCTTACTCTTTTTTCTGGTGTACTGTACAGTGTGATTATTCTGTTGTATTGTTCTTGATTACTATTGTTTGGTGATAAACCTATTTATATATACACAGGAGCTTATTAAAAGAAAAAATAAGCTTTATTTAATGCTATTTCAGTATGTTAAGTAATAAATTCAGTCAGAATGTGTGAAGAGGAAGGCCTTTTGGCTAGAATGCAGACTAGATCAATAGCTTCTCTCTATGGAATATTCATATATAAAAGAATCTATGTCACCAACAAAAATTGATCTGCGATAAGAATTTTTCTAAAATCTGAATCATACATGATATCTCTCACATAAAATGGAATGAAAGGAACAAAGGGCTGTAATTAAAAAAAAAAAAAACAACACATCTGTGAAAAACAGGCCAAGGTTCTAGAAGACAGCCAATGGCCGATGTAATAAAGCAATAAAGGGACTTCTACCAAAGATTCATAAATTTTAGAGAACATACATGTTGATTTTTTTGTCAAACTTGATCAGTCCAACAAGTAAGATTTTAATTCTGTACAGTTTCTTTTCCAGATAATGGTGAATCCATCTCCGTCCTGGAGAGAATCTCAAATGTAGTCATCATTAAAACTCAGAACATTCCTCCATGGTGAAAAGTCCATGCTGCCTCAAAATACCAAAAGATGACCCACAAAAGAGGCAGACAAATCAGTACAAACTCATATTTACTTCAATATAACATTTCATGCATAAAAAGAACAAAATAAAACCAAAATATGTATATTCACATAAAACCAACTAAAACACAATTACATAAAACAAATTTATTATAGGACCTGGTTACTCCAATGGCAGTACTACTACTGTTGTATTGCTATTATAACAGCATTTAACTAGACAGCTTCCCACAGAGTAAATTTATTTTTTATTTTGATGTCACTGTGGGATCAGACGACAGAAGGTGATGGTACATGGAGCTCACTCGAATGAAAGGAAGGCGATTAGCTGGGTGCCCCAGGGTTCGATCCTGGGCCCGGTGCTGTTCAATGTATTTGTGAGGGATATTGCTGAAGGACTGAATGGAAAAGTCTGCCTTTTTGCAGATAACACAAAAATTTGCAACAGAGTAGACTCCCCTGAGGGAGTGGATAACATGAGGAAAGATCTACAAAAGCTGGAAGAATGGTCTAATGCTTGGCAATTACGATTTAATGCGAAAAGTGCAGTGTCATGCACTTAGGTAGCAGAAATCCAAGGGAAATGTACGCAACAGGGGGCGAGAGGTTGGTGTGCATGGTTCAGGAGAAAGACCTTGGTGTGATTATCTCTGATTATCTCAAGGTGGTAAAGTGGTTGGGGCAAGGTACTTCAGGCCGGAAGGTTGGGGATTCAAATCCCACTAGAGGACAGCAACCTTGGGCCAGAAGGACTGGGGTTTCTAGTCCCACAGGTGCTCCTTGTGGTCTTGGGCAAGCCACTTAACCCTCCATAGCCCATGTTCCCTTGTAAAATATAGTTATCTCCAAGTTATAATGCCCTGTTCAATGTAATTTCAGTTTGTTCAATGTAAACCGCACTGATGCAGAATAGCACGGTATATAAGAGAATGTAAATAAATAAATAAAATAAAAACAGTGCAACAAGGCAGTGGCAAAAGCCAGGAGGATGATGGACTGCATACAAAGAGCAATTACCAGCAGAAAGGAAGAAGTACTTATGCCACTGTACAGGTCGCTGGTGAGGCCTCACTTGGAATACTGTGTTCAGTCTTGGAGACCATATCTTGCATAAGATGTAAAAAGACTGGAAACTGTTCAGAGGAAGGCGACCAAAATGATTTGGAGCCTGCGTAAGAAACCCTATGAGAAGAGACTTGAAGACCTAAATATGTACACTTTGGAGGAGAGGAGGGATAGGGGAGATATGATTCAGACCTTTAAATACTTAGAGGAACGATAAACAAACAAACCTCTTCCAAAGACGGGGAAGCTGCAAAACTAGAGGGCATAACATGAAGCTGCAAGGTGGAAAATTGAAAGGCAATGTCAGGAAATATTTTTTCACTGAAAGGGTGGTGGATGCTTGGAATGCTCTCCCGATGGAAGTGGTGTGGGCAAACACGGTGACGGAATTCAAAACAGCATGGAACAAGCACAGCGGATCCCTTTATAGCAACAGGATAAAAACAAAATAAACGGAACCATCTAACTTCAACAAATAGGGGTGTCCTACATGGAGTGGTGGGTCCACCCCTAAAACAAAAACATGGGGAGGGGTGGCCTGCACGGAGCAACGGGTGCACCTACTCTTGCCATATATTTGCTGGGCAGACTGGATGGACGATGCTGGTCTTTATCTGCCGTCATTTACTATGTTACAAACTGAACAGCAGCAAAGGAGAAATTAGGCCTTACCTGCTAATTGTCTTTCCTGGAGTCTTCTCCGGGCCAGTCCAGGGAACGTTAGGGTTGTCAATCCTGTCCAGCAGCTGAGGACTGACATACTAGAAGTTTTGCTGACAGCTTAAGCTCCTCCTCCTGAAGCCAGCACTCCAGTCTTGTACTAACAAAGCAGCTAACTCAGACCTATACAAAGAGAACGAAGCACACACAAAAAAAAACAGAACCGAGAACTGCTATATTCCCCAGGCACGGACCGCACCTGCAACGACATGGGAACGGGAAATTTAATACCCCAGAAAAGCACAACAAGTCGGTGCTTAGAGTCAACATTAACAGTAGCAAGTGCCTTTCTCTTGACCCTAAGAAGTCTCCTGCACTTGAGACTATCAAGGTCGGATTGCTCACTTATCTCATTTCTTTTTTTTCTTTTTTTAGTTCACCTGCGCTTTTATTGAATATCCTTAGCACAATGGAGCCATAAAGAAAAACCCCGGTAAGGTGGAACCCCTAGGACACGGACCAGAAACTTCGGGTGGGGCCCTGGACTGGCCCGGAGAAGACTCCAGGAAAGACAATTAGCAGGTAAGGCCTAATTTCTCCTTCCTAATCGCTTCTCCGGGCCAGTCCAGGGAACGTTAGGGCAGTACCAAAGCAGAACCTAAACCTGGGAGGGACCCGCGAGTCAAGCCACTAACGCTGCCGCTCCAACCTTCGCATCCCCGCGTGCCTTAACATCCAGCCTATAATGTTTAGTGAAAGTATGCAGAGAAGACCACGTAGCAGCTCTACAAATATCCACTGGAGGTACCAACGCGTATTCTGCCCAAGACGCCGCTTGAGAACGCGTAGAATGGGCGCGGAGCCCTTCCGGCGGAGGTTTACCCGCAGTCGCGTAAGCCGCCACAATAGCTTGTTTCACCCAGCGGGCTATGGAGGCTTTCGTAGCCGCCTGACCCTTACGACGGCCCGCAAACAGCACAAATAACCTGTCGGACCGGCGAAAATCGTTAGTAATTTTAAGATACTTTCGAAGGACGCGACCGAGATCCAATCTCCGAAGAGCACGGTCCATAGGAGAACCCGAAGCCTCAGAGAAAACAGGCAAAGCCACGGACTGATTCAGATGGAAGGAAGACACCACCTTGGGCAAGAAGGATGGCACCGGACGCAAAAGAGCACCTTTTCCGGAAAAAATTGCAGGTACGGCTCCCGGCAAGAAAGCGCCTGCAAGTCCGAAATTCGCCTAGCCAAACACAAAGCAACCAGGAAGGCGGCCTTCCAAGAAAACTCCTTCACATTCACTCCAGAAGCGCTCTCAAAGGGAGCCTGCCTCAAGGCCTCCAGCACTAAGTTCAAATCCCAAGAAGGAACTACGTTCCGCACCGGAGGCCTAAGGAGCTTAGCTGCCCGAAAGAAACGCAGAACATCAGCATGCGTCGAGAGACGGCGCTTATTCACCGGCCCCCGAAAACAACTCAAGGCCGCTACCTGCACTTTCAGAGTGGCGACCGATAAGTTCTTATCCAAACCTTCCTGAAGAAACAAGAGAAGTTGCGGCACAGAGGCTGACATGGGCACAACGCCCTGAAGCGCACACCACCGCTCAAAAACGCACCAGACACGGACGTACGCTAGGTAAGTTGAAGATCTCCTCGAACGCAACAGGGTGGATATCACCGCCTCCGAATAACCTTTGTGTCTTAAACGAGCCCTCTTAAGAGCCAGGCCGTAAGCAAGAAGCGATCCACCTGGGGCATCAACACGGGTCCCTGAGCTAACAGGTTGCTCCGAGCCGGCAGCCACCAAGGAGAGTCGATCACCAGACGCACTAAGTCCGCATACCACGGCCGCCGAGGCCAGTCCGGCGCTATGAGAATCACCATCCCCCTGTGCCATGCTATGCGGTGAATAACTCGACTGAGCATTGGCCACGGCGGAAAGACATACAACAGGGAGTCGGGAGGCCAAGGTTGAACCAACGCATCGAGACCCTCGGACATGTGTTCCCTGCGCCGGCTGTAAAAACGAGACGCCTTGGCATTGCTGAAGGTAGCCATCAGATCCATTGACGGCTGCCCCCAACGTATGGTGATCTCGTGAAACACCGCCGCATTCAGCTCCCATTCCTCGGGATCGAGAACATGGCGACTGAGATAATCGGCTTGAATATTGTCCTTGCCAGCCACGTGCGCTGCTGATAAGGCCACGAGATGAGTCTCCGCCCAAGCAAACAACTCCTGACTCTCCTTCAGCAACGGCCGACTCCTCGTACCGCCTTGGCGATTGATATAGGACACGGTCAACGCATTGTTGGAAAAAACCCAGACTGCCGCCCCTTCGAGCAGGCGCCCGAAATGAAGAAGCGCTAACCGAACGGCTCGGAGCTCCAAGAGATTGATCGAAAGGGAGCTCTCTTCCTGTGACCAGCATCCCTGCATCACCTGAGCCTGACAGTGAGCTCCCCAGCCCGAGAGACTGGCGTCCGTCGTCAGAAGAACCCACTGAGGATCCTGTAGGGGAACCCCCACCGAGAAATGACCGGGATCCAGCCACCAGCGCAAGCCGCTGCGCACCGAGTCTGGGCAGACCAACTCCTGCGAAAGAGGATGGAGTTGAGGCGACCACCTGGAAAGCAAGGCCTGTTGAAGAGGCCGCATATGCGCCCTGGCCCATGGAACCAAGTCCAGAGCCGCCGCCATGGACCCCAAGAGCTGTAAATAGGTCCACACCGAAGTCTTCAAGAACAGCTGCACCTGCCGCATAAGCTTTTGAACTCTGTCCTCGGGCAGAAACACCGAACCGGTTGCCGTGTCGAAGAAAGCCCCGAGGTACAAGAGCTGTTGCACTGGCTGCAACTGACTCTTCGCCTGGTTGATGACCCAACCGAGCTGCTCCAACAGCTGAATCACCCGAGCTGTTGTGACGACCGCCTCCGCTCGGGAATCGGCTCTGATCAACCAGTTGTCCAGATAAGGGTGAACCCGAACCCCTTCTGTCCGCAGAGCTGGGCCACCACTACCATAACTTTCGTGAAGGTGCGAGGGGCCGTCGAGAGACCGAAAGGCAACGCCCGAAACTGGAAGTGCCCCATGGGCAGCGCAAACCGCAAAAATCGCTGATGATCTGCTCTGATGGGGATGTGGAGATAAGCCTTCGTGAGGTCTATAGCGGAGAGGAACTCTCCCGGACGCACCGCCCGAACAACGTACCGCAACGTCTCCATCTGAAAATGCGGAACCCGCAGGGCGCGATTGACCCCCTTGAGATCAAGGATCGGACGAAAGGAACCTTCCTTTTTGGGAACCACAAAACAAATCGAGTATCGACCTATGCCGCACTGGTCGGGAGGCACCGGGACGACTGCTTGCAGTCGTATCAATCGGGTGAGCGTGTCGGCTACCTCTTCGGGCCCGCCGCCAATGGACACGCGAAATCCAGGGCATAGCCCTCTTGAATTATCTGAAGCACCCATGCGTCCGAGGTTATCGCGGTCCAGGCCGGGAGAAAGTCCTGTAAGCGGCCTCCCACAGGTATCACGGCCGGGACCGGCTGACCTTCATTGCGATTTCTTAACCGCAGGCTGCTGAGAATTGAAGTAGCTTCTCGCGAATCCTCGAGCACCCCGAAAGGACTGCCCCCGAGAACCGAAGCGGGCCCTGGGATAAGGAAGAAAACGAGTCCCGCGAAACCGACGAGACTCTCTACCTTGGCCGCGCTGCACCGAACCCCCTCTAGGAGGCCGGGGACGATCCTCAGGCAAACGACCACCCTTGGAATCGCCCAGATCCTTAACTATCTTTTCCAACGCCTCCCCAAAAAGTAACTTCCCCTTATAAGGGAGCTTACTGAGGCGCGATTTAGAGGACACGTCCGCCGCCCAATTCCTTAACCAGAGAAAACGTCTAGCTGCCACCAAGGAGGCCATGGACTTTGCCACTATGCGAACCAAATCATAAAACGCGTCCGCCAGATAAGCCGCAGCCGACTCAAGTTTCGCGCCCTCCGCGGAAGACGGCTCCGCAGCCTCAGTGGCGACCTCTCCTTGGAGCCAGCGAATCGAAGCGCGGGACACATATGCCCCACAAATAGAAGCCTGCAGTGCCAACGCGCTGGAATCAAATGCCTGCTTCAAGAGGACTTCCAATTTACGATCCTGTAGATCCTTAAGCGCCGCCGCGCCCTCCACAGGAATCGTAGTCTTCTTAGTCACCGCGGAAATTAAGGCATCAACCCTAGGCATCTTGAGTAACTCTTTCTCCTCCTGAGACATCGGGTACAGGCGACCTAAGGCGCGGCTGCCCCTTAACGTAGCCTCAGGACACTCCCATTCGGACTCTATCATTTGCTTAATGACCCGGTGAACAGGAAAACACCGTTGCTCCGCTTTGAAACCCTGAAGTAAGGGATCCTCGAGCGGCTCCTGAGACATGGAGGGCAATTGAATATTCAGCACCGCCAAAGATTGCGAGATAAGCGCTCCAAGCTCCTCCTTGCGGAAGACGCGAAACACATTAGGATCTTCACCTGGCGCAATCTCCCCCTCTTCCAGTTCCCCTAGCCAAGGCTCTAAACCGACGTCCGAGAGAAGCTCACCTTCCTCACCTAACTGCGGCTCCCGTGCCAGGGGAATGCTAACCTCCTCTGCAGCAAGCTTACCTGACGGCCCTTGGGAAGCACCTTCCCCCGGGTCATTATGAGACATCTCTGGCCGCTCCTCAAGATCCTGCCAGGAACCTGGAGCCTCTGTAGCCTGTGCAGACTTCATCAAAAATGCCCGATGCATCGCCAAAATGAACTCGGGGGAAAAGAGAGCAGAGAAGCTCTCCTGAGCTTCAGGAGGCTTCTGCTGCGGTTGCACCACCCGGGGAGGCGCTTTTTCAGACTTAGACTTGCGTTTACTGTGTTTGGTAGGCCCCGCGGCAGACCCGGAGGGCTCTCCCAAAATGGCGGCTGTTCCCACCGTTTCTGCAGGCAGGCAGGCAGGCAGGGAAGGCCACTCAGCCTCTGTCGATTTGCTCTCCAGCGTTCCAAGGCCGAACGAGACCGCTGCCCGAACACCGCCAAGCCCGCGGCGCCATAAAACACGAAACGCCGGCCCCCCCGGCCTCCGCCCCCGGCTGCGCCCCCCCGGCCGGTCCCCCCGCCCCCGGCCGCGCCCCCCCTGCCCCCGGCCCCCACCCGCGGCCCCCCCCACCCACCCCCACAAACGGAAATAGAAGCAAGGAGCATCTTGAATGTTTTTCAGAAGACTGTGCTCGCGAGGAACTAGCTAAACTAAAAAGGTAGAAAAAGCAATGGGACCGGATGGGATACAGCCAAGAATTCTGAGAGAAATTGGGGACGTTCTAGCAGCTCCATTTACTGACCTTTTCAATGCCTCTTTGGAGTCGGGAGTGGTACCAGAGGACTGGAGAGAGGCACATGTGGTCCCTTTACACAAAAGCAGAAGTAAGGATGTGATTGAAAACTACAGGCCAGTTAGTTTGACCTCAGTGGTGAGTAAATTATTGGAAGCACTGCTGAAAGTGAAAATAGTGCAGTTATGCTTTATCCTCATCACCTTCTACATATTGCTCCCCTTCACCTTTGAGTCTGACAATAACCAATTTTGCTCTTCCTCCTCTAACATAAGATATTTTTCAGTTATCACCCCCCCCCCCCCCCCCCCATTTTATTGCATTGGCTATTTCTTCCTCTTTTTGAATTTTTGCTTTCTTCTTGACTACTTTGTCAGCCTCTCTAAGATTTTCCAAATATAGATGGCTGTCTTCCTCTCTCTGTGATCTCTTGTGAAGAAAAGGAGGAAGGCCTTCATGAAATACCTTTTCAGATACTTCTTTTAAGAACGACCGAGGCCTCCTTTTCCTTTTTTTTTTTTTTTTTTTTTTTTTAGTGCCATCAAGTCAGTGTTGACTCATAGCGACCCAGCTACCTCTGGGTTTTCTTGGCAATGTATCACCGGAAGTAGATTGCCAGCCTTTTCTTCCGAGGCAATGGAGGGTAAAGTGACTTGCCCAAAGTCACAAGGAGTGCCAGTGGGAATCGAACCCTTGATCTTCTGGGTACGAGGCAGTTGCTCTAACCACTAGGCTACTCCTCCACTCCTTTTTTTTACTCCTCCACTCCTTTTTTTTACCATTCTAAAAAAGGCTGGTTGCCCCTAAAATACCCTCTTTCAGTTTTGTCCATTATTTTTCTACATCCGTCAGCTGTTCCCATCCCGCTAACCACTCGTTGAGGTACTGGCCCATCTTGGCAAAGTTAGTTTTCCTAAAGTTTAAGGCCCTAACTTTGGAATGGATTTCATCAGCCCTAGTACTGAACCACACCATCTGGGATCACTGGATGTGAGATGATCTCCCACTACAACATCAAAAACACTTTCACCATTGGTAAGCACCAAGTCCACTTATTCTATTGTCTTTTTCTTAATTTATTGCTATGGTTTTAATAGTATGCTGTCTTTCCCCTTTTTATTATTCATGATTTATATTCGGCTCTCTTGTTTTTATTCTTTTATATTGGTTAACTTATTGTTATATTTTTGTATTGTGTTTTTGAATTCTAATGAATTTGTCTTGTATGTATGTTACATTTCTATGGTCATAGTTCTCTGAAGAAGGCTTTTGCCAAAACACATGTAGGACTGACCTTTGACACTTCAATAAAGCTTTACCTACCAGTGGTATGGCTCTCCTGCTCCCCTTGTTTGTGGTTTGCCTCTTATACATGCGACCTTGGGGCTCCATATTGTTTAATGGTAAAATACGGCCTTTCCCCTAGAAAAGAGAATAAGGCAGGGGGCCCTTTGTCCCCCCCCCTTCTTTTGTACTACAGCTGGAGCCCCTTTTGGAGGGACTTCATACTCTCCCTTCGTTAGGTGGAGTGCAGATTGGGCAGGAAGACATTTGGCTCTCTGCCTTTGCCAACGATATGCTGATGTGCCTAGGGGACCCGGGGGCTTCCCTGGCGAGTTTGCTTCAGGAATTTTTGATCTATGGAAACTTTGCTGGCTTAAAGCTCAACTAAGATAAAATACAAAGCCCTTCTGGTCCTCCCTTTTGTTCATCAAACATGGCAAGGATCCTTTCCCTTAAAATGGGTGGATGGTAGCTTCAAGTATTTGGGGATATGGCTTCTTGCTGACCCGGAGAAGCTATATGAACTCAATATCACTGATCTCTTTACAGACCTTGAAACGCGGATTGGCCGTTGGAGGGAGCTGCTGATGTCATTGAACGTCCAGATTAGTTTATTTCAAATGACCCCGTTTCCTAGGGCTGTATGTAAGTCAGGTGCTCCCCATTTTTCTTCACTCAGAGAGGAAGCAGTTTGATTAATTATTAGGATCATTCTTATAGAAGGGTCAACATGCACGCCTGCGGATTGTTGTCTTGCAGAGACCTTGGTCGCTGCAAGGACTAAACCTTCCAAACCTGCACTGTTCTAACCTGGCCTGTGTGGGGTGATATCTGCAGGACTGGCTGTATGGCACATCAGAGTATATCCCTGTGTCAGTAGAAGAGTCATAGATGGCACTGCTCGGCCTTCAGTATGTGATCCACGTTGCACCTTCGCCTATTCCTATCTGCTTTCCGAATATCATCTTGATTTCCTACGTCTATCAGTGGTGGCGCATTATATGTCAAAGGTTCGACTGGCCCTCTGGGGCTATGCCTCACTTTCCTTTACATAAAAGCATAGAAACATGACAAAAAAAAAAAGAGACCACATGGCCTATCAACCACTACAACAGTCCCCTTTATTCCTTTAGAGATCCTCTAACTTCTCCCATGCTTCTTTGAATTCAGATACTGCCTTCATCTCTACCACCTCCACTGGAAGGCTATTCCACAGATCCACCACTCTTTCCGTGAAGAAATATTTCCGCATATCACTCCTGAATCCATCCCCTTTCACCCTCATCCCATGTCCCCTTGTAGCAGAGCTTGTTTTCAATTGAAAGAGAACATAAGAACATAAGATATGCCATACTAGGTCAGACCAAGGTCCATCAAGCCCAGTATCCTGTTTCCAACAGTGGCCAATCTAGGTCATACGTACCTAGCAGTTTCCTCAAAAGACACAGGTTCCGCAAAGCTTGTACTGGGTCAACCATTGATATCCTGGGTACCTTCTTAATAATGGCTTATGGATCTTTCCTCCAGGAACTTGTCCAAACCTTTTTTAAACCCAGCTACACTAACAGCCTTTACTACATCCTCCGGTAACAAATTCCAGAGTTTGATTACACGTTGAGTGAAAAAATATTTTATTTTATTAGTCTTAAATAGCTTACCCTGTAGCTTCATTGCATGTCCCCTAGTCTTTCTATAATCTGATAACGTAAACAATTGATCTACGTTTACCCATTCCACTCCGTTCATTAATTTAGAGACTTCTATCATATCTCCCCTCAGCCGTCTCTTTTCCAGGTTGAAGAGCCCTAACCTTTTTAGCCTTTCTTCATAGGAGTATCCTTCCATCCCCTTTACCATTTTGGTGGCTCTTCTCTGAACCTTTTCTAATAATGCTATATCCTTTTTAGGATACGGCAACCAGAATTGCACATAATATTCAAGGTGCGGTCTCAACATGGAACGATATAGAGGCATTATAATATCTTTTGTTTTATTTTCCATTCCTTTCCTTATGATACCTAGCATTCTATTTGCTCTCTTGGCTGCCGCTGCACACTGGGCCGAGGGTTTTAACATGTTATCCACAATGACGCCTAAATCTTTTTCCTGGGTGGTGGTTCCTAATGTGGAACCTTTGCTTTGTGTAACCATAGTTTGGGTTGTTCTTCCCTAGGTGCATAACTTTGCACTTGTCCACATGAAATTTCATCTGCCATTTTGATGCCCAGTCTTCCAATTTATCAAGATCCTCTTGCAATTTTCCACAATCCTCTTGGGTTTTAACAACTTTAAATAGTTTTGTGTCATCTGCAAATTTGATAACCTCACTCGTTATTCCACTTTCCAGGTCATTTATGAATATGTCAAAAAGCAGCGGACCCAGCACAGATCCCTGGGGTACACCTTTCTCCATTGGGAAAAGAGGCCATTTAGCCCTACCCTCTGCTTTCTATCTTTTAACCAGTTCCTGATCCACAGTAGTACACTGCCTCCTAGCCCATGAATTTTTAGTTTTGCCAAAAGTCTCTGATGAGGGACCTTGTCAAAGGCTTTCTGAAAGTCCAGATACACAATATCAACCGACTCACCTTTGTCCACCTGATTATTCACTCCTTCAAAAAAACATAACAGATTAGTAAGACAAGATCTTCCTTGTCTAAAGCCATGTTGGCTGTCTCCCATTAGGCCATGACTATCTACATGCTGAGTAATTTTATTCTTTGATGGTTTCTACCATTTTTCCTGGTACTGACGTGAGGCTCAATGGTCTGTACTTTCTCGGATCACCCCTGGAACCCTTTTTAAAAATTGGTGTTACATTGGCAATCCTCCAGTCTTCAGGTATTAGAGATGATTTTAATGATAGTTCACAGATTACTAATAGCAGGTCTGCAATCTCATATTTCAGTTCTTTCAACACCCTTGGATGTATACCATCCGGCCCAGTTGATTTGCTACTCGTCAGTTTATCTAATAGTTGTAATACATCTTCACGATGTATCAATATTTCCTTCAATTCTTCCGCACCTTTAAATACCACTTCAGTCATGGGTAACATCCCTACATCTTCCTCAGTAAAGACCAAAGCAAAGAATTCATTCAG
This sequence comes from Ichthyophis bannanicus, assembly GCA_033557465.1. Lineage (NCBI taxonomy): Eukaryota > Metazoa > Chordata > Amphibia > Gymnophiona > Ichthyophiidae > Ichthyophis > Ichthyophis bannanicus. Next base: position 923,759,167 of record CM066033.1, read on the forward strand.
TCTCTCCGCTATCGCCTTGTTGCTTCTTAGTACCCCTTTAACTCCTCTATCATCGAATGGACCAACTGACTCTGGTTTTTTGCTACGAATGTACTTGGAAAAAATCTTTATTTCGCGTTTTTGCTTCCGCAGCAAGCTTCTTCTCAAATTCTCCCTTTGCCTGCCTTATCAATGCCTTGCATTTGACTTGCCAGTGCTTGTGCTGTTTCCAGGTTTCGTCGTTTAGCTCTTTTTTTCATTTCCTGAAAGATGCTTTTTTGGCAATAACAGCCTCTCTGACCTCACCTTTAAACCATGCTGGCAGTTTTTTGGACTTCCTTCCAATTTTCTTAAAGCGTGGAATACAGCTGGTCTGGACTTCCAAGATAGTATTTTTCAACAACACCCAAGCTTGATGTAAGTCTTTAACCTTTGCAACTGCTCCTTTTAGTTTTTTCTTAACTATTTTCCTCATTTTATCATAGTCTCCCTTTCGAAAGTTAAAAGGTAGTACTGTGGATTTCCTTACTATCCCTCATCCACTAATTAAATCAAAGGTGATCATGCTATGATCACTATTGCCAAGTGGCCCCAGCACCCTTATCTCTTGCACTAGATCTGGTGTTCCACTAAGGACTAGGTCTAATATGGCTTCCCTTCTGGTCGGTTCATGAACCAGCTGCTCCAAGAAGCAGTCATTTATGTCATCTAGGAACTTTATCTCCCTAGCATGTCCTGCCATGACACTGACCCAGTCCATACCGGGGTAACTGAAAATCACCCATTATTATTACTGCGCTGTAACTTTTGTTAGCTTCCTTGATTTCTTTGAGCATTTCATCATCCATTTGTTCATTCTGGCCAGGCGGTCGTTAGTACACCCCCCCCCCCCCCCCACTGCCATCGCCTTCCCCTTTTTACGTGGAATTTCAATCCATAGAGATTCTACAGCAAATTTTGTTTCCTGCAAAAAAAACTTTAGTCCTTTCTGACTCAATGCCCTCTCTAACAGAGCGCAACCCCTCCACCAGTTTGATCAGCTCTATCATTACGATATAGTTTGTACCCAGGTATCACAGTGTCCCACTGGTTGTCCTCCTTCCACCATGTCTCTGATATTCCTTCTGTGCATTTATGCCACAGACGTATTTAAAATGTCTCAATCACCTCTATCCCGCCTTTCCTCCAAGGTTTACATATTAAGATCCTTAAGTCTGTCCTTATATGCTTTATAATGAAGACTAACCATTTTAGTAGCCACCCTCTGTACGGGCTCCAGCCTGTTTATATCCTTTTGAAGGTGCGGTGTCCAGAACTGCACACGGTCCCAGCACTTATACAGATGCACTATCACCTCCATTCTTCTACTGGCCATTCATCTCCCTATGAACCCAAGCATCCTTCTAGCTTTTGCCGTAGCCTTTTTTACATGTTTAGCTACTTTAAGATCAGACACAATCACGCCTAGGTCCCGCTCTTTTTTAGTGGAGAAAAGTACTTCACTCCCCATACACTATATTGCTCCCTTGGATTGCTGCAGCCCAAATGCATGAACTAGCACTTTTTAACATTAAATATCAGCTGCCAAATTCTAGACCATTCTTCAAGCTTAGCTAGATCCCTCCTTATGTTGTCTACTCCTTCCTGGGTGTCTACTCTATTGCAGATTTTGGTATCATCCGCTAAGAGGCAAACCTTACCTGACAGCGCTTCCGCTACATCACTAACAAAGATGTTAAAAAGAATCAGCCCAAGGACAGATCCCTGGGGCACACCACTGGTGACCTCCTCCTCAGAGTGAGCTCCATTTACCTGTATCCTTTGTTGCCTCCCACTCAATCAATTTCTAACCCAAATAATAACTGTAGGGTCCATCCCTTGGGTGCTCAGTTTGCCCAAGGAGGGAAAACATACAGCAGGCCTTCGGACGGCCACCTCTGAACTACAGCGTCCAAGCCTTCTGACATCCTTTCCTTTCTTCGGCTGAATTGACTCGCCTTAGTCAATTCGAACCGTGCCATGAGATCCAACACCGGGGTCCCCCATTGTCACACTATGCGCTCGTACACTTCCTGGCAGAGCTCCCACTCCCCGTGGTCCACTCTCTCTGCTTAAGAAGTCCGCCGTTACATTCTCCACTCCAGCCACATGCTGCGCAGACAAGGATGATAGATAAGCCTCGGCCCACTCCACTAGGCCCTCTGCTTCCTCCTCCAAGGGAGGACTGCTCGTGCCGCCTTGACGGTTGATATATGCTACCACTGTCATGTTGTCGGACAGTACCCAGACCGCCCTTTGGACGACTTAACGGTTGGAGAACCCTGAGAGCCAGAGCTACTGTCCACAACTCCAATCTGTTGATCGACCACTGGGATTCCTGGGCATCCCAGAAGCCCTGGGCGAAGTGACCCTCGCAATGCGCTCCCCACCCGGAAAGTGAGGCATCTGTCATCAACTGGACCCACGATGGGGAATCGGGGAGCATGCCCCGCTCCAGGCTCCCTGGGCTGAGCCACCACTGCAAGGCATCCCTGGTCACTACCGGACAGACGAGCGCCAGACATGGGCTGATGCAACCAGCGCCACAGAAAGGCCCGTTGAAGAGGTCTCATATGTGCCCTGGCCCAAGGCACCAGCTCTATTGTCGCCGCCATGGTTCCCAGGATCTGAAGATAATGCCAGGGAGCCTCCATGGCCAGAAACTGAAGGATTAGCTGCCTCAGCTCCCCCACACTGCGGGCCGGTAAGAACACCATGCCTTCTTTTGTGTCGAACCTTGCCCCTAGATACTCAATCTCTTGAGGGCTTCAACTTGCTTTTTGCCATGCTGATCACCCATCCAAGACTCCGTAGAAATGCGGCCACCTGGACAGTTGCCTTCCGACTCTCTTCTTTGCATTTCGCCCGGATCAACCAGTCGTCAAGGTAAGGATGAACCAATATCCCCTCCTTGCGCAGAGCCACAGCCAGCACCACCATGACCTTGGTGAAGGTGAGCGGAGCCGTCGCCAGGCCGAAGGAATTGCTGATGAGCCTCACGAATGAGAATATGCAAGTAGGCCTCTGTCAGGTCCAGAGAGGTCAGAAATTCTCGTCTTACCGCTACCAAGACAGACTTCAGCGTTTCCATCCAAAAATGAGGCACCCTGAGACAACGATTGACTCCCTTCACGTCGAGGATCGGCCAAAAGGTCCCTTCTTTTTTGGGCACCACAAAATAAATGGAGTATCGACCACAACCGCGTTGATCTGGGGGTACGGGCACAACCACGCCTAACCAACGCAGTCTCGCCAATGTCTCCTTTACTGTGGCCCTCTTGGAGGGAAACTTGCACGGGGAAACTACAAAGGAGTGAGGAACAGGTCTTGCGAATTCGAGAGCATAACCTCTCACACCACCTCCAAGACCCATTGATCGGACGTGACCCAGGTCCAGACTGGGAAGAACTATTGAAGGCACCCCCCTACTGGCAGCTCTCCCTGCCTCCGTTGTTTCATTGTGGCTTTCTAGGGCCCGAGGCAATGGAAGAGGCGGTAAACACTTTTCCAGCTCCCCGGAATCCCCAGAAATTGTCCCCTCGAGGGGAAGCGACCTCTCTGAAAGGGGGCAGAATGGAAAGCCCGAAACCTCTGCAACTCTCTCAGCTGAGGGCACAAGAGTGGTAAGCCGGCTCTGCTTAGGCCTATCCTCGGGAAGTCTACCTCCTTTAGATTCCCCCAGATCCTTTACCAGCTTATCCAAGTCCTCACCAAAGAGAAGCTTTCCCTTAAATGGGAGCCTGCTGAGCCAGGCCTTTGAAGAACCATCTGCGGCACAATTGCATAACCAAAGATAGTGGCGAGCCACCACCACCGAAGCCATGTTCTTAGCCAAGCTCCTAATGAGATCATACTATCGGCCAAGTAGGCAACTCCAGATTCAAACCTAGCCGCCTCCCCTGATTGCACCGGGGGGTCCCAAGCCAGCTGAAGCTGCTGTGACCACTGCAAAACAAGCCCGGGCTACCCAGGCCCCACAAACAGACGCCTGGAGAGCCAGGGCACTAATGTCAAATGCCTGCTTCAAGAGCGCGTTCAGGTTCCTATCCTGGGTGTCCTTGAGGGCAGTACTGCCCTCTACCGAAATCATGGTCTTCTTTGTGACCGCCAACACTGCCACATCTACTCTGAGGGAACGAAGTAATTCCTTCTCCCCTTTCGGTAACGGATACAGTCGAGCCATAGACTGTACCCCTCTCAGCCCCGATTCTGGTTGATCCCATTCCTCTTGAAATCATCTGCTTTACTACCCAGTGTACCAGGAAAACCTTCTGCGATTTCCTGACCACCTGGATCAGCGGATACTCCAGCAACCTCTTCCTCTGCTAAGACTCCCGCTACCATATTAAGGACCTTTAGGGATTCCCCGATCAATGTCGGCAACTCCTCCCGGCAGAAAACCTGAACAATCCTAGCCTGTTCCTGCTCTGGAATCTCACCTTCCTCAAGTTCTTCCTCATCCTCCCCCCATCTCTCTGTCTGAGGATTCACCCTCCGGGTTCTCAGACATTGGGGGGACAGAGAACCTCGTTGTGAGAGCGCCTAGCCCGCTTTGGCAGAACCCCTGTTTCCTCCTGCTCTCTAGGATCCAAAGGACACCCTATAGCACTACCTTGTGTGGATCCCTGCTCCTGAGGTCCTTGCTTGCACAGGCTAAAGGCCTTATACATCAGCAGGACAAATTCAGGGGAAAAGTCCCCTCCGCTGCCAGCCTCCAGGCCTCCCAAAAAGGTAGGAGTGGGTTGCGTCAGGCGAATAGCGGACTGTTCCGGCGTAGGGGGCGGGGCAGGACAGGTGCAAGCTGACCACCAACCTCCCGAGGGTCCACAGATTCCTGAGAAAAAAGGAGCAAGAGGATCCTGCAAACTACCCACTCGAATCCCGTTCCCCTGCAGCTGCCTCCGCTGAGCAGCCTCTACAGACCCCAGGCTCTGACACCGTCCCCCAGTGGGTGCAACAGAGCAAACACTGGGTTTTAGCAGGCATATTGATATCTTCCAGGCACTATACCAATAATACCAAGAAAAATGGTTTTTTTTTATCTACTCCGCTTACAATTAAGGAAAAACTGAAGACTCCTGCCCCCCAGCTGTTAAACCCCTCTAAATTACAACGCCGATCAAATGCTCACCAAAGAAAGGCGCGTGAAAAACCAGAGGAAGGCCTACCTTACTGGCTCTCCTCTCCGAGAAACAGGCAGGCTCTTCCGACACACGCCAGCTGCGACCGCATGGTCGGCTGTGATCACCACGCGGTTCGCAGTCCCATTTCGGCCTCTGTCTGCGCCACGAGCCTGACCTTACCGGCTCAACTTCCCTTCTAGGGCCTAAGGCGGTGTCCACACGATGCTCCGCTGGAAATCACCACGGCTGCAGGTGTCATCCCGTCCTTGCGCTCAGCCGCCGGGAGGGCTTCGGCAGCATGGCGGGAAGCCGTTACAGGGCCTCGAGGCTGACGGCAGACTGCAGGAAAATGCTTCCTCCTCTATCAGCACCCCAATAGCACTGCCAGGATCAGGGAGGAAGAGGAGACGGCAAGAAACGCTTCTTTTCAAGGTCGGTGCCCAACCTCCCCCTCCCCCACCCCGAGGGTAATACAGGAAGGAGACCCAAAAAACTAAGTAGCTTGCTAGGGAAGAAATAAAATATAATTCAAGGAGTAGGAAACCAAATCAAAGAAAACACCAAGCTAAGTCTCTCCAGTAACCTATGCTCTGGGTTATCGACTCCCCTACAGCTGCTTTGGAGACTGAGCAAAACTGAAGCTGGTGGGAGGTGCCAGTAATATATATATATATCCTAGGGTCATCAAAAGAAGATGACGTGCTCAGTCTCCTTACTGCTGGAAGGGGGGCACAATCCAGAAGATAGGGAGTGGACTGGAGGGATGCTTAGGAAAAGGTCAGTCAGTGGAGCTGCTAGAACGCCCCCAAGTTCTCTCAGTATTCTCGGGTGTATCCCATCCTTGTCTACTTTGTTTAGCTAGTTTTTCACGAACACAGTCTTCTGAAAATTGTTCAAGATGCCCTTTGCTTCTGTTCCTGTTTCTGGGTGTTTTCTGGAGATCCTGCTCCTGGTTCTTCATCTGTGAACACAGAACAGAAACATTTTTGTTAAGCAATTCTGCTTTATCCTCATCAGCTTCTATATTCCTTCCCTTCACCCTTGAGTCTGACAATACCACTTTTTTGCCCTTCCTCTTCTCACTAACTTATCTGAAAAATGTCTTATCAACCCCATTTAACTGCATTGGCTATTTCTTCCTCTTTTTGAATCTTTGCTTTCCTGACTACTTTGCTAGCTTCTCTAAGTTTTTCCAAATACTGTCTTCCTCTCTCCGTGATCTCTTGCATTTTATGAAGGCCTCCCTCTTTTTCTTCACTTTTCCAGCTACTTCTTTTGAAAACCATAGCGGTCTCCTCTACCTTTTACCTATATTTACCATTTTAACAAAAAGGTTGGTTGCCCTTAAGATATACCCTTTCAGTTTTGCCCACTGTTTTTCTACATCCCCCAGCTGTTCCCATCCCGCTAACGACTCCTTTATGTATTGGCCCATCTTGGCAAAGTTAATTTTCCTAAAGGCTAAGGCCCTTGCTTTTGAATGGATTTTAACAGCCCTAGTCCTAATACTGAACCACACCATCTGGTGATCACTGGAAGCAAAATGATCTCCCACTATAACATCAGAAACACTTTCACCATTGGGTCATTCCATGTCAAGTGGTCTAGGGCTCCCCGCATGACCATCACGGATTTTGACTAAATTTTATATTTAGAGCCCCCCATGTCTCAAATGAGCTTTGGTAGAGTTTTAGGTTCTCTGGTGTTAAATCTATTGAGATATAGCCGTTTGTTTGACCCCCATAGCCTGAACATGTACAGTACGATTCAAAATTTCAGCAACTTTGAGACCTAATATTGTTATTATTTGTTTATAAGAAATGAAACTTAACTACCCTGCACATCTTTTTGCGCTCTTTTTAATGAGACTAATAATCTTTTTTGATTGTCAGAAATAGACACATTGCACCAAAGTCAGGCAAAGAAATTGGCGGACTAAAAAAATTTTAAAAAAAGTTTACTTATTTCAGGAGCTATGCAATGTCAAACAACAAACATGAAATTTGAGGCATAGTATCTCGTGGTGCTGTTTTTGTGTTTATAATTTCAAGCTCCTAGCCCTTTTCATTAATTTGAAAAATAAAGTGTAAAGTTGATAATTTTTGCAAAAAGGTTAAAAATAGGGTATTTTTAACTCCCTTTTACACAAAAGTATCTTCTAGAAACGTTTTCAAACTACTACCATTAGAAAGAGCATGTTTTAAACTCCCTAAAAAAGTTAATTTGATTGACTAACGCTGGCATACAGTGCTCTAAAAAGAGGACCAAAGTCAGCGGACATTGCCATGGCAACAGCGTATATTTCATCATATTATTGCTAATTTTTTGGATCATACTTGTTTTAACATTTTTATATTGAAAAATTATCAATATTGTATTGTGTTGGTCCATGGTGACATTGTCACTACCAGTTCAGGAACATGAACTGGCAAACCCAATCGCCATAGAGGTCACGCACGATAGCTGTGCAATACCAGCCACGGTGGGTTTCTTAATCTAGGTTCCCAAGCCTTTAATTTGGTTTCTTATTTGAGGTTCCAAAGCCTTCAGTGGGTGTCTAGCTGGTTCCCAAGCCAATCATTGGCTTGGGAACCTAGGATAAGATGCCCAATCATTGGCTTGGGAACCTAGGATAAGATGCCCAATCATTGGCTTGGGAACCTAGGATAAGATGCCCAATCATTGGCTTGGGAACCTAGGATAAGATGCCCAATCATTGGGCATCTTATCCTAGGTTCCCAAGCCAATCATTGGGCATCTTATTGCTGTTTCCTTTATTGACCAACCTTTTGGGGCCAAAGTCAACAATTGAACTTTTTTTGACCTATTGGATATATCTTTGCTTTCATTTCTTTAATAAGCTTAGTGTAATCGCTACATAGACTGCATCCTGCAGATAGACTAGATAGTTCAACGTTGTCAGCCACTCCAGCAGCAGACATTTTTTTTGTTACCACGTTCTGTGTGCGCTCAAGCTTTTGTTTCAAATAGCCAGCTTTGTCTCTACTGCTTATTCTTCGTATTTTTAATGGAGAAGTGCTTAAAGCAGTCAAGCTTTGATCAAGGGTGTCCAAGGCATCTGGATCAAAATCATACGAAGATGAAGATGCTGTGGCTTCAACCATAGAAGCATACTTTGCTTTGCACCTGATGCAAATTTTCTGGCATGGCTTTACATTCATTTTGGTCACTTTTTTCAAGCCCTCAGACATGGCTAAAGTTACTTTTGATAATCCACTTTTAGTGACGTGATTCTGCTTTTCAAACGGACTGCAACACGACTTTTGGTTCATTTCATATTTGCTGAGATACTGTGCTTGGTGATGCAAGCAGATACTATCATTGTCTGTAAGGTCAACTTCTGATCATCGAGTAATAAGCAATTTCTCGCTTGCTGACAAGCAGCTCACAGAATTGAGCCCAGTTTTATTGGAATAAAATGAGCCATGGTGACATTTTGATGACAATTTTTGTCCAACAGTACATTCAGGCATAGGAGGATTGTTATCAAGTGATTCGTCAATGTCCATTTTGAAGTAAATTAATTAGTAAATGTGTACCAACTAATGCTAATCTGAAAATCTATACGTTAAGCTCACGACATATATGCACTTAACAGTTATTGAGCAACTCCTATGGAAATAAATGAGTTTTAAACATAACATTTGGATAACGTTAGAACTGCAGGTTGAATTACATGCCTTTGTCAAGCATGGTAATGTCCGCTAGGTTTAGCCCTCTTTTCAGGGTATTGTACGCCAGGGTTAGTAAATTAAATCCGCTTTTCTAGAAAGCTTAAAACATGCTCTAATGAAATTGGTTTCAAAACGATTTTAGAAGATACTTTTGTGTAAAAGGAGGTTAAAAATACCCTATTTTTACGTTTTTGCAAAAAATCATCAACTTTACACTTAATTTGTAAACTAACGGAGAATGCTAAGAGCATGAAATTATAAATTCAGGAACTTCAGTACATAGGAGGTATTATGTGCAAACTTCCATACTTTTTACTTGATGATTTAGGAAGCTGCATAATGTTTAATTTTTAATTAACGTCAATTTTCTTTGGCTGACTTTGCTGCAATATATCTACTTCCGACATATTCAAAAAATATTATCATTAGTATCATTAAATAGAGCGCAAAAAGTTGTACAGGATAGTCAAGTTTCATTTTTTATAATAAAATAGCAAAGAAAATATAGGGTCTCAAAGTTGCTGAAATCTCAGACTCGTACTGTACAAAGTCAAGGTATGTGATCAAACGACTATATCTCAGAAAGTATTCCACGAGAGAATCTAAATCTTTACCAAAGTTAGTTTGAGACACATGGTAGTGTACATACAAAATTTCAGCAAAATCCAAGATGGTCGAGCGGGGCACTTTTTATATACTAGACCACTTGACATGGAATGACCCCATTGGTAAGCACCAGGTCTAGTATGGCCCCTTCACGTGTGGGTTCTGTTACCAGTTGCCTGAATAGTTCTCCCTGTAGAGAGAGAGAGTCCACTATCTCCTTACTTCTAGATGACAATGCAGCAGGAATGTGCCAATCAACATCTGGCATATTGAAATCCTCTATCAGTATCACTTCCCCTTTCCTAGCAATGCTGCATATGTCTTCAATTAACTCTCCGTCCACTTCTTCCTCCTCTGAGGGAGATATGTATAATCAGATTTCTCTTTCCCTCATAAGAACATAAGATATGCCATACTGGGTCAGACCAAGGTCCATCAAGCCCAGTATCCTGTTTCCAACAGTGGCCAATCTAGGTCATGCGTACCTAGCAGGTTCCACAATGCTTGTATTGGGTCAAGCATTGATATCCTGGGTCCCTTCTTAATAATGGTTTATGGACCTTTCCTCCAGGAACTTGTCCAAACCTTTTTTAAACCCAGCTACACTAACAGCCTTTACTACATCCTTCGGTAACAAAATTCCAGAGTTTGATTACAAGTTGAGTAAAAAAATATTTTCTTTTATTAGTCTTAAATAGATTACCCTGTAGCTTCATTGCATGTCCCCTAGTCTTTCTATATTCTGATAATGTAAACAATCAATCTACATTTACCCGTTCCACTCCATTCGTTAATTTATAGACTTCTATCATATCTCCCCTCAGCAGTCTCTTTTCCAGGTTAAAGAGCCCTAAACTTTTCAGCCTTTTTCATAGGGGTATCCTTCCATCCCCTTTACCATTTTGATGGCTCTTCTCTGAACCTTTTCTAACAACGCTATATCCTTTTTAAGATACGGTGACCAGAATTTCACTCAATATTCAAGGTGCGGTCTCACCATGGAACGATATAGAGGCATTATAATATCCTTTGTTTTATTTTCCATTCCTTTCCTTATGATACCTAGCATTCTATTTGCTCTCTTGGCCACCGCTGCCCTCTTTCTAGTTTAACCCACAGTGCCTCCTCTCTCCCTTTTAAGTTGTGTAGTTCCAAAGCTTTAATATTTTTTTACATATAGAGTCACTCCTCCTCCCCTTCTTCCTACCCTGTCCTTTCTGGTGGACCTGGATCCCCCACCATCTCTGGATGGCACAGCGCAGCACTAGGGGGAGGAGTTGAGTACTCGTCTGACAGACAATGATCTACTTGCAACACTCTCTCTAATCCCAGAGCTCAATGTCAATGCAGTTTCTTATAGTTTAGTGTCTATTTTGCTTCTGCCAGAGCCTACCGAGCCGAGCTAACACCAGCCCCAGAATGTCCCCATGTCCAGTGGATTGTGCTACTCTGAAACATATATTCTGAACTTGCCCAATGGTGGTTCAATTCTGGAAGTGTGTTCAGCATTATGTTGGGAAGGATGGGGGGGGGGGGGGGGGTCAGTGATCCTATCCCCGCACAAGGCAGTTCTAGATCTGGGCAACAGCAGGGAAGGTGATAAGAATTGGTGGTGGGTGGACCTCAGATGGCTATGCCTCTCTTTATTCTTAGCACGGAAGAGCATCTTGTGTTCTTGGCTGGGGCCACAGGAGCTGTCACTTAAACACTGGAGAGCTGCTATGTATCATCTCATGTTGTTGAAGCGGGAACATTCGGGGGAGTGGGGGGTGGAGATCAGCATGGACATCCTTTCTGGTAGTTTGGGGCCCATATATCCAGCCCATCTCCCAGAGTGCACAGCCATGTGTTGAATCACTGCTCCACTTGACGTCTCTTGTCGTTACAGGGCTGGGGGCCTCCATTTTGGCTGCAGTTCAGACTTGGAGCTTTCTCGCTCACAGCCACCACTATGGAGCTTAAGAGTGGAAGGGAGGGATATGGGTGGAGAGCAGGTAGAGATTCTGTTGTGAATGGGCGTGTGCTGGTGTCTCGGAGCCCCAAGGCTGTGTAAGGAGCACCACTGTCCCAGGGTGCCTGTCTGCTGATATTGTGCTTCTTGGATCTGCGGTGTGGAAGCCTGGCCCATTTTCCTTTGTTTTTACCCACTTACTTGTTTACTTCATCTCCCTATTTGCTGTGGGGAGGGAGAGGGGGTGTTTCCAATGAAAACGTGGGACTCAATGCTATTTAATAGCTCTGGCTGCTTACCCAATCACAGTCTATTTTTTGTTTTTATGTGCCTATGCCAATACGTGTGTTTTTATTTGTGTCCCAATAACGAGTTTTAAACATAAAAGTGCAATAGTGAAAACAAGAGGGAAATAACTAGCAATGATGAAACAGTAAACCAAAAGTTCCAGTGAAATTATATTGGTAGCCACCAGGAATAAATGAAGGAATGAAAGAATGTATGAAAAAATAAAAATGCAAATGCTATGTTTAAAAAGAATAGACTTTTAAAGTATTATTTTTTGTTCAACTTTAGTAGTTATTAGCAAAGTGGAATAAACCAGACTTCTAAAATTAATAAAATATATATTTAAATAACTAGTCAAGTGATTGTGAAAAAAATGATGCTACATTATCAAAAAAAGAGAGAGGAGACAAAAAAATGTGTAAAATATAATTAAAGCGAGATAATGGGTATGGAAAAAAAATCTCAAAAAAGGTTAAAATAAATCATAAGGTTAACATGCATTAATGGTTACCACAGGGTTTACAGTGCACTAATGTTACTGGGGGTTGACATGGTATAAAACCAAAGCTAACTGCTTGGTTCAGTAACTGGGCAGGTTAGGGGCCGGTAAGGGTGTTGACGGCACATCATAGCTAGTGCAGGCATCATTCACAAACAAACACACACACACACTAACTCTGTCCTCATCCTTCTCGTCCTCTCTGTTGCTTTTGACACCGTTGACCACAACTTTCTTGATACCCTGTCCTGTCTTGATTTTAAGGGTTCTGTACTATTCTGGTTCTCCTCTTATTTCTCCTATCGCTCTTTCAGTGTTTGTTCTGGTGGCTCCTCCTCTGCTGCTATCCTGCTCTCAGTTGGTGTAACCCAAGGATCTGTCTTAGGTCCACTCCTTTTCTCTCTATATACCCAGTCCCTTGGTGTGCTCATCTCTTCCCATGGCTTTAGTACCATCTTTATGCTGATTTCCCCCAAATCTACCTCTCTATGCCTGAAATCACTCTGGCAATCCAGACCCGGATCTCTGCCTGCCTGACATTGCTGCTTGGATGTCTCACCGCCACTTGAAATTGAACATGGCCAAAACGGAGCTTCTCATTTTTCCCCCTAAAACCTCCTTTCTCAGTCTGTGGATAACTCCCTACGCCTCCCTGTTTCCTCGGCTCACAATCTTGGGGGATGTCTTTGACTCCTCTCTCCCCTTCTCCACACATATCCATCTGATAGCTATGACCTGCTGTTTCTTTCTCTATAACCTCAACAAAATCTGCCCATTCCTTTCTGAACGCACTTCTAAGACACTTATCCAATCCTTAATCATCTCCCGTCTTACCTACTATAACCTACTCCTTGCTGGCTTCCCTTTGAATCATCTCTCTTCCCTTCAATCTGTTCAACACACTACTGCGCGGCTAACCTTCAGCCAGTATCATCATTGGCTCCCTATCAGTTTCCACATCCATTTCAAACTTCTGCTGACCTATAAGAGCATTCACTCTGCAGCTCCTCACTGCCTTTCTTCTCTTATCACTCCCTACACCCCCACCCCCAGGAACTCCACTCTTCTGGCAACTTGCTTCTATCTGTGCCCTTCTCTTTTATTACTAACTCCAGACTTTGCTCCTTTCACCTTGGTGCACCTTATGCCTGGAACAAACTACCTGAGTCTGTACACCAGGCGCCTTCTCTGACCTTTTCAAATCCAGGCTGAAAACTCACCTCTTCGCTGTCGCTTTCAGATCTCAACTCACCTGATCTCCTTGTTTCTTTACCATTCGCCCTAGATGTATCCCTGTCTACACCTTCTATGTTGTCTGTCTTGAATAGATTGTAAGTTCTGATGAGAAGGGACTGTCTCATATGTCTGTACAGTGCTGCGTATATCTTGTAGCATTATACAAATGCTCAGTAGTAGTAGTAACTAACTATGAATGTTGCCATTAGCGCAGGTGCTCATATGCCCTCCTCAATGGGTGGCATTAAATGCATCCACATTGTGTGCTTGTAGTTTAGCATGGTGAGGTGCATCTTCCTATGATAACTGCATAGGGCCATACCAGACATATCCCCTAGAGTTGATGAGGATCTACTTCACCTCTAGCACAATGTTTGAAATTTGCCACACATTAACAGAGCATTTTAATAAGCATACCTTAAGTTAGCGATAAATGCAACACTGTATCCAAGATAATGCTGGTGCATTATGATTCCGGATACTGAAATCACATGACTCATCAAGGTAGCAGATAAGGAACAATTGGAATAATTCCACACCCTAACTGTGGACATACATGGGACTTAACAGGCAAAATATCCAAGTGGTAAACATTGTACAAGAAGAGACTAATCTCCCTCTCTTAAGTATGTCACTCGTTTTCCATACAAATGTCGTATCTCATAGTGGATTTTATTCCTCACTGACCAAATGAACAATGGGTTATGGTCATGGTTTATGTTGTGGCAGTACAGTATTCACCTGGGACCAACCAAGCAATATGAAGAGTGGAGAAGCAGGAAAAATGGTTCCAAATACGTATATAATGCGCATCTGATCCTAGAATGCCAAAATTTTTCAAGCCTCTTAAAAAGTAGAAGCATGGTCATTGGTGCAAGTAAAAACTATCCCAGATGACTCAGGGAGTGAAGTCAGCTTTAACAATCACCCTTAAAAAAAAACCTATATGCTACTTAATTTCTCCTTATTCTAGTCTTGAAAGAAAAACAGCTTTTTTTACATTCATAAAATGTATTTAAATGAACGCGGCGGGGGGGGGGGGACTCCATCAGAACCTTAAGCTTGCAAATAGCTTAATTAGGGTCATAAACTATTCCCGATATCTTGCATGGAAGTTCATAAAACGTAGCTCTATATTATTGGCTACTAATATCTATAAATACAAAGCCATATTAGGAATAATAAAGTGTTTAAGACAGTCAAAAGGCCAAGCAAAGAAAGAGAGAGAGTGTGTTAGTTTAAAAACTGCTTCATTAGGCAACACAAACAGTTTCGTAGCTAGGCTTCCCGCAAAAAAAAAAAAAATAGGTGCTGCTAAATCCGCAGTTTTCCCGCCAAATTGATTATTCTTCCCACATCCTCATGGGTTCATGTTATAACCACGACTTTATCTCTTTAACCTGGTGCTGTCAAATCTAAATAACATTTTAAAAAAAGACATCTACACAAAAAAACTCTTCCCTACGTCAAACCCATGCCATGCCTGTAAGGGGTGGAGATAGGATAGATTGCAGCTGCGGACTTACTCAGCCAAAGGCGAGCAACGACTCCCTCCCTCCTTGCTTCCGCATTCAGCTCCCGCGGACGCCAGAGAAAGGAGTTCGGGGGAGGGGGAAACGGATGCCGGATTTCTCTGCGCATGCGCATGCGCAGCAACACAGAAACGTCACAGGGCATCCGCAGGTGAGAGCCCGCAGTAAAACCATCTGCTGCTTCCGGTTCCGCAGCGACTACTATTGCGCATGCTCCTTGAAAGTTACTGCAATGGCCTATAGGGGAACAGAAAAACCACATTAGCTGCAGGTTGTGTGTCATAGGGTGGAGATTGCACGTGTACTGCCGGCTACCAAGAAACTCACTCTGTTAGTGTGTGGATAGCAAAGCGTGTTGGTCTTTAAAGGGTGACGAGAGGTTAGAAAGCGGAAAGAGAAAGCTCCTGCTTTCCTTGTGTCGTCAACCTTGTTGCGGTTATTGTTGTTGGTATTTCTCATCTTGTGGAAGGGGAAAATCATTCACTTTCTCTCATTTAATCAAAGTATTATATTAGCTGCCATAAGGTGGAGTCAGAGGCTGCGCTTCACTTCTCGTTCTCTGTTGCAGCATAGAAGTAGCAGAAATGTAGCATTTTTATTTTTCTATTAAGCTGTTGATATATCTACTTCAGGTAATATATTGCCAAGGAGTCAGCACTAAAAAATAAATAAGGAGCGGTGAGTAATAACCGCAGAGCTGTGCTTAAGGTTCCTTGCAATATGCAAGAACTTTTGGGCATTAAATGTGCATGAAAGAAAGTGCTATGTTAGTACACACCTATTTAAATCTTACATTAAGGCTTTAGTTTAATCCATTTTCAATACGGCCTTTCAAAAGGATACCAATGCCGTTTAGATTGCAGAGTACAGCAATCGTATAGATAAAAGTAATTAAACCAATACCCAAATAGTCACATATCCTCAAAAATCTACCCGCACCACTACAGAATGGTATATATATATACACACACACATACATACACACACGTATATTAGGATGTTAATTTTGTTATCTACACCTTTACCTGTGGCCAACCTGGCCAATGAGACTCGGAGAGGAATATTGTGAAGCAGGTTAAAAGCTCTTTATTATTATTATGCAGTACATTGCTATAGCACTGGGTGTCTAAATAGAGACACACCCCTTTACATATTTCTGTGGCATGTATACCTTTTTCAAATCTACAGGCCCCTCCCCCCCCCCCCCCTGTATCTTTTTGACCTATCTAGTGTGCTCAGACAGCACAAGTGGGTTTCTGCTCATCCCCTTTAGCATAATTCCATATTCTTTCATGACAAACCATATGCCAGAATGCAGTTTTCCTTGTTCTTCTGACCCCTTTATGGTAGTACATACTGATGGTCAATGGTTTATATTTACTTTTGTGCTTGCTCCATAAGATCTTTGCATTGCAAAAGATGAACAGAGCAAGGATCTCTTATTTGCCATAGCTTCATTATATTACTCAAATCAGCACTGATCTCTGCAAAACTTATTTTTCTGTCTTGCATATATTTATCTTGTCTCTTACAATACGGCAATAAATAGACACACTTCAAATACATAATCCTTAGGGGCGGTTCTATCATTAGGCGAACTGAGGCGGTCGCCTCAGGCAGCAGTTTCTAGGGGGCGGCACTATTTGCTGCTCCCTAGAAACTGCCTATGATAGAACTGCCAATAACTTAAAATCAAATGAAAGCAGCCGTGGGAACATTTCTCTGTTCCCGCGGTTCTGCTTTCAAAGTGCTGGGTCGCTGCCTGCCTGCCTGCCTGCCTTCAATCTTTCTGGAGCCAGCAGGGGGGGGTGGGGGGCCTGAGGTAATCTTCCGCTGCTCTTCTGCTTCCATTGCTGCTGGCTGCTTCAGCAACGGAAGCAGAAGGGCGGCGGAAGCGATGACCTCGGGCCTCTCCCACTCCGCCGGCTCCAGGAAGATTGAAGGCAGGCAGCAACCCAGCAGTTTGAAAGCAGAGCCACAGGAATGGAGAAATGTTCCCGCGGTTGCTTTTATTTTAAAGGATAAATCAGTGAGGTGAGGGGGGGAGCAGACGGGGGGGGGGGAGCTGGAAAGGAGCAGAGCAGACTTGGGGGGGGGGGGAAGCTGGAAGGGAGCTGACACCCGGGGATGGCACTGGAAGGCGGATGGACAGGGGAGAGGGGGAGCTGGAAGGGAGCTGACATGGGAGGGGGCACTGGGACTGGAAGTTCTCTGATACCTGGGATGATATTTTAAATAGAAGGGGCTGGACGATGGGGAAAGAGGGGGACTGGAAGAGAATAGACACCAGTGGCGGTACTGGAAAAGCAAGGGGGTTGGTACTGAGAGGGGAGGCTGTAAAGGGGGCTAATACTAGGGAGAGTTACTGGGACTGAAAAAATGCTGATGGAAGAAAATGAAGAAAGCAAAAGGAGAGACAAGAAATGGCAGATGGACTATAGACCATAGAAAAAGAGCTAAGAGAAGACAGAGGAAAACAGAAATCTCAGATCGGGACCAGCATTATCAAAAATCATCAGACAACAAAGGTAGAAAAATAATTTTATTTTCAATTTAGTGATTGGACTTTGTGTACACAGGATGGGGAACTGCATCTCTTATCTGGTGTGGCACCGCATGCGGAGTCTGGCTTCTTGGGGTTTCATTTTAATTTTTGTCTACATATTTTTATTTTTGCTTTAGGTTGTGGTCACTTATTCTGTACTTGGTGAGGGTCTGTGTTCTGAGTGTGTGACCAAGGCCAGGTGTTCTGTTAACATGGAGTTTGTATGTAAGGTTCTGTACTGTAGTAATTTGACTTGTTCAGCTTTTCAAATAGGTGTATGGATGTTTTGGGTCCCATTGCAGTGTTTATAGTGCTGTTTTTTTCTTGGTAGGCCCCTTATATGAGTTTTGGAAGTGTATGGTATGGTAGATTTGGCCTTGCAGATCTTAGTGACTTTGGTAGGGTTTTATATTAGTTCCCAATATGCCTGGTACTGGAGAATGTTTCTTGTCAGTGAGATGATCAGAATAAGCTGTTTTTAAAAATATATATTGAGTTCTGTGGGTGAATGTCCTACCTCTGCTCTGCACCCATTGTTGAGGAGGGGGTTCTGTGAATGCAAAATGTATGTTCAAAAAGAAAAAGCAAGCACTATAATGCAGTTTATAACAAAATACAAATGAATTATAATTTGGAGTTATAAACTGCTGTGGTTCTCGCTCTTTCTTTTAGTTTCTTGGTGTGTGAACATCTTGCATTTGCTCCACATTATCTAATTGGCTTTTTGATTTGATGAAGTCCCTGACTGGAGTTTTGAGAAAGATCCCCGGGGAGGGGGGTGCCGGGGGGGGGGGAGGGCGCCATCTCATCCCTCGCCTCAGGCAGCAGATCAGCAGATTGCCTTGAGCCGCCCCTGATAATCCTCTATATTTTATATGGAGTTAACTCCCTGACCTTTTAACCATTTTTGACTCTCATGATCCACACAGTATGCCTTTTAACTTTAGGTTTCTGTTCTGTCTGTCAGTCCTTATCATAAAGGACCACAAAGATCAGGAAGGGAGGGGGAAGAGAGGAGTATGTACTTAGTGTCTCTTAGGCTCTGCTATCTCTAGATGCAGAACAATGGAGAGAGAGAGAGAATAATATGCATGAAATGTGAGACATTTATCTCAGACATTTTTGTTTTGCAGAGTATTTCTAGAAACCTCTATATGACTACATTCTTTGAATTAATTTTCTTATCATTCTGTAAAAATAACACTTTATGTTCTATCACCTTTGTATATATACTGTTGTAGAAACAACAATTTAAACCTTTCTATCAATTTTATTTAAAACAAATATATATATTTCTGTCTGTAAAATACTGTTTAACTGAAAAACAAAAAACTTTCTAAAATTGGCCTCAAAAGTATTACCCCTCCATTAATTTGATCTGCCCCACAGGGCAGATGTATGAGTATTAGGCAAACTTTCAGTCCACCAATATTTGGATAACTAAACTCACTAATCATGATTATCCCAACACCATCCCTCCTATAATCCTGTAAAAATATATAATTCCTCATCAGCCCTCCAGTCCAGATGTATGGGTTATGTCTTCCTACCAGCAGATGGAGACTGAGAACCACTGGTTTGATGAGGAGCCTCTGAACAGGACACTTACAGGGGGCATCGACTCAGTATTTCTCAGTTTCCAGCAAATGGAGGGTATTTAGGCCCCTATAGTCTGGACTCCACTGGATGGCTTGAAAGAGGGGGGAAAAAAAGAAAACAAGAAAGGCAAAATAATACAGGGGAAGAGATCCAGCTTGGAGCAAGCCATACAGTGAGGCTTCCCTGTCCCCGGATTGACTCGGCTGATGGTTCACGGCCAGTGGCCTGGTGTGTCACACTCGGTGTGACGGGTTGCCGCCGCCCCCCCCCCCCCCCTTTACTGGCAAGCTTAGAGTAAGCACTTGCACCGGAACGGTATATTGCTACCTTCCAGCTGTGGGACCCAGCTCATTGCAATAAAAAAAACAAAAAAAAAGCAAAGCACAGAGTTTGAAAGCGAGCCAGGCAGCAACTGCCACAGCGTCATGAGTGTGGGAAACTGCTCCACAGCTGGTCGGGGGTCCCAGTGAGTACTTTGAAAGGGGAGTGAGTTTTGGTACGTTTGAGGGCTTGTCGGCATGTCCGGACAGCACAGTCTGTGTGGCCTGCAGGAGCTGCTGGAGTCTTTCTTCCAACTCTAGTGCCTGCAGTAGCTGTTTTGACAAGGGCTGTGGCAATGAGGAGGACAGCTGGCGGCGCGATCATACACTGGAGAAGGCAGAGGGAGATGCGGTTGGGTTGACTGTTGCTTCCCCTCAGCTGCATGTGGACCCGATTTCGGGGGGAAATGCTACCATTTTGTCCAAGGCTTCATCAAGCGGTGGGGAGCCCAGTCAGGCCCCAAAGAGCAGCATTTTTTGGGCCTAGTCTGGTCCTTATCGGTTCTACAAGAGGATCAGCGGCTTCTGCCGTCAGCTTCTCCACTGAGTTTGTGCTCCTATTGCATGAGGCAGGGCCTGGTTTTCACAGTTGGCAAAGTTAGGATGGAGCCCATGGCACAGAGGAGTCACTCAGTGCCTCCAGCCAAGGAGCCTTGGTGGGATAGGCTGGAGGATTGGGCGTCAGTGGCCTCAGGAAGCTCGGATGACCCCCTGGAGGGCCTTTCAGACTGGTTTGATGAGTTCTGGGGGGAAGGCCTTGAAGAGGGAGAGATCCCCCTGGAGGAGGACCCCCTCGGTAGTGCGCGTGTTCCCTTATCACTCAGTCCATGATGGCTTTCCGGATGACCCCCTGGAGGGCCTTTCAGACTGGTTTGATGAGTTCTGGGGGGAAGGCCTTGAAGAGGGAGAGATCCCCCTGGAGGAGGACCCCCTCGGTAGTGCGCGTGTTCCCTTATCACTCAGTCCATGATGGCGCTCAATATTCCGGCGATCTTCCCGCAAAGGGTACTCTTGAAACTCCTGTTGGAAGGCATCCAGAAACTGCAACCATTTTTCCCGGTGCATAGGGCTATCCGGGATATGATAGAGGCGGAGTGGAAGTCTTCGGAGGCCAACTTGCAAATGCACAGGGTGATGGCTGAACTGTATCTAGTTCCATTGGAGGACAAGGAGCGTTTTTGGTTCCTGACAGTGACTAAGACTACCATTCCAGTAGAGGACGGCGCAGCTCTCAAAGCTGCAGGCTAAGAAACTATGCTGAAGCAGTTCTTTGAGGTGTCAATGTTTTTTATTTTATTTATTTAGCAAGCATTTGTATACCGCTCCTTCCAGCGATCAGAAGCGGGGAAGATTACATGGATAAAGCTGTCAAATCAAGACAGAATAATTTTGATTTGTACATAAAGATTCGAAAGGTTAGCACGTCACGCAGAAAATTATCTACTTCTAAGCTAAGGGGATAATAATTTACATATGTACATTTATACATTACAGGTTTCTGGGGAGCTGTGGGGGGAGTTGCCCTTCATGCGAATTTAGTACAGGTTGAAATGACTTTGAAATAGGTGGGTTTTTAGTTTCTTTCTAAAGTCGGCTAGATCAATGCTGGCTCATAGGTTGTCCCTGCAGGCATCTATTTGTGGGGCATATGTGGCTCGGGTGTGTATGCGGTGGTCCCAGAGGTTGCCAGGCGCTTCAGAGGATCCACGGGATATTCTGAGGCTGCTTGTATATAGTCGGGCTTGGCATTCTTAGCTGATCTCTTTAATGACCTCATTCGCACATCAGCTAAGAACATGGCATCCATTGTTACAGCCTGGCGGCTGTTATGGTTGCATAACTAGTCATAAGAACATAAGATATGCCATACTGGGTCAGACCAAGGTCCGTCAAGCCCAGTATCCTGTTTCCAACAGTGGCCAATCTAGGTCATAAGTACCTAGCAGTTTCCCTAAAGGACACAGGTTCCTCAATGTTTGTATTAGGTCAAGCAGTGATATCCTGGGTAACTTTTTAATAATGATTTATGGACCTTTCCTCCAGGAAACTCTCCAAACCTTTTTTAAACCCAGCTACACTAACAGCTTTTACTACATTCTCTGGTAACAAATTCCAGAGTTTGATTACACATTGAGTGAAAACATATTTTCTCTTATTAATCTTAAATAGGTTACCCAGTAGCTTCATTGCATGTCTCCGAGTCTTTCTATATTCTGACGATGTAAACAATCAATCTACGTTTACCCGTTCCACTCCATTCATTAATTTATAGACTTCTATCATATCTCCCCTCAGCCGTCTCTTTTCCAGGTTGAAGAGCCCTAACCTTTTTAGTCTCTCTTCATAGGGGTATCCTTCCATCCCCTTTACCATTTTGGTGGCTCTTCTCTGTACCTTTTCTAATAACGCTATATCCTTTTTAAGATACGGCGACCAGAATTGCACACAATATGGAACGATACAGAGGCATTATAATATCCTTTGTTTTATTTTCCATTCCTTTTCTTATGATACCTAGTATACTATTTGCTCTCTTGGCCGCTGCGGCACACTGGGTAGAGGGTTTCAACATGTTATCCACGATGACGCCTAAATCTTTTTCCTGGGTGGTGGTTCCTAATGTGGAACCTTGCATCGTCTAACCATCGTTTGGGTTGTTCTTTCCTAGGTACATAACTTTGCACTTGTTCACATTAAATTTCATCTGCCATTTGGATGCCCAGTCTTCCAATTTATCAAGATCCTCTTGCAATTATCCACAATCCTTATGTGTTTTAACAACTTTGAATAATTTTGTGTCATCTGCAAATTTGATAACCTCACTCGTTATTCCCATTTACAGGTCATTTATGAATATGTTAAAAAGCAGCGGACCCAGCACAGATCCCTAGGGTACTCCACTATTTAACTTTTTCCATTGAGAAAATTGGCCATTTAGCCCTACCCTCTGTTTTCTATCTTTTAACCAATTTCTGATCCACAATAGTACACTGAATCCTATCCTATGACTTTTTAGTTTTGCCAAACATCTCTGAGGGACCTTGTCAAAGGCTTTCTGAAAGTCCAGATACACTATATCAACCGACTCACCTTTGTCTACCTGCTTATTCACATCTTCAAAAAAACATAACAGATTAGTAAGACAAGATTGTCCTTGTCTAAAGCCATGTTGGCTGTCGCCCATTAAGTCATGACTATCTACATGTTCAGTAATTTTGTTCTTTATGATGGTTTCTACCATTTTTCTCAGTACTGATGTCAGGCTCACCAGTCTGTAGTTTCCCAGATCACCCCTGGAACCCTTTTTAAAATTTGGCATTACATTGGCCATCCCCCAATCTTAAGGTATCACAGATAATTTAAACAGTAGTTCACATATTACTAATAGCAGGTCTGCAATCTCATATTTCAGTTCTTTCAACACCCTTGGATGTATACCATCCGGTCCATGTGATTTGCTACTCTTCAGTTTATCAAATAGTTGTATTATATCTTCCCGGTGTATTGATATTTCTTTCCATTCTTCCGCAGTATCACCTTTTTTATTTTTTTTTATTTAATATTTAAATCTTTATTGAATATTCCAAAACATTCAAGAAAATGAATGAGGAAAAGTTTGCAAAAACAAAGGAAACAATGATAAACACCATACAAAAAGGAAATACAGCATTAGGCAAACTTAGCCCACAATTATTTAAAAGGAAGGAGGCATCAGGAAAACATTAACATGGAAAAAAAGAAAATCATTACATAGCAGATGCGAGACATATGCATCAGTATCACCTTTAAATACCACTTTAGTCATGGGTAACATCCTCAGTAAAGACCGAAGCAAAGAATTCGTTCAGTCTCTCCGCTATGGCCTCGTCCCCTCTTAGTGTCCGTTTTACCCCTCTATCAACTAATGGTCCTTCATGGGCTTTTTGCTATGAATGTACTTGAAAAAGTCTTTATTACGCTTTTTTGCTTCCTCAGCAAGCTTTTTCTCAAATTCTGTCTTTGCCTGCTTTATAAATGCCTTGCATTTATCTTGCCAGTGCTTGTGCTGTTTCCAGTTTTCGTCATTTGGCTCTTTTTTCCATTTCCTGAAAGATATTTTTTGGCAACAACACCTTTAAACCATGCTGGCAGTTGTTTGGACTTCCTTCTGCTTTTCTTAAAGCGTGGAATACAACTGGTATGGGCTTCCAAGATAGTATTTTTAAACTTTTGCAATTGCTCCTTTTATTTTTTTCTTAACTATTTTCCTCATTTTATCATAGTCTGCCTTTCAAAAGTTAAAAGGTAGTACTGTGGATTTCCTTACCATCCCTCCTCCATTAATTAAATCAAACACAAACATGCTATGATCACTATTGCCAAGAGGCCCCAACGCCTTTATCTCTTGCACCAGATCTGGTGGTCCACTAAGGACTAGGTCCAAAATGGCTTCCCCTCTGGTTGGTTCATGAACCAGCTGTTCCAAGAAGCAGTCATTTATTTCATATAGAAATTTTATCTCCCTAGCATGTCCTGCTGTGACACAGACCCAGTCAATACTGGGGTAATTGAAATCACCCATTATTATTACTGTTCTGTAACTTTTGTTAGTTTCCCTGATTTCTTTGAGCATTTCATCATCCATTTGTTTATTCTGGCCAGGTGGACCCCCACTGCCATTGCCTTCCCCTTTTTACATAGAATTTCAATTGATAGAGATTCTACAGCAAATTTTGTTTCCTGCAAAACTTTAATCCTTTGTGACTCAATGCCCTCTCTAACGTAGAGTGCAACCCCTCCACCAATTTGATCAGCTCTGTCATTACAATATTGTTTGTACCCAGGTATCACAGTGTCCGTCTGGTTGTCCTCCTTCCACCATGATTCTGAGATATCAATCATATCTAACCTTTCATTTAGTGCTATATATTCTAATTCTCCCATCTTATTTTTTAAACTTCTAGCATTTGCATACAAGCATTTTAGAGACTGTATTTTATTCATATTAATCTGGCTATCGGTAGGCAGGGGTAATTTGGAATCTTTAAGCTCTGTCTGTCCTGTACTCAAGGGCATTTGGGCTGCTTCTCTCTTTATTGGAACCTCTCTGCTGATATGCCCTAACTTTATTCTTTTGGTAGTATCCTTCAAGGATACATTGTTCCGAACCATGCGCTCTTGAGCGACTGTCGACTCTCCCCTATTATCTAATTTAAAAGCTGCTCTATCTCCTTTTTAAAGGTTAATGCCAGCAGCCTGGTTCCATCCCGGTTAAGGTGAAGCCCATCCCTTCGGAAGAGCACTTCTTTCCCTAGAATGTTACCAGGTTCCTAACAAATCCAAAACCCTCAACCTTGCACCATCGTCTCATTCACGCATTGAGACTCCAGAGCTCTGCTTGCCTTTTGAGTCCTGCACTTGGAACGGGAAGCATTTCAGAGATCACTACCCTGGAAGTTCTGGATTTCAACTTCCTATCTAAAAGCCTAAATTTAGCCTCCAGAACCTCCCTAGCACATTTTCCTATGTCATTGGTTCCGACATGTACCAAGACAGCAGATTCCTCCCCAGCACTATCTAAGACCTTGTCTAGGTGGCGCATGAGGTCCACTACCTTCGCACTAGGCAGACATGTTACCAGGTGATCCTCACGTCCACCAGCCATCCAGCTATCTACATGCCTAATGATCGACTCACCAAATATAATTGCTGTCCTAACCCTTCCCTCATGGGTACATGGCCCTGGAGAAACTTCCTCAGTGTGAGAGAGTTTTACATCACCTATAGGACAGGTCCTAGCTACAGGATCACGTCCTGCCACACCAGGGTGATGCTCTTCTGTCACATGATCTCTCTCCTCCATGGCAACAGGGATGCTGCCAGACTGGAGATGGAACTTCAAAACTAGATTCCTGTAGGTCTCGTCTATGTACCTCTCTGTCTTCCTTATGTCCTCGAAGTCTGCTTCTCTGGCCTTCAGAGATCGGACTCATTCTCTGAGAGCAAAGAGCTCCTTGTACCTAATACACACGTAAGACCCCTCACCAACTGGGAGAAAATCATACATTTGACTCAATGCAAAAGATTGGAAAGCCCCCATCTCGCTTCTAGACCGCTGTCTGCATCTTAATTTTAAGGTTGTGTTGAGATATTTAAGTTCTTTGCTTACTAAGGATTGCTGGGGATACTTATAGTAATAAAACTATACCTAATACGTTTAGTGTACTTTGTTCACCTGAAGCTTATTTAATCTCAGGTCTTTAATGTATGCCTGATGAGGATAAACAGCTGCACCTGAGAGTGAATATGGCACCTCCTTTCATTTAAGAGGTGTATAAAGCTACAATTATCCTAGGGTTGGGTGGGTGTCGGGGAGGGAGGGAGGGAAAGAAGACTTATTAAAAGCTGGCTGCTACACAGTGCCCTGTCCTGTGCTTCTAAGGTAATCTGTGATCAATTTCCAGGGGGAGTCCCACAGCCCTTGCTTGGATAGAGGGAGGTTTGGGGTCTAAATTTAACCAAAAAGCTCTCTTCTGTGTTTTAAATTTAAACTGAAAGCTCTTTGCTGCTACTAGGTCCTGCCTGATTTAACAAATACACTGGGTCCACAGATTAATCAGTTTTAATCTAAAGAATTTCTTTTTCCCCAAGATTTAGAAAAATTCCCAAAAGTAAATACTTACATTTGTAGATCTCTCTCCAGATATAGCAGTCCCCTTTTGTAGTCAGCTGATGTGTCTTCTAAGGGGCACCTCAGTAAGCTCTCTTTTCAGGGGAAGTTACTGTTCAGTGATGTGTTCGAGAAACTGGTGAAGGACTTGTGGGAGTCTAAATCACCTTGGTTGCCAGAAGATGAGCTGAAGGCTGTGAAGCCCGCTACCGTGGTCTGAGGGTGTGCTCGGGATTTTCAGAAGTGTAGTCCCACAAGATTTGAGGCCCCCCAAAGGTCACAGTTTCTCCTGCATGGTGCTCCATTTTGGGGGGGAAGGGGTGGCGAGGAGGTAGAGATGGGCTATCTGGGGCGTCCGGTGACTCTATGCCCCCGCAATGAAGGTTTGAGGGTCCAAGCAGAGCTAGTATCAGTGGAAACTGGTTGCAGGCCTTTTACTCCACTTGGATCTATATCATGTCAGACCAGTGGGTTCTGGAGGTCATACGGGAAGGGTATGCCCTCAAATTCTCTCATCCCCTCTCAGATGCTTTTATGGTTTTGCCTGGTGGAGTATGAGGGAAGGCCCAAGCGGTGTTAGAAATGCTTTGGCGGCTGGTTCAGCTGCAGTCAATAGAACATAGCAGTTATTCCATTTATTTTGTGGTTCCCAAGAAGGAGGGAACTTTTCGGCTCATATTAGACCTCAAAAGCGTCAACAAGACCTTGCAGGTTCCACATTTTTGGATGGAGACAGTGTCTGTTATAGTAGCGATCCATCAGGAGGTGTTCTTGATGTTGGCTTTCTCAGAGGCATATTTACACATCCCAGTTCGGCTGGATCATCAGCACTTTCTGTACTTTGCAGTTCCTTGGAGGCATTTCCAGTTTCGGGCTCTCTCATTTGGTCTTGCCACACCTCCTAGGATGTTCACCAAGGTGATGGTGGTGGTAGTGGCAGCACTGTGAAAGGAGGGGGTCTTAGTGCACCTGTACATAGACAACTGGCTGATCAAGGCAAAGTCCCTTTAGGAGAGCCACTCGCTGACACAGCAGGTGGTTACTCTGCTACAGGAGTTGATTTGGGTCGTGAACGTTTCAAAAAGCAGAGTGGTACCGACTCAGTCACTGGATTATCTAGGGGCCCAGTTTGACACCAAAAGGGACTGAGTCTCATTGACAGCGGAGCAGATTCAAAAGCTGCAGGAGCAGATAGGGCGGCTTTGGAGGAACTGGCTTGTCTGTGCTTGGTATTATTTCCAGGTACTGGGCTCCATGGCAGCGACTGTGGAGATGGTGTCCTTGGCCAGGACGCACATGTGTCCTCTCCAAAGGGTGCTTCTCTCAAGATGGTTGGCTCATTGTGGAGATCCTTAGTGCTGCCCTTGGAGGCTCGCATGAGTGTTTAGTGGTGGATTTGCATGTGCAACCTGTCGAGGGGAGTGCCCCTCGAAATCCTGATTGGATTGTGGTAATGACAGATGCCATGGGGGGCCCACTGTCTGTCACAGGTGGCACAGGGTGAGGTGGAAACACAAAGGTAAGTTTATTAAGATGACCTCTAAAAACAGGAACACCCGACACGGCCTTGTTTTGGCTCTGCCTTCGTCAGTGCTGTTCTCCACACACTCAAAAGAAATAGCAAATATCATTAGACAAGAATGGCATATCATCCAGACCATCCCTATGTTCGTGTCCAAAGACCTATTTCCTATAAGAGGAACCCAGACCTGTCTAATATTCTAGTTCCATCGGCCCTACCAGTTCCCTCACGCAAACATATAATCTTGGAACATTTCAAGTGTGGTTCTTACTCTGTTCGAATGCATACTATCACGACCAAGGAGGTTTTCATACATCCAAGAACTTGGGCACAATTTGCATTAACTGGCTTTACAAACTGAAATTCCGAGAATGTTATTTATGTGATTAAATGTTCTTGTGATCTCCTGTATGTTGGAAAGACTCGCCGTAGTGGCAAGTTGCGCATCATTGAACACTGTGGCTGTATTAAGTGCTCTCTTTCTCGAACATCTTTGGTGAGCTATTGGCTTGAAGTCCAAAAGGCTGTGTGAGGCTTCAGGTTCCTAGTTTTGAAGCAAGTGTACCCCCACTGGTGTGGTGGGGACATAGACAAGACATTACTTCGCCTGGAACAGAGATTCATTTTCGGCATGGACACTCTCCATCCCTGCAGGCTTAATCAAGATTCCGATCTCTCTGTCATTTTATGAATTGGCACTCCTTTTTTATGATTTGGCACTTTTTGTTTCTGGTGTGGCTCCCCCAGGTTTACCCAGATGTCTCCCTGAGATTTGGGCTTTTTTAGTTATTTATTGGTACGTTTTGATTACTGAACCATACACTGGTTAGATTTTAATTGCTTGTGGTACCACTGGTTGGTTTTTTAATTTTCAGTTTCTCAATTTTTTTTATTTTAATTTTTTACTTTTTATTTTTTTATTGGTTATTATATGCACTTATATATAGATAGATAGATAGATATTTTTTGTAACCTTTTTTTGGTTATCCACTTTATTGGTTTTTATTTGCCTTTGCAGAGATGGATGAGTTTGCATTGATTCCAATTACCAACGGAGAAGCACACTAAATGTGGATTCTTTTTGATATTGTGGGTTGTTTCTTTTTTTCAGGTCAATTTTTATATGATTTTAGGTACAATTTTTAATATTTAATTCCTTTGGTTTTGTTGTTTTTAAAGTAATTTTTACTATCTTTTTTATCAATATTTTTTATAGATCCTTATGAGTTTTTTTATGCTTTTATATTTTAACCATTTCAAGACTTGATTTTTAGGATATTTACAGGTGTTCCCTTTTAGATGCATTCTGTGATGACCGTATTGGCTCCCTGAATTTTTGTCCTTTATGACATTCCTATGATCAGAGAGGCCAGCAGTCCCTTGGTTTTTTCCCTATTCACCTGATCAGTGCATCTTTTACTGACTGGTCACTTGGTTCATCATCGTTTGTTGCCTTTCATTTTTCATACTTATTTTACAGATATATTTGTTACATCAACATTGGTTTCATTGTGAGGCACAGTGCTGTTTGGTTTTGTGTTACACTGGCACCAATTGCTTCCGACTTGCATCCCTCTTGTCAGTCGTTATATTTCTGTGTGACCCAATCTTTCTGATGCTGTTTTTATCTCCATATATTTGTAAGGCTGTTTTAATTTTACTAACTTTATTTGTCCCTTTGGTGCCACGTAGTTTTACTTCACCCTTTGTCCCTCTGCCTAAGCTCCTGGTGACAGTGGGTATGAGGTCAACAGGCCTCGATTTAAATTGTGTACTGCACAGGCTTTTCCCTTCCATTTGACTTTAGTGCTGGATGCTCACCACAGGTATGTGCCTTTCAAATACTTTGTTTTTTTCACTAATTGTTTAACACTTCCTGGCATTTTAAATGGCTGGCAGTCTCTCTGGCAATTTATCAGTACAATTCTCTGTTAGATCGTTAGACTCTGTCAAGATGCCATCCATGAGGTGAACACAACCTGGCTGCTATGTGAAACAATGTTACTTTTTCTCTGTTACACCACTCTGAACACTGGCTGTATAGCTTTTGTGTTTTTTTATTTGCAGTTCCGGTTTGGTGACATGGTTTCTCACTCTTGATTTCATTTCAATGAATATATATAAATATATGCATACATTCCCTTTTTTAATAATGAATTTTCTACTGACCATATAATCTCCTGCTGCCTCCAACAATCGTTTCACCGGCGAGTATTATGCACCTTCAAATATCCAAAATGATCTAAAGATTGTATGCTGGGCACGTTTATATACCTTGGGCAATTTAGAATAACTACTGCATATTGATATATTAACTATCAGCTTTCCTATATGGTGCAGCAAACCCAATGAGACCTATTTGGATTACCATCATAGGATAAATTGTTATTAACCTCTACTTGTAATAGTCTTGGCCTCTCATGGTGGTTTTCATTTAAGTGGTATAATTCAATCATAGCTCTCTAGTCATGTCTGATGATTATGTATTGATGATTCCACCAACAATTGAGGTATTCTTTTTATGCACTGCCACTAATCCAGTGCACCTTTTTATGTTCTCTTAGCAACGTTGTTTGATTCCAGGACATGTCTACCTTTCAGTATTGCCCAGCTC
The DNA here is from genome assembly GCA_033557465.1 of Ichthyophis bannanicus. Taxonomy (NCBI): domain Eukaryota; kingdom Metazoa; phylum Chordata; class Amphibia; order Gymnophiona; family Ichthyophiidae; genus Ichthyophis; species Ichthyophis bannanicus. The sequence goes on from CM066033.1 coordinate 923,789,364, forward strand.
ATTTATCGCATTGGTTTCCTTAACCTTTTTCCCTTTTTACCTGCTGTTTTAGGAATATATAGGGGCTTGTTTACAAAGCCGCGGTAGTGGTTCGCGATCGCGATCGCAACCGCGGCCCCATTGAAATCATATATATATATAGTTTTAGTTATTTATTCTTTTACTGTTATCATATGCACAATTTTTATGTTTATGTGTCATAAACAATTATTTGTAGTGTATGTTACGTTTCATTTAGGATGTTTGGTTCTTGTTTTTATGATTGTTTTACGTATTTATGCTATTGGGATACATGCATTTGTTATTGATGTTATTTAATTGTCTAAATTGGTTTTATTTTTTGGAGGTCATTTCCCCTGAAGAAGGCCATTGGCCGAAAAATGTGTCGGACTGACCTTGTAGTTTTCCAATAAAATGTCCTCAACTCCACGGTGTGCTCATGTCCTGTTCTCTTTGTGTCTGGTGACACTGCAGGTGGGATGTTTTCTTTGTTTTAGTGGAACATCCCTGATCATTGCCGATAGTGGAGACCTTCTGTCTCAGGGGCCTGTGTTGATGCCGGATGCAGGTCGGTTCTCATCTACGGTTTGGCTCTTGAAAGGGCTCAGTAGAGAAAGAGAGGATATCCTCCTCAGGTCATCGCCACATTGTTGAGGTCGTGCAAGCAGTCCACATCTCTCGCTTATGTAGAGGTGTGGAGTCTATTTGAGAGTTGGGTGGCGGACACAAGACCTCATTCTCTCCTGGCTTCCTTGCAGGAAATTTTGGCTTTTTTCACACAGGCATGGAGAAGGAGCTGGTGCTCACTTCTCTGTGGGTTCAGTCTCTGCTTTCCCATAAGGACATGATATGTTTCCTTCAAGGGGTGAAGCAGGTTCATCCATCGGTATGAGTGGTGGTTCCCCCGTGGGATCTTAATTTGGTCCTTTCAGCCTTGCTCACGGCACCTTTTGAACCTTTGGCGCAGGCCACTCTGAAAGATCTTACCTTGAAGATGGGGTTTTTGGTAGCCATCTGTTCAGCACAACAGATTCTGAAGTTGCAGGCTTTGTCCTGTTGGGAACCTTTTTTGACCATGTCCACGGAAAAGGTGATCCGTTGGCCTATTCCTTTCTTTTTGCCTAAGATAGTCTTGGCTTTTTATGTGAATCAGCCAGTGTCTCCTTCGGTGTTTGCAGGAGGGGGTAGAAGTCTGGAGGATCATGCTCTGCATAAGCTGGATGTGCACCATACGTTATGGCATTACCTATGGATTATGAAGACATTTCAGAGGTTGGATCATCTGTTCGTACTCTTTGGAAGTCTGTGTTACAGAGGCGGCATCCAAAGCGTCCATAGCAAGATGACTCGAGGAGTCTATTGTATTGGTTTATCTCCTTGAAGGGCAATCCATTCCTCAGGTGCTTAGGGCCCATTCAACTATAGCTCAGGCCTCTTCATGGGCAGAGTTTGGTTTGGTGTTGCCACTGGATATCTGTCGAGCGATGGCGTGGTCGTCCTTGCATTCTTTCACGCGGCACTACCGCTTGGACATCCAGGAAAGGGCAGATGCTAGTTTTGGGGTGCAAGTTTTGTGGGCTAGGCCTTTGGTCCCCCCCCCCCAATTAGGTACTGCTCTGTTACATCCCATGCGTCTGGACTGGACTGGACTAGAGGGCTGATGAGGAAGATAAAAATAGGTCTTACCTGCTAATTTTTCTTTCCTTGAGTCCCTCCAGTCCAGTACAGAACCCACCCTTTTTGTCTGTCACTTAGTCTGTTATACCAGTGGAAGTCGAGTCCAGGTAGATGCAGGAAGATTGCAAATGGTTGTTCCAGGGCTCATGTGGACCAACGCTGTGGTGTGAACTGCTGCCCTTGCTAAGGGAGTTTATTCAGGAGCAAGGTGACACCCTAGGCTTCCACTGCTCCTCGGTGCCTAGCTGAGGGTTGTTCCTTTCATCTGAGTTACATAATGTAATTTCGATTGGTTTTAAAGTTTACAGTTTATAAGTTCATAAGCCAATATTAGTTGGGTCTGTTTTGTTAGCAAAATACTGAGTTGAGGAGCCCTTGAACAGGACCCTTATGGGGGCATCATCAAACCAGTGGTTGTTAGTCTCCATCTATTGGTAGGAGGCATAACCCTTGTGTCTGAACTGGACAGGAGAGACTCGGGGAAAGAAAATTAACAGGTAAGACCTAATTTCACCTTGGACATCACACTCTTAAATGTCAAACGTTGCTTTGCTTTGTATGTATGTATGTGTGTGCCTGTTCTCTCTGCAGGTAAAAAAGAATGTACTGATGGTTCTTTGAATCTGTATGGCTGTCAAGATCTGTTTTGCTTTGCTGTTGCTCTTTGCCACCCTCTCAGACACAGGCAGCGGAATGGGGTGGGCCACAGGGGCCATGGCCCCATTAATATTTTGCCCAACACAGCATCAACAACTAGAGAGCTTGAAAGTGGGGCTCGAAATTGGTTTGTTTGGCCCCTCCAACCAAAAACAATAATCTGCCGCCCCTGCCCTCAGAAGCTGCTGCCCTAGATGACTCCTCACTGCAGATAAATGCACACAAAGCCCAAAAGCTTAAGGCATGATTTTTTTAACCCTGAGAATTTAACTGTGTCCAAAGTGGAGTATAATGTGCTAGAGTTAAGAGTAAATTGCAGTAGCCATGTGAGTTATCTGTGATTCTTCTTGCTCAACTACCTCTCCTGATTCCTAATATCTTAAAATGTAGCAGTCATATAAGAACCACCCCTACCTGACCCCAAAATCTGAAATATATTAACAGACACCATAGGGCAAATTACTACACCCGAGGCCCAGAAGTGCCCACTAAGGTCAGGAGGAGGAAGAGAGTCTTTTACTTCATCAATAAGACTGAATATTAGCATTATAGGCAGTCGTTAATATTCATTTATTCATTGTAGTTCAACAGTGATAGTCCTTCAGTGGCATCTGTTAGTAAAAGGACCTGTCTTCTTGGGGATTGGTACCTTCACTCATAAGGTTAATTAACTTGAACGAGGACTGGTCACTTCATTGTCAGCTGATAGTGAAACATTGCTGAGGTCAGGTGATAGTGAATCATTGCTGAGGTACAATGAATAACTTAAGATTTGTGTACTGAAAGACCTAGGGTCATGTTTACTATTGTACACTAACAGTTATTCTGGGATATTTATTTATTTTATTTCTCTTATATACCGCCCTATTTGACATCAGTGCGGTTTACATGGAACATTATATTGAACATTACATTGAACAGGGCATTATAACTTGGAGATAACTATTTTACAGGGAACATGGGCAATGGAGGGTTAAGTGGCTTGCCCAAGATCACAAGGAGCACCTGTGGGACTAGAAACCCCAGTCCTTCCGGCCCAAGGTTGCTGTCCTCTAGTGGGATTTGAACCCCCGACCTTCCGGCCTGAAGTACATTGCCCCAACCACTAGGCCACTCCTCCACTCCTATCTCCAGGAACAAGCAGGAATGAGTCTTCACATATGGGTACGTTGGTACCGACGGAGCCTGCACGGCAATGCTCCCCAGCATCCAATCAGAAAGCTTTTGGGAGCATCCCTCGCGCCTGCGCACTGACTTCCTGCCTTTTCCACTGTCTCTCCTCAGTTTTCGTTTTTCCGCGGAGCCGGCAGGACGTCCTCCTGTCACCGCAGAAACTTTTTTCTTTAAATACTTCATTTCTTGTTTTCTTGTGGTCGCGGCTGTTTTTCCCGCCGACACCGGTACCGCCGGTGATTTTTTCTTTTCCTTTTTCTTAAACTCAGAGAGCTTTTTCCCTCTGTTTCTGTCTTAACTTTTTTGGGCCTACAAGGCCTCTCCATCATGGAGCCGCCTTCTCCTAAGAAGTGCCTTCACTGTGGAAACAGTTTTCTTTTTAGACTCCAATCACTGGTGTCTAACCTGTTTGGGTCCTGCCCCTTTTTCCCCTGACCTATCAGGCTGTAATACTGAGAGAAGACCTTCCCTCTTTAGAGTTTCCCTCGATACCGTTTTCCCTCCTGCAGTGAGGGCACCGGGTTCTTCTTCTCTACAGGATCAGGTAACCCACAAACAGTCTGTTAAGACTTGCCAATCCTTGAGTGGTAGGTCTCATGCCACACATGATGACGGCTCCGGCCTTGCCCTCAAGACCCCATTGGCATTAAAACCCCGGCGGGAGTCTTCGGGCTCCAAAGCATTTCAGGGGTTTCAGGTTGTTCCTGGAGCTCACCCCTCACAGAACATACCTGAGCCGTGCTCGGGGGTGGTATCCGCTTCGAGCGGTACCGATACCCCAGCATCGGCACCGGTGTCGAGTGTTCCACTCTTCACCAGGGATCGTCATCTGGCGTCCTCGGTACCTTTGGGACCGATCGATATGTTCCAGATTGACTTTCCTAAGCCATGCTCGGGGGTGGTATCCGCTTCGAGCGGTACCGATACCCCAGCATCGGCACCGGTGTCGAGTGTTCCACTCTTCACCAGGGATCGTCATCTGGCGTCCTCGGTACCTTCGGGACCGATCGATACGACCCAGAGTGACTTCCCTGTACCAGCATCGCCGGTACCACCACCGACGTCGGTGCACTCTAGACATGCATTGATAGACTCGCTCCCTTCGATGCCGAGTCTGGAATCGATATCTAGTCTAGATGACTGGGTACCGACGCACCTTGGAACCGACCCTTATCGTTTCCGGATACGCAGTACCAAGGATACTCACCAAGACTCTCTGGTTACCTCGGTACCGCTTGAGCAGCCTCCGATGACGGCCTCGATGCCATTACCGGTATCGGTATCGATGTCGATTCCTGCAGTTACATCGGTGCCATCGATCCTTTCTATGCCTAGTTTGGAATCGATACCTGGCATAGACGATGCAGTACTAACTGCCTCAAATCGTGACTGCCAGTATCATTATCCATCTAGTAAGGTTCTTTTTCTGCACCAGACCAATGCATCCTCTGGTGCTCAGGCTGCATCTTCAACCTTAGCCTTCCCTCCCATTGGAGATCCTTCTTTTCAGAAGTTTCTCCTTGACATGGCAACCTTTCTTGCTATTTCTATCCCTGGCTGTAATCTTAACCAAGGCTCTCCTGCAGAAAATGGAAATATAATGCTTCCTTTACATCATTCTTTGCAGGATCTTCTTCTGAGAATATGGGAATCACCTTTAAGGGTTCCCTCACCTTCTACAGCAACTAATGTTCTGTATCAGGTGCCCCCCTCTCCAGGGTTTCAAAAGAATCAACTTCCCCATCATTCCATTGTTGTGGAATTAGCAATGAGGAAGGTAAAAAGCAAGAAGAAGCATTCTTCTTATCCACCAGGTCGTGCTTCTAGAGCACTTGATGCCTTTGGACGTCAAACCTTCCAAACATCTATGCTGGCATCAAGAATTATTTCTTATATATTTTATATGAGTCTAACACTTCAGGAGGTCACAAAGAAATTATCTCTTTTGACTCCTTTTTTGTCAGAGCCTAAGGCTGCTGACTATTCCTTGCTTCTTAGTCATAGCCGGAATATCTCTTGGTTTCTTTCTCATGCTTCTCTAGACTCTTTTGAGTCTGTTAGCAGATCCTCTGCTATTACCATTGGAGCACGTCGTAGAGCCTGGCTCCAAGCTTCAGACTTGAGCAGATGGGCACAACATACACTGGGTAATTCTCCTTGTACTGGAGAAAATCTCTTCAATAAGGAGGCTTTTCGTCAGGTTGCTCATTGCTCCACTGACTTCCCTGGTTCTGGAGACCATTCTAAGCCGCCTTCTTCCCCAGGAGGTAGGAAATGTCCTACCAAGCCTTCTTTCCCTAAGAAAAGAAGGTTTCACTCTTCTCCTGCCCATCATCCAGAGGTGCCCAAGCAAGGGACACCTCGTCCTAGTCTGAAGTTTCCAAACTCTAGCCAGTCTCAACATACCCAGCAACCATAGGTTCTGAAGGTTTCAAGCTACAGTTAACTTCTTCTTAACAGAAGTTTGTTCACTGTTTTTTCTTAAGGCTACACTGGTTTTTCCTTTTTCAGTATGCTAAGCTGTCAGGATATTCTTGTCCATGGGTTACAGAATTCTCCTCTTCTTACTATTAAGAAGGGAGGTTACAACTATCCCATGATAGATTCTGGCCCAACATGAACATTTTTTCCCTCAGCTAATTCGCCATATGGGTAAGTCACCCTCCAATTACCTGTTTTCTCTACCCTCTCATCCAGGATTTTCCCTGACTGAGTGGTACCATACTGAAAAGCTTCTCTAGCCTTTCATTCCAGTGTAGATATTTTTAGTTTTCTTGAAGACATTCTCAAGATAACTCATCAGACAGGGACAGGAATATCTCCTCTCCCTTTGTCTGTTCCCCTCTGTTTTGCACAGGAAGATCCTCTCTGCTGTCTTTTCAGCTTCTGTGCATGCAGGAGTTCCAGTGTTTGAACCACTGGTACTTTTCCACAAGTGCCAGTCCATCTTCCACAATTTTTGTCTAGCCTCAGTAGTGATCCAAGCTAATCCTCATCTATCTTGGACATTCCTACTCACTTTAGGCTTCTCACATTATCTTCTTTCTAGCCATCTCCTTTTCCTAGGATGTGGCAACACGCCTGACTTCAGTCAGTTTTATCCCATAATTCTCCTGCACAAATGCTCTCTGCAATCTTCAGAGAAGCTTTCTACTATGGGCCCTTGCTACAGAGCATTGATCTTTGTCTCTGAGGGCTTTCCTATATAGTAGAAAAAAGCTTATAAATCTTTCTCATGACTGTGAGGGTTCTCCACACCCTCTTGTCTCCTGTTATAATTCAGAATATAAGCTTTTTCTGCGTGAATATCCAGGGCTATTAGTAACGCATGATACCCCCATGTCCCTCCAGTGGATCCTCCTGCTATCTTCTCTATGCGTTTCTACCCATCTACCATGTCAGAGTTCTAAAGGACTCCCGACTTGCTCTTTACAGACTGATCTTATCCTCTGTTTTTCACGCTACCATCCTGGTTATTTGCCTGGATTGCATTCCTGCATCCTCTTAGCCCACGGAAATAGATTCCCTATATATCTTTCAAGTGGGTTTCACCCTCTTGTTATTGGATGAATCTTTCCCCTTCACATTTCCCATGTGAATGTTCTTATGGGGCTTAGTGTATCTTCAGACTTATTGTCATGTATGTAAATATCTCTATATATGCCTCTACATACATATGTCTGTAAGCTGTGTGCGCATAATTTATGCCCCCATATATATATATATATCCACCTATATATATATATATATATATGTTGATACATATTTCTGCATATATATATATATGTATCTGTTGGGAGACTTTTTATAGATCGATATGTATTACATACTATCTCCTCACTGTCTATGCAATTTGTACCTTCTTAGAGGTTACAGACAGTGAGCTCCCTTTTTCATACTGTTCCTTAGTATGTGGGGACTGTTATGCACACAACCACTACTGTGGTGATAACAGCTTCCGCTTTGTTCTAGGTCTCCCTATCCTTGCAGATTCAAGCTTCAATATCTTTCCTATCTCTCATCAGCTAGGAAAGACAGTGTACATCTTCATTATTTTGAGTACACATTGTTCTCCTTGGGAATATGGGCTTTTTTCCATACCCCTTCTTCCCTCCAAGACTGGGCTAGTTGTCCAAATCGGTCAGTCTTCTTCTTTTAGTCCTCAATGTTAATGACTCTGTACCTAAAAGAGTTTTCAGCTTTTTCCCATAAAGCTTTCCATTGAAGACCTGCCGTTCTAATCCTACCCCAGTTGACACCTGGATCACCTGCTAATTCCAGGTCTGGACCTTCACCCTCACTGCTGTGAGGTCACCTTGAGGATTCCGCTACTGCATATCCAGTAGACTCCATCACGGTTTCTACTTCCTACAATCCAGTAGGTAAGCTTCATATTATAACTGTTCATTAAATAATTTTAATGGTACTTATCATACATGCCATGGACTCCTCTCCTGTAGTCCTTGGATTTGCTGTTTTCCTTACAGCTCTTCTATTCTCAACTCCTTCCCTCCATTCCCTCATGGGATGCCGGAGATTCCTGTGTGGGAAATGCACTCCTGATCCAGGAACATGCATTTTATGGGATTTCCCCCTGGCATCTCTAGCTAGGGAGTCCCCATATGTGAAGACTCATTCCTGCTTGTTCCTGGAGATAGCACAGTTACTTACCTGTAACAGGTGATCTCTGGGAACAGCAGGAATAAGTCTTCACAACCCACCCACCTCCCCTAGGAGTTGTATCTATCTATCTATCTTCCTTTCCTCTTTCTCTCCTTTTGTCTCAGCTATGAAACTCAACTGAGGAGAGACAGTGGAAAAGGTGGGAAGTCAGTGCGCAGGCGCGAGGGATGCTCCCAAAAGCTTTCTGATTGGATGCTGGGGAGCATTCCCGTGCAGGCTCCGTCGGTACCGACGTACCCATATGTGAAGACTTATTCCTGCTGTTCCCACAGATCACCTGTTACAGGTAAGTAACTGTGCTTTATCATGTGCCAAAAATCACATTAAATGCTAGGCAAGGGTTGGGGGTAGAGACTGGATGGTTCAGGGGAAGAGTGTGCAAGTGCAGCTAGCATGGGCATTTTTAATGCACACAAATGGGCAGTGTTGCACTTACCACCACCTCGGTAGGTGGCATTAAGTGCACCCATGTTAATCACAGCAAAGTGTGTAGCACAAGGGTGGCATGGAACCCACGCTAGCTACATGGGGACATGTCAGGCATGCCTCTATGTTTTTAGCAAGGGTCCAGTGCTACCCTGGCCCTCATTTTTGGGGCTGAACATGCAGTAAAATCTTACACTTTATTAAACCTGTCTTCCTGTGCAGAAAACTATGCATGTTACGTTTTGCGTGCACATTTTTATTTTTATGCATTTTTTTTGTAACACTGTAGAAATTTGCATGTTATAAGTATACTGCATCAGGAGTAAAGTGTTTTTTTCAGTAGGCCTTAAACTGTGCACTGGTTTTCAGTATACATGTTTTTTTCCATTTTAAATTTTTTTATTCACAACTTCAATGAACAGTACAAACCGTCTTGTTCTCAACTTTTTACATTCTTTGCACTATTTACACATATTATCCTATATTTCCCCCCTTGCAAATATATCCTTCCTCTTCCGCCCTCCCCATATATTCCCCCCTTCCCTCCCTCACCCTCCCCACTATCTCGCATCATTCTTACCATCATCTCTCTCTCTCATCCATCCACGCGTATGAGTCTCAGCTCCTTGCACTCTTTCACCAGTAGTTCTGTTTTTATGCCAGGCGTCCTGCACATTCTTTGCTATCTTGCAGCCAATCTTCCATCCTCCTTCCGCACCTTCTCTCCCTCCCTCCCAGGTGTCCAACCACTGCCACACTCTCTTCCATTGTTCTGCGCTCTTCTCCCCTTTCCCCCTTCTCAGCTCTGTCAGTTTGTATATCACGCTCACATCAGTCACTCTTCTGGCAAATCCTGTAGGGTGCGGAGTACCTGGCCCCACCCAGTGCTGTGCTATCTCGCATCGTGCTGCTACTATACAATGATACAGCACTCCACAATCCCTTCTGGGAATATCCTCATCTAGTTGATGCAATAAATATACCTCCGGCTTCTTCTGCAATCTATATCCGGTCATGTCATGTATCATATCTATAATCTTTGCCCAATATGCTTGTATCCCTTCACATTTCCACCACATATGCATCCAGTCCCCTCTCTCTTGGCATCCCCTCCAACATTGGTCACTATCTCCCTTCCCAGCTCTTTTTTTGCGCACTGGAGTCCAGTACCATTGATACAGCACTTTATACGCATTCTCTTTTATTTGAGTGGCAATTGAAATATTGACCACCGTCAGTATTATCTTATCCCACACTTCTTTGTTCCAGCTCACCCCCCAATTCTTCCTCCCATTTTGCCATGTATCCCAATTTACTCTCCCTTCCCTCCGATAATCCTTTGTAAATTTTGGACAAAACCCCATTTTGACCCAGATGGCCTGAGCATATCACCTCAAACCATCCCCTATTTTCCCATAAATCTTTCCATACTTTCTGTTGTCATAAAAAGTGACTGATTTGTAAATATGCATAGTAGTAACTTTCCACTAACCCATATAAATCCCTAATACCCTCAAACTCTAATACTCCCTTCCCACTTATTATTTGGGAAATATGCGTCAGCCCCGCCTTTGCCCATCTACGCAGGATATTTACCCCCGGTCCCTGCCCCCGATCAAAACATGCCTCCAGTGTCATTCCCTGCGTATGTCTTTTATCTTGAACTAGTAATTTCTTATTTTGTTTCCACACTCTCAGACTATGCGCAACCATGGGGTTTAGGGAGTCGTTATCAAGACCTTTGCTATCCCTCCATACTATTCTTTCTAGTCCCCCTCCCCCTACTGAATCTTCCTCCATTTGGACCCACTGTTTCTGTTGTCCTCGATGCCACTCATATATCGTTTTTAATTGTGCTGCTTCATAATATTTCCGAAAATGTGGCACCCTTAGCCCCCCCCTCTCCTTTGGCTCTATACAATACTGCCATAGCCACCCTTGGCCCCCCCTCTCCTTTGGCTCTATACAATGCTGCCATAGCCACCCTTGGCTGTCTGTTTGACCATATGAAGCGATTGACAAGTCGTTGTACCTGCTTAAACTTCCTATGCAGGACCCTGATCGGTAGCGTCTGAAACAGGAACAAAATTTGCGGCAATAGCATCATCTTTACTGTTGCTATGTGCCCAAACCAGGAAAGATATCCCCGCCCCCACCCATCTAGCCAACTCTCTATCTGCCCAAATATCCTCATGTAATTTATCTTATACAAGGCTTCTAATCTATTACTTATTTGAATACCTAAATATTTAATTTTCTCTCGCGCCCGTTTAAATGGGTATTTTTTTTGCAGTACTTCCCTTGACACCGATAGATTTAAAATTTCTGATTTCGTCCAATTTATTGTAAATCCTGACATCTTACCATACTCTTTTAATTCCCACATTAAAACTGGGATAGAGAGACGGGGTGCAGAGATATTTTATATTCACTCCGCCCTACTTTAATCCCCTTTACATCTGCTCGTTCTCTTACCCTCTCCACAAATGGTTCCAATGATATAGCAAATAATAGCGGTGATAAGGGGCACCCCTGTCTCGTTCCTCTCCCCTGCCCAAAAAATTCAGAGTAGGCCCCATTCACTCGAACACATGCCTTCGGATTGTGATACAGTGCTTTTACCCAATTTGTGAAGTCTGCCCCCAGCCCCATTCGCTTCATTACTTGGAAGAGAAAAGGCCATGATACCTAGTCAAAAGCCTTTTCCACATCCAAAGACAGGAGCAAGGCCTCCTCCCCGCTTTGTTCAATGGACCATATCATATTTAATATCTTTCTGATATTGTCTGCCACTTGTCTACCTGGTATAAATCCTGCTTGATCATCGTGTATCAGCTTCCCTATTATCTTGTTTAAACGCGTTGCGAGAATTTTAGCTAACAACTTAGTATCTAAGTTGAACAGCGATATCGGTCTCTAAGATGAGCATTCTTGTGGGTCTTTCCCCTCTTTATGTATTACCGTTATTCCCGCCCATCCTATCGTATCCGCTAGCACCCCTCCCTCCCTTGGCAGATTAAATAGCCTCACTAGTGGTACCGTTAACATCTCTCCAAAGCTTCTATAAAATCTCGCTGTAAGCCTGTCCAACCCCGGTGCCTTATCCAATTTCAACTGGTGTATCGCCCTCTGCACCTCGTCAGTTATGGCCTTGTTTAACTCTTCTTGTTCCCCCTCATCTAGCTTGGGCAACTTTAGGGAGTCAAGATAACTTTGTATTCTCTCCCTCTGTGGAGGGGCTCTTGCTTTATATAGCCCTTGGTAAAACCCCCTAAAGGCTTCCCTGATCTCCCCATCCTTATTTACCAACTCCCCTCCCTGGTTATGAATTTTCATTATATGTGAGCACAATTTCCTCTGCTTCGGTTTCAGCGCCATATACCTCCCCGCTTTATTACCTCCCTCGAAAAATTCCTGCCTCAAAAGCTGCATCTGGAGCCTTATCTTGTCGGCCTGTACTGCATTTATCTGTGCACATACTGCCAGCACCTGACCTCGATATGCTCCCTGTGGGCCTTGCACATCTAGCTCTTCCAACTCCACCAATCTTTTTCTCAGTTCCCTCTCTCTTCCCTCCCTTTCCTTCGTTTTCCATGCCCCCCAGTTAACTAAAATTCCTCTCACCACTGCCTTGTACCCATCCCACACTCCTCCACACGCAACCTCCCCATTGTCATTCCACTTGAAATATTCCCTTGTTTCTCTCTCAATATCCTCTCTCACCCTCTCATCCTCTAATAATGCTTCATTAAGCCTCCAAAATTGTGAGCCTCCCCCCTCTCCCTCCAATAGCATTCTGACCTCAACCGGGGCATGGTCTGACCATGTAATTGAGTCCATCTCTGCCCTTGTAATCCTACCCCCCACCTCCTTCGAGACCCAAATCGCATCTATTCTAGAGTAAGAGCCATGAATTGGCGAAAAATATGAAAATTGTCTCTTACTTGGGTGTTGGAATCTCCAAGCATCAATCAAACAATGCTGTGTTACAAAGTTACGATATCTGTTCCTATCCGCCCTCTTCCCCGGGGCATCTCTCGCCGGATTCCACGTTAAATTGAAATCACCTCCACAGATTAGAATACCCTCCCCCAATTTCCCCACTTCCTCATTCAGTTTTGTCCAAAATTCACTTTGCGCCCCTGTTAACGCGTAGACATTCATTTCCCACTTTTAAACGTATTAACACAAATCTCCCCGCTTTGTCCCGCACCACATCCTGCAATTGCATCTTTAACTTTGTAGCTATCAATATGGCAACCCCTCCATTTTTCTTTTCCACTGTGTTAGATGCGTGTAGACATACTCCATATCCTTTGGGTTTAACTAGATATTCTGTCGCTTTTGTCAAATGCGTTTCCTGAATCAGTACTATTGCTGCCTTCTGGCGTGCAATTTCTGTATACAATTTGTGTCATTTAAATGGTAAATTAAGCCCTTTTACATTTATCGAGACTATTTTTAACTCACCTTTTTTTCATAATACCCCCCCTGCTCTCTTGGCCCACCCCCTCTTCCCCTCCCTTGCCCTCTTCCCCTTCCTGCCCCCCTCCCCCCTATAACTACCCATCTCCAGGAACAAGCAGGAATGAGTCTTCACATATGGGTACGTCGGTACCGACGGAGTCTGCGCGGGAACGCTTCCCAGCGTCCAATCAAAGAGCTTTTGGAAGCATCCCACCACGCCTGCGTGCTGCCTTCCCGCCTTTCCCAACTGCCTCTCCTCAGTTTTCGTTTTCCGCGGAGCAGGCAGGACGTCGTCCTGTCACCGCAGAAAATTCTTCTTTTATTTCTTTAGTTTTCTTGTGGTCGCGGCTGTCTTCCTGACGCCACCGGTACCGCCGGTATTTTCTTTTCTTGTAAAATCTTCCTTTTTCAAGGAATATTTTTTCTTCATAGTGTCTTAGGCCTTTTAGGCCTCTTCTTTTCCTTCATGGAACCGCCAGCCACTTTCTCCAAGAAATGTTCAAACTGTGGCGGTACAACTTTATTTTTAGACCCTCGAAGTCGGTGTCTAACCTGCTTGGGTCCTGACACCAGTTTGGTGAGAAGAGGCTTTCAATATCGAGGTTCCCTCGATACACGGTTTCCCTCCAACTTCGGGACACCGTCCCCTTCTTCTTCTACACAGGATCAGGTAACCCACAAACAGTCTGTTAAGACTAGCCAGCCCTCGAGTGGTAGGTCTCATGCACAGCATGTAGACGGCTCCGGCCTTGCCCTCGAGGGCCTACTGGCTTCAAAACCCCGGCGGGAGTCTTCGGTCTCAAAAGCCTTTCAGCCCCTCACAGAACATACCTGAGCCGTGTCCGGTGGTGGCATCCGCTTTGAGCGGTACCGATACCCCGACATCGGCACTGGTGTTGGATGAAACACTCCTCACCAGTGATGGTCATCTGGCGTCCTCGGTGCCTTCGGGACCAGTGGATACACTCCAGACTGACCTTCCATTATCGGTACCAGCACCGATACTACCACCGATGTCGGTACCCTCCAGACGTGCATCGATAGCCTCGCTTCCTTCGATGCCGAGTCTGGAATCGATCTCCATTCTGGAGGACTGGGTACCGACTCGCCTTGGTACCGGCTCTCGGCGGTACTGAAGGCTCGGTTCCGATGATTCGGATCCACAACTCTCGGTTTCATCGAGGCCCATTGAGTTGCCACTGGTTGACCTTCATTCACCGGTATCAGACACGGTACCGAAGTCGGTGCCAATGTCCTCATTACCCTTACGGTCGGTGCCTTCCATGCTTCGCTTATCGATGCCGAGTTTAGAATCGCTCTCTAGTCTGGAAGACTCGGTACCAATACGCTTTGGTACCGACACCGATCGATACCGGTGGCTCGGTACCGAGGATAGCGGCCGGAGGTTGTCGGTTACCTCGGTACCAATTGAACTGTCACCGATGACTGCTCCGATGTCTCTGTCGGGCTCGACTCCGACATCGGTACCGGTATTGGCATCGGTATCGGTATCCACAGTAGCATCGTGGTCAACTCCTGCCATGCTTTTTTCAACAGGATCGCACCCTTCTATGCCAAGCTTGGAGTCGATACCTGGCATGGACAATGTGGTAATGACGGTCGCTGCTCCTGACAGTCAGTACCGGTGACCATCCCTTAAGCATTCCACACTGCACTGTGCAGGATCTTCTATTCCTATGTATTTGGATAGCTCTGTCGGTGCTCAGGCTAGTTCTTCAGATCTAACCTGTCCAACAGAGATTCCTGCTGGGGAACCCTCGTTTCAGAGTTTCCTTCTGGATATAGCAAGATCTCTTGCCATTCCTATCCCAGGACATGATCCTGCACAGGGCTCTCTTTCTACCAAAGCAAAGGAGAACATAATGCTTCCTTTGCATCATTCCTTGCAGGATCTCCTTCTAGGAATGTGGGAAACACCTTTTAGGGTACCCCCACCTTTCAAAGCAACTGATTTCTTATATCAGGTGCCCCCTTCTCCAGGGTTTCAAAAGACTCAACTTCCTCATCATTCCATAGTTGTGGAATCAGGAATGAGGCGGGTAAAGAGTAAGATAAAGCACTCTTCTTATCCGCCAGGTCGTGAGTCTAAGACACTAGATGCCTTTGGACGTCAAACCTTCCAGACATCTATGCTTTCTGCAAGAATTCTCTCATATATTTTTTATATGAGTCTATCTCTTGAGGAGGTCGCAAAGCAATTACATCTTTTGACTCCTTCCAGATTCCAAGAGTGCACACTATTCCTCGCTGCTTATGCATATCCAGAATATCTCTTGGTTTCTTTCTCGTGCTTCCCTGGACTCTTTTGAGTCTGTTAGCAGGACTTCTGCTATAGCTATAGGGGCATGACGTAGAGCCTGGCTCCAAGCTTCAGATTTGGACAAATGGGCACAACAAAGACTGGGACATACACCTTGCACTGGAGAAAATCTCTTCAACAAGGAGTCTTTACGTCAGGTTACTCAGTTGTCCACTGATTTACCTGTTCCTAGGGGTTGTTCTACACCTTCTTCTGTCCCAGTAGGTAGGAAATGTCCCTACCAAACTTTCTTCCCACAGGAGAAGAAGGTTTTATTCATCACTTGCCCATCATACAGATGTTCCCAAACAGGGGAGGCATCGTCCTGGTCTGAAGAATCCAACCTCTCACCAGGCTCAACAAACCCAGCAACCGCAGGGTTTCTGATCAATCATCAGATGCTTGTGACTCTTGGGGTTTAGAATCTGCAGTTTGCTTCTTCGCAATAGAGGCAATCCACCGCTTCATTCTAACCCCTAGACATGGATCTCTTTCCAAAGACCTCCATTTTTTCTATATTTCTATGAGCTGTCAGAATGTTCATGCCTATAGGTCACAGGTTTCTCCTCTTCTTCCTGCTAGGGAAAGAGGTCTAACCACTATCAAATGATAGTTTCCTGTGCCAGCATGTCTTTTTCCTTCTATAGACTTACTACTTGGTAAGTCTTCTTCAGCTCCATTCCCTTCACCCTCTTACCAAGCTTTTCCCCTGTAAGAATGGAATTACTTCACTGGAGGGCTTTTTCTTCAGCCTCTCTAATTTTGTCACTTTCCAGTGCGAAGTTTTCCTCTCTGAGTTTACTCCTCTGTTTCAATCTTGCTTTGGGGCAGCTTATCAGACATGTCCAGAGTTTTCTACTCCTGTTCTGTCTGTTCTTTCTGTTTTTAAACAGTAAGATTATTTCTGCTGTCTTGCTAGCAGCTGCCTATGCAGGAGCCTTAATGTTTGGACCACTGGTTCTTGTCCACAAACAACCAGATTTGCCCTCCACTAACATTCTGTCTAATCTTAGTAGTGGCTCCAAGTCAGTGCTTTCTTCTGTCTTGGAGATTATCTCACTACAAGCTTTCTGGATTGTCTTCTGTTTCTGCCATCTCCTTTCTCCTGGGTTTGGCAGCGATACTGGCTTTCCAGCAGCCAGTTCTATCTCCTCATTCTCCTGCATCATGCTCTCTGTAATTCTACAGAGAAGCTTTCCACTATGGGCCCTTGCTAGAGAGCATGGGGGTTTTTCCTCCAACAGCTATCCTAGATGGTTGGAAAAGGCTTTTCAGTCATGTCTCCCATGACTAGAAGGGTTCTCCCTTCTCTTCCTATCTCCTTTTTGATATAAGGGACATAGGCCTTCTCTTACGTGAAAACTTAAGGAGTTGCCAATTCCCTGCTTTGGTCCATAGTATTCCCAATCGGGGATATGCTCTTTCTCCTTGCAGCTCGTCCTCATGGTAAGAACGCATGATACTTTTGCCCTTAAGCAGGTCAACATGGTATCTCATCTCTATGCGTCTTCTGTCCTCTTACCATGCTAGAGTTCTGGAAGACTCTGGACTTGCTGGCTGCAGACTCAGATTATCCTCTGTTTTTCACATACCTGTCCTGGTTATTTCACTAGCTAGCATCCTTGCAGATCATAACCAGGAGGAATAGATTCTCTATATATCTTCTCAAGTAGGTTCCACCTCCTTGTTATTAGATGAATCTTTCCTCTCCACATATTCATATCTATTCTTTGTGTGTATTTCATGCCTTTCCATATCTCACTATAGATATATTCTTATATGTCTATCTATATATCTATATCTATATGTATATATATCTATATCTATATCTATATGTGTATATCTATATCTATATGTATATATATATATATCTATATCTATATGTATGTATCTGTCGAGATATTTTATTACAGATAGATATGTATCCACATACCTATCTATCTGACTGTCTATGCTCATATAGCTATATGATTCCGACAGATGGGCTTACCCATTCCTATGCTATCCAGCAGGTTTGGGGTTCTACACACACAACCACTGCTGTGGTAGTCAACAACTTTTATACCATAACCTTAGGGTTTAGGTACCTCTGAAGCTCTCCATGCTCCAATATCTCTCCTAGCTTACCTCAGTTCGGAGAGATATTGCGGATCTTCCTTTACTCACAGGCTTAACGCCTCAGGCATTTGTCCTCTCTTTTTGGGATACAAGGGGTTCCCATACCCTTTCTCCCCATAAGGAATGTACCTGTTTGTCCAAATCGGTTAGCCTTTTTCTTTTTGCTCCTAAGAGTGAGCCACTCTGCTGCCAAAAGAGTTCGTTTTTTGTCTTAAAGCCTTCCGCTGAAGGCCCACTGTTTTTGTACTACCCCAGTTTTTCTTACTGGGGTTACCTGTTACCTTTCAGGATTCTGACCTCCACTGTTTTTTCCTACAGTGAGGTCCTCTTCGAGATTCCCATACTGGGTTCCCCAGTAGATCCCATGGACCTCCATACTTTTGTCAAATCCTATTAGGGGAGGTCCATATTGCAATATTTCATTTCAATATCATTGACAATTATCATCCCCACATGGACTTCTTGTCTGCAGTCCTATGCTAGGTTAAGCTGTTTCCACAGCACCTTTCTCTTTTCAACTCCTACCCTCCATCCTCAGGATGCCTGGTGTTATTAGGTATAGCATGTTCCAATCTATAACATGCTGGGACTCCAGGCATCTTAGCTTGGAAGTCCCCATATGTGAAGACTCATTCCTGCTTGTTCCTGGAGATAGCACAGTTACTTACCTGTAACAGGTGATCTCTGGGAACAGCAGGAATAAGTCTTCACAACCCACCCACCTCCCCTAGGAGTTGTATCTCTATCTATCTTTCCTTTTCTCTCTCTCTCTCTCTTTGTCTCAGCTTTAAAACTTAACTGAGGAGAGGCAGTTGGGAAAGGCGGGAAGGCAGCACGCAGGCGTGGTGGGATGCTTCCAAAAGCTCTTTGATTGGACGCTGGGAAGCGTTCCCGCTCAGACTCCGTCGGTACTGACGTACCCATATGTGAAGACTTATTCCTGCTGTTCCCAGTGATCACCTGTTACAGGTAAGTAACTGTGCTTTCCCTGCCCCCTCCCCTCATTGGAGACTCGTCTTTCATACTTAGTGACAATCAATCGAGCCATAGCCTTCTCTTACCCTTCTATTCCACCTTAATCCCTGAACCCTCTCCTTCCGCCCTTAACTAGTCCACCTCCCCTGTCTCCCCCTTATAGCTTAATCCTCACCCCCCCCCTCTTCCCCTCCCCATATCTCTTCCACTCAACCACCCTTCCTCCAACCCCCCTCGGCTCCATCCCCACTACTTTTGCTCTACATCTTGTTATTATCCCTCCGTATTTGTCCCTACCCCCTCCTTACCCCCACCACCTCTCCCTTCTTACCCCTTCTCCTCCTACCTCCCCTCCCTCTCCCCACATTCTTCCACCTGTCCCCCACCCCCTTCAATATATTTATCAGCGTCCATCAACACTTCCTCTTCATGCTCTCTGCATTGTCCCAGCTCATTCTCTTCCTCTGCTGCAGCCATTGCCCTTCTCTGCCGCTGTCTCTCCAAGGCTTCCTTTATTTAGTCGTACAATCCGCTGGTGCCTGGCACCACTTCAAATTGTCCGCCTTTGACGTAGATGCTGTATTCATCGTTATTCTACCTTGGCCTCCGACCCCATCTGGAAGATTTATTCAGTCCCCATTCTTTAAGCACTTGCCACGCTTCCTCACTGGTTTGGATTCTTTTTGATTTCCCTTGTACTGTGATCAGTAAGCCAAATGGGTACAGCCACTTATATCGCATATCTTCTCTCCTCAAATAGGCTGTCACCTCTTTCAGCTCTCTCCTCCTTTGAAGCGTGCCCAATGACAAATCCTGGAACAATTCCACATTATGCTCCTCCCATTTGAAGTGCCTCACTTTGTGCTGCTCTCAGAACACGCTCTTTCGTTTTAAAAGAAGTCAGGCACACCACAATATCCCTTGGCCTATTGTCCCTTATGGGCCCCAGCCCTCTATGGGCCCACTCAAGTTGTAGGGGCTCATCATCTCCACCCTCCCCTGGAGCTGCCATTTGTAGCAGAGCTCTAAATACTTTTGTTATAACCTCATCACAGTTCTTGTATTTGGCCTCCTCTGGGACCCCCCTCACTCTGATGTTACATTGTCTAGAGCAGCGATGGCGAACCTATGGCACGCGTGCCAGCTGTGGCACGCGAAGGCCTTGCAGCTGGCACGCGGGCCATAGGTCCGCAAAAAAAAGAAAAAGCTGTCTCTGACTGCGGACGCGGCAAGGGCAGAATGCAGCGTCCCGCGGGGCCCCCTCTGCAAGAGCTTTCAGATTCGCGAGGGAGAGCGTCTCCCTCGCGTCTCTGTTAAGCCCGCAGGGGCTAATGGGAAATTTCCCATCAGCCCCTTTAGACGCGAGGGACTGATGGGAAATTTCCCATTAGCCCCTGCGGGCTTAACAGAGACGCGAGGGAGACGCTCTCCCTCGCGAATCTGAAAGCCCTTGCAGAGGGGCTTAGCGGGCGGAGGGGGCCCCGCGGGACATTGCAATCTGCCGCGGCAGCAGCCAGAGCCTGCTTTTTTTTTTAAAAAGTTGCCGGGGGGGGGGGGGGTTAGGACTGCTATTGGGCAGGGGGGGGTTAGGAATGATATTGGGCAGGAGGGGGGGGTTAGGACTGCTAATGGGCAGGAGGAGGGGGGGTTAGGACTGCTAATGGGCAGGAGGAGGAGGGGGGGGTAGGACTGCTAATGGGCAGGAGGGGGGGGGAGGGGTTAGGACTGCTAATGGGCAGGAGGGGGGGGGTTAGGACTGCTAATGGGCAGGAGGGGGGGGGTTAGGACTGCTAATGGGCAGGAGGGGGGGGGGGGGGGTTTAGGACTGCTAATGGGCAGGGGGGGGTTAGGACTGCTAATGGGCAGAGGGGGGGGGGTTAGGACTGCTAATGGGCAGGAGGGGGGGGTTAGGACTGCTAATGGGCAGGAGGGGGGGGTTAGGACTGCTAATGGGCAGGAGGGGGGGGTTAGGAATGCAAATGGGCAGGGGGGGGGGTTAGGACTGCTAATGGGCAGGAGGGGGGTTAGGACTGCTAATGGGCGGGGGGGGGTTAGGACTGCTAATGGGCAGGAGGGGGGGTTAGGACTGCTAATGGGCAGGAGGGGGGGGTTAGGACTGCTAATGGGCAGGAGGGGGGGGTTAGGACTGCTAATGGGCAGGAGGGGGGGGTTAGGACTGCTAATGGGCAGGAGGGGGGGGTGTTAGGACTGCTAATGGGCAGGGGGGGGGGTTAGGACTGCTAATGGGCAGGAGGGGGGGGTTAGGACTGCTAATGGGCAGGGGGGGGAGGGTTAGGACTGCTAATGGGCAGGAGGGGGGGTTAGGACTGCTAATGGGCAGGAGGAGGGGGAGGGGTTAGGACTGCTAATGGGCAGGAGGAGGGGGGGTTAGGACTGCTAATGGGCAGGAGGAGGGGGGGTTAGGACTGCTAATGGGCAGGAGGGGGGGTTAGGACTGCTAATGGGCAGGAGGGGGGGGTGTTAGGACTGCTAATGGGCAGGAGGGGGGGGTTAGGACTGCTAATGGGCAGGGGGGGTTAGGACTGCTAATGGGCAGGGGGGGGAGGTTAGGACTGCTAATGGGTAGGGGGGGCAGGTTAGGACTGCTAATGGGCAGGAGGAGGGGGGGGTTAGGACTGCTAATGGGCAGGAGGAGGGGGGGTTAGGACTGCTAATGGGCAGGGGGGGGAGGTTAGGACTGCTAATGGGCAGGGGGGGCAGGTTAGGACTGCTAATGGGCAGGAGGTGGGGGGGGGGTTAGGACTGCGAATGGGCAGGAGGGGTGGGTTCTGACTGCTAATGGGCAGGAGGGGGGGGGTGTGATGACTGCTAATGGGAAGGGGGGGGGTTAGGACTGCTAATGGGCAGGAGGGGGGGTTAGGACTGCTAATGGTCAGGGGGGGAGGGTTAGGACTGCTAATGGGCAGGAGGGGGGGGTTAGGACTTCTAATGGGCAGGAGGAGGGGGAGGGGTTAGGACTGCTAATGGGCAGGAGGAGGGGGGGTTAGGACTGCTAATGGGCAGGAGGGGGGGGTGTTAGGACTGCTAATGGGCGGGCGGGCGGGGGTAGGACTGCTAATGGGCTGGGGGGGTAGGACTGCTAATGGGCTGTGGGCTGATGGGGGCTGTCTGGAAATGGGGTGATGGGGGTTTAGGGCTGGAAGTGAGTTGATGGGGGGGGGCTAGGACTGGTAATGGGTTGGGGGGGTTGCTAGGACTGGAAATGGGCTGATGCAGGGACTAGAAGGGAATGGATGCTGGGTGAGGCTGGAACTAGAAGGGAGCTGATGTTGGGGGAGGATTAGAATGGGATGGGGCTGGGAGAGTAAAATGGAGAGGGGAAAAATATTTTGTGTGGGAGGGATAAAAAATCTACAATTGGCCGGGTATTGGGAGAGTAAGTGGGGATTGAGGATGGAGGGGTAAAATTTGAGTGGATGAAATAGGAATGAGAAAAGAGCAAAAGGAGAAAGATTAGTATGTTAAAGCAGATGTAGAGAGAGAGAATGGAAAAAAAACTAGAAGAGAGAAGAAAGGACAAATGGACAGCAGATGATGGAGAGTTAGCAGAAAACATGAAGAAACCAGAAGAAAGTGGCTGGAGCAATTGCAACTGTGTAACTGAGCTGAGGTATTCTGTTTATGTAATTCCTTTTTGACATTGCCACTTGTTCTCTTTCCCCAGTAGGTCATGTATTGTTATTGTCTGAAATGTATTGGTTTAATATTTGCAGTGTTGCCTTTTGATAGGTATGGTGTGGTGCTTTGTGAGTCCTGGTAGTGCTGTTAGGATACGGCGGGTTTGCTATTGGTTCTAAATGGGCAGTGTTTGTAGTAGTTCCTAATGTGCCTGGCGGTTGGCACTGGATTATAGTAATGTAGAAATCTTTTAGTCTGTCTTTATCCATACACTCATTAAGAGACATGTTTACTAAAAGTTAGTGTATGTTAGCATTATGCAAATATTTATGCAAATTGACGTGCTGGCACTTTGAGGAAATTCTTTGGTTTTGTGCGGCAGTTTGGGCACTCGGGCTCAAAAAGGTTAGCCATCACTGGTCTAGAGCAATCTTCCAAGTCCTCAGCTTTCAACTTCAGTTCCTCATGACCCTGCTTTAGTTCTTCCCAACTTTTTTGTAGTTCTTCCAGTACTTCTCCATGCTGTTCCACCTGAATCTCAGTTTCTTCTACTCGAGCTCCCAGATCAGCCAAGTCTTGCCGCAAAGATTGTATTGTCTCTTTTATTTCAATTTTTACACCACTGATTTCTAGTTTAAGATCCTCTTTCAATTCCGTTAACCACCGCTTAATCATTTCACTTGGTTTGCAGCTTGTCGTGCTGTGAGGGCTTGTGTGCATCAGTGATGCTGAGAGCTAAACTATCGGTAGTTTAACTACTGGCAGGGTCTCCCAAGATGGACAGGTCTCAGCTGAGGTGCCAGACCAAGACAAACCACCCATTTGGGCAGCAGCAGAATGGGATAGTGTTGACGGCGGAGGATCACATTTCTGTGACGATGGCAACAACACCAAACTTAAACTGTGCGGAAGAAAGGCCCGGCAATCTACTTTTGTATCTTGCCATGAAAACCCAGTGGATAGTTACAACAAAACAAATTGTGCTATAGTGCTGGAAGATGAGACCCCC
This sequence comes from Ichthyophis bannanicus, assembly GCA_033557465.1. Classification (NCBI taxonomy): domain Eukaryota; kingdom Metazoa; phylum Chordata; class Amphibia; order Gymnophiona; family Ichthyophiidae; genus Ichthyophis; species Ichthyophis bannanicus. The sequence goes on from CM066033.1 coordinate 923,812,508, forward strand.
AGGTCAGAAGGCACTCAACTAGCTACTGGGGAAGAGCTGAAGACTTTTCAGAGTAAAGCCAACATTTATGATGTGGTTGGATCAAAGCCCTCGGGACGTCTGACTGCTGATGTAGCTGCGCATGAAATGAGAGTCAGAAGCTGTAAAGATGTCTTACACATTGGAACATGGAACGTACGAAGCATTAACCAAGGGAAGTTGGAGGTGGTCAAGAATGAAATGGAACGTGTACAACTTGATCTGTTGGGTGTCAGCGAACTGAAATGGACTGGCATTGGGCACTTTGCATCAGATGATCACATGGTATACTATGCTGGAAATGAAAGACAAAGAAGAAATGGTGTTGCATTTATAATAAAGAAAAAACTTGCACAAACTGTAATGAAATACAATGCAGTCAGCGAATGCTTAATCTCTATTCTTCTACGAGGAATGCCTATCAACACAACTATAATTCAAGTATATGCCCCAACCACAGCTGCAGAAGAGAATGAAATTGAAGAGTTCTATAAACAAGTACAAGCTGAAATTGACAGAACATGTAAACAGGATATCCTGATAGTCATGGGTGACTAGAACGCAAAAGTTGGCAACAAAGAAGAAGGCAAAGTAGTTGGAAAATATGGACTTGGCAACAGAAATGAAGCTGGAGAAAGACTCATAGAATTCTGCAAGACCAACAATCTATTCATCTCAAACACCTTCTTCCAGCAACACAAGCGGCGACTGTACACATGGACTTCACCCAATGGATTGTATAAAAATCAAATTGACTACATCTGTGAAAGTCAACGATGGAAAAGCTCTATAACGTCAACAAAGACAAAACCTGGAGCTGACTGTGGTACAGATCATCAACTACTAGTATGCAAACTCAAGCTAAAGTTGAAAAAGAGCAAACCACTCATAAATGCAGCAAAATATGACCTTGAGAATATACCACTGTAATTTAAAGACTGCCTGCAAAATCGATTTGCTGCTTTAGATACAAATGACAGAGCTCCAGAAGAGTTATGGAATGACATCAAGAAGGTTGTGTTGGAAGAAAGCGAGAAGTCTCTACAAAAGCTGAAAAAGAAAAAATGGCCAAAATGGATGATGGAAGAAACTCTGAAAATTGCCCAAAAACACAGAAAAGCTAAAGCCAGAGGAGAAAGAAAGACAATCACAGAACTCAACAGAGATTTCCAACGTGCAGCAAGACAGGACAAGGAAAAGTACTACAATGATGCATGAAAGGAAATAGAAGCCGAAACTATTAGAGGAAGAACAAGATCAGCTTTCCTAAAGCTACGAGAGTTAAAGGAAAAGTTCCAGCCTCGAATTGGAATGTTACAAGATGCTCAAGGTTCTATGTTGAATGATGCTGAGAAGATCAAGAAAAGGTGGAAGGAATATACAGAGTTTTTATATGATAAAGATCAAGTGGACCAACAGCCGTTTCACCCTGTACCTTATGATCGGGAACCATTGGTGATGAAAGAAGAAGTTGAAGCAGCATTGAAAGCCTTATCAAAGAACAAAGCACCAGGCATTGATAGCATTCCCATAGAAGTATTACAGCAATCTGATGCAGCTGTTACCATACTTAGAAGGCTCTGCCAAGAAATATGGAAGACAACATCATGGCCAACTGACTGGAAAAGATCTGTACTAAAGAAAGGTGATCCAACTGACTGTGGAAATTATCACACAATCGCTCGATCCCACATGCCAGCAAGTTTCTACTGAAGATTATTCAAAAGAGACACAACCATACCTGGAACAAGAACTACCTGAAGTGCAAGCAGGGTTCAGGAAAGGGCGAGGAACGAGAGACATCATTGCAGATGTGAGATGGATCCTTGAAAAGACTAAAGAATACCAAAAGGATATCTATTTGTAATTTATCGACTATAGCAAGGCTTTTGACTGAGTAAACCTTGAGAAACTCTGGGCCACATTAAGAAGCATGGGTATACCACAACACCTGATCGTACTCTTGCACAATCTGTACATTGATCAAGAAGCAACAGTTCGAACGGAACAAGGAGAAGCAGAATGGTTTAAAATAAGCAAAGGTGTAAGACAAGGCTGCATACTTTCCCCTACCTGTTTAATTTATATGCAGAACAAATCATCAGAGAAGCAGGATTGTATGAAGACTACAGAGGTGTTACTATGTTACTTTGTGAAGATTGGTGGAAGACTCATCAACAACCTTCGCTATGCTGATATTACCACATTACTGGCTGAAAGTGAAGATGATCTGAAACATTTGCTTCTCACAATCAAAGAACATAGTCTCAAAATGGGCCTGCACCTTAATGTAATGAAGACAAAGATCATGACAACTGGCATAATCAACAGATTCATCATTGAAGGAGAAGAAATTGAAATCGTGAACAACTTTAACCTACTTGGATCAACTATTAATAAAGAAGCAACAAGCAGACAAGAAATCAGACGACGTATTGCTCTTGGCAGAATGGCTATGAAAGACCTAGATAAGATTCTCAAGAGCAGAGATGTCTCTCTCCATACAAAGATTTGACTTGTTCAAGCCATGGTATTTTCAATAACATCATATGGATGTGAAAGCTGGACAGTGAAAAAGATAGACAGGAAGAAAATTGATGCCTTTGAATTATGGTGCTGGCGGCGAATACTGTGTATACCATGGACTGCCCAAAGAACAAACCAGTCGGTACTAGAGGCGATCAAACCTAAGCTTTCTTTAGAAGCTCAGATGACAAGACTTTGACTTTCATACTTTGGACACATCATGCGAAGAGAGAGATCATTTAGAGAAAGACGTCATGTTTGGCAAGATAGAAGGTCAACGTAAAAGAGGAAGGCCAGCAATGAGATGGATCGATACAATAACAGCAGCTACGGGTACCAGTCTGTCAATAATGAGCCGCTTGACTGAAGACCGAACACAATTTAGGATAGCTATCCAGAAGGTCGCCATGAGTTGACTCCGACTCGACATCCCTTAACAACAACAACAACAATTTCTGCCATTCCTGGGTTCCAAGTTCCCTCCATCTCCTCCTCTTGCTCTGCTCCTCTTTCCACTTCCATTTTACCTTCCTTCTCTCCCTCTTTCCCACCTTTTGCTGCCGCGTAGGTTGATCTGAATTCAGCCAGTTTTTTCTTTGCAGACATCCCTCCTTTTGATTTCTCCATTTACCCTCTTGGCCTTGTAATTCTATTTCAGAATCAATTTCGGTGCTCAACAGTTTCCTGTTTCTTTTATTTTGTTTCTGCAGGGCAATATAGTCAAACTTCTTTGTGCTCCCTCTCATGCCAGGTCTTCTTACCCTGTTATTGCTCCTACGACCTTCTAGCTTCAATCCTACTTGCAGTGATCCAATCCTGAAGGGCTTCAGCTTGTTTCTCTGTTTAATGTTGAGCTTTGCTCCGCTAGCACGCACTTCCCCCTCAGTAGCCAACAAATGCTGCCTCCTTCCTCCTCCTGCACCTCGATCTCACTACTCCTTAGGCTTCCGCCTCACTCTGCCACGCAGCTGCCCAATCAGGACCTGTACTTCTGCTCTTACACTTTGGCAAGCGATCGCTAATGCCCGCCGATGTAACGTCCCGCTACAATTGCCACTCTCTCCACTGCCGTATCGGGGGCCGTGCTGCTTCGGTTTCCAGCACTCACCAGCTCACTCGTCTTGCTCCTCCTGCCTCCGGCTGTCTGCGATCACTGCGCTCCACTTCTGGGCCCAGACCGGCGCTGCGCTCCGCTATCGGGGGCTGTGCGCATGTTTTACTGCCGTCTCCGCACTCTGTTTATTCCTTCACACTTCCCCTTGCCTTTCTCCTCTCCCTCTGCTCATTCCGGGGTATTTTTCCGCTGCTTTATCAGGCATCGGCTACAGAGCTTAAACACTACGCCGCCATTGGCTCTAGTGACTTCAGTGTACATTTTTAACACACATCTTATTAAATCGACCTGTAAGTTCACAGTGTTCCTTATCACTCCATTTCCATTCACTTGCAGCCAGGCTTACCAGCTGGCCACCAAAACTGATAGATGATTAATTTAATAAGGGAGCCCCTGCCCCCAACAGAGCCTACTTGGGGGAAGCAGAGCCCAGTGTTCTAGTCTTTTGCTTCTTCCCTTTCTCCTTCCTTCGCCGCCCTGGCAGATATGATTTTTTGTTCTTTAGTTTTTGTTTTTCAGTTCCTTTCATATCCCAGGCCTTTGCAAATTAAAAAGAACTGTTTTTCCTTTGGTTCAGCACTCCTCTCCACCAGGGCTGGCCCGAGGGTTTCTGCTGCCATAGGCAAACCCTCCATGCTGCCCCCCCCCTCCCCGAGGATTGCGGTGCCACCTGGCCTGCCATGCTGCGCCCTCCAGCAGCCATCTTCTCACCTGGAGGAGAGAGTGCAGCATGGCAAATCCTCCATGCATTGGGCTTTAATGTGCCCAAGCTGGCGCGCTCTCAGCCTGCCACTCCTGCCCCCCTCTGATGCAGCTTCCTGTTGGATGGAGCAGGAGCGGTAGGCAATGAGCACACCAGCACGGGCACTTTAAAGCCAAATACAGTGGAGGGATCGCCATGCCACCCACTCTCCCAGGCGAGAAGATGGATGCTGTGGGGGACAGCATGGTGGGCCAGGTAGTGCTGAACTTCCACTTCATGGTGAGGGGAACGATGCTACCCACCGGAGCTTGCCACCCTAGGTGACTGCCTAGTGGATGGGCCGGCCCTGCTCTCCACTTTTCTTTTCCAGTCCTCCACCCCTCTCTGAAGTCAAGGGGAGTAGCTAGGGGTTTAAAATGTCTCATGGATTTAACCTACCCCTCTTTACTTTTTATCTTCCCTCATGACTGGCAAGAAGGCTGATGCCCTCCCACTTTAGTCCAGGAAGTCTGCGTCAGAGAGGGTGGAAGAACAGGAACAGTAAGAACATTGTAGCGCCAGAAAATTTGAATAAATGCTGCATTGCTATAAAAATGCATTGTCGCTGTGGTAGGCTATGGCCTATATAATAGCCTGTACATGTATGAGAGGCCTGTAAGCTAGGCCTGAGTCCCCACCCCCACTTAGAAATAGTAGTGCTGAGAAAGATCAAAGTCAGTGAAGGTCTGAGGATCTGCCTTAAACCGCTCTAAACTGCTTTTGATAAGTTTGTGTGAATGCTTTATTCAATTCTTTTATGCTGATGATAGATATGTTCCAGTGTTTTGCATTCTCACATTCTCTGAGCCTAGAAATGACCTTGTTGTAGGAATGTATTTATGTCTAGAAACTGAGCCTTTGTTAGAATAGCCTGAGAAGGGGGAACAGGGTGTTAGGCCCAGAGAGGGTCCCCGATTGGATAGATGCAGGGGGCGTTGGGACCAATAGAAAGTTTGCCTGTATCAAACTGTGAAACTTGTATATAAGGAAGTTGTTCCTGTTCTCCATTGCTCAGCCCTTTTTGAAGCTTGGGCCTTGTGCACAATAAATTGGCTTGGATCCTTGAACTGACTCCTGGTATTATTTATTGCATGCTTATCAGCTGCTGCATCGCCACTGCAGGTCCTGTAGAGGAGTGGAATGTTTGCATTCTTGGCAACCATCTGGTTCTCCTATCGGGTTGTGTCAGCCCTGATGTCATTGAAAGGAATAAGTTAAAAGAGAGGGACTTAGAAGAAGAAATTCCCTGAAAAAAGAAGCATGCAGAGAAGGATAGCAAAAGGGAAGGGGGGCCTGGGCCCAGCTTAAAACTCCAAACAGGGGCCCCATGGGGTCCTTATGCACTTCTTCAGCCCACTTCAGTGCTGGAACCTGTGAAAAAGAGCTCGAACCAGGGCAGCTGCCTGTTCAAAGAGATAAAGGCAAATCCCACTCTGAGCAAAGTTGGTTCCTCACAAACCCAAGCATTCAGGCCAGAGTAGATGTGGGCCAGAGGAGTCAGGCCTGTCTGCACTGCTGCACCAAATTCAGACACTCTGCCACCTGCTGGAGGCAGATAAAAAAAGCAGCTTCTCAGGGCTGTTGCACCAGTATATATCTTAAGAGTACATCATCAAAGGTTGCTCAAGTTTGTCTCCACCTGCTGGAAAGGAGGCATAACCTATTTGTCTGGACTGGTCTAGCAATAAGAAAGTTAATGAGCATTGGTACAGCTAATACAGATGATGCATATTCCAAGCTAGTTTGGTAACTCATCAGTAAACTAAAGTAAAGCAGATCTAGTCTAGTGGCCATTTGGGAACCTAACAAAAGAACTGATAGGCAAATATTTCTATGTTTGCCAGTAACCTCAGGATTTCTGTTAGTGTCCCTCCGCTCAGAACAGTCCTATAAGTCCTTTAAAACACAACTCAAAACGTATCTTTTTAGATTGGCGTTTGATCTTCCTCCCCCCCCCCCCCGTCTTCGTCCCCCTCTCCCCTTCCTCGTTGATGTATTTCTGATCAATTTGCTCTCCTGTCCTTTCTCTCTCCTTTTTCTATTACTTTTATTTTAAATATGGTGTTCTTTCCTGTTTCCTCGCAGCCTGTATTTTTTAACGATTGTAAACCGCTCAGATGCCTATTGTATTGGGCGGTATAAAATTTTTTTAATAAACATAAACAGTGCTGCTGAACACTACTGTCTGTGCACATGACCAACAGGAAGATGGATAGGTATGACTGGAAGCTGAGTGTTAAAGTACTTGCATATATTCTACAGTAGTACAAAATACTGTTCTGTTTAATATGTTGTATTATTTGATGCATTATTTAGATTTTTTTGGAACATATTTCCTTGAAGTGTATTCATTATGCATATTACCATCTGTAACAGAGGTAGCAGGGGGTAGGCAGATGGGGCAGTTGCACTTGTCACACGGGGGCGCGTTAACTTTATTAACACATGTTAAATCCTTTAGTAAACGTGTGTTAAGTGCCAAGAACTGTTTTATTTCTGTGGGTGCAGTGGCACTTAATGCACGTTAATTTCATTAATGCATATTAACTTGTAGTAAACATGCCCCACAGTGAAAGTATCTTTCCTTACTTTGTTCAGAAGGGACTTCAGTGGCCCTTTATTGCTGACATCGGTGTTGCCCTCCATCCTTTGCCTCGTCCCACTTTCCCCAAACAGCTGAATCACCGACCCCCTGTGCTCCCATATATGTAATATATGTAATATATATTTTTTTCATTTTATTTTTATTTCAAATTTTAATTTCCAGTACTGAAAACAATAAACGAAATCTAATCAACTTTTTAGAAACAAAAATAGAAATTCTAAACAGCCAAAAGAATAATACACTTCCCTCACCCACTTTAAATGCAAAAACATCCCCCCTCCATGAGTCTCCTATATAAGATACTTCTCTCTTCCCTCCTGTCCTATCAAATTGTATGGAGTTTTTTCATTTTATTTATTTGTGAACTCTTTGTCTTTACAAGAAAGGCAGTATATAAAGCTTTAAGAAATAAATAGGAAACAAATCTTCACCCGTCTCCTTTTAATGCAAGCATAACTTTTTTCTTACCTCTTTTTTTGCAATCTGCATATATTTCACATTAAAAGAAATTATGTTAAGGCCTTCTACCAGGTTATCACCCATATGTCCTCACCATGATGTCTTCCAATACCCCACCCTCTCCGACTCCCCCCACAAGCAACCATTCAGACATACCAGGCAGCTGTGCTTCAACAAATCAACCATTAACAAATCAGAACTCTTGGCCACATAACCCAACCATGCACAATAGAGGAACAAAACTATGAGATCTGAAAGGCTTAGCCTCACTCCCTCCCTCAAGGAAGAACCTGTCAATCTCCACTGATCCCCCAAACTGAGGGGCCTAATAGTTTCACTAAAAGTGGGGACCAATCCTCCATGCAGCCAAATGTCAGTGTCCACAACGTCCTTGCTTTACTCCAACAGGGCATATTCTTTTTAAGATCCAAAACCCATGGATCTGGAGACCCACACTGAACAATATAGAATTGTACACAAATTCCAATCCATATTCAAGCATTCTGGTCCATCTCTTCCCCAGCAAACACAGAATAATTTTGTTCACCATCTCAGCATACAGCCCTTTTACTGTCTTTATCTCCTTTGTACTTCTCCATAGCAAAGGGCGGGTCATCAGGAAAATGTACTGGAAGAAAGTCTTGTGCCTTCTTGACTTTGGTAAAATAGATAATCTTTCCCTTTCATTCAGTTCTGAGATAGGCAAGATATTTTAGTTTAATTGCATATTTATATTCCACTTTACCATTAGCTCAAAGCAGTTTACAACTAAATTGCAAAAAAAAAGTAGCCTAGTGGTCAGAGCACTGACTTGGTAACCAAGAGACCAGGTTCAATTCCCACTAGCACTCCTTGTGGCTTTGGGCAAGTCACTCAACCCTCCGTTACCTCGGAAGAAAGGCCTGGCAATCTACTTCCAGTCACACTGCCAAGAAAACCCAGGAGTTACTGGGTCACAGGAGTCAGCCCTGATTCGAAGGCATATATTGTCTTTTGCATTTAGCCATTAGCTCAAGGCGGTTTACAAACAAATTATCTTCTCTCAAATGAGATCATAGTAGAATCAAACATAATGCTAACAAAGATTGCATTATCCTAAAAACATTTGAAATAACCATGTTTTTAAAATCTTATGAAATTTTACATAATCACATTCCAACCTAATCTCAGAAGGAAGAGTCTTCCAAATTATTGGGGCTTGACCTTGTTACCCTGCACCCACTCCCTAACCTTGAGGGTTAAGGAGGGATGGGTCTTTTGTAGTTGTGGGGGCCAAATGATAGTCGGGAACAAGAATATTTATTTTGTAAGGATTTATTTACCCCGCTCCTTAGTGGAATGGAACAGGCGTGAGGATTACCAAAACAGGAACAAAAGGAAAAATCCAGGCTTTGCAATACTGTGCTTAAATTATTCTTCACACTGGAGTGCACATTACATCATGTGTCCTTTTACTTTGTATTCACAAATAATCAAGTGAGAAACAATAATGCTCATGTGTTGTAACCAGATTATATTTTAGCTTATTTTCCTAATGCTTCATAAGCTCTTCATCCAGGTACTTAAACACTACTCATTTTCATAAGCTTTGCATCCAGGTATTTGAACAGCATACCATTCAGGATAAGGTAGAGAAATATGACCATTCAAGCTTTGCTTTAGTCAGCTTTGTCAATCAGCCCAATTGAACAGTCCATTGGCTGATTAATTTCAATCATGGGCAACGGAGCAGGTAATGGTATTCCTGTCTCAGGACTATTTCCTGCTTGGACTGAGTTTTGTTCAGCAACAGCTCTTTTATCTAAGAACTGTTTAAACTCATTGAGAAGAAGTTCAGCCTGCCTTCTAGCTGGGCTAGACTGAGGATATTCTCCTTGCTTGGGTAAGTGATTATTTACTTCTGGAAAGCAAGTAATGCCGTCTCTGTTTAAACAATCAATGCCTGCAGTGGAGTTACCCCTCCCCCACTTATCTCTGTTTGCAAATGTTGGGTTAACAAGTTCCTCTGCACGAGATCTGCTTTTAAAGAGTGATTCAAAGGTAGGACCTCCTGAATTATCTTGGCTTAATTCTCTTCTGAACAGTTCAGCTGAATTCTTTATGTCAGCCTGCTTGCTAAAAGCTTGAGCTGTTTGGTGAGAAAAGCTGGGTTTGTTTAAAGAGACTTCAGGCTGTGGCCAACGGCTCTCACACTGCCTGAAACTGTCCTGAGCTTTAAAGTCAGCATTCACTCTTTCTGGCTTCTCATAAAACTTGTCATATGAATTAAATACAGCAGGTACCTTAAAATGAGGCTTGTCTGAGAATGCCTTGCCACGGTGCCTTCCTCTCCAAGGGTCAACTGTGTCTTCCAGGAACCTAGGCTTTAATCCTGGGTCTCTCAGTGCTTCTAACCTCTGTTGCTCCCAGAAGGTTCTTTCAGGCACTGAGTATCCCTGGTACCTACTTCCTGGTTCTGAATCCCTTTTCCTTGTATTACGGCTGGGCAATGTTTCTCTTGCTGGGTCAAAGGATCCTGCATCAAAGAGAGCTTCTTGCTTTTCCAACGTCCTTTGCCTTCTCACTCGTGGGCTCAATCCACTTTCATTCCTCATTCCATTCGTCCTACTCCTCATCAACATCCTACTACTGTCTTCCTTCTCTCTGCTTAACAAGGTGCCCCTGCTCTGGGGAGCCCGCCTCCTACTAGGGCGTGCCCAATCAGCAGCTCTGCTTCTCTCCTCCCCTGAGGTGAGCTGTGTTAGCTGATTAGCTCCGTGCAGCTTGTGCTGAGAAGGGAAAACCTTGCATTTTCCTGCAATACCTGAACCTACCAGTGGGTCAGTATCAGTTTCCATGGCTTCCAGTCCTGCCACTGTGTCACAACCTTCAAAAGATTTTTTCTGGATCGAAACCTTTCTAAAATTCAGAAGCAAGCAGAAGTCTTAGCTTATTCTGATGTATAGTTCTACACGAACGAGTAGAAGCCAGAGATATCAGTGACAACAAATAGCAGGGAACTAATCCATTTATACATTTTAAATTCAATTCTAGCTAAAATAGGTCACAATGAAGCAATCTCAAAATCGGCGAAGCGCTAGGGCATGCCAATTTTAGGGGTAGATTTTTATTTTTCCAAACTTTACAAACTACTAGTGATCAAATTAGGTAGTTTTGCATGCTGAATCTCAACTTATCTTTAGAAACTGCTTAAAGCGAGTCTTACCTACATCAAATCACAGTTGAAATATGTAGAAATTAAATAATATTTATTTGAACGTACAAATAGTCAATGATACCTGTAGCCACATAAGTCTTTAAAATGTCATTTATGCAGTTAATTTAATGTTATTTAACAAAATCCAGCAAGGAAGCCATATCTTGTTTGCTTCTGTTTCGGCTCATGAGCTCCCTGTTGACCATCTGACTCCTAATATAATGTTCCCTCCTCTACAGATTGCACACATGACCAGCAGCCTCAGTTGTCATTTTTACACACCTTTCTATGGGTGTGTGATGGCCAGTCTGGAACCACCATGGGCTTGCTCAGAAATGCCTCCATCTCTGCCGTTGTCATGGTACAGGTAAGAGGAGACTCTGGAGCTCTAGTCAAGTAACTGGGTGAGGGTAGTTGCCTCGGTGTTGATGGATGGTGTTTTCCTAGGTCTCACACTGCTGTTTCCAAGCTGAGTCTTCTCATCTCTTTCACCTCTGATCTTCAATATCTTCTCCACTGCATCTCCTCTCTCCTTTTCCTCTTCACTGCACAACATAGCTTTCAGAACAGACTCGCTGGAACCATACCAAGCTGACCTTCTCACTGTAGGCATGACTATCTTCCTTATCTCTTCACACTGTTCTTTCAACAGTCGCAGCTGGAAAAGGAGATGCCTGGGATCTTGTGTCTAATTGCTATTTATTTTTATATTGAAACAGTTCACCATGTAAACCCCAAAACTGAACTCTACAATCATTCTTAAGTTTTTCAGATTCTTTCTGTCAGCATACAGCATGACATTATGCCTAGCATAGGTTTCATGGCTTTTCCCAGACCTTGGCCTGCAGGCAGCTCTGACACCCTGGTGATGTCAGATAGGACGTCTTCAGACTTGATGGGCTTAGCATGCCTGATGAGATTAGTCTGCAGGACAACAGCCCCTCCTTGCTAATCAGGTGATAACAGACCTCAAACAGACCAAAGTATGACAAAGGGAGGTGCTGGAAAAGGAGAACTTCACTATAAATACAGAAAAGGACAAAAATACTTTCTCTCTTCCTATTCATCGGACACTTCTTACTATGAGACTGACACACACTTCTCTTTACCCCCCCCCCTCCTTTTTTCTCTCTCACACCCAGGCACACACATTGAGTCATTGAAATACACGGAAGCAGCTCGGTAACCACTATATACCTCTGTTCTGTACCCATGTAAGAGTCCTCTTTCTATATAAAAACCTTTTTTTTTAAAACCACACTAGTTTGGTTGTCTTGTTGTGCTACAAACCTTACTGCTTCTGCGAAGTGGACCCAGGACCAACAGGAGAGTAACCGAACGTAGGAAGCGGCGAAAGGTTACATTTATGGGGGCTCGTCTCAGGTTTCGCAGCGGATCTCCAGTTGGGTAAGTAATAATTTTGTTTGATACATTAAAGTAGATTTCAGACGGTGCGACAGGAAAATCAAAAGCCCTTGTGACCATTTACAATTTACAATTGTGGGTTTAGACAAGGTGAGAGTTTCATTGTCAAAAGGCTCTGTAATAATCCTGGATTTTAATATTACCTACACCTAGTGACATTACATAGGGTGGCTTGCAATTTTCTTATTTTTATTTATAAGCTTGCAAAGGTTCAGTACAAGGCACAAATTTTCTAGAGTTTGAGCGGCTAAGAAAAGACAGAGTGATAGTCCAGCTTTGTTTGGGAAGTGGTACACAATTAAACAGTCCCTCATTGAATATAAGTTCACCATAAAATTCCACCCTGTTAAAGGTTGGTAAGCACTTTTTATTCAGGTAAAATATTAAGGCATGGTCTTTATGCCAATACTCTGTACTGAACACCCATAAAATTTATGTCATTCCAACTATAATTCTAAGTCCAACGTCTTCATAAAAGTGAGAATTCCTCTTTCCAAGGTTGCACATTGAGATAGTCGCATAAAACAAAATAAACACAATAAACACATAATAAGCATAGACCCCGGTACCAATTACAGTCCTCCTGCAGTCTCAAATATGGATGCCTTTGATTTTAAGGAACTGAAAGAAATGGTACTGACATACTGTAAGAGAAAAGGTGGTCCCTTTGAAGGGGAATTCCCTGAGGCATCGTGGTATAATATTCAAAGACAAATGTTAAACCCTTATCAAGAATTCAAAAAGAAAACAAATAAAAGAAAATTCCTTTTTATCCAAGGCATGTGCAGGGAGGGGGCTCATTAGCATGAAACAGAACAATACACAATACACAATTAACCAAAGACCTGGAGGAGGCACAAATTTGCATTTCCATGCAACGTGCTCAGATGATACAAGCCACAAACTCCTTTATAACTGTTAGTGAGCAATTAGAAGCACTTAAACTTGAACGGAGGCACGTTAAGGATGAATTGGCCTCTGAAAGACAAAAGAAATATAAGCCCTGGCCAACAACCATTTCTCCCTCAGCCCCCCCTGCCTATGACACACCCTATAAGCCATACATCCAAGCTATTGAAAAACAAAAGAACACAGAAGTATGTATAGCAGGGCTTAGGAATGGGAAAATAAAGATGAATCAGACAGTACAGAGGAAGAAAATCCTAATAGTTTATCTCAGCCAGAACAGAGCAATAACCAGGACCTGTGTCAGGAGAATAATTCCAACGACTCAGACTCAGCACCCAGTACCGACCTCAGAGCACCAGTTAAAGTGATGCTGCAGGACTCATTAAAAGATAGGGACATTGAAAGGATAGTTGAGAAAGCTGGCCCTATGCCTTTTAATGTAAATGAATGGTGCAAATGGGCCACTGATATTCTGATTCACTGGGGTCTAAGGAAATACAGAAGGAAACAATCAGACTTTGATAGACTTATGCATCTGGCTCTGGGGCCACACTATTATAAATTTGGCTCTCTCACTCACCCATACCAGTTGGTTAAAAGGGGTATTGAAAAACTATTTCACTGTTCCCCAATGCAAGTATTTAAAATGATTTCACCTCTAACAAACGATACACTGGAACAGTTTGCATATAGAGCCTGGATTTTAGAGAAAATCATTTTTATTATTTTTTGTTAACATAGCAAACAAATAAACAAACACACCTCTGCAGTCAGTAATGGAGGCAGAACAGTCGCAAGTACAGCAGAACAACATGAACCTCATAAACAGGCTCTCTCAAGAACAATACAACCCACCTCCCCCAGCCCGCCCCCCCAACCCATTCCCAACCCTCCCCCCCTTCAGGGCAGACACACCAACTCTCCAACCAGCCTCTTATCAGAACACCAAATAACCATCACTAGGAACCAACCCGGCTACCTACACCCTCCCCCTCTGTGGGCACCCCAAGACCCCCCGCAAGGGCTCCCAGACGGAAGAATGCCGCGACCAGGCTTTCCCCCCCAGCAACTTGGCCGATTTACTCTCCATGAGCATGACTTCCCGTAGCTGATGCTCCCACTCCAAAAGTGAGGGACGCACCCCTGAGAGCCATCGCCGCAGGATACATTGCTTGGCTACTAAAAAACCTTTCTCATAAAAAAGCCGTTGAGCGCTAGACCCCTTAATGCCCGGGTAGGATAGCTGAAAGAGACACCAAATAGGGCGAAGCTCAATCCTAATTCCCGTCCAAGAAACAAGGGATTCCCAAATCTCCCCCCAAAAGGTCTGCATTACCACGCAGGACCAAAAGCGATGATATAAAGAACCCTTCCCCTTGCTACACAGACCACACACATCTGTCTTCAACAGGCCCATCCGCACAGCCCCGACCTCCGCTACATAGGCTCGCCACAACAATTTATACTGCATCTCCCGATAACGCATAGCCTCAGAGACGTCCCACACTCTCCAAAGAGCGCTACCTAAAAGCTCCACAGTAAGATCCCTCAACCCATCCGCCTTCCACCGCTCAACTAAGGGCAGCAGATGCGCCTGACCCCCCTCCAAGAAAATTTCTCCCCTTAAAAGCCGTGCCGAACTACTCTCTTGTAGTTTCTCCATCAACAACCAAAGGCTACCACTCCGGGCGAGCACCCTTCCATGGTCGGAAAAACTGAACACATAGTGGCGAACCTGCAGATAAAAATAGAACGCGTGCACCGACAAGTTATAGCTTTGGGCCAACTCCGAAAACGCAGCTACTTGGTCCGCGTCTGCCATTCTCAACTGTCCCAAAAATTCAAGACCAGCCCTGCACCAAGTAAGCACCACCCCCCTCCCCCTCCCTGGTGGGAAGCCCCGATTACCCCTCAGTGGGAGGCAATCCGTGGCCTCCCAATTGCCACCTTTCAAACGACACAAAGCCTGCCAAGCTTCCCGAAGCTCACCCATATAACTCAACATCCTCCAGAATCGTGGCAGCAGCATCCTCGCACAATGCAGCAAGTAGACCCTATGCCAACTCTCCGACATCTGATCAATCAGCGCAATTGGCAGACGGTCCTCCACACCGATAACCAAATCGCTTAGGCACCGCACCAAATAGCAAAGATTATAGTTGCGCAGGGACGTCAGGCCCACACCACCTTCCTCCACCGTACGCATAAGCGTCACCAAAGAAATTCTCGCCCGGCGATTCCTCCAGAGAAACCGCCCAAGATGCTTATGGAGCACAGAAAGATCCTTCCGTTTGAGCCACACCGGTAGGAGTCTGAGCACATACAACCAACGGGGCCACTCGATCATCCGCACTAAAGCCACTCGACCCAGCAAAGAAACAGGGAGATCCCGCCATTTTTGCAACTTCCGTATCGTCGAGTCAAGCAGTGGCCCCACATTCACCTCATACAAATGCCTCGGATGCTCTGGGAGCTGGATGTCCAGGTACCGGATTTGCCCCGTCACCCAACTAAGCGGAAACACTCCCCGCCAATTCCCTCGAGAACGCCCGTCGACATCCAAGACCATGGACTTCAGCCGATTAATACGCAACCCAGAGAAGGCACCAAAGTGTTCTATGACCCTCAAAGCTTGTGATAGCGAACTCTCCGGGGAGCCCAAACAAAGCAACAAGTCATCCGCAAACGCGCTAAGCTTAATGGAACCCCTGTCCCACGTTATGCCTGCAATCTGGTCAGACTCAAGAATCGACACCAAGAGGGGCTCCAGTTGTAGCACATATAGCAGCGGAGATAGCGGGCAACCCTGCCTAATGCCCTGATGCAACGAAAAAGGCTGCGAGCGGGCCCCCCCATCATCTATCACCGCCAACGAGTCCGCATAGAGGGCTTGTATCCACGCTAAAAAGGCACCCGTGATACCAAACTTCTGCAGAGCTGCAAACATGTAGCTCCACGCCACTCTATCGAAGGCCTCCTCAGAGTCTAAACTGACCAGAATCACGGGATCGCATGTCAACAAACTTTTTTCCAGTCCTAACAAGATCCTACTGATGTTAACCCCGGCCTCCCTCCCCCTCACAAAGCCAGCTTGATGCGGACCCACCAATGTCGGAAGGAGCAACTGCAATCTCTGCGCCAGCACCGAGGCCAAGAGCTTCATATCCACATTGATCAATGAGATCGGCCGATATGAAGCCGCCTCTTCCGGATCCTTCCCCGGCTTGGGTAATAATATAATGCTGGCCGTGCGCATATCACGCGGGAAACCACCAAGCTCTAGAGCTTCACCATACACTGCGGCCAAGGTCGGAACTACTTGCCTCTTGTCAGACGGCTGCCTGGGTGAGAATGTTCACAGTCTTGGCAAAGGCATATATCAATATGGTTTGCAAGGGATTGTGGGAAATGTAGTCCATTCACACCAGACACAGCTGCTCACAATAATTAGTTGTGCTTGAGTGTAAAGCCAATAAGATATTTATTTATGGGGTTATTTCTCCCAACACAGATATGCTTGGTAGCACATAAAACAGGATACTTGCTTTCAGTGTTAAACTTAGAAAAACAAAATCAGGAAAACAACAGATGAACTTGTCAGGCAATCAAATGAAACGAATAAAGACCTGGTTGGTAACAAACTGGTCTTTTCTGTAGGCTTTAGCTAATATTTTCTTAGCAGTGTTTCAAACAACAAGCAAAACCCACAAAGAAGGGAAAAACTGTTCTTTCAGGTTAACTTCTTATATCTTCACACATAGATTCAGAAGTGATTCCCTCAGAGCTCACAAGCAATTAGGTAAGGCTCAATTGCTAGCAGTTATCCAGCTGAAACCCCTTAGCTGGCTTGCTTTCTACTGCGTGGCTCAAATCCTACTTCAGGAGCTTTTCTGAGTAGATTAAAGAACAAGTTTGTATTTCTTTGTGATGGTTGTTGTACTTTGTAACAGAAAATTACCAAAGGAGTTTAGACAGAGAGCAATCCATATATTCACAGCCTGTATCTAAGACCGCTCCCCCTTCTTCAACAATCATGGGTTCAATATCATGGATTGGCACAGAGGAATTTCTCAATGTAGCACTCTCAGGAGAATACTTGTTTCCCTGCTGTCTTTCAAGGTTATAGCTAGGGCATAGATCAGTGTTCATACCTGAGCTTCCATTGCTGTTAGAGTTCCTCTCTAAATAGCCTGGCCAGTATGTAGTCCAGTTCTTATGTCCAGCCTTCCAATCCAGATCCCTGGACACTGGATCTCTCTTCACATACCTTCTGGCACGGGTCCTAGGGTCCCTTCCAAGTGCAGCCGTCTCCCTCACAGGTACCGTCTGGAGATGCCTAGCTCTGCAGCACCACTCCTCTGGTTTTCCCCAGTCCAGTGGTGTACGCTGGCCTTTTGAATGTCTCCCAGTATACGTACTGCTCTGGACTCCTTTAGACCTCCCAAATGCTTTTCTCTTCTTTCTTCCAAAGGGTTTCTTACCCTCTCTGTCCGTCCGCACTGGTTTCTGCTTCTGATGATCCTCCAGATGAAACTGAGGATAATTCTGAGGATAATTCTCTGTAGAATAAACTCTACCTTTATTCAGCTTAGATGAGTGCTCCACCCTAGCACAGCACATCTGTGCTGAATCAGGCCCTGCCCTTTGAGATGAGTGCTTGGGGATTACCTCATAGCCCTCTTGATTGAACACACGTTTTCCCACTTCAGCTCCTCTAATGGCTGTAGGAAACCTGGTGCATTCTGGGACTGGTAGTCTTTTATGGGAAAATTCTGTTTTCTTATTTCTACCAGAACTGACAGGTTGCTTGTTCAGAGACACTTCACCTTTTCTATAGCTCCTTCCTGAGCTATGATAAGCTTCCTTATCACACTCTCCAACATCTTATAAAATTCCACCGGGTACCCGTCGGGACCCGGAGCCTTATTGGAGGCACCCGCTCGAATCACCTGTTGTATCTCCTCCCCCCCCAATAAGCTGATTCAAACTTGCTCGCTGCGCTTCCGACAAAACCGGGAGTGTCACCCCGTCCAGAAAAGCGACCATGTCGTCCACATCACTCACATCCGCCGTATATAGAGCTGCATAGAAGCTGCGGAACACTTTTACCACATCCTCGGCCCGATTATATTTCTGCCCCTGTGAGTCCCGAATCACCGTGACCCCCCGAGGGCCTGCCCTATCTCGTACCAGCCGCGCCAGCAATTTCCCAGAGCGATCTCCATATCTAAAGAATTGATGTTTATAGCTCTGCAAAGAGTAGATCGCGCGCTCCTGTAACAGCGCATTCAGCCGCTTCTGAATCTCAAGGTACCCTCTAACCCCTCCCCGCTGGCTCTCCGCCTGCCGTTTCGCCACCCGCAACTCCCTGGTCAGAATAAGAAGCTCCTCATTAAGTCGGCGCCGCTCCGCTGTCACATACGCTATGATATGACCCCGAAGAACAGCCTTCCCCGCCTCCCAGAACATAGCAGCTGAACTAACCGTGCCCTCATTAAAGGCCAGGTACTCTGCCCAGTGACGATCCACGTAGCGTTGAAAATCCTCCTTCCGCCATAAAGATACCGGAAATGTCCACTTACCGCCCACAGACCTCTCACCTCGCCAGTCCAAACGAACCATAGCATGGTCTGAGATCACAATGGGATCATTCTCAACCGCTCTCACCTTACCAAACCACTGTTTCGAAACCAAGATGTATTCTATTCGCGACCATGTATGATGGGCCCGTGACAGATGTGTGTATTCCCTACTTTCCTGATGTAAGACCCTCCACGAATCCTCCAAATCACCCAACTCGCACAGATAATCCACACCCCTGCCAGACCAACGACGTCCGGAGAGCGCCGTGGATCTTCCAGAGCAGGATCATGAGGGCAATTGAAGTCCCCAGCAAGAATTACAGGAACCAAGGGGGCGGCCAACACCTTGTCCAGGATGCTGCGAAAAAACAAATGATCATACGTGTTAGGAGCATAAAGATTACCTATTAAGAATTCTTCACCCTGGAGTTTAAAATGCACTAAAAGAAATCTACCCAGAGGGTCGCAAACCTGTGCCAACACCTCACATGGCACACTCTTATGTATTAAGATCGCTACCCCTTCCTTCTACCCCCAGAGGACGCTGAGAGAACCTGGCCCACCCAATCCCTCTTTAATTTGTCATGTTCCTTCTCGCTCAAATGCGTCTCCTGCAATAGAGCTACCTGCGCCCTCCCCCTCTTGAGAGCCTGCAAAATTTTTGTGCGCTTCACCGGGGTACCTATCCCTCCCACGTTCCAGGTTACAAACCGTAAGTCAGAGGGCATAGCGTACACCCGGGAGATTACCAAGACAGACATACAGATAGGAAAGCGCAGGGCAGCCCAGCCTCCACCCCACGCCATAGAGCACTACGCAGAGGCCACACAGAATGACTCCCTCAAGTCTTCCACCTCCCGTCCCATATGCTAATATCCCTGATGGCATCCCAGAAACTCTACCCTGAAGAGTACCTACCCTCCCCCCAAAGCTCCCTCCAACCCCCCCCCCACCGTACTGCTGGCCAACTCCCCCTCACCTCCCCCCTCCCCCTCCTCCTCCTCCCTCCCCTCACCCCTTCCCATAAAACAAACCAGATAGGATCCTCAGCTACTTACACTGAGGCCTAGACCCAAGTGACGCTGCAGGGCTGTCGCAGCTCTCCCCCCCCTCCCCCGGTTCCCCAAGCACCCGGTTCAATCCCAAACACACAGTACAGCAACTTGTAAACTTCACATTCTAGGATTAGCAATGTTCAACAAAAGCAGAAGACAGTAAAGGAAAACAGGAAAATAGGCCCCCCAGGAAATCAGCGCTCCATCTCACAGTAACCAGCACATCCCGCTAGGGGCATGACTAAGTGGTGTAGCACACTCAAAAACCATGGCCTTAGTCCACCACTTATGCTCAGACAGTCCACTTGTGCAGGCCCCACCAAGCGTCGCCGCGTGCACGAAGTAAATCATGGTCTCCAGCTGAAACCGTCAACCCTCGGCTCCTGTGTCCCCCAGGCGCTGCAAAAAGGTCTGCGCCGCAGCTGCCTGGTCAAAGACCCGGGTTTGCCCCTGCACAGTAACCCGCAGGAGCGCTGGAAATGCCAGGGTGAAACGAATATTCCGTTTAAATAACTCCGCACATATCGGGGAAAACACTCTACGCTGGGCAGCTACCGCCGCTGAATAGTCCTGAAAGAGCATAATTTTACGGTTGTCCAGTTGCAGCTCCGACTTCTTGCGGTACGCCTGGAGGATTTGCGCTTTATGTTGAAAGTTTAAAACCCGAAAAATCACCACCTGGCCACCAAGCTCCCGCTGGGCCCCCAGTCTATGCGCACGCTCAATCTTGAAGCGCCCGCGCAACTCCTCCAGTCCCAACGCCTCTGGCAGCCAGCTTTCCAAAAACTGCAGCAGCTCCCGCTCAGGCTTCTCCTCGCCGAGCCCCACCAACCTCAAGTTATTTTGGCGTGATCTATTTTCCAGATCGTCAACCTTCTGTTGGAGCTCCATCAATTGCCGCTTCAGCTCAGCATCCTCTTTCTCTCGCTTCCCCTCGCCTTCCTCAACCAGTGCCACGCGCTGCTCCAATTCCTCCACGCGGTGTCCAAAGTCCGTGAGCGCCTCTTCCATGCTGTCCATCTTTTTCAGAAGTAGGTCGAATTTCGGGTCTAATAATTTAACAACCTCTTTTGCCAGTTCTACTGAGGCCGAGTCTGTGCTCTCCGCGCCCGGCGAAGCAGGCTGCGGCATGGCTGAGGTCGGAGGCCCCGACTTGGTCGCTTTCTCCCGGTCTTTCCTCATGGGTAGCGGCATCGGCGACTTGTGTAACTGCTGTCCCCAGGAGCACTCAAGGTGGGGAAGTCCCGAACGGGTAGAGAGGCAGATTCCTTGGGTTTATAATAGATAATATGCAGAATAATGGCTGGGGCAGCCCCAGAGCGAGCAGGACACGTCCACCCTCACTCACGCATCACGTGGTCTCCCCCGAGCCTGGATTTTAAATGCAGTTCTTAATGAGCAGGAGTCCTGGCCCAATGCAGAAGATTATGGGGAGAGCACGCATAAGGCATTTTTATTAGAATTACTATCCCCTGAGATTACAAAACACCTTTGGTTATTTTCAGAAGACCCTAAAGCAACCCCTTTCGATACTTTAATGCTCAGAATTGGGTCTGTTTGGAAGACCCAGCCCTTGCAGGTCATAACAGTATCAGAAGCACGGAAGTGGCAAGCTGAGGGATCCTCTCAATACACAAGAAACACAGACAAAGGATACAGAGGACACACACCTTGGAGAGGACAAGGCAGAGGCACTTTTAGAAATTCCTCAGTTTACATTCCCTTTCAAGAGCTCAAAGCACAGAGAAATGGATTCGAAAAGGAGAAAATTAAATGGGAACAGGACAAACACATACTGCAGGTAGAACTAGATAAATTAAAACAGGACTTACGAGCAGCTCAGGACAAACACAAGGCTAGTGCATAGTGGTGTCCTGACCTTCTGGGTTCAGATATCAAAATGTCTCAAGCCTTCATAGCCCAGCCTGCCTCCATTCCCTCAGCAGAGGACTCGATTCCAGAGCCTCTGGATGATGAAACGGATACAGGTCCAGAATACAGTTTAAGGCTTGTAACATCCTTGATACTGGACTCTTGTGGACGCCCCAATGTTATCAGCAGAATAGGGGGTCAGGATAAACTAGCTTTGATTGACACCGGGGCTGGAATTAGTTTTACAAACAGAGCTTCTCCCACTGCAGATCAGGAAAATATGGAAATTTATAAAATTCAAGGAATTAATGACACAGCTTCCCAGTGTGTGGCTATCCCAGTTAAATAGGGTATCCCGGTGCACAGGGAACAAAACAATGAAATGTTGGAAACCACTGCCTCCAGTATAGTGAACACACCAAAAGAAATAATTGGAATTGACGTTCTCAGCCAGTTAAATCTGGTGGTGGATATGGCTAATCTTAAATTGTGGCAGTATACAGGAACTTCAAGTACTTCTAAAACTTTAGTGCATGAAGTCATTCCCATGCAGTTAGCAACGCAGTGCACCAAGGCAGCTCAGCAGTATGATCTGTGTGTAATTCCCTCAGAGGTGGCTGATATTCCAGTCTGGGCACAAGACAGGTTAGATTGTGGGAAAATGAACACAGAAGTACTGTTGGAAGGCAAGGATCCTCCACCACAGAAACAATACCCAGTACCTCATCAAGCTATAGAGCCAGTGACTAAAATTGTGAAGATACTGGAGGAGAGGGGTCTGATCAGACCTATTTCTTCTACATGTAATTCACCAGCCTGGCTAATAGTTAAACCGGGGGGTTCCTTCAGGCTCACTATGGACTTCCGTGCCCTGAATCAAGTTTCAAAATCTGTAGTGCCCGTAGTAGCCTCATACCCGGAAATGATCTCTAAATTGAATCCCAAATGTAAATGTTTCTCTGTTTTAGACATATCCAATGGGTTTTGGAGTCTGCCCCTGGCCCTTGAATGCCAGTACAAAACAGCCTTTCAGTGCTGAATAAACAGTATGCATGGACCGTGCTGCCACAGGGCTATACAGATTCACCATCAATCTTTCATAAATACATGCAGGAAGCCCTGTCACTAGTGTCTTGCAGGGATAATATAATTCAGTATGTAGATGACGTTCTGATTCAGTCTGAGAATGAAGCTTGTGATAAGGAAGCTTATCATAGCTCAGGAAGGAGCTATAGTAAAGGTGAAGTGACTCTGAACAAGCAACCTGTCAGTTCTGGTAGAAATGAGAAAACAGAATATTTCCATAAAAGACTACCAGTCCCAGAATGCACCAGGTTTCCAACAGCCATTAGAGGAGCTGAAGTGGGGAAACGTGTGTTCAATCAGGAGGGCTATGAGGTAATCCCCAAGCACTCATCTCAAAGGGCAGGGCCTGATTCAGCACAGCTGCGCTGTGCTAAGGTGGAGCACTCATCAAAGCAGAATAAAGGTAGAGTTTATTCTACAGAGAATTATCCTCATCCTCAGTTTCATCTGGGAGATCCTCAGATTCATCTTGGACAGCTTCATCATCTGGAGGATCATCAGAAGCAGAAGCCAGACCGGACGGACAGAGAGGGCAAGAAACCCTTTGGAAGAAAGAAGAGAAAAGCATTTGGGAGGTCTAGAGGAGTCCAGAGCAGTACGTATACTGGGAGACATTCAAAAGGCCAGCATACACCATTGGACTGGGGAAAGCCAGGGGAATGGTGCTGCAGAGCTAGGAATCTCCAGACGGTACCTGTGAGGGAGATGGCTGCACGTAGAAGGGACCCTAAGACCCGTGCCAGAAGGTATGTGAAGAGAGATCCAGTGTCCAGGGATCTGGATTGGAAGGCTGGACATAAGAACTGGACTACATACTGGCCAGGCTATTTAGAGAGGAACTCTAACAGCAATGGAAGCTCAGGTATGAACACTGATCTATGCCCTAGTTATAACCTTGAAAGACAGCAGGGAAACGAGTATTCTCCTGAAAGTGCTCCACTGAGAAATTCCTCTGTGCCAATCCATGATATTGAACCGATGATTGTTGAGGAAGGGGGAGCGGTCTTAGATACAGGCTGTGAATATATGGATTGCTCTCTGTCTAAACTCCTTTGGTAATTTACTGTTACAAAGTACAAGAACCATCACAAAGAAATACAAACTTGTTCTTTAATCTACTCAGAAAATCTCCTGAGTAGGATTTTTAGCCACGCAGTAGAAAGCAAGCCAGCTAAGGGGTTTCAGCTGGGTAACTACTAGCAATTGAGCCTTACCTAATTGCTTGTGAGCTCTGAGGGAATCACTTCTGAGTCTATGTGTGAAGATATAAGAAGTTAACCTGAAAAGAACAGTTTTTCCCTTCTTTGTGGGTTTTGCTTGTTGTTTAGAGCACTGCTAAGAAAATATTAGCTAAAGCCTACAGAAAAGACCAGTTTGTTACCAACCAGGTCCTTATTCTTTTGCTTTGATTGCCTGACAGGTTCAGCTGTTGTTTTCCTGATTTTGTTTTTCTAAGTTTAACACTGAAAGCAAGTATCCTGTTTTATGTGCTACCAAGCATATCTGTGTTGGGAGAAATAACCCCATAAATAAATATCTTATTGGCTTTACACTTAAGCACAACTAATTATTGTGAGCAGCTGTGTCTGGTGTGAATGGACTGCATTTCCCACAATCCCTTGCAAATCATATTGATATATGCACTTGCCAAGACTGTGAACATTCTCACCCAGGCAGCCGTCTGACAAGCTGTACACTGGAATCATGTAAAAGAAGTTTTAAAAGCCCTCTTACAAGCTGGTCTTAAAGTTAATCCTGCCAAGGCTCAGCTGTGCAAATCACAGGTTTCCTTTTTAGGGGTTACAATTGGCGAGGATGGTAAATCTGTAGATTCTCAGAGGATAGAGCTGATAAGGAAACTTCCACTTCCTACAGATCAGAAATCACTCCAGTCCTTTCTAGGGCTCACGGGTTTCTGTCGTGACTTCCTGCACAACTATGCTGAAGTGGCAGCTCCACTTTATTCCCTGCTAAAAAGTAAAGGTTATGTTTGGGAGGAAGAACATACAGAAGCTGTAACTAAATTAAAGCATATTCTGAATTCTGCTCCGGTTCTTGCACACCCAGATCATATGCAACATTTTTTTTCTGTACCTTGTAGTTGGAGAGAACAGTATAGGTGCAGCTCTAACACAACGCCTAGGAAGAGTAGATCGTCCTATTGCCTTCTGTTCCAGAGTTCTCACTTCTCCCGAACTCAAAATGGGAAACTGTGAAAATCATGTACTGGCTTCCTATGCTGCTATGCAGAAATTTACATACATCATTGGTGCTCAAACCACATACATATGCAGCCATCACACCCCACTCAAATTCATTGTAGAGGGAAAGTTAGCATGTAGCAAGATTAGGACAGAGAGAATAGTCCAGTGGACTCTCATGTTGCAGGCACAGAATGTAAAGTTTGAATTGTTGAAAGAACCTAACGTGCAAGTGGCTGGAATCTTGCTGGAGAGGCAACCTCATGACTTTCAGTCCTCAACCAGTGCCCCTAATCACATGATCTTTAGGGAACTGGGACTAGACAAAATTTCACCTTTTCTTCCTACAGTATATATTGATGGTAGTAGCCAATGTGAAGGAGGCAGGCGACTAGCAGGATTTGCAATTGTACAATTGGACCCAAATAACCAAGTGGTACTGCAGAGACAGTATTCCTGTGGGTCAGCGTCAGCACAGTACTGTGAGCTGGCTGCTTTTGTGGCTTGTATGCAACAATATCAGGATTCACACCTAGTGATACAAATCATTTTAGATTCTGATTATGTCTTTAAAAGTGCCATTGCCCTGTTACCCTTGTGGCTGGCAAATAAATTTAAATCCACAGATGGGTCCACGGTGAAAAATTCATCACTGTGGACTATGGCACAAAAACTGAGTGAGAAGTTTCAGAGAGTACATTTAATTAAAGTGAAGGCACATAGGAAAAAAGGCCCTTTAGTAAAAGGAAACACATTAGCAGACTCACTAGCCAAGGAAGCATGCCATGTAGGCCTCATATGGCCCTGGTATGAGCAGACACGCATGGTCGCTATTGCTACACGTCCCACAGAGTATGAGCAGATAACACCACCAGATTACTTCATAGCACTGCAGACAAAGGACCCTGAACTTTCCAATTTGAGGAAGCTTGTGCAGGACGCCCCTGATAACCTATATCAGCACACACCCTTTTTCACACTAACTATAGAGAAAGACATTCTATGTGCAAAAAGAGAGGAAGGCTTGGTTATAGCTATCTCCAGAGCTCGAGGTAAAGAATGGATGCATTGGGTTCATGGTGCAGGTCCTATGGGACACCCTAAAGCAGAAGAAATGCAGACTACTCACTGTTGTTGATTCCATTTCTCATTGGGTAGAAGCATTCCCTGTCCCAGATCAAACCGCTCGAACCACTGCAGAAATCCTAACTATGCAATTTTTTACACGCTGGGGCATATTGATTCTGATAATGGTCCTGCATTTGTTTCTCAGCTGATCAAGGAATTGTTTGATTTTCTAGGCATAGAACAACAACTCCACATTCCGTACCATCCACAGGCAGCAGGGCAGGTAGAAAGAATGAATCAAACAATTAAGGCCCACCTCAGCCCTATGCTTATTCTGACTGGGAAAAATTGGGATCAGGTGCTCCCGTTAGTCCTTATGCGTATCAGAGCTAATGTCTGCAAATCCGCAGGCTTTGCACCCTATGAAGCTTTAATGGGAAGGCCAATGCCACGGTGGGAAAATCTGCTGCATCCTTTTCTTCCAGAAGACCAGACCGTAATTCTTATCAATGAGTGGATGAAATCCCTGCAAGAACATCTAAATGTTTTTTAAAGTGTAACTTCCTTTTCTTTTACTGGCCTTGCGCCCTACTGCTTTTATTGGTTTTTATGTATTGTAAACCGCTCTGATTTTATTGTGAAGGGCGGTCAATCAAATTTTATTAAACATAAACATAAATGAAATTCAGACCACTGTGCTAGCTAACACAGAAAAAACTAGAGATTATCTGCAGGAGGTACATGCAAAAGGGAACTGTTATTTGGTTACTCACCTACTGCTGATCATGTCTTTAATGTTTTTATTCACCCTATTATTATTTTAACTGCTGTACAAATATTGCTATGCAACAGCAGCAGATTGCTATGCATTATCATAATTTTCCTGTGTTGTAAAATGAAACACATGTACATCTCTTTGCAGCGCATGTCCTACAAAATACCATCAACATTTTAAGGTAGTTACACGTAATTTCTCCAGCATTCACCTCTACATCCACGCTCATTTGGCCTGCTAATTTGGCATTTCCTACTACATTGATTACCAGAGTCAGCTGCAGTCTAGTATTACTTCCTACCCTCACTCATAGCATCCTGGTACCTTTCGGCTTTAACCTCCTCAGAAATTCCTGCATCCCTTATGCACTGTTCATTCTCTCTAAGAAGGGGAATGAGGCGGCATATTGGGTTTCCCCACCCAGTAGTGGTTGCCCTACCTAAGACACGAGGTTTGGACTCATAATGGGACTTGCTCATCTCTAGAACACTAGAGATAGTACTGTGCAGGATAGGGGACCTGCTGGACATAGCAAGGTATTTAAACAGGAGGTAGTAGACAAGCTGCCTACTATCATGTATATAGTAATTGCAGCTGGGACAGGTACCACAGGTTTGCTTCCACCATTTTCCAGAAAAAAAAAAGTGTGGGAGATGTCAGCATACAGCATGACATTATGCCTAGCATAGGTTTCATGGCTTTTCCCAGACCTTGGCCTGCAGGCAGCTCTGACACCCTGGTGATGTCAGATAAGACGTCTCCAGACTTGATGGGCTTAGCATGCCTGATGAGATTAGTCTGCAGGACAACAGCCCCTCCTTGCTAATCAGGTGATAACAGACCTTAAACAGACCAAAGTATGACAAAGGGAGGTGCTGGAAAAGGAGAACTTCACTATAAATACAGAAAAGGACAAAAATACTTTCTCTCTTCCTATTCATCGGACACTTCTTACTATGAGACTGACACACACTTCTCTTTACCCCCCCCCCCCCCTTTTTTCTCTCTCTCTCTCTCTCACACCCAGGCACACACATCGAGTCATTGAAATACACGGAAGCAGCTCGGTAACCACTATATACCTCTGTTCTGTACCCATGTAAGAGGCCTATTTCTATATAAAAACCTTTTTTTTTTAACCACACTAGTTTGGTTGTCTTGTTGTGCTACAAACCTTACTGCCTCTGCGAAATGGACCCAGGACCAACAGGAGAGTAACCGAACGTAGGAAGCGGTGAAAGGTTACACTTTCCTTTCAGATTATGCTTGGAAATCCATATTCTCATGAACCTTAGAGCTGTTTTAAGCCATCTGGTATGCGACACAGGTCCAATTTCCAACAGAGCCAGATCCTTTGGCAAGACACTTGTTCTAATGGCAGCTACAATTTTATAGGCATAGCTTTGATCTGTACTTAAGTCTTTGATCACTTCATTGCTGAGCTGAGAAAGATCAGGACTTACTTCCAGTTCAGTAGTAGAATTGAGCATTTTTCCTATTGGACATGCCCATTTTTTGTTTCTAGAAATTATAGATTGGTAAACACTGGAAAGCAATGAGCACAAATGCTTGAAGCTTAGCAAACAAAGTTCTGGACCTGGAATCCCTAATGGTGGAAATGGACTTGGACATTGTGGCCATTACAGAAGCATGGTTTAATGAATCGCATGATTGGGATATAGCCATAGCTGTCTATAATCTATTCAGAAGAGACAGAGAAAGTGGAAAAGAAGGAGTAGCCGCCTTGTATGTCAAAAGCAATATTAAAGCTACTGAAATACAGGGGGCATGGGGAAAATAAGAAGCGGTCTGGATTGTGTTGGAAAGAGGAGATGGCACTGTCATCCATACTGCTGTAGTCCTACAGACCTCTGACTCAAATCGAAGAAATAGATAACAAATTGATTATAGATATTGCCAAGATACCCACAAAGGGGAACGTGATCATATTGGGTGACTTTACACTACCCGATGTGGATTGGATTACTCCTTCTGCAAATCTGGAAAGAAGCAAAAAAATCGTGGATGCTTTCTAAGATGTGTTACTTAGACAAATGGTGATGGAACCAACCAGGGAAAGCTCAAAGCTAGATTTAGTGATCACCAACAGTGATAGCGTGTCAAATGTCTGGGTGGGTGCCCCTGTAAGCAGCAGCAATCATCACGCAGTGCGATTTGAGATAAAAGCCAAGGTGCAGTCCAATCATAGCAAGCTCAAAGTCCTAAACTTCAAAAACACTGACTTCAGTAAAATGGCCAAGTACCTGAAGAAGGAGTTGGCAAGTTGGGAGGGGATAAGGGAAGTGAAATTGCAATAGGCTAAACTAAAGGTGGCAATAAAAGGGGCAACAGATAAATATGTAAGGAAAGTAAATAAAAATAAGAGGAGAAGGAAACCTATTTGGTTCTCCGAAGAAGTGGCTGCACAAATAAAGGCAAAAAACACAGCTTTCACAAAATTCAAAAGCTTGCAAACAGAGGAACACAGAAAGGAATACAGGATCAAACTAAAAGAGACAAAAAGAGAAATAAGGAAAGCAAAATCAAAGGCAGAGGAAAAGATGGCTAAAGATGTGAAGTGTGGCAACAAAACTTTCTTCAGGTATATTCAGGAAAGGAGGAAAATTAGAGGTGGAATTGCAGGACTCAGAAGTGCTGGGAACAGACTCATGGAAAATGACATTGAAAAAGCGAAATTGCTAAACAAATACCTTCTGCTCTGTTTTTACTAAAGAAAATCCTGGAGAAAGGACCATCTGTGACTCCCAAATATAAAAATGTGAATGAAGTAGATACCACACCATTCACTGAAGATGATGTGTTAGAACAACTTGCAAAACTGAACGAGAACAAGGCCATGGGACCGGATGGGATACATCCCAGGATACTGAAAGAGCTCAGAGAGGTTCTTGTAAGGCTGTTAAAGGATGTTTTCAACAGATCCTTGGAAACAGGAGAAGTTTCTCAGGACTGGAGAATGGCTGATGTGGTACCTCTTCACAAAAGTGGTGACAGGTAAGAAGTGACAAACTACAGGCCCGTGAGCCTTACCTCGGTGGCGGGAAAAGTAATGGAAGCGCTCCTGAAAGAGTGAATAGTGGACTTTCTCAAAACCAACAGGTTGCATGATCCAAGGCAACATGGTTTTACCGAAGGACGATCTTGCCAAACAAATCTGATTGAGTTCTTTGACTGGGTGACCAGAGAACTAGATTAGGGGCATGCAATGGATGTCATCTACCTGGATTTCAGCAAAGCCTTTGATACTGTTCTTCATAGGAGGCTTATCAATAAATTCAGTAGTTTGGGGATGGGTCCCAAGGTGGTGACCTGGATCAGAAATTGGTTGACTGACAGACGACAGAAGGGGATGGTAAATGGAACTCACTCAGATGAAAGGAGGATGATTAGCGGGGTGCCCCAGGGTTTGGTCCTGGGCCAGGCATTGTTCAATGTATTTGTGAGTGATATTGCTGAAGGACTGAATGGAAAAGTCTGTCTTTTTGCAGATGACATGAAAATTTGCAACAGAGTGGACTCCCCTGAGGGAGTGGGTAACATGAGGAAAGATCTACAAAAACTGGAAGAATGGTCTAATGCTTGGCAGTTAAGATTTAGTTCAATTTTCTTTTTTTAGGCATAGAACATATACAAACTCATATTTAATGTAACATAACACATTATTCATAGTAACCTGATCTACATTAACACACATATATTCATTTTTCTTGCCCGTCCATTTTCCTTTTATCCCCTCCCCTTTTCTTAGTCCCCCTACCCCTTAATTAACCAACCTCCTTTTCCCCCCTCCTTTCCTTCCCTTTTCTCCACTTACCATCCCACTTCCCTTCTCCCTCCCCCATACATACTCCCCCGGTGGGTGCTGGTGCTTACACCACACTCAGGGGTTGACAGTTCCAAGTTCTTCTAACCATCTCTTCTTCATTACACCCCCCCCCATATCCCCTTGTCTCCCATCCCTCCCCCCCATCCCTTCCCCCCATCTTCCCCCTAATCTCTCTGCCCACTCCCCCTGCCAGTGTTCCTCACTACCCCAAATCAACTCAGCTCATATCTTATCAGCTCTATCCCAAGACATTAATGATCCGACTCCTTTCTCTTACAGCGAGACTCTGAACAAAGGGCCTCCACTCCAGTAAAATTTGTTCTCTAATTTTCCATTGCCCCGCGTTCTAACTCTCTCTAACATTAAATCATATACTTCCTTTCTCCACTCTACAAGCCAGGGTCTTTGCTTTAATAACCACCCCCTAAGAATAAGATGTTGTGCTACTAATAAAACCCGTTGCACCTATTGTTGATATTTCCCGGGTATCATCCCGTCAGTATTTTTCAACCCCAACACCGCTGTCGTAGGCTCTGCTCTAATGTCCACCTCAAGCAGCCCCCCTAGATACGCATAAAAGTCTTCCCAAAATGGAAATATCCAAGAACAACTCCACCACATGTGTCCCAAAGCAGCCTCCTCCTCTGCACATCTAGGACAATCCGCCGATGCGGCCACCCCTGCTTTATATGCTCTATTGGGGGCAAAGTGGCTCCTTCTTATAATTTGATACCGCATATCTTTCCACTTGGTATAGCCGCTCACATGAGCTATCTGTGCCAGTGCTGCTTCTAGTTGTTCTCCTGTAATCTCTACCCGCAAATCTCTCATCCACTGCTCTGCCAACAATTTTTCTCCCAGGTGTACCTCTAATGCCGCATATTCCTTTTGTGAGATATATCAAAAGGATACCGTAACAACCTCCGTTATTTTAATCTATGTTTTTTGTCGGACATAGATCGTGAAGGGAAGGAAAAACAAGCCTCCCCCAAAACACAATACATGTCCCTTTTATTCAGTTAGTGACTCTAAAAAACAGATTGTAGAAATCCACCCAAAAGTGTGCAATCTGTAAACTATATATAACACTTATCTGGTCGTATGCGCATATATACGTGCCTGTTGTGTCATTCCCGTATACATTAATTCCTCTAGTTTTGAATATACCTCCCCCTTTAAGTCTTCAGTCTGTATGCTCTCCACATAACTTCACGCCTGCATATATTGGAACTGGTCCACATCCTGTAAACCATACCGCTCCCGTAGTTCCCTAAACGGGAGCATCATTCCTTCTCCATCTACCAGCTGGTCCAATGCCAGTATTCCTTTCGCTTCCCATTTTTGAAACGCCGCTCCCTCCAACCCCGGCCTAAACTCACCATTCCCATACAAAGGTAACATAGGCGTGGCACATGGATTCCCACCACATCTTTTACACACTATCC
This sequence comes from Ichthyophis bannanicus, assembly GCA_033557465.1. NCBI lineage: Eukaryota > Metazoa > Chordata > Amphibia > Gymnophiona > Ichthyophiidae > Ichthyophis > Ichthyophis bannanicus. The sequence continues at coordinate 923,844,433 of CM066033.1, forward strand.
CCCATATTCGGTGCAATGTTTGAAATCCCACATATTGGCTAGCTATCAGTGATGATATCTTTTTCCCTGCATGCAAAACATACCGCAGTGCTAAAGGGTGTGTCATCTCTTCCTCAACTACCAGTGGCATATAATCCTCTGTCGCACTTAGCCAATCCCGAAAGTTGCATAATTGACTAGCTATATTGTATCTATAAATATCCGGCAATCCCATTCCCCCCTCTCCCATGTCTGCTGTAATAGCTTGTGATAAGGAAGCTTATCATAGCTCAGGAAGGAGCTATAGGAAAGGTGAAGTGACTCTGAACAAGCAACCTGTCAGTTCTGGTAGAAATAAGAAAAAGAGAATTTCCCCATAAAAGACTACCAGTCCCAGAATGCACCAGGTTTCCAACAGCCATTAGAGGAGCTGAAGTGAGGAAACGTGTGTTCAATCAGGAGGGCTATGAGGTAATCCCTAAGCACTCATCTCAAAGGGCAGGGCCTGATTCAGCACAGCTGCGCTGTATTAGGGGGGAGCACTCATCTAGGCAGAATAAAGGTAGAGTTTATTCTACAGAGAATTATCCTCATTATCCTGAGAATCAGCTTGAGCTTGATCATCAGTTTCATCTGAAGGATCATCAGAAGCAGAAGCCAAACCGGACGGACAGAGAAGGAAAGAAACCCTTTGGAAGAAGGAAGAGAGAAGCCTTTGAGAGGTCTAGAAGAGTCCAGAGCAGTACGTATACTGGGAGGCATTTCAAGGGCCAGCATACACCATTGGACTGGGGAAAGCCAGAGGAATGGTGCTGCAGAGCTAGGAAACTCCAGACGCTACCTGTGAGGGAGACGGCTGCACGTGGAAGGGACCCTAAGACCTGTGCCAGAAGGTATGTGAAGAGAGATCCAGTGTCCAGGGATCTGGATTGGAAGGCTGGACATAAGAACTGGACTACATACTGGCCAGGCTATATAGAGAGAACTCTAACAGCAATGGAAGCTCAGGTATGAACACTGATCTATGCCCTAGCTATAACCTTGAAAGACAGCAGGGAAACAAGTATTCTCCTGAAAGTGCTCCATTGAGAGATTCATCTGTGCCAATCCATGATATTGAACCCATGCTTGTTGATGAAGGGGGAATGATTGCAGATGAAGAATGTGTTTATATGGACTGCTCTCTGTCCAAACTCCTTTGGTGATTTTCTGTTATAAAGTACAGCAACCATCACAAAGAAATACAAACTTGTTCTTTAATCTACTCAGAAAAGCTCCTGAAGCAGGATTTGACCCACACAGTAGAAAGCAAGCCAGCTAAAGGGTTTCAGCTGGATAACTGCTAGCAATTGAGCCTTACCTAATTGCTTGTGAGCTAGGAGAGAATCACTTCTGAATCTATGTGGGAAGTTATCAGAAGTTAACCTGAAAAGAACAGTTTTTTTCTTTCTTTGTGGCTTTTCGTTTGTTTGATATATGCTAAGAAAACATTAGCTAATGCCTGACAAGTTTGAATGTTGTTTTCCTGATTTTGATTTTGTTTTTCCAAGTTAAACACTGGAAGCAAGTAACCTGATTTATGTGCTACCAAGCATATCTGTGTTGGGAGAAATAACCCCATAAATAAATATCTTATTGGCTTTATCACTTGAGCACAACTAAATTATTGTGAGCAGCTGTGTCTGGTGTGAATGAACTGCATTGCCCACAATCCCATGCAAATCATATAGATATATGCACTTGCCGTGAAGATTCTCACCCAGGCAGCCGTCTGACAAGCTTTATTTTATCCTTGGCTTTTTACCTCTCCATAAAAATCTGCCAAGTATCCTTTCCAATTGTCTTATCTCTTTATGCAACATCAAAATGGGAAGGACCTGCAATACATACAACGACTTTGGGAATATTACCATTTTATACACCGCTATCCGTCCTCCCAATGACAGTGATAGATCCCTCCATTTCTCCAATCTATTTCGGGTCTCCTCTAGCATTCTCTGTACATTTAGCTTGTGGATCTTCCCCGTTTCTGCCAACAGTAGTATCCCTAAATATTTCAGCGAGTTCACATTCCATTTCAGTGGGAACTCTCCTACCCATCTTGCTCGGAATCCCTTATCCAATGGCATTGCCTCCGACTTCTCTAGGTTTAACTTCAAACCAGAAAATTTTCCAAATTCAGCGAATGTATCTAACAGAGTTTTAAAAGTTTCCTGTGGCCTCTCCACATATACCAACACGTCATCTGCAAAAGCTGAAACTCGAAACTCCGATTTTCCTATCCTCGCTCCCACTAATCTGGGGTGTGTCCGTATGTGTTCAAGTTTTGGCTCCAATGTAAAAACATATAGAAGCAGTGACAAGGGGCACCCCTGTCTAGTACCTCGCCTTATTGGAAAAGCATCCGTCAACGAGTCATTTACTAGAATTTGTCCTTGCGGATTCAAGTATAACACCCGCACAACATCTCCAAAAAACCTCCCAAACCCATATATTCCAAGATCCTAAACATATATGGCCAGGCTACCCGATCAAAGGTTTTCTCCGCGTCAAAGCTCACTAATAACGCCGACTCCCTTGCTTCCTCCATCATATATAAAGCAGCAAAAATCCTCCTCATATTTTTAATAATGTGTCTATTGCGTACAAACCCCACCTGATCTTCCTTCACCAGATCCGGTACCATCAGTGCTAATTGTTTTGCCGTTATTTTAGGCAAGATCTTAAGATCAACGTTTGTTAATGAGATAGACCTATAGGATTCTGGTTGTCTAGGGTCTCTACCCTCCTTGGGAAGCACTGATAACCGCTCTGTTCGGGTCATAAGGAAAGGATTGTCTCCCTACCTTATCCCTATAGTGAGCCGCCAAGGGCCCCGCCACTTGATATGAGAGGTGCTTATAAAATTCCCCCGATACCCATCAGGCCCCGGGACTTGCCCCTTGTTCAGAGTCTTGACCACCGCTACCACCTCTGCCGGGGTGATCGGGTCATTCAATAAGTCTCTCTGTTCCATTGATAAACGAGACACTTTAATTTGCTTCAGAAAGGTTTGCTCTGCCCCCTGATCCTCTTGCCCCTCCTCATATAATGTGATATAGTATCTCCTAAATATCTCTTCTATATGTTGTTGCATATTTCTAATCTGTCCCTTCTCATCTTTCATTGCTCCCACATACCTCTTCCCCCCGCCTCCCCGCCTGCAGCAATCCTACTAGTAATTTCCCTGACTTATTCACAAATTTATACAGCTTATGTCGGTAATATAACTGGGAGCATGCCACCCTCTCTTGCATCATCAAGGATACCTCCTTTTGTAGATATAACAACGCCTCTTTATTCCGTGCTGTAGGAGTTTGACAAAATGTCCCAATTCCTTCTCTAACAGTATTAGTTTCCCAGCATATTGCCTTCTTCTATATCCCATATAACTAATAATTTGTCCCCGCAATACTGCTTTAGCAGTTTCCCAAAATAATGTGGGAGTCGCTTTATGTTCAGCATTTTGAAGGTCATACTCCTTCCATTTAGTTTCCAAGAATTCCCCAAATTTCTTATTAGAGCTCACCTCTAACGGATATCGCCACAATATATTACTCTTCCTTGTGCCCCATTGGATATCTATCCAAATTATTGCATGATCAGAAATCATGATAGGTCCCACCCTAGCCTCCGTTACTCTAGAGAATAACTGAGATGAGCTCAAAAAATAGTCTATCCTAGAACCAGTGTCATGGGCCCTCAATACATGCGTATAGTCTCTTTCTAAAGGATTTAAAACCCTCCAGTAGTCCAAAAGATTGTACCCCTTCACACATTTTCTTCACCCACTGTGTTCTACTGTCTCTCATATTACCCCCTTGACTCGACCTATCCACCCTCTCATCCATCACGCAGTTAAAGTCCCCCCCCCCTAATTATTAGTGAAGTATTTCTTATATCACTCAAACATTTATCCCACAACCAAATATGACCCATCCACATATCACACCCCAACCCAACTGATCAGATCCAACACTCCGAATAAGACAAACCGAGTTCCGTAACCACTCCAACAGGCATACTGACATGTGCTGATTCTGCTTATACTAATTAATGAATAATCATGAACGTCTATAACACTGAATGTAATAACTGTATAGACTCAGCCCCAAACAATTAGTAGGGGTCCAACATCTAATTTGTAAATAGTTACTCCGCTACAGTTGTGTTAGCCGGAGATGTAAATAGTTTGCCCAGTTATAAATCCATGTTTTTGATCCTGTTTAATGTAGCACTAGGCAGTTCGCATTGTCTCTTGCAAGTTTGTTAATTGTAAACCGCACTGATACCGAAGAGCGTGGTATAAAAAAGCTTTAAATAAATAAATTTATGAATCCTGGCACAAAATCGTACGTCATACACATTTGGCCCATATATATTCAGCAGTGCCACTCTCTGGCCCCTAATCTCTCCAATTACTAGAATAAATCTACCCTCTGGGTCATCAATATTTCACGTCACCACAAAATCCAGCTTTTTATGAATAAGTAATGCCACTCCTGCTCTTCCCCCACCTCCTGAGGACGCTCCATACACTCCCCCCCCACCCACCATCTCCGGAGTTTATCGTGTTCATTTGCTGTTAGGTGCGTTTCTTGTAAAAAGGCGACCTCCACCCTCCGATCTCGTAATGTTTTTAATATCTTATACCATTTAATAGGGTTACCCATCCCACATATATTCCATGATGCCAATCGTATTTTGGTGCCCATCATTATGGATAATTAATCATAATCACTATTCAATGCATATGCATACTTCCTCCAAGAAGGTAGCCCCCCCTCCTGTTTCTCTTCCCTTGGCTGTCTGAGCTTCCAATGAACACTAGCAAGTCCCCTATCCCTTCCCCCCCGAATACGATTTATGTTACCTCACCCAGTATTTCCTATCCCTTCCCCCCTCGTCTCAAATCCATACTCTCCTTCCCTTCCCCCCCTCCATGTTTCCCCCTCCCCTCCTCCTGCTTCACCGTTCCGTGCCCTCCTCTCCAGGGCCCCCCTCCCGTGACCACTGGTGATGCATACCGGTCCCGCCACTAATACGTCATCCTCCACTCCATCCCATTCTACTAGATCCTCCCATCTTAACTCCTTCACCTTCTTCATCCCCTCTCTACTGCCAGATTCACATTTTCCAGCTTGTCCCTATTCATCTCCCCCCCCTTTTATCACCTTTATGCCCCACAATCCCCCCAACCATCCCTCCTCCCACCGTCTACCCTCGTACCATCCCAAAGCTCAATAACCTTAGATTGTACAACAATTATATATATTTACATATCAATTAAACAAAAGATTCTTCCTATGTAACATATCATGTAACCATCATTCATTATAGTATTAATACTCTCTTAGGGTAGAAAACCTATACTCTTGCCATTACTCGACACTTCCTTTGCATATGTCTATCTCGCCAACCTCCATATCACATACGACACAGCCCAGCTTCGTGTATACACTTTCCCCTCTCTCCCTTCAAAGTTCCACACTTTATATTTTTTCTCAGTACCTTATTTCCACAACCCTCTGCGGCACATTGCTGGCTTATTTACTGCCTAGGTTTTCCACAAAAGCCTGCAATGCCTTAGCGGTCTCAAAGAAATGCTGCTTTCCCCCATGTTCCAATCTCAATCTGGCGGGATACATAAGGGCAAAGCGTACACCCCTATTGATGAATGCTTTACAAACTCCCATGAATTCCTTCCTTCTCAAACTCACTTGCGTCGAGTAGTCCTGAAAGATCAATAATTTTTGTCCTCCCGATGCCTGATTCCTCTTCGCTCGTGCCACTCTCCTTCTGCACAAAATTCAGGAATCTTACAATCACTACACGTGGTCTACTCAGGCCTTCTCTTTTCTGCCCCAGTCTGTGCGCTCTTTCAATAATCTAGGGGCCTACGCTTGTCTCCAGGGAAAGTTGTGATACCAACCACGTCTCCAAATATCCGCAAAGCTCGCTATCGCTGACAGACTCTGGTATTCCCACTATGCGCACGTTTTTTCGTCTGCCCCAATTTTCCAAGTCATCGAGCTTGTCCACATATCTCTTTAGCTTCTCCTCCATTTCTTTTACATTTTTGCCTTGTGCTTGCTGAGCCTCCTCCACCTCCACAATCCTTTGCTCCACCTGTGTCACTCTGGGCCCGATGTCTGCCACCGCTTGTCCTACTTGGGACATCTGCTCTGACAATGCCTGGAATCACCCTTCCAGAGCTGCCATCACCGCATTAGTTACTTCCTCCACTGTCCCCGCCAGCTGATTAGCTGCCAGGCTTGCGGGGGCCGAGGATGCCATCTTACTCAATGCTCCACGCGGTTTCTCTTTCTTCCCCGTTTTGGTTGCCATCAGATTCACAACGCACTTCATTCTCCAGTGATCTTCCTCCAGCTCCTCTCTCCTGTTCTCCGTTCTCACAGTCAACTTCTCCAGGTGGCTTTTTGTTTCTTATAAAGCTATTTTCACGGCGGGATACCTGGGAGCTCGGCGATCTGCTGCCGCCTAGCTCATTGCATCACTGGAAGTCCGGCAGTTAAGATTTAATGCAAAGAAGTGCAATGTAATGCACTTGGGAAGCAGAAATCCAAGGGAAATGTATGCGATAGGGGGCGAGAAGTTGGTGTGCACGGACCAGGAGAAGGACCTTGGTGTGATTATTTCTGAGGATCTCAAGGTGGCAAAACAATGCGACAAGGCAGTGGCAAAAGCCAGGAGGATGTTGGGTTGCATACAAAGAGGAATTACCAGCAGAAAGGAAGAGGTACTAATGCCACTGTATAAGTCACTGGTGAGGCGTCACTTTGAATACTGTGTTCAGTTTTGGAGACCTTATCTTGCAAAGGATGTAAAAAGACTGGAAACTGTTCAGAGGAAGGCGACAAAAATGATTTGTAGCCTGCATCAGAAGCCTTATGAGAAGAGATTTGAAGACCTAAATGTATACACTCTAGAGAGGAGGGATAGGGGAGATATGATTCAGACCTTTAAATGCTTAAAGAGAAATAATGAACAAACAAACCTCTTCCAAAGACAGGGAAGCTGTAAAACTAGAGGGAATAACATGAAGCTGCAAGGGGGTAAATTGAAAGGCAATGTCTGGAAATACTTTTTCACTGAAAGGGTGGTGGATGCCTGGAACACCCTCCCAATGGAAGTGGTGTGGGCAAATACAGTGACAGAATTCAAAATGGCATGGGACAGACACAGTGGATCCTTTTAAAGCAACAGGATAAAGCGTAGTTACTCACCTGTAACAGGTGTTCTCCAGGAGCAGCAGGAATCAGTCCTCACATATGGGTGACGTCGGCGCCGACGGAGCCCTCGCGGAGCAATTTTCCCCAGCTTTCAAAGAAAGCCTTTGGGAATTGCAGCGCGCATGCGCGGTCCCCTTCCCGCCCAAGGGTGCCATCTTAGCCAGTCAGATGACATAGCTAAAAGACAGCATAAAAATTTGCAAAAAAACTAAAGCAGATGATTGCAACTCCAAGGGGAGGAGGGAGGGTTGTGAGGACTGATTCCTGCTGCTCCTGGAGAACACCTGTTACAGGTGAATAACTACGCTTTCTCCAGGACCAAGCAGGAAGTCAGTCCTCACATATGGGACTCCCAAGCTTAAGGCTACCGGAGACCCTAAGCACAAAAATGAGCTCCCTCTAGCTCAGCAGTACAGAAGGAAGGAATCTTCACTGAATTATTACCCACCGGTAGCCCCCATCCGGGATGGAGGGTAGGAGTTGCTCAAACCTCGAAGAGATTTCGGAGGACTGCCTGTCCGAAAGCACTGTCCCTGCGGGACTCCCTCTCGAGGCAGTAATGGACCGCAAAAGTCTGGCTCGAAGACCAAGTAGCGGCCCGGCAGATGTCTGCCAACGGAACAGAGCGGAGGTAAGCCACTGACGTAGCCTTTGCCCGAACACAATGAGCCGTGACCCGACTTTCTAACGAGAGTCCGGCTGCCCCATAAGCCCAAGCGATACAGTCAGTAACCCAGATGGACAGAGTACGCTTGGAGACCGGGAGCCCCAATTTATTGGGGTCAAAAGACACAAAAAGCTGAGCAGCTTTACGGTGCTCCCGCGTACGGTCAAGGTAGAAGTTCAATGCCCTTCTACAGTCCAGGGTATGCAGGACCATTTCAGCTCGGCTGGAGTGTGGCCTGGGAAAGAAGGTCGGATGTACCACCTCCTGATTGATGTGAAAAGGGGAGACCACTTTGGGAAGAAATTTAGGGTGAGTCCGTAGGACTACCCTATTTTTGTAGAACCGAGTGTAAGGGGGATCAGACACGAGGGCCTGCAATTCACTTACGCGTCTAGCGGAAGTGAGGGCTATCAGGAATAAGGTTTTCCAAGAAAGAAAACGGAGAGAACAGGTAGCCATAGGTTCAAAAGGCGGACAGGTGATCCGCTGCAAAACCACATTCAGATCCCAGTCAGGTGCTGGCGGGCGCAGAGGTGGTTTAAGTAGAAGGAGACCTCGGAGAAACCTTGCCACGAGAGGGTCGCTGGAAAGAGGTCTGCCGTCCACCGGCACATGATGTGCTGAAAGAGCACTGAGGTGAACTTTGACGGAGTTGGACTTAAGTCCCAGATTAGAGAGGTAGAGCAAGTACTGCAAGATCACCGACACCGAGCAGGAGAAGGGATCCGGAGACTGCTGGGCATACCAAGCGGAAAAGCAACGCCATTTAAGGGCGTAGCATTTGCGGGTAGAAGGTCGCCGGGAAGCTAGGACGACCTCTTCTACCTCTGCCGGCAGTAGAAGGGGAGCAAGGACTACCCTTTCAGCAGCCAGGCCATCAGATGTAGAGATCTGAGGTTGGGGTGTAGTAGTGACCCCTGATCCTGTGTTAGGAGATCTGGTTGAAACCCCAGAGGGAACGGATCCTCCACCGCTAGTTGCAGCAGGAGTGGAAACCACGGCTGTCTGGGCCACCGAGGAGCTATCAGGATCATGGAAGCTTTGTCTCGGAGAACCTTGAAAAGAGTTCGAGAGACTAGCGGTATGGGAGGAAAGGCATAGAGAAGGCTTTCCGACCATGAGAGCAGAAAAGCATCCGCCGCTACTCGAAGGGGATGCGGCTGCCGAGAGCAGAAGCGAGGAAGTTGCCGGTTGAGAGGACTGGCAAAGAGATCCATCGTGGGGAGGCCCCACTTCAGAAAAAGTTTCTGAACTACCAAGGGATCCAGTCGCCACTCGTGCGGCTGGAGGATTCTGCTGAGTTTGTCCGCCAGGCAATTTTCTTGGCCTGGGAGATAAACTGCCTTGAGAAGAATGCCGTGGCTGACGGCCCAAGAGCAGAGCCTCTGTGCTTCTCGACAGAGAAGGAAGGAGCCCGTGCCCCCCTGTTTGTTCACGTAGAACATGGCAACTTGATTGTCCGTCTGGACAAGGACGGACCGGTGAGAAGTCAGGTGGGAGAAAGCCTTGAGAGCCAGACGGATCGCTCTGAGCTCCAGGAAGTTGATCTGCTGCGCAGACTCCCACGTGGTCCAGAGACCTTGAGTACATGCCCCTTGGCAATGCGCTCCCCAGCCTAGGAGAGAAGCATCGGTCGTCAGCACTTGAGCCGGCGGCGGAGGAGACTGAAAAGGCATTCCGAGTACCAAGTTCGGCCGATGAAGCCACCACTGTAGAGAAGAGGCCAGCGGGCCGGAGATCCGCACTAAGTCGGCTAGGCCGCCCGTGGCCTGTTGCCACTGCTTGCAAAGGCACCACTGAGCAGGCCGCATATTCAGGCGGGCACTGGGGGTCACGTGGACGGTGGAAGCCATATGGCCGAGTAGTCTCAGGAAGCGCCTGGCCGAGACCAGGGACTGGCTGCGAAAACGGCCGGCTAGGTCCATGAGCCATTGAGCCCTGTCGAGAGGCAGGAAAGCTCGCGCCTGAAGAGTGTGCAATCTTGCGCCGATGAACTCGAGATCTTGCGAGGGGAGCAAAGTGGACTTTGCGAAGTTTATGACAAAGCCCAAGTACTGGAGAAGAGTCACAGTGCGGTGTGTGGCTTTTGTGACTTCTGGAGAGGACGATGCTCTGATGAGCCAGTCGTCTAGGTACGGAAAGACATAGAGGCCGTGAAGCCGGAGATAAGCCGCCACTACCGCGAGACATTTTGTGAAGACTCGTGGTGCGGAGGATAGGCCAAAGGGCAGTACTCTGTACTGGTAATGATTTCCTGCCACCACAAACCTTAGGTATTGGCGGTGGCTTGGGTGGATGAGGATGTGCGTGTAGGCATCCTTTAGATCCAAGAAGCATAGCCAATCTCCCTGCTGGAGGTAGGGCAGAAGGATTCCAAGGGTAAGCATCTTGAACTTCTCCCTCACGAGGAACTTGTTGAGGTTGCGCAAGTCCAGGATGGGTCTGAGGCCTCCCGTTCTTTTTGGTATTAGGAAATACCTGGAATAGAAGCCTTGACCCCTCAGGTGGTGGGGCACCGGTTCCACAGCCTGTTCCTGAAGAAGACTTGCTAACTCCTGAAGGAGTAAGTCCCTGTGCAGAGGGAGTTGTGGAGGCTCTCCCGGGAAATAGGAGGGAGGGACCTGGTGGAAGTGGAGAAGATAGCCTTCTCTCACCACATGAAGCACCCAGGCATCTGAAGTGATGTTGGACCACCTGTGGGCAAAGTGGACCAGCCGGCCTCCTGTGCTGGAAGGAACCAGCTGAGGGGGAGAGGCTATGCCGATGAAGTCAAAAACCCCCACCCTGCTGAGCAGGGGCCGGTGGTGCAGGCTTGGGGGCTTGCTGCCTACGGGACCCGTTACCCCGTCCCTTGGCCTGCTGACCCTGTTGGGGAGCTGCGGAGGCCTGATATTGAGGGTAGTGTTTATAGGCAGCCACCTTTCTCGGGTAAAAGGACTTCTTTCCCGAGCCCTTCTTCTTCTGGGAAGGGGCAGAGGTCTTCCTAGAGAGCCTAGTTCTGGTGAGAGTCTCCGTCTCGATTTGTGCAGCCTTCTCAGCCATGGGCTTGCCAAAGAGGTTCTCACCTCGGCAGGGGACATCGACCAACTTGTCCTGCACCCAGGGTTCAAGGTCAGACGACTGAAGCCAAGCCTGTCGGCGGGCACCGATGCCGGCTGCGGCCACTCGAGCCGATGCTTCAAAGCCATCATAGGCTGCTCGAGAAATGAATTTGGAGCATTCCCGAATACCAGTGGACAAGGCTAGGAACCTCCACAAAGGTTCCTCGGACAGCCCAGCAGAGAATCTGGCTATCTCTTTAGCCAGGTCTCTAAGGTACATGCCCATGTAGAGCTGGTAGGTCTGGACCCAACAAGCAAGCATAGAGCCCTGGAAACACTTTTTACCGAGGCCATCCAGGTTACGGGCCTCCCTGCCAGGAGGCACCGAGGAGTGCATCTTCTGGCTCTTAAGCCTATGCATGGCCGATTTCTCCTACCATGGAATGGTGCGGTAGCTGTGCTTTTTGGAAGCCAGGGCTCTTGCGGACTCGATAGATGGAATCGACCCGCTTGCTTAATACCGGCGACGATGCCGGACTCTCCCACATGCGGAAGAGTAGTCGTTCCAGCATAGGAGGAACCGGTACAGTAAAGTGCTCCCTGGCGGGAGAGTCGTATTGAAGGGCGTCGAGCTCTTCGGCTCGAGGCTCCTCCTCGGGATCCGCAGGGAAGGCCAAAGCCTTGGCCATATCCCTGACGAAGTCCGAGAACCGGGCATCCTCCGGGGGGGATTGTTTCCGAGGTTCGGACTCAGGGGAGTCCGAGGGGACACACCGAGTCTGAAAAGAATCAGGTGACTCTTCCACTTCAGACTCCCAGGCCGAGTCCGAGGAGGAATCGGTGGGGTCAGTTCGGGCGGGCGGAGGCGTCGGCCGCCCCGACGCCGAGGGAGTCGGCGTCGACCACCTCGGTCCCGAACGGGAGGCCGAGGGTGACCTCGACCGAGGATCGACTCGAGCCCGCATGGACTCGAGGATAGGCTCGGTCTCCGGGGTCGACTTAGACGTCGACGTCCCGGCGGTCGGGGCAGAGGCGCCAGCGAGGCTAGCGATCAGTGCCCGCTGCTGGTCCATGAAGGCAGATAGTCTGCTCTCCAAGGCCTTCAACCTGAGTCCGACCTCAGGTGACCCAGCAGCCCCCGACTTGGGCCCCGACGGCGTCGGGCCCGACGGCGGACCCCTCGGAGGCGAGTCCAGGAGGACTACAGGACTTACCCGAGCAGGTATCTCCGATTCCAAACGAGGTCGCTTCGGGAGACGTTCCTTTTCCAAAGACCCGGGACGGCTATCGGGGCTATGCGACCTGGCCCTCGCGGAACCAGGAGCGTCCACCGACGCCGCCCTCGCGGGTTTCGCCTTCCGATGATGATCCCCGGACGGAGAACCTCTGTCGGAGGAACTCCGGCGATGCTCAGAGCTGGAGCCTCTGGACGCCGAGGCCTCCGACGAGGTCCGGGTACGGGTGGGATCTGCGAAGATTCTTTCCCGCTGATGCCGCCGACTCCGTAACGCTTTGGAGGACATTTTGCTGCAGGCCCCACAGATCAGTTCCTCATGATCTGGGCCAAGGCAGCGGAGGCAATTATCGTGTGTGTCAGTGAGTGACATATTTCTGTCACACTGAATACACCTTTTGAAACCACTGGCAGCCATCGGGGGAAAAAGGGCCCCTGCAAGGTCAAAGGACCGGGCTGCCAGCGAAAAAACCGAAAAACGAAACTGACAGAAAAATCAGAAAAACCGAAAAATAAGAGAAGGACTCGCAACGGCGTCGCGAGTCCGGGCAGGAAAGAGACCGGCGTCGAACCGAAGAAAAAAGAGAAATAAATCACGAAAAATCAACTTTTTCTGCGGGGACAAGAAGACCACGTCTGTAGGGCTCCGCGGAAAAAAGAAGACTGGCTAAGATGGCACCCTTGGGCGGGAAGGGGACCGCGCATGCGCGCTGCAATTCCCAAAGGCTTTCTTTGAAAGCTGGGGAAAATTGCTCCGCGAGGGCTCCGTCGGCGCCGACGTCACCCATATGTGAGGACTGACTTCCTGCTTGGTCCTGGAGAAAATCAAAATACACTTATCTAATGGGCAGACTAGATGGACCATATTGGTCTTTATCTGCCGTCATTTACTATGTTACTATATGTAAACAACATATTACACAAAATTTAAAGCTAGTTGTTGATTTGCCACATGAAATTGTAACATTTTTTTCACTAGTACTTTTTAAAATTATGACATTTCCAAAATTGACACACCCTAACGTAGCGCTATCATATCTAGTCGCATTCGCAATTAATTTAGCAGCAGTATTTTGAAGATGGAAAAGAGCACTTTGAGACAAACCCAAATTAAGAACATCACATTAATTCAAGCAAGTAAGAATAATCCTTGTACCAAGCTCAATAAATGTTTGTGTGAAAGAAACGTTTTAATCTAACGTATTATACAGAGATAAAAAAGGAATTACATAATACTTTTCCAATATATACTCAAAAGTGAGAGCAGAGTTCAATGTAATCCCTAAATTTTGAATAGTCCAATATAAATCTAATTGCATACTATCTATAGTGGCAGTTGACATTGAATTTATCTCCAGGAACAAACAGGAATGCAGTCTTCACATATGGGTATTGTCGGTACTGACAGAGTCCACGCGGGAATGGTCCCCAGTGTCCAATTGGAAAGCTTTTGGGAGCAATCCACTCCGCCTAAGCATCTGCCTTCCCAAGTCCTCTCCCCAGTTTTTCATTTTCCGCAGGGGCAGCAAGTTGTTTCCTTACTACTGAAAAATGTCATATTTTTTTGTTTATTTATTTAGCCAGTTTTGTATACCACCTTATCTTTCAATCAAAGTGGTTAGGGATATGACAAGGGGACTACATTAAACATAGGTGACAAGACATACATATATTTCTAGGGGTTGAGTCCCAGGTCTGGGATGTTGGGGTATGGTGGCTGTGTCGGCAAGGCTGCTTGGATTGGGAGTTAAGGTACTTGTTCATATGAGGCCATGAACAGGTGAGTTTGAGGGATTTGCGGAAGTCCTTGAGGTCCTTTTGTGCTCTTAGTTCCTCAGGGAGCAAGTTCCATAGGTCTGAGCTCTGCCTTTCCGTTGATACCAGTACCTTCCCTGATACTGGCCCCAATATTTATTTTCTTTTTAAAATATTTGTGGGGGGGTTTTTTCCAGTTTTCGTGGTTTCTACTGCCAAATTAGGCCTTGGCCTATTTTTCTTCAGCCACGATGGAAAAATACATCAGCAGCTTCAAAAAATGTACCGAATGTTCTGGTACAATATCAGTCACCAATAACTATGACTGGTGTTTAAAATGTTTGTGTCCAGATCATTTAGAAACATAGAAACATGATGACAGAAAAAGACCACATGGCCTATCTAGTCTGTCCTTCCATATCAACAACTAAAACAGTCCCCTTTTTTCCTTTAGAGATCCTCTGCGTTTGTCCCATGCTTTTTTGAATTCAGTTACTGTTCTCATCTCTACCACCTCCACTGGGAGACTTCCACGGATCCACAACTCTTTCCGTAAAGAAATATTTCCGCATATCACTCTTGAATCTATCCCCCTTCACCCTTATCCCATGTCCCCTCGTAGCAGAACTTGCTTTCAATTGAAAGAGGCTCTCCCCCTGAACATTTATGCCACGGAGGTATTTAAACATCTCAATCACATCACCTCTATCCCGCCTTTCCTCTAAGGTGTACATATTAAGATCCTTAAGTCTATCCTCATATGCTTTATAATGAAGACCACTAACCATTTTAGTAGCCACCCTCTGCACCGACTCCATCCTATTCACATCCTTTTGAAGGTGCGATCTCCAGAATTGTACACTACTCCAAATGAGGTCGCACCAAAGATTTATACAGAGGCACTATCACCTCCTTTTTTTCTGCTAGCCATTCCTCTCTGTATGCACCCAAGCATCCTTCTAGCTTTTGTCATCACCTTTTCTACCTGTTTAGCTGCTTGAAGATCATCAGACACAACCACGCCTAGGTCCTGCTCTTCTTTTGTGGACAAAAGTACTTCACCCCCTATACTATATTGCTCCCTTGGATTGCTGCAGCCCAAATGCACGACCTTACATTTTTTAACATTAAATCCCAGCTGCCAAATTCTAGACCATTCTTCAAGCTTAGCTAGATCCCTCCTCATTTTATCTATACCTTCCTGGGTGTCTACTCTATTGCAGATTTTGGTATCATCCGCACAAAGGCAAACCTTACCCGACAGCCCTTCCGCTATATCACTAACAAAGATGTTGTGACACCGAAGTTCTACCTTATACCTGTAAGACACAGAGAGATGCAGAGTTCAGCACAATTTCTGACAGGCAGGGAGAGAAAAAGCTTCCAGGTTGCTATAGGCAACAAGGGCAGGCTGAGACACGAGGTCTGAGAGCACGCCCAGAGAACAAACACTCCCCTAGTAATCAGCAGAACAGTGTGCACATGAGCAGGAGAACGCCCCTAAACCTGAATAAAAAGCATGTTAGGCAAACAGAGTTAGATTTGGATTCTCATGGTTTGGATGTTGATTCTGATCCTGACGGTGATTTGTTTGGTGAATGCTCAGAAGCTGAGAATGACTGGGAGACTTGGCAAGTAAAAGATAACTTGAAAGTTTCAAACAGAAGGTCAGGATATTCACCAGCTGATTCTGTTGTATGTGAGCCGTGGAACAGAAAGCCCAGGAAGGATTCAAGGAGGGACAGAAAGCTTGCTACAAACAGAGGGTTTAACTGGAGGAAACCCTCACCTGTGACGCAGGAAGAATTTCCTAGACACAGAGTGCCGTGGAGGGAAAGGAGAGCAGCTGATAAGGTTCCCTGTTTATCTGAAAGGAAAAACCACCAGAAGTACTTACAGCCTTGGGAAAAGGAAAGAAATGTAAGTCAGGACATTTGTATGAGAGAAGAAGATGATTGCATGTTTGTAAAGCCTTATAAGAAACTGCAAAAACCTGTTAGGAACAGAGCAGGGCAGTTCTATGAGCTCTCTGATAAGTACTTGCCATATCATAGAGAGAGTTCTGACGAAGGTTCTGAAACTGAGTTAAGAACATTTCAAACTCTCTGTCCACAAGATAATACAGTTGAAGAGCCCATGTGTACAGATAGTTATATGCCTTATGAGGAGGACATGGACTGCTCTCTGGTCATAACTAATGAGAGTTCTCTACGCTAGCTAAGCATAAGGGTGCCGTGCACAAAGCTAGAAGAATACAGAGAAAAACTGTCAGCATTTATTTCACCTGGTTCCTGTTTTGTTACTGATTCTGTACAAGCAAGAAGCTGTTTTCATTTCACCATTTTGTTTGCCAGAAGTATGGCTACCTCTTAATTTTCATACTGTGTATTACTTTGAAAATCCTGAAACCCCGGGAGGGGAATAAAGCCTGTTTTCAACCTGACACTCCGTCGCAACTACAATTTCTTACCTGGAAGGGTCAGGCCTAGCAGCAGGGCCGGATTTACGTATACGCCATGTACGCCATGGCGTAGGGCCCACAGCCGGCAGGGGCCCACAAAAAAAGAACCAGTTTTTTTTTTTAAACTCAATTAAAAAAAAAAACCTGGTGGCTGCCGCCGCGGGGCCCCCTCTGCTGCCGCGGGGGCCCCGTCTACAAGCTGGTCTGGTCTGGTCGGGTCGGGTCGGGTCGGGTCTGTCTCCCTCCCTCCCTCCCTCCCTCGCTGCAGGCTGCAGGCTGCGAGAGACGCAAAGATAGAGCGTCTCCTCGCGTCTGTGTTAAGCCCGCAGGGGCGGATGGGATTTCCCATCAGCCCCTGCCGGCTTAACTCAGACGCGAGGAGACGCTCTCCCTTCGCGTCTCTCGCAGCCTGCAGCCTGCAGCGAGGGAGGGAGAGAGACCCGACCCGACCAGCTTGTAGACGGGGCCCCCGCGGCAGCAGAGGGGGCCCCGCAGCGGCAGCCACCAGGTTTTTTTTTTAAATTAAATTTTACTTTAGGCCGGGGGGGGTAGGACTGGTAATGGGCTATGGGGGGGGTTAGGACTGGTAATGGGCTATGGGGGGGGGGGTTAGGACTGGTAAGGGGCTATGGGGGGGTAGGACTGGTAATGGGGGGGGGGGTTAGGAATGGTAATGGTCAATGGGGGGGGTTAGGACTGGTAAGGGGCTATGGGGGGGTAGGACTGGTAATGGGCTATGGGGGGGGAAGGACTTGGAAGGGGAGATGGGGGGGTAGGACTGGTAATGGGCTATGGGGGGGTAGGACAGGTAAAGGGCAATTGGTGGGGCTGGGGCTGGAAATGGGCTGGGGGGGGGGTCAGGGCTGGTAATGGGCTATTGGGGGGCTGGGGCTGAAAATGGGCTGGGCTGGGGGGGGTTAAGGCTAGAGGTGGGCTGATGGGGTTAGGACTGGTAATGGACTGTGGGCTGTTGGGGGGGCATAGAACTGGCAATGGGCGTTGGGGGGGGTTAAGACTGGTAATGGGCTGTGGGCTGATGGGGGCTGTCTGGTAATGGGCTATGGGGGGGGGCTAGGACTGGAAATGGGCTGGGGGGTTAAGACTGGAGGTGGGCTGATGGGGTTAGGACTGGTAATGGGCTGTTGGGGGGGGTTAGAACTGGTAATGGGCTTTGGGGGGGTTAAGACTGGTAATGGGCTGTGGGCTGATGGGGGTTGTCTGGTAATGGGCTATGGGGGGCTAGGACTGGAAATGGGCTGGGGGTTAAAACTGGAGGTGGGATGATGGGGTTAGGACTGGTAATGGGCTGTGGGCTGATGGGGGGGGTAGGACTGGCAATGGGCTATGGGGGGCTGACTGGAAATGGGTTGATGGGGTTAGGACTGGAAGTGGGCTGATGGGGGGTTAGGACTGGTAATGGGTTATAGGGGGGGCTTAAACTGACAATGGGGTGATGGGGGTTAAGGACTGAAAATGGGGTGATGGGGGGTTAAGGACTGTAAGTGGGGTGATGGGGGGGCTAGGACTGGTATTGGGTTGGGGGGTTGCTAGGACTGGAAATGGGCTGATGGATGGCTAGGACTGGAAATGGGCTGATGCAGGGACTAGAAGGGAATGGATGCTGGGTGAGGCTGGAACTAGAAGGGAGCTGATGTTGGGGGAGGATTAGAATGGGATGGGGCTGGAAGAGTAAAATGGAGAAGGGAAAAATATTTTGTGTGGGAGGGATAAAAAATCTACAATTGGCCGGGTATTGGGAGAGTAAGTGGGGATTGAGGATGGAGGGGTAAAATTTGAGTGGATGAAATAGGAATGAGGAAAGAGCAAAAGGAGAAAGATTAGTATGTTAAAGCAGATGTAGAGAGAGAATGGAAAAAAATCTAGAAGAGAGAAGAAAGGACAAATGGACAGCAGACGATGGAGAGTTAGCAGAAGACACGAAGAAACCAGAAGAAAGTGGCTGGAGCAATTGCAGCTGAAAAAAATGCACAAAAGGTAGAAAAATATCTCTTTATTTTGAATTTATTAATTGGAATATGTCAGCTCTGGTAAATGTGCATCATTAACATCTGTGCTTTGTTTAGTACAAGAGCAAATTAATGTATAGTTTTATTTCTACAGTGTTGTACATTCCAAGTTTGGCTTTTGGGATTCCCAGTTTAATTATTGTCTTCCTATTTCTAAATTGTGATTACTTGTTTGGTGATGGTCTATGTTCTGCATGTGTAACTGAGCTGAGGTGTTCTGTTTATATAATTCCTATTTGACATTGCCACTTGTTCTCTTTCCCCAGTAGGTCATGTATTGTTGTTCTCTGAAATGTATTGGTTTAATATTTGCAGTGTTGCCTTTTGATTGGTAGAGTATGGTGCTTTGTGAGTCCTGGTAGTGCTGTTAGGATACGGCGGGTTTACTATGGGCAGTGTTTGTAGTAGTTCCTAATGTGTCTGGCAGTTGGCACTGGA
This sequence comes from Ichthyophis bannanicus, assembly GCA_033557465.1. Classification (NCBI taxonomy): domain Eukaryota; kingdom Metazoa; phylum Chordata; class Amphibia; order Gymnophiona; family Ichthyophiidae; genus Ichthyophis; species Ichthyophis bannanicus. The sequence goes on from CM066033.1 coordinate 923,863,327, forward strand.
TTATAGTAATGTAGAAATCTTTTAGTCTTTCTTTATCCATACACTCATTAAGAGGCACGTTTACTAAAAGTTAGTATATGGTAACATTATGCAAATATTTATGCAAATGAGGCCCCTTATGCAAATGAGGTCCGCACCCCCCTTGGGCCGCCCCTGCTGGGGGCCCACAATTTTTGTTGGCGTAGGGCCTCACTCAAGGTAAATCCGGCCCTGCCTAGCAGTGTACCTAGCTACCTATACCTAGTTGGGCCACTGCTGGTGACATTGAGTGGCGTAGTTGGCAGGATTTTTGAAGAAAAAAAAAATACACTATTTGAAGTTTCCTAAGGGGATACAAAGTGGCTGAAGAAAAAAAAAAAAAAAAAAGCAAAGAAGGAAAATCCTGAAAAAGGAAATCCTGACGCAATGTGAAAGCCAGCCGGGTTTGACCGGAAAGAAGCGTGCAGAGAACCTTTCTCAACATAAGATCCTACACCGTGCTGAGGTATTAGTAGCTGGGCACGGGTGGTGGAGGATTGCAGAGAAAGGGGGAAGAGATACCTTGTTAAAGGCAGACAGGAAAAAAAAATTATCTAGTGTGCCGCACTTGGTGGGCCTTGTGTTTTTTTCTCGCCCTCTACAGGTTTATCTCAACGCCAGGATGGATCCAAAAGAGATGCTTCGCTGGATGGACGAGCAGTGGAAAGCACAGAGTGAGCTCGCAAGACAAGCACAGGATAGGACTATGGCAGCAATGGCGGCACAGCAGAAGCCACTATTGGACTTACTAACCAAGCTCCTGAAGAAGACAGCCACTGCAGATGAGGAAGCTGGAGCGATGCCATCTGTGGTAGGACTGCAAAGCTGTAGTGCGCTGGCACTCGGGCCTTTGCAGCGGACTGATAACTTTGACGATTATTCTGATGCATTTGAAAGAATTGCTGAAGCGGCTAAGTGGCCACTAGACCAATGGGCAGTCCGGTTTGCTATGTCCTTGACAGGGGAGGCATTAGCAGCCTACAAGGCCATGCCCGCTGGTCTAGCGTCTAGTTACCCAGACGTTAAACTAGCCGTACAGGATAGGTTGGGTTTAACACCTGCTCACTACCGACGCCTTTTTAGGGAGGCAAGGATCTTGCCTAGAGAGACGCCAAAAGCTCTAATGCAGCGACTTAAGGGTCTGGCAGCAAAGTGGTTGGCTCCAGAAAAGGCCACAGTAGAATCCTTGATGGATGCTGTGCTCCTTGAGCAGTACTTTGACGCCGTGCCTTCAGAAGTAAAAGCTTTCTTGTTATTGCTAAAATGTAAGACCACTAAGGAAGCAACAGAAATGACAGAGTGTTATTTTGAGGCTGAATTGGCTGGAGCTTCTAAAGATAATATGCTAAGGGTGACCGGCATGGAAAGAATGCCAGGGATAAAGAAAGCTTATACGTCCAAAGTCCCAAGAGAAAATGTGAGAAAATATAATGATATGATCAAATGTTTTCAATGTGGTCAAAAGGGTCACATAAGCAGGGACTGCAAAGAGCGTGTTGTTCTTATCGCAGGGGGAGAGAAAGACCCCAAGGGAAGATTTCTCTTAGACGTCCAAGTAGAAGGTTTGAAGGCAGTAGCACTCCTTGATATGGGAACAGACCAGAGTATGGTCTCCTCCAAGATGTGGCAGGCTATTCTGACTAACAATCCTTTGATCTTATGCCAGGAACCACGGTATGTGCAAGTGAAATGTATGCGTGGGGACTCGAATGATTACCAAATGTATGATATGATTGTAGAGGGGCTAGGTACCAGGGAAAAAGTACCGCTAGTGGTAATCCCAAACCTACCAAAAGAGGTGGTGTTAGGAAGGGATTGGCCTTCCTTTCAGAAAGCCCTTAAAGAAAGGCTAGACGAAAGAATAGGCCTAGTTTCCACTAGGTCCCAGAGTAAGGTCTCAGAGGCAGGGACAGGTCCACTACCAGAGCCAAATGAAGTGCCCAAGGATAGGGACTTACACCCAGAGCCAGAGTCCGATGAAGAACCCCAAACCATACTTCCTTCTAGTGAGGGGTTAATTAACCTTCCTACAAAGGTTAGGAAAGATAAGGAAAAGCGACGTCAGGAGAGAAGAAAAAGATCGCAGGGAAGAACAGATTTGGAAGCGGGGGAAGGTTTACCTTGGATACCAGCTGAGCTGGTAAGGGAATTCCCTTCCTTCCCAAAAGAACAGGAGGAAGATCCAGCTTTGAAAAGGGCATTTGAATATGCTCAAGAGCCTCGGACGATTCTGCCCAGGTTCTTCTTAGAAGGGGAACTGTTGTATAGAGAAAGCACAGATCCCAGGATAGGTACTGTGCGCAAGCAGCTAGTGGTGCCTACTACCTTTAAGTCGATTGTATTAAAGTTGGCACATGATCACCCCATAGGCAGCCATAAAGGTGTCCAAGGGACATTGGACCAGGTGCTGGCTCGTTTTTATTGGCCGGGGGTGTTTAAGGAAACAACCCGGTATTGCGAGTCCTGTCCGGTATGCCAGCGTGTGACGGCTGCTAAGCCTAAGCCGGTACCTATGATTACACCACCCACCATTGCAACTCCAGTGAGAAAGTTAGCGATGGATATTGTGGGTCCATTAATACGCACACCAAGGGGTTTTCGATATATTTTAGTAATTACGGACCATGCGACCAGGTTTCCATGGGCAATACCCCTACGCAATATTTCAGCAAGGACCATAGCAACAGAACTCATAAAATTGTTTTGTGAGATTGGGTTCCCACAAGAGATCTTAACGGATCAAGGGACAAATTTTACGTCAAAACATTTAGCCATGCTTTGGGACGCCTTTGGGATAAGACATATCCGCACATCAGCGTATCACCCCCAGTCCAACGGGCTGGTTGAGCGCCTGAATCAGTCCTTGAAGCAAATGTTAAGGCGGAGCTTAGGAGGGAATATGATTGAATGGGATAATGTCCTCCCGTTCGTTCTGTATGCGTGTAGGGAACGCGTACAAACATCATTGGGAGCGTCACCTTACGAACTGTTATTTGGTAGGGCACCGAGGGGGATCTTAGATATCCTTCGGGAGCAGTGGGTTGCACCAGATGAAACAGAGGTAGGGGTCCCCCAATTTCTGAAAGACCTCAGGAACCGTTTAGAACGGACTGCCCGAGTATCTATGGACAATCTGCAGGCCAGCCAATGCCGGCAGAAAAAATATTATGACCGGGGAACCAAAATCAGGAAGTTGTCCATAGGAGACAAAGTTTTAATCTTGGTAGCGGACAATGGTCCTAAATTCGAGGCCAGATGGAAAGGCCCAGTTACAATAGTTGGTCAGGTGGGTCCTGTTTCCTACAAAGTAGAAAATGAAAATGGGCGCCGCCAAGTATACCACTTAAATCTGCTGAAGCCTTGGCGGGAAAGATCAGCAGAAGTGAGATTAGTGCAGGTTGTACGCAACAGATTTCCCTCAGGTGGGATTACGCGCTGTCCGACGAGGACGTCTGCAGCTCGTAATGTCTTAAGAAGGGGGATGTGTGACACCGAAGTTCTACCTTATACCTGTAAGACACAGAGAGATGCAGAGTTCAGCACAATTTCTGACAGGCAGGGAGAGAAAAAGCTTCCAGGTTGCTATAGGCAACAAGGGCAGGCTGAGACACGAGGTCTGAGAGCACGCCCAGAGAACAAACACTCCCCTAGTAATCAGCAGAACAGTGTGCACATGAGCAGGAGAACGCTCCTAAACCTGAATAAAAAGCATGTTAGGCAAACAGAGTTAGATTTGGATTCTCATGGTTTGGATGTTGATTCTGATCCTGACGGTGATTTGTTTGGTGAATGCTCAGAAGCTGAGAATGACTGGGAGACTTGGCAAGTAAAAGATAACTTGAAAGTTTCAAACAGAAGGTCAGGATATTCACCAGCTGATTCTGTTGTATGTGAGCCGTGGAACAGAAAGCCCAGGAAGGATTCAAGGAGGGACAGAAAGCTTGCTACAAACAGAGGGATTAACTGGAGGAAACCCTCACCTGTGACGCAGGAAGAATTTCCTAGACACAGAGTGCCGTGGAGGGAAAGGAGAGCAGCTGATAAGGTTCCCTGTTTATCTGAAAGGAAAAACCACCAGAAGTACTTACAGCCTTGGGAAAAGGAAAGAAATGTAAGTCAGGACATTTGTATGAGAGAAGAAGATGATTGCATGTTTGTAAAGCCTTATAAGAAACTGCAAAAACCTGTTAGGAACAGAGCAGGGCAGTTCTATGAGCTCTCTGATAAGTACTTGCCATATCATAGAGAGAGTTCTGACGAAGGTTCTGAAACTGAGTTAAGAACATTTCAAACTGTCCACAAGATAATACAGTTGAAGAGCCCATGTGTACAGATAGTTATATGCCTTATGAGGAGGACATGGACTGCTCTCTGGTCATAACTAATGAGAGTTCTCTACGCTAGCTAAGCATAAGGGTGCCGTGCACAAAGCTAGAAGAATACAGAGAAAAACTGTCAGTATTTATTTCACCTGGTTCCTGTTTTGTTACTGATTCTGTACAAGCAAGAAGCTGTTTTCATTTCACCATTTTGTTTGCCAGAAGTATGGCTACCTCTTAATTTTCATACTGTGTATTACTTTGAAAATCCTGAAACCCCGGGAGGGGAATAAAGCCTGTTTTCAACCTGACACTCCGTCGCAACTACAATTTCTTACCTGGAAGGGTCAGGCCTAGCAGTGTACCTAGCTACCTATACCTAGTTGGGCCACTGCTGGTGACAATGTTAAAAATAATCGGACCAAGGACAGATCCCTGGGGCACACCACTGGTAACATCCTTCTCCTCAGAGTGAGCTCCATTTACCTGTACTCTTTGTCGCCTCCCACCCAACCAGTTTCTAACCCAAGCAGTAATTTTAGGGTCCATCCCTAGGGTGCTCAGTTTGTTTATATGTCACCTGTGAGGAACAGTGTCAAAGGCTTTACTGAAATCTAAATACACCACATCTAGGGCTCTCCCTCGGTCCAACTCCCTGTCACCCAGTCAAAGAAATCAATCAGATTTATCTGACAAGACCTGCCCCTAATGAATCCATGCTGCCTCGGATCCTGTAATCCACTGGACTCCAGAAACCTTACTATTTTCTCTTTCAGCAGCGTTTCCAATAATTTACTCACCACCGAAGTTAAACTAACCGGCCTGTAGTTTTCAACCACATCCTTACTTCCACTTTTGTGTAGAGACACCACATGAGCCTCTCTCCAGTCCTTTGGCACCACTCCCGACTCCAACGAGGCATTGAAAAGGTCAGTCAGTGGAGCTGCTAGAATGTCCCCAAGTTCCCTCAGTATTCTAGGGTGTACCCCATCCGGTCCCATCGCTTTGTCTACTTTAAGTTGAGCTAGTTTCTCACAAACACAGTCTTCTGAAAATTGTTCAAGATGTCCCTCGCTTCTGTTCCTGTTTGTGGGTGTTTTCTGAGGTCCTGCTCCTTGTTCTTCATCTGCGAACACAGAACAGAAATATTTGTTAAGCAATTCCGCTTTATCCTCATCAGCTTCTACATATTCCTCCCCTTCACATTTGAGTCTGACAATACCACTTTTGCCCTTCCTCTTCTCACTAACATATCTGAAAAATGTCTTATCCCCCCATTTTATTGCATTTACCGACTGAGTGTCCTTTGTGTCAACAAATGACAAAAAGAGGCCTAAAGAATAGAGCCAGGCAGTATGGTTCTCTGTTTTCCCCAAACTCAATTTCAGTGGTTCTTAGGTCTCCCCGATGTCCATATATAAGACTAAGTCTAAGTCATCGGCATCAAAATTCATTACTGATCCTCAAGGTAAGTCCCTTCATCATCATAGAGATTCACAATAGTGTTCATCCAATGCCGACCGGCCTGCCAAACAGGTGTTAGCCAGAATGGACAACCAGGTGGCAATTTTATATGTGAACAAGCAATGGGTTCCTATTCACTCTGCCAGGAAGCCCTGGTTCTTTTTCATTGCACACCGCATCCATCTCAGGGTGATATATCTCCCGGGCAAACTCAAACTTGCCCCCCACCACCTCTTCAGGGGATTATCCTGCAAACATCTTGCAGACAAATCTTCGATCAGTTGGGGTGTCCACCCTGTTAGCTCAGGGGGGCCATTGAAAGAGTTCCACCCACCCAGGAGGGTAGGGGCTTATAGCCTTCTTATTTTCTTATCCCCAAGAAGACAGGAGGGTTCAGGCCTAATCTAGATCTAAGGAACCTAAACAAATTCCTCGTTCGTGAAAAATTGAAAATGATTTCCCTTGGTACATACACTTCTGCCATACCTTCAGAGGAACGACTAGCTATGTTCTCAAGATCAAGAGGAGGCATACACACATTTGCTTATCCACCCTCAACACAGACAGTATCTGCATTTTCAGTTCCAGCAAATCCACTACCAATAGCGGGTGCTCCCCTTCGGGTTAGCCTCCTCACTCAGAGTGTTCACAAAATGCATGGTAGTGGTTGCTGCCTACCTTTGTACTTTGGGAACCTTTGTCTTCCCCTACTTAGACAATTGGCTAATCAGGGAAGAATCCCTACAAGAGGTAAAACTATCTCTTCATTGAACCATCACTGTGCTCCAAGATCTGGGATTCATCCTAAACTTCCTAAAATCGCACCTGGTCCCATCCCGGTAGCTCAAATTATTGGAGCACTTCTGGACACTCATCAAGCTGAGCTTTCTTTCCACATGATCGCTCTGCCCGCCTCATCGAGCTAGCCAACCACATAAAGGGTCACAATACCGTGACAGCTCGAGATATGCTGCGCTTTCTAGGGTGCATGTCCTCCATAGTCCATGTTGTCCGCTATGCCCACCTGCACATGCAGCAAACCCAATGGACTCTGTCGTCTCAATGGACCCAAGCAACCGGGCGTCTCTCAGACAACATCTGCATCACCCCTCCACTTGTCAACTCCTTTTAGTGGTGGTTTTCTCCTCAAAACCTACTCGGAGGGTCATCTTTTCAGATGCCTCCACCTCAGTGCACCATGACAACGGATGCTTCTAAACTCGGGTGGGGAGCACATCTAGACAGTCTCACCATGCAGGGGCAGTGGACACCACAGGAATTTCAGTTGCTGTCAACCTCCTGGAGCTACGTGCTCTCATGAATGCTCTTCGGGTTTTTCAGCCCCTACCTTCAGGCAAACAGGCGTTGGCCAGAATGGACAACCAGGTGGTCATTTTATATGTGAACAAGCAGTGGGTTCCTATCCACTCTGCCAGGAAGCCCTGGTTCTTTTCCATTGCACACCGCATCCATCTCAGGGTGATGTATCTCCCAGGCAAACTCAATCTCCTTGCGGACAGACTCGGCCATATCCTATGTCCACATGAGTGGACTTTAAATCACAAAATGGCATCTTGAATCTTCCACATGTGGGAGACCTCCAGAATAGATCTGTTCACCACTCAGGAGGATGCACAATTTCCACTGTTTTGCTTGAGGTTTCCCTCCCGGCACAGCCAGGCAATGGATGCCTTCCTTCTCCATTGGGAAAAGGGCCTACTTTATGCATTCCCATCCATCCCCTAAATACCCAAGACCATGTTCAAGTTTCAGGCCAACAGGGGCTCCATGATCCTTATAGCCCCTTACTGGCCCCGTCAGCCATGGTTTCCTCTGCCGAGTTGTCTGGCAGACTCCACCTCTTATCCTCGGACATGCGCCCAACCTCCTCTCTCAGGATCATGGGATGCATCTCCATTCCAATCCACAGGCCCTCTGTTTCAGAGCGTGACTGCTGAAAGCATAATTTTTGCAGACCTTGACCTTCCTCAACAGGTCAAGGACATCCTACTTGCATCTCACAAGCCATCTACCAGACGTTCTTATGCCTTCAAATGATGGCGGTTCACTCTCTAGCGTACCCCGAAGTATACTGACCCCTTTGCCTGCCCAGTGGAATTCTTTTTACAATATCTCCTCCCCTTGTCCTTGGCATGTCTCAAGACTAACTCAGAGATCATCTGAGTAACATCTCAGCCTATCATAGGCCGGTGGATAGGCATTCTATTTCTTCACACACCTTGGTGCAATGATTTATGCGGGGTCTCCTGCTGTCCAAACCATGGATCAAACTCCACCGGTGGCCTGGGACCTCAACATGGTCCTAGCACAACTTCTAAAGCCTCCTTTTGAGCTTTTACTACTACTACTACTGAGCATTTATATAGCGCTAAAAGTCGTACGCAGCGCTGCACAGAGATGTAAGAGTCCCTGCTCATCAGAGCTTACAATCTAGTCATAGCCACCACTTCTTTAAAATTCTCAGCTTGGAAGGTAATCTTCCTCATCTCCTCACTTCAGCTTGCCTCATCAGCAAACTGCAGACTTTAGTGTCATATCCTCCATATATCTGGTTCCACCAGGATAAGATGGTTCTCTGTACTCATTCACACTTCCTTCCAAAGGTAGTCTCACCCTTCCACCTTAACCAATCGGTGATAGTACCGGTCTTCTTCCCCAGACCTCATGCCTCTAGAGCTGAAGCAGCACTACACACTTTATATTGCAAGTGCACACTAGCTTTCTACTTTGACAGAACCAAGAATCACAGGAAATCCTCTCGATTATTCATTTCCTTTGATCCAAGTCACCTTGGACTGTCAGTTATAAAGCACACCCTATTCAACTGAATTGCGGACTGCATTTCTTTTGCCTATGCTCAAGTGGGACTCTCCCTTGAGGGTCATGTCACGGTTCACAACATGCGAGCCATGGCAACCTCAATTGCCAGCCTTCATTTCATCTCCATTGATGAATCTGTCAAGCAGCTACCTGGTCCCCCATCCATACCTTCGCTGCATAATACTGCCTAGACAGGGACTCCTGTCAGGATGCTGTCTTTGGCCAGGCTGTCCTCCAACATCTTTTTGGGACTTAATTGCAACTCCTACCCTCCTTCCCAAACTTCTCCTGGAACCAGACCTCCCTAGCAATGGTCTTGCCAAATGCAATCGAGTCCAGTGGGACCACTTTGTATCCATACCTTCTTGTCTCTATCCTTTAGCCTTGAGGATACAACTGTTTCCAGCTTCAGTCTGGTAACTTGGAGCTAGTGAGTCCCATATATGAAGACTGCATTCCTGCTTGTTTCTGGAGATAGCGTTGTTACTCACTTGTAACAGGTAATCTGTGGGAACAGCAGGAATCAGTCTTCACAACCCAACCTCCTCACTTAGGAGTCATAGGGTATACTCTTTTTCCTCTATCACTCAGCTACAAACTCAACTGAGCACCTTAAGGTTGGACCCCTAGCGATGGGCCCTAAAGTTACTGTTTGGGTTAGAAATTGGTTGAATGGGAGGTGACAAAAGGTACAGGTAAATAGAGCTCACTCTGAGGAGGAGGTTACCAGTGATGTGCCGCAGGGATCTGCCCTTGGTGCGATTTCTTTTTAACAACTTTGTTAGTGATATTGCGGAAGGACTGTTGGGAAAAGTTTGCTTGTTTGCGGATGATACCAAAATCTGCAATACAGTAGACACCCAGGAAGGAATAGATAACATGAGGAGGGATTCTAGCTAAGCTTGAAGAATAGTCTAGAATTTGGCAGCTGAAATTTAATGCTAAAAAATGCAGGGTCATGCATTTGGGTTGCAAAAATCCAAAGGAGCGGTAAAGTGTAGTGGGTGAAGTATTTCTGTCCACAAAAGAAAAGCGAGACCTGGGCTTAATTGTTTCTGCCAATCTTAACGTAGCTAAACAGGTAGAAAAGGTGACTGTGAAAGCCAGAAGAATGCTTGGGTGCATAGGGAGAGGAATGGCTAGCAGAAACAAGGAAATGATAATGCCTCTGTATAAGTCTCTGGTGTGACCTCATTTGGAGTATTGTGTGCAATTCTGGAGACCACACCTTCAGAAGGATATAAACAGGTTGGAGTCGGTGCAGAGGGTTGCTACAAAAATGGTTAGTGGTCTTCGTTATGTAGCATATGAGGACAGACTTAAAGATCTTAATTTATTTTTATTTATTTATTTATTTAGTATACATTTGTATACCGCTACTTCCAGCGATCAGCAGCAGTTTGATTACAGATTGGAAATTGTCAAATCATGACAGGAAATTTTTGAGGTATAAACACATTGATTAGACAGGAAAGCACAGCACACAGAGAACTATTTTACAGGGAACATGGGCTATGGAGGGTTAAGTGGCTTGCCCAAGACCACAAGGAGCACCTGTGGGACTAGAAACCCCAGTCCTTCCGGCCCAAGGTTGCTGTCCTCTAGTGGGATTTGAACCCCCGACCTTCCGGCCCGAAGTACCTTGCCCCAACCACTAGGCCACTCCTCCACTCAATGCCACACTTAATATGTATACTTTAGAGAAAAGGCATGATAGGGGCGATATGATAGAGACATTTAAATACCTCCTGTGGCATAAATGCACAGGAGGGTCTCTTTCAATTGAAGGCAAACTTTGCTACGAGGGGACATAGACTCAGGAGTAATATGGAGAAATATTTCTTTACAGAAAGAGTAGTAGCTGCGTGGAATAGTCTCTCAGTGGAGGTGGTGGACACGAGGATGGTATCTGAATTCAAAAAAGCATGGGACAAACACAGAGGATCACTAAAGGTAAAAAGGGGACTATTGTAATTGATATGGAAGGGCAGACTAGATAGGCCATGTGGTATTTTGCTGCCATCATGTTTCTATGTTTCTAAATGAGGAGAGGACTTGGGAAGGTGGGAAGGCAGATGCGCATGCGCAGTGGATTGCTCCCAAACGATTTCCAGTTGGACACTGGGGAGCGTTCCCGCGCGGGCTCCGTGTGTTCTGATGATACCCATATGTGAAGACTGATTCCTGCTGTTTCTGGAGATCACCTGTTTTAGGTGAGTAACAACACTTTATCTGAAACCACCCACAGTAAAGCGTAGTCATTCACCTTTAACAGGTGTTCTCCAGGGTCAGCAGAAAACAGTCCTCACATTTATGGTGACCTCGGCGCTGACAGACCCCATGTGGTAATCTCTCCCCAGCTTTCAAAGAAAGCCTTTGGGAGATACACCACAGATGCATGGTTCCCTTCCCGCCTAAGGGTGCCATATTGCTTCAGTATGATAACATAGCACAAGATGGCAAAAAAACCAGTAAGAAGCAATTCCACGGGAGGAGGGAAGGTTGTGAGGATTGATTCCTGCTGTCCCCGGAGAACACCTAAATAAATAAATAATAATAATAATAACACCTATTACAGATGACTAACTATGCTTTCTCCGGGAACAAGCAAGGGAGTCAGTCCTCATATTTGGACTCCCCAGCTACAGGCTACCAAGAAAACCTGTAAAAAACCACAGGTGACCAGAAAACGGTGAGCTGTGAACAGCAGCAACTGAGTCGAAAGACAGTAGACCACAAGCGATCCAAGTGTCCAGCCAGGAACCAGTTCACCGGTAGCCCAAACACAGCAAGGACTGGAGGGCAGGAGTTGCCTACACCCCGAACAAATGACAGAGTACTGCCTGGCCAAAGGCACTGTCCCAGTGGGACTCCCTCTCCAGGCAGTAATGATCTGTGAAGGTATGGACTGAGGACCAGGTAGCAGCCCATCAGGTTTGCCACAGAGGCCACCATGGCCCAAACGTTGTGTGCTGTAATGTAACACAGCACTCCAGCAAGAGACCAGCCTGCTCATAGACAAAGGTGATGTAGTCTACCACGCAGGTGGACAGTGTGTGTTTAAAGACCGCCATCCCCAGCTGACCTGGTCAAAGGAGACAAAGAACTGAGCTCAGCGGTGGCCCTGGGTGCACTGCAGGTAGAAGGAAAGTGCCCACTTACAGTCCATTGTATGAAGGATAGCATCTGCTCTGCTGGCGTGGGACTGCGGAAAGAAGATGGGTAGCACCATCTTGGGCATGAACTTGGGGTGTGTGTGGAACACGATCCTGTTCCTATAGAACCTAGTGTATGGTGGTTCTCCAGGATCAAGCAGGAAGTCAGTCCTCACATATGGGTGACGTCGGCGCCGACGGAGCCCTTGCGGAGCAATTTCTCCAGCTTTCAAAGAAAGCCTTTGGGAATTGCAGTGCAAATGCGCGGTCCCCTTCCCGCCCAAGGGTGCCATCTTGCTCAGTCTTCTTTTTTCCGCGGAGCCCTACAGACGCAGTTTGTGATCGCCGCTGAAAAAGTTGATTTTCTCTCTTATTTCTTATTTTTTCTCGGTTCGACGCCGGATCCTTTTCCCGCCCGGACCAGCTACGCCGGTATCGGGTCCGTTCTTTCTTTTTTGTTTTATTGTCCTTCGTGACAAGCGTTCGCGCCATTTTTTATTTTTCACTGGCAGCCCTGTCTTTTGACCTCGCAGGGGCCCTTTTTCCCTCGATGGCTGCCAGCAGGTTTAAAAAGTGTGATCGGTGTAAGAAACTTATGTCTCTTATCGACATACACGACTGCTGCCTCCGCTGCCTCGGACCCGATCATGACCCGATGATCTGTGGTCCGTGTGGCAAAATGTCTTCAAAAGCGTTGAGGAGTCGGCAGCATCAACGGGAACGAATCTTCTCTGACTCCGCGTCCAGCCAGGCCCGGACCTCGTCAGAGGCTTCGACGTCCCGGGACTCTGGTCCTGAGCATCGTCGGAGTTCCTCTGAGCGGGGGTCTCCTACCTGGGAACATCATAGGAAGAAAAAACCCACGAGGGCGGCGTCAGTGGACGCTCCAGGTTCCTCGAGGGCCAGGTCGCATAGCCCCGATAGCCGTCCCGGGTCCTCGGAGTCGGAGAGGCCTTCGAAACATCCTCGTCTCGAAATGGAGTCGCCTGGACACGTGAGTACTGTAGTCCTCGTGGACTCGCCTCCGAGGGAGCCGCTGTCGGGGCTCGAGTCGAGGGCTTCTGGGTCTCCTGAGCTTGGACTCAGGTTGACGGCCTTGGAGAGCAGTTTGGCTGCCTTCATGGACCAGCAGCAGGCATTGATCGCTGGCCTCGCCAATGCATCTGCCCCGGCCACCGGGACGTCGACGTCCAAGTTGACCCCGGAGACCGAGCCGATCCTCGAGTCCATGCGAGCTCGAGTCGATCCTCGGTCGCGGTCTCTCTCGGCCTCCCGTTTGGGACCGAGGGCGTCGGGGCAGAGGGCATCGGTGCCCGCCTGACCAGAGCCGCTCGATTCCTCCTCCGAGGAGTCAGACTGGGAAACGGAGGACGAAGAGTCACCTGGTACTTTTCGGACTCGGTGTGTCTCATCGGACTCACCCGAGTCCGAACCTCGGAGACGGTCCCCCCCGGAGGACACCCGGTTCTCGGACTTCGTGCGGGATATGGCCAAGGCCTTGGCATTCCCCACGGATCCCGAGGAGGAGCCTCGAGCCGAAGAGCTCGATGCCCTCCAGTATGACTCTCCCCCGAAGGAGGCCTTTACTGTACCGGTTCCTCCGATGCTGGAACGACTTCTCTTCCGCATGTGGGAGAGCCCGGCGTCGGTGCCGGTGTTAAGCAAGCGGGTCGATTCCATTTATCGAGTCCGCAAGAGCCCCGGGTTCCAGAAGGCACAACTACCACACCATTCCATGGTGGTGGAATCGGCTATGCATCGACTCAAGAGTCAGAAGATGCACTCCTCGGTGCCTCCCGGCCGGGAGACCCGAAGCCTGAATGCCCTCAGTAGAAAGTGCTTCCAGGGCTCTATGCTTGCTTGTCGAGTCCAGACCTACCAGCTCTATATGGGCATGTATCTCCGAGATCTGGAAAAAGAAATTGCCGGGTTCTCTGCTGGTCTCTCCGAGGAACCTTTGCAGAGGTTCCAAGCCTTGTCCACTGGTATTCGAGAGTGCTCGAAGTTTATCTCTCGAGCAGCCTACGATGGCTTCGAAGCATCGGCTCGAGTAGCCGGAGCCGGCATCGGTGCCCGCCGACAGGCTTGGCTTCAGTCATCCGACCTCGAGCCCTGGGTCCAGGACAAGTTGGTCGATGTCCCCTGCAGAGGTGAAAACCTCTTTGGCAAACCCATGGCTGAAAAGGCTGCACAAATCGAGACCGAAACTCTGACCAGAACTAGGCTGTCCAGAAAAACCTCTGCCCCTTCTCAGAAGAAGAAGGGCTCGGGGGAAAAAGCCCTTTTACCCGAGGAAGGCGGCTGCCTATAAACACTACCCTCAGTATCAGGCCTCAGCAGCTCACCAAAAGGGTCAGCAGGCCAAGGGACGGGGTAATGGGTCCCGTAGGCAGCAGGCCCCCAAGCCCACCACACCGGCCCCTGCTCAGCAGGGTGGGGGTTTTTGACTCCATCAGCTTAGCCTCTTCCCCTCCGCTGGTTTCTCTCAGCACAGGAGGCCGGCTGGTCCACTTTGCCCACAGGTGGTCAGCCATCACCTCAGATACCTGGGTGCTTCATATAGTTCAGAAAGGCTATCTTCTACACTTTCACCAGGTACCTCCCTCCTACTTTCCAGGGGAGCCTCCAAGACTCCTTCTGCACAGGGACTTACTCCTTCAGGAGTTAGCAAGTCTTCTTCAGGAACAGGCTGTGGAACCGGTGCCCCACCACCTGAAAGGTCACGGCTTTTATTCCAGATACTTTCTGATGCCAAAAAGAACAGGAGGCCTCAGACCCATCCTGGACTTGCGAAACCTCAACAAGTTCCTGGCAAGGGAAAAGTTCAAGATGCTTACCCTTGGAATCCTGCTGCCCTACCTCCGGCAGGGAGACTGGCTATCCTCCTTAGATCTCAAGGATGCCTATACTCACATCCTTATTCATCCAGACCACAGACAATATCTCAGGTTTGTTGTGGGAGGGAATCATTAACAGTAGAGAGTACTGCCCTTTGGCCTATCCTCCGCCCCCAGGGTGTTCACCAAATGCCTAGCAGTGGTGGCGGCCTATCTACGACTTCAAGGCCTTTTTGTGTTTCCATACCTGGACGACTGGCTCATCAGGGCCCAGTCTTCCCAAGAGGCCACTCAGGCCACTGATCGCACTGTGTCTCTGCTCCAGCACTTGGGCTTTGTCATAAACTTCGCAAAGTCCACTTTGCTCCCCTCTCAGGATCTCGAATTCATCGGCGCAAGGTTAAGCACACTTCAGGCGCGGGCCTTCCTGCCTCTAGACAGAGCACACAGGCTCATGGATCTCGCCAGCCACTTTCACAGCAATTCCCTGGTCTCTGCCAGGCACTTTCTGAGACTGCTCGGCCATATGGCTTCTACAGTCCATGTGACCCCCAATGCCCGCCTGAACATGCGACCTGCTCAGTGGTGCCTTCGCAGTCAATGGCATCAGGCCACGGGGAGCCTGACGGACTCAGTACAGGTCTCCGACCTGCTGGTCTCTTCTCTCCGGTGGTGGCTTCATCTGCCGAACCTGCTACTGGGAGTGGATTTTCAATCTCCTCCCCCTTCTCAGGTACTAACAACTGATGCTTCTCTCCTGGTTTGGGGAGCACATTGCCAAGGGACGTGTACTCAAGGCCTCTGGACTCCTTGGGAGTCTGCGCAGCAGATAAACCTCCTGGAGCTCAGAGCCATCCGCCTAGCTCTGAGAGCCTTCTCCCACCTCACTTCTCACCAGTCTGTACTGGTCCAGACGGACAATCAAGTTGCGATGTTCTACGTGAACAAACAAGGAGGCACAGGCTCCTTCCTTCTCTGTCAGGAGGCACGAAGACTGTGCTCTTGGGCCGTCCACCACGGCATACTCCTCAAAGCGGTCTATCTCCCAGGTCAGGAAAATTACCTGGCAGACAAGCTAAGCAGGATCCTCCAACCACACGAGTGGAGATTGGATTTATTAGTGGTTCAGCGGATCTTTCTCAAGTGGGGACTCCCCACCATGGATCTGTTTGCCAGTCCTCTGAACCGGCAACTTCCCAAATTCTGCTCTCGACAACCGCATCCTCTCAGAGTAGCGGCGGATGCTTTTCTGATTCCATGGTCCACAGGCCTCTTGTATGCCTTTCCTCCCATGCCGCTGGTGTCTCGGACACTCTTCAAAGTTCTCAGAGACAAAGCCTCGCTGATCCTAGTGGCTCCCCGGTGGCCGAGACAACCTTGGTTCCCGCTTCTACTGCAGCTGGCGGTGGACACTCCTCTTCCTCTGGGGTTTCAGCCCGATCTCCTGACACAGGATCAAGGGTCTCTCCTACACCCTAACCTCCGGTCCCTTCATCTGATGGCCTGGCTGCTGAAAGGGTAGTCCTTGCTCCCCTCCAGCTGCCTCGGGAGGTGGAAGAGGTTGTCTTAGCCTCGAGGAGGCCTTCCACCCGGAAGTCCTACGCTCTTAAATGGCGTCGGTTCTCCATTTGGTGTGCTCAGCAGTCTGAGAATCCCTTCTCCTGCTTGGTAGCAGTGGTCTTGCAATACTTGCTTTACCTATCCAGTCTGGGCCTTAAGTCCAACTCTGTCAGAGTCCACCTCAGTGCTCTCTCTGCACATCACGCACCGGTGGATGGCAGGCCTCTTTCTCACCACCCTTTGGTGGCTCGATTTCTCTGAGGCCTTCTTCTCCTTAAGCCTCCTTTGCGCCCACCAGCCCCTGAATGGGATCTGAATGTGGTCTTGCAGCGGATTACCTGTCCGTCCTTTGAACCTATGGCTACCTGCCCTCTTCATTTTCTTTCTTGGAAAACCTTGTTCTTGGTAGCCCTTACCTCTGCTAGGCGCGTTAGTGAACTGCAAGCCCTAGTGTCTGATCCTCCTTACACTAGGTTCTACAGGAATAGAGTAGTCTTACGGACTCACCCTAAGTTTCTTCCAAAAGTGGTTTCTCCTTTTCATCTCAACCAGGAGGTGGTTCTTCCGACCTTCTTTCCCAGGCCGCACGCTAGCTGGGCTGAGATGGTCCTGCATACCCTGGACTGTAGGAGGGCCTTGTCCTTCTACCTTGACCATACGCGAGAGCATCGGAGGGCTGTTCAGCTCTTCGTTTCTTTTGACCCCAATAAATTGGGGCTACCTGTCTCCAAGCGTACTTTGTCCATTTGGGTAGCTGACTGTATCGCCTGGGCTTATGGGGCAGCCAGCCTCTCGTTGGAGGGTCGAGTCACGGCTCATCGTGTTAGGGCGAAGGCTGCGTCAGTGGCTCTTCTCCGCTCTGTTCCGTTGGCAGACATCTGCCGGGCCGCTACTTGGTCTTCAAGCCAGACTTTTGCGGCCCATTACTGCCTGGAGAGGGAGTCCCACAGGGACAGTGCTTTCGGACAGGCAGTCCTCCATAATCTCTTTGAGGTTTAGGCAACTCCTACCCTCCGGCCCTGGTGTTGGGCTACCGGTCGGGGGCGTTTTCAGAGAAGATTCCTTCCTTCTGTGCTTCTGAGCTAGAGGGAGCTCATTTTTCCGCTTGAGGCCTCCGGTAGCCTTAAGCTTGGGAGTCCCATATGTGAGGACTGACTTCCTGCTTGGTCCTGGAGAAAGAGTAGTTGCTCACCTGTAACAGGTGTTCTCCAGGAGCAGCAGGAATCAGTCCTCACAACCCTCCCTCCTCCCCTTGGAGTTGCAGTCCTATCATTTCGTTTTTGCTAATTTTTTGCTGTCTTTTAGCTATGTCATCAGACTGAGCAAGATGGCACCCTTGGGCGGGAAGGGGACCGCGCATGCGCGCTGCAATTCCCAAAGGCTTTCTTTGAAAGCTGGGGAAATTGCTCCGCGAGGGCTCCATCGGCGCCGACGTCACCCATATGTGAGGACTGATTCCTGCTGCTCCTGGAGAACACCTGTTACAGGTGAGTAACTACTCTGTCTTCCACCAATGCTTCAAGCTTTCTGACATGGCAAGCAGACGCGAGTGCCACAAGAAACACCACCTTCCAAGTGAGATACTTAAGGTGGCAGGAGCCAAGAGGCTCAAATGGTGGCGCAGTAAGCTTTGAGAGTACCATGTTCAAGTCCCACTCTGCCGCCAGGGGACAGATGGGAGGTTTTGAGAGGAGGAGACCTCTCAGGAAGTGAGCCACTAATGGCTGATTGGAGAAGGGTTTGCCCTCGATTAGATGGTGGTGCGCCAGCAGTGTGCTGAGGTGCACCTTAATGGAGTTAGACTTAAAGCCTGTCTAAAGACAGATGAAGTAGATACTGCAGCACCAGCTGGATGGAGCAGAAAGGGTTAATCTGCCTCTCTGTGCACCAGAAGGAGAACCTCATAAGAACATAAGAACATAAGATATGCCATACTGGGTCAGACCAAGGTCCATCAAGCCCAGTATTCTGTTTCCAACAGTGGCCAATCTAGGTCATACGTACCTAGCAGTTTCCCCAAGGGACACAGGTTCCACAATGCTTGTATTGGTTCAAGCATTGATATCCTGGGTCCCTTCTTAATAATGGTTTATGGACCTTTCCTCCAGGAACTTGTCCAAACCTTTTTTAAACCCAGCTACACTAACAGCCTTTACTACATCCTCCGGTAACAAATTCCAGAGTTTGATTACACGTTGAGTGAAAAAATATTTTCTTTTATTAGTCTTAAATAGTTTACCCTGTAGCTTCATTGCATGTCCCCTAGTCTTTCTATATTCTGATAAGGTAAACAATCGATCTACGTTTACCCGTTCCACTCCGTTCATTAATTTATAGACTTCTATCATATCTCCCCTCAGCCGTCTCTTTTCCAGGTTAAAGAGCCCCAACCTTTTTAGCCTTTCTTCATAGGAGTAGCCTTCCATCCCCTTTACCATTTTGGTGGCTCTTCTCTGAACCTTTTCTAAAATTGCTATATCCTTTTTAAGATATGGCGACCAGAATTGCACACAATATTCAAGGTGCGGTCTCACCATGGAACGATATAGAGGCATTATAATATCTTTTGTTTTATTTTCCATTCCTTTCCTTAATGGCATACTCCTGGCGGGTGGAGGTCTTACAGGAGGCTAGACGTTCCTCCTCCTGTAGAGAGGCTGAAAGGAGACAGGGCTACCAATTCAGCAGCCAGGCCATGAGCATCAAGGATCTCAGGTTGGGTTGCAGGAGAGAGCCCTCTTCCTGCATCAGTAGGCCTGGGTTGCATCCCACAGGATCTGGGGTGCAGTGGACAGGCAGAGAAGCAGGGGAAACCATGACTGCCTGGTCCACCGTAGAGCTATCAGGATCACTGTGGCCCTGTCGCGTTGGATCTTGAAGAGGATCTTGGCAATCAGGGGCATGGGCGGGAAGGCGTAAAGGAGACCTTCTGCCCATGAGATAAGGAAGGCATCTGCTGCCACCCTGGTAGGGTGTGGTTGCCGAGAACAGAATCAGGGCAGCTGGTCATTGGCTGGGCTGGAAAAGAGATCCATTTCTGTGAGGCCCCAGCGCTGGAATAATCGGTGGACAAATCTGGGGTCCAGCCTCCACTTGTGTGGCTGGAGGACCCGGCTGAGCCAGTCCGCCAGGGCATTGTCCTGGCCAGGAGGTATACTGTCTGCAGACGCATACCATTATTGCTGGCATAAGTGCAGATCCTTACCACTTCCTGGCAAAGGGGGGATGACTCTGTGCCCCCTTGCTTGTTTATCTATAACATTGCCACCTGATTGTCGGTCTGGACCAGTACCAGTGGTAGCGAAAAACCTGGAGGGCCAAGGCAACAGCCCAGAGCTCCAGGATATTGATTTGCTGGAGGCTGTCCGCTGGCAACTAACTGCCTTGTGTGCAGAAGTCATCGCAGTGGGCTCCTCACCCCAATTTTGAGGCATCCATCTTGTGGTGTAAGCATCTAGAAACGCATCCCTGCCAACAGGTGTGTGACGTTTTGCAACCAGCCAAGAGAGTTGACCAGGGGACTGGTGATGGTCACCCTGTCCTGCAGGCACCCCGTGGCTTGTGACCACTGAGAGCGGAGTGCCCATTGGGCTGCCAGCATCCGCAAGCGGGCGTCTGGAGTGATGTGCACCATGGACTCCATGTGTCCCATTTGGCAGAGCAAGTGTCGGATAGATGCTGAGCAGCGACGCTGGGTTCCTTCTGTGAGTGCCTGGATGTGCAACTTGACCGTGTCCAGCTGCACCCCTATGAACTCCAGATTTTGAGTTGGCTGGAGATGAGACTTTGGGTAGTTGACTACAAACTCCAAGTGCTCTAGAACAAGGATTATGCAGCCTGTTGCACTTCAGTGGCAGTGCTGCCCTTTATCAGCCAGTCACCCAGATGGGGGAAGACAAAGACCCCCTGGAGCCTGAGGTGAGCTGCGATGACTGCCAGGCACTTGGTGAATACCCATGGGGGAGGAGTTGAGAGTTCCCTGTGTCTTGGGGTTGCACCTTGGCTCCGATGGCTCCAGTGCCCCGGCCGCCCGTCGCTTATTGCTGAGGGCACCGAGTGGGGAAGACTATGGCCCTGAGGAACAGGACCGGGATCGTGACCAATGCTGAGGGATTTCTTGTGGCCAGTGATGCTCAAGGATCGGCTCAACCTCCAGGGAGTCCCTCGATGTGGCGGGCCCCATGGTTGGGAGTGATGACTTGGAGGAACTGGTCCTCAGAGCCTGCTGCTGGGCCAAGAAGGCAAACTGTGCTCCAATGCCCCCATCCTGGCCTCGAGACCAGATGGCTCCACAGCCTTTGGTGTGTGCACCGAGGATTTCGGGCCCAGCCATGGTTCTGTTGAGGGGGAGTCCTCGATGAGGTTGGCCTCAAGGGTCTGATGCCAATCCCTCGATGTCAAGGGCTCCTGTTGGGGCAACTTCAAGGGCCTCTCCTGGCCATTGCCCCTTCCTCGGATGTACAGGGTCTATTCCTATGATGGCCTTGTATGTCCTGGCATGGGGATTTGGACAGGAGACCTATTCCACCCTGGAGGTGGAATAAGTCCCCTTGGTCGCTGGTGGATGAGCCCACAGGACCCCTCCCCCAAAGAGGTGAGATGGGCAGCCCGATCCCGGCATCGGAAGGGCCGATCGGGCAGCGGGGAAGATGACAGTTAGTTTCCTAATATTGTCCCTATCTTTGACTCTCTTGGGTCCTATTAGACTTTTACAAATCAGGCAGTACACTGGGATTATCAATCTGTAAGATGAATATAAGAACTAGAGGTCAAATTGTAGATGTTGCCTTTTTATTGGACTAAGTACATTCCTGGTTAGCTTTCAACAGATTTGTTCTCTTCATCAGATCACAGTAAAATGAAAAAGTGGATTGACATGGTAGTAGCACTAAAACATAAGGTAGACATCCATATGGAGTGGAGGAGTAGCCTAATGGTTAAAGTAGTGGACTGAAACAGGTAAGCTAGGGTTCATAGAAACATAACTGATGCTCCTCTGGACTTGGTCAACTCACTTAACCCTCCATTGCTTCAGGTACAGTTAAACTGTAAGCCCTGAAAGGACAGGGAAATACCTACCGTACCTGAATGTAACTTGCCTTTGAAAGGTGTGAACTAAATATAAAGAAATGAAGATGCAAGTGAATTCCTTTCGCATTCATCCGATGAAGGCAACATAGTACAGGAAAGTTAGTCACAAATGTGATAGGCCTAATAAAAAAGATCACCTACAGCTTGCTGGTTGATCTTTATTTCTACACATTTAAATAGACTAACATGGTCTTTGCAAGGTTTTATTTGCTCGATTAAGATTTTTGTCAGATTGCTCTCTTCAGTCTTAGCTCCAGGCTGAATGTTTTGCTGCACCTAAGTCAAAGGTAATGCCATTGTACTATTGATGGGAACCCATTGATACCCATATCAGAAATACCACAAAGAAAATTTACTACAAACTTAAAATACTTAAACAACTTAGACCTCTTGTTTACATACATGATTTTATCAGTATAATCCAAGCCACTATAACCCCCCACTTTGATTTTGCGAACCTTATATTATTAGGTACATCAAAACAAAACATCAAAAGACTGCAACTCGCACAAAACTCAGCAGCTAGGATAATAACAAAAACACACTCTCATCAACATATAACACCAATTCTAGCATCCCTTCACTGGCTTCCAATTCAAAACCGAATAACATATAAAACACTAATAACAGTATTTAAATCACTATTTGATTTGACACCATCTACTTTAAGTAACTTAATTACCAAAGAACATCCAAAACCTACTCAAAGAAAAAATCAACTAAACAAACTTAAAACCCCCATAGATTTCATAAAAACAAATAAATCAACAAACAACAGAGCGTTCTCACATGCAGCCCCAACAGCCTGGAATTCCCTCCCTGTTGAACTAAGAATATTAACAGAGATTAATGAATTCCGAAAAAAACTGAAAACACACCTCTTTACAATGCACTACAACACTATAGAACAGCCATCAAAAGAATTAGACAAAGGCTAAACAGTTTTATCTACATCTCACTATAACAGAAAAGAAAACCTGCCCTATCTGCATCTGTACTACTCATAATGATTATATCCCACATAACTTGTATATGTATTTAATAATATAATGTTAATGTACATAATGTATATAGTGTTGCACTGTTCAGTGCTATCTGTTCAACATTTCTGTTTACTGTACATTGGTTATAGTTATATGACGTTATATGTAAAACAAATCCATGATTTGTTGCCTGTTGTTATTTGTGAACCGCAGCTGATCTTAGGAAGCTGCGGTATATAAGAGATTGTTAAATAAAATAAATAAATGATACACATTAATAAACTTTTAAGTACAGAAAATAGGGATGACTCTTCTGAATATCCCACTGATTTAGCACTGCTTGTGTGATGCTATTATTCGACCTTTGCTGTCACATGCTATTTTTGCTTTAGTAGTTTCTTCACCCACAGAAGTCTTCAGATATTAAAAATGTAATGCTATTCTACTATAGCTGCATACAGTTTCCATCTTAACTATCATCCTTTCACTAAAAATAATATGTTAAAAACAGGCTATAGTGAGGAGGTAAAGGGGTTGATGTGTAATGCATTTGTTGTCTTTCTAAGATTTCTGCTGGTCTGCTGTAGAGAAGCAGTGACACTCTCTCGCTTTCTCTGTGATTTAAGGTAGATGACTGCAAGAGTAAATTATCACTGCCCTGCCCCAGAACAAATTTCTTAGAAATTATACCACAGTCCTACAATTTTATTCAAAGCACTCAGAATTTATAAACAGTGAATAGTTATAATTTCAAAAAATATACAACTTTTTCTCTCACTTATTACAAAGGTACAGACATTTGTAACTGAAGCATTTATTACATGAGTCACGGTTTAAATTTCCAATAATAAGTTCAGGAATGTTTAGTAATTCAGTGATTTGAATTGCTGAACCTCCTCAAGCGGCTGATAATTTACAATTTATGTATTGCAAGGACTTGGAATCCTAATAGCACAAGCCATTACGTTTATGCCATTTTTTGAAGCATAAACTACAAAATGAAAGAATATATAAAGTTTATATATTTACATACATACATACATTTATTCAAAATGCTTAAAATTCATTTATGTAAAATATTGTTCTATATTTTTTGAAAAAAATATGACTTTTAAAATGATGTTACCCTCACTTTGCTGTACATACCCTCAATTCCGATTTTAACAGTCTCTTTGAAAATCAAAACAAAATATAGGCAAATACAATTTCAAGCTGTTTTATAAATTTCAAGGGCAAAAAAATAACAAAGTGTGTCGTAAACAATATTGGTGATCTTTAGAAAAACAATGCCTATTTTATTGCATTCTTTAGAAAACAGAAGTACTCGTTCCAACACATTCAAAACACAACGCAGCAACCTTTTACCATTATTCTGCAAATACAGGGTCATCAGCTACTCTTTATTTAATTTAGAATTCTCCTTTTTATGAAGACATCAAAATATATATTACTTAAAATATATTATTGTAAGCTCTTTTATTTTTATAACAGTCGTATCAAATGTATATCATTACAAAAATATTTATTAAAGTAGGGAATAATGATTGGTTATCACCACTGTAATTATTCTAACTACTCTTCACCCCATTATCCTAAGGCAACCATTGATATCCCTGATCCCCTTGGTCATCCTGAACTGCAGAACCCAGGTGCTCCTTTTGCAAAAATGAACCCATTGAATGAATGCTTCTCTAGCAAAACCGGACCATGCAAAATGCAAGACCTTCAGCAGTACCACACTCTATAGCAGTTGCACGCTTTTGCTCGATCTAATTCTGAAAAATATCACAGAACGGCAGGAAAAAGGACACAATCAAAATTAATTTGCCAGGATACAATCTTAAAAATTAATTTGCACATGACAAAATCATTCTAAAATAGAGTAGCTATTATGCACATTAATTTTAGGTTAAGAAATTATATATTTTTTCTTCATTTTGTGCTGTTTTGAGATTCATTTTTAACTTTATATTGAAAACATATTTTTCCTTTTTTATATTTTAATTCTTATGATTTATGGGTTTTATACTTTTTATACTGCCTTTCAAAATATATCAAAGCAGTTTACAAATAAAATCAGTAAAAATGGAAATTAGTGATTATTGTTAATCTCTTACATTTTCTTGGGGTGTGCATTTTTATATTTTTTTTCATTTTTAGGGAAATTGGAAAATATGCATGTCAAAAGCATCCGTAAATTTTTCTAAGTCAGACATGTAAATTGATAATAAGCACACTGCATAGAAATGTACATTAGTTAGAAACGTTTGTCCTATTGTCTGCCAAGGGGCATGTTTACCAAAGTGCAGCTTTTGCAGCTAATGTACTTTTCTAAACATGCACATTTCTATACATTGAGGTGGCTTTAAGTAGCACACTGCAAATCTGACAGTTACTGTGCTCTGTTGAGGCCCGCGCTAACATGCTTTCATATGTCTGTAGCCAGGCCTATGCTGAAGGTACAAATCTGGGCATTTCATACTGGGTTCACTGAGCAGCTGCCTTTTATTGATAGCTGCTGTAAAGTACATATTTTATTGTGGCCCAAAGTTTCTTAAATCCCGTCCCTCAATTCCCCATACCACACTTATGCAAGATATAGGGTATCGATAATTATTATCTGTACATGGCTATTAATGTATGTAGTGCTACCAACTTCATTAGTGCAAAAAACGAAAGTGATCAACAAGTAGAATAAAACACAGCAATGTGCTTGTACTAGCAGGTAACAAACCAACCTTCCTGGCCCTTAAATCCAATTAAGAAATATTAGCAATATACAATAGTTTTGATTGATCATCCCTAGCATTCTGAAACATTTCAATGTTCACAGAATGATCTGCATCTATCAATACACACAACACTAAAACTTGACACTATAAAATCAACTTGCTCCTAAAAACGTAAATTGGGGGGAAATTTTATAAAGCATGTTCTCTCTATAAAGCATGACTTACACAGAGGCAAAGGGCTCCTATAAAACTGCACAGGGAAATACATGTGTAATTTTATGAAGTTGCACCTAGTTAATGCACAGTTTAAAGCATACCAATCATGCCTATTTTATAAAGTTAAGTACGCACATAGTTAGCTCTATAAAACAGTGGCATAAGTGGTAGGATATGTGGAGCAAATATAGACCCAATCATTTACATTAACCCTATGGCTGATGTTAATTCTCATGCCTAGGGCCCCTTTTACCAAAGCCTGCTAAGGCTTTGCACTTAACATGGCAAACAAATACACATTTAGTGCAAAGCCACCATAGGGGCATGACCAGCATGTAACACATGACAGACCACCCTAACCAGTGTTCTAGTAAGGGGGGTTTACCTAGCAACCCCCATAGAAGTGTCATTAGGTGAGCTCGCGTTAAGAGCCACATTGCCACTGAATCCAAAGCAGTTGCCCTGGTGCTAGCAATAATGTGCTCTCCATGCCCCGTTCCATCCTGTGATGGCCAATTACCATGCGTTTTAGCATGCAGTGAGCTGGCATCCTTGCATGCTAGTGTTCCCGGCTGCCAGTTACTGCGCTTTAAAACACATGTTAACTAGCTACCGGGATTTAGTAAAAGGGGGCCCCTAGATTTGCAAAGAATGTATGTAAATTATAGCATTTTATGATTTGTGTGTAAATTTGTGCTCCACTAATATTGAAAGTATGTGTTATTGACCTGATGTGAACTGACAGAATAGCGACTGGCTAAAGTACATGTGTAAATTACTGAAAATAGGTGATTTACACACTTTTGATGGCACCTATTTACTATTTACACAGCTCCTTTTAAAATGATCCCCCATGAGTGCCAAAAGTCTGCATTACATTTACACAGACTGCATGTAGGCTTTCCCCAGGGGCATAGCTTGGGTGGACAAGAAGCAGAGTTGTGATATATGCAACTATTTTATAAAATACACAAATGCGCCTTCGAGTCACTGCTGACTCCTGGCTTGGCAGTGTGACCAGGCCCAATGCCACAAGGAGTGCTAGTGGGAATTTAATCTTGGTTACCAAGCCAGTTCTTTAACCATAAGGCTACTCCTCCATAAATACACATATACAATACATACACATATGTGTAAATCTGTGTGTGTGTGTGTGAATTCGCAACTCTGCAGCTAGTTTTGCAAGCCTCTTTAATAAAGGCGCATATTGCCTTTATAAAATAGGCACCTTTTTAAACTTCTCATCTAGGTGCTCTCTCATAAAATTAATCCCTAAGAGGGTAATTTTATAAGGGATGGCTAGATTTACCTGCAGGGCCCGATATTACAAAGGGAGTAACTTTATCCAGGATATTCAGTGTTCTGGGGGCAGCACCCAGCCATAACTGGGCAGCAGGATATTGATCTGCTATGCAGCAAAAATAAGGTGCAACAAAGGCTGGCTGGCCTAACTTTCTTCAGGGAAGTTAAATGGGCAGCAGCTCAATATCTCAGCTATCCGGTTATCCTCTTGCAAATCCGGGCAACCCAGATATTCAAGGTCAGGGTAAGATTCAACCCCAGCATTGAATATCTGATCTTTAAAGTTCAGTGGTGGCGGTTAGCCACCACCACTGAATGTAGGACCTGCAGTTTTCACAAAAGGTAAATGCATACTTTATTTTATAAAATAGAGTCGTAAGTGGTCCAAAATGCACATACATTTAAACCATGTGGCTGGTGTAAACGCTCATGGCTAGATTTCTGCCCAAGCTTGCCCAAACTCCACCCCTGTACATGCCTACAGTGAAAGTATGCATCATCGGCCTGACACATGTACTTTCAGAATAGCAATTGCATCATATAAACATGTAAATGCCCATTTATGCATGTATATGACAAAAATACTTAGATTTATGCACGTAAACACACATGTAAATCTAGATGTGACTTGTAAAATTTGCTCCTAAGTATGCCACTGTCATGAATAGACTCAATTCATCAGAAAGCACCAGCATTGCAAATATAAGATTACTACTCACTTGTAGAAGGTGTTTTCCGTGGACAGCAGGAATAAGTCCTCACATATTGGTAACATCCCTGCTTGAGTCCTGCACAGGAATGCTCCCCAGTTCCTATTGGAAGTGTTTGAGAGGCTCCATCACACCTGCGTACCTCCTTCCTGCAGCTGCAGAACCATCTTGATTCAGTCTAATAACATAGGTGTAGCAGAAGACAACTCCTGGGGGGCATGGAGGGGGGGTATGAAGACTTGTTCTTGCTATCCACAGAGAACACCTGCTATGGGTGAGTAATTACCTTTTCACTGTGGACAAGCAGGAATGAGTCCTCACATATGGGACTCCCAAGCTACAGGTTACCGAAAATGAGGAGACCTCGAAAAGCCCAAAAGGGGCAAAACTCAACTGCAGCATGGCAACAAGCCTTAATGGTCAAGAGACCAACTACATACAATAACAGGGATTCTCTCGTCTTTTTTTTGGTAGTTTGGACAGAATAGAATGGGCCTACATGGTATGGAGTTGGATTCTAATCTCCAGATAGATTCCTAGCTGAAGTTGCTGTTGCGTCGGGAATCCCCATCTAGGCAGTAGTGAGATGTAAATGTGTGAAATGAAGACTACATTGCAGCCCTGCAGATCTCTTCCATGGAGACCAAGCGCAAGTTGGCCATCAATACAGCCGTAGCTCCAACATTATGAGCAGTGATGTGATCATCAATGTTCGGGCCTGCCTTGGCGTAAGTGAAAGAAATGCAATCTGCTAGCCAAATTGAAAGCAAGCATTTGGAAATGGCAGCCCCTAACTTGCTGGGGGTCAAAAGAAACAAAAACTTGGATACATTTTCAGTGGGCTTGGGTCCGCTCCAAGTAAAAGGCTAAGGTTCACTTGCAATCCAACATGTGCAACTCAGCTTCCGCTTTGTGTGCATGAAGTCTCGGGAAAAATGTTGAAAGAGCAATTGACTGATTAAGATGGAAATCTGATACCACTTTTGGAAGGAATTTAGGATGAGTACGAAGGACCACTGTATTAGGGTGCAATTTGGCGTAAGTTGGATGAACCACTAGAGCCTGAAGCTCACTCTACCACCAGAAATAACACATTCCAGGTCAAGAACCTCAGAAGACAGGAATTGAGAGGCTCAAAGACAGCTTTCATGAGCTGCACAAGAACCATACTGAGGTCCCAAGACACTGCAGAAAGCTTTAAGAAAAGCATGTCCTGCATAAAGCGAACAACTAATGGCTGTACCGAGATGGACTTTCCTTCCACACCTCGATGGTAAGCTCCAATTATACTGAGGTGGACCCTGACAGAGTTGGACTTAAGTCCAGACTCAGAGAGGTGTAGAAGATATTAAAGCAATTTTTGTGTAGAACAGACAAATGAATCTAGGGCCTGGCCCTTACACCAGACAGCAAACCTCTTCCACTTGCAAGAGTAAGGTTTTCTCATAGAAGCCCTTCTGGAGGCCACAAGGACTTTGGTTGCATCCTCCGGCAGATTGACCTCAGTCATTAGCCCCTCAGCATCCACGCCGTGAAGGCTAAGGATTGGATGTTGGGATGCAATATTGTCCCATCTTCCTGTGTTATGAGATCAGGCATGTGGCTGAGCCGTAGAAGCTCCTGACTGGAGAGCTGTAGCAGGAGAGGAAACCACGAATTCTCTGGGCCAGTAGGGAGCGATGAAAATCATTGTGTCACTGTCTGTTATGAGCTTCAGGAGAGTCTTTGCATTGAGAGGTATAGGAGGATATTTGAATCTCTTGTTTGTCTTGTATTGTCTGTCTTGATTAGATTATAAGCTCTAATGAGCAGGGCTCGTCTTCTATATGTTCTTGTACAGTGCTGCATATGTACAGTGCTATATAAATGATTAATAGTAGAAGACCCTCCCCCCCCCCCACGAAGGAGGACAGCATCCAATATGTCTGCTGTGTGAAGTACTCTGGAGCAGAACTGATCCACCTGGGCATTCTGCGGGGTGGTGAACACATCTATCAAGGGGGGGGAGCCCATTCTCGAAATATGCGAGTCACAATGTCCCTGTCCAGTGTCCACTCGTGCAGCTGCAGGACTCAACTCAGTCTGTCTGCCAGAGTGTTTTGCTTGCCTGGCAGGTATGTGGCTCTCACAACTTGAGAGTTTCCCAACACAGAAGATACGAGCCCGTTTCTCCCTGATTGTTTATGTAGAACATGGTGACCTGATTACTGGTCTGAATCAGAACAATTTAGTTGGCCTGTCGATTTCAGAAAGCCCTTAGAGCGTTTGTCACTGCTCTTAGTTCCAAGAAGCTGATCTGATGGAGACCTTTTTGGATGGACCAATTGCCTTGGGTATGCAACCCATCAAGATGAGCTCCCCACCCCAGCTTGGATGCATTTGTCATCAGAACCTTTTGGGATGGGGCAATTTGGACCCTTGAGCAAATTGTGGTGAACTGACCACCATTGTAATGACTGAATGAGAGGGATGGTGACACAGATGATCCCTGAGTTGACCCGTGGCCTGGATCCATTGAGTCCTCAGGAGTCCACTGAGCTTGCCTCATCTGGAGGAATGCCAAGGGTGTGACATGCAGTGTAGAAGCCATGTGGTCTAGTACAGTCAACATCTTGCAAGCTGTTACTGTACCTGCTGACTCACTTTAGTTTTCCACAAAAGTGCCATCAATTTGTGAAGTCGGTCTTGTGGTAAGGCGGCTCTCTCCTGAGTTGAATCACGCAGGGCTTTAATGAATTCCAAATGTTGGGTGGGTTGAAGGTGAGATTTTGGGTAATTTACCACAAATCCTTGTAATTCCAAAACCCGAATGGTCAATCATGTTGATTTTTTGATTCCTTCCAGAGTGGCACTCTTGATCAGCCAATCATCCAGATAGGGGAAGACGAACACTCCCAGCATCCGTAGGCAAGCAGGTACTACTGCAAGGCATTTTGTGAAGATACAAAGTGCTGAGGCCAAGCCAAACAGCAACACTCTGTAATGGAAGTGTTGACCCCACAGGATGAATCTGAGATACTTCCTGTGAGCGGGATGTATCTGTATGTGGGTGTAGGTATCTTTGAGATCCAGGGAGCATAGCCAATCTCCTTCTTGAAGGTAAGAAAGCAGGGTGCCTAAAGAAATCATTCTGAACTTTTCTCTCACCAAGTACAGGTTCAGATCTCTTAGGTATAGGTATAGGTATAGGGATGGTAAAAATTCAATGTGTGCCTTTGAGTCAATGCTGACTCCTAGTGACCCAGCAGCTCTTGGGTTTTCTTAGCAGTGTGACCAGAAGTAGATTGCCAGGCTGTTCTTCCGAGGCAACAGAAGGTCAAGTGACTTGCCCAGAGTCACAAGGAGTGCTAGTGGGAATTGAACTCTGGTTGCTTGGTTACCAAGCCAGTGCACTAACCACTAGGCTACTCCTCCACTCCCATTTTCTTGGGGATCAGGAAGTTCCTGGAATAAAACCCTTGATGCTCTTTGCTCTGGTGGCACAAGCTTGATTGCATGATCTGACAGGAGAGCGGTGATTTCTCTCCGAAGCAGTTCCTGATGCAGAGGGCCCAGATGATGCACCCTAGGGGGGTGGGGAGAAGCAATTTGGTGGTAATTCCAATAAATGTAGTTGATAACTGCTTTTGATGACCTGTAAAACCCATGAGTATAAAGTTACACGGGGGCCATCTTTATGCAAAAGGAGTAAGTCTTCATCTGACTGGAGGGTTTTCTATGGCAACTGTTGGAAGATTGGTTATGCTCCACAGAAAACAGTCAAAACCCTGCCCTAGGTTTTGGCTGAGGAGCTGGCTGGGCCTTTTGAGGCTTCTCATGCCATTTTTGCTGGCGAGGGGCCTGCATAGGTTGGGAGGTCTAGGGCACAGTTAAGAACCTACGCTTGCGAGGGTAATAGGTCTTTTTCTGGTTTCCACCTAGGTACTTTCTACGATAGGAGGCGTGTTCATGTGTGCGCCTGGAGAGCCTGGTAAAAGGAACATGCTGCTTTTCGATATGCTCAGCTTTCTCTTCAACCTGTTCTCTCCGTGGCATGGGATGTCAGCCAGCTTATTTTGCACTAACTGTTCCAGGTCCAATGACTGGAACCAAGTGAGTCTCTGGGCACCAATACTGATGGCAACATTCCTGGATGCCATCTTGAAGATATTATAGGTCGCTCGCACCATGAACTTCGAGCAGTCCTTGCCATGGGCCACTAGGGGACGATACTGATCCAATTCTCTGGAGGGAGGAACTGGGCCAGATTAGCCAAGTCGCACATGATATTTTTCAAGAACATGCCCATGTAGAGCTAGTAAGAGGCCATGCAGCAACAAGCATGGAACTCTGGAAACATCTTCTCCCTAAAGAGTCCAATATCTGAGTCTCCCTCCCTGGGGTGCTGAGGAATGTGTCTTGGTATCCTTGATTCTCCTTAGGGTGGATTCGACCATCAAGGAATGGTGCAGAAGCTGAGGCTTCTTGAATTCTGGAGGCTTCTGAACTCTGTATAGTACATGCAGTTCATCCTTTTACTAACTGGAGGTACAGTGAGGGGTTCTCCCACATTCTCATCTATACCCTCTGCAGGATGTGGTGGACGGGCACTGTCACCACCTCCTTAGGGGCTGAGGAATACCGTAGGATCTCCAACTCCTCTGCCCTGGGCTCATCCTCAGTCTCCAAAGAAAATGGAATGGTTCTGGCCATATTCCTCACAAACTCATGGAAGGTCATGTCCTCAGGAGGGGATTTGCACCACTCATGAGTTGGAGAAGGGTCCGATGGGAGTTCAGGGGACCTGCCTGCCAACAAATCCTCCGATTCCAAGTTTGTGACCCAGCTTTCTGAGTCAGACTTAGAGAGGAAGTCAAAGTACTTCTGAGTCTCTGCCTGGATCACTCTCCTGCTTTGAGGGGATCGGGAGCCCCTTCAGAAGTGATGATGCACCGATATCCTTCTAGATCTCGAGGGCGCATTGGACCCCGAGACACTAGATAGGGATATCAGCTGGGCAGGCACTAATGTCAGGGTCCTTCACTGTCCCAATGTTGATGCCTCTCCAGCAGGCAATGCATGCATATCTTGGAACAACAGTACAACAGCCGATGTCAAGGCCCTGGCCTGCTGCTTCGCTAGCAGTGCTGTGATGCATTCCTCAAGCGCTTGCAGAAGGCGCTTCTCCATGGCTACCGATTCCGAAGGCTGCACGGCCTGAGCAAATTCAACCAATGTTCCCGGTAGGTGTACAGAGATATCGGTGGCTAGGTCTCGGCTGGTGATAGGCTGTCGGTGCACGTCTGTCCTGGAGAATGAGCTCCCTTCTCTTTGGGGCACCTTCGAAGGGTGCTCGCATGGACTCCCATCATTCTTAATGCCATGCCTCAATGGGCTATGATGCTGTTGCATGTCTTCACTTGATGTTTGGCATGGTCACCCCTCAACATCGAAGAAGGTGCAGTCGAATCCTTCCTCATCTTCAGAAAGCATTTGTCAAAGTCCCTCATGAGAGACTCTAGAAAATTAAAGTAATGAGATAAGAGGGCAATTTTAGAAAGATGTGGAGATAGGAACTGAGATGTTCAGGTTAGGATGTGAAAAATCCCCACAGCATTTTAAAAGAGACTACCAAAAGCAGAAAGGTACATTTTAGATAGCATGTAGAGAATGGAATTGAAATGTCGAGGCAACGATATAAACAATTCTGGAAGTATTTTAGAAAAGGCTGTGTTAAATGTGGAGCCTGTTCTAAAGTAGTGCAGGAGTACATTTGTACTTGCCAAAATGTGGAGCCAGGGGACCCCCATTTTGCAAATATACATAAAGAAAAAATCAGTGGGGAATCTTGGCTACTTCCATGTGTAGGTGCTGGCGCTTATAAATGGAAACAGTATTTCACAACTTTCACATTTAAGTGTCAGCACTTACACATGTATATTGGCCAGTCTGCAGACCTACATGTAGAAATGCTACCAATTTCAATTTGGAGGAGAAAATAAACAGTGGGGGATAATCTCCTTAATCTCTCCTGTAAAGGGCTGGTCGAAAGAAGCACGTCTAAAAACCTTTATATGCCATTGAAACCATGAGAAACTCTGGGCCACTTTAAGAAGCATGGGTATACCAGAACACCTGATTGTTCTCTTGCACAACCTTTACATTGATCAAGAAGCAACAGTTCATACAGATCAAGGAGAAATAGAATGGTTTAAAAATATGGACTTGGCAACAGAAATGAAGCTGGAGAAAGACTGATAGAATTCTGCAAGACCAATGATCTATTCATCTCAAACACCTTCTTCCAGCAACACAAGCGGCGACTGTACACATGGACTTCACCGAATGGATTATATAAAAATCAAATTGACTACATATGCGGACGTCAACGATGGAAAAGCTCTGTAACATCAACAAAGACAAAACCTGGAGCTGACTGTGGTACAGATCATCAACTACTAGTATGCAAACTCAAGC
The DNA here is from genome assembly GCA_033557465.1 of Ichthyophis bannanicus. NCBI lineage: Eukaryota > Metazoa > Chordata > Amphibia > Gymnophiona > Ichthyophiidae > Ichthyophis > Ichthyophis bannanicus. The sequence continues at coordinate 923,897,011 of CM066033.1, forward strand.
TAAAGTTGAAAAAGAGCAAACCACTCATGAATGCAGCAAAATATGACCTTGAGAATATACCACTGGAATTTAAAGACTGCCTGCAAAATCGATTTGCTGCTTTAGTTACAAATGACAGAGCTCCGGAAGAGTTATGGAATGACATCAAGAAGGTTGTGTTGGAAGAAAGCGAGAAGTCTCTACAAAAGGTGAAAAAGCAAAAACGGCCAAAATGGATGACGGAAGAAACTCTGAAAATTGCCCAGAAACGCCGAGAAGCTAAAGCCAGAGGAGAAAGAAAGACAATCGCAGAACTCAACAGAGATTTCCAACGTGCAGCAAGACAGGACAAGGAAAAGTACTACAATGACACTTGCAAGGAAATAGAAGCAGAAACTATTAGAGGAAGAACAAGATTGACTTTCCTAAAGCTACGAGAGTTAAAGAAAAAGTTCCAGCCTCGAATTGGAATGTTACAAGATGCTCAAGGTTCTATGTTGAATGATGCTGAGAAGATCAAGAAAAGGTGGAAGGGGAATATACAGAGTTTTTATATGATAAAGATCAAGTGGACCAACAGCCGTTTCAACCTGTACCTTATGTTCGGGAACCATTGGTGATGAAAGAAGAAGTTGAAGCAGCATTGAAAGCCTTATCAAAGAACAAAGCACCAGGCATTGATAGCATTCCCATAGAAGTATTGCAGCAATCTGATGCAGCTGTTACCAAACTCACAAGGCTCTGCCAAGAAATATGGAAGACAACATCATGGCCAACTGACTGGAAAAGATCTGTGTTTATACCAATACTAAAGAAAGGTGATCCAACTGACTGTGGAAATTATCGCACAATCGCTCTGATCCCACATGCCAGCAAGATTCTACTGAAAATTATTCAAAAGAGACTACAACCATACCTGGAACAAGAACTACCTGAAGTGCAAGCAGGGTTCAGGAAAGGGCGAGGAACGAGAGACATCATTGCGGATGTGAGATGGATCCTTGAAAAGACTAAAGAATACCAAAAGGATATCTATTTGTGCTTTATCGACTATAGCAAGGCTTTTGACTGTGTAAACCATGAGAAACTCTGGGCCGCATTAAGAAGCATGGGTATACCAGAACACCTGATCGTTCTCTTGCGCAATCTGTACATTGATCAAGAAGCAACAGTTTGAACGGAACAAGGAGAAACAGAATGGTTTAAAATAAGCAAAGGTGTAAGACAAGGCTGCATACTTTCCCCCTACCTGTTTAATTTATATGCAGAACAAATCATCAGAGAAGCAGGATTGTATGAAGACAACAGAGGTGTGAAGATTGGTGGAAGACTCATCAACAACCTTCGCTATGCTGATGACACCACATTACTGGCTGAAAGTGAAGATGATCTGAAACATTTGCTTCTCACAATCAAAGAACATAGTCTCAAAATGGGCCTGCACCTTAATGTAAAGAAGACAAAGATCATGACAACTGGCATAATCAACAGGTTCATCGTTGAAGGAGAAGAAATTGAAATTGTGAACAACTTTAACCTACTTGGATCAACTATCAATAAAGAAGCAACAAGTAGTCAAGAAATCAGACGACGCATTGCTCTTGGCAGAATGGCTATGAAAGACCTAGATAAGATTCTCAAGAGCAGAGATGTCTCTCTCCATACAAAGATTCGACTTGTTCAAGCCATGGTATTTTCAATAACATCATATGGATGTGAAAGCTGGACAGTGAAAAAGATAGACAGGAAGAAAATTGATGCCTTTGAATTATGGTGCTGGCGGCGAATACTGTGTATACCATGGACTGCCCGAAGAACAAACCAGTCGGTACTAGAGGAGATCAAACCTAAGCTTTCTTTAGAAGCTCAGATGACAAGACTTCGACTTTCATACTTTGGACACATCATGCGAAGAGAGAGATCATTAGAGAAAGACATTATGCTTGGCAAGATAGAAGGTCAACGCAAAAGAGGAAGACCAGCAATGAGATGGATCGATACAATAACAGCAGCTACGGGTACCAGTCTGTGAACAATGAGCCGCCTGACTGAAGACCGAACACAATTTAGGATAGCTATCCAGAGGGTCGCCATGAGTCGACTCCGACTCGACGGCAATTAACAACAACAACAAAAATCAGCAAAGGAATACGACAAGGCTGCATACTTTCCCCCGACCTGTTTAATTTATATGCAGAACAAGTCATCAGAGAAGCAGGACTGTGTGAAGATTGGTGGAAGACTCATCGACAACCTTCGCTATGCTGATGATACCACATTACTGGCTGAAAATGAAGACGATCTGAAACATTTGCTTTTTGAGATCAAGGAACATAGTCTTAAAATGAGCCTGCACCTTAATGTAAAGAAGACAACGATACTGACAACTGGCAAAATCAGTAAGTTCATCATTGATGGAGAAGAAATTGAAATAGTGGACAACTTTAACTTACTTGGATCAACAATCAATAAAGAAAGGACAAGCAGTCAAGAAATCCGACGATGCATTGCTCTTGGCAGAATGGCTATGAAAGACCTAGACAAGATTCTCAAGAGCAGAGATGTCTCTCTCCATACTAAGATTTGACTTGTTCAAGTCATGATATTTTCAATCAGCAATCAGTCTTTGAGGATAAAGGAAGTTTTTGTTGAGCATTATGCTTTCTGGGTTGTGGAGGTTTGGCTGTTGTGTGATGGTGCTTTTTGAGGTTTGTTTGATATGAGGGGAGCTTTCTCCTTTTTTCTGCAGGGGTGGTCACTTTTAAGTGGAGGAGGCTTGCCATGGTGACATCATTGTTTTCTTTCCTTTTTAATTGCACATGTGCAGCCTTTTTCTCTCTGCTGTTCTGTTTGGTTTTTGTGATGGACACCGTTGAACATGTTGCTGGTTAAAATAAGTATGTATGTTTTTACTGGATTGTGGGGTGTTTAGAAGAGTTATTTGTTCTCGTGAAGGTACGTTGTTTAGAAGTTTCTTGACTTTAGGTTTTTTTCTTTTTACAGTGATTTGTGCACAGTTTGGAGGGACTTTCCCTGACAAAGCTTTTGAACAGCGAAACGCTTAAGACTGCCTTTATATGGCGTCAGTATGCTTCCTTAATAGCATTGCTTACTTGTAGTGTGTGGGGTGTGTTTCCCTACTAGCATTGCTCAATTTGTGTGTGGGGTGTGTTTCCCTAACAGTATTAACAGCAATACAAGCATTGTGGAACCTGTGTCTTTTGGGGAAACTGCTAGGTACGTATGACCTAGATTGGCCACTGCTGGAAACAGGATACTGGGCTTGATGGACCTTGGTCTGACCCAGTATGGCATATCTTATGTTCTTATTGTTCCTTTGGTGCACTGAATGTTATAAAATGGAATGTTATTATTGAGGAAAGTTTTTAAGGGTTGGAAGGAGGTATGAGAATCTGTGATGTGTGGAAGGTTGGCTTTTTGGCTTGAAGCTGGATTTATTACCTTGTGTTCTGAGGCTTTTGTTCCTTCCTTCCTGCTTTTAAAATCTTGTGTAAATGTTCTGTTGAGTACTTGATATGAGGTTTTGTTAATCTAGTGGAGTGATTATCTTATTGATTTTGTCAATGATATTTTCAATAACGTCATATGGATGCAAAAGTTGGACAGTGAAAAAGATAGACAGGAAGAAAATTGATGCCTTTGAATTATGGTGCTGGCGACGAATACCATGTATACCATAGACTGCCTGACCAACAAACCAGTTAGTACTAGAGGAAATCAAACCTAAGCTTTCTTTAGAAGCTCAGATGACAAAACATCGTCTTTCATAGTTTGCATACATCATGCGAAGAGAGAGATCATTAGAGAAAGACATCATGCTTAGCAAGGTAGAAAGTTAATGCAAAAGAAGAAGGCCAGCAATGACGGCTTGATACAATAACAGCAGCTATGGGTGCCACTTTGTAAACAATGAGCTGTCTGACTAAAGACCAAACATAGTTTAGGACAACTATCCAGAGGGTCTCCATGAGTCAACATAGAGTAGTTACTCACCTGTAACAGGTGTTCTCCAGGAGCAGCAGGAATCAGTCCTCACATATGGGTGATGTCGGCGCCAACGGAGCCCTCGTGCGGAGCATTTCCCCAGCTTTCAAAGAAAGCTTTTGGGAATGCAGCGCTCATACGCGGTCCCCTTCCCGCCCAAGGGTGCCATCTTGTTCAGTTTGATGACATAGCTAAAAGACAGCAAAAAAATCAAAATGAAGTATATGACTGCAACTCCAGGGGAGGAGGGAGGGTCATGAGGACTGATTCCTGCTGCTCCTGGAGAACACCTGTTACAGGTGAGTAACTACTCTTTCTCCAGGACCAAGCAGGAAGTCAGTCCTCACATATGGGACTCCCCAGCTCTAGTGAACCCTAAGCTGAAAAAATGGCTCCCTCTCAAGACCCTCAGCATTCGTGATAAGAATATCCTCTGAGAACGCTCTCATACGGTAGCCCAGCACAAGGGCCGGAGGGTAGGAGTTGCCTAAACCTCAAAGAGATTACGGACTACCGCCTGTCCGAAAGCACTGTCCCTTCAGGACTCTCTCTCGAGGCAGTAATGGGCTGCAAAAGTCTGACTTGAAGACCAAGTAGCGGCCCGGCAGATGTCTGCCAACAGAACAGAGCGGAGATGAGCTACTGACGCGGCTTTTGCCCTGACACGGTGGGCCGTGATTCGACACTGCAAGGGGAGGTCAGCTGCCATGTATGCCCAGGCGATACAATCTGCTACCCAAGTGGACAACGTATGCTTGGAGACAGGTAACCCCATCTTATTAGGGTCAAAGGAGACGAAGAGCTGAGTAGCCCTTCAATGCCCCCGCGTACATTCTATGAAAAAAGACAATGCCCTTTTACAGTCCAGGGTATGCAAGACTGTTTCAGCCCGGCTGGTATGCAGCCTGGGAAAGAAGGTCGGAAGAACCACCTCCTGGTTGAGGTGGAAAGAGGAGACCACTTTTGGAAGGAACTTCGGATGGGTCCGTAGGACCACCCTGTTCCTATAGAACCGTGTATACGGTTTATCAGAAACCAGAGCTTGTAGTTCACTCACACGTCTGGCCGAGGTAAGAGCCACCAGGAAGAGCGCTTTCCAAGAGAGGCAGTGCAAATGGCAAGTAGCCATCGGCTCAAACGGTGGGCGAGTAAGTTGCTGCAAGACCACATTCAAATCCCACTCAGTTCCCGGTGGACGAACCGGAGGCTTGCGTAGAAGCAGATCTCTGAGAAATCTGGACACCAAGGGGTGAACCGACAGAGACTGTCATTCCACCGGTGAGTGGTGCGCTGATAGAGCACTGAGGTGGACCCGAACAGAGTTAGACTTAAGGCCTAGGTCTGACAGGTGAAGTAGATACTGCAGTACTATTGGCACAAGGCAAGAAAAAGGATCTTCATTGCACTGAACACACCATATCGTAAACCTACGCCACTTGAGGGCATAGGACTTTCTGGTGGACTGCCTCCTAGAGGCCAAGACCACCTCCTCAACCTCCTTTGGTAGAAGTAAGGGAGCTAGCACTATCCTTTCATCAGCCAGGCCATCAGATTGAGGGACCTGAGAATGGGGTGTAGAAGGCCTGATCTTGAGACAGGAGATCGTGTTGCAACCCCAGAGGAATTGGAGTTTCCACCGCAAACAGCAGCAGAAATGGAAATCACGGCTGCCTCGGCCATCTGGGGGCTACCAGAATCACCGAGGCTTTGTCCCGGAGGATCTTGAACAGAGTTCGGACCACCAGGGGTGTGGGAGGAAACGCATAGATGAGGCCCGTAGACCAAGAGATCAGAAAAGCATCTGCTGCCATCATCAGGGGATGCGGCTGTCTGGAGCAAAACCTGGGCAGCTGACGGTTTTGTGGACTTGCAAAAAGATCGATGGATGGAAGTCCCCAGCGGAGGAAGATCTGCTGGACCACCAATGGATTCAACTGCCATTCGTGAGGCTGGAGAATCCTGCTTAGCTTGTCTGCTAGGAAATTCTCCTGACCAGGTAGATAAACTGCTTTGTGAAACATGCCTTGCTTGACTGCAAAGGAGCAAAGGGCCAGTGCCTCCTGACATAGGAACCCGGACCCTGTGTCCCCTTGTTTGTTCACGTAGAACATTGCCACTTGATTGTCCGTCTGAATTAGAACAGACTGGTGAGAGAGGGCATGAGAAAATGTTTGCAGAGATAAGCGGATTGCTCGCAGCTCCAAAAGATTGATCTGCTGCCTGGCCTCCCGAGGAGACCAGAGGCCTTGAGTGCACGTGCCCTGGCAATGTGCACCCTTCAAGGAAGCATCAGTTGTCAGCACCCTTGTGTGTGCTGGAGCCTGAAAACGTACCCTCCTGAGAAGGTTTGGGAGATGTAGCCACCACTGTAGCACGTCCAAAAGTGGTTTGGACACCTTTACTCTGTCTCGGAGATCGCCTGTGGCCTGCGCCCACTGAGCTCTGAGGCACCACTGAGCAGCCTGCATGTGCAGACGGGCATTCGGAGTCACATTTATTTATTTATTTATGTATTTATTTATTTAATTTTCTTATATACCGCGCTCTTCAGTATCAGTGCGGTTTACATCAAACAAAACTGTTCAGTGCAGAATATCTGTACTGGACTTACAATATAACAGTTATCTAAAGTACAGCTATAACAATGTAACTAAATGTAGTTAAGCAGTGTAACTAGATACAGTTAGAACAGGACAGGGTAACTATATACAGATATATACAGGTAGTGCAACATATGCTCATGAATATCAAAGGTGTGTAGCTATTGTTTCGATAGCGTATTAGCTGACAATAATGTGAAGAGACGCTATTTGTCTGGGGGATCTGAGTTTGGAGGGTTAGGTTTCGAACTTGTGTGGTTGTTATTTGTGGGTTGCCTATATAAGGCACTGGAAGTGGTTTGCTGTGGATAGTGCTCCTGATCAGTGTAGTATTGTAGGAAGAGGTGATGTTTGATTGCCTTCCTAAATTGTAAGAAGTCATTGATAGCCCTGATAGCTGGGGGTATTGCATTCCAATAGGTAGGTGCGTAAAGCGAAAACGCTCTGGACCTGGCTGCTTATGAGCATTTTGTGATGTGATTTGGTAGGGTCAAAGTATTTATAGCAGCTGATCTTCTTGCTCTGTTGGAGGGTGTCATCTGGATGAGGTCGCTGACTGATGTAGAGGAGCAATTGTTTACGGCTTTGAATGTCAAAGACATCACCTTGAACGTGATTCTGCTTTTGATTGGAAGCCAGTGCAGGTTCTTTAGTATTGGTGTTATATGTTCCCTCCTTGATGCACCATGAAGGATTCTGGCAGCTGCATTCATGGCAAGTTGCATTGGATTTATTGTGGCTTTTGGAAGGCCGTGTAATATGGCGTTCGCATAATCAAAGTGCGGAGTCACTAGGGCTTGGTATACTGTCCGAAAATCTTCGGGTTCCAGTAGCTGTCTCAGGTGGCGAAGAGTTCTGATTTTGTTATATACTGCTTTTACCATATTGCTTATCTGGGCCTTCATGTTGAGTTTTTGATAAAGGATGACTCCAAGATACCAAATTGATGGTTTGCTTATGAGTTCCGCATCCCTGACTTTCAGGGTGCTAGGTGGAATGAATGATGAATTTCTAGTGATGAAAAGGACCTCTGTCTTTTTAAAGTTTATTCTTAGCTACTGTGTATGTAACCAATCTGTGACCGCATCGAAACAGGCAGAGAGGGGCGTGAGGTCTGGTTTGTCTAGTAGGAAAGGCATGAATAGGAGAACATCGTCGGTGTAGATCAGGCAGTTAATGTTGAAGGATTTGACGAGATTGCATATGGGCTGCATGTAAATGTTGAATAGTAAGGCAGACAGTGATGATCCTTGTGGAACTCCTTTTTCTTGGAGGAAAGGTGCGGAGGTGGAGGGACCGGAGCGTACATGTTGCCAACGATCTGTCAAGTATGAAGCACACCAATTTAGAGAGTTTCCCTGAATGCCCTTCTCACTGAGTCGGGAGATGAGTATTTCATGACATACCGTGTCAAAGGCTGCTGCAATGTCCAGGAAGATCAGAGCGAACCCTTGTTTAATGTTGTCCAATCCAATGGTAAGTGTGTTGAATAATGTGGTCAGGAGGGTTTCGACACCATGCGATTCTCGAAATCCATGTTGGCAAGGGTCGAGAGGGGCACTTGTTTCGATATGATGGTTGAGTTGCTGTTGAACAACCTTCTCAATGATTTTCGCCAGAAGCGAGATACTTGATATGGGCTTGTAGGAATCCATCCGTGCTGGGTCTAATTTGCTATTCTTTAGTAATGGTCTTATCGCTGTCTGTTTTAGGTTTTTGGGGAATGTCCCCGTTGAGAAGGATAGACTAATGAGTTTTGAGAGGAAAGGGCTGAGTTCGTTTCGCAGGGATTTTATCCAAGATGCCGGACATGGGTCATTCGGTGCTGTGGTGGTGTTTATGGAAGATATGATGTCCTGTATGTATCTTGCAGAAGGTGCAGAGAACTCAGTGATGGAGTGTTTGGTGGTAGTTGTTGCTGTACATTGTGGGGTTGTTAGGGGAGAGTTGTGTGTGATCATTGTGTTTGACTGGTTAGCCTTGGTGTGAAGGAAGTCGGCATATTCCTGGGGGTCAGAAAGGTTTGTTTGTGTGGAAGAGGGCTCCTTTGATAATGTCTTGACTAGGCTGAAGAGCTCGTGGGGCTTGTTTAATGAGCGTTGTAGTAACTCTGCATGGAATTGTTTCATTCTAGCTGTTACGTCTGCTCGGTGTCTTTTTAGGTGTTCATTGTACATTACTAGTTTCTCAGTTGATCGGGATCGCCGCCACGATCTTTCGAGCCTCTTTAGCTTAAGTAGTGATGTTCGGAGTTCAGGAGAGAACCACGGCGCATTTTTCCTTTTTCTTACCACTTTCTTAGTGATGGCTGTTTTGATATCTGCATCAAGGCAGGAATTCCATGAAGTAATCATGTCATCCAGGCATTGATGTGGAGGGTTTTGCAGTGGCTGAATTTTAATCAAGGTGTCCTCCATGTTGAATTGCTGGAACCGCTTTGAAAATGAGACAGTGGGTTTGTTTGTGGCATGGTTAATATTTTGTAATTGTTGTGATGGCATCTGAAATAATATCAGGCTGTGGTCGGACCATGGTACAGGGCTGACAGTGAGGTCTTTCTTGAGTGTGGCGTCGATTATTCCTCTAGGGGCGAATATTAGGTCAAGTTTGGTACCTTTTACATGTGTGGGGGAGTTTACTATTTGGATATATCCTAACTCAGTAAGTGCTTCTGTGAAGGCCTCTGCGAGGTTGTCCTGAAGCGAGGGGAGGTTGAAGTCTCCCATCACCCAGTTTTGGGCATGTGGGTTCTGGGGGTTTCCAGCAGAGTCGATGATGGTGGATAGATCATCCGGGGCAGGAGATGGGGCCCTGTAGATCAGACTGATGTTGCTGTGTACCGTGTACCGGATGCCATGTGGCCCAGGAGCCGCAGGTAGTGTCTGGCGGAAACATGAGAATTGCTCTGAACCTGGTTGACCAAGTCCATCAGTCTGTGGGCCCTGTCCTCGGGCAAGTAAGCTCTTGCCTGCAGGGTGTCTAATCTTGCCACATAAACTCTAGGTTCTGAGAGGGGAGCAAAGTGGACTTTGCTTAGTTTATGACAAAGCCCAGATGCTGAAGAAGAGAGACAGTGTGAAGAGTGGCTTGTCTGGCCTCCTGAAGAGACTGGCCCCTGATGAGCTAGTCGTGCAGGTATGGGAAGACAAAAATTCCCTGATTCCTGAGATAGGCCGCTACCACCGCCAGACATTTGGTGAAAACCCTGGGGGCAGAGGTTAGGCCAAAGGGAAGTACCCTGTACTGAAAATGGTTTCCTCCCACCACAAATCTGAGATATTGTCTCTGGTCTGGATGAATGAGTATGTGAGTATAAACATCCTTTAGGTCTAAGGAGTATAGCCAGTCTCCCTGCTTGGAGGTAGGGCAGCAGTATCCCAAGAGTAAGCATCTTGAACTTTTCCCTCTCCAGAAACTTGTTTAGGTTTCACAAGTCTAGGATAGGCCACAGGCCTCCTGTCCTTTTTGGTACCAGGAAGTACCTGGAGTAGAAGTCTTGCCCTTTCAGGTGGTGAGGCACCGGTTCCACCGCCTGTTCCTTTAGTAGACTTGCCAACTCCTGAAGGAGGAGGTTTCTGTGCAGAGGGAGTCTTGGAGGCTCCCCTGGAAAGTAGGAGGGGGGGCTATCTGGTGGAAGTGGAGCATGTAGCCCTTTTGGACTATGCTGAGGACCCAGGTATCCCCTGTGATGGCTGGCCACCTGTAGGCGCACAGGGTCAGCCGACCTCCTGTGCTGAGTGGAGCCAACTGTGGAGAAGAGGCTATGCTGTGGGAGTCAAAATCCTGCTCCCTGCTATGCAGGAGCCGGAGCTGGTGGCTTGAGGGTCTTCTGCCTACGGGGCCCATGTCCCTGCCCCTTGGCCTGCTGGCCCTGTTGGGGACCTGGAGAGGCCTGATATTGAGGGTAGGATTTGTAGGCAGCACCCTTCCTCGGGAAAAAGGGCTTCTTTCCCGAGCCCTTCTTTTTTTGAGAAGGGGCAGAAGTCTTTCTGGACAGCCTTGTCCTGGTGAGAGTCTCAGTCTTGATTTCTGCAGCCTTTTCAGTCATGGGCTTACCGAATAGGTTGTCACCTCAGCAGGGGACATCGACCAACTTGTCCTGCACCCATGACTCCAGGTCCGATGACTGTAGCCAGGCATGACGGTGTGCACCGATGCCGGCCGCGGCTACCCGGGCCGAAGCCTCGAAGCCATCATAGGCTGCTCGAGAGATAAACTTTGAACACTCTCGGATCCCTGTCGACAAGGCCTTGAATCTCTGCAAGGGCTCCTCGGAGAGGCCAGCTGAGAACCCGGCAATCTGCTTTGCCAGGTCTCGTAGGTACATGCCCATGTACAGCTGTTAAGTCTCGACACGGCAAGATAGCATAGAGCCCTGGAAGCACTTTCTACCGAGGGCATCCAGGTTCCGGGCCTCCCGTCTGGGGGGCACCGAGGAGTGCATCTTCTGACTCTTCAGGCCGTGCATTGCCGATTCCACAACCATGGAATTGTGCGGTAGCTGCGCCTTTTGGAACCCAGGGCTCTTACGGACTCGATAAATGGAATTGACCCGTTTGCTAAGAACCGGCGCCGAGGCCGGTGCCTCCCACATACGGAAGAGCAGCCATTCCAGCATCGGAGGAACCGGTACAGTAAAGGCTTCCTTCGGAGGAAAGTCATACTGGAGGGCATCGAGCTCCTCAGCGTCCGCAGGGTATGCCAAAGCCTTGGCCATGTCCCTCATGAAGTCCAAGAACCGGGTATCCTCCGGGGGGGACCTTCTCCAAGGCTTGGACTCCGGTGAGTCCGAAGGGACGCACCGGGTCTGGAAGGTGTCTGGAGACTCCTCGTCCTCCGTCTCCCACACCAACTCCTCCTCCGAGGAGTCGAGCAGCTCCGGCCGTGTGGGCTTCGGTGCCACCCGCCCCAACGCCGAGGGCACCGGCGTCGATGACCTCGGTCCTGCACGGGAGGTCGAGGGGGACCTCGACCGAGGATCGACTCGAGACTTGATGGATTCGAGGATCGGCTCGGTCTCCGGGGTCGACTTAGACGTTGAGGTCCCGGTGGTCGGGGCAGATGCACCGGTCAGACCTGCAATCAGCACCCGCTGCTGTTCCATGAAGGCAGCTAAGCTGCTCTCCAAGGCCGTCAACCTGAGTCCAAGCTCAGGAGACCCAGCAGCCTCCGACTCGGGCCCCGATGGTATCGGGCCCAACGTCGGCTCTCCCGGAGGAGAGTCCACGAGGACAACAACACTTAGGTGACTCGGGGACTCCGGCTCCATACGAGGTAGCTTGGACAGCCTCTCCGACTCTGAGAGCCTGGGGGGGCGGTCAGGGCTACGTGACCTGGCCCTCGAGGACCCAGGAGCTTCCACCAACACCTCCCTCATGAGCTTCTTCTTCCTTTTGTGCTCCCTGGTGGGAGACCCCCTTTCAGAGGAACCCTGACGGCGCTCAGGTTCGGACTCCCGGGATGTCGAGGCCTCTGACGAAGTCCGGGCCCAGACGGACGCGGACTCCTAGAAAATTCTTTCACGTTGATGCTGACGATTCCGAAGTGCCTTTGATGACATTTTTCTGCACGGGCCACAGGCCAGCGGGTCATGGTCGGGCCCGAAGCATCAGAGGCATCTGTCATGTGTATCGGTGAGAGACATACGTTTCTTGCACCGATCACATTTTTTGAACCCGCTGGCAGCCATTGGGGGAAAAAGGGCCCCTGCAAGGTCAAAAGACCGGGCTGCCAGTGAAAATAAAAAAAAGGCGCGAACGCTAGTCACAAAGGACAAAAAACGAAAAAAAGAATACCGGACTCGATACCCGTGTACCGAGCCCAGGTGGTAAGGGGAACCGGCATCGAACCAGATCAGAAAAAGCGAAAATCGCAGAAAAAATCTACTTTTACCGGGTGACACGAACTCACGTCCATTAGGCTCCGCGGAAAAAGAAAGACTGAGCAAGATGGCACCCTTGGGCGGGATGGGGACCGCGCATGCGCGCTGCATTCCCAAAGGCTTTCTTTGAAAGCTGGGGAAATGCTCCGCACGAAGGCTCCATCGGCGCCGACTCACCCATATGTGAGGACTGACTTCCTGCTTGGTCCTGGAGAATGACTCGATAGCACTTAACAACAACATGTCAGTGAAATATATGGGAAATATATGTGTAGACCTTTGACTTGTCCCAGGCCACTCCCTAACCATGCTTTGAAAATGTCCCTTTACAATTTTTACAAAGTAAGGACATCCATGGGCAAATTCAGCTCTTTCTAAAATGTCCTTTTAAATGTGGATGCAATTTCTACATATAAATGCCTGACTTTACATGTGAAAACTGCAAATAAGGGGGCTAGTGCAGAAACATTACCGCACATTTTGCGCATATTGACCACTGCACCACAATGCAGAAAGGGGATTGGTGTAAGCATTACCTGGCACAAATAGATGCGCAGATAGTAATGTGTCACCTATTAACATGTATTCAGATGACATGGTAATGAGATCATTAGTTATTCCATCTGGATGCAAAGTGCACTGAAGACAAAAATCCCAAACATAGAGTTCAGTAGAGCCATTATTCAAACATCTGATTGGCAGTGTAGAAGAAACTTCCAGCATGAAAAATTTGTCCTGTATAGAACAAAACAGATGAGTATGTAGGAGAACAGAAATGTTTTCTGGTGCGATTTACCCACTTGTGGCTTTGAGCTCTGTGCTCAACCATTCTTACACAATGTACATGCACCCTCCACAAACCACTGTTTTGGGCACTGAAAAGCACACAACTTCCCCAACACCAAGCAGGTAAACACTTATTACTCTGGGCTGAAAATTGTTAAATATAATAAACTGTTATTTTAGTTTTAGCTACAGATATATCACCACTAGCGCATAAGCTTTCTGTGCATGTGTCTGGTGTCTGCTGCACATTTAGCATAGAAGTCTTGCGTATCTCATTTATTTATTTAACAAGTTTTTTATACCGCTTTATCATTTAGTCAAAGCAGTTTACATTGTAACTTAAACTTGGTAATATAATTAAACAGGGACATTGATAACTTGGATTTTTCTGAGACAATGAAGGGTTTAAGTGACATGCCCAAGGCCAGAAGGAGTCCTAGTGGGAATCAAACTATTTGCATACATTTGGCTTATAGCATACCATGCATAACTTTTGCAGTGCTCTTGTGATAGAAAACTCTGCGCACAGCTTTTAGTGCATGGCTGTAATGCCGGCTTTCTGCATCGGCCTAAGGTGTCTAAAACAACCCTCAGAACCTCTTGTAAAATAGGTGCAGGACTGCACATTGATGGCTCTCCACATCCAGAGGGAACAGCAATTTTAAAAAAGCTGCACATGAATAAGTAAAACGTTACCCTAGCCCACATATGTGTGGGAACAGCTTTTTAAAATTGCTGCTCCCCCCAATGTGAACTCATGCCCTGATCCTGCAGCACTAGTCCCCTTCTCTCCCAATCATCATAAGAACATAAGAAATGCCATTTTGGGTTAGACCAAGGTCCATCAAGCCCAGTATCCTGTCTCCAACAGTGGCCAATCCAGGTCATAAGTACCTGGCAGGTTACCAAAAAGGTACACAGGTTCCACAGTGCTTGTCCTGGGGTAAGCAGTGGATGTTTCTGGCCCTCTTTAATAATGGTTTATGGACCTTTCCTCTAGGAACTTGTCCAAACCTTTTTTAAAGCCAGCTACACTAACAGCTTTTACTATTTTCTCTTATTAGTCCTAAATGGGTTGCATTGTAGCTTCATTGTGTGTCCTCTAGTCTTTCTACTTTTTGATGGAGTAAACAACTGATCTATGTTTACCTGTCTACTCCATTCATTAATTTATAGACCTCTATCATATCTCCCCTCAGCCGTCTCTTTTCAAAGTTGAAAAGCGCTAACCTTTTTAGCCTCTCTTCATAGGGTTATCCTTCCATCTCCTTTACCATTTTGGTGGCTCGTCTCTGTACTTTTTAAAATTCTCCTATATCCTTTTTAAGATACGGTGACCAGACCTGCACACAATATTCAAGGTGCGGTTGCACCATGGAATGATAGAGGCATTTTAATATCTTTGGTTTTATTCTCCATTCCTTTCCTTATGATTCCTAGCATTCTATTTGTTTTCTTGGCTGCCACTGCATACTGGGCAGAGGGTTTCAAAGTATTATCCACTATGATGCCTAAATCCTTTTCCTGGGTGGTGGTTCCTAATGTAGAACCTTGCATCGTGTAACCGTAGTTTGGGTTATTCTTCCCCAAGTGCATAACTTTGCCCTTGTCCACATTAAATTCTATCTGCCGTTTGGATGTCTAGTCTTCCAATTTATCAAGGTCCTCTTGCAATTTTTCACAATCCTCTTGTGTTTTAACAACTTTGAATAGTTTTGTGTCATCTGCAAATCTGATCATCTTGCTTGTTATTCCCATTTCTGGGTCATTTATGAATATGTTAAAAAGCAGCGGGCTCAGCACAGATCTCTGGAGTGCTCCACTATTCACCTTTCTCCATTGAGAAAATTGTCCATTTAGCCCTACTCTCTGCTTTCTACCTTTTAACCAGTTCCTGATCCACAATAGTACACTGCCTCCTATCCCATGACTTTTTAATTTTGCAGCGAGTCTTTCAGGAGGGACCCTGTCAACAGCTTTCTGAAAATCCAGATACACTGTATCAACCAGCTCACCTTTATCTACCTGTTTATTAACACCTTAAAAAAATAACACAGATTAGGAAGACAAGATCTTCCCTGGCTAAATGCATGCTGGCTTTTTCCCATTAACCCATGACTATCTATATGTTCAGTAATTTTATTCTTTATAATGGTTTCTACCATTTTGCCTGGTACAGATGCGAGGCTCACTCATCTGTAGTTTCCCAGATCACCCTTGGAACCCCTTTTAAAATCTGGAATTACATTGGCCATTCTCGAGTCTTCATGTACTATAGATGATTTTAATGATTGATTGTTCACAGATTAGTAATAGTAGGTCTGTAATATCATATTTCAGTTCTTTCCGCACCCACAGATGTATACCATCTGGTCCAGGTGATTTGCTACTCTTTAGATTATCAAATAATTGTAATACATATTTCCGGTTCATTGAAATTTGTTTCAATTCATCCTCCCCCCCACTTGACAGTGGTCTCCTTCACCTAACTTCCAATCTCCCTCCCCCTTCAGGTATCCAACATCCCTCCAAAATATGCCATCATCCCCACCCCCAGACATCCAAACTCTCAAGTCACAGCATCCCCCTTCCACTGGTAGAAAGACTCTCTCCCCCACAAAGCTCCCAGGAGATGCCTATCAGGGAGGTCCAGCTGTTAGGCTGCATGTTGGAAGTTAGGAGACAACTTTTTCTTTATGCTGGGATGTGCAGAATGGGAAATCTCCCAAGTTAACTGGTTGAAAGTAAAGGAACAGTTATCAAGAAGGATTTTTACATGGAGATAGAATGCACAACAGTTATTTTTGTTTCCATACATGTTCTTACTTACTGCTGTGCACATATTAGAGTAAAGAAAATGTAATGTGCAAACAGTAAAACCTTTTGCATACTATGTTAGGAGATGTTTTACAATACAAACTGAAAAAAAAATGCCATGAGCTTTATTGCTTGAGCTCCCTAATTTCCTACTATGAAAGTAAAAAAACAATGCAGATATTCATAAAGGAAAACCAAAACTAGCAAAATCCTATACATTTAGGAAGCACAGTATGAGGCCAACCATACAGGTTTACAAGACTAAGTACAGACGGACACTAGAGCATATAAATGGGATAATATCCAAAATATCTACATTTGCTCACTTAAAAATGACATTTGTAAATTGCTCCCCCTCCTAAGTATGAGTAATAAAGGGTTAAAGAGGCAGAATACAAGTGGTGTTTTCATTTTGAAACCACTGTATGAACTTTGCTTTTGCTTTAATGCTGCTATGAAGTTCATGAAGTGCATACTGGGAGTTTCATTTTTTATTTTTATTGTTTATTGTTTGTGAATTTATTTTATATAATTTCATGCAGGGTTTTTTTTGAGGGCGTACATGATGAAAGGCCTAGCAATCTATTTCCAATCATATCTTACCAAGAAAACCCAGGGGCTGCTAGGTCACCAGGAGTCAGCACTGACTTGACAGCACTTTAAAACAAAACAAAATATAGTGGTACAGAGTATTAGCACTTTTCCCATTGCCTGCTAAAATTGATCCATGGTCCTCATGAATTAATGAGAGAGCCTTGCATATGGGTACCGGTACCTTTTTTCTTAGGAAAAATTCACTCATTCATATGCCTTTTGTATTTATTTTATGAGGGTTTTGTATTTTAATTAATTTTATTGTTGTTTACATTAAGAGGCCTATTTACTAAAGTATGATAAAGTTTTGCAGTTATCGTGCATTAGTTGCAAAGTTTAACGCATAGGAAACTACAGAGCTTGAGCGGCAACTGTTGGGACTGTGGCCATCATCTGCCACGGGGAAGACATTTACTGCACACTTTAAGTGCATTGCTGATAGCATGGTTGCATTTATGCTATCAGTAATGCATTAAGAAAGTGTTACTATTAACCCCCCCATGACATCATACAGCAACCCTTCCCTTCCCCTGCCAGCAGGCTACAATAACCCCCTCCTACCCACCTCTGGACTCTTCTTCTAGTTTTTACTGGAGTGTCTCAGTGGTTAATGGGGGTCAGAAGCGATGTTCAGGTGTTTTTCCCATTGGCGACTCTAGTTTGGAATGGTGATTCTGATTTAGCAGTAATCCTCATTTGGCAGCTTGACCCTTAGTCTACCATGTTATTTTGACCCCAGGCTGCCAATGGGACAGAATTTGTCTGGGCAGCACTCCTGCTCTCCACTAGCCATCAGGATCCCCCAGTAAGAGCCAAGGGAGGCCCAGGAGGGTGGGAAGCTTGTTGCAGCCTGCTGACTGGGGGAATGGGGGGAACAAAAAAGGTGAGAGGGTTGCTGTATGATGTCGGGGGGGGGGGGGGCAGTCAGGGGGTAGAGGTTCTTATACTGGTGTTGAGGGCCTGTTGGGGTGGGGTGGCATATTTGGGAGGGATGTTGGATACCTGAAGGGGGAGGGAGATTGGAAGTTAGGTGAAGGAGACCACTGTCAAGTGGGGGGGAGGATGAATTGAAGCAAATTTCAATGAACCGGAAATATGTATTACAAAAAGAGTAGCAAATCATCTGGACCAGATGGTATACATCTAAGGGTGCGGAAAGAACTGAAATATGATATTACAGACCTACTATTACAGACTTACTATCACCTCCTGAGGAGAGGGTAAGTGCTCCCATGCTATCTGCAAGCAGTGACAGTACATGGAAACTTACTGTATGTGAACTGCAAGATGCAGTCCATGCCTGTAACTGCCCATTCTCCACCCCTTTTGTGGCAAGCAGTTACCTTGCGAATTAGCACATGTTGAGAGGGTAATTCTGTAAGGGATGGCTGGATTAATGCACATTTTTACACATTAATTATGCCTGCATGGATTTGATTTTATAACATAGGTGTGTAAACGGTTGCTTAAAATGTGTAAATTAATCCTCAGTCACTCACAGAATCTCTAGAGCTGGTGTAAATGACCATATTCTATAAAATACGCATGTAAATATATGCTTTGCTTATGTGCAAGCCCAAAATGAAAGGATGCATGATCGGCCTGACACACGTACTTTTCAGAATGGCGAAGGTTATTCTTGTGCACCTTTGAGGTGATTTACACACATAAACCACTAGAATACAGTAATTTGGGCACATAAACAAGCCTGCAGATCCTGTTGCCCCTTATAGAATTCTCTCTTAAGTGTCACAGCTGTGCAATAACTACTACTGCAGCCATGCAACAATTGTTACCATGCGCTAATTCATGCTGTAATTGCTTATTGCATTTCAGTAATCTGGCCCCTAATTGTTTTATGTTATTTTAATTTAATATTACCTTGTTGGATTGTTCAAAAAGTGGTTAATCAAATTCAATAAACAAAAACAAAATGAATTTGCAGGTTCTTCCAGATCTGCAACTTCCCTAGAAAGTTTGATTATTGCCTTCAAAATTGCTGTTAGAATTTCTGTATTGGCTGAATAAAGTAGGGGAGGGTTTAATAAATACAGAAAATATATCCTTGAAGGCTCACTGTGGCAAGAAGGTAACATTTAATAATGTTTGTGTTTCCTTTTAAGGTTTTATTTTTCATAGTGATTTCTTCTCTAAAAAAGTTCTCAACTCGAACAGTATATGCTCCTTTTTGACCAACATGTACTCTCTCTCTCTGTTTACTTAACATCTCGGTGTGAACAATAAGCTGGATGTCATTACAGATCCTTTAGAACACTTATTCTGGGGGCATCTCCTGCATTCAACATCCTGAAAATTTAGGCCAATTAAAGTTTTTCTACAGATTGAGAATCATCCAGAAATGCGACTAGCCGATGTGCGGGGAGCTCTGGACAGGGGCGGAGAGTAGGTAGGTTGGAGGCAGGCACGCAACCCCAGACGTACAGGGCCTATCTAGGTCCTGGCCCTGTATGTCCAGCGAGTGAAGGATGGCCGGGGAACTTATTCCACCTCAGAGATGGAATAAGCCCCACAATGTTGGCAGCCAGCAATGGAAGACTCCCCCGAACAGGTGAGCCGATGCAGGAGGAGCCCTACCCTCCCCCCCCCCCCCCGATCCTGGCCTTGGCAGGCCCCTCTGGGGGTCAGAAGACAGGAAAAGGACTTTGTGTGTGGTGCGGGGAATTGGGGCTCCTGCATGGCATCCCGCTGCCATGGCGACAGGACGCCATGGCATGGGGCTCCAGCAGGAGCATGGGGAGGGTTAGCTGGGGTAGGCACAGCATATCAGGGCCCATCCAAGTGCCCTGGATTCTGCTCCTGCGAGTTCAGAATCAGGGGCAAATCCGGCCCACCCAGATTTTGGACAGGCCGAACGTCCCCTTATCAGAATTGGCCTCAGTGTGACTTTTTTACTCACACGCTTTCTTAATAGGAGTAGTTATGACTACCAATGCTTTCAAGTGATTGAAAAGACATGGAACAAACAAAATGGAGAAGGGCTATTCTTCCTTATGAGTGAGAAAATCTTAGATATCATATCTGGGCGTACATAATGAAAAGGGTCCAACTTATGCTCTCGTGGGCTCTCAGTTCATGCTATGAGACTTTTATCATTGCACCTATCTGTAGAGTACTAATGTCCTTAATTTTAATGGCAATGTTAGTTTCAATAATAATTTAAGATGACAAACCACAAAACTTCCATGACGTATTTTTGGGGGACAGCGGAAGGGCGGTCGGGTAAGGTTTGCCTCTTTGCAGATGATACCAAAATCTGCAATAGAGTAGACACCCAGGAAGGTGTAGATAACATGAGGAGGGATCTAGCTAAGCTTGAAGAATGGTCTAGAATTTGACAGCTGAGATTTAATGTTAAAAAATGCAAGGTAATGCATTTGGGCTGCAGCAATCCAAGGGAGCAATATAGTATAGGGGGTTAAGTACTTTTGTCCACTACAAAAGAGCGGGATCTAGGCATGATTGTGTCTAATGATCTTAAAGTAACTAAACAGGTAGAAAAGATGACTGTAAAAGATAGAAGGATGCTTGGTTGCATAGGGAGAGGAATGGCCAGCAGAAGAAAGGAGGTGATAGTGCCTCTGTATAAATCTCTGGTGTGACCTCATTTGGAGTATTGTGTGCAATTCTGGAGACTGCACCTTCAAAAGGATTTAAACAGGCTGGAATCAGTACAGAGGGTGGCTACTAAAATGGTTAGTGATCCTCACTATAAAGCATATGAGGACAGATTTAAGGATCTTAATATGTACACCTTAGAGGAAAGGCGGGATAGAGGTGATATGATTGAGACGTTTAAATCCCTCCATGGCATAAATGCACAGGAGGAGAGCCTCTTTCAATTGAAAGCAAGCTCTGCTACAAGGGGACATGGGATGAGGGTGAGAGGGGATAGATTCAGGAGTGATATGCAGAAATATTTCTTTACGGAAAGAGTGGTGGATCTGTGGAATAGTCTCCCAGTGGAGGTGGTAGAGATGAGGACAGTATCTGAATTCAAAGAAGCATGGGACAAACACAGAGGATCTCTAAAGGAAAAAAAGGGGACTGTTATAGTGGTTGATATGGAAGGACAGACTAGACTGGCCATGTGGTCTTTTTCTGTCATCATGTTTCTATGCTTGCATAGCTGCAAATTTTGGTGGTAATGTTTACCTGCAGACTTTGCACCAGTAATCAAAGAAAGATACAGTATATGTGTACTTTCATTTTGAAACCTGCCAACGCGAAACGTACCTGCAGACACCTGCATCTCTTTTTTCTGTGGGGACTTTTTGCTATCAAATCAATACGCATAATTTTGAAAACGATAATGTATGCACACTGCTTCAATTCCTGCCCTCACATCCTGGAAATGACTTTGCTAAAAGGCAGGTAAAATTGATACAGTATGGAGAAACAAATCTACTTTTGCCTTCCCTAGGTCAATTTGAAATAAGAGGAAATATTCGCTTTAGGAAAGAATGATGGGCCCGATTTTCGAAGGCAGCTATACAGGTAGCAGCCCATGTTACCCATGTAAATGCTTTAGCCGGGATTTTCCAAAGGCACCTACATGGGTAGTGCCTTTGGAAAATCCCGGTTAAGTCCTTAATGCGCCCAGATGCTATGCGATTAGCACTGGGGCGTGTTTGGGGCATTCTGGAGTGGAGCGGGAGCAGAGGAAAGGGCTACGTGGGTAGCAGCGATTTTCAATGCTACCTGGTTAGCCCTCGGCGCCTTAAAGATAGGTGAGGTTTTTCCTCGCCTATCTTTGATGTCCTGGGGCTAACCGGGTAGCATCAAAAATTGTTGCTAGCCGCTTAGCCTAGGTGGCTGCCGGCATGTCCAACCAAACCTGGATTTTCACTTCTGTTGCCATGGAAGTAAACATCCAGGTTAAGGGGGTTGGCAGGCAGGCTATACGCCAACACTGCGCATAGCCTGCAGAAATGAAAATTGGGCCTGATTTCTGGTTGTACTGACATAGAGAACCCTACTATGAAATCTTCTGACAAACTTGAAATAATCAGTGAAATGTCTCCATTATGAATTCTGAAAACAATGAATGAAAATACCATGCAATTTTAAATATATGCTGATTGACACTCAATGACCTTCAAAAGAAATGTGACAAGTATAACAAAGACATTATTCTAATAGTGTGACGACACCAAAATAGAATAGATCCTACATGTAATTCTTGATGATCAAACTATATGTGTTTCTAATACTGATACTTCAGGAACTAGGGCAAAATAGAATTTTGCTGTATTCAAAGAACAATGAATGAAGAGGATGAGGAGAATCCAGGATCATAACCATTTTAGTTAGTTAGTAACTGTTGCTACTGGCCAGTGGCCTGGAGATTATTGCTGAAATTTCAAATCAAAGTGGATATCTTGAAGTAATTTCTTAGTTGACAGACACATTTTAAATAAGAAACCAGTTGCTTCTGCTTTGTCGAGCATTGTATCTGAACTGAAAGGAACAGACCCAAATTGGCACTTAAATAGTACAATGATTTTTAAAAGATGCATGTATATTAGATGAGGAAGGGTGAGGAAACTGATCAAGGCCAATAATCGTTTCCTGTAACTTTAAAAACTGTCTTATTTAAGAAAATAATGTGACTTATTTACATCACTTTTCAAGTGCAAACTGTTACCATGATTCACATAGTCTACAGTGACTCCCACTAATGAAGAGCTTTTGCTTTACAAATTCTAATATAATTCTGCATACCTGATAAAATGGTCGGCATCTCCTGTGCAAACTGATAAACATTTTTTTGTTCCTACCTTTTGTTTGTGGTTACAAAATGATGAAAAATAAAATAAGCACAAAAATGTCTGCCACAAGTTGTGGCCCCC
This sequence comes from Ichthyophis bannanicus, assembly GCA_033557465.1. Lineage (NCBI taxonomy): Eukaryota > Metazoa > Chordata > Amphibia > Gymnophiona > Ichthyophiidae > Ichthyophis > Ichthyophis bannanicus. Next base: position 923,919,543 of record CM066033.1, read on the forward strand.
CCACAAGTCTTTGTTACCGAACTACAAGGCAGGAAACACACAGTTTTGAAGGGCCAATGCATTCATCATGGCAGAAGGCACCACAGCCCTTGCACATGATCATGGCTTTTAACCTGCAGTAGCATTTAGAAGAAGAGTCATCCATATTGCTGTCTTCGGTAAAGGCCTGAACAGAGATGGGTTGACCATGACTGCCAGTCTGGCTAGTAGGGATTGTTGTTACAGTTACAGAGAAGGACATAATGTTCCCAGTATTGTTTGGACCTTGGTGGCAAGTTGACTGCAGGATGGGGCCATGGTTCATATCTGGAGAGGTGGAAACATTGATTGTACCTCCATAAGCAGGTCTAATAAGGTGTGCAGTGTTTCCATATATCCTTTGAGATTGTAAAGATGAAAACAACTGAGACTGATGCATTTCACAATCCACAGGTCGGAGAGAAGTCTTATAGAACTCAGATGTATGATGTAAAATTTTCCCTCCTCCTAGGACATTTGCCAGTCTAACTTGGGCTGCCGGGAAGAAACCTTTGGCAGAGGTGGATCTATCATAAACTTGGTCTCCTGGCAAGTAATGAAAACCTTCTTTTTGAATTGTTCCTTTTTCAGTGGAGTTTGCATCCAATTTTACATTCTTGCTCGGAGTATAATATTCAAATAGATCTTCTACACTATGGGATGCTGGACTTTTTTCTAAATGATCAGAGATCTGAGAGGTAAGGGGCTGCATTTTGATCATGATGTGTTCATGCTCATCTGCTATATCTTCACTGTCTACATCTGTTACATCATCATCATTACTGTCATCCACAGCCTCTCTTTCACATTCCCTGCATTCCATTTTGGCCGTATTAGCAGGACCATTTAGACACACACAGCTGTCTAAATTCATGGCAGGAGCCCTTCTGAAGCTGTCAAGAACTCTGCCATAGGTAGAAATATTTAACAAGTAGTGGCCAGTCATAGCAGGTTTTGAAGTCCGTCTGCCCATAAAACCTAGCATAAACCTCTGACTAGTGGAAATGTCTTCTAATTGAAATCCTGAGTGACTGAGATTGAACTGTGCAGGATGTGGGGCCGACACAGAATTCTGCTCTTGTGCCCTCTTGATCAGAGTCTGTAGAATCTGCTCTTGGGTTGCTTTGTTGGGTGCCTCATGGCCTTGGGATTGGTCAGTGCTTACCTCCCTCAGATCCTTTCCTGAGAAGAGATGCAGGATCCTTTGGCTCTGGGGCAGCTGCACGTTCTGGCAGAGGATTCTTTCAAGCTCTTGCCTTGCTAGGTATGATTGTTTTGCATCTCTTTCCTCACTTTCATTGTCATTTCCTACTGATGGAAATACTGGAGTGCTTACAATGCTGGGTGCCTTTCTTTCTTCAAATGGAGCCAGAGGAACAGTTTTCATTTCTACTTTGGTGAGTGGCTTAGGCAGAATCTGTTCTAATGGGACTTCCTTCCCTTGAAGCAGCTGGGTAACAAGGGGATTATTAGCAGGAATGTTGGAGCTTGCCCTAGGAAGGAGACCACTTGTGCTTGAGGGATCTTTCTGAGTTTTAAGGCTAGAGATTGCTGGCAAAATGCTACAAGCTATTGCAGATGACATAGTAGATTCTATAGTATGGGCCTCAGATGCAGTTGGCATATCAGAGTCTAATAAAATCATTGTGGCAGATTTACCAATAGTAACAGATGACAGTGAGGGTCTCACAGGTAATGTTTTGCCCAAGTTAATACTTGGGCTCGTTTTTGCAATAGCAGAAGATGCTGTAATGGTTACATTATTATTGGCATTTGTTTTGGATTCAGCCTCATTCTCTGGTTTATAACCTACAAGTGATGCTTCTAAGCTCTTTGTTGAAGATATGGCTGATCCTGTTGGAATTGAAGGCTCTCTATCCCTTCTGGTATTGATATACGTTTTTAAGAAGCTTGAACCAAACGTTGCTTTTGAAACTGGATTTACAGTCCCATCTGTGCTGCGCAGATCAGCACTCTTTTGTGCATCTGTGTTTGCTTCCTTTAATGGTATGTGGCTTGTGTTAATTACTGTAGCTCTGGATTGTACTGGGGCGGTTTGCTGTAATTGTGCTCTTGAGGCAGTGTGAGCTGATGCCTGTTGTATGGCTTGCATTTCGGTTTGGAACTGGGCTCTGGGGTAATGAAATATAGGCCTTCTCGAACCTCCCCCTCTTCCAGTTCTTCCCAAATCCAGTGTGTTCCCGGCATTTCCATTTTCATCGGTTCTACTTGTACTACTCTCCCCTCCTCCTGGACCTCCACCTCCTGGACCAGGCCCTGGGATGGTCCCCCCAAAAGAGGCTGCTGTAGCTGCAGCTGCTGCAGCTGCTGCTCTCTGGGCTCTAGCCAGCTGGGCTTTTGCTTTAATGTCTGCCAGGGTCCTGGCACCTGTTCTTCCTGGACTATTAGTGGCGGATAGTAAACCAACCCCGGGAGAGACCTGACTTCCTGGAAATGGCATTGAAGAGATTCGTGGGAAAGGAATCTGAAAAACAGAAAAAGCATAAAAACTTTACAAAATGCAGAAAAAGATCTAGTCATGCTTTTTATTATTTTTTTTACCTTTTTTTTTTTTTTACATCAGAGGTTATTGACCACAACCAGACACTGAAATGAGTAGATTGAGTTTTCAGGGCAATTTCTCCAAAGGGGTTAGTTTTGCACATACCATGACAGTCATGAACCTCACTTCTAAGCCAGGGTAAATAGTATCTTTCAGTGGGTACGCTTTGTTGCTCAATTAAAGGAACTATAGTAGAGTTATTATAGTAAATTCCCAATGTTTGTTTTCAAAGTTCTTAAAAAAATGTTGGCTGAAGAATTTTGAGAGATGTTAAGGGTAAAAGCACACCAGTAAATTATTTTTTTTCCAGGCAACATCATTTGGCATTCATGTTATATTGACCTGACAAAGGGAATTTATCAAAATCAACTCACAAATGTATAAGGATATCATATGCAACTTCTTTGTTAACTTTTATTTTCTATATATTGAATGAACTAACAAGAAAACAACATTATTATATTAATTTTTTCAATAATACTAACCGTGAAAGCTAGTTCTCAGAATTTGATAAGCTGGCAAAATGCATGTTTTCACAAAAATAAAACCTGATCAACTGCTCTAGGTTTTGCTGTGAGCATATGCTGTTATATGTGATTAATATATTCTTTAAAATAATGAGCTACTCAATATGTGGGAACAGTGAAGGAAATCATATTTTGGAACTTGATGATTTTTTCCAACAGATGTCAATATTTCATTTGTTAGAAAATTCCAAATGGAATAAGATCTGTTGAAGTGTGACTTCAAACCAGTGGTAATCCAAATATGTCTCAGAACCACAAACTTATGTGTGCTAATCTATCATCAGTTGACTGCCTGGATAGTTATTTGTAGCAAATGTTTTCCGTGGACAGCAGGAAAATTCCCCCTGCACAGGAACTTTCTTAGCTCCTTCTAAAACCTTTTCGAAGTTCTACCGTGCATGCACACATTACCCATCATCCTAGCCTCAGTCCAACGAAGAAGCTGAAGAGAATGCAATCTAGGGGAGGTGGGAGGGTTGTGAGGACTTTTCCTGCTGTCAATACAGAACACCTGCTACAGGTGAGAAACTACGCTTTCTCCATGGACAAGCAGGAAAAAACAAGTTCTCACATATGGGAATCCCTAGCTACAGGCTTCCTTGAAGGATAAGGTGGAATACAAATCTGTCTAAATAAATAAATAAAAAAAGGGAATAACATCATGCCCAATTGGGATAATCAACAAATTTTGTTGTTTTTTATGGCAATAGCCCTTTTATGTCTTTTAAAGATTCTGGAGTACTGAATGGCCAAAACTGCTGTTACGTCAGAAATCCCCATCCAAACAGTAGTGAGAGGTGAAAATGTGAACCAAAGTCTACATTGCAGCTTTGCATTCTCCTCCATGGAGATCAAGTGCAAGTAGGCCACCAACGCAGCCATGGCTCTGACATTATGAGCCATGACATGACCCTCAAGGCTTAGGCCTGCCTGGACATAAGTGAAAGAGATACAGTTGTGAGCCAAACTGATAAGGTGCGCTTGGAGATGGCAGCCCCTAGCTTGCTGAGGCCAAAAGAAACAAAAACTGGATAGACTTTCTATGGCTGCGCCAAGTAGAATGCTAAGGCTCATCTGTAGTCCAACATGTGAAGTGCAGCTTCCCCTTAGTGAGACTGAGGTTTGGGAAAAATGTTGGAAGGACAATTGACTGATTAAGATGTAATTCTGTAACCACTTTCAGAAGAAACTTGGGATGATTACGAAGCACCACTCTGTTGTGAAAAAGTTTGGGTAAGGTGGATAAACTGCTAGAGCCTGAAGCTTGCTCACTCTGCATGTTGAAGTGACCGCCACCAGAAACAATACCTTCCAGGTCAAGAATTTCAGATGACAGGTATTGAGTATTAAGCAGCTCAAAAGGAGATTTCATCAGTTGCACTAGAACCACGTTGAGGTCCCAAGACATTGCGGGTGGCTTAAAAGGTGGTTTGAGAAGAAGCATGCCCCGCATGAAACGAACAACTAAGGATTGTACTGAGATTGGTTTATCCTCTAGACCACAAAGAGTAGTTACTCATCTGTAACAGGTGTTCTCCAGGAGCAGCAGGAATCAGTCCTCACATATGGGTGATGGCGCCGACGGAGCCCCCATGCGGAGCATTTCCCCAGCTTTCAAAGAAAGCCTTTGGGACTGCAGCACGCATGCGCGGTCCCCTTCCCGCCCATGGGTGCCATCTTGCTCAGTCAGATGACATAGCTAAAAGACAGCAAAAAACAAAAATAAATCATATGACTACAACTCCAAGGGGAGGAGGGAGGGTTGTGAGGACTGATTCCTGCTGCTCCTGGAGAACACCTGTTACAGGTGAGTAACTACTCTTTCTCCAGGACCAAGCAGGAAGTCAGTCCTCACATATGGGACTCCCCAGCTTAAGGCTACCGGGGACCCAAAGCTGAAAAAATTGAGCTCCCTCTAGAGCCTCAGCATGTACGAAAAGAATCTTCTCTGAGAACGCCCCTGAACGGTAGCCCAACACCAGGGCTGGAGGGTAGGAGTTGCCTATACCTCAAAGAGATTACAGAGTACCGCCTGTCCGAAAGCACTGTCCCTGTGGGACTCCCTCTCGAGGCAGTAGTGGGCCGCAAAAGTCTGGCTTGAAGACCAAGTAGCGGCCCGGCAGATGTCTACCAACGGAACAGAGCGGAGATGAGCCACTGACGCAGCCTTCGCCCTGACACGGTGAGCCATGACTCGACCCTGCAATGAGAGGCCGGCTGCCCTGTACGCCCAGGTGATGCAGTCTGCTACCCAGATGGACAGGGTACGCTTGGAGACAGGTAACCCCAACTTATTAGGGTCAAAAAGACAAAGAGCTGGACAGCCTTTTGATGCTCCTGCGTACGGTCAAGGTAGAAGGATAATGCCCTCCTACAGTCCAGGGTATGCAAGACCATCTCAGCCCGGCCTGCATGCGGCCTGGGAAAGAATGTCGGAAGAACTACCTCCTGATTGAGGTGGAAGGAGGAGACAACCTTGGGAAGGAACTTAGGGTGAGTCCGTAAGACTACTCTGTTCCTACAGAACTTAGTGTATGGTGCCTCTGACACTAGGGCTTGAAGCTTGCTCACTCGCCTTGCTGAGGTAAGAGCTACCAAAAACAACGCTTTCCAGGAGAGAAAGCACAAAGAACAAGTAGCCATAGGCTCAAATGGTGGGCAAGTAAGCCGCTGCAAGACCACATTCAAATCCCACTCAGGGGCAGGTGGACGAACTGGAGGCTTAAGCAAAAGGAGGCCTCTGAGGAAACGAGCCACCAAAGGGTGGCTTGAGAGAGACTGACCCTCCACCGATGAATGGTGCGCAGAGAGAGCACTGAGATGGACTCTAACAGAGTTGGATTTAAGGCCAAAATTAGACAGGTGAAGTAAATATTGCAGCACCACTGGTACCAGGCAGGAGAAAGGATCCTGCTTGTGTTGAGCACACCAGGTGGAGAACCTACACCACTTGAGGGCATAAGACTTTCAGGTGGACTGCCTCCTAGAGGCCAAGACCACGTCCTCCACTTCCCTAAGCAGCAGTAAGGGCGCTAGAACTACCCTTTCAGCAGCCAGGCCATCAGATGGAGGGACTGGAGGTTGGGGTGTAAGAAAGATCCCTGCTCCTGAGACAGGAGATTGGGTTGCATCCCCAGAGGAAGAGGAGTGTCCACCGCCAGTTGCAACAGAAGCGAGAACCAGGGTTGCCTTGGCCATCTGGGGGCCACCAGAATCACCGAGGCCTTGTCCCGGATCACTTTGAATAGTGTCTTGGGCACTAGAGGCGTGGGAGGAAACGCATATAGGAGGCCTGAAGACCATGGAATGAGAAACGCATCCGCTGCTACTCTGAGAGGATGCGGTTGTCTGGAGCAGAACCTGGGCAGTTGACGGTTCAGTGGACTAGCAAAGAGATCTATGGTGGGAAGACCCCATCTTAGGAAGATCTGTTGAACCACCAGAGGATTCAACTGCCATTAATGTGGCTGTAGAATCCTGCTCAATCTGTCTGCCAGGTAATTCTCCTGTCCAGGGAGATAGACTGCCCTGAGAAGTATGCCATGATTGACTGCCCAGGAGCACAGGTCCTGTGCTTCCTGACAGAGAGGTCGTGACCCTGTGCCCCCCTGCTTGTTCACATAGAACATAGCAACTTGATTGTCCGTCTGAACTAAGATGGACTGGTGAGAGAGGACATGAGAGAAAGTCCGCAAGGCTAAGCGGATTGCTCTGAGTTCTAGAAAATTGATCTGCTGTGTGGCCTCCCAAGGAGACCAGAGGCCCTGAGTGCATGCTTCTTGGCAATGTGCACCCCAACCTTGAAGAGAAGCATCGGTTGTCAGCACTTGAGAGTATGGAGGTGCTTGGAAAGGCACCCCTTGCACCAGATTTGGAAGATTAAGCCCCACTGTAGAGAAGAGGCTAGTAGCTTGGACACCCTGACCTTGTCTGTCAGGTTCCCTGTGACCTGCAGCCACTGAGTTCTGAGGCCCCACTGGGCTGGCCTCATGTGCAGACGGGCATTTGGAGTTACATGGACCGTGGATGCCATGTGGCCTAAGAGCCTCAGGAATTGTCTGGCGGAGACCAGAGAATTGCTGTGGAACTGTCTGGCCAGTTCCATCAGTCTGTGGGCCCTGTCCACAGGTAAAAAGGCCTTTACCTGAAGGGTATCTAGCCTTGCTCCAATGAACTCCATGTTCTGTGAGGGGCGCAAAGCGGACTTTGCGAAGTTTATGACAAACCCCAGATGCTGGAGAAGAGAGACAGTGTGGAGGGTGGCCTGATTGGTCTCCTGTGGAGACTGACCTCTGATGAGCCAGTCGTCCAGGTAGGGAAACACAAAGAGTCCTTGAACCCTGAGATAGGCCGCCACCACCGCCAGGCACTTGGTGAAAACCCTGGGGGCGGAGGTTAGGCCAAAAGGGAGTACCCTGTATTGGTAATGGTTTCCTCCCACCACAAATCGAAGATATTGTCTGTGGTCTGGATGAATAAGGATGTGAGTATAAGCATCCTTTAAGTCTAAGGAGCATAGCCAATCTCCCTGCTGGAGGTAAGGCAGCAGGATTCCAAGGGTAAGCATCTTGAACTTTTCCCTCTCCAGGAACTTGTTGAGATTCCGCAAGTCTAGGATGGGCCTTAGGCCTCCTATCCTTTTTGGTACTAGAAAGTACCTGGAATAGAAGCCTTGACATCTCAGGTGGTGGGGCACCGGTTCCACCGCCTGTTCCTTTAGAAGACTTGCTAACTCCTGCAGGAGTAAGTCCCTGTGCAGAGGGAGTCTTGGAGGCTCCCCTGGAAAGTAGGAGGGAGGTACCTGGTGGAAGTGGAGAAGATAGCCCCTCTGGACTATGCTGAGCACCCAGGTATCCCTTGTTACGGCTGACCACCTGTGGGCATACAGGGTCAGCTGGCCTCCTGTGCTGAGGTGGGCCAGCTGAGGAGGAGAGGCTATGCCACTGGAGTCAAAACCCCGCTCCCTGCTGTGCAGGAGCCGGAGCTGGTGGCTTGGGGGGTTTCTGCCTACGGGGCCCATGTCCCTGCCCCTTGGCCTGCTGACCCTGCTGGGGAGCTGTGGAGGCCTGGAAGTGAGGGTATGATTTGTAGGCAGATGACTTCCTCGGGTAAAAGTTATTTTTTCCTGAGCCCTTCTTCTTCTGAGAAGGGGCAGAGGTTTTCCTGGACAGCCTTGTCCGGGTGAGTGTCTCGGACTCGGGTTCTGCAGCCTTTTCAGCCATGGGCTTACCAAAGAGGTTTTCACCTTGGCAGAGGACATCAACCAACTTGTCCTGCACCCATGGCTCGAGGTCCGATGACTGTAGCCAGGCCTGACGGCGTGCACCGATGCCGGCCGCGGCTACTTGGGCCGAAGCCTCAAAGCCATCATAGGCTGCTCAAGAGATGAACTTCGAGCACTTCCGGATCCCCGATGACAGGGCCTTGAACCTCTGCAAAGGTTCCTCGGAGAGACCAGCAGAGAACCCGGCAATCTCCTTTGCCAAGTCCCAAAGGTACATGCCCATGTACAGCTGGTAGGTCTGGACACGGCAAGCAAGCATAGAGCCCTGGAAGCACTTTCTACCGAGGGCATCCAGGTTCCGGGCCTCCCGGCCAGGAGGCACCGAGAAGTGCATCTTCTGACTCTTCAGACGATGCATCGCTGATTCCACAACCATGGAGTGGTGCGGTAGCTGTGCCTTTTGGAACCTGGGGCTCTTGTGGACTCGATAGATGGAATCGACCCGCTTGCTCAGAACCGGCGTCGAGGCTGGCGCCTCCCACATGCGGAAGAGCAACCGTTCCAGCATCGGAGGAACCGGTATAGTAAAGGCCTCCTTGGGAGGAGAGTCATACTGCAGGGCCTCGAGCTCCTTGGCTCGAGGCTCCTCCTCGGGGTCCGCGGGGAAGGCCAAAGCCTTGGCCATGTCCCGCACGAAGTCCGAGAACTGGGTGTCCTCCGGGGGAGACCGTCTCCGAGGTTCGGACCGGTGAGTCCGAGGGGACACACCGGGTCCAAAAGGTGTCCGGGGACTCCTCATCCTCCGTTTCCGAGCCCGACCCCTCGGAGGAGGAATCGAGCGGCTCCGGTCGGACAGGCACCGATGCCATCCGCCCCAATGCTGAGGGTACCGGCGTCGACGACCTCGGTCCCAAACGGGAGGCCAAGGGAGACCTCGGCTGAGGATCGACTCGAGAGCACATGGACTCGAGGATCGACTCGGCCTCCGGGATCGACTTGGACGTCGAGGTCCCGGTGGTAGGGGCAGATGCACCGGTGAGACCGGTGATCAGTGCCCGATGCTGTTCCATGAAGGCAGCCAAGCTGCTCTCCAAGGCCGTCAACCTGAGTCTGAGCTCAGGAGACTCAGCAGCCCCCGACTTGGGCCCCGATGGCGTCGGGCCCGACGTCGGCTCCCTCGGAGGAGAGTCCACGAGGACTACAGTACTCACGTGACCCGGAGACTCCGGCTCCACACGAGGTTGTTTAGCAGGCCTCTCCGACTCCAAAGACCTGGGACGGCGGTCGGGGCTATGCGACCTGGCCCTCGAGGAGCCAAGTGCATCCACCGACGCTGCCTTTGCGGGTTTCTTCTACCTGCGATGCTCCCGCGAGGGAGACCCTCTCTCGGAGGAACCCCGGTGATGCTCGGGATCAGAATCCCGAGATGTCGAGGCCTCTGACGAAGTCCGGGCCCGGCCGGACGTGGAGTCAGAGAAGATTCTTTCCTTCTGGTGCTGCCGACTCCTCAACGCCTTCGAGGACATTTTGCCCCACGGGCCACAGATCATCGGGTCATGATCGGGCCCAAGGCAGTGGAGGCAGCAGTCATGTGTGTCGGTGAGAGACATAAGTTTCTTACACCGATCACACTTTTTGAACCCGCTGCCAGCCATCGGGGAAAAAGGGACCCTGCTAGGTCAAAAGACAGGGCTGCCAGTGAAAAACAGAAAAATGGTGCGAACGCTAGTCACGAAGGACAAAAACCGAAAAAAGTAGTCCGGGTCGATACCGGTGTACCGGGCCCAGGCGGGAAAGGGAAACCGGCGTCAAACCGAAGAAAAAACAGTTCCACTACAAAAACCACTTTTTTCTCGGGTGAACAAGAAACACGTCCGTCGGGCTCCGCGGAAAAAAGAAGACTGAGCAAGATGGCACCCTTGGGCGGGAAGGGGACCGTGCATGCGTGCTGCAGTCCCAAAGGCTTTCTTTGAAAGCTGGGGAAATGCTCCACATGGGGGCTCCGTCGGCGCTGACGTCACCCATATGTGAGGACTGACTTCCTGCTTGGTCCTGGAGAATAAGCAGCTCCACTTGCACAGAGGTGAACCCTTACAGAATTGGATTTGAGTCCAGACTCTGAAAGGTGCAGAAGATATTCAAGCAGTGTTTGTGTGGACAGGTGAAAGGATCTATGGAGTGTGCCTCACACCAGACAGCAAACCTCTTTCATTTAAAAGCATAAGACCTTCTTGTTGAGGTCCTCCTGGATGCCAAAAGAACACTGGTATATCCATAAAGAAGGTACACATTAATTAATCACTTAAATTACCAACTATGAACTCCCGTGACATAACGGACAGAATCTCCCTATTCACTATATTTATGTTATTTTTGTTGGATCGTCTGTTATGAGGATGCAAAAACATACTATTCAGATTTAAAAGAGGCCAACCGGTCAAACTCGCGTGAGGCTATATGGTCCTATGAACCAGCCACCGCAAACATTAATTTCTTTAGAACATCCTCGTTCAGATCACATTCATATCTCAGTTCAATCAAAGGCCGCTCAAGCTGTCCTCGTTCCTTGCAATTGAATAATATGGCTGGGCGCACAAACATTCAGTTGGGTACTGCAACACAATCCATTGTGTTTCAAGTCTTTTGTCCTCATGGCCCTTTATCAAGCTCCGTACACCCAACTTCCTGTTCCGATGTAGACGTCATGACATCATCCAGGGTTCAGTGATAATGAATGAATTTAATGATGATAGATGACACACATTCTACTATGAAGCTTAATTCAATGTCCACCACTCCACCTCTGTGTTTAATCCTGATGGAGCTGTAGAATGAAGCATGTAAATCCATTTTTGCTCCTTATAACGCAACTGACTTTGACAGTCACCCCCTCGCTTCAATGGGGGGACCATATCGAGTACTGTCCACTTTAACTGGTCAAAGGTGTGTGCATTCTGTAAACAGTGTTGTACCATTGGGGCCGCCACCACCTTGGTATGTATACGGCACCTATGATAGGAGGCAACAGCGCGTTTTGTGCAGGTACTCCCTTACATGCCCAATACTATGGCTATTTCTAAGATCCTTAGATCTCATTGGCATATTTTAACGCTGCACAAATGTTTTTAGCTTCCATTAATGTTAGCCTACCGACGGGGCACCAATATAGCTGATCGTATTATCAACACATGTTCTACGTCTATAGCCCCCCCGGTAGAGGGTGGTCATCATGCTTGTGGCTCTTGTGATTTTTGTTCCATTACGATAGAAGGCACGGAATGGCACAATCCCCAGTCACAGAGGAAATTTTCTTTACGCCATGCTACTAATTGTACTTCCACCTACGTAGTCTATTTAATTATGTGCCCATGTGCGAAGGTTTACATGGGCATGACTACTAGAATGATAACGAAATGCTTACAAGAACATAGGTCCTGTATACATACCAAGGTGGTGGCGGCCCCAATGGTACAACACTGTTTACAGAATGCACACACCTTTGACCAGTTAAAGTGGATAGTACTCAATATGGTCCCCCCATTGAGGCGAGGGGGTGACCGTCAAAGTCAGTTGCGCTATAAGGAGCAAAAATGGATTAACATGCTTCATTCTACAGCTCCGTCAGGATTAAACACAGAGGTGGAGGAGGCGCAGAAACTGTCTTGCTGACACTGCAGGTCTGCGACTCACCTGACGTGCCAGGGTCAGAAGCCTGCTTGCTCTATCTGCAGGCAGGTAGGCCCTTGCCTGAAGGGTGTCGAATCTGACTCCAATGAACTCTAGTTGTTGAGTGTGAGCAAGGCTGGACTTGGGGTAATTGATTACAAAGCACAGATGCTGGAGTACCTGGATGGTGCGAGATGTGACCTGGTAGGTCTCGCTAGCAGGGTAGCCTCTGATGAGCCAGTCGTCCAGGTAGGGGAAGACAAAGACCCCTTGGAGCCTGAGAAAGGCGGCCACTACAGCCAGGCACTTTGTGAATACCCTGGGAGCCAAGGCCAGGCCAAAGGGGAGTACCCTGTACTGATAGTGATTGCCCCCTGCCACAAAGCGCAGATACTGCCTGTGGTCTGAGTGTATTAGGATGTGTGTATATGCATCTTTTAGGTCTAAGGAGCATAGCCAGTCTCCCTGGCGGAGGTAAGGCAGCAATATTCCAAGGGAGAGCATCTTGAACTTCTCCCTCACCAGGAACTTGTTTAAGTTGCGCAGGTCGAGGATGGGTCTGAGGCCTCCTGTTCTCTTTGGCATCAGAAAGTACCTAGAATAGATGCCCTTGCCCTGTAGGTGGTGGGGCACCAGTTCTACTTCCTGATCCTTGAGAAACCTGCCAACTCCTTCAGAAGAAGGTCCCGGTGAAGAGGAGACCTGAGGGGCTCTCCCGGGAGGTAAGGAAGGAGCACATGGGTCAGGTGAAGGAGATAGTCCTCTTGGACTATCTGCAAGACCCAGGCATTGGTGGTAATGGCTGTCCACCTGTGAGCATACAGGGCAAGCCTCCCCCCTGTGCACTGCCTGTCCCCTGTGGGGAGAGGAGCCATGCTGTGAGAGTCAAAAGCCACTGCCAGGCTGGGCCGGAGCTGGTGCCTGGGGTTTTGGGGCTTTCTGCTTACGCAGACCATGCCTGTTGGGGAGCCGGGGAGGCCTGAAAATGGGGGTAGCTTCGGTAAGCAGCACCCTTCCTCGGGTAAAAGGGCTTCTTACCCGAGCCCTTCTTGCGAGAAGGGGCAGAGGTCTTCTTGGAGAGCCGTGTCCTCATCATGTACTCGGTCTCCAGTTCCACGGCCTTGTCGGTCATGGGTTTGCCAAAGAGGTTCTCCCCTTGGCAAGGGACATCGACCAACTTGTCCTGAACCCATTGCTCGAGGTCCGACGACTGTAGCCATGCCTGGCGGCGTGCACTGATGCCCACTGCGGCTACCCGGGCCACTGACTCGAACCTGTCATAGGCCGCTCGAGACATAAACTTCGAGCACTCATGGACGGCGGTGGACAGGCTCCTGAAGTGATGCAAAGGCCCCTCAGAGAAACCAGCCGAGAACCCGACGAGTTCCTTCGCCAGGTCCCTCAGGTACATGCCCATGTACAGCTGGTAGGCCTGAATCTGACAAGTCAGCATTGAACCCTGGAAGCACTTCCCGCCGAGGGCATCCAGGTTGTGGGCCTCCCTGCCAGGAGGCACCAAGGAGTGCGTCTTCTGGCTCTTCAGCCTGCGCATGGCTGATTCTACAACCATGGAATTGTGTGGCAGCTGCATTTTTTGAAAGCCAGGGCTCTGGTGGACTCGATACATTGAGTTGATCCGTTTGCTAATAACCTGTGCCGACGCCGGTGTCTCCCACATGTGGAGCATCAGTCATTCCAGAATCGGAGGCACGGGTACAATAATGCCTCCCGAGGGGGGGGCCTCATACTGCAGGATCTCGAGCTCGTCAGCTCGGGGATCCTCCTTGGACTCCGTGGGGAACGCCAAAGCCTTGGACATATCCCTCACAAAGTCCAAGAACCTCGTGTCCTCCAGAGGGGACCTTCTCCGAAGTTTGGACACCAGGGAATCGGATGGAACGTCCCTGTGCCGACAGGTGTCCGGGGACTCCTCCTCCTCTGTTTCCCACTCCGATGCCTCCGAGGAAGAATCAATGGGTTCCGGCTTAGAGGGCCCCGGCACCGACCGCCCCGATGCCGGGAGGCTCAGCAGTGACTACCTCCGTCCCGAAAGGGAGGCCAAGAGGGACCTTGGCCGAGGATCGGCTCGGTGTCCAGGGTCGACTTCAACGTCGATGGCCCGGTGGTCGGGGAAGAAGAACCGGATAGACCGGCAATCAGGGCCCGCTGCTGCTCCATGAAGGCAGACACACTGCGCTCCAATGCCACCATTCTGAACTAGACTCCAGAAGGCTCCGCAGCCATCGGGTCGGGTCCCGATGATGGTTCCCCTGGGGGGGGGAGTCCTCGATGAGGACAGTTGCTACCTGCCTCGGCTGATCCGTCTCCCGGTGAGGAACCTTTGCCGGGTGCTCTGTCTCCAAGGATCCCGGATGGCGCTCGGGGCTCCGCAACAGGCCCTGGGAGGGGCTGGGTCGCTCGGAGCCATCCAACGATGCCCCCTTCGAGGACTTCTTCTTCCTTCGGTGTTCCTGCGAGGGAGACCTCCTCTCCGAGGAACCCTGACGATGCTTGGGCTCGGAATGCTCCCCCTGAGATGTCAAGGCCTCCAACGAGGTCCGGGCTCACAAAGGCACCGACTCAGGAAAAATCCTATCGTGCTGCTGCTGGCAGCTCATCAGGGCCTTAGAGGACATCTTCCTACACGGACCGGAGAATGTCGGGTTGTGGTCGGGCCCGAGGCACTGGAGACAGCAGTCATGTGTATCGGTGAGGGACATGAGTTTTGCACACCGATCGAATTTTTTAAACCCGCTCGCAGCCATCGGGGGAAAAGGGGCCTCTGCGAGGTCGAAGACAGTGAAAAAGAAAAAGGGCATGAACGCCAGTCACGAAGGATAAAAAACGAAAAATACTAGCCGGACTCGATACCAGTGTACTGAGCCGAAGGCAGGAAGAGGAACCGGTGTCAATCCGGTAAAAAAAAAAGAATTCTTAACTTTTTTTTACTTTTTTCACGGGGACATTGGGACAATGTCCGGAGGGCTTTGCGGAAAAAAGGAGACTGAGCAAGATGGCACCCTTGGGCGGGAAGGGAATCACGCATGTGTGATGCAATTCCCAAAGGCTTTCTCTAAAAGATGGGGATTTGCTCCGCACAAGGGCTCCGTCGGCGCCGACGTCACCCATATGTGAGGATTGACTTCCTGCTTGTTCCCGGAGAAAAGTTTTAAACACTGCGACAGCAGGCAATAGAGAAAGAGTGAAATCAAAAAGAAAATTGAAAAACTTGGAAGAACTGTGGTACACTACTCATGCATTGGTCACAACCAATGTTCCCTCTAATTTTCTGTAGGCTGTGTGCGCATAAAATATCAGCTGTGCAGCTTTTGAAGGAAGGTTAAATTTTTGTGCACCACATAACGACACTCGGAGTTAAATACTTTAAAATTTGACTACACATCAGAATACAGTATGTACACCACATTGATTGCACTAGAAAATATTGTAGAACTTGTGAAAACCGTAAATACACAACTTTTAAATTTTAAGACGTCTGTGTTGTTTTCTATCAGAATCAGAACCGTAATTTTTGTGCACTCTGTTGTAAAGTATGTGCGCTCGCTCGGCGAGATGTGTGCGCGCACACAGCTTAGAGGGAACAGTGGTCACAACATGTCTGAGGGGCTCACAGAAAGAAATGGACTAAGATGACGCCATAACAGCAGGTGGGAAGATGCGTGCATGCATAGTAAAGCTCCCAAAAGCTTCTAGAAGAAGCTGGGAATGCTCCCATGCAGGGGCTCCGTTTGATGATGTCACCCTTATGTGAGGACTTTTTTTCATATAGGGCCCTGTGCAAGAATATGAGGCACCCGAGGCCAAGCTCATTCCTGATGCCTCCCTGTTTCCTCCCCCCTCATTGCCACTGCTGTTGCCCCGCCTATCCGGGACCTGCAGCAGTGCCAATGTCTTTCAACAGCACCATAGCACTTACCAAAACCTCCAGCACTGTATGCTGTTCCTGCTTCTGTCCCCTCCGATGCAGACTTCCTGTTGCATGGGGGAATAAGTGGCTGAACCAACCACTTCCGCCTTCATGCGAAAGGAACTTTGCATCCGAGGGGGTGAGAGCAGGCGCAGCATGCAGCGCCAGAGGTTTTGCTAAGTGCTGTGGTGCTCAGGTCCTGGAGAGGGGTGGCAGCAGTGACAGTGGCCCACCCTCGGACCACTGGGTGCCCTAGGCGACCACCTAGTTTGCATAATAGTAGTGTTGGCCCTGGTTTTACAGAAAAAATAAAAAGCACAGACAAATCAGAAATTTCTAAAAGATAACTGACCCATGGATGGCCACAGTGGTGAAGCCTGACTAGTTATTTAAATGGCTGGATTGTTGTCACCCAAACACACATAACAGATTTTCAACCCATTTCGTAACTATAACTGTACACTGTCATAACTAAGAGTCCTTTGTAACTATCACAATGATTCTCCTACTTGCCAGACTGGCGGTTATGGTCAAATGTATGTCGTAGAATTTTTAAGCATTTGCTATAGAATCTTTAAAAAATCTGCTACAGGGAACCAGGGAATGGTGTTTAATAGTTCAT
The DNA here is from genome assembly GCA_033557465.1 of Ichthyophis bannanicus. Lineage (NCBI taxonomy): Eukaryota > Metazoa > Chordata > Amphibia > Gymnophiona > Ichthyophiidae > Ichthyophis > Ichthyophis bannanicus. Next base: position 923,936,091 of record CM066033.1, read on the forward strand.
TTTTAGAAAGACAATATGCATGTACCTAATGTTTGTGTAGAATGAAAATGACTAGTAAACATCGAGTGTGGATTTCAAAAGCAAATTCATGTGTGGTGTTTCCTAATTCACTCTCTCTCTCTGTCTCTTGGAGTACCTCCACTCATCCAGCTAAAAGAACACACACTGGGGCAGGTTTAGCAACGTGTGCTAACAGTTTGAACAGAGTTTACTGCATGCTGATTTCATTGTGGTAACTGTTGCCATGTGATAGTGCAGATAAAACTTGATGCTATCCACTTAGAATGCTATGGGGCGGTGACTGGGTGGGTTAAGGGTAGAATGTGGGCATTGATAGCACATTGCAGTTAGCATGGGTGTCACTGGCATGTGCTAACTGTGAATGCTGCCATTAACATAGGTGCACATATCTCCTCCTCAATGTGTAGCGGTGCGTGCACCCACATTAAGCGTGCTTGCAGTTTAGTGCGGTCAAGAGCATCTCCCTGCGGTAACTGTAGAACATGTTGGGCATGACCCCAACAGTGTGGGGCTACTTCACTTCCCTTGCTAATTATTCAGGCTTACGGCAAGCTAACATAGGGTATATTTACTAAACTGCACTATTATGAAACCCTGCACATATGTTTAGGCTGACAATGGCTTTTTCCATGAGGCCTATTTTATCCAGGTGGATGGCTTTGAAAAATGTCTTCTATGGGAACAATTAAAAAAAAGAAAAACCACATGAACTCACAAAGTATTCTAATACATTTTGAGAGTGGGTGGCACTGGAGGCAAGACTGGGCCATGTACCTCTGAGCACGCACATTTTTAAAGGGAAACTCTGTGAAGAGTTCCATTATTGCCTTTCCTGAGAAAAGCTACCTGGGTAAAATGATCTGCACCTGTTAAACTCTTTAGATGTTTCAATATAATTGTTGTTTTAAAATGTAAACCGCTTTGATTACCTGAAATAGTGGTATATACAACTCACAAATAAATAATAAATAAATAAGCTAAGCTCAGTTTTCTTTACCTTGAGTGGAGGAACCCTGCAGTCTGATACTTGTTCTTTTGTTTCATGAAAGGACTTTGGAAGGCTCCGAAATATCTGCTGGTTGGTGGCACGTGGCTTTTTCTCTGGACCGGAAGGAATCCCATCCTGATCTTCTGACTTCCTCTTGAGTTCCTTAGGACTGAAGTTCATTTGCTCAGATGCAGGGACCTCCTTTTCATTATTCTTTTGGTTGCTCATCAGAGTGCAAGTCACAGAGGCTGGTATTTTAACAATTTCTGGGCTCTTTGGTTTGCATGCAGCTAAAGAAAGCATATTCTTCTGCTCCTTCTCATTCTTCAGGAGTGTACTTAGAGACTTCATTCCCTCTTCCTGCTTGTGAGATGAATCCTCAAATTTCTCTTGAATGGATTTCTTGGTGACCTGCAGAGAGTCAGCACTTCTTTCAGAGAGCTCCAGTGCATCTCTGCCAGATGGTTTTAGGGAACTATTAGAATCTAATAGCTCTGTTTTTACACCTTTGTCTTCTGTCTGTTTTCCTTTTTTTACTGCTGCTTGTTCCCTAATATTTTCATTTGTGTTTTCTGAAGGTTTTGTCTCTTCTCTGATAAGTCTTTCTGATTTCAGTGTGGATGTCAGTTGTTCAGCCAGGGACATCTGGATCTCTGTGTCACAGCTTCTAGTCTCTGTAGTCAATTTACTGGATTCCTCAACACTCAAACCAGAACTAAGAAAAGAATAAAAAATGAAAGGTTACATGTTTCAATGTTCACACCACTGAGATTTAATACATTTTTAATATAATATTCTTAACCAGTCATGGAAATTATGTATTTCTCTCCTGAATAAGCATGTGGCATAAATGTTATGTAACTATGTAGTACAATGAGGTAAACAGAGTTCTATATATGCTAAATTATCCCATTCAAATGAATTCTATAATTGTCTACAATTGTGTTATGCGTCCCAGACCTTTATCTATATTCATTACCTATCCCTCACCAGTCTATGTTGTCTTAGAATTGTATCATACAGTTGTGGTCAACATTATTGGCATCCTTGCATTTTAGGTATGTTGTGTACAATATCTTACTAATTAAGACAGACAGCACAATGCAAGAGAAATAAGTGGTTCAATAAGGAGAGAAGACACAAGAGAACAAGAGATTAGGATCCAAAAGTGGCCTCTAAGAGGTAAGCCTTTAGCATGGATTTGAAGAGAGAGAGATGAAAGTTGACGTAAAGATATAGGAAATTTGTTCTAGGCATAAGGAGCAGCAAGGTGAAAAGATCGAAGTCTGAGTTGGCAGTAGAAGAAAAGCGTATAGAGAGAAGAAAGCCAGAGAAGGAGCAGAGTTCACGAGGAGAGATGTAGGGAGAGAGGAGAGAGGAAAGGTAATGAGGGGCAGTAGAGTGAATGCATTAATAGATTAGAAGGAGAAGTTTGAAATGGATACGGAAACGGAAGGGGAGCCAGTGAAGTGATTTCAAAAGAGGGGTTATATGAGTATCGGGGCTGGCAGAAGATTAACGCAGCAGAGTTCTGAATAGATTGAAGAGGAGAGAGATGACTCTGAGGGAGGCCAGCAAAGAGGAGATTGCAGTAGTCAAGACAGGAGGTAACTAAAGAGTAGACAAGAGTTTCAGTTGTGTGTTCAGAGAGGAAGGGGCAAATTTTGTTAATGTTAATTTTATTGCAGTTAATTTTGATTAAGTATGAGTGGACCGCTGATTCGTTTAACTTATGAAAGTGCCGTATTCTACTTTGGTGGTTAATTAGCACTCTTGAAGTTTTCTGAGGTTTGCCTTTTCCATGTTTTGTTTTTTTAAAAAAAGTATTTCTTTGCTAATTGAGTAATACTATGATATGGTTAGAGGATAGAGCTGAATATTTTGTATATATGAAGTATCATGTGTAAGCTCTGGTAAGGATCCAGGTTCTTATTGTATAGAGAAAGAAATGACAGGTTTTAGCAATCTGTTGAATATGTATGGAGAAAAAAGGGAGGAGTTAAAGATGACCCCAAGGTTGCGGGCTGAAGAAAGAGGAAGAAGAAGAGTAAGAACATAAGAACATAAGATATGCCATACTGGGTCAGACCAAGGTCCATCAAGCCCAGTATCCTGTTTCCAACAGTGGCCAATCTAGGTCATACGTACCTAACAGTTTCCCCAAAAGACACAGGTTCCACAATACTTGCACTGGGTCAAGCATTGATATCCTGGGTCCCTTCTTAATAATGATTTATGGACCTTTCCTCCAAGAACTTGTCCAAACCTTTTTTAAACCCAGCTACACTAACAGCCTTTACTACATCCTCCGGTAACAAATTCCAGAGTTTGATTACACGTTGAGTGAAAAAATATTTTCTTTTATCAGTCTTAAATAGTTTACCCTGTAGCTTCATTGCATGTCCCCTAGTCTTTCTATATTCTGATAACATAAACAATCAATCTACGTTTACCCGTTCCACTCCGTTCATTAATTTATAGACTTCTATCATATCTCCCCTCAGCCGTCTCTTTTCCAGGTTAAAGAGACCTAATCTTTTTAGCCTAGTATTGTCAACAATGATAGAGAAAAGAGGAGAGGGAGAGGAGGATTTATGGGGAAAGATAAGAAGTTTGGTTTTAGCCATGTTCAATTTCAGACGGCAACGATGTCAGATAAGCAGGCAGAGATACAAGCTTGAAGTGTAAGAGAAACGTCAGGAGAAGATAGATAGATTTGAGAGTCATCAGCATAAAAATGATACTGAAAGTCATGGGAAGAGATGAGGGCACCAAGGGACTGGGTGTAGAGAGAGAAAAGGAGAGGGCCTAGAACACACCCTTGGGGTACACCAACTGAAAGAGGGATGGCAGTAGAGGAGGAACCTCCAGAACAAACACTAAAAGAGCGATCGGAGAGATAAGAAGAGAACCAAGACAGCATAGTGCTCCTAAAACCAAGAGAGGATACTATGTTGAGGAGGAGGAGGTGGTCAACAGTATCAAAAGCAGCAGAAAGGTCAAGAAGAATGAGAACTGAGTAAAGGCCTTTGTGCCTAGCTAGAAACAAGTCACTGGAGACTTTGGCAAGAGCCGTTTCAGTAGAATGAAAGGGACAAAACCAGACTGAAGTGTATCAACATTATTGACACCCTTGCATTTTAGGAATGTTATGCCCATATCTTGAGAAATAATTGGAAATATTCCAACTATAAGTCATCATAATATTTTAATAGTATGTTCAAAGGTATATAACAAAAAAAATGTCTGTGCAACTTAGACATAGTAATTTCTGAGAAAAAAAACCCAAAATATGACCTGGACAGGATTAATGGCACCCTTCACTAATATTTGGTTGCACAACCTTTGGCAGTGATGACAGCCTCCAAATGTTTCTTTTAACCACCTATAAGTCTCGTACATCTGTCTGCTGGTAGTTTCTCCCAGTCTTCAAATGCGATTTGTTCCAGTTCATGAATGTGTTCCAGTTCATGAATGTTTCCAAATCACTCTTCAATTGTGATTTGTTCCATCTCATGAATGTTTCCAGGATTCCTTTTACCAATGACAGATTTCAGCTCTTTCCAAAGGTTCTTAATTGGATTGAGATCAGGACTCATTGCTGGCCAGTTTAAAACAGTCCATGTGTTCCTTTTTAACCACTGTTTTGTACTTCTGGATGTATGTTTTGGGTCAATGTCCTGCTGGAGGACCTATGACCTTCGACCAAGACCTAGCTTTTTGACACTAGGTAGCATATTTTGCTCCAAAATACCTTGGTAGTCCTCTAACTTTATGATTTCTTTAATAACGTTCCAGGCCTCCAGTTCTTGAGGCAGCAAAGCAGCCCCATAACATTATGGAACCTCCACTATATTTAACTGTAGTAAGGGTGTTTTTTTCCCCTTATAAACTTCATTTCTTTGCTTGTAAATGTATCGCAGATCTGCATTGCCAAAGAGTTCAAGTTTGGTTTCATCTGTCCACGGAGCATTTTCCCAGAAGGATTGTGGTTTCTCAAAGTGGGTTTGGGCAAAGATCAGGCATGTCTTTTTACCCCACTGTCTTTGAGCAATGAGGTCTGCCTTGGCCTTCACCCATGAAGTCTTTCCTTGTTTTAGTGCACAGTGTATGGTGCAGGTTGAAACCACCACTCCAGATTGCTCCAGGTCAGCCTTAAGCTCTATGGATATTGTACATGGTGTTTTTCCAACAGTTCGCATTAATCTTTGAAGACTTCTTGGATTAATTTTCCTTTTCCCACCATGTCCTGGGAGATTCTTGACAATTCCATGAGCAGAAAACATCTTAATAACATTGTGAACTGTAGACACAGGAATCCCAAGGTCTTTGGAGATGGCCTTGTACCCTTTTGAAGTTTGATGATAATGGCTTTTCTGATGGTTTCAGGCAGCTCTCTTGTCTTTAAACATTGTGAAAATGGAACAGGAAGTGAATGTTGCAATTTTAAACCTTAGAACCATCATTCATTGGTTGATTCAAGTCATGTGAGTACTGACAATTGATCACAGGTCCATCTAATTTTACTACAATGGGAATGTGGTCCTTCTGTTCAAACTGATTTGAATTGTACCAATAATCATGCCCCAGTTTTTATACTATTTCCTTTTTTAATTGTCTTGTTTTATTTGATTCTTTTATGTGTCAAATATGTGTGCATATATAGTCCAAAGCCATTTCACTGGCCACTTTTTTTTAGGAGATACTGGACATTAAGGGGTTGAATTGCAAGGGTGCCAATAATGTTGAACACTACTGTACATATTATAAAATAAAGAAAATATACTCGTACAACTATTTTTAGTTTTGTGTGCTGAATAAAACACAATACGATTGCAGATTTAATCAGACTGGTATCTACCTTTAGACCGCTGGAAGAAAAATAGTAGATTGCTCAGTTTTTACAGTAAACTTTGCTAATAGACTGACATACAGTTTCAAAAACTATTAGATGGATAATAAAATTTATAATAAGCACTTAAGAGAGGAAATGATGTCACAGCTGTGATGGCAGCCTGACCGTGGAGCTCTGAGGGCTGGAAAGAGGAACCCTGTTAAAATTCCATTCTTACCCCTAAGAGAGAGTGAGATACCCCCATAGAGAATGTGGACCTTAAAACTTACACCTACAAAGCCTCGATCATGTTGACATCAAGTGACACAAAAATAGCATAGGCAGCTGCTGGGGCTGGCAAAGATGGGAATGGGACCACCGAACCATCTGATTTGGCATTGGTGGAGCTGGGTAAGCTCCAAGGAGAAATAAGGGAGTAGTTCACTGAGCTGTGGCAAACTTGGCAGAGTTTAAGACCGAAGTCCTAGGCTGGATGGCAAAACCATGTAAGGACTTAACAGAGGTGGATCATTGTGTGGAAGAAAGTGAGGGCTGGATTGAGGAGCACAAGGAAGTCACCTCAAGCCAATGAACAAAACTAGCAGAAACAGCCATGCAACAAGAAGATATAATATCCAAGCTAGAGGACCTGGAGAACAGATGAGCCAACATTCGTCTCCAGAAAGTACTAGAGTCTGAGGTAGCCAGTGACTATAGAGCATTCATGGAGCAATTCTTTCAGTCTCCGGTCAAGGCGACAGAGAGGGAAAATAAAGATATGTGCTTCAAAGCTGAGCAGCACATAGGGCATTGGGCCCAGTGAGAATCAAAAGGCCAAGAGACATTGTGGCATGCCTCCAGGAATATTCCATCAAGGAGGCAGTAATGAAGGCTGCACGGAAAATGGGGAAGCTGAAGTGTGAAGATTTTCATATTGAGGTTTTTGTGGCCATAGCTATAAAAAAGAAAGACTTATGAGACATCATCAAGAGACTACAGAGCGAAATGGTCCAATATAAATGTTTATTTCCATTCGGTCTTCAGTATACCATTTGACTGCCATGACAAGCAGCTTGGACTAACCTTTCTTCCATACCTATAGAGGAATAGCAGAACCAGCTATCGGCTAAAGCCTTGCGGGCTAAATGGCAGAATTCAAGGCAAGGAGAAAGATGACTGTAGCAACACAATGAGAAAGCTGACACTGCAGGAGAAGACAACAGTTGAAGCTATAAAGGGGACTTTTCATATGGTTAAGTTCTGCTGGGCTGTATAAGTCAGGTTTGTATGGTGTACAGCAAGCAATTATTCTAGTAGTGAAAGAGTGGAGATTGAATGGTTGTTATTGGGGAAACTGTAATACAGCAAGAGTGGTAAGAATTGGTGAATTGAGTAGAGCTATGATGGTGGTAGATGGGGTAATGGTGGTTTGTTTAGCAAAATAAAATATGGGGGTCAGAGAGTCATCAGTTATGGGGTTCTATATATATTTGTCTACAAAGAGGCCGGGTGGTGCTACACCTCTTAGTGGGTTGGCAAGATGGGAGGGTTGACTTTTACCAATGGAAGAGGAAGGGGAGGGGGGATGGGTGGGTGGGACTACACCAGCTGGATTCCTGCCACATAATAGGAGGGGAGGGGGCACAAGATATTTTCAAAGGGTAAGCTGAAACTGATCTCCCTTAATGCGAGGGGGGTTAAACTAATAACAGAAAAGACAGCTTATTTACAAGGAGCTGAAGTGGCTTAAACACTCAATGGCTTTTATTCAAGAGACGTACTTGCTCCACAAGGACTAGCTCATAGTCTCTAATCCTAAATTTCTTTATAGATATTTCACTTCCAACAGGAGAAACAGGAAAGCATGTGGGGTGGAAATTTTAATATCTAAAGATGTTCCACATGAATTAATTGAGCTTCAGAGGAATGGCAAGAGTCGCTACCTCTTCTTCAAAATAGAGGTGAACTGTCGGAAGTTCAATCTTGTTAACATTTATGCCCCAAAACAGGTACTGTTCTTTGGGAAAGTGATGGACTTGCTAATTTTCTTTTGTTGAATGGGATGTATTATTGGGAGACAATTTTAATATGGTTTTGGATCCCATGTTTGACATGTCCTGGGGTGAAACCGCTGGGGTGAGAGTTCACTGCCAGAAACTGAAAACAGTATTAAGTGTGTTGGAGCTAGTAGACATTTGGAAAGTGCAAAATGGGAGAAAAAGAGATTTTTCTTGTTATTCCTCTGTCTATAATTCTCACTCCAGAAAAGATTTCTAACTAGTGAACAAGAGGCTAACGGGGAGGTGGAGAGTTGCAGGATAGGAAAAAGGATCTGGTTGGAATATGTTCCTGTTTCTAAAAATGCCCAATAAAAAGAAAAGATTACAATTACAATTACTTATTTCAATGTTCCACACATGTAGATAGTTTTCCCTGGTTAGCCAAGTTGATGCTCCTGTTCTTTGTAATGACCTGACTCTTGTTTTTTGTCGGAAACTGTTAGTTCTATGTAAACCGCGCTGATCGCAAATAGTGCGGTATAGAAGAAATGTAAATAAAATAAATAAATAAATACAATAGTGGAAACTCAATGATTTCTTGTTAAATGACACTGAGACTTGTAAGAAAATACAGGCAGGAATTAAGGCAGCGGTTCTCAACCTGTGGGTCGCGACCCCCATGGGGGTCGCCACAGGATTCAGCAGGGGTCACCTCACTCCGCTGTTAAAAAAAAAAAAAAAAAGCACACAAGTTGCTGCCGCTGCCGAGTCCGCTTCTCGGCAACGGCAAACTCACAGACTTCAGTCTTCTGCGGCCGCTGCTCCCTTTCTCTTAGGGAACCGCGGCTGTGCCTGTGAAGTCGTTGTCGAGCCTTTCTGTCTCTCAATGGGCTCCGTGCAGCATTGTCCCGCCTCCAAAGGAAGTTGTTTACCACTTCCTTTGGAGGCGGGACAATGGCATACTGCACGGAGCCCATCGAGAGACAGGAAGGCTCCGCAACGGCTTCACAGGCACAGCCGTGGTTCCCTAAGAGACAGGGAGCTGTGGCTGCAGAAGAACAGGGCAGTAGCAGGCAGACAGAGAAAGGGGAGGAGGGGGCAGGGAACCTGCAACGGGGCTGACATGCGGGAGGGAGGGGGCTGACATGGAGGGAGGGATGGCTGGGAGGGAGGGAGGGGGGAGGGGGCTGACAGGGAGGGAGGGATGGATGGATGGAGAGAGGGCTGACATGGACAGAGGGGGGACTGACATGGAGGGATGGATGGAGAGAGGGAGGGGAGCTGACATGGACAGGGGGGCTGACATGGAGGGAGGGAGGGCTGACATGGAGAGAGGGGGGCTGACATGGATGAAGGGAGGGAGGGGGCTGACATGGAGAGATGGAGGGAAGGAAGCAGGGGTGGCTGACCGATGGATGAAGGGAGGGAGGGGGGCTGACATAGACAGAGGGGGGCTGACATGGACAAAGGGAAGAGACAGGGGGACATACTGGACAGACGCAGATAAATGCTGGACAGAGGGGAGAGACAGTGCGGGTTAGGATTATAATGGGCAGATGGAGGGGGCTAGGACTGGTAATGGGTTGATTAGGGAAGGCTAGGACTGGGAATGGACTGCTCAAGGGGGCGTTGGGACTGGTAATGTGCTGATAGGGGGGTAGGACTGGTAATGGACTGATAGGGGGTTAGCATTGGAAATGAGCTGATCAGGGAGGTTAGGACTAGAAATGGGCTGATTAGAGGAGGCTAGGACGTAATGGGCTGATGGGGGGGGGGGGTAGGACTAGTAATGGGCTGATTAGGGGAGCCTAGCACTGGTAAGGGGGTTGAGGAGGGACTAGCACTGGAAATGAGCTGATTAGGGGAGGCTAGCACTGGTAATGGGGTTAAGGAGGGACTAGTACTGGAAATGAGCTGATTAGGGGAGGCTAGGACTGGTAATGAGCTGATGGGGTAGGATTGGTATTGGGCTGATTAGGGGAGGCTAGCACTGGTAATGGGGTTGAGGGGGGACTAGCACTGGAAGCGAGCTGATTGGGGGGCTTCGACTGGGAATGGGCTGATTGTGTGGAGGGGGAGGATAGAGCTGCTGGCCCTGGAAGAAAACTTGGGGCTAAGGCTACAAATGGGCTGATATGAGGGGATGGGAGAATGGAACTGGAAGGGAGTGGATCTGAGAGGGGCTGCCATGGTATTTGTACTAGAAGGGACTGGTCAGTGGGGAAGGAGGGGGACTGGAAGGGAATGGACACCAGTGGCAGTCATGGGAATGCAAGTTGACATTGGAAGGTACTGAGAGTGAGGACTGGAAAGGGGCTGATACTGGGGAGGGTTACTGGGACTGGAAATAGGCTGATGGAAAGAAGTGAAGAAAACAAAAGAAGAGATAAGAAATGGCAGATGGACCATAGACCACAGAAAGAGAGCTAAGAGAAGATAGGAAAGCAGAAGCCTCAGATCGAGACCAGCATGATCAGAGAATAAATTGGTCAGACAACAAAGGTAGAAAAAATAATTTTATTTCATATTAGTGATTTGACTACAGAATCATCATAATTTTGAAATCAAATATTGTTACTTGTTATTGTGGTTTAAATAAGTAAATTTTATAAATAAAAAACATATTGCAAAGGCCTATAATATATTAATAATTCAACAAATGATTACAGCTACAATGCGTTAACAATAAAGGAAGAGAGACGCATTTGATTTTATCATTGGGGGTCACCACAAGTTGACCAATGGTAAAAGGGGTCACAGTACAAAAAAGGTTGAGAACCACTGAATTAAGGACTATTTAGAGTTGTGATGATGGGAAGATAATGCCAAATATTCTCTGGGAGTGCCTGAAGGCCATTTTTAGGGTTAAGTTTATTGTAGTAGGATCCCATAAGAAAAAAAAGGGAAGGAGAAAAAGAAAGATGAATTGAGGAACCTGATCTCTAGGTTAAAGGGGGTTCATAAAAAGAGGAACATGACAGGAGAGGACCAGAAAAATTTAGAGAATGCCAGCAGGTGACTGTATCACTTGCAATCAGAAGAAATAAATGTTTGATTAGAAAAGTTAAAACAGAACTTCTATGAATATGGTAATAAGGCTAGCACGATGCTGTTGCTCAAACTGAAGCTCCAAGTGCAGAATTATATATCTAAAATAAGAGATAGCAAGGGAGAGCTCCTACATAAAGAAGATGATATCAGCAATAGGTTTTTTGAATTTTATCAAAAACTTTACATGCTGGAGCGCCAAATCACAGAGGTGGAGATTCAGGAATATCTAAGAGGGCTTAAGCTTCCTGAGGTGTCGGAAGAAGAAAGTGAACTTCTCTCTTGGCCCATCAGTAGTCAAGAGGTTCTGGCCTTCCCCCAATAAGATCTCAGGAGTGGATGGGTTTACCAATAGGTTTTAAAAAGAACTTAGGAATCAAATAGTAGAGCTGCTGATACAAACTTATAATGCCTTTCTAAAAGGGGCCAAAATGCCCTATTCAATGAGAGTGGCAGGGGTTACAATATTACATAAAGAAGGCAGGGATCCGGGGCTTTACAGTTCGTATTGCCCAATTTGCTTGTTGGGAATGGATATGAAGATTTTCACTCGGTCAATAGGCTCCTTCCTCATCTATCCATTCTCATCAAAGATAACGAGACTGGGTTTGTCCTGGGCAGACAGGTTTCAGATAATATCCAGGTGGTCTTAAATTTGGTCCTTCCCGTTCCATGTGCAGGACCCAACAGGCAGGCAGAACTCCGGAGTCTCAATACATGGATGAGATGATGATGCAAAGAAGAGTGTTTTGGATTTGTTAGGAACTGGACAACATTCTGGGGAAGGGAGGGGCTCCACCTTAACTGGGATGGTACCAGGCTGCTGGCATTAACCTTTAAAAAGGAGATAGAGCAGCTTTTAAATTAGATAATAGGGGAAAGCCGACAGTCGCCCATGAACGCATAGTTCAGAAGGATGTATCCTTGAAGGATACTAGCAAAAGAGGGAAGTTAGGGCATAATGATAGAGAGGTTCCAATAAAGATAAAAGTAACCCAGATGCCCTTAAGTTATTCTGGACCTAGTCCTTAGTGGAACACAGGATCTGGTGCAAGAGATAAGGGTGTTGGGGCCACTTTGCAATAGTGATCATAGCGTGACCGTATTTGATTTAATAAATGGAATAAAGACAGCAAGGAAAATAGCAACTTTCAGGAAAAGGAAAAAGGAAATGGAAAAAGGAAACAAATGACAAAAATGGGAAACACTGGCAAGTTAGATACAAGGCATTGATAAGGCAGGCAAAGACAGAATTTGAAAAAAAGCTTGCATAGAAGCAAAAACGCACAATAAAAACACTTTCAAGTACATTCGTAGCAAAAACCTGTGAGAAAATCAGTTGGACCACTAGATAATAGGGGGTAAAAGGGGAGGACAAGCCATAGCGGAGAGACTGAATGAATTCTTTGCGCTTAAGTTTTTACTGAAGATGATATAGGAAGTTACCCATGCCTGAAATGTTATTTAAAGGTGATATACTGCAAGAAGTGAAAGTAATATTGATAAACCAGGAAGATGTATTACAAGTATTTGATAAATTGATGAGTAGCAAATCACCTAGACTGGATGGTATACATTCAAGGGTGTTGAAAGAACTGAAAGATGAGACTGCAGACCTACTATTAGTAATCTGTGAACATAAGAACATAAGATATACCATACTGGGTCAGACCAAGATCTATCAAGCCCAGTATTCTGTTTCCAACAGTGGCCAATCTAGGTCATAAGTAACTAGCAGTTTCCCTAAAAAACACAGGTTCTACAATGCTTGCATTGGATCAGGCTATCATTAAAATCATTTGTAGTACCTGAAGACTGGAGAATGGCCAATGTACTGCCAATTTTTAAAAAGAGTTCTAGTGGGGATCCGGTAAACCACAGACCGGTGAGCCTCACATCCGTAATGGGCAAAATGATAGAAACCATTATAAAGAATAAAATTACTGAACATGCCTCTTTGCGGATGATACCAAAATCTGCAATAGAGTAGACACCCAGAAAGGTGTAGATAACATGAGGAGGAATCTAGCTAAGCTTGAAGAATGGTCTAGAATTTGGCAGCTGAGATTTAATGTTAAAAAATGCAAGGTCATGCATTTGGGCTGCAGCAATCCAAGGGAGCAATATAGTATAGGGGGTGAAGTACTTTTGTCCACTAAAGAAGAGTGGGACCTAGGCATGGTTGTGTCTGATGATCTTAAAGTAGCTAATCAGGTAGAAAAGGTGACAGCAAAAGCTAGAAGGATGCTTGGGTGCATACGGAGAGAAATGGCTAGCAGAAAAAAGGAGGTGATAGTGCCTCTGTATAAGTATTTGGTGCAACCTTATTTGGAGTATAGTGTGCAATTCTGGAGACCACACCTTCAAAAGGATATAAACAGGATGGAGTTGGTACAGAGGGTGGCTACTAAAATGGTTAGTGGTAATCATTATAAAGCATATGAGGACAGGCTTAAGGATCTTAATATGTACACCTTAGAGGAAAGGCTGGATAGAGGTGATATGATTGAGATGTTTAAATACCTCCGTGGCATAAATGCACATTGGGAGAGCCTCTTTCTATTGAAAGCAAGTTCTGCTACGAGGGGATATGGAATGAGGGTGAAAAGGGATAGATTCAGGAGTGATATGCAGAAATATTTATTTACGGAAAGAGTGGTGGATCCGTGGAATAGTCTCCCAGTGGAGGTGGTAGAGATGAGGACAGTATCTGAATTCAAAAAAGCATGGGACAAACACAGAGGATCTCTAAAGGAAAAAAGGGGACTGTTGTAGTTGTTGATATGGAAGGACAGACTAGATAGGCCATGTGATCTTTTTCTGTCGTCATTTTTCTGTGTTTCTATAAATTAATGAATGGAATGGAATGGGTAAATGTAAATTGTTTTATGTTTATGTTTTATTATACTTGATATACCGCCCTTCAAATAACAGCAAGGCGGTTTACAAAATTCCAATAATATCGAAATGGGCCATCGGCACCAAAAAGAAATTACATCAATTAGACAGGAAAGTAGGAGTCAGAGACAAGTATACAAACAAGCACAAAGAACATGACTGATAGAAAGAGTACACAAGACTAGATCTGGGCAGTTTGTAAATCGAATGCTTTGTTAAAGAGAGAGGTTTTTAGCTGAGTCTTAAAGGCGTGGCAGTTTTGTTCCAGACGTAGTAAGGAGGGGAGGGAGTTCCACAGAGCAGGGCCCATAAAGAAAAATGCAGAAGTGTGGGTAGACTGGAGGTGCGCATGTGAGGGAGAGGGGAGGTGAAGCCGGTTGATATGTATGGACCGGAGGAAATGAGTAGGAGTATGAAATTGTAGTAAATCAGAGAGGTACTGTGGGGTGTTAGTGTATATACCCTGATGGACTAACGTGAGCAGTTTGTAATGGATACGTTGAGCTAACGGGAGCCAGTGAAGATTAATAAGAAGGGGAATGACGTGATGCCAAGGGGAGGAGTGAGAGATAAGACGTGCAGCAGTGTTCTGTATGCGTTGTAATCGAAGTAGCTGGGATTTAGGGACACCAGAAAGGACAGAGTTACAAAAATCTAGACGAGAAATAACCAGAAACAAGATGAGAGTGGTGAGAGCCTGAGGTGTGAGGAAAGGACGGATGGCTCGAATTTGCCGAAGGAAGAAGATAGAGGTCCTAGTAATGTGGGATATGTGGTCCCGGTAAGAGAGGTCTGCATCAAGAAGAACACCCAGATACCAAAACTGTGAGACCAATGGGATAGGGGAACCAGAAAAGGATGGAGCTAGTGAAGGAGGGGGGCTGCAGTGGGCGAACCAAATAGCCAGAGTTTTGAGATGTTTAGGTGGAGGCAATTACAGACCAGCCAATCAGCAACGGAAGACAGACACGAATTAAGGGGCGTGAGTTCAGGGTGTTAAGAGAGGAGTTTTGATGTAAGAGAATAATATCGTCGGCATAATAGAAAGCAGAAAGGCCAAATTGGTTGTTTACGCCATCAAAAAGTAGAAAGACTAGGGGACATGCAATGAAGCTACAATGTAACCCATTTAAGACTAATAAGAGAAAATATTTTTTCACTCCATGCGTAATCAAACTCTGGAATTTGTTACCGGAGGATGTAATAAAAGCTGCTAGTGTAACTGGGTTTAAAAAAGGTTTGGACAAGTTCCTGGAGAAAAGATCCATAAGAGGACCCAGGAAATCTACTGCTTACCTCATAACATGCACTGTGGAACCTGGGTGCCTTTTGGGAACACTGTTCAACAGCCAAAATGCTTCGGCCATGAAAGCAGCTGTTCTAAACTATTTTAAGGCTGCTGAACACAGAAATCATAATGAAAATGGCTGATTAGGTCTAGTTGCTAAGATATATGCTATTAGTCATTAGGGGCTATTAACTGTGTATTATGCAACATGTGCGTAAGATAGCATAATCTCTATTTGCAACCAATAGAAATATTTGTCCAAAACCAGATGATGCAATCAGTATTTAAATTCGCATCACTTGACAGTATAAATCTTAAGGTGTATTAGTCACAGAAAAAGTAAAAATGAATTATTTTGCATTATTTTATGCCGATAGGTCAATCACAGTGTATTCGGCGATTCATCGTACTTGTGTTAATAATGCAGATAATTTCTGCTATATTTGTGGTGAAGTGACTTTTACATCACAAAAACGGAATATGACTGTGGCGGTTAAGAAACCCTACAACTTATATTTTGGCTGCAGAATAGGAGATCAGGATAAGAGCTGGGCGCCACACATATGCTGCAATACATGTGCAACAAATCTCAGGCAATGGATGAATGGGAAAAGGCAATCAATGCCTTTTGCAGTTCCAATGATCTGGAGAGAGCCCACAGATCACGTCAGCAATTGCTACTTCAGCATGGTTCCTCCAATTCAGAAAGGCATATCCAGAAAGAGTAAGTGCATTGTGCAATATCCAAACATTCCATCTGCAATATGCCCAGTGCTTCATGGAGAAGGGTTGCCGATTCCCAAAATGTCAGAATCATTATCATTAGAATCAAGTGAGGAAGACGAAGAAGTTTGTAGTTATGAACAGTCAACCTCTCGTGACCCAGAGTTTCTTCTGGCCACTGCTAATGAGCCACACCTCATAACGCAAGATGAATTGAATGACCTTGTCAGGGATTTGGATCTCCCGAAGAATAAAGCTGAGCTTTTGGGTTCCAGACTACAGCAGTGGAATCTGCTGGCTGGTGACGTTAGAATTTCTTTTTTTCGGGACAGTCAGAAAGACTTGGTGTCATTCCTTTTCAAAGAAGGTGATCTTGCTGCATACAACAACGTAAAAGGTTTAATGGCAGCTCTCAATATCAATTACAATGCAGATGATTGGAGGCTTTTCATTGATTCATCCAAAGCAAGTCTTAAAGCTGTATTGCTGCATAATAGCAACTTGCTACCATCAATTCCTATTGGCCATGCAGCTTTTATGAAAGAGACTTATGACAATACGAAACAACTTTTGAAATGTATAAACTATGATCAACATCTGTGGTCAATCTCTGGTGACTTCAAAGTGGTCGCCCTCTTGCTTGGTCTTCAGGGTGGATACACCAAGTACTGCTGCTTCCTGTGTGAATGGGATAGTTGTGCTAGAGATTGTCAAAAGGGACTGGCCACTCCATCAATCACTGGATCCTGGAAGCAAAAATGTTCTGTTTCCAGCACTTGTAGACAGCAACAAGATTTTGATGCCTTCCTTGCACATCAAGTTGGGACTAATGAAAAACTTTGTCAAGGCGATGGATAAAACGAAACCTGCTTTCAGGTATCTTAGTGATAAATTTCTTAGACTGAGTGATGCCAAAGTTAAGGAAGGAGTTTTTGTTGGCTCTCAGATTTGTGCACTTCTTCAAGATGACAAATTTCTTCGTTTATTGCGTGGAAAGGAAAAGGCTGCATGGATAGCATTTGAATCAGTGACACAAAATTTTCTTGGAAACAACAAAGCAAATAATTACCAGGAGATTGTTCAAGATCTTCTCAAGGCATACAAAATCCTTGGTTGCAACATGTCCTTAAAAGATTCATTTTCTACACTCTCATCTAGATTTTTTCCTACAAAATTGCGGAGCAATAAGTGATGAACATGGAGAACGATTTCACCAAGACGTTGCAGCCATGGAAAAAAGGTATCAGGGTAAATGGAGTCCATCAATGCTTGCAGACTACTGCTGGACAGTGACAAGGGATATTCCATTGCTTCAGTACAAGAAACAGATCAGGAAGAGTTGTGAAGCCACTGAATGAGAACAAAACTTGCTAGAATGTACTTACAAATGTTCTTAATGAAAGTTAAATTGCAGACATAATTACTTCTCTGTTTTTTCTAAGTATGTTTATTTTATAAAAACATGCTTGTTATAGTGCAAAGTTTCATTTGTAATAAGATTTTGATTTACATCTAAGGATTTAGGCTTGATTTTGACCATACATAGTGGTAAAATGTAAATTCTTCAACATATCATACAAACAGGAGCTAATTGACCAATTTCACTATCATATTTGAATTCAGCGTATCAAATTCCTTAAGAAATAGCACATTTAATTTCTGAAGCAAACAATTTTTGAAAATTTGTAGAACAGTGGAACCTGCCAGGTGCTTGTGACCTGTATTGGCCACTGTTGGAAAAAGAATACTGGGCTTGATGGACCTTGGTCTGACCCAGTTTATGGGATTTCTTATGTTCTCATATTCTTATGGTTTGGAGAGGCTGGGAGGACTTGGAGGCATTGTTGCTGCTAGCAGTTGATTCAGAGAAGGCATTCAATAGGGTCTTCCTAGTCCTTTCTTCTTCAGGAAGGACTTGAGATGTAATTTTCTTAAATGGGTTCAAATTTTATATAGGTCTCCACCGGCTACTTTAAAAAGTAATAATGAATATACTCATACATTTGAGCTTTTCAGGGGCATGTGTCAGGGATGCCCTTTGTCCCCTTTGCCTTTTGTTTTGGCCATGGAGCCCTTGGCACAGAAGATGCAGGAGAATCAGGTTGTTGAGGGTATGAGGTTGGGATCAGTACATCACAAGGTTGCTCTATTTGCATATGATTTGCTTTTTGTTATTACAAAGCCTGAGAGATCTTTGGGAGCCTTGGTGCAAGAAATGGATGACTATGGGGGAGTATCTGGCTTTAAGATGAATGTTTCTAAGTCTGAAGTTTTCATCATATAGGTCCCTGAAATAAGCTGCAGTCTTTTGAGGAATAAATTCTTCTTTAAATAGGCCAGAGGCTATATCAGATACCTTGGGGTAAACCTACCCTCCAAAATGAATTCCCTCTTTGAGGTAAATTACCCACCGCTCTGGACAAAGGTAGATCGATGGGGGAGGTTGGACTTATCACGGCTGGGAAGAATTGAGAGTATAGAAATTGTGATATTACTGCAATTTCTATTTTAATTTAATATATTGCCTGTTTTGTCCCAAAGAAGGCTTCCAAAAATGAATCATGGCATTTATTTGGAACGATAAAGACCCCTGGGTGCCTAGGAAGGCGCTCTATCTTAGAAAACAACAAGGGGCCCTGACTGTACCACGTTTTCTCTGGTGTTACGAAGCTTCCCAACTTAGAGCAGCATTAAACTGGACCATAACTAAGAAAAAGGATTGGATACAGATAGATATAGAATTAGTATCTGTACGAAGGATGGCCCCTGTGTATTTGCTTTGGGAACCAGGCAACAACAGCACAAGTAGAGGGGTAGATAATCCTTTTATAAGACTTACTCTAAAAATCTGGAATAAGTGGAAAAAGTGTTGAGGAGGACCTTTGTGATAGCGTAGTTGCTTACCTGTAATGGGGGTTCTCCGTAGACAGCAAGGGTATGCAGGCACACTGAAAGTGAACTCCACTGACTGAGCCTTGTGCCAGGTCTCTCAGAGTCAAGAGAAGCTTTGTTCCCCTCTGAGCATACGTGCCTGCTACCTGCCTGCTTATAGCATGAGGATCAGTTCATATCAAAGTGGAAGAGAAAACAGACTAGAGGAGAAAACGAAAATGGACCAGGAGCTGGGACCAGGAACAATGACTAACCAGGATCAACGCTGAGGTGTGCCAAGAAGTTGACCTACGCAGCAAGTTCTTGTCCTGTGGTAGTCTCTCTTTCTTTCTTTGTGTTTTTTTAGGTCATCAGTGTTGCAGGGAAGGCAGGTGGGAGAGTGTGCCTACATACCCCTGCTGTCAATGAAGAACCCCCATTACAGGTAAGCAACTACGCTTTCTCTGGAGACAAGCAGGGGGTATGCAGGCACACTGTAGGTGAGTCCAGAGCTGGGGCTTCCCTGTTGGGTATTCTTGATTCTGCTGGATGAAGGTGACAGTCCCCTTAGACTTGGGGTGGAGGAAAGTCACTTTGCAAACAGGTTGCAGAGGACCGCCTGGCAGAAGGCGAAGTCCCTCGCAGAGGAGTGATTCAGACTGTAGTGCTTGGAAAGGTGTGGAAGACCAGGTGGTGGCCTAGCAGATGTCCTAGATTGAGATAGAAGCGAGGCTGGCGATGGAAGAGGCTGTAGTTTGAAGCTGGTGACAGGCAATGCGCCCCAGAGATGGTAGAGTGGTCTGCTCGTAGCAGAAGGCAATGCAGGCCACAAACCAAGAGGAAATAGTCTGTTTGGCCTCTAGTTGTCCAGGATTGTTGGGACTGAAAATCACGAACAATGGAGAAGACTTGTGAAAAGGTTCTGTATGATACAGATAGAGGAATACTCGTCTACAGTCCAAGGTGTGGTGTTTTTCTTCTGGCGAGCCCTTGGGGGCGTCTAGGAAGAAGGCGGGGAGGAAAATAGGCTGCTTGATGTGAAAGTCAGAAACCACCTTAGGGAGAAATTCTGGGTGGATACTGTGATAAGGAAGCTTATCATAGCTCAGGAAGGAGCTATAGAAAAGGTGAAGTGACTCTGAACAAGCAACCTGTCAGTTCTGGTAGAAATAAGAAAACAGAATTTTCCCATAAAAGACTACCAGTCCCAGAATGCACCAGGTTTCCAACAGCCATTAGAGGAGCTGAAGTGAGAAAACGTGTGTTCAATCAAAAGGGCTATGAGGTAATCCCCAAGCACTCATTGCAAAGGGCAGGGCTTGATTCAGCACAGCTGCGCTGTGCTAGGATGGAACACTCATCTCAAAGGGCAAGGCCTGATTCAGCACAGCTGCCCTGTGTTAGGGAGGAGCACTCATCTAGGCAGAATAAGAGTAGAGTTTATTCTACAGATGACCATCTTCATGATCACCTTGGATATCCAGAGAATTGTCCTCAGTATCCTGAGAATCAGCTTGAGTTTGATCATCAGTTTCATCTGAAGGATCATCAGAAGCAGAAGCCAAACCGGACGGACAGAGAGGGAAAGAGACCCTTTGGAAGAAGGAAGAGAAAAGCCTTTGAGAGGTCTAGAAGAGTCCAAAGCAGTACGTATACTGGGAGGTATTCCAAGGGCCAGCATACACCAATGGACTGGGGAAAGCCAGAGGAATGGTGCTGCAGAGCTAGGAATCACCAGAGGCTACCTGAGAGGGAGACGGCTGCACGTGGAAGGGACCCTAAGACCTGTGCCAGAAGGTATGTGAAGAGAGATCCAGTATCCAGGGATCTGGATTGGAAGGCTGGACATAAGAACTGGACTACATACTGGCCAGGCTATATAGAGAGGAACTCTAGCAGCAATGGAAGCTCAGGTATGAACACTGATCTATGCCCTAGCTATAACCTTGAAAGACAGCAGGGAAACAAGTATTCTCCTGAAAATGCTCCATTGAGAGATTCATCTGTGCCAATCCATGATATTGAACCCATGCTTGTTGAACAAGGGGGAATAATAGCAGTTGAGGATCCTGTTTATATGGACTGTTCTCTATCTAAACTCCGTTGGTAACTTTCTGTTATAAAGTACAGCAACCATCACAAAGAAATACAAATTTGTTCTTTAATCTACTCAGAAAAGCTCCTGAAGCAGGATTTGACCCACACAGTGGAAGGCAAGCCAGCTAAGGGGTTTCAGCTGATAACTGCTAGCAATTAAGCCTTACCTAATTGCTTGTGAGCTAGGAGAGAATCACTTCTGTATCTATGTGGGAAGTAATCAGAAGTTAACCTGAAAAGAACAGTTTGTTTCTTGCTTTGTGGCTTTTCATTTGTTGTTTTCCTGATTTTGACTTTGTTTTTCCCAGTTAACACTGAAAGCAAGTAACCTAATTTATGTGCTACCAAGCATATCTGTGTTGGGAGAAATAACCCCATAAATAAATATCTTATTGGCTTTACCCAAAAGCACAACTAAATTATTGTCAGCAGCTGTGTCTGGTGTAAATGAACTACATTGCCCACAATACCTTGCAAATCATATAGATATATGCACTTGCCAAGACTGTGAAGATTTTCACCCAGGCAGCCGTCTGACAATATGAAGGATGACTGTGTCATGGAAGAACTGCATATATGGAGAGTAATGAACCAGCACCTGGAGCTCGCCAAGTCGTCTGGCCAAAGTGATGGCAATGAGGAAAACCGTTTTCTAGGTGAGGTGTTTGAGCGATGTGGGCATGAGGGGCACAAACAGTGGGTTCATCAGTTCAGACAGGACAACACTGAGATCCTAGACCAGCGTGGGAGGTCGGATGGGCGCATTGGTGTTCATGAGGCCCTTCATGAATCTGCAGACAACCGGGTACACTGAAATGGGGTGTCTCTTGACTGGATCATGTGTAGTGGTTATGGTGGAGAGATGGTAGCACACCGAATAGGTTTAAAAACTTGAGTGAGACAGGTGGAAAAGGTAGGAGAGGTATATGTCCCACCGAGCATTGGACAGGGTCTTGGCTATTTGAGGAAGTCCAGTGAACGAAACGAGACCACTTGCGCTGGTAGGAGATTCGAATGGAGGCAAATGGTGAGAACGTGCAGTGAGGCGATCAACTCCCAGTGCCCAGAAGCCATCATGCTGTGAGGGACAGGCTCTGGAGGTTGGGATGGAAAAGATGGCCCTGATGCTTCATGAGGAGGCTAGGCTGTGCCCCCAGGAGAATGGGGGGGGGGGGCTCCTGCAGGAGTGCCAGTAGATGAGGGAACCAGAGCTGTCAAAGCCAGCATGGTGCTATGAGGATGACTGATGCTTTGTCCTGCTTGATCTTGAGGATTTGCATGATGAGCAGAAATGGGGGAAAGGCACAAAGAAGACCCTGGGACAAGTCCAGCAGGAAGGTGTCCGGCACTCAGCATTGCGGGCATCTCCAAATGGAATAGAAGGCTGGGCATTTGGCATTGTCTGCTGAGGCAAACAGGTCCAGAACTGGTTGGTCCCACAGAGAGATGTACTGAAGGATTGTAGGTTCAAGAGACCATTCATGCAGATCCAGTTAGTGACTTAACTTGTCAGCGAGTTGGTTTTGAGTCCCTGGGAGGTAGGTGGCCTGCAAGGTAGCCCTTATGGACAGGACAAAGGTCTAGAGCTGTGCAGTTTCTCAGCAAAGACACAGCAAGCCTGTCCCTCCCTGTTTGTTGTTCTAGAACATGGAGACTTGGTTGTCTGTGCGTACAAATGATTTGCTGACGCAAACAGTCACCGAAGACTTTGAGTACATAGTATACTGTGCAAATCTCCAGTACGTTAATTTGCAGGGTGCTGTCTT
This sequence comes from Ichthyophis bannanicus, assembly GCA_033557465.1. Classification (NCBI taxonomy): domain Eukaryota; kingdom Metazoa; phylum Chordata; class Amphibia; order Gymnophiona; family Ichthyophiidae; genus Ichthyophis; species Ichthyophis bannanicus. The sequence continues at coordinate 923,958,625 of CM066033.1, forward strand.
GAGGGCATCACATTCCTTGAGTGGAAAGGTGCAGAAGGTGCGCCCCCCCCCAGCCGTACATGGAGACGTCTGTTGTCAAGATGATTTGAGGCGGTGGTGCTTGGAATGGACACCCCACTGAAAGGATGGTTGGAAGCATCCACCAACAAAGACTGTCGAGGAGGGTTGTTCTCTGTGGACCCTTCAGAAAAATCAAAGTCCACAAAAGTTGAGTGCGCTGGCACCAGTTGAGTCTGAGGTGCCATTGCAGTGGGCGCATATGCAGCTGCGCAAGGGGCACTACATGTATGGCAGTGGCCATGTGCCCCAGTAACTGCAGGAGTCAATGGGTTGATGTCATCCGGTGTTTGGCTACAGCAGAGGAACCGAAACACTTGGGCCCTCGGTTTGGGAAGGAAAGCCCAAACCTGAAGAGTGTCCAGGTGCGCTCCGATGAAGTCTAGGGTCTGCTGAGGAGTGGACTGGATGGGAATGTGGGTATAAGCATGCTTTGGTCAACAGAGGCTAACCAATCGCAATGACTGAGCAGGAGAAGTATGGTGCTCAAGTAATGCAGCTTGAACTTTTCCTGCTTGATGACGAGGATTCAAGTGATGGAGGTCCAGGATTGGTCGGAGGCCTCCAGATTTTTTGAGGATCAGGAAGAACCAGGAGTAAAACCTCTGACCTCTTTTGAGAAGTGGGACAGGTTCAATGACTTTGTTGAGAAGGAGCTGAGTTATCTCCTGTGCCAGGTGGGCCATGTGATTGCCTGGGAGGCGGAGTGAGGAACAAGAGCCTGTACCCTGACTGGATGATGGAAAGAACCCAACGATCTGAGGTGATAGATTGTCATGCCTCTGCGAAGTGGTGGATGTGGCCCCCACTGGCAGGGAGTCAAAAACTGGGGGAGGGTTTGGGTAGGATGGCTTAAGAAAGAGGCTGAGGCTTCCTCTCACAATGATGAGCCTGTTGGAGGTATGTCTGACTCTGGGGCCGTGGTGGAAGCTGTCGTAGATAGGTGGTAGCGCTGCTGTGGGTATAACTGCTGAAAATACTGGTAGTTAAACGGGCAAAGGTAGTTTGGCAGATTGGTGCAGTGGGAAGAGGAAGGTGTTTCTACTGGCTGAGCCACCAACTCTCGGATGGTGGAGGAGTGATCCTTCACCTTCAAGATGGCCTCTTGAACCTTGGACCCAAAGAGGCTGTCGTCAAAGCAGGGTGCAATCAGCTTAGCGGTCATCCTGAATCTTCCAAAGCCCAGAAACGCGAAGCCATGCTGTCAGTCAGGCGGCGATAGTTCTGGCTGCGCAGCAGGACACTGAATCGTAAATGTCATAAGTGGTGCGGATAATATGGTATAAGGACTCATGGAAATCCACGGCTAGCTGGGCTGGGTCTGCTGAGTGTCCAGCTGAAGGAGGAGATCATGTTGGTAGTGCAGCATATGCTGCTGATGAACCAAAATGCGCATGGTGAGCGTGCTGCTCTGGTAGGACTTCCGCTCTACTGTATCCAGGGTGCACTGCGGTGCTCTTTTCCAGGAGGAGTTTGAGACAGCGGCTTGGTTCTTTTAGATTTCTTAAGGGTGGTCTCCAACACAACTGATTGGTGTGGCAGTTGAGGATGTTGGAAATCCGGTGCCAGGAGGACTTTGTACCTCAGGTCAAGCTGGCAGGATGCCGCACTACTCAAAAACAGGGTCTTCCAAATAGAGGCTTGAAGATCCTGGAGGACCTGTGGGATCAAGAGTGCAAGAATCTCCTTGGGAGCACTACATGCCTTAAAAATAGATTTATTTATTTATTTATTTACATTTATATACCGCATCTTCCACAGTTCAGTTGCGGTTTACAGAGAACAACAATTAACAAAGTAAGTTTGTTTTACAAGGAACGTCAATGTTAGTATAATTAACCGAATATAATTTACAAGGAACGTCATAATATAATTCTAACAATGTGAACCAGAACATAACAGAATAAACTATTTACAGATATATATATATATATATATGTGTATATATATATATATATGGGAGTAAAAGGGCATAAGATGTGGAGTCATCAAGGGGAGTAACTATAAGAGCTGTGTTGGGTGAAAGGATTTTAATTGGAACAGTCAGAAGCCTGTTTAGCCTTTATCTAAAGCAGGTGGGAGAGTATCTGTGTTGTTATAGTGTTTGGTGAACAGATAAGTTTTCAAATTTTTGCGGAGTTCCGTGATCTCAGTTAGTGTTCGTAGCTCCTCGGGGAGGGAATTCCAGATGGTGGGGGCTACGTGGGAAAAGGCTCTGTAGTTTGTTGATTTATGAGCTCTTGTGTAATCTTTTGGGGTTTTTAGTTTGTTTAATTGACCTTTTCTGTGTGTAGGTTTAGGTGGTTCTTTGTGTATTAGGTTGCATAGTGTGGTTGGAGCTAAATCGTATAAGGCTTTGAATGAAGTAATTATTGTTTTGTAAATTATCCTGCTTTGAATTGGAAGCCAATGGAGGGAAGCTAGTATTGGTGTTATGTGTTGGAGTGAGTTAACTTTCAATATAATTCTGGCAGCTGCATTTTGTGCTAATTGTATTCGTTTGATGTTTTGTTTTGATATGCCCATGAGTATTATATTGGCAAAATCAAAATGAGGAGTTATAGTGGCCTGGATTATATTGATGAAATCTTGTGAGAATACAAGGGGACGTAGTTGTTTGAGCGTTTTTAGTTTGAAATAAATTTTCTTTATCGTATTGCTAATGTGAGTTTCCATGGTGAGATGTGTATCTAGTATAATGCCTAGGTATCTTATTTCATTTTTTATTTTAATTTCCTGATTTTGGAGTCTTATGTGTGTTGGTGGGATATAGGATTTGTTTTTAGTCACAATTAAGACTTCTGAAAATCATATTTGTTGGTGGGCGACTGGGTGTCGCTGAGGGCCTAAAGGAGAGAATCTGGGAGATCACAGGGAGTAAACGTCCTCATCAAGGGGTGGCGGTGCCCATCAGCCAAAGAGGGGGGAGTGACCTCAGGGTCTTTTGTGAGGTGGGGATATGGGAGTCAACGGGCGCACTGAGGCAAGGAGAGGTCATCTCTCGGCTCTACCGGGAGGTCCTGGTCAGAGGCAGTGGGGGGATCCCACGCGTAAGACTTGCAGGGCTCCCATGGGTAAGACCGCAGGGAGCAAATGTCCTCATTGAGGGGCGGCAGCACCCATCAGCCAATGAGGGGGTGGGTTCTGGGGTCTCTTGTGGGGCGAGGATGCAGTGGGTCAACGAATGCACTGAGGCAGGGATACAGTAATGAGGGGACTGCTTGCAGGATAGTGGAGCTGTCCTGAATGAATCTCTGGGGAAGAGATAGGAGCGAGGACTGTGAGCTGCTGGGGGGTGCTTCCGGAGGGGGTGCGGAGGGCTGTCAAGCATCTGGGGAAGGGCTTTACGCATGGCTGGAGGCTTACAGAGTGCAGCAGATGCTTGTGCTTGCCCTTCGCCTTATGTCCTGGAGGGTCTGAGGAGGAATCCGAGAATGTAGGTGGCAGTTCTGTTAGAGGAGGGATGGCCCCTGACGGCAGTAGGAGCCGAGGGGGACCACTTGACCCTGCAGCCATGACTGGGGATTGCTGCTCCGGTAGTTTGGCTGCCTTCTGTTTGCCCCCTTAAGCTGGTGCTGGGTCCGATGGCGGTAGAGAGGAGGAGTGGTCCGACATGAGGAGAAGGGCCCTGCAGAGGCAGTAATGCCAAGCAAAACCTATTTCCGTTAAAAACAGCTGTTTTCCTGAGAGAAGTTTCACTTTTGCTGTGTCTCTGTAGTTAGTTTCACTTTCACTGTTAGACTGTCTCCAGTGTGAGCAGGGCTCAGAAAAAGCCGATGGGCTGCAATTCTGCAGTCTCATGTGTGAGGGCTGCTTTTTTTTCAGTTTTGTTTCGCCACGGCATCGGGGAAAAAGTTGTGGGGGAACCACATTGAGAGATGATGAGAAAATACGCAGAAATAAAAAAGATGGCAAAAATCTGAAGAGAGGTGAGAGAGACCCATGCAGTCTATGCACGACTGAGAAAAAAACCTGATCCTCAGGCTACAAGTAGGTGGGAAGCAGGCACGCATGCTCAGAGAGGCAACAAAGTTTCTCTAAGCTGAGAGAACCAGCACAAGGCTCAGTCAGTGGACTTCACCTTCAGTGTGCCTGTATCCCCCCCTGCTTGTCTCCGGAGAAACTCCAGATTCACCCCACTCAGGTCAATAGACAATTTCATCGGGAGCTAATGATTGCACCTACAGAGTATGGGAACAGAAAAGACTTTGGTAAGTGGGTCAGTGTTCCTGGGTGAAGATGGCATAATAGCTTTTGAAGACTTACAAAAGTTTTCATTTTGCAAGTAAAAGACATATCAGTATTGGCAGATGGCACATTATTTATTTATTTTATTTACATTCTCTTATATACCGCGCTATTCTGCATCAGTGCGGTTTACATTGAACAAACTGAAATTACATTGAATAGGGCATTATTTATTTATTTATTTTATTTATTTATTTATCTATTTCTTCTATACCGCCCCTTCCAGAGATCAGGGGCAGTTTACATGGAACAATTGTATACATTCGTATAACATTACATAGAACAAGAACTTTTTAACTTTTTACATATAACTTTTACATTTTACATATAACTTTTACATTTTTTACATTATAACTTGGAGATAACTATTTTACAGGGAACATGGGCTATGGAGGGTTAAGTAGCTTGCCCAAGACCACAAGGAGCACCTGTGGGACTAGAAACCCCAGTCCTTCCGGCCCAAGGTTGCTGTCCTCTAGTGGGATTTGAACCCCCAACCTTCCGGCCTGAAGTACCTTGCCCCAACCACTAGGCCACTCCACTCCACTCATTATCTTCAGAATAAAGTAAAAAATGCTTTGGGGAATACAGCTTCTCCCACTGAGGAATTCTTTAGAGGGGATAGAATGAAAAGGGCAATATCTAAGTTATATAATTTGATGGTGGAGGATAGCACAGTTACTTACCTGTAACAGGAGATCTCTGGGAACAGCAGGAATTAGTCCTCACATATGGGTACGTCGGTACCGACGGAGCCTGCGCGGGAATGCTCCCCAGCTTCGCAGGATGAAAGCTTTTGGGGCATCCCACAGCGCATGCGCGCTGCCTTCCCGCCTTTCCTAGCCAACTCTCCTCAGTTCAAGTTTAAAGCTGAGACAATAGAGAGAGAGAGGAAAGGAAAGACAGAGAGAGATACAACTCCTAGGGGAGGTGGGAGGGTTGTGAGGACTAATTCCTGCTGTTCCCAGAGATCACCTGTTACAGGTAAGTAACTGTGCTATCTCCAGGAACAAGCAGGAATGAGTCCTCACATATGGGGACTCCCTAGCTGAGATGCCTGGGAGATCCCCAAGGGTATGAGACCCTGGAGGGTTCCTCGTCTTCGTATGGATCTCAGGCATCCATTCAGGGAAGGAGGGCAGGAGTTGCTCAAGAATGGAACAGGTGTCTGAGGACAGCCTGACCAAACAAGGCATCCCGGCGGGAGTCCTTGTCCAAACAGTAATGGGCTGTGAAGGTATGAACCGAGGCCCAGGTGGCTGCTCGACAGATCTGATCGATGGACACAGAATGAAGATAAGCCATAGAGGTGGCCATGGCCCTCACATTGTGAGCTGTTACATGGCCCTCCAGAGAAAGGTTCTTACTCTGGTAAACAAAAGAAATACACTGAGCAATCCAATTGGACAGTGTTCTTTTAGAGAGTGGAAGTCCTAAATGAGAAGGATCAAAAGCAACAAAAAGCTGGGAAGACTTTCTATGTTGCTGTGTCCTGTGTAAATAAAAAGCAAGAGCTCTTTTACAATCTAGAGTATGAAGGTTCCTCTCAGCACTGGATGCATGAGGAGCTGGAAAAAAGACAGGTAAATATACCTCTCGATTAAGATGAAAAGGTGAGACCACTTTAGGCATAAAGTGAGGATTTGTCCTAAGGACTACCTTATCATGATGGAACCTTGTATAAGGTGGATTAGACACTAAGACCTGCAGTTCACTGATGCGTCGAGCAGAAGTGATGGCAATAAGGAAAATAACCTTCCATGAAAGAAATTTCAAGGAGGTAGTGGCTAAGGGTTCAAAAGGGGGCTTAATAAGCTGACCAAAAACCAAGTTCAAGTCCCATGCCACCGGAGGAGGTCGAATGGGAGGTTTAGTTAAAGTTAGGCCTCTCATGAATCTTGCAATAAGAGGATGGGAGGAAACAGGTTGTCCATTGATAGGCTTAAGGGATGCTGCAATAGCACTTAAATGGACCCTTACTGAATTTGTCTTAAGTCCTGCATTTGAAAGATGCAGGAGATATTCCAATAGAGAATTCACAGGAAGTGCCAGAGGGTCAAGACCCTTTTGAGCACACCAAATGGAAAATCTTTTCCACTTAAAAGCATAGGAACGCCTAGTGGAAGGTTTCCTGGAAGCATGGAGGATATCCTTCACTTGCTGCGAAAGATTGAAGTCTTGAAGGTCTAGGCCTTCAGTAACCAAGCTCTGAGGTGAAGGGACTTGGGGTTTGGGTGCCACAAAGTCCCCTCCTCCTGAGACAGAAGGTCTGGAGCAGCTCCCAAGTCCAGGGAGGGTGCTTGGGAGAGATGCAGAAGTAGAGGGTACCACACTTGGCGTGGCCAACGTGGAGCTATGAGGATCATAGATCCTTGATCCCTCTGAAGTTTGAACAGAGTCTTGGGAATCAAAGGAATGGGTGGAAAGGCGTACAGGAAGTGCTGACCCCAATGAAGGAGGAAGGCATCCTTGGTCAGAGCTCCCTGACACGGAATTCTGGAACAGAACCGGGGAAGTTTGGCATTCCACGGACTTGCAAAGAGGTCTATGTCCGGGGTCTTCCATTCCTGGAAGATTCTGAGTACCTGATCCATGTGCAGGGACCATTCGTGTGGAAGCAGAACTCGACTGAGTCTGTCTGCCCAAGAGTTTTGGATTCCTGGGAGGTATACTGCCAGGAGATGGATTTGATGCTCTCTGGTGAAGGCCCATAATCTTAGAGCTTCGTTGCAAAGCGACAGAGAGACAGTTCCTCCTTGCTTGTTTATGTAAAACATGGCTACTTGGTTGTCCGTATGAATGAGGACGGTCTTGTAGCTGAGGAGGGTATGAAAGACCCTGAGAGCTAGGAACACTGCTCGCAGTTCCAAGTGGTTGATATGAAGAGAGGTCTCCTGTGGGGACCAACTGCCTTGGGTGGAGAGGTCTTGTAGATGAGCTCCCCAACCTGTTTGGGAGGCATCTGTTGTGAGGGTTGCTTGGGGTAACACAGGTTGGAAGAGGGACCCCAGCAACAGATTTTGAGTTGACATCCACCATTGGAGAGACCAAAAGAGACGTTTGGAGGTTGCTATTTGGTCTGAGAGAGCTCCTGATGCTTGAGTCCACTTTGTGGACAAAGTCCATTGAGCTGCTCTCATGTGTAGGCGAGCATAGGGCACCACATGCACTGTGGAAGCCATGTGGCCTAGTAGTTGTAGCATCTCCCGGGCAGTTAAGTGGCTCTTTGACTGAATCTGGGAGGCTAACTGCACTAGACGTTGGCAACGAGCCTGAGGAAGATAGGCTCTTGCAGTAGTGGTGTCCAACCAGGCCCCTATGAATTCTAGGGACTGAGTAGGGGTGAGCTGAGACTTTGGGAGGTTTACCACAAGTCCCAGATATTGCAGAATGCGCCTGGTGCGGTCCAGGGAAATTTGGGCTTCTGACTGAGATGGAGCTCGGATGAGCCAGTCGTCCAGGTATGGGAAGACAAATATTCCCAGAGTGCGTAGAAATGCAGCAACTATTGCCATGCATTTGGTGAACACTCTTGGAGCAGAGGCTAGACCGAAAGGAAGCACTCTGTATTGGTAATGTTTTCCCTGGAACAGAAAACGTAGGAATTTTCTGTGGGATGGATGGATGAGTATATGAGTGTATGCATCCTTGAGATCTAGAGAACAAAGCCAATCCTGACTCTGTAGGTATGGAAGGAGAGTGCCTAAAGAAAGCATCTTGAACTTCTCCTTGCATAGGAATTTGTTCAATTCTCTGAGATCTAGAATGGGTCTGAATCCCCCTGTTTTCTTTGGGATGAGAAAATAGGGGGAGTAAAACCCTGACCCTTGTTGAAGAAGCGGAACTGCTTCTATGGCCCTCTGGGCCAGAAGGGAAGTCACCTCCTGATCCAGAAGGTCGAGGGATGTGGGAGAATTGAAGTGTCTCTCCCTGGTGTAGGGAGGAAGGTCTGAGAAATGAAGTTTGTAGCCCTCTCTTACGATAGAGAGGGTCCACTGCTCTGATGTGATTTGCTCCCATCTGGGAGCAAAATGAGCTGACCTTCCTGGAATGGTGAGAGGCTCTGGTTGTTGTAGAGCCAGAAAGGTTAAGTTCTCTAGAATCAAGTCAAAAACCCTGAGGGGTTTGGGACTGCTGGGTTGCAGCAGCGCCTGCAGGTTTAGGCCTGGCCTGTTTAGGTTGCTGACGCTTAGAAGCAAAGCGACCTGTAGAAGACTGTTGACCAGAAGTGGAAGGAAATCTGCCCTTTTTGTAAAAAGACTTTTTAAAAGATTTTTTTTTGGCCGGAGTGGAGGTAGACTTAAAAAGTCTATCCAGAGCAGCATTTTCTGCATCCATTTGAGTGGCTTTAATTTGCCACTCTTTGCCAAATAGATTTTCACCTGTACAGGGCAAATTTCCTAAACCATCTTGAACCTAGGGTTCTAGATCAGAAGCCTGGCTTGAGTATGCTTAAGCCAAAGAAGGAACTCATCCCTTTTATCCTCTGGAATAAAAGGGAGAAAGTTGTGCAGCTTTTCTGCAACCTCCTTCAGAAACATACCCATATAAAGGCTGTATGAATTGATTCTGGCAATAAGCATGCTGGCTTGGAAGATTTTCCTACCAAAAGCATCCAAGGTCCTGCATTCTCTTCCTGGAGGAGTAGAAGAGTGTCTTTTGGTACTCTTTATCCTCTTCATAGCTGACTGTACCACAATGGAGTGGTGAGGAAGCTGAGAAAGGGTGAGAGGAGTCTCCCACAATTCAATCAAATGTTCTTGAAGAATTTCATGAATTGGTAAGGTGACTGCCTCTCTGGGAACCTTAGAGTATCCCAAAATATCTAATTTTTTTGCTCTAGGTTCTTTTTCAGAAGTTACTGAAATAGAGAGTCCTTTAGCTACTTCTATTATGAAGTCTTGAAAGGACAAATCCTCTGGAGGAGACATTCTCCTTTTTGGAGAAGAAGGCTCCTCAGGAAGGGTGACAGATACTTCAGGGGACTCATCCGATGAATCAGAATCATCAGAAGAATCGAAGTATCGTCTGCTCGATTCCAAAGATCGATAGGCGTATCGATCGGTACCGACATCGGGTGTCCCCGGTACCGGATCGGTACCGAGAAAGAGCCCAGGACAGGGAGCCGGAATCGGTATCCTGGCCGATGTCGATGCAGCCGGAACCGGTATCGAAGTTGGTACCGGTACCAGTGTCGGTACCAACAACAGAGCTTGTTGTGGTACCGACGGCGTCGCAGCCTTGATGAAAGCCAGTATAGCCTGCTGCATGGATTGCACAGTGTAATCCATGGACGCCACGACTGCCTGGATGTCGGTACTGGGAGATTGTGCCGGTACCCCAGAGCAGTCTAACAGGTGATCGGTCGAGGCCGTGCCATCGATGTCAACCTGTAACCCCATAGGAGAAGCTTTGGAAGCTGGAGCTTCCCGCCGGGGTTGTTTGGCTGGGGCAGGATCCTCAAGGGCAAGCCCGGAGGCATCTCAGTGCTTAGAGGGAGATTTGCCCTTCGAGGACCTGCTAAAAGTATGTTTGGTTACCTGAGACCCGTCAGGAGAGGAAGACCTGGAAGATGTCAATGCCACAGCCGGTGCATCCGTGGGAAACAGCACATGGAACTTGGCTGCCCGGTTCTGTAACCCTTGTTTAGACAGAGAACAGGACTGGCAATCCGGGATGGAGTGTTCAGGCCCCAAACATTTCAGACACCATTCATGGGTATCTGTGACAGAAATTGTACCGCTACACTTAGTGCATTTTTTGAACCCGGAGGCTGGTTTTCCCATGAGGGAAAAATTTCTTGTGGGCCTGAAGGCCTAAGAAGAAAATACACCAAGTGAGGAAAAAAGATAGTTGTTTTTTTTTTTTTTTTAAAGAAAAGAAAAGACCGGCGGTACTGGTCCGGCATTGGGGAAGGCAGACACGCGACCAAAGAAATAAATTAAAATAAAAAACTTCTTCAGCGGTGACAGGAACACGACCTGCTGGCTCCGCGGAAAAGAAGAACTGAGGAGAGTTGGCTAGGAAAGGCGGGAAGGCAGCGCGCATGCGCTGTGGGATGCCCCAAAAGCTTTCATCCTGGGAAGCTGGGGAGCATTCCCAGCAGGCTCCGTCGGTACCAACGTACCCATATGTGAGGACTCATTCCTGCTTGTTCCTGGAGATAGGGTCATAAGTTACTGGTCCAGGAATGATGGGAGGAAGATTAAGGACGAACCTGGAAATATGTTTATGCAATTTCTTGATATACTGCCCAGGCTGAAGGGCATCAGAGTGGTTTACACACACTATAAGCAGGTACTGGATACATTCCCTTGTCCCCAAAGGGGGACATAATCTACATGCATACCTGAGGCAACGGAGGGTTAAGTGGCTTGCCCAAGGCCACAAGGAGTGCCTATAGGACTAAACCCCCAGTCCCTCTGGCCTGAGATTGCTGTCCCTGAGCAGGAATTGAACCCCCAGCCTCCGGCCTGGGGTACTTTGTCCCAACCACTAGGCAAATCCCCCCTAAGTGACTGGTGATGACTAGTGCCTATTTATACAATTTGGTGGAACAGAATTACAAAAGGTGATATTTTACTTACAAGATAATGTCATAAGCTATGCCATATTGGATCAGACCAAGGGTCCATCAATCCCAGTATTCTGTTTCCAAAAGTGGCCAATCCAGATCACAAGTACCTGTCAGATTCCCAAACGATATACAGATTATATGCTGCTTGTCCAATGAGTAAGCAGTAGATTTCCCCGGTCCTCTTTAATAATGGTTTATGGACTGTCCTCCAGGAACTTGTTGAAACCTCTTCTAAATCCAGCTACACTGTCCACTTTTACAATATCCTCTGGTAACAAATTCCAGAGACTGATTACGCGTTAAATGAAAAAATATTTTCTCCAATTAGTCTTAAATGTGCTACATTGTAGCTTCATCGTGTGTCCCCTAGTCTTTCTACTTTTTCAAGGAGTAAACAACTGATCTATATTTATTCGTTCTACTCCATTCATTATTTTAAATACCTCTATCATATCTCCCTCAGCCCTCCTTTCCTTGGATCCAGCTAGACCAGTCCAGATAATGAGAGATCTAACAGAAGAGAACTATACACAGGAAAGCATAAATAGAAGACCATCCATATAATATGGATCTGCAAATCCAAGCATATAAATCATAGCGGATCCAAAGGTACGGCCACAGAATCACAGAGAAAACACAGTTTCAGGGATGGAACCTGGACTGGTCTAGCAGGACTCAAAGAAAGGACATTATCTGGTAAGTAAAATGTCACCTTCAATATCATCCTGGTAGGCCAGTCCAGACAAGTGGGACGTACAAAAGCTACGCCTCCACTAGGTGGGAAGAAAACACAGCAGCTCGCAAAATCCTGGAGCCAAAGGCTGTGTCTGCCTGCGTGTGGACATCCCAGCGTAATGCTTGATAAAAGTAGAAGGTTATGGCCATTTTGCCTGACAAAGGTCTGCAGGGGCTACCAAGCTTCACTCTGCCCACGAGGGTGCTTGCGCTTGAATAGAATGGGTGCTCAAATCCTCTGGAACCGACCGGTTCTGCAACAAATACGCTGAAGCAATGGCCTCCTTAATCCAGTGCCCCAAGGTAGACTTAACGGCTAGTTGCTTTGCGCAAGCCAGCAAACAGCGCAAAAAGTTGGTCTGACTTACAAAAAGAAGTCCTAACAGCCAAGCACCGGAGAAGCACCTTCCGGACATCCACAAGGTGAAGATCCTTATCCTTCCCCCGACACTGCTTCTTAGAGAGGGAAGGTAGGCAAACCATCTGGTTCACCTGAAAGGGAGAAAACACCATAGATAAAGAAGGAAGGTACAGGCCGAATTGAAAAAGCCTCCTCAGAAAAAGATAGGTAAGGATCTTGGCATGTTAGTCTGCAGCTTGGAACATAAGAACATAAGATATGCCATACTGGGTCAGACCAAGGTCCATTAAGCCCAGTATCCTGTTTCCAACAGTGGCCAATCTAGGTCATAAGTACCTAGCAGTGTCCCCAAAAGACACAGTTTCCTCAGTGCTTGTATTGGGTCAGGCAGTGATATCCTGGGTCCCTTTTAATAATGGTTTATGGACTTTTCCTCCAGGAACTTGTCCAAACCTTTTTTAAACCCAGCTACACTAGCAGCTTTTACTACATCCTCCGGTAACAAATTCCAGAGTTTGATTACACGTTGAGTTAAAAAATATTTTCTTTTATTAGTCTTAAATAGGTTACCCTGTAGCTTCATTGCATGTCCCCTAGTCTTTTTATATTCTGACGATGTAAACAATAGCACAGGTACACTACCAAAAAACTGCCTCCAGTTTTGCAACTGATTCCTATAGATTTTGGGGTGCTGAATCCAGGAAAAATAGCCAAAATGTTCCATCACATCACGTTTTCTTGCAAAATTAGATTTCTTACCCATATAAGGAATGTTCACATAATTTCTTTTTAGCCGACTGCAGTTTATTTTCTTGGCCCAAAATAGAGGTTGTAATGGTTAACTAACTAGAAACACTCCCTCATGATATTTTAGAGTGTTTTGTATTCATTTTATACATTAACAGGACAACTGGGAGGCGGGGGGCTAAATCCAGTACTCGCGCTGGCGCATGTTCTTTCCTGTTCGCCTCGCCTCGTTCGCTCGCTCAAACACGGTGGTTGCGACATGAACGTTCCTGTCAAATTTCAGTTTCTTGCAAGTTCATTATTACCTTTTGTTTGCTCAGTCGTAATCCAGCTTTATTCCGAAGTGGTTCACTACAGTTGTAGTTTGCAGTGCTGTGTATTTGTGATGGCTCACAGAGCCAGAGGTTGCGTCAACTCTCCGGACAGTTTTTGTTTTATTTGTGGGGAATATACCGTGAAAAAGCGGCAGAGGAACATTTCTGCATTTATTAAAAAAGTATATTTCGCCTATTTCGGTTTGAAGTTAGGCGATCAAGACAAACCGTGGGCTCCTCACAAAGTGTGCAAGACATGTGAGGAAGATCTACGCTTATGGATGAAAGGTAAAAAACAAGCATTTCGTTTCGGAATACCTATGATGTGGCGTGAACAAAGAGACCACAGCAGTGACTGCTATTTTTGCTCTTGCATTGTGAAGGGATACAACTTAAAAAATAAGAACGTAATAAGTTACCCCAACCTTCCCTCAGCAATTAGGCCTATGCCTCATAGCAACGAAGTACCTGTGCCTGAACCACCAAAATCTTTGGATCATATTTGTGTGGACGGTTCTGATCATGATGAGACTCATCAGATGGCTTTTCCCGATGAGTCCAGTACTTCCGAGTTTGAAACTGAACCAGATCCGAAACCTGAACTTTTCTCTCAAGCTGAATTGAATGATTTAGTCCGGGATTTAGGACTCCCAAAAGATGCTGCCCAACTGCTAGGTTCTCGGCTTAAACAGAAAAATCTATTGTCACCAGGAACAACTTTTTATTGGTACCGCAACCGCGAGACACAATTTTTGAAGTATTTCAGCAAAGAGGAAGATTTGGTATTTTGCAACGATATATACGGAGTGATGGAAAAGTTTAAACTCAAGTATGATCCTGCTGAATGGCGGCTGTTCATTGATTCGTTAAAAGACAGCATAAAAGGTGTTCTTCTTCATAATGGCAACACATTCGCTTCAGTTCCTATTGCTCACTCTGTTATTCTCCAAGAAAAATATGAGAATTTGGCCCTGATTCTTCAGAAGATTCGTTATGATGAGCATAAGTGGATGATTTGTGGAGACTTTAAAATTCTATCCATGCTATTAGGGCAGCAATCCGGTTTCACCAAATATCCCTGCTTCCTTTGCTTGTGGGATAGCCGGGCCCGCGACCTACACTGGGGGAAAAAAGACTGGCCAATTCGGGAGTATTTGAGACCCGATGAGAAAAATGTTCTTCATGAGAGCTTGGTACCTCGTGATAAAATTCTATTACCACCTCTCCACATTAAGTTGGGTCTCATTAAGCAATTCATCAAGTCCCTTCCAAAAGATGGTGAGTGCTTTCGGTACCTTTGCTCAAAGTTCCCCCGACTTTCTGAAGCAAAGCTAAAGGAAGGAGTGTTTGTTGGCCCTGATATAAGGAAACTCATTTCAGATGGAGCATTCGCTGAAACGATGTCTGAGAAGGAAAAAGAAGCCTGGGATTCCTTCAAGGATGTTGTTCTCAAATTCTTGGGGAACAGGCGGGATGAGAACTATAAGGATATTGTTGCCAGGATGCTCAATGCCTTCAAAGAACAAGGCTGTAACATGAGCCTGAAAGTCCATTTCTTGCACTCCCATGTGAACTACTTTCCCGAAAACTTGGGGGCGTACAGTGAAGAACAAGGTGAAAGGTTTCACCAGGACAACAAGGACACAGAGAGAAGGTACCAAGGAAGATGGAACACCACTATGATGGCTGATTTCTGCTGGTTGCTGCTGCGGGAAACCCCAGATGAAAAATACGCCAAGCAGCGCACCAAGAGAAGCATTCGGGGGAAGAAGAAACGGGCCCACCAGGAGATTGATTGACCCAAGAATGACTTTAAAATCTAAACTGTGTTGACAAATATCGTGTTTTTACTAAACTTTGAAATAAAAATTTGCTAGTTATTACCACAGTGTCGGATCTCATTTATTAGAATTTTATTTTCACACCATCGGGTGTTTGTCTTCATGTATTGCAATGGTGCGGTTTGCGTTTTCTATTCTTACATACATACCTGTACAACATTTTTTGCACATTTCTTTGCTTTGCTTTGTGTCTAACCTCGCTCTTATATGCTCAATGTTTGTGCACATGTATGTGGCTGTTTTAAGTGCAGACAATTTTGCTACCATCACAGTGTGTTTTGTTGACATTACTCTATTCTTATGTGCTGCCTTGTTACAATTTTCTTTATTCTTATTTGAATAACTACTAAACAATTAGTATAAAGAATTCATCCAAGAAACTTTTATCTCGATCGCACTCAATCTGAAACGTTCACCTCAAACAGCTAACCCAATGTAGCAAAAAATCTGTACGTGATGGAGCAAATTGGTTACCAGATTTGGATTCAGCGCACCAAAAAACGTAAAAATCAATCGAAACATTAGAGGCAGTTTAAAAAAAATTTTTTTTAGTGTACCTGTGTAGTAGTATAATGGGTACACTACTTGTCAAACTGATTGACAGGTGAGATAAGGATGACGGGAGCCCCGCCCACTCCCACCCCCAAAATGTTGACAGGTACCAATCAGCGCCCACTTCCGGTGTATGTCCCGCCTTAGGCCACGCCCCCTCCCATAGAAGTGAATGGTGAGTTAGCCCCGCCCAGTCCCACCCCCAGGCGTGGCCACCGCCCCCCACTTGACACATCCCTGCCCCCACCCCAAGTATGACATCATCCAATCAGCGTACACTTCCGGGGGGGGTGTCACACCCATGCCACGCCCCACAATATGGCATTAGCCAATCAGCACCCACTTCCGGGTTTGTGCTACGCCCACAGCCTCCCACCCTCCTCCACGCCCCCTGCCTACATCATCAGAAATGACATCACCAGAAACAGGGCATCATCAGAAGAGGGACTGTCCCTTTTTTGCTGACATCAGCGGAAACAGTATGGCTGACTCCGGAAATGACAGTATGGCTGACTCCGGAAATGTGTTTTTTGCTTCTGCTTAATACTGAAAAACAAAAATGCTTTTCTCTCTCTCTCTCCCACACAGACTCAGTTGTTTTTTCTCACACAAAAACTGATTCCTAGCACAGAGAGACAGGCAAGCTAGAATCTTTTTTCTTTCCAAATGCAATTAGCACATCTTTGTTAGAGGGATCACCCTCTCACCCTCAACCACGCCCCTGCCTACATCATCGGAAATGGACTGCCCCTTTTGCTGACATCAGCGGGGAGCAGTGTAACTGACTCTGGAAATGTGTTTTTTGCTTCTGGTTAATGTTTACACCTGCAAAAAAGCAGGAATCCCTGGAAAAATAAAATGCTTTTCTCTCTCCCACTGCCCCAGTTCTTATTTCTCACAAAAGATTCACGGCACAGAGAGACACAATTTTCTTTACAAATGCAATTGTTAGAGAAACTAGTGCTGTCCATGTGATAGAATTTTACTTTTAAGACCTCACTGTTAGAAGTATTCTGACAGACCTGTAGAGTTCAGACTGAAATACAGAGAGACCTGAGTTTAAATCCCCCTAATACAGCTATTTTTTTTGAGAGAGCTGAGTTCAAATCCAAATACTAATACAGCTATTTTTTAGTGGCTTTGAAAAAACCAATACAGAGAGACAAGCCTGGACATGTCTCTCTAGGGTGTGGTAACACGTGATTGGTTGAAACAAGAGGTCTGTTCTGAGCATGCTCCAGGTGTTCTGAGCATGCTCCTGGTGTAAGGGGAACATTTTAACACAGAGTTTCAGAAAGGAAAAAATGGCTCTTTTTGGAACACCAAGCAGAATTTCCAGCAGGGCACACAACATTAATTACTTCCTTAAGGATCATGATGCCGTTGCAGAGGGGTATCCACCGATTGAAAATCCATTTGAACTACAGGAGAGTCTGGCAGATCCTGAGCAGGAAATAGCAGCTTTTGTGGATTATCCAGATGCCCAAATATTTTTCAACTCTCAAGAACCCTACGATTCTGGCACAGAACTTGGCTTAACATCTGACAACACAATGGACCCGGAGGATATAGAATTATATCACGCCACTGTAGATGCAGAAACAAACTGTTTATTGGAAGACCTAGGATCAGCAGAGGTAAGAGAAGTTTTTTTATTTAGAAAAGTGTTATAGAAGAAACAGCAATTCACACTGACATTATTTTGTTTTTTTTGTAGGGAAGTGACGAATCTCCGCTCCTACAGGAGCACATACAGGCTGCCAATCTACGCTGTTTGTGCTTTCTCTGTACATATCAAAGGGAGGCATTTGATGTCATAGCCAGTCAAAGGGACTACACAAAACCTGATGAAATAAACACATTTAAATCTGTTATACAAACAACGGTGGCCTGTATTATCAAGAAATGCTGGCAGGGCGTTATGCATAGAGACTGTGCAGCGTGTGTAATACATGCTCCAGGCCAAAGACATCATGACTGTTTAAAGTGGGGACGCAATGAAATACATCAGAAAATCCATAAAACTTGTAACAGGTTGTGTCTAGGACCTATTTTAAATGTTGCCATGATTGCGGGTCATAAAATGAAAGCAACTGTCCTAGTTTATGAAAATTTGAATTTTTTGTTTGAACTCGTCAGAGAGTTTAACAACAGTAGAAATCCAGGACAACTGCTCAATATTTTGCTTAATTCTGTGGCAGACAGCGAAATAGAAATAGTGGAAGGCTTAATCTGTGACAGAGATTATAGATCGTTCTTTAAAAAACACCAAGTTCTGTAAAAATTGACTTTTTATGAAAATGTATGTATTTCCAGAATCTATTAGTTGAACATACAGATGAACAAAAATTATATGTATGCCTTTTATTTTTTTAAAACTTGTAATGCTCAAATGAATTTCACAAGATGAAAACATTTTATTTGAAATAAAATATTTTGAACCTATGTGTGGTGTGTTTTAGGAATGATTAGTTAATTAAACCTACAATGGTTTGTCTGGAAAAAAAAATGGGGCCTCTAGGTGTGTCCTAAACAATAGGCCATAAGATAAGAATGTGCAGAACTGTCGTATAACTAAAATCCACTTAAGACGTCTGGGAAATGGGTGGGAATGTGTATTAGCCACATGCACAGATATATAGCATCTATTACACTGTACTGTCTGCAAAAAAAAGGCATTGTGAATTAGCCAGGTCGTATGATAAGCTTATGAGATCCAGTACATTTCAGCAGCCAGAAAAGATCACACAGTCTCTATAGCTTGTATCATCTGCAACTTTTTCTTCAGACATGGTGAGTAGATATGAGTCTTACTTTTTTAAAAATATTGTTGGCTATGTAATGTTTCTGTCTCTTATGATTGTCTTTAAAAAATAGGAGCAGAAAAAGGGGGTTACAAATAAACTTTCTCTTACAAAAAGAAGGCGGCAAAGAAATTTAAAAGGTATGTCCTGTGGTGTTTTAATTTTCCAACAGCTATGCTCTTTATAATGTGTTTCAGAGGACAGCCTCAACCTGTAATCTTTTTTATTTTAGACCAAGAAGATGCTACAAAACAAGATGGCCAGTCTAACCAACAGACGGTACCTTACAGAAAGCCAAAAGACAAGCAGAATCGTGAGTATTCCAGTTTTATCCAGCACCTAGATTTTAAGGTCTCTGTAAAAGTATTAGCCCCTACGTTTTCTTTTTCAGACCGAGAAAATGTTAGAAAATCAGCGGCTATGGGAGAGAAGTCTAACAGAAAAAGATCACACAGCGATAGTTTTTCTGACAGTGAATCTACACACGCCGGTACAGAAGAGCAAACAGCTCCATACCGAAAACCAAAAGATAAGCAGAATAGTGAGTATTCCGGTTTTATCCAGCACATAGATTTTAAGGTCGCTGTAAAAGAAAAAAAGTATTAGCCCCCTACGTTTTCTTTTTCAGACCGAGAAAATGTTAGAAAATCAGCGGCTGTGGGAGAGAAGTCTAACAGGAAAAGATCACGCAGCGATAGTTTTTCTGACGGTGAATCTACACACGCCGGTACAGAATACGGAGGGCGTGGTGAAAGCTGTGTCTTTGATCACAGTGTTTCAGAGGACAGCGCAAATAATCATGCATTAGGCCCTGCTGAAGAATCAGAACCAGTTAGCTATGTTCAGTTTGTGAAAAGGTGGGATCGTAAATTGGACAAGTTTAATGATGTAATTTATTCAGAGGAATTTCGGTTTATTAATTTAGACAGGATAACATCATTATCTGAGGCTCAATTCACCATTCGGCAAGGTATTCAACATATTCTGGATGAGGTTAGCAGCAGGGTTTCACCCGGTGATTATGTACAGGTACATCTACACTCATCTCTTTTTCACAATTCCTTGTATTCTGGAAAGTTAAACCCCGAAGCATTAGATGCTGACGATTTCTTAAATCAGATCGCTAAACTCCTTCAGAGTCACAAAGAAATCCAGGTTTGTGATATATTCCGTGTTGTTGTACTTGTCATAAGAAATCGGGGTGGGGGTGCTCGTAGGGTCTTAAAGACTATACCGTTTAGCCATATTATTCATAAGAAAAGGATGCATTTGATAGACCTGAACAACACTAATAATAGCCTGTGTTTTGCAGGTAGCCTCACAGCCCTCATGTCACAGGTAAAAATGACAGATGTCGAATTGTTAGAAGGTGCTAAAAAACTACATAATGAATTGGGGTGGCCGGTACATAGAAAAGTCATGCTCGATGATGTAGCAATATTTGAACAGCATTTAAAGATAAATATACGCGTTGTGCTTTACACAAATTCATGGGTTTGTTTTAAGACATCAGACAGACCTGTGTTCCCTAAGACTCTGTTCTTGTTGCTACATGATGACCATTTCTATGGTATAACCGATGTCAAAAAATTCTATGGGGAGCGCAACTTTTGTAGTTACTGTCAGAAACCGTACAGTCACGATCATAATTGCACATTATGGTGCCGTCTTTGTTTGACACTAACGTGTGCGAATAATGTTGGTGTACAACAGAGATGCCCTAATTGCAAACTCTTTTGTCGTTCTAAAGAGTGTTTAGATAGACACGCGGATCTGGCTCTGAAAAAAGAAGTGGCGTGTTTATCTAAGATACTGTGCCAGAAATGTGAGTCTTATGTGGACAAGAAACATAAGTGCAAGGGCCGTCATTGTAAACTATGTCGCGAGCCCCTAACCGGGGATGGCGTCCACTTATGTTTTATGACCCCTATTGGTAAAACTGAAACATCTAAAAAGTATATTTTTTATGATTGTGAATGTATGCAAGAAACAGGCTGGCATGTCCCTAATTACATATATGCGACGGACTTAACTGATGAAAGAAACTGGGAATTCAAGGGTCTCGAATGTATTTCTGCCTTTATACAGATTTTTTGCGACAAAAAATTTAAAGGTTACACCTTCATAGCCCATAATTCCAAAGTTTATGACGGATATTTTGTTCTTAAACAACTGCTTAAGGAAAAGATGGACACGGGGCTGTTGGTTCAAGGTGCTAAACCTTTACAAATTACCGTTGAACCTCTGACTATCCGTTTTATAGACTCTCTAAATTTCCTGCCTATGAAACAGCAAACTTCCACAAGCCATGGGTTTTACAGGCAGCAAGGGGTACTTTCCACACTTTTTTAATACGCTGGAAAATCAAAATTATGTGGGCCCCATGCTGGGTGTTGAACATTACGGTGTGAGTAACATGTTGCCTGAAGAAAAAGATGAATTTTTACAATGGTACAAGGACAATCAGCATAAAACTTTTAATTTGCAAAAAGAGCTGGCTTATTACTGCCAGCAGGATGTATCTATTTTGCGGCAGGCCTGTGTTCTCTACCGAGCTGAAATCATGAAAATGACAGAGAAAGAAGTGTTTGTAGAGCAGGGTGACATCTCAGAAATTCAAACAAGGTGTTTAGACCCTTTCCAATATATAACCTTTGCATCTGTATGTATGGCTATGTTCAGATTCATGTTTTTAGAACCCAAGACTGTGGCACTCATCCCACCAGATAACTATCACCGGCAGACAAAGAGATATTCAACCCCCTCTATTCAATGGCTGATGTATGTGGAGGCCAAAGAAAATATACAGATCACACATGCTCTGAAAGGTGGTGAAAAAAAGGTGGGGGCTTATTTTCTTGATGGCTATGCCGTGATCGGTGGGGTAGAAACAGCTTTTGAATTTAATGGTTGTTTTCACCACGGCTGTCCGAGCTGTTATAACGATAAAGACCAGAATCCTATAGCAGCCACGACCTATGGTTTTCTTTATTACAAAACACAGCTAAAAGCTGCATTCCTGGAAAGCCGTGGGTTCAAGGTCATAAGTCTATGGGAGCACGAGTGGAAGCGGATGGTAAAAGAAAATGACGGGGGCTGCGCAGATTTCCTGGCTGACTCCGCATTACCGCAACCTCTGATTCCACGAGATGCCCCTTTTCGGGGGCAGAACAAATGCCATTTGTCTGTACCACAAAACAAGGCCTGGGGAAGAAATACACTACTATGATTTTACCAGCCTATACCCTTTTGTCAATAAAACAAAGGAATATCCAATAGGCCATCCAAAAATCATTTATGACAAATTTGGTCCCCCTACAAAGTACTTTGGTTTTATAAAAGCAAAAGTATATCCCCCACGAAAGCTCTTTTTCCCAGTGTTACCCATACGGTTGGGCGGTAAGCTTATGTTTCCGCTGTGTCACACGTGTGCTGACACACGGCAACAGGAAATGTGTGCCCACACGGATGAGGAGAGAGCTTTTGTGGGGACTTGGTGTACGGTGGAGATGAATTTAGCCATTGCAAAAGGGTATGTGGTTGTTGAAATCTATGAAATCTGGCATTTTGAGCAAAAATCTGATCATCTCTTTTCCGAATACATCAAAATGCACCTCCGTCAAAAACAAGAGGCTTCTGGCTACCCTTGATGGTGCAATGATACTGAAAAAAACAAAATGTGTACATAGCTGATTTCTTTAGAAAAGAGGGTGTGTGTTTGCGTACAGACCAGATTAATGTAAACCATGCTATGCGTCAAATAGCAAAACTTTTCTTAAATTCCCTGTGGGGTAAATTTGGTCAAAGAACAAACCTGCCTACCACAAGCATTGTGAAAGAACCTGATGATCTCTTTAAATATCTGTTTTCTCCTGAATTCGAGGTTTCATCATGCAATTTTATTGATGATGAAACTGCCTGTGTGTCTTGGAGGCACTCAAAAGACCAGTGTATATTGTCTGGTAGCACCAACGTTTTCATTGCCTGTTTTACAACGGCTTATGCACGCCTGGAGTTGTACAACCTTCTAGATAGTTTGCAAGAGCGCTGTCTGTACCATGATACAGATTCTGTGATATTTTTAAGTCGAGAGGGTGATTGGAACCCATCTTTGGGTGATTATTTAGGTGAGCTCACAAGCGAGATACCCTCAGATGAACATATCACAGAGTTTGTATCAGCGGGGGCCTAAAACATACGGCAAGCTGTCAAGCGGGAAGACCTGTATGAAAGTAAAAGGGATTACGTTAAACGTAGAAAACTGCCAGAAAATCAATTTCACTAGTTTGAAAGATCTAGTTTTTGGACTACAAGCCTGGGACAGCAGATTTATCCCCAGAAAAAGATAGGAGTACAACAACCTGGTATTATAAGAAACAAAAAGGGTTGGACAATAGAGACTGGTGTGATTAAAAAAACACAAAAGGTTGTGTATGACAAAAGGGTGAAGTTGGAGGATGGCTTTAGCACATTACCCTATGGTTACTAGCGTGGTGGATGTGCGCTGGTCACATCCTTTTTCTTGTATTTTAGCAAGGCCGTCCAATTCAGGCAAGAGCTTCTTTGTTAAAAAGATGTTAGAACATGCTGGTCGTGTATTGACTGTCATGCCTAACAATATTGTGTGGTGTTACAGTTGCTGGCAACCTCTGTATAAAGAAATGTTAAATAAATATCCTTTTATTACATTTATGGACACTTTGCCTGATACTTTTTAATGATGAACGGATGTTTCCAACCAATAAAGTAAACTTGGTTATTGTTGATGACCTAATAGATTCTGCCTGTAAAAAGTGATGAAATAGAGAAAGCCTTTACCAAGTATGTGCATCACAGAAACCTGAGCATCATATATATTGTTCAAAAAATGTTTTCTGCCAAGGTAAAGCAAGCCGAACTATAACTTTAAATACCAAATACATGGTGCTCTTTAAGAATCCTAGAGATAAGTTACAGATTGCCATTCTAGCCAGGCAGATGTACCCTGGAAAATCAGAATTCTTTTTAGAAGTCTTTGAAGATGCAACCAGAAAGCCGTTTGGGTATCTCGTCGTGGATTTAAATAACACAACGCCTGAGGCTTACAGACTGAGGACGGATATCTTCCCTCCAGATTGGACCACGGTATACTGTGAAAAACCACAAATCTCACATAAAAAGAAATGAATATGTAACCAACCCCTTCATACATACCTGTGTGTCTCAGACAACATGTCTCGCCGTGTAAAGAGAAACCTGCCCCTTTTAAAACTTTTGGTTCAAGCCTCTCCGCAGCACAGAAGAGCCATCCTGAATACAGCTTCTAATGATTTGGTAGCAGCTATAGTTGAAATCGCTCTCAACACCCTAAAAGGTAACATTCCTCTTTCACAACAACAGATAAAGTTTTTAAAAGGGAAGCGTCATGCCATAAAGAGTGTGCGATAAAAGACTACCCATTAAAAAAAAGAAGCAAGAGTCACGTGACACATGAGCAAGTGAAGACGCTTATTCACTTGCTCCGGGGCCTCCTCGGCGATATTGATTTAAAATCTGCTGATTGAGAGCCCGGTGGCTGGTGCCGGCGGTGGGAATACCTCCCCAGCATAGTGCTTCATCTTCCTGGTGCGCTGTGAGTCGAATGCCGCCACCTGTTAGACGGGAGAAGGAGAAGGAGAAAGCGCCCAGGTTACGGGCCTCGGCCTCGATGGCGATGCATCCTTCGTCTCCGGGAGCGGAGAGCGGGGATTCCACATCCGAAGAGCTTGCGCGGGAGGTGGCTAGACACCTGGACCCCAAGCTCGATCAGATCCTCTCCAAATTGGAAGGGATGGGGGAAGCCCTGGCCGCGCAAGGGCAAAGAATTGATAAGCTTGAGCATCGCGTGTCTGCCTTGGAGGATGATGGCGGCCGGCAGGAGAGAGGACAGGCGGACACAAATGCACAAATCGCTGCTCTGCAACGTAAGCTGGACGATCTGGAGAATCGCTCCCGGCGGAACAATCTCCGTTTGGTGGGCATCCCGGAGACCACGAATGACCAACAATTGCTCCCTCTCATTGAGAAATGGCTCCCGGAGGAGCTGGGCCTACCCACGCTAGTTGGTGAGCTTAAGGTGGAGCGGGCTCACCGGATTGGGCCTCGGCAGGAGAATCGAGCTCGGCCCAGAGTGGTGATCGCACGTGTCCTCAATTTTGCCCATAAGGAGAGGCTGCTGCGGGCTTATCGGCAGCACGAGGGACTTGTACTGCAAAATAATAAAATCCTTCTGTTTCAGGACTACTCCACAATCGTCTCAGCAAAGCGTAAGGAGTTTTCTTCTATCTGTTCGACCCTTTTCCAAAAGAACATTGGTTTTACCCTGGCCTTCCCGGCAACGCTACGGGTACACCATCTGGGGAAAACTATGGTTTTTGCTTCAGCGGGCGACGCGAAAGCCTACATTGATCAACTGAGTGAGGATCTGCCCACGCGCTCGGATCTGAGGACCGGGACTGAGGTGCCCTGAATCCTGCACGACCTGTTCAGTGAGATCTTGATGTTGAGGCATTGCGGTGAGGCCTGCGGGTATGACCCGTGGGGGTTTGGGGGCCCTTCATGCAGGCTCCGTAGAGACTTTTGTTATTGTTGGGCTATGTGAGTTCAGCCCCTTGCTGCCGAACCTTTTCTTTAATCTCTGCTGTAGTGTTTTATGTTGCGGGGCTTAACATTGTTCTTTGGGGGTTGGGATCTTATATTTGGCCTGCATGAGGGGCATTGTTTCCTGTTTAATGTTAATTGTTGACTGTTACTTGAGCACGGTGGTCTGGGATGGCTTTGCCCCTGCATCTGTCTGTTTTTCTTGCTCTATTACTCTCCCTTCGAGGCGAGGCCCGGGATGATCTGGCGGGCAACAGGGAGGAGTGCATCTTGTCCCCAGGAGAGAAGTGACCTAGATGGCTGGAAGCATATAGTAGAAGGGGAGTATGTGGGGGGGGGGTTAGTCGATGTGGATGGCGGCACTGGTGCTGGGCAGGAGTCCGGGGTGGCCCCGTAGTGCACATCAGTGACTCGGCTCAGCACCTGAGCTGTGGTGGGATGTTTGTTTCTACGGGGGTTGGGAGTCAGAGGGTTGTGGGGTATGAAGAGGAGGGGGGGAAGGGGGGGTAGGACCAGGAGGGGGGGGAGGGGGGCTAGGACCTCTAGGGGGGAGGGGGGGGAGTGGGGTATTTGGGCTCTTATGGCTAATTTTGTGGTGCTACACCCTCACTATTCTTGAGAGGGGGGGGTCCCGGGCTGGGAGGACCTCCCTATTATATATGCGCTTTGCCCTTTGGTGGATCTTTGACACTGCCTCATGCCTTTGAAGATTGTCACTTGGAATGTGTGCGGGCTGGGGAGCCCGATCAAGAGATATAAGGTGCTTCAAGCACTTGCTTGCCAAAAGTGCGATATCGCCCTCCTGCAAGAAACCCACCAGACAGCCGAAGAACATGAGAAATTAAGCCGTTCATGGGTGGGTCAGGTTTGGGGTTCTCCTGCACAGGGGCGAAAGGGGGGCGTGGCGATTCTGTTCCACAAAAGGGTTCATTTTTCACTGCTTTCCCTTACCACAGATAACATGGGTAGATATCTGCTTTTGCATGGCTACCTTGAAGGGCAACTGTTGACCATTGGTAACCTTTACGGGCCGAATGCGTATGTCCCCAATTTTTTTTGTGACTTGGCCTCCCGGATCGAGCAGCTTCCTGATTGTCCCTTGCTTTTAGGGGGTGATTTTAATGGCATTTTGGATGTCGAGTTGGATACTTCGACGGAGGGGGAGAATCGAGACAGGATCCCTACGACTCGTCTGCTGCAGAGATTTCGGAGACGGCTGGATCTGGTGGACCCCTGGCGACTGCTCCACCCTCTGGAGAGGGATTACACCCATCAATCCCGAGCACATGGCTCGAGTGCCCGTATTGATTACTTTCTGCTTTCGGCGGGAGCCCTTGCTCGGGTGGGAGAGACACAGATTGGTCCGGTGGAGATTTCCGATCACGCCTGGGTCTGGTTGGAACTACATTGGGGGAAAGCACCTCCTTCTGGGTCGCGGCTCTGGCGCTTCCCGCTTGACCTTTATCATGATGCTCAGTTCCATCGCTTCCTTCGCCAGCGCTGGCAAGAATTTTTGGACGACCATCGGTGCCATGAGGGGGACCCTGAATTGGTTTGGGAGACGGCGAAAGTAGTGCTGCGTGGCGATATCATTGGCTTTGCGGCTCGCAAATGCCGGATGATCGCTGACCGAATCATACGCCTGGAAAGGCAGGTGGTGAGTCTGCGCCGGCGATGTGCCCGCACCCCACTCGCAGCGACTAAAAAACGGCTTTGGGAAGCTCAGGTGGCTTTAAACGAGCTAATACACCAACGGGCCAAGAAATCACACCTTTACTACCGCTACCAACTGTATTGTCATGGAGACAAAACGGGACGGTTGCTCGCCCGATGTCTGCGGGGACAGCGGGGTTCCCGCCTAGTGGCGGCCTTGCGAGATGATAAGGGTAGACTCCGCCGAGAGAATGAGGAAATCGCGCAACTCTTTCTGACCTTTTTTCAATCTCTATATGAGACCGAGAGTGTGCCCGCGGCCGACCTCTGTGATTATCTGAAGGGACTTGACCTCCCCCAACTGACTCCAGCCCAACGAGAGATCATGGACCAGCCGTTGACGACTCAGGAGATCCAGGCGGTAATCACCTCTGCCTGTTGTTTCAAGTCACCTGGCCCGGACGGCTCGGGCGCTGAATTTTACAAGCTTTTGGGAGAAACCGTGACCCCAGCATTGTTGGCGGTCTACGACCGTCGTATTGAGCAGGGGGCCTTTCGCTGGGGGAATAATCACGCTCATATTGTGTTGATTCCCAAGCCCGGCAAGGATCCCTTAGCGGCTAGCTCCTATAGGCCTATTTCACTGCTCAACTTTGACCTGAAAGTTTTAGCCAAGGTTTTGGCTACTCGGCTGGCAGGGGTGTTGAGTCACCTTGTGCATGTCTCTCAGGTGGGCTTCGTTAAGGGCCGCCATGCAGTGCGGAATCTCCGAAAAATTCTGATCTCCCTGGAGTGGGTGCATAGTCGCCAACTACCTTCTTTGTTGGTTAGTTTCGATGCCGAAAAGGCTTTCGACCGGGTGAACTGGGAATATCTCTGGGCACTTTTGCCAAAATATGGACTTGGTGCCTACTTCTGCCGGATGGTGCGAAGTCTCTATGCACAGCCGACGGCGGGGGTGGTTTGCAATGGCGTTGCCTCGGAAGCCTTTGACTTAGGCCGAGGGACAAGGCAGGGTTGTCCTCTTTCCCCCTTGCTGTTTGTCCTTTCTCTCGACCCCTTGCTTAGGATTATCGAGGCCTCCAGAGATATCTCCGGCATACGCATTGGGTCACAGGAGTTCAAGCTCTCGGCCTTTGCCGACGATCTACTTGTTCATTTACTCTCCCCGGAGCGTTCCCTGCGGAGTCTGATGTTGGAATTTGAAAGGTTTGGGAGAGTGGCGGGCTTGCGCATCAATAAGGAGAAATCAGAGGCCCTCGATGTACTAGGCACTCTCCGCGATGCGTGGCCTGGAGAGTTCCCTCTCAAATGGGCGACAGACGAGTTCATATATCTGGGAATTGTCTTGCCTTGCCATCCGGGTAGGTTGTATGGCCGTAATTTCGACCGACTCCTGAGGAGACTGCAAACGCAGCTGCGGGCGTGGAATACCCTTCCACTGTCCCTCTCAGGGAAGATAGCGGCGGTGCAGATGGTGGCTTTGCCCCGCCTCCTTTACTGGCTCCAGACCCTACCAGTGTGGTTGCTCCGCAAAGATTTGCGCCGCATTGAGGCCTGCTTTCATTCCTTTTTCTGGAGGGGGGGGAGGGCGCGCATCTCGTGGGCCCGGCTGCTGGGCGGGTGGAGTGCGGGGGGGATGGGCTTCCCGGACCTGCGGGCTTATGCCTTAGCTTGCCAAGCGAGGCATCTGGCAGATTGGCTCGGTGACACTGCTTACTACACGCCCCGGATCCTCAAGGAATGTTTCGTTGCCCCGTTTACTCTATTAGGGGTCCTGCATGGAGCCAACCCGGGTCTCCCCCGCTATCTACGGCGGAGCGTGTTGATAACCTCGGCAAAACGGACTTGGCAATATCTTAACGTGCGATGGGGTGAATCATGGCAGACCTCTAGTTGGTTGCCACTGCGAGGGAATCTGTCATTTCCCTCGGGCTCGGAATCAGTGCTTTTCCAAGATTGGGATAGCCGCGGGATCAAGCTACTTGGCCATTTGGTGGAACCTTCGGGAGCTTGCAAGTCATTCCGGACATTGAGCCGGGAGTGGGATCTTTCCCCTCGGCATGCCTATGCTTATATTCAGGTGGCACACTATATTTCTTCGATACCGCCTGCGGCACTGTGCAATGAGCGGGCTCAGCGGATTCTGGATTTCTTTGAACTTGGGGGAAATGCCCCGGTATCGATATCTGTTTTTAAAGTTCGGGTGGCCGACCTTTGTCCTGCCTCGGACTACCGGGAGGTGGAGATGGCCTGGGAGGAAGAACTGGCTTGTGAGGTGCCCCCTGGCACGGTGCGGGCGGCGCTCTGCCGTATTGTCGGCCTGGCCCAGGGGATGCGATGGAGGGAGGTGCAATTTAAGTGTGTCACTAGAGTCCATTTCTCCCCGCGGCGGGCACTGCGGAGCCGCCTCACTACAGACGGTCGCTGCCCCCGCTGCTCCGAGCCCTTGGCGACCCTCCTACACATGTGGTGGGACTGTCCATCCTTGCAACCTTATTGGGCTAAAATTTCTTCTTTTTTGGGGGGTCTCCTTCAGCAGCACATCCGATGGTCGGGCCCCTTGGTGGTGCTGGACTGCATACCCCCCCCTTGCCCAGGGAAGAAGGGGGAATGGCTATTGGTTCATAAGGCCTGTCTGGTGGGGAAGGTGCCGATTCTTCGGCTGTGGAGGGATCCCCAGCCCCCCACGTTTGGGGAGTGGAGGAATGGTTTCCACCAATTGATGCAAATGGAGCATCGGTGGGCACGAGGCAGTGTCAAACGGTGGCCGGCTTTTATGGCGATTTGGGAGCCCTACATCCTACAACTAGGAGCCCGAAGTCGGAATGAGATCTTACAGTCTTGGAACTGAGGCACTAGCTAGATTAGCATAAAGAAGATTGATCGTGAGAGGTGTAGCACCACTGGCTATCTCAGGAGTGAGGGGGGCTAGCCGGGTGGGGAAGGGTGCTTAGGGGGTTGGGGGGTTAGGAGGGGAGGGGAGGGGGGGGGAGGAAACCTGTTAAACGCCACCATATATTTACGCTTCTGTATCGCCCGGGGGGGGGGGGGGATCAGAGTACACCCCACCCTCCCGGGACTCTTTGTTTATTTGTACTGTATTGTACTGTTTTTGGTGGACTATAAATAAACTATTTAAAAAAAAAAAAAAAAAAGAAGCAATTGGTGAGACAGTCGGGTGGCTTTATCGGGCCCCTGTTAAGTTTTGCATAACCGTTGATAACGGGGCTTCTGACAAACCTCTAATGCATCACGCTGAAAAAATGTACATAGTCCCTAGTCAACAACTTGAGCGCTTGAGAAACCCGCCAGATCGGGATGAAAATATTAGAACCACGACCATCCATAAGTTAGATGAAGAAATGAAAAACATCCTGCAAAGCGTCGGTATGTCTGAACACGAAAAGGCTAAATGTTACTCAGAAGTGCTACAGCGCTATCTCGTGCTTAACAGACAGAGGGATATGGAAAAAGAAAAAATAAACTTGTATCTACAGGCACAAGATGAGACATCAACGGCAGCATCTCTAGAAAATATTATACCTCCAGACCCTGTAATACAAGAAGTGTTAAACAGCATCAATATGCGCTATAGGAAAAATGCTGAGTTGCTGCTTAATAAACTGTTAAAAACAAGAATGTGGCATCCTGGGAGGGAAATGGAACATTTGTATACCGGGGAAACCCCGTCAATGGCTCTATCCTACTCGACCTCGTTTGTGGGGCTACGCAGCCCCAAGCTCTTTCACAACGAAGAATACCCAGGGGCTGGGAGGAGTTCATGCAAACCCTAGCCGAATTAAATATGCCCTCTACGGTAATGGGTAATGCAGCCAACAGAGATGTACTGGCATGCCTCAAAGAGAACCCATCTGTGAAGGCTACTAAAATGTACACGGGTCCGATAAAGAGCAAAGAGCTACTCCCTCACAAAAAATGTAAATTATCCCACAGATACCGGTGGTTGAGTGTGTAAAAATGTATTTTCAATAAAATGTTTAAAAAACAAAAATAAAAGACTAGACAGTGGTTTCTTTTCAAAAAACCTCCTTAGAGGGGTTACTTTTTATTTAGAAGCATCAAAACATTCACGATAGGAAACACACACTTGCTGATTATGGAACGGATTTCTAAAAGATCTACACAAAGTTTGTTTGTTGCGTTTTACAAAATGTAACACCATATCATCATTTTGCATTAAATCTTCAGAATACATTTCTAAAATATTTTCAAAAGGCACCCCTTTACAGCGGTGGTGCAAGAAAAATACACAGTGATATCCACAAGCCGTAGACATTGGGTGCTGTAATTGTCTGTTGTGGTATAAAACAGTTTTACAATGCTTGTTGAAAAAGCTCATAATGCTGGTAGGAAAGAATAAGCTATCAGGTGGTTGTCCATAAGAATCAAAAAATTCCCCTGTTCCATCTCCACATATATAGATGGCTAACCAGTGTTCTCCAGGTAGGTTATGAGGGTGTGTATTTACCACCAAACACACTGGCTTCCTTGATATTTGTACATCCGCTAACCAGTCGCTGGGTTGTTATTGTTAAGTGCCGTTGAGTCGGAGTCGACTCATGGCGACCCTCTGGATAGCTATCCTAAATTGTGTTCGGTCTTCAGTCAGGCGGCTCATTGACGACAGACTGGTACCCGTAGCTGCTGTTATTGTAGCGATCCATCTCATTGCTGGCCTTCCTCTTTTGCGTTGACCTTCTATCTTGCCAAGCATGATGTCTTTCTCTAATGATCTCTCTCTTCGCATGATGTGTCCGAAGTATGAAAGTCGAAGTCTTGTCATCTGAGCTTCTAAAGAAAGCTTAGGTTTGATCTCCTCTAGTACCGACTGGTTTGTTCTTCGGGCAGTCCATGGTATACACAGTATTCGCCGCCAGCACCATAATTCAAAGGCATCAATTTTCTTCCTGTCTGTCTTTTTCACTGTCCAGCTTTCACATCCATATGATGTTATTGAAAATACCATGGCTTGAACAAGTCGAATCTTTGTATGGAGAGAGACATCTCTGCTCTTGAGAATCTTATCTAGGTCTTTCATAGCCATTCTGCCAAGAGCAATGCGTCGTCTGATTTCTTGACTGCTTGTTGCTTCTTTATTGATAGTTGATCCAAGTAGGTTAAAGTTGTTCACGATTTCAATTTCTTCTCCTTCAACGATGAACCTGTTGATTATGCCAGTTGTCATGATCTTTGTCTTCTTTACATTAAGGTGCAGGCCCATTTTGAGACTATGTTCTTTGATTGTGAGAAGCAAATGTTTCAGATCATCTTCGCTTTCAGCCAGTAATGTGGTATCATCAGCATAGCGAAGGTTGTTGATGAGTCTTCCACCAATCTTCACACCTCTGTTGTCTTCATACAGTCCTGCTTCTCTGATGATTTGTTCTGCATATAAATTAAACAGGTAGGGGGAAAGTATGCAGCCTTGTCTTACACCTTTGCTTATTTTAAACCATTCTGTTTCTCCTTGTTCCGTTCGAACTGTTGCTTCTTGATTAATGTACAGATTACGCAAGAGAACGATCAGGTGTTCTGGTATACCCATGCTTCTTAATGTGGCCCAAAGTTTCTCATGGTTTACACAGTCAAAAGCCTTGCTATAGTCGATAAAGCACAAATAGATATCCTTTTGGTATTCTTTAGTCTTTTCAAGGATCCATCTCACATCCGCAATGATGTCTCTCGTTCCTCGCCCTTTCCTGAACCCTGCTTGCACTTCAGGTAGTTCTTGTTCTAGGTATGGCTGTAGTCTCTTTTGAATAATCTTCAGTAGAATCTTGCTGGCATGTGGGATCAGAGCGATTGTGCGGTAATTTCCACAGTCAGTTGGATCACCTTTCTTTAGTATTGGTATAAACACAGATCTTTTCCAGTCAGTTGGCCATGATGTTGTCTTCCATATTTCTTGGCAGAGCCTTGTAAGTACGGTAACAGCTGCATCAGATTGCTGCAATACTTCTATGGGAATGCTATCAATGCCTGGTGCTTTGTTCTTTGATAAGGCTTTCAATGCTGCTTCAACTTCTTCTTTCATCACCAATGGTTCCTGATCATAAGGTATAGGTTGAAACGGCTGTTGGTCCACTTGATCTTTATCATATAAAAACTCTGTATATTCCTTCCACCTTTTCTTGATCTTCTCAGAATCATTCAACATAGAACCTTGAGCATCTTGTAACATTCCAATTCGAGGCTGGAACTTTTTCTTTAACTCTCGCAGCTTTAGGAAAGCCGATCTTGTTCTTCCTCTAATAGTTTCTGCTTCTATTTCCTTGCAAGTGTCATTGTAGTACTTTTCCTTGTCCTGTCTTGCTGCACGTTGGAAATCTCTGTTGAGTTCTGCGATTGTCTTTCTTTCTCCTTTGGCTTTAGCTTCTCTGCGTTTCTGGGCAATTTTCAGAGTTTCTTCCGTCATCCATTTTGGCCGTTTTTGCTTTTTCATCTTTTGTAGAGACTTCTCACTTTCTTCCAGCACAACCTTCTTGATGTCATTCCATAACTCTTCCGGAGCTCTGTCATTTGTATCTAAAGCAGCAAATCGATTTTGCAGGCAGTCTTTAAATTCCAGTGGTATATTCTCAAGGTCATATTTTGGTGCATTCATGAGTGGTTTGCTCTTTTTCAACTTTAGCTTAAGTTTGCATACTAGTAGTTGATGATCTGTACCACAGTCAGCTCCAGGTTTTGTCTTTGTTGATGTTACAGAGCTTTTCCATCGTTGACTTCCACAGATGTAGTCAATTTGATTTTTATACAATCCATTGGGTGAAGTCCATGTGTACAGTCGTCGCTTGTGTTGCTGGAAGAAGGTGTTTGAGATGAATAGATCATTGGTCTTGCAGAATTCTATCAATCTTTCTCCAGCTTCATTTCTGTTGCCAAGTCCATATTTTCCAACTACTTTGCCTTCTTCTTTGTTGCCAACTTTTGCGTTCCAGTCACCCATGACTATCAGGATATCCTGTTTGCATGTTCTGTCAATTTCAGCTTGTACTTGTTCATAGAACTCTTCAATTTCATTCCCTTCTGCAGCTGTTGTTGGGGCATATACTTGAATTATAGTTGTGTTGATAGGCAATCCTCGTAGACGAATAGAGATTAAGCGTTCGCTGACTGCGTTGTATTTCATTACAGTTCTTGCAAGTTTCTTCTTTATTATAAATGCAACACCATTTCTTCTTTGTTTTTCATTTCCAGCATAGTAGACCATGTGATCATCTGATGCAAAGTGCCCGATGCCAGTCCATTTCAGTTCGCTGACACCCAACAGATCAAGTTGTACACGTTCCATTTCATTCTTGACCACCTCCAACTTCCCTTGGTTCATGCTTCGTACGTTCCATGTTCCAATGTGTAAGACATCTTTACAGCTTCTGACTCTCATTTCATGCGCAGCTACATCAGCAGTCAGACTTCCCGAGGGCTTTGATCCAACCACATCATAAATGCTGGCTTTACTCTGAAAAGTCTTCAGCTCTTCCCCAGTAACTAGTTGAGTGCCTTCCGACCTGGGAGTTTCATCTTCCAGCACCATAGCACAATTTGTTTTGTTGTAACTATCCATTGGGTTTTCATGGCAAGATACAGAAGTAGATTGCCGGGCCTTCCTTCCGCGCAGTTTAAGTTTGGTGTTGTTGCCGTTGTCACAGAAATGTGATCCTCCGCCGTCAACACTATCCCATTCTGCTGCTGCCCAGATGGGTGGTTTGTCTTCGTCTGGCACCTCAGCTGAGACCTGTCCATCTTGGGAGACCCTGCCAGTAGTTAAACTACCGATAGTTTAGCTCTCAGCATCACTGATGCACGCAAGCCCTCACAGCAAGACAAGCTGCAAACCAAGTGAGAGTAGCACATCTAAAAAGCACATCTAAAAAGAAATCTGCAACACAGGGCTCCTTCTTTAAAATACGGAAGATCTGCAGGGTGTTCATTTTCACGAATGATCAAAAAGAACATTCCTTCTATGATTAATTTCTATCACATTGTCAAAAACCCCATAAACAATCATGTTAACTGTATGGGGTAAGGCGCTGGCAAAATGTATTTCAGCCCGCAGGTTACCAGTTTTAATCAGCGAGTAATGGTCTGCACACTCCTGATCCGGTGAAAGGTCAAACGCCAACAGGGTATAACCTTTGTAAAACTCCTGACGGTCAATCAGCAATGCTGTATCTTTCAGATGTTTACCACTTGCTTGTATCAGTTGCATATATTCTCTTACACAACATCCGTTTTGAAAGTCAGGTTGAAGAGGTTTCCCGGGTACTTGTTCACCATCCACATATAGAGCGGCAAAAGTAATATCATAATGTTTAAAATTGAAGGGGTTTTTAGCATAATTACAGCTGAAAACATCATTATCCACAAATCCCAGCACAATGAGTTTTGGTAGCTGCCCCAAAAAGAGATTTTCCTGGTTAGTCACACAGGCACCGACTGGTATGCTAAACACCTTCAGCCCCACACGGTCAATAGCATACTTGACATTAGCTTTCAGCAGAGCTTCCGCAAGTCCCAGGCGCACTCCGGGGGAAACTTTAATTCTCTTTACAAAGAGCGCAGCGTTTAGGATAAGGATTTTATAACTTTCTTCGGCATCACCGCTCATTAAACAGAAAGAGTTTTTGTTGCGGGTCAATTTGATTTTGAGATCCACACCATTAATCAATAGCTTTTCTTGAAAAAATAGATCGCTATGTAATTGCCCCAATAGCTCTACCTTGTGGCTAGAGACCGTAAATTGAGCCCTTTCAGTAAAGCCGACGTTGCGAGATCCTATCTCTCTCACCTCATGCTGCCCGGCTGTGTCTTTATAAAACAGTCCGCTTGTAAACTGTGATTTGAGGGATCCTTCGCCATAATTGAGAAGCAGCTCTATGAGGGCTCTGTAGGGGTAGCAGTTGTTGCTCTGGCTAATGAGTTGGTCACCCAGGGTAACATCCAGCTGGCTAAACAGAGCTGCGATTGGGTAGTTCACCAGCGCTACTTTGGCTGCCGGGTCGATGTTCGAGCCATCTTCTGCCACAATTTTACAGGTCAGGTGCAAAAGTGTACTATTTAAATCAATGTAGTCTTCACCATGACCTGCGATATAGAAGTCCAAAGGGGCTGTTTCCGACAAAGCCGATAATGGCGGAATTTCCACATAAATACTTTTTTCGATACTTGTTTGGGTCGGTGCTAGTTGAAACAGGTCCAGTTCCGATTTAACACACTCTTCAGAGCCGTGGTGTACAAAAGCCATGGTGCTTTTTAGAATATATCTCGCTGCCTAGAGCTAGCGCTTCTCTTCTTAGACCGGCGGTTAAGCTTCTGAGACCTGTCACCCACGGGTTTCTTTCTTTTAAAAGGTTTGGGCGGTCCTTGTGGTAACTCCTGAGACTCGTTTCTCTTTCTTTTAACAGCTCTTCTAATCACAGCCAGTCCTGATCCTGCCTGTTCTGTAGCCTGGTTCATTTTATTTAGAACGGCCGTTGTGACATGGCTCATGACATCCTTGGCTATGTTTTTTGCGGCGCCTTTCACGTGTGGTTTAATAATTTCAAAACCCCTTCTCAAAAACGGCATAGCTTTTCTAAAGAGGCTGCGAAAAACGCCGCCTACACCGGCCCCATACATGACCGGTACTCCATGATATCCTGAAAGCCCATAGCCGGCTTGTGTTGTATAATAATGCCTGTATGCTTTGGAGTCTCCGTAGTCTTTAGCCACAACCATTTTAAAAAACAGTCATCCTCTGGGCTCGCAGATGAAGCTTAAGGATCACCTTCCCGTAACGAAATGAGACATACCTGTCCTGATCCGTCTTTATTTCAAATGTGATGGTATCAATATGCTGTTTGTTCACAGGGACATAGTGCGGCTTATCATACGTTAACGTGATAAACTCATCCCTAACCCCTTTAGTTGGAACACAGCGCAACAGTGGCACAAAATGGTCACCTACTAACTGGTGCTCTACAATATCTGTGTACAGGTAGAGGGTATTAAAACCGGCCGTGATATCCGTTGGAAAATGGGAACGCTGTGTATTAACGTATGCTTCTATTCCCAAAATGGTTGCCAAATCACCATACGCATAAATAGTAGACCTATCTTCCGATTTTATCCGGATTCTTCGCGCATGGGGCTCATAAATGATTAGTGGTGCCGCCGATTTATAGATGTTGCTAATGTCCTGATTCATGGATTCCACTAAACGCTGCATGGTCGCGTAATGTCCTTTCCTGACTATAAGGTGCTGTATATTTCCTGCTGCGGAAGCGACAACATACTTATGGTCTTCCTTAATATTCTCCCAGGTGTTGGGGTATTGTATTTCCACGAGCCCCACTTCCCACTGTCCTTGTAAGTCCAAAGGCCTTGCTAGTTGTATGGTAAAATTAGAGCTGGTATTTTGGGAAAACACATCTGCTGAGGCATTGCTAGGCAGGGTGATATAAAAGCCACCATCATTCATTTTCAATTTTATTTTAATGCTGCTTCAAAAGAAAGAAAGAAATCAGATGTCTTCAATCTCTGATGCTTTAACCCAACTGTTAAATTTAACAGGCCATCCCCTCCATTTCACGAGGTAGAATCTGTTCCTGCCACATCCTTTTACCTTTAGAACCTTTTCGATTTGGTATATTCTGTCCTGTTGCTGCGTGACTTTTAGCAATTCTTCAGGATAAAAAGAACCTTGTATGGCTTCACCGTCATAATCCTGTATCTTGTATGTTGCTTTCTGGCCCCTGTTTAAAATGTCTGTTATTATAAATACCTCGTCAGTCCACGTTTGCTCATAACCTTTTTCAAATTTTTCTTTAGTTTTTGAAAGTCTTACATGATCTCCTTTCTTTAAGGGATTCTTGGTATGCTTACGTTTGATGCTGTCACCGTAGACTCTTTTCCAGATCTGCAGAGAATTTGTGTGTGTCACATCTACAGGCCTCGTCTTTATTGTTCTGTGAAAACTATGATTATAACTGTGCACAAAAGCCTGGTGTTGTGTGTAGTAAAATAATGCCACATTTTGGATTTCAAAGTCCTGTTAAACCTTTCTACCACCGCTGCTTTAACATCATTATTGGTTACAAAATGATGAACCCCTCTTTGTTTTAATAAATTCTTCAGGGACCTATTTAAAAATTCTTTACCCTTGTCTGTCTGTATTTTTTCAGGTATACGACCTAGATTAAATATTTTTTCAAAGGCTTTAGCAACTTCATGACCGGTTTTCAATTTTAAACTTGCAACCCATGCATATTTTGACAGGATGTCTACCACTGTTAATATGTATTTGTAGCCATTGTTATAATGGGACAAGGCTGCCATATCAACTAAATCAGCCTGCCATTGCGCATCCACATCTGACACGATCGTCTTGTTTCTTTTAAAACGGACCCTAGCAGGTCTGTGTAAAGTATAAGCATCTTGTCCGGTAGCCCATCTAACTACATCATTTCTGTTGACTGTTTTATCCTGCTTTTTAGCAGCTTGAAGTAGAGGATTTATGCCCCCAAAGCTCCCTGCTGCTTTGGGGTTATAGTAAATGCTCTTCAAAAAGGTTTCCTTCATGATTGCCGTGCTTTGACTGTTCTTTTTATTTTGCCAACATCTTCAGAATGGTTTTAGTAATTAATGTTGTGTGCCCTGCTGGAAATTCTGCTTGGTGTTCCAAAAAGAGCCATTTTTTCCTTTCTGAAACTCTGTGTTAAAATGTTCCCCTTACACCAGGAGCATGCTCAGAACAGACCTCTTGTTTCAACCAATCACGTGTTACCACACCCTAGAGAGACATGTCCAGGCTTGTCTCTCTGTATTGGTTTTTTCAAAGCCACTAAAATATAGCTGTATTAGTATTTGGATTTGAACTCAGCTCTCTCAAAAAGAAATAGCTGTATTAGGGGGATTTGAACTCAGGTCTCTCTGTATTTCAGTCTGAACTCTACAGGTCTGTCAGAATACTTCTAACAGTGAGGTCTTAAAAGTAAAATTCTATCACATGGACAGCACTAGTTTCTCTAACAATTGCATTTGTAATTGCATTTGTAAAGAAAATTGTGTCTCTCTGTGCCGTGAATCTTTTGTGAGAAATAAGAACTGGGGCAGTGGGAGAGAGAAAAGCATTTTATTTTTCCAGGGGTTCCTGCTTTTTTGCAGGTGTAAACATTAACCAGAAGCAAAAAACACATTTCCGGAGTCAGTCACACTGCTCCCCGCTGATGTAAGCAAAAAGGGGCAGTCCATTTCCGATGATGTAGGCAGGGGCGTGGTTGAGGGTGAGAGGGTGATCCCTCTAACAAAGATGTGCTAATTGCATTTGGAAAGAAAAAAGATTCTAGCTTGCCTGTCTCTCTGTGCTAGGAATCAGTTTTTGTGTGAGAAAACACAACTGAGTCTGTGTGGGAGAGAGAGAGAGAGAGAGAAAAGCATTTTTG
This sequence comes from Ichthyophis bannanicus, assembly GCA_033557465.1. Taxonomy (NCBI): domain Eukaryota; kingdom Metazoa; phylum Chordata; class Amphibia; order Gymnophiona; family Ichthyophiidae; genus Ichthyophis; species Ichthyophis bannanicus. The sequence continues at coordinate 923,997,578 of CM066033.1, forward strand.
TTTTTCAGTATTAAGCAGAAGCAAAAACACATTTCCGGAGTCAGCCATACTGTTTCCGCTGATGTCAGCAAAAAAGGGACAGTCCCTCTTCTGATGACGCCCTGTTTCCGGTGATGTCATTTCCGATGATGTAGGCAGGGGGCGTGGAGGAGGGTGGGAGGCTGTGGGCGTAGCACAAACCCGGAAGTGGGTGCTGATTGGCTAATGCCATATTGTGGGGCGTGGCGTGGGTGTGACACACCCCCGGAAGTGTACGCTCATTGGATGATGTTATCCTTGGGGCGGGGGCAGGGGTGTGTCAAGTGGGGGGCGGTGGCCACGCCTGGGGGCGGGACTGGGCGGGGCTAACTCACCATTCACTTCTATGAGAGGGGGCATGGCCTAAGGCGGGACATACACCGGAAGTGGGCGCTGATTGGTACCTGTCAACATTTTGGGGGCGGGGGTGGACGGGGCTGGGCGGGGCTAACTCACCATTCACTTCTATGGGAGGGGGCATGGCCTAAGGCGGGACATACACCGGAAGTGGGCGCTGATTGGTACCTGTCAACATTTTGGGGGTGGGAGTGGGCGGGGCTAACTCACCATTCACTTCTATGGGAGGGGGCATGGCCTAAGGCGGGACATAGACCGGAAGTGAACGCTGATTGGCTCCCGCCATCCTTATCTCACCTGTCAATCAGTTTGACAAGTAGTGTACCCATTATACTACTAACAATCGATCTACGTTTACCTGTTCCACTCCATTCATTAATTTATAGACCTCTATCGTATCTCCCCTCAGCCATCTCTTTTCCAGGTTGAAGAGCCCCAACCTTCTTAGCCTCTCTTCATAGGAGTATCTGTCCATCCCCTTTACCATTTTGGTGGCTCTTCTCTGCACCTTTTCTAATAACGCTATATCCTTTTTAAGATACAGTGACCTGAATTGCACACAATATTCAAGGTGCGGTCGTACCACGGAACGATGCAGAGGCATTATAATATCCTTTGTTTTATTTTCCATTCCTTTCCTTATGATACTTAGCATTTTATTTGCTCTCTTTGCCGCCACTGCACACTGGGCGGAGGGTTTCAACATGTTATCCACGATGACGCCTAAATCTTTTTTCTGGGTAGTGGTTCCCAATGTGGAATCTTGCATCGTGTAACCATAGTTTGGGTTGTTCCTTCCTAGGTGCATAACTTTGCACTTGTCCACATTAAATTTCATCTGCCATTTGGATGTCGAGGTCTTCCAATTTATCAAGATCCTCTTGCAATTTTCCACAATCCTCTTCAGTTTTAACAACTTTAAATAGTTTTGTCTCATCTGCAAATTTGATAACCTCACTCGTTATTCCCTTTTCCAGGTCATTTATGAATATGTCAAAAAGCAGCGGACCCAGCACAGATCCCTGGGGTACTCCACTATTCACCTTTTTCCATTGGAAAAAAATTGGCCATTTAGTCCTACCCTCTCTGCTTTCTATCTTTTAAGCAGTTCCTGATCCACAATAGTACGCTACCTCCTATCCCATGACTTTTTAGTTTTGCCAAAAGTCTCTGATGGACCTCTATCAGCGGCCCTTCACCATCATAAAAACCGCCGCTTCTCAGGCACGCCCGCACCTGAGGGCCTCGCCAGAGGGCCCTTTGGAATGGCCCTTAGGCGCTGGTCCGTGGCGCTTGTTGCTGAGAGTTGCACTGATGATTTGGATTGGGCTGACATGCGTCTGTGATGTGGTAACCTGCTGTTCTATGTTTCTCCCCTACTATTATCTGTTTGATTGTCTCTATCCTCTATTCTGTCCTATTATATAATGGCGTTCCTTTCCTATTTCCTAGAATGATACTGCATTGTAAACTGCTCTAATGCCTCTGGCCTGAGCGGTATATCTAATCTAAATAAACAAAAATCTAAATAAACATAAATAAAAAGGCTTTCTGAAAGTCCAGATACACTATATCAACTGATTCACCTTTGTCTATCTGTTTATTCACACCTTCAAAAAAACATAACAGATTAGTAAGACAAAATCTTCCTTGTCTAAAGCCATGTTGGCTGTCTCCCATTAAGCCATGACTATCTACATGAGGAGTAATTTTGTTCTTTATAATGGTTTCTACCATTTTTCCCGGTACTGATGTCAGGCTCACTGGTCGGTAGTTTCACGGATCACCCCTAAAACCCTTTTTAAAAATTGACGTTACATTGGTGATCCTCCAATCTTCAGGTATTACAGATGATTTTATTGATAGTTCACAGATTACTAATAGCAGGTCTGCAATCTCATATTTCAGTTCTTTCAACACCCTTGGATGCATACCATCCAGTCCAGGTGATTTGCTACCCTTCAGTTTATCAAATAGTTGTAATACATCTTCCCAGTGTGTCGATATTTCTTTCAATTCCTCTGCAGTATCACCTTTAAATACCACTTCAGTCATGGGTAACATCCCTACATCTTCCTCAGTAAAGACCGAAGCAAAGAATTCATTCAGTCTCTCCACTATAGCCTTGCCCTCTTACTGCCCCTTTTACCCCTCTATCATCTAATTGTCCAACTGACTCTCTCACAGGTTTTTTGCTATGAATGTATTTTAAAAAAGTCTTTATTACGCGTTTTTGCTTCCACAGCAAGTTTCTTCTCAAATTCTCTCTTTGCCTGCCTTATCAATGCCTTGCATTTAACTTGCCAGTGCTTGTGCTATTTCCAGTTTTCGTCATTTGGCTCTTTTTTCCATTTTCTGAAAGATGCTTTTTGGCAACAGCCTCTCTGACCGCACCTTTAAACCATGCTGGCAGTTGTTTGGACTTCCTTACACTTTTCTTAAAGCATGGAATACAGCTGGTCTGGGCTTCCAAGATATTATTTTTAAACAACACCCAAGCTTGATGTAAGTCTTTGACCTTTGCAACTGTTCCTTTTAGTTTTTTCTAAACTATTGTCCTCATTTTATCATAGTCTCCCTTTTGAAAGTTAAAAGGTAGTACTGTGGATTTCATTACCGTCCTTCCTCCATTTATTAAATCAAACGCGATCATGCTATGATCAGTTTTGCCAAGTGGCCCCAACACCCTTATCTCTTGCACCAGGATCTGGTATTCCACTAAGGACTAAGTCCAAAATGGCTTCCCCTCTGGTCGGTTCATGAACCAGTTGCTCCAAGAAGCAGTAATTTATTTCATATAGAAACTATCTCCCTAGCATGTCCTGCCGTGACACTGACCCAGTCAATACCGGGGTAATTGAAATCACCCATTATTATTACTGTTCTGTAACTTTTGTTAGCTTCCCTGATTTCTTTGCGCATTTCATCATCCATTTGCATATTTTGGCCAGGCGGTCGATAGTACAACCCCACTGCCATCGCCTTCCCCTTTTTACACGGAATTTCAATCCATAGAGATTCTACAGAAAATTTTGTTTCCTGCAAAACTTTAATCTTTTGTGACTCAATGCCCTCTCTGACATAGAGCGCAACCCCTCCACCAATTTGATCAGCTCTATCATTACGATATAGTTTGTACCCAGGAATCACAGTGTCCCACTGGTTGTCCTCCTTCCACCATGTCTCTGAGATACCAATCATATCTAACTTCTCATTTAGTGCTATATATTCTAACTCTCCCATCTTATATTTTAGACTTCTAGCATTTGCATACAGGCATTTTAGAGACTGTATTTTATTCATATTAATCTGGTTATCGGTAGGCAGGGGCAATTTGTAATCTTTAAGCTCTGTCTGCTCTGTACTCAAGGGCATTTGGGCTACCTTTGTCTTTATTGGAACCTCTCTGCTGATGTGCCCTAACTTCATTTTTTTGGTAGTATCCCTCAAGAATATATTGTTTCGAACCATGTGCTCTTGGGTGACTGTCGGCTTTCCCCTATCTCCTTTTTAAAGGTTAATACCAGCAGCCTGGTTCCATCCCGGTTAAGGTAAAGCCCATCCCCACAATTTTCCCCAGTTCCTAACAAATCCAAAACCCTCATCCTTGCACCATTGTCTCATCCACGCATTGAGACTCCGGAGCGCTGCCCGCCTTTTGGGTCCTGCGCGTGGAACGGGAAGCATTTCGGAGAATGCTATCCTGGAATTTCTGGATTTCAACTTCCTACCTAAAAGCCTAAATTTACCTTGCGGAACAGTTGCAACCAAGAAGCATTTTGAGTGTCAAATCCTTCAGAGTAGCACGTTTCAATGGCTCAAAGGTTTCCAACATCAGAGCCCTAAGCACTAGAGATAGATCCCAGGAAGGGGCTACAGACCGAAGGGGAGGATGCAGACGATGAACCCCCTGGAGAAAGGGCAAAAGATCTGGATGTAAGGCTAGAGACTTACCAGCCACCAGACCACTGAAACAGGCCAAAGCTGCCACCTGAACCTTCAGGGAGGTATAAGATAGGGCCTTCTCCAGACTGTCCTGCAGAAAGGCCAATAAATATGGCACCTTGGTCACCTCAGGAGACAGCTAGCTTCTCACAAGTGAACCAGCTGTCGTTTGCCGCACCATCGCTCAAAGAGGCACATAGACCCTCATGAATGCCAGATTGGTAGACCTCATCTGGGCTCTGAGCAGAGTGGAAACTACTGCCAGAGAGGAGCCCTTATGCACCAGCCATCTCCTTTCAAGAGCCAAGCCATAAGTGAGAAGAGAACTGAGTCTTCCAGGATGATCATCCCCTGATGCAACAGGCACCAAGATGGAGGCAAACGAAGAGGTGGTGCTTGCAGGAGCTGCATCATATCTCTGAACCATGCTCTCCTCTGCCAATCCGGTGCAACTAGAATAATCCTTCCCGGGTGGCACTCTATACGCTTAAGCACACGTCCCACCAGGGGCCACAGAGAAAACACATACAGCAGGCGCTGACTTGGCCAAGGCAGATCCAGGGAGCTGATGCTTTCAGACCCCATCTCCTTGCAGCGACTTTAGAAGTGGCACACTTTGGCACTAGAGCAGGTCGCCACCAGATCCATCTTGGGGTGACCCTAGTGGCTCAAAATCAACTGAAACATCTCCTGACTCAATTCCCACTCTCCTGGATCCAGAGAGTGCCGGCTGAGAAAGTCTGCTTCCACATCATCCATCCTGGCAAGGTGTTGAGCTGACAAAGCTAGAATCTTCTTCTTCACCCAGGCAAACAGCAGAGCCGTCTCCAGCGCTACCCCAGGACTCCTCATGCTGCCTTGCTGATTGACATAAGCCACCGCTATGACGTTGTCTGAAAACACTCGAACCGCCCGGCCCTCGATCAGGGGCCAGAAACGCAGCAGAAGAGATACCCTGATGGCCCTCATCTTGAGAAAGTTGATAGACCACACTGTTTTCCTACAGTTCCATCGGCCCTGGACTGTTCAGTTGTGGAAATGGGCTCCCCAACTCGAGAGACTGACATCTGCTGTCAGAAGGATCCATGAGAAATTTGTCCAGCAGCACCTCTTCCTCAGATGACAGGGCTGCTGCCCTGGCTTTCACCATCACTGCAAGTTGATGGCAATATCCCAAACAGGAGACGCATCCTAAACGACTATTCTGCCAACAGCAGAGGGAGAACTGCAACACAGGTGTCCCCAATTCCATTTAACCTCCAGTTCTAATGTAAAATGTTTTGATTGTTCATATTATATGTAAACCGCACTGATTTGAAAAAGCGTGCTATATAAAAGCAAATAAATAAAAATTTAAAGGTCACTGAGGAATACAGAATATTGTGTCCTCTACACCCTCAGTTGGGGCTGGGGGATAACAGCAAAACAAGAACTTTTCCAATGCTTAGTTGTGCCCTGGAGCAGATATAGATTTGGACGTGGGTCTAGACATGCTGAACATTTCTGAAATCAGACGCCTAAGTTCGGTGGACCACCCTGGATACGATCCTACCATGCACCTGGAATGTCTCTAGACTCATCTATCCAAATGGCTACGGTTTCAGACATCCAAATTGCAAATAAGACTTCTAAAAGGACCATCTTATTAAATAAGGTGAAACACTACTGTTCGCATGATCGCACCTTTTACAGTGACCACTTAACTTCTAAAAAAGAGAAGAGGCAACCCTTTCTGCCAATTAATTTGCATGTTTTCATATATGGGAACTACTTACTTTTGTCCATAGTAACTCTCAAAAAACTGTTCTTTCCACAATTCCACCTTTTTTTCCTTCTCAGTTTCCTGACGTATTCTTAATTGCATCTCTGGTGTGAATTCACCTGCAAAAACACATAAAAGCAAAAGAAAAGGAAAGTAAATATAACAATAGAAAGAATGTGGACAAAGCCTGTCAATAAGAGACATGAACAACTTAGCTCTCTGTAAAACATAATGAGCATCATTTATCAGAACTCTTCTCCCATTCTGTGCCTATGGAAAAAAATCTAGATCCTTTATGTGTTGAGTTCTTCAGCCATAATCAATGCCATGTATTACTACTACCACTACTTATCATTTGTATATCACTATAAGGCATATGCCGCACTTTACATAAACACAAAGAGATGGTCTTGACACATATGGGTGATATACAGAAGAATAAAGCCAAAGGTTTGTCTAGTTTTAGCTGCAAAATCGCCAGTACCCGCTTATCAGTACTCCCCGCCTCCGCTCTGCCCCAGAACGCCTCCGACACGCCCCGATGCTAACTGGATAGCATCGGGGCACATAGGGGACATAGATGGGGATATTCAATGGCACTAATCATGTAGGTGCCATTGAATATTCCTGTTTAGAGCATTTGGGCTGTAAACCATCTAAATCCCTTTTGAATATCAGGTTCTATGTGCTCGCTATTCAGCAGCAGTGGCTAGCTATTGCCACTGTACGCTAAACCCAGATATTCAGTGTTGGGGCTATATATGGCCACTAGCATTGAATATCTGGATCGGCCAGCGAAGCAAGAAGCTAACTGGGCAACAGCGATATATATTCAGTCGCTGCTCAGTTAGCTTCCATGGCGAAAGTTATGACAGTCTTTATTGTGCCTAACTTTTATCACTGAGGGATAAACAGGCAGCAGCTGAATCTTGCCACTGACTGGTTTATCCCCAGGTGCCACCAACAGAACGCCCAATGCTAACAGGTTAGCATTGGAGTGCTGGGCAGTGGCACCCACTGAATATCTGCTTAGTGGCATTTACACAGTTTGCAGGTCTGCAAAACATGTAAATGCCTTTGAATAGTGGGCCCCGGTTTCTTTCTGATTAACTCAGCCATAAACAATCAGGTAGGCAGTGAGGAAAGGAGCAGATAAATTGAAAAATGTGTTTTCTATCAAATGAAATAATGTATTTTTAACTGGTCACTTCTTAACCCTTTTCAATGTGGCCTTAGGCATGATTGTAGCACTGAGTGGTGGATTTTTTATTTATTTTTATTTAGCAAGCATTTGTAGCCCACTCCTTCCAGCGATCAGAAGCGGGTAGGATTACTATTGTGAAACTGCCGAATCAAGGCAGGTACAAATTTTGTTTACATACAGATTGTCAGAAAAGCACATCATACAGAGTTAACACTTCTTAGCTATGGGGGAGTTCATTTACATATATACATAAATACATATATACAGGATAATCTTCTTGGACACAGTGGTCAGGGGCTGCTCCATCTGTGGGTTTAGTTCAGGTTGAAATGTGATTGGAAAATGTGCGTTTTGAGTTTCTTTCTGAAGTCTAGAAGGTCATTGCTAGCTCGTAGTTCTGGTGGGAGTTGGTTCCACAGTGTTGGCGCCGCATATGAGAAAGCCCTGTGGCTGGTGTTAGCTTTGGCAGATCTTATATCTGTTGGAGTGTGAAGGATGTTGGAATTGTGGGTTCTTCTGTTTCGGGTAGGATGTCCTCTGTTGGAATAATGATAGGGGGAACGTTGTGCTTTTAGTGGCATTGGAAGTGTTAGCTGCCTTTAATACTGTACTGTTGATTTGCTGGCTTGGCTAGTTAATCTAGGGATGCCAGAAATGGTTTTACAGTGGTTCAAATCTTTTTGTCTGCCAGATTGGTTCAAGTCATGTCTGGGGATATCAAGGCATCCCGACACACTTTATTTTTCAGGAATCCTCAAGATTCTTATCAGCTGTCCTATTCAATCTATATTTGAAGCTTTTAGCTGTGATTTTGTGGTATTTTGGAGTGCAGTTCTGGATGTATGCTAATGTTATACAATTACTTATAAAAGAGGAAGGGGTAACTAAGATTAAGGAGTCTGACCAGCTCCTTGGATGATGTTGCTAATTGGATGTCTGCAAATTTGTTGGCACTGAATGTGTAGAAGATGGAACTATTATGGGTTGATACGTTACCTTTGTCAATACATGCCTACAGGACCGTATGAAGCTAGAAATGCCCCCTCCCCCCTGTATGACTAACAAATCTGGTGTCCCTCTCTACCCCAATATGCAGGAACTCACTCTTTTTTTAGTTTTCTGGAAGCCCAGTGATATCAGCACCCTTTTTGAACTTGTGCCCTGTGTGGCCATACCGCTCGCACAGCCCTTTGCAAAGCCTTGCATGATGAGATGTGGTAATCTGGATTAGAATTCTTCTGTTGTGTGCAATCTGGCAGTAATGTTAGATTGTCAGTTGACATTCAAGGTCCAGTTAGATCTGTGCTTTTCTCATCATTTTACAAATTGCGTCTTTTACAGAGGCTATGCCATTATCTTACTATTAATGATTTTCATTTTGTATTGCAATCAAAAACATCCTTCCTAGACAACTGCCACACATTTTATTTTAGTCTTCCAGCCTGTGTGTTGCATGCAAAATCCCATTCCCACCCTCAGAGCATTCACTGGCTGTCTCAAAGGTCAATCCTTTGCCTCTTGCAGAGCTCGATTCCCCTACCTCATGCAGAAATCTCATAAGTACAGGGCAGGAACTCCCCACCCCCTTCCTTTGATTAGAGCTATCTTCCACTGTTATGGTCTTCAGTGTCTTCTCATCAACTAGATCCCACCCAGAGTTTCTGCGACTTTCTGCATCTGATTGGTCAGTGGAACTGGCATCATCATCAGGAAGTTGACTGGCTTGCTAGTGCTGTTAATCATACTGGAAGCAGGCAGGGCAGGCTCGATCACATATGAGGAAGGACTGGAAAGCTGTAGATCGAGATGTAAATTTTGGACACTTTCCAGAAAGTTTTGGGCACTAATGCCAACATCTATACAGTCCTGAAAAAAATCCAGACAGTTGGCAAGCCTTAGTCTCCTGAGTCCAATTATTGACCGATTTCTCTCCTCCCCTTTGCTTCAAAACTACTTGAACGAGCGGTTCCCCATTGCTCTCTTGACTTTTTTCCTCTCAAGCCTTTTTGGATCCATTGCAATCTGGCTTTCATCCTCTACATTCTACAGACATGGCTCTTGCCATAGTCTCTAGTAACTTCTTTCTCACCAGATCAAAGGGCTTTTACTCAATCCTCATCCTTCTTGATCTTTCTGCTACCTTTGACACTGTTGATCACCATCTTCTCCTTGATACCTTGTCCTTGCTTGGATTTAGGGGCTCTATTCTATCCTGGTTTTCTTCTTATCTTTCCTATCACACTTTTAGTGTATGTTCTCATAGATCCTCCACTGCCTCTATCCCGCTTTCAGTTGGTGTATCTCAGGGCTCTGTGTTGAGACCTCTCCTTTTCTCTCGCTACACTCAGTCCCTTGGTGGACTTATTTCCTCCCATGGTTTTCAGTACCATCTTTATGCTGATGACTCTCAGATCTACCTCTCTGTACCTGAAATCTCTCCAGGAATCCAGGCCCCCATCCCTGCCTGATTATCTGATAATGCTGTCTTACCACCATCTGAAATTGAACATGGCCAAAACAGAGCTCATTATCTTTCCCTCTAAACCCACCTCCCACCTTCCTCTCTTTTCTATTTCTGTGGATAACACTATACTCTTCCCTATTTCCTCAGCTCGCAACCTTGGAGCCATCTTTGACTCTACTCTCTCTTTCTCAGCACACATCCAACAGATAGCTAAAATTTGTCGCTTGTTTCTCTAGAACATCAGCAAAATTTGTCCCTTGCATTCTGAACATACTGCTAAGACCCTTATCCATTCTCTAGTTACCTCTTGTCTTGACTATGGTAACCTGCTCCTCGCTGGTCTCCCTCTAAATCCTCTCTCTCCCCTTCAGTGTATTAAAAAACCCCAGCTGCAAGGCCTATCTTCCGCAAGTGTTGCTATGCTCATGTAACCCTTCTTCTCAAGTCACTTCACTGGCTCCCTATCCATTTCCACATCCAGTTCAAACTTCTCCTATTGACCTACAAGTTGTAAACGGGAGTGCTGGTCATGAATGTCCACAGTCTTGGCAAAGGCAAAATATTATTATGACTTGCAAAGGAGTGTGGGGGTTGTAGTTCATTCATACCAGAATCAGCCGTTCACAAAATAATGAGTTGTGATGCTCGAGTGTAAGCAAAGAAAAACAGATTTTATTCATGGGGTTAATTCTCCCACACAGATTTACTTGGTAACACAAAAGGACACTTGCTTCAAGTATTGTACTCAGGAAAAACAAACATGATATAAGGTAACTGAACTTCTTAAGCAATAAATCAATAAAGACCTTGATGGGAAACAGAAAAGGTCTTTTTGATGGCTCCTGCTAATGACATTCTTAGCAGTGCTCCAAAAGGCAAAAACAAACACAAAAGTAGAAAAAAACCTGTTCTTTATCAAGGATAACTTTCTTCTATTCACACACACAAGGAAGAAGTTTCCTTCTAGAGCTCACGTGCACTTGTGCCTGGCTCAATTACAAATAATTAGCCAGCTGCAAACCCCTTTGCTGGTTTACTCTCTCTACGTGGCTCAATCCTACCCTAAAGCTTTCTTGCAGAGACTTTTCTGGGTAGATAAAAGAACAAGTTACAGTTCCTTTTGGTGGTTGTTGTATTAGTGAGAAACTACTTTAAAACAGCAGCCTAGACAGTGAGCAGTCCATGTATTCCAACTGATCATTTGCTATATCTCCTTCTTCCTCAAATATCATGGAATCAATATCATGGTCTGGCTCAGAGGAATTCCTTAATTGATCACTCTCAGGATAATACTTGTTTCCCTTCTGTCTTCCAGATGAAGAGCTAGGGCATAGATCAAAGTTCATAACTGAGCTTCCCTTGCTGTTAGGTTTCCTCTCATGGTATCCTGGCCAGTAAGTTGTTGTTGTTGTTAAGTGCCGTCGAGTCGGAGTCAACTCATGGCGACCCTCTGGATAGCTATCCTAAATTGTGTTCGGTCTTCAGTCAGGCGGCTCATTGTTGACAGACTGGTACCCGTAGCTGCTGTTATTGAAGCGATCCATCTCATTGCTGGCCTTCCTCTTTTGCGTTGACCTTCTATCTTGCCAAGCATGATGTCTTTCTCTAATGATCTCTCTCTTCGCATGATGTGTCCGAAGTATGAAAGTCGAAGTCTTGTCATCTGAGCTTCTAAAGAAAGCTTAGGTTTGATCTCCTCTAGTACCGACTGGTTTGTTCTTCGGGCAGTCCATGGTATACACAGTATTCGCCGCCAGCACCATAATTCAAAGGCATCAATTTTCTTCCTGTCTGTCTTTTTCACTGTCCAGCTTTCACATCCATATGATGTTATTGAAAATACCATGGCTTGAACAAGTCGAATCTTTGTATGGAGAGAGACATCTCTGCTCTTGAGAATCTTATCTAGGTCTTTCATAGCCATTCTGCCAAGAGCAATGCGTCGTCTGATTTCTTGACTGCTTGTTGCTTCTTTATTGATAGTTGATCCAAGTAGGTTAAAGTTGTTCACGATTTCAATTTCTTCTCCTTCAACGATGAACCTGTTGATTATGCCAGTTGTCATGATCTTTGTCTTCTTTACATTAAGGTGCAGGCCCATTTTGAGACTATGTTCTTTGATTGTGAGAAGCAAATGTTTCAGATCATCTTCACTTTCAGCCAGTAATGTGGTATCATCAGCATAGCGAAGGTTGTTGATGAGTCTTCCACCAATCTTCACACCTCTGTGGTCTTCATACAGTCCTGCTTCTCTGATGATTTGTTCTGCATATAAATTAAACAGGTAGGGGGAAAGTATGCAGCCTTGTCTTACACCTTTGCTTATTTTAAACCATTCTGTTTCTCCTTGTTCCGTTCGAACTGTTGCTTCTTGATCAATGTACAGATTGCGCAAGAGAACGATCAGGTGTTCTGGTATACCCATGCTTCTTAACGTGGCCCAGAGTTTCTCATGGTTTACACAGTCAAAAGCCTTGCTATAGTCGATAAAGCACAAATATATATCCTTTTGGTATTCTTTAGTCTTTTCAAGGATCCATCTCACATCCGCAATGATGTCTCTCGTTCCTCGTCCTTTCCTGAACCCTGCTTGCACTTCAGGTAGTTCTTGTTCTAGGTATGGCTGTAGTCTCTTTTGAATAATCTTCAGTAGAATCTTGCTGGCATGTGGGATCAGAGCGATTGTGCGATAATTTCCACAGTCAGTTGGATCACCTTTCTTTAGTATTGGTATAAACACAGATCTTTTCCAGTCAGTTGGCCATGATGTTGTCTTCCATATTTCTTGGCAGAGCCTTGTAAGTACGGTAACAGCTGCATCAGATTGCTGCAATACTTCTATGGGAATGCCATCAATGCCTGGTGCTTTGTTCTTTGATAAGGCTTTCAATGCTGCTTCAACTTCTTCTTTCATCACCAATGGTTCCTGATCATAAGGTATAGGTTGAAACGGCTGTTGGTCCACTTGATCTTTATCATATAAAAACTCTGTATATTCCTTCCACCTTTTCTTGATCTTCTCAGCATCATTCAATATAGAACCTTGAGCATCTTGTAACATTCCAATTCGAGGCTGGAACTTTTTCTTTAGCTCTCGCAGCTTTAGGAAAGCCGATCTTGTTCTTCCTCTAATAGTTTCTGCTTCTATTTCCTTGCAAGTGTCATTGTAGTACTTTTCCTTGTCCTGTCTTGCTGCACGTTGGAAATCTCTGTTGAGTTCTGAGATTGTCTTTCTTTCTCCTTTGGCTTTAGCTTCTCTGCGTTTCTGGGCAATTTTCAGAGTTTCTTCCGTCATCCATTTTGGCCGTTTTTGCTTTTTCACCTTTTGTAGAGACTTCTCGCTTTCTTCCAGCACAACCTTCTTGACGTCATTCCATAACTCTTCCGGAGCTCTGTCATTTGTATCTAAAGCAGCAAATCGATTTTGCAGGCAGTCTTTAAATTCCAGTGGTATATTCTCAAGGTCATATTTTGCTGCATTCATGAGTGGTTTGCTCTTTTTCAACTTTAGCTTGAGTTTGCATACTAGTAGTTGATGATCTGTACCACAGTCAGCTCCAGGTTTTGTCTTTGTTGATGTTACAGAGCTTTTCCATCGTTGACTTCCACAGATGTAGTCAATTTGATTTTTATACAATCCATTGGGTGAAGTCCATGTGTACAGTCGCCGCTTGTGTTGCTGGAAGAAGGTGTTTGAGATGAATAGATCATTGGTCTTGCAGAATTCTATCAATCTTTCTCCAGCTTCATTTCTGTTGCCAAGTCCATATTTTCCAACTACTTTGCCTTCTTCTTTGTTGCCAACTTTTGCGTTCCAGTCACCCATGACTATCAGGATATCCTGTTTGCATGTTCTGTCAATTTCAGCTTGTACCTGTTCATAGAACTCTTCAATTTCATTCTCTTCTGCAGCTGTTGTTGGGGCATATACTTGAATTATAGTTGTGTTGATAGGCATTCCTCGTAGACGAATAGAGATTAAGCGTTCGCTGACTGCATTGTATTTCATTACAGTTCTTGCAAGTTTCTTCTTTATTATAAATGCAACACCATTTCTTCTTTGTCTTTCATTTCCAGCATAGTAGACCATGTGATCATCTGATGCAAAGTGCCCGATGCCAGTCCATTTCAGTTCGCTGACACCCAACAGATCAAGTTGTACACGTTCCATTTCATTCTTGACCACCTCCAACTTCCCTTGATTCATGCTTCGTACGTTCCATGTCCCAATGTGTAAGACATCTTTACAGCTTCTGACTCTCATTTCATGCGCAGCTACATCAGCAGTCAGACTTCCCGAGGGCTTTGATCCAACCACATCATAAATGCTGGCTTTACTCTGAAAAGTCTTCAGCTCTTCCCCAGTAGCTAGTTGAGTGCCTTCTGACCTGGGAGTCTCATCTTCCAGCACCATAGCACAATTTGTTTTGTTGTAACTATCCATTGGGTTTTCATGGCAAGATACAGAAGTAGATTGCCGGGCCTTCCTTCCGCGCAGTTTAAGTTTGGTGTTGTTGCCGTTGTCACAGAAATGTGATCCTCCGCCGTCAACACTATCCCATTCTGCTGCTGCCCAGATGGGTGGTTTGTCTTCGTCTGGCACCTCAGCTGAGACCTGTCCATCTTGGGAGACCCTGCCAGTAGTTAAACTACCGATAGTTTAGCTCTCAGCATCACTGATGCACGCAAGCCCTCACAGCACGACAAGCTGCAAACCAAGTGCAAACCATGTCCAGCCTTCCAATCAAGATCCCTGGACACTGGGTCTCTCTTCACATACCTTCTTGCACCGGTCTTAGGGCCCCTTCCAAATGCAGCCGTCTCCCTCAAAGGTGCCGTTTGGGAGTTCCTGGCTCTATAACCCCAATCCTCTGGCTTCCTCCAGTCTAATGGATTATGCTTGCCTCTGGAATCACTCCTAACGCACGTACTCCTGTGGGCTCCTTCTTTAGACCTCCAATATGTCTTTCTGTTCTTCCTTCCATGTTGCTTCGGCTGTTGTAGTTCTCTCTCTTCTTTCTCCAATGGCTTCTGTTTCTGGATATGCAGCTTCTGCTTCTCCCTGTGCTCCTGGTTCTGACGGTTCTGTTCCTGTGTAGAATATCTTTTACTTTTAAAGTGCTTAGAGGGACACTCCACCCTAGCACAGCCCAGGTGTGCTGAATCAAGCCCTGCCCTTGGAGAGGAGTGATTGGGGATTACCTCATAGCTCTCCTGATTGAACACACGTTTCCCCACTTCAGCCCTTCTAGAGGCTGTTTGAAACCTGGTGCATTCTGGGACTGGTAGTTTTTTATGAAAACATTCTGTTTTAGTATTTCTACCAGCAAAGACAGGTTGCTTGTTCAAAGCCAATTCACCTCTTTTATAGCTCCCTCCTAAACTATGATAAGCTTCCTTATCACAAAGTGCATTCATTCTGCAGCTCCTCACTACCTTTCCTCTTTTATTTCATTCTATACCTCTCCTTGGGAAGTCCGCTCCTCTAGCAGATTCCTTTTATCTGTGCCCTTATCTGCCACTGGCAACTCCAGACTTCGTTCATTCCACCTTGCTGCTCCATATGCCTGGAACAAATTACCTAAATCTGTGTGTCAGGCTCCTTCTTTAGTCCTATTCAAATCCCGGCTAAAACCCATCTTTTTGAGGCTGCTCTTAAATTTAATACTACTACTACTTATTATTTATATAGCTACCGGGCATACGCAGTGCTGTACAGAGATATCCTGATTCCACTCACTCTCTTGTTCAGCACTTGTGCATCTTACCATACTCTTCTCCCCAGTTTTGTGATGTTCTTCGTCTTGATTAGACTGTAAGCTCTGATGAGCAGGGACTGTCTCTTACATAAAATTATTGGCAAAATTATTACATCAAGAAAACTCACCAATATGAAAAAGTCACACAGGAAGCGCTCTTTAACTCTATAGCAATTGCTGTAAAGCTGGAGAGAGAAGAACAATAGCTAATGAGAAAGACCATCATCTCTTATAGCATAGTGAAATTGTGCTATGGAAAGAAAACCTGGGGGCATTAAAAATCAAATTGAAAGATATATATTGTGATGATGAGAGCTGTGCTGAGCCGATGGAAACAGAAGAAAAAAGTGAATATGCCTTTAAGGTGAGAGACAGGCAAGGTATTCGCAGGGTTCAGACTGCAGGCAAAGGAAAGAAGCACATAGTTTCTGAAGCCAAGCCACACCCAAGCTCTAACATAAGTGCAGGCTTGGAGGGTAATGATAATCACCTGTGCAGAGACAGGGGAGTGTTAGTTAGGAAACAGCTTTATAAGCCCTGTTCAGAGGAGAGGAAAAGGAGAGGTGGGAAGTTTGACTTTGAGTTGGAGAACGGCTCCAGCAAGAAAGGAAGCAGCAACAGAGGAAGCAGTTCTTGTAAGAGAGGTACTCTTAATTCAGAAACCAGCAGATGGGTGGCTGGGAGAGTTGCTGACAACGAGGATCAGATTGTAGTGCAGAGTGTTCGTGAACCAGCTCAGAGAATTCAAGCTGCCAAAAGGTGGGTGAATACGGTTAAAACTGGACGTGACCAGAACTCAGCCGAGGGCAGAGAACCAGAGTTGAACACGATTGAAGCATTGAGGCAATTGACCCAAGGGAAGAAGCCCCACTCTCAAGGTACAAATATTCCATATCAGGGAGAGCAGCTGTGGAAGGAAATTCAGAAGTTCCTACAGAACAGTAAGCTTGAAGGAGTTAACGAAAACCCAGAGACAGACAAGCATTTCGTAGCACAGGAAGAAATGCAAATTGACTCTTTTGGGCAGGATTCTGTTACTGAGGAGTCTCCAATGGACTGTTCTTTGTGTAAGAAGGAAGTCTGAAAGTTGGTGATAAAAAGTGTTAACAGAAGAAGCTTTTTGAGAAGCAGGGTTTTACCTAGCCATGTGAATGCCAAGAACTTTTTCTAAGGTAAAGAACCCTTGCTTAACCTAGAGTTTCATAACCAAAGCAGCACATGATAAATGAAGGAATTTAGCTGTGCTGGACGAACAAAGGAAGCTGTGATTTACTTGCTGAAATGTTTTTGATAAAGACAGCTGCTCATGTTTAAAGATTCTTTCAGTTTCTTCAGTTCCAGTTGCATATGTTTCCTGTTATTATTTACTTGGAGAATAATCCTTATGTCTGCGTTGAACCTTAGTGCTTATGAGAACCTAAATAAAAATTCTTGTTTTGCCTTAAAAACCAACGGTCTCACACTACTTTGTCTTTGAGTAAAAGAATCAACTACAAGTCCCAGAGTTCCCTGCTGGAGACAAGGATAGCAACTCTTTATTTAAGGACAAACATTGGCAGCCCTATGCCTGTAAGCCTTTGGCCCAGGTGAGGGTCACAACAATATATAAATATAAATAATTAAGCAGGAATCCAGAATCAGACCATTTAACCCAGCAACACAGTAGGAGAAGGAGCGAGAATACCGAGGGGCCAAGAATGTGTCCAATAAAAAGACTCTTATATAAATGCAAGTCATACATAGAATTAAAAAATGAAATAATGTGAATACAGGAAAAGAACCAATTCACTTATATGAATTTGCGAAAGCCAATATTGGGGTCATACTACACTTAATCCATAATTTATTTATTTATCGCTACAGAAGTGCAGTAATTCAAATTTGCAACTCCTTACAAATGGGTACACTAACATTCTACTGTTAAAATTCTACATAAAATGTAAATGGTGGATTGTGAAAAGAAATAAACTTGTAAATGTTATATGTGGGTTGTGGGTCCATCTGCACAATCGCATGCTAGTTGTTTAATAAAATGATGTTTAATAGTGAATTACTAAACCAACACGTACATCGTGCACGGGAATCTGACCAGCATTAAGGAAGAAACGCCGTCAGCTTCTGGTGATCATCAAACCACAAAGCAAATCTGTATAGCGCATAGCGATAAAAAATTGGAAGGGGAACATTAGAAAACTCATAATAATCCATATCCCAGTACACTGGAAAACCTTAATGTTAAACGTACGGGTTTGCAGCTTGTTGTGCTGTGAGGGCTTGTGTGCATCAGTGATGCTGAGAGCTAAACTATCGGTAGTTTAACTACTGGCAGGGTCTCCCAAGATGGACAGGTCTCAGCTGAGGTGCCCGACCAAGATAAACCACCCATCTGGGCAGCAGCAGAATGGGATAGTGTTGACGGCAGAGGATCACATTTCTGTGACAACGGCAACACCAGCAAACTTAAACTGCGCGGAAGAAAGGCCCGGCAATCTACTTTTGTATCTTGCCATGAAAACCCAATGGATAGTTACAACAAAACAAATTGTGCTATAGTGCTAGAAGATGAGACCCCCAGGTCGGAAGGCACTCAACTAGCTACTGGGGAGGAGCTGAAGACTTCTCAGAGTAAAGCCAGCATTTATGATGTGGTTGGATCAAAGCCCTCGAGACGTCTGACTGCTGATGTAGCTGCGCATGAAATGAGAGTCAGAAGCTGTAAAGATGTCTTACGCATTGGTACATGGAACGTACGAAGCATGAACCAAGGGAAGTTGGAGGTGGTCAAGAATGAAATGGAACGTGTACAACTTGATCTGTTGGGTGTCAGCGAACTGAAATGGACTGGCATTGGGCACTTTGCATCAGATGATCACATGGTCTACTATGCTGGAAATGAAAGACAAAGAAAAATGGTGTTGCATTTATAATAAAGAAGAAACTTGCAAGAACTGTAATGAAATACAATGCAGTCAGCGAATGCTTAATCTCTATTCGTCTATGAGGAATGCCTATCAACACAACTATAATTCAAGTATATGCCCCAACAACAGCTGCAGAAGAAAATGAAACTGAAGAGTTCTATGAACAAGTACAAGCTGAAATTGACAGAACATGCAAACAGGATATCCTGATAGTCATGGGTGACTAGAACGCAAACGTTGGCAACAAAGAAGGCGGCAAAGTAGTTGGAAAATATGGATTTGGCAACAGAAATGAAGCAGGAGAAAGACTGATAGAATTCTGCAAGACCAACGATCTATTCATCTCAAACACCTTCTTCCAGCAACGCAAGCGGCGACTGTACACATGGACTTCACCCAATGGATTGTATAAAAATCAAATTGACTACATCTGTGGAAGTCAACGATGGAAATGTTCTATAACATCAACAAAGACAAACCCTGGAGCTGACTATGGTACAGATCATCAACTACTAGTATGCAAACTCAAGCTAAAGTTGAAAAAGAGCAAACCACTCATGAATGCAGCAAAATATGACCTTGAGAATATACCACTGGAATTTAAAGACTGCCTGCAAAATCGATTTGTTGCTTTAGATACAAATGACAGAGTTCCAGAAGAGTTATGGAATGACATCTAGAAGGTTGTGTTGGAAGAAAGCGAGAAGTCTCTACAAAAGGTGAAAAAGCAAAAATGGCCAAAATGGATGACGGAAGAAACTCTGAAAATTGCCCAGAAACGCAGAGACACTAAAGCCAGAGGAGAAAGAAAGACAATAACAGAACTCAACAGAGATTTCCAACATGCAGCAAGACAGGACAAGGAAAAGTACTACGACGACGCATGTAAGGAAATAGAAGCAGAAACTATTAGAGGAAGAACAAGATCGGCTTTCCTAAAGCTATGAGAGTTAAAGAAAAAGTTCCAGCCTCAAATTGGAATGTTACAAGATGCTCAAGGTTCTATGTTGAATGATGCTGAGAAGATCAAGTAAAGGTGGAAGGAATATACAGAGTTTTTATATGATAAAGATCAAGTGGACCAACAGCCGTTTTAACCTGTACCTTATGATCGGGAACCATTGGTGATGAAAGAAGAAGTTAAAGCAGCATTGAAAGCCTTATCAAAGAACAAAGCACCAGGCATTGATAGCATTCCCATAGACGTATTACAGCAATCTGATGCAGCTGTTACCGTACTTACAAGGCTCTGCTAAGAAATATGGAAGACAACATCATGGCTAACTGACTGGAAAAGAGCTGTGTTTATACCACTACTAAAGAAAGGTGATCCAACTGACTGTGGAAATTATCGCACAATCGTTCTGATCCCACATGCCAGCAAGATTCTACTGAAGATTATTCAAAAGAGACTACAACCATACCTGGAAGAAGAACTACCTGAAGCGCAAGCAGGGTTCAGGAAAGGGCGAGGAAGGAGAGACATCATTGCGGATGTGAGATGGATCCTTGAAAAGACTAAAGAATACCAAAAGGATATCTATTTGTGCTTTATCGAATATAGCAAGGCTTTTGACTGTGTAAACCATGAGAAACTCTGGGCCACATTAAGAAGCATGGGTATACCAGAACACCTGATCGTACTCTTGCACAATCTGTACATTGATCAAGAAGCAGCAGTTCGAACGGAACAAGGAGAAACAGAATGGTTTAAAATAAGCAAAGGTGTAAGACAAGGCTGCATACGTTCCCCCTACTTGTTTAATTTATATGCAGAACAAATCATCAGAGAAGCAGGATTATATGAAGACAACAGAGGTGTGAAGATTGGTGGAAGACTCATCAACAACCTTCGCAATGCTGATGATACCACATTACTGGCTGAAAGTGAAGATGATCTGAAACATTTGCTTCTCACAATCAAAGAACATATTCTCAAAATGGGCCTGCACCTTAATGTAAAGAAAACAAAGATCATGACAACTAGCATAATCAACAGGTTCATCGTTGAAGGAGAAGAAATTGAAACTGTGAACAACTTTAACCTACTTGGATCAACTATCAATAAAGAAGCAACAAGCAGTCAAGAAATCAGATGACGCATTGCTCTTGGCAGAATGGCTATGAAAGACCTAGATAAGATTCTCAAGAGCAGAGATGTCTCTCTCCATACAAAGATTCGACTTGTTCAAGCCATGGTATTTTCAATAACATCATATGGATGTGAAAGCTGGACAGTGAAAAAGATAGACAGGAAGAAAATTGATGCCTTTGAATTATGGTGCTGGCGGCGAATACTGTGCATACCATGGACTGCCCGAAGAACAAACCAGTCGGTACTAGAGGAGATCAAACCTAAGCTTTCTTTAGAAGCTCAGAAGACAAGACTTTGACTTTCATACTTTGGACACATCATGCGAAGAGAGAGATCATTAGAGAAAGACATCATGCTTGGCAAGATAGAAGGTCAGCGCAAAAGAGGAAAGCCAGCAATGAGATGGATCGATACAATAACAGCAGCTACGGGTACCAGTCTGTCAACAATGAGCCGCCTGACTCAAGACCGAACACAATTTAGAATAGCTATCCAGAGGGTCGCCATGAATCGACTCCGACTCGACGGCACTTAACAACAACAACAAACGTACGGGTGGCATTGCCAAGAGATCATGGCTAGAATACACATAGGAATTCCACTAAGTGCAGAGTGTGCAGAACCCTCGTTTAGAAAAGCAATCAATAGTCTTAAAGAGCATAGCTTAAGACGACATAAATAACCGGAGAAGATAGGCGCCGCTAAGCTTAAGATACATACCTTACTCATCTATGTTTTTAATATTTTAGACCGGATTCAGGTGATTTTTTTTTTTACATTTCCATAATATACATTATCTATGCTCATTGACAACAGTGGTTTGCTCTTAACTTCCGGATATGCTTTTTTGCTCCTTAAATACAGTTACAACTAATCCATAAAATTCTGGTTTCCATAAGGTCCTGTTGAATGGCCAGGACACTGCATTATAGGTTGACTACTTGTTTTTGATCAAGACGAGGCTCTGATGCATTTATAGCACTTACAGATACCTTGTAAACATTACAAATAAAGCATAGTTACTCATCTGTCACAGGTGAAATCCGGGAACAGCAGGAATGTAGTCTTCACATATGGGTATCGTCAGTACCGACGGAGCCTGCGCGGGAACGCTCCCCAGCGTCCAATTAGAAAGCTTTTGGGAGCACCCCACAGCGCCTGCGTGCTGCCTTCCCGCCTTTCCCAACTGCCTCTCTCCAGATGAGATTAAAGCTGAGACAGAGAGAGAGGGAAAGAAAAAGAGACAGATAGAGAGATACAACTCCTAGGGGAGGTGGGTGGGTTGTGAAGACTAAATTCCTGCTGTTCCCGGAGATCATCTGTTACAGGTGAGTAACTATGCTATCTCCAGGAACAAGCAGGAATGTAGTCTTCACATATGGAGACTCCCTAGCTTTAGATGCCAGGGAGAGACCCCAGAAGTTGTGTGTCCCTGTGAAGGGCTCCACTTCCCCCCCATGGATCTCTGGCATCCAACCAGGGATGGTGAGTAGGAGTTGATTAGGTATGGAACAAGTGTTGGAGAACAGCCTGACCAAACAAGGCATCCCGGCGGGAGTCCTTGTCCAAGCAGTAATGGGCTGTGAAGGTATGAACTGAGGCCCAAGTGGCTGCTCGGCAGATGTCGTCGATAGACACAGAGTGCAGATGAGCCATTGAAGCTGCCATGGCTCTCACATTGTGAGCTGTGACATGGCCCTCCAGAGGAAGATTCTTACTCTGATAGGCAAACGAAATACACTGTGCAATCCAGTTGGACAGTGTTCTCGTGGAGACTGGAAGTCCCAAATAAGAAGGATCAAAAGCAACAAAGAGTTGAGAGGACTTTCTATGTTGCTGTGTTCTTTGTAAGTAAAAGGCTAAAGCTCTTTTACAGTCTAAAGTATGAAGATTCCTTTCTGCATTTGATGCATGAGGCCTTGGAAAAAACACAGGCAGGTAGACCGCTTCGTTCAGATGAAAAGGCGAGACCACCTTTGGCATAAAGTGTGGATGAGTCCTAAGGACTACCTTGTCATGATGGAACCTTGTATAAGGTGGATCAGCCACTAGTGCCTGCAATTTGCGACGTGCTGATGTGATTGCAATGAGAAAGATAACCTTCCAGGAAAGGAATTTCAATGAGGTAGTAGCTAAGGGTTCAAAAGGTGGCTTCATGAGCTGGCCAATTAGCAGGTTTAAGTCCCATGCCACTGGAGGTAGCCTAATGGGAGGCTTAGTTAGAAGAAGGCCTCTCATAAATCTTGCTATAAGAGGATGAGAGGAAATAGGTTGTCCATTTAAATGCTTGAAAGAAGCTGCAATAGCACTCACATAGACTCTAACTGAGTTAATCTTAAGTCCTGCATTGGATAAATGAAGGAGATACTCCAGTAATGATTCCAGAGGTATTGCAAGAGGGCTAAGACCCTTCTGTGAGCACCATAAGGTAAACCTTTTCCACTTGAAAGCATAAGAGCGTCTTGTGGAAGGTTTTCTGGAAGCATAAAGGATGTCCTTTACTGGCTGAGAAAGGTTAAGATCATGAAGATCTAGGCTTTCAGCAACCAAGCCCTGAGATGTAGAGACTGGGGATTGGGATGCCATAACATTCCGTCCTCCTGAGATAGGAAATCTAGAGCGGATCCTAACTCCAGAGAGGGCGCTTGAGAGAGATGTAGAAGCAGAGGGTACCACACCTGCCCTGGTCAATGTGGAGCTATGAGAATCATACGGCCTCTGTCTCTCTGAAGCTTGAATAGGGTTTTGGGAATTAGGGGAATGGGAGGAAAGGCATAAAGGAAATCTTGACCCCAATAAACGAGGAAAGCATCCCTGGCCTGAGAGCCCTGAGCCGGAATTCTGGAACAGAACCGGGGAAGTTTGGCATTCAACGGACTTGCAAAGAGGTCTATGTCCGGGGTTCCCCAAATTTGAAAAATCCTCGCCACTTGGTCTATATGTAGAGACCATTCGTGTGGAAGCAGAACTCGACTGAGTCTGTCTTCCCAAGAGTTTTGGATGCCTGGAAGATACACTGCCAGGAGATGAATCTGATGCTCTCTGGCGAGGACCCATAGTCGCAAAGCTTCGTTGCAAAGCGACAGAGAGCCTGTTCCTCCCTGCTTGTTCACGTAGAACATGGCTACTTGATTGTCCGTCTGAATGAGGACTGTCTTGTAGCTGAGCAGGGTGTGGAACACTCGAAGAGCAAGGAAGATTGCTCTGAGTTCCAAGAGATTGATGTGTAGATGAGTCTCCTGTGGAGTCCAAGTGCCTTGGGTGGAGAGGTCTTGCAGATGAGCTCCCCAACCCATTGGTGAAGCATCTGTCGTGAGAGTTGCCTGGGGTAAAGTTTGTTGAAATGGGGACCCCATCAACAGGTTTTGAGTGGACTGCCACCATTGGAGGGACAAAATAAGGCGATTTGTGTTTGCTATTTTGTCTGACAGGCCCCCTGATGCCTGGGTCCATTGAGTGGATAAGTCCACTGGGCTGCTCTCATGTGGAGGCGAGCATAAGGAACCACATGCACGGTAGATGCCATGTGGCCTAGAAGCTGTAACATTTCTAGAGCACTGAGAAGAGGCTTTTGCATTGCTTGAGAAGCTAACTGCACCATGCGAAGGCAACGGGTCTGGGGAAGATAGGCCCTTGCTTTTCTGGTATCCAGCAAAGCTCCTATGAACTCTAGAGACTGAGTGGGAGTGAGACTGGATTTTGGGATGTTTATGAACAGACCCAAATACTGGAGAATATGCATTGTGCAAGATAGAGAAGTCCTGGCCTCTGACTCTGATGGAGCTCGAATGAGCCAGTCGTCTAAGTAGGGGAAGACAAATATTCCTAGAGTATGAAGAAATGCTGCTACCACAGCCATGCATTTCGTAAACACCCTTGGTGCTGAGGCCAGGCCAAAAGGAAGCACCCTGTATTAGTAGTGCTTTCCCTGAAAAAGGAACCGAAGGAACTTTCGGCGAGTTGGATGCATGAGAACATGAGTGTATGCATCCTTGAGATCTAGAGAACAAAGCCAATCCTGACTCTGAAGGTATGGCAGCAGGGTTCCCAGAGAAATCATCTTGAATTTCTCTTTGAAGAGGAATTTGTTCAATTCTCTGAGGTCTAAAATAGGTCTGTGTCCCCCTGTTTTCTTTAGGATAAGGAAATAGGGGGAGTAAAACCCTGTACCCTGTTGAGAAATGGGTACCTCTTCTATTGCCCCTTGGGCAAGAAGGATAGTGACCTCTTGATCTAACAGATTGATGAGAGAGGTCTGAGAATTGAATTGTCTTATTACTGTGGGAGGGGGCATGTACAGAAAGTGGAGCTTCTACCCCTCTATTATAATGGAGAGAGTCCAATGCTCTGCTGTTATCTGCCCCCATCTGGGGGCAAAGTGACACAACCTTCCTGGAATGGTGGAAGGCTCGGGACCATTGAGCACCAGGAAGGCAAAGTTCTCTAGATGGAAGTCAAAGGCCTTGTGGAGGCTGAGACTGCTGAGATGGTTGAGGCTTAGCAGTCTTTGCTTTCCTCTGTTTAGGTGGTTGCTGACTCTTTCGGGCAGGTTGACCTGCAGAACATGCCTGCTGGGAATAAGAAGGATAAAACCTCTTCTTCTTGGAGAAGAATGGTTTCTTGAAAGATTTTCCCCTTGCAGGATCAGCTGTGGCTTTGGACAGTCTATCCAAAGTGGAGTTGTCAGCATCCAATTCATTGGCCTTCTCTTGCCAATTCTTGCCGAATAGATTCTCACCTGTACAAGGGATATTTCCCAGTTTGTCCTGCACCCAGAGCTCCAAATCGGATGCCTGGAGCCAGGCAATTCTATGTGCACCTATGGCAATGGCAGAGGTGTTGCTTATGTACTCAAAACAGTCAAAAGCTGCTGTCTTGGTACATGTTGGTACCAATGACATAGGAAAATGTGGTAGGGAAGTTCTGGAGGCTAAATTTAAGCTTTTAGGTAGGAAGTTGAAATCCAGAACTTCCAGGATAGCATTCTCCGAAATGCTTCCTGTTCCACGTGCAGGACCCAAAAGACAGGCAGAGCTCCGGAGTCTCAATGCGTGGATGAGACAATGGTGCAAGGATGAGGGTTTTGGATTTGTTAGGAACTGGGGAACATTCTGGGGAAAGGGGGGGCTCTTCCGAAGGGATGGGCTTCACCTTAATCAGGATGGGACCAGACTGCTGGCATTAACCTTTAAAAAAGAGATAGAGAAGCTTTTAAACTAGAAAATAGGGGAAAGCCGACAGTCACCCAGGAGCACATGGTTCGGACAAAGGTATCCTTGAAGGATACTACCAAAAGCAGTGAGGTTCCAAAAGAGGGTATAGTAGCCCAAATGCCCTTGAGTAAGGAGCAGACAGAGCATAAAGATTCCAAATTACCCCTGCCTACCAATAGCCAGATTAATATGAATAAAATACAGTCTCTAAAATGCTTGTATGCCAATGCTAGAAGTCTAAACAATAAGATGGGAGAGTTAGAATATATAGCACTAAATGAGAGGTTAGATATGATTGCACTCTCAGAGACATGGTGGAAGGAGGATAACCAGTGGGACACTGTGATACCTGGATACAAACTATATCGTAATGATAGAGCTGATCAAATTGGTGGAGGGGTTGCACTCTATGTTAGAGAGGGCATTGAGTCAGAAAGGATTAAAGTTTTGCAGGGAACAAAATTTGCTGTAGAATCTCTATGGATTGAAATCCCATTTATGAAGGGGAAGGCGATGGCAGTGGGAGTATACTATCGACCGCCTGGCCAGAATGAACAAATGGATGATGAAATGCTCAAAGAAATCAAGGAAGCTAACAAAAGTCACAACAGAGTAGTAATAATGGGTGATTTCAATTACCCCGGTATCGACTGGGTCAGTGTCACGGCAGGACAAGCTAAAGAGATAAAGTTTCTAGATGGAATAAATGACTGCTTCTTGGAGCAGCTGGTTCATGAACCGACCAGAGGGGAAGCCATACTGGACCTAATCCTTAGTGGAACGCCAGATCTGGTGCAAGAAATAAGGGTGTTGGGACCACTTGGCAATAGTGATCATAGTATGATCATGTTTGATTTAATTAGTGGAGGACAGATAGTAAAGGAATCCACAGTATTACCTTTTAACTTTCAAAAGGGAGACTATGATAGAATGAGGAATATAGTTAGGAAAAAACTAAAAGGAGCGGTTCCAAAGGTTAAAGACTTACAGCAAGCTTGGGTGTTATTTAAAAATACTATCCTCGAAGCCCAGACCAGCTGTATTCCACGCATTAAGAAGAGTGGAAGAAAGTCCAAAAAACTGCCAGCATGGTTTAAAGGTGAGGTCAGAGAGGCTGTTGCTGCCAAAAAAGCAACCTTCAGGAAATGGAAAAAAGAGCCAAATGATGAAAACTGGAAACAACACCAGCACTGGCAAGTTAAATGCAAAGCATTGATAAGGCAGGCAAAGCGGGAATTTGAGAAGAAACTTGCTACGGAAGCAAAAACACAAAATAAAGACTTTTTCAAGTACATTCGTAGCAAAAGGCCTGTGAGAGAGTCCATTGGACCGTTAGATGATAGAGGGGTAAAAGGGGCAGTAAGAGGAGACAAGGCTATAGCAGAGAGACTGAATGAATTCTTTGCTTCGGTCTTTACTGAGGAAGATGTAGGGATGTTACCCATGACTGAAGTGGTATTTAAAGGTGATACTGCAGAGGAATTGAGAGAAATATCACTACACCGGGAAGATATATTACAACTATTTGATAAACTGAATAGTAGCAAATCACCTGGACCGGATGGTATACATCCCAGAGTGTTGAAAGAACTGAAATATGAGATTGCAGACCTGCTATTGGTAATCTGTGAACTTTCATTAAAATCATCTGTAATACCTGAAGATTGGAGGGTCGCCAACGTAACACCACTTTTTAAAAATGGTTCCAGGGGTGACCCGGGAAATTACAGACCGGTGAGCCTGACGTCAGTACCAGGGAAAATGGTAGAAACCATCATAAAGAACAAAATTACACAACATGTAGATAGTCATGGCCTAATGGGAGACAGCCAACATGGCTTTAGACAAGGAAGATCTTGTCTTACTAATCTGATATGTTTCTTTGAAGGTGTGCATAAACAGGTAGACAAAGGTGAGTCGGTTGATATAGTGTATCTGGACTTCCAGAAAGCTTTTGACAAGGTCCCCCATCAGAGACGTTTGGCAAAGCTAAAAAGTCATGGGATAGGAGGCAGTGTACTATTGTGGATCGGGAACTGGTTAAAAGATAGAAAGCAGAGGGTAGGGCTAAATGGCCAATATTCCCAATGGAAAAAAGTGAATAGTGGAGTACCCCAGGGATCTGTACTGGGTCCGCTACTTTTTGACATATTCATAAATGACCTGGAAAAGGGAATAACTAGTCAGGTTATCAAATTTGCAGATGACACAAAACTGTTTAAAGTTGTTAAAACCCAAGAGGATTGTGGAAAACTGCAGGAGGATCTGGATAAATTGGAAGACTGGGCATCCAAATGGCAGATGAAATTTAATGTGGACAAATGCAAAGTTATGCACCTAGGAAAGAACAACCCACACTATAGTTACACGATGCAAGGCTCCACATTAGAAACCACCACCCAGGAAAAGGACTTAGGAGTCATCGTGGATAACATGTTAAAACCCTCCGCCCAGTGTGCAGCGGCGGCCAAGAAAGCAAATAGAATGCTAGGTATCATAAAGAAAGGGATGGAGAATAAAACAAAGGATATTATAATGCCTCTGTATCGCTCCATGGTACGACCGCACCTTGAATATTGTGTGCAATTCTGGTCGCCGTATCTTAAAAAGGACATAGCGTTATTAGAAAAAGTACAGAGAAGAGCAACCAAATTGGTGAAGGGGATGGAAGGCTACTCCTATGAAGAGAGGCTAAAATGTTTAGGGCTCTTTAACCTGGAAAAGAGACGGCTGAGGGGAGATATGATAGAGGTCTATAAATTAATGAATGGAGTGGAACGGATAAACGTGGATCAATTGTTTACGCTATCAGAATATAGAAAGACTAGGGGACATGTAATGAAGCTACAGGGTAAACTATTTAAGACGAATAAGAGAAAATATTTTTTCACTCAACGTGTAATCAAACTCTGGAATCTGTTACCGGAGGATGTAGTAAGGGCTGTTAGTATAGCTGGGTTTAAAAAAGGTTTGGACAAGTTCCTGGAGGAAAGGTCCATAAACCACTATTAAAAAGGGACCCAGGATATCAATGCTTGACCCAGTACAGGCATTGTGGAACCTGTGTCTTTTGGGGATATTGCTAGGTACGTAGGACCTAGATTGGCCACTGTTGGAAACAGGATACTGGGCTTGATGGACCTCGGTCTGACCCAGTATGGCATGTCTTATGTTCTTATGTTCTTATGATTGACAAACTTAGAAACATCTTGGGCATGTTTAACCAGTGTGAGAAAATCCTGCCTCTTATCATCAGGAAGGAGAGGGCTCAAAACCTCTAAATATCCTATGACTTCCTTAAGGAGCATTCCCATATATAAAATATAGGAACTGATCCTGGCAGAAAGCATGTAAGCCTGTATAGTACGATGTCCAAAGGCATCCAAAGTTCGACACTCACGTCCTGGAGGATTAGAGGCATGCCTCTTTGCACTTTTGATCCTTCTCATAGCTGATTCCACTACAATACAGTGGTGACGAAGCTGAGTTTTCTGGAAGCCAGGACATGGAGGTACTCGATACATGGTATCCAGTCTACGAGAGTGAGGAGAGGTGGTAAGAGGTGTTTCCCACATTCTTAGCATGAGATCATGTAAGACCTCATGGATAGGCAAAGTAGCTGCCTCCTTAGGAGCTTTGGGATAATGCAAAATTTCCAACTCCTTTGCCCTGGGCTCTGTTTCAGGAGCCACAGTAATGGAAAGACCTCGAGCCACCTCCCTGATTAAGTCCTGAAAGGAGATATCTTCTGGAGGAGACATCCTGTGTTTAGGAGAGGAAGGCTCCTCCGGGAAAAGTACTCCGGTACCGACAGAGCTGTCAGAATCCTCAGACTCCTTCAAGGATTCGAAATACCGTCTGTCCGGATGCTCTTGTAGAGCACGATACCCGTACTGACCGAAGTCGGTGCCAGGGAGAATCAGTACCGGGGTATCGGTACCGGAAGGCATAGCATGACTGGGTGCCGGCAATGCCGACACTGACGTCGATGCTGTCGGTACCGGTGCCGGAGTCAGTGCCGGTACCGGTTGAACTGTCTGACGCGGGGCCGAGGGTGTCTATGCTGCAAGGAGAGCCGCCAGACTGCGTTTAATAGCCAGGAACCTCTGGTCTATCAATGCTGCCAATGCCTGGGTATTGGTACCGGAGAAAGGAGCCGGTACCCCAGAGTTCTGCTGAGGTTGAGGCCTCAAGAACATCCTGGAGGCCCGATAATACTTTGGAAGCCGAAGCCTCCCGCCGGGGCAATTTTGCCAGTACAGAACCCTCAAGGGCAATGCCAGAGGCATCTCGATGCTTGGAAGGAGATCTACCCTTTGAGGACCGGTCAGACTTATGTTTAGTTACCTGAGATCCATGGGAGGAAGACGAAGCCCTGGATAACGTCGATGCCACAGAGGCTGCATTGGAGGGAAACAGGGTGCTGAGCTTAGCAGCTCGGTTTTGTCGACCCCTCTTGGACATCATGGCACAGGCCATACACTCCGAGATGGAGTGGTCAGGACCTAAACATTTAAGACACCACTCATGGGTGACGGTAACGGAGATGGTACCGCCAAACTTGGTGCACTTCTTAAAATCCAAAGCGGGTTTTTCCATAGTAAAGGATGTTTTGGGCCTAGGGCCCAAAATGGCGCGTGCACCTGAGGAAGAAGAGTTTGGAAAAATTATATATATATATATATATATATATATATATTTTTTTTTTTAGAGACAGAAAGAAAGAAAGAACCGGCGGTACCAGTATAGCGTCGAGGGAAGGCAGACGCGACCACAAAAAAGAAGGAATAGGGAAAAAGTTTCTGCGGTGACAGGAACAACGACCTGCTGGCTCCGCGGAAAACGAAGAATTGGAGAGAGGCAGTTGGGAAAGGCGGGAAGGCAGCACGCAGGTGCTGTGGGATGCTCCCAAAAGCTTTCTAATTGGACACTGGAGAACGTTCCCGCGCAGGCTCCGTCGGTACCGACGATACTCACATGTGAAGACTACATTCCAGCTTGTTCCTGGAGATATGTCATTTCCTCAAGGAAATTGATGTTTAGATGTATTTTCTTTTCTTGAGCACAGAGCTTTCTATTTCAATCCTAATTCATTAGAATGCATGATTGTGATGTCATGTGCACGTCAATTGTTTCCGGTTCAAAAGAGGGCTTTTGCATCATTTCGTTCCCTTGTACCATTAGAACCTTGGAGTGAGGAGAGGCGAAGCCAGCAGTTGGTTAAGATGGCCGCTTAATCTTTGTCCTCCACTGAATCCTGTATAAGATCCTGTCCTCCCTGCTTGAGATACGGAGTCCTTTCCTCCCTGTGTGAGTAGTGAAGATGGCTGCCGGTAAGCCTACCCAGCTGGATTACGGTGCGGCGGTGAATTCTGGGGCAAAAAGAGCAAAACCAGATCCACCCTCCCCACACAAGATGGCGAATAGTCGGGAGAATCCGGAAGGCATGCAAGAATTGCTGATGGAAATCCAGGCCGTGAGGGAAATGGTGGTTGCTAGTGGGGAGACCTTGAGCGGAGTGCAAGCGGATATTTTGGAGCTGAAGGAGCTTAAAGAGCAATTGACTTGCCTCAAGGGTAGAATGGATGGTGTAGAAGCTAAGTTTCAGTGCAGGAGGAACGTCTGAAACAGGTTGCGAAGAACGGTAAGAGGATCGAGATCCTGGAGCGCAACTTGGAAGAACTTAACAACCAGACACGTAGAAATAATATTCGTATGGTCGGCGTCATGGAGGGCGCAGAAGGAACGAATGCTGTGGCGTTTCTGGAAAAAACGTTCCCAAAGCTTGTACGTCTGGAGTTCACTCAGCCTTTTGAAATTGAAAGGGCTCATCAGGTGCCTACCCAGGCGGGCCCGCACACTCGGCAACCTCGACCGATCATCATGCGAGTGTTACGGTATACTCAGGTGGTGCAGATCATGACCACGGCCAAAGCATCGTTTCCGGTAAAATTTTAAGGACATAATGTTGCTTTTTATCCGGATTTCAACAAGGCGACGGTGGAGAGACGCAAGCAACTATTGGCTTTCAGACCACGGCTACGATGACTACAGGCCCGATATGGGCTATTTTTTCCTGCAAGACTGCGAGTTACCCTCCATAATCAAACAAGAACTTTTGAAGATCCGTTGGCCCTGTAGACCTTTGTGGAGGAGAAAGAAGCAATGGTGATGCAGTAGTGTGCTTCCCGCACAGAGTTATTTGTCTTATGGGTTTGAGTGGAGAGTTCTACATGTGAACTTTAACTTCGAAGAAGTAACTCAGTTGCAGTAACTCTGACTGTAGTGTTGGGTGTGTGGGGGTTGCTTGTTAAAACAGTGGTGGATTTTGAAGGGGAAGACTGTGATAATGTGTAGTGTACAATCCAGGATTGTGGCTAATAGCTTAACTGATGGTATAAAGAGGATGTCTAAATGTAAGTTGGGGATTGTTGGAGTGTGGGGCAGTGGGTAGGAAAGGTCAGTCGATAGGTGATTAACATTGCGGGGGAGGAAGGGCAGAAGGGAAAAAAAAAGTTGGCAGGTGGGGGAGGAGGTTTAGGAGAGTATATAAAGGGCGGGATTGGGTGGTAGTCTTCTAGCGCTGGCTCACCCACAGGTTTCCTTGTTTTGGAAAGAGGGTTTGCTCCTTGGGGGATCCTACTGATGAAGTGCTGAAAAGGGATTGGCTATATCAGAACAAGTGCTCGTTGGCGAATGGATTATTTGGCCCTTAATGTGTTGATCCTGTTCCATGAAGCCACTTAAGTTTTTATCTCTGAACGTTAAGGGCATAAACAACCCGATAAAGCAGAAAAAAATTTCACTATATTGTAAAAAAGAACGGGTGGATGTGGTCCTTCTTCAGGAAACTCATTTAACGACTGCAGTGAAGCTTGGGTCGGGCAGTATGCTCTGGTTGGGCACTCAGCTGCACAGAAAAAAAATGGGGTTGCTATCTTAGTCCACAAGGCTTTGGCACCTGTGATTGAGCAATCTAGAGCGGATTTGGGAGGAAGATGGGCTAATGTGCTCCTACAGATTGGGGGTCGAAAATTAGCCATTGTAAATGGGTATGGCCTTAATTAGGACAATGTTTCTTTCTTCAGGGGCCTAGCAGAGAAGGTGCAGGAGTTGTCTGCTTATGAAATTGTCCTTGGGGGGGACTTTAATCTAACATTGGATTCTTTGATAGACCGTCAGCCTTATAGATCCCAGAGGAAACAAAGGGCTGCCTCAGTGATACTTTCGATCATGCAGTCAAATAGTTTGTCGGATATTTGGCGATTGAGGCATCCATCAGATAGGGAATATACTTTCTTTTCCTTGCCTCATGGATCACATTCACGTATAGATTTTTTCCTTATTTCAAAATCCTTAGTTTATTTATTTATTTATTTATTTAATGTCTCTTCTATACCGCGCTCTTTAAAAATCAGCGCGGTTTACAGGTAACAGATTTGTGCAGTGCAGGCAGGCAGGCCTACACTGGACTTACAATAAACAGGGGATTATATACAGGGTTAACATGGTAACTATGTACAAGATAACTTGCTGTCATATGTTATGAGGACAGCTCCACACTATTTACACATTGGCTCAGCTATATACATGGTGACAAGGCAGGGGTTTATATCTCTACCTGTCGAGGGGATCGGGGTCTAGCGGGCTGGGCTTCAGACTCGTGGAGCGGCTGCGTCGGGGGCATCAACCTGGGTCCTGAGTGTGGCTGATTGCGGGTTGTCATCAGGTTCGGTGTACTGCTGGAGGAACAGATAGTGCTTCAATGACTTCCTAAACTGGGCGAAGTCATTGATAGCCTGGATGGCAGGTGGCAGGGCGTTCCAGCATGTGGGTGCATATAGCACGAAAGCTCTTTTTTAGTTGCCTGCGAGCAATTTGTGATCGCCCTCAGGAGTTTCAGAGTATTGACGGCGGCTGATCTCCTTACTCTGTTGAGGGGGGTGGTCTGTATGACATCTGTGAGGGAGGTGGAGGAGCACTTGTTGATGGCTTTGTAGGTCATCATTAGAATCTTAAAGGAGATCCTGCAGTGGACCGGGAGCCAATGCAGGTGCTTCATAATTGGGGTTATATGTTCCCTCCATCTGCTACGCATGCAGAGATTTGCGGAACTCATATATCTGACCACACTGCTACAACCTTCTCCCTTGTGGTTGAGAGTAATGTTGCGTCCGGGCCTGCTTGTTTTTTTCGGAGGGAGTTGCTGGCGGATGGTGTTTTCCGTGATATCATTAGGCAGGCAATCAAAATCTATTTTGCTATAAACCTACCAGAAGATACCGCTGGATAGGCATGGTGGGAAGTGTTCAAAACATTTATTCGGGCTGAGTGTACTACTGTAGTTACATGATTAAATTGGCTCGCCAAAGGAGAGCCAAATTAACCGTGATAGAGGCACAAATACAGGCGGGAGAGAGATTACTGAGATCCAGGTCGGACCCTTGTGTGTTGACCCGCCTGCAGAGACTGAGGTATCAATATAATAGTATCATTAGTGCTGAGGCAGAGCAATTGTTTCATGCGCCGCAAGGGAGATACTACTTGGAGCATAATAAGGCAGGGAGCCACTTGGCACATACCCTCAGGCCCCGGCCTCCTAAAAACAGAGTAGAAGCTATTCGGGATGGGCAACATGGGCTGCTCACAAAGGCACCTAAAATAACAGATGCTTTTCAAGTATTTTATTCAAATCTTTACTCCTCTGAAGCAGATGTTAATGCTGCAGCCTTCCAAGAACTAGTGGGACATCTGACCCACCCTTCTTTAACACCAACGCAGGTTGAAGAACTTGAGAGGCAGGTCTCCGCAGGAGAGATCAGAGAGGTAATGCAGGAAATGAGTATGGGCAAAGCAGCGGGCCCAGATGGTATCCCCATTGAATTTTATCAAACATTTGCTATAGATCTCACCCCTTACTTGCTACATTACTTCCAGTTCCTATCCGCACAATCACCCTCGACAGGATCGTTTAGTGAGGCGACAACTGTAGTATTGGAAAAAGCAGGCAGAGATGCGCAAAGAGTTGAGAATTATCGACCAATATCATTGACTCGAAGGCACACATTGCATTGCATCATTATTAAATGCTGATTACAAATTGTTTTCTTCAATTCTTGCCATTGACTGGCAAAAGTAACTCCTTACATAATTTACCCTGACCAATGTGGCTTTATGGCAGGGCGGTCTACGGCAGATAACGCTCGTCTCTTTATGAATCTCTTGGCTATATCGGAACACTTGGATACTCCTGTGGTCGGGCTTTCGGTTGATGCATAGAAAGCCTTTGACCGTTTAGAGTGGGCTTTTTTGGAACAGGTGTTGTGCTGGTTTGGATTCGGGGACAATTTTGTCCGTTCGATCCAACTTCTGTATGTCAGACCCTTAGCGCGCATTCTTGCAAATGGGGTGCTTTCAGACCCTTTTTCGCTTAACAGAGGTACAAGGCAAAGTTGTCCGCTCTCCCCCTTACTGTTTAATATTGCGCTGGAACCCCTAGCTTTATTACTGCGGCACTTGGAGAAGATTCAGGGTATTGAAGTAGCGGGCGTACAAATTAAACGTTCGGCTTATGCCAATGATCTTTTGCTGTTTATACAGCCTCAATCAATAGATGAAGTGTTGACGATAATCGGTTTGTACTCTAAGCTATCAGGATACAAGATAAATTGGGCTAAATCAGTAGCGTTCCCAATGAATAAGCTCACATTCGCATCTATGATAAAACAGTTCCCCTTTTTGTGGGAGGCAAAAGCCATTAAGTACCTATGTGTGAAGTACTGCTCCTCTCTGGATGAAACTATTCAATTAAATATTAAACATTTAGCTGAGCTGATTCAGTCCTTTACATTGAAATGGTCTCCACTTCATCTGTCCTGGTGGGGCAGGATAGATTCAATAAAAATGGTTTTAGTGCCCAAGATAAATTATATCTTTGAGATGCTTCCGATGATTCTGCCTCCCAGTATTTATAAAACTATGGAGCAACTGCTAATCAATTTTTTATGGCAGGGGAAACCCCCTAGGATTGTGACAAACAAATTAAAGGTGAACAAGCTTAGTGGGGGGAGTTCAATTTTCAGATTTCAAATGGTATCATTTCGCATTTCTCCTACAGCAAGGCGCAGCGTGGTGTGTCCCTGAAGCTTGTGATCAGAGATTGGTTTGGCTTGAGTTGGAGGAGAGGTTGGTAGCTCCTATACCCTTGCCTTCGTTGACTGGCATGAGATACTTTTGGGGATCTCAAAATAATTCAGGCAACTCAAGAGGCTTATTATTTCCTAGCGGAAATTTTAAGGCAAGACAATCCCCCTTCGACCCTCCTACCTTTATGGTATAACCCCAAATTTAAGATTGGTCGCAAAGTATTCGCCTGGAAGCACTGGCAAGCTAGGGGCATCTGGACCATAGGGCAGCTAGTTAAGCTGAAGGTCTGGAAGACTTTTGAAGAACTGCAATAGGAGTATGATTTACCTGCTGCATGTCAATTCCAGTGGGTGCAGTTAAGACACTGTTTATCTGTGACAAAGGTGGATCCCAAGAATCTAGTGGAAGAGTGGGGACTGCAAAAGGTAGCAGTGAGTTGTCAAAGCGTAAAAGGTACGGTCTCCAAATTTTATGCATTGTTAAGGGATGGGTATGTGCCTCCTCTGCTGGGTTTAGGGAAAGTATGGGAAAAAGATTTGGGCTGCTCCATCTCTCCACAATCTTGGCAGCAGATCTGGGGTCAGATGAACAGAGTGTTCAGGGCAGCTGCCCTTACCCAGTCTTTATTCTTCTTAATTCATAGGGCGTTTATTATGCCTATTAGGATCACTAAATGTGACTCAAATGTTCACAACAGATGTTGGACATGTTATGAGAGCCCGGGTACCTTGAAACATATAGTGTTTGACTGCCCTTATGTTCAGGCACCCTTGACATGGAACATTGTTATCCTGTACTCTACTGCTGGTGGTTTAACATTAGCAAAAGAGAAGATGTTTTTGTTTAATTTCATGATGGCCATTGCTTTAAAATTGATAGTGTCTTATTGGAAGGATTCTTAAATTGGATGGACATCATTGGTGGAATTTGGTGTGTTTATATTCCAGTTATGAAAAAGCGCAGGATAGAGTGATAGCCCAGAGGGGCCTGAGAGGCAACATAGGATTGGTCCAAGACTATAGACAGAACGTAAGTCTAGTTGTGAACAAATGGCAATGTCTAGATGACTATGCGGTATTGGCGAAGTCTACTGTGGTGCAATAACTACTATGGTGGACAGTTTATGAGCTTAGAGCCTGTTGGAACCTGAATAAAGAGGTAATTACCCCAAGGAGACGGGGAGGGGGTTGAGGGGAGAGGGGGAGAAGTGTATGTGCCGTTATGTGCTGTTATTGACTGTGTGTACTGTAGTGTGTAGTGTTGAAATACAAATAAAAATAAAAAAGAACCTTGGAGTGAGGTATGCACCTTAGGCATGGTGGCTTTTGCAAATTCATATGATTGAATTGGTTCTTCTTCTCTATTCACATTATTTCATTTTTAATGCTACATATGTCTTGCATTTATATAAGAGTCTTTTTATTGGATATATTGTTGGCCTCTCGGTACTCTCGCTCCATCTCCCACCGTGTTGCTGGGTTAAATGACCTTATTCTTATAGTTATATATATATATATATATCTTTTAATTTGATTTTTTAATGCCCCCAGGTTTCCCCTCCATAGCACAATTTCACTATGCTAAGAGATGGTCTCTCTCATTAGCCATTGTTCTTCTCCCTCCAGCTTTACAGCAATTGCTATAGATTTAAAGAGCGCTTCATGTGTGTCTTTTTCATATTGGTGAGTTTTCTTGATGTAATAATTTTATCAGTACTTTGAGATTAATACTTCATCAACAATGTCTTTTCTAAATATGACTTCATTTACTCATCTACAAGAAGTCCATTTTTAATCTTTTATGTATTCATTTTTTATTTAATTCTTTATTGATTTGTTGAATATTATTATGATTACAGTGTGTGCTTTTATTTGTTATTTATTTTATTGTTTACTATCATAGTATATGTTTGGTTTCTTTATACACACACACACATATATATATATACATACACACACATTTATTTATTTTTTAAGTGATTGGTCATGCAATACTGTCCACTATGTTTTTATGTTACATTATATCTTGTGTGTATATATATTTTTAAGGTTGTTGTCCCTGAGGAAGGCCATTTGCTGAAACATGTGTTGGGCTGACCAGTAGACACCAATAAAGCTCTTGTTCCTGCCAGTGGTGTGGTGTTTTCCTGCTCTCTTTGTGCCTGGTTCCACTGCAGCTGGGGTGTTTCCCTTGTTTCTCTCACTAGAGACTTATACCAAAGCATTCCTCTTCCTATTCATCCAAGCATTCTTTTGGCTTTTACTAGTACCTTTTTTGTCTGTTTGGCCACCTTCAGATCATCCGATATGATCACCTTCAAGTTCTGCTCTTTTTTTGTGCACTGATGTACTTCACTCCCTTATACTGTACTGTTCTCTTGGGGTTTTGCAACCCAAAATGCATAATCATGTATTTGTAGCATTAAATTTTAGCTACCAAATTCTCAATCACTCTTCATGCTTCACTAGATCCTTCGTCATGTTATCCACATCTTTAAATGTGCTTACCTTGTTGAAGATTTTGGTATCATCCGACAAACTCTGAACAAACTTACAAAAATGTTAAGAAGAAAAGGGATTAAGGACCAATCCCTGCATCATGCCACTGGTAACACCCCTATCTTCAGAGTGAACTCCATTTGCTAATACCATCTGGTATCTCCCATTCAACCAATTTTTTTACCCGGTTAGTCACTCCAGGGTCCATCCAACAGCACTCAGTTTATTTATAAGTCGCCGATGTGGACAGTTGGCAAAGGCCTTGCTGAAATCTAATTATACCACATCTAGCACTCTTCCCCGATCTAATTCTCTGGTCATCCAGTCAAAGAGATCGATCAGCGCCATCTGACAAGATCGACTTCTAGTAAAAGCTATGCTGTCTTGGATCCTGCAATCCTTTGGATTCCAGAAATCATACCATCCTCTGCTTTCCATTAATTTACTCACCACTCAGCTCAGATTAACCACTTTGTAGTTACCAAACTCTTCCTTATTTTTGCTTATGTGGAGAGGAACCACATTTGTCCATTTCCAGTTCTCCAGGATGACTCCCAATTCTAAAGAAGCATTGAAAAGTCAGCCAGCAGAGCCGCCAGTACTTCCCTGTTCTTTCAATACCCTTAGATAAATCCCATAAGGCCTCATTGCTTTGTCCACTTTTAATTAGCTAGCTCTTCATGAACACAGTCTTCTGAAAATAATTTGGGTACTACCTCACTTCCATTCCTATTTGTATCTGTTTTCTGAGGTCCCAATTCTTGGCCTTTCAGCTGTCAACACAGAACAGAAATATTTGTTAAGCAATTCTATTTTATTGTCATCAGCCTCTATATAGTTTTCCCTTCACCTTTGAGTCTCCTTGGGAGTGGTGCCAAAGGACTAGAGAGAGGCTCATGTGGTACCTTTACAAAAAAGCGGAAGTAAGAATGTGGTTGAAAACTTCCCCCTCTCTCAGTCCATGTGGATGGATCTACTATCCTTCCTGTTCCCTCGGCCCGCAATCTAGGGGTTATCTTTGACACCTCTCTCTCCTTCTCTGCTCATATCCAGCTTGTAGCTAAGACCTGCCGCATTTTCCTCTACAACATCAGCAAGATCCGTCCTTTCCTCTCTGAACATACTACCAAAACGCTTATCCACTCCCTAATCTCCTCTCACCTCGATTACTGCAACCTACTCCTCGCTGGTCTCCCCGTGAGCCACCTCCTTCTCTTTCAATCTATACAAAATCACGCTGCTCGACTAATCCTCTGCCAGCCTCGCCATGCCCACATTACTCCTCTCCTCAAGTCACTTCACTGGCTCCCTGTCCAACTTCGCATCCAATTCAAGCTTCTCCTGCTAACCTATAAATGCATTCACTCTATGGCCCCTCAATACCTCATATCTCTTATCTCTCCCTACATCCCCTCTTGAAATTTGCGCTCTGCTAACAAATCGCTTCTTTCAATGCCTTTCACCCGCACCGCGAACTCCTGACTCCGCTTCTTTCACCTTGCTGCGCCACACGCCTGGAACAGCCTTCCTGCATCTGTGCGCCAGGCACCCTCCCTGGCCCTCTTCAAATCCAGGTTGAAGACCCACCTCTTCACCATTGCATTCAGATTCTGACTTCCATCCTCATCCTACCCTAACCCCTATTAACGTTTATGACCAAACTTTAGACCAAGCTGTACCAAACTGTACCACACCGTACCTTCCGCTGAACTGACTAATGCTCTGTACTGCTCTAACTAGATTGTAAGCTCCAATGAGTATGACTCTGACGGGCAGGGACTGTCTCTTGTATGTTAGCCACCTCTTGTAGGCTAACTGTGCAGCGCTGCGTGTGTGGCGCTTTATAAATGCTAAATAGTAATAGTAGTAAAACTACAGGTCAGTTAGTTTAACTTTGGTGGTGAGTAAATTATTGGAAACGCTGCTGAAAGAGAAAATAGTGAGGCTTCTGGAGTCCAGAGGATTACAGGATCTGAGGCAGCATGGATTCACCAGGGGCAGGTCTTGCCAGACAAATCTGATTGATTTCTTTGACTGGGTTACCAGGAAGTTGGATCGAGAGCCCTAGATGTGGTGTATTTAGATTTCAGTAAAGCCTATGACAGTGTTCCTCACATTCAACTTATAAACAAACTGAGCACCCTAGGGATGGACCCTAAAGTTACTGCTTGGTTTGGAAATTGGTTGAGTGGGAGGCGACAAAGGGTATAGGTAAATGGAGCTCACTCTGAGGAGAAGGAGGTTACCAGTGGTGTGTCCCAGAGATCTGTCCTTGGTCCAATTCTTTTTAAGATCTTTGTTAGTGATATAGCGAAAGGGCTGTTGGGTAAGGTTTGCCTATTTGCAGATGATGAGACAGAAAAAAAACTATTTATCAGGGTCAAAATACTAAGCACCACCAAAAGCCCCGTCTGTTTAAAAGAACCAACTCAACAGATCGAACAAATTGTTTTTGTTGGAGTTGCCAGCTCAGTAAATAGGAAACATCCTATCACCACTGTGGCCCTTCCATTTTATTAAAGAAAAAATATATATTTTAGTCAACAGCTTTACTTAGCTGGTAAAACATAGTTACTCACTTGTAACAGGTGATCTCCGGGAACAGCAGGAATTTAGTCCTCACATATGGGTATCGTCGGTACCGGCGGAGCCTGCGCGGGAACGCTCCCAAGCGTCCAATTAGAAAGCTTTTGGGAGCATCCCACAGCGCCTGCTTGCTGCCTTCCCGCCTTTCCCAACTGCCTCTCTCCAGTTGAGTTTTAAAGCTGAGACAAAGAGAGAGAGAGGGAAAGGGAAAGAGATAGATAGAGAGATACAACTCCTAGGGGAGGTGGGTGGGTTGTGAGGACTAAATTCCTGCTGTTCCCGGAGATCACCTGTTACAGGTGAGTAACTATGCTATCTCCAGGAACAAGCAGGAATGTAGTCATCACATATGGGGACTCCCTAGCTTTAGGTGCCAGGGAGAGACCCCAGAAGTTGTGTGCCCCTGAACAGGGCTCCACTCCCCCCCATGGATCTCTGGCATCCTACCAGGGATGGTGGGTAGGAGTTGATTACGTATGGAACAGGTGTTGGAGAACAGCCTGACCAAACAAGGCATCCCGGCGGGAGTCCTTGTCCAAGCAGTAATGGGCTGTGAAGGTATGAACCGAGGCCCAGGTGGCTGCTCGACAGATGTCGTTGATAGACACAGAGTGCAGATGAGCCATTGAAGCTGCCATGGCTCTCACATTGTGAGCTGTGACATGGCCCTCCAGAGAAAGGTTCTTACTCTGACAGGCGAAGGAAATACACTGAGCAATCCAGTTAGACAGTGTTCTCTTGGAGACTGGACGTCCCAAATGAGAAGGAACAAAAGCAACAAAGAGTTGAGAGGACTTTCTATGTTGCTGTGTTCTTTGGAAGTAAAAAGCTAAAGCTCTTTTACAGTCCAAGGTATGAAGATTCTTCTCTGCATTTGATGCATGAGGCCTTGGAAATAAACACAGGTAGGTAGACCGCTTGGTTCAAATGAAAAGGCGAGACCACCTTTGGCATAAAGTGTGGATGAGTCCTAAGGACTACCTTGTCATGATGGAACCTTGTATAAGGTGGATCAGCTACTAGCGCTTGCAACTCACTAATGCAACATGCTGATGTGATTGCAATGAGAAAGATAACCTTCCAAGAAAGGAATTTCAAGGAGGTAGTAGCTAAAGGTTCAAAAGGTGACTTCATGAGCTGCCCAAGAACCAGGTTTAAGTCCCATGCCACCAGTGGTGGCCTAATGGGAGACTTAGTTAGAAGAAGGCCTCTCATAAATCTTGCTATAAGAGGGTGAGAGGAAATAGGCTGTCCATTTAGAGGCTTAAAGGAATCTGCAATAGCACTCAAATGGACTCTTACTGAGTTAGTCTTAAGTCCTGCATTGGATAAATGAAGGAGATACTCCAGCAATGATTCCAGAGGTATCGCAAGGGGGTTAAGACCCTTTTGCGAACACCATATGGTAAACCTTTTCCACTTGAAAGCATGAGAGCATCTTGTGGAAGGTTTCCTGGAAGCAAAAAGAATATCTTTTACTTGCTGAGGGAGTTTAAGATCATGGAGATCTAGGCCTTCAGCAACCTAAGCCCTGAGATGCAGAGACTGGGGATTGGGATGTGTCATGAAGAAGTCCCTTCTGAGCCTATGGAAGTAGGGCAAGATGAGGATTTGCTTTCAGAAACTGACAGGCAGTCTGAGCACATGGCCCAGTGTTTGCAAAGAAGAAGTAAACAAAGAGAGTCACGAGCTAGAAAGACACGCCCCTGCTGTGACGTATTCCCTAGCTCAGGAGGTAATGAATTTCACCTGTTTCAGGGCAGGGCACAGCTAAGCCCTGAGAGTTACAATGATAAAAAGTGGACATTAGCTTGGACCAAGCAGAACAGCAGGAAGAAGGAGAAGGAGAGCAGGAAGGAAAACAGCAAGCAGAACGGGAACTGGGAGAACCAGGAAAGAAGCCAGCAAAGGAGCACGCTGACTAGAAGGAGTCAAGAAGGAGTGAGAACCAAGGGAGCCACATTCCTGAGGCCAGAAGGAAGCAACCCAGGACAGGTGTTGTAAGGTAAAGGCAGGAGAGAAAGGAATCTTCCTGAGAGGCAGGCTTGGCAAAGCTCACACGCTCCAAGGAGAGAGACAGGCTGGTTGGAGAATACCGGTACATCTGAGGGGAAAGTTAATAGGCTGAGAGGCAAGCAAACACAAGCCGTGTTTGAGAACCAGTCTGACCCTGCAGAGTGGAGAGTTCCTTCCCTTTCAAAACCAAAAGGTAGGCTTAACAATTCATATAAGTTTGAACCCAGCTATAAAGCAGTTCCCTATAGTTACCAGAAAGTAGCAAACTCCCTGGACAAAAACTACAGCATATATGGTAGTTTACAACCCTGCTCAGGAGAGTGTTACAGAGAGAAACCATGTGAGGTCAGAGAAACCGTTTGTTTCAGAGATCAGGAAAGCAGCTTACTGCCACGCCCTGCTATACCTGAGGCTGAAGAAATGCAGATAGACTCTGTCCCTAATGAAATAGTGGATGATCGGATGGACTGTACATTATCTTTAGCTGACCATGTGAATTCCTTATGCTGAACAGTGTCTGAGAAAAGCGGTAAAAGCAGCAGAAGGGAACATTTTCTTTGCTAATTGAAGCTGTTGTGATTTTGTTTTGTATCAAGCACAGCATGTTTAAAGCCTGAAGCTGACAAGGCTAATTTACCTGAGTTCATATATAATTTCCTCAAGCCAAATGTATGGCATGTTTTGTCCTGAGTTATTCATTTGCATTTAATCTGTTGGGACGGGGAAAATAAATCTTGTCATTGCCTGAAACCATTCGACTGTAACTTGTCTGTACTCAAAGGGTAAAGGGACTCACATTCCCAGAAGGCCTTGCAGAGTTAAAGCAAGCCCACACTCTCTGAGGTAGGAACACCACAGGCAGACCAAGTCTCAGCGCCCTAGGCGTTGGGCTGGCCACTGTGAGGGTGACAAGTGGCGTAGTGTGTTCGGATTTTTTTTCGCTTGGAATACAAAAAGGACATCCCAACTGAGGGAAAAGAACAAAAAATAGCTTCAGGATACAACAGAAAGTTTTGCCATAGCTGGAAAATACAAGGGGAATGAGAAATCTGCTAAGCTGTTGGAGAGTTCGCTGGCAAATCGTGCCAGGAGGACCAGGACCCAG
Organism: Ichthyophis bannanicus; assembly: GCA_033557465.1. Classification (NCBI taxonomy): domain Eukaryota; kingdom Metazoa; phylum Chordata; class Amphibia; order Gymnophiona; family Ichthyophiidae; genus Ichthyophis; species Ichthyophis bannanicus. Next base: position 924,041,667 of record CM066033.1, read on the forward strand.
GAAGATAGACTCCTTTCTCAAAGTCTGAGTCTACACCGTGCGAAGGTAACGGGTAACTGGGCACGGGTGTAGAGGATACCAGTGAGAAAGGGAGTTTTATTCTGCAGAAAGCTAGTGAGGATTTAAAAAGAAAATTTGGTGCCGCACTTGGTGGGCTTTTTCTTTTGCCTTTCTCTGCAGGAACAATAATCCTCAGAATGGATCCTCATGAGATGTTGCGCTGGATGTCCAGTCAATTTGAAAAGCAGATGGAATTGGCTCACCGCACACAGGAACAGACAGCTGCGGCTGTACAGGCCCAGCAGAAGCCTCTTGTAGAGCTGATGGAAGCTTTACTGACGAAGCAAAAGGCTGCTGAAGATGCCAGTACTTCATTTTCTACAGTGGTAGGACTGCAAGGCTGTGGTGCCTTAACTCTCGCGTCCACTTATGAGGAAGTTAAAAAAGCAGTGAGAGACAGATTAGGTCTAACTCCAATGTATTATAGGAGGATGTTTAGAGAGTCTAGGCTTAAGTCTAATGAGACGCCAAAGGCATTATATCAGAGGATTAAAGCCTTGGCCTGGAAATGGCTTGTTCCAGAGGGGAAAAACCCTGGACTCTGTGATAGACACAGTCATTCTGGAACAATTCCTGGAGGCAGTACCTCCTGAGGTAAAATCTTTCATAATCCTACAAAGTTGTCAGACTACTGCAGAGGCAGCCGTCCTTACAGAGCGTTACTTTGAAGCAGAGTTGGCGGTCAGGCCAACAGGAGGCGCTCTGAAGTTGGCTGGAACAAGCAACTTTGCAAGATTTGAAAGAGACATAAAAGCAAATGTGTCTAATGTAAATACTGTTTTACCTGTGATAAAGGGAAAGTGTTATAAATGTGGAAAGATAGGACATTTCCAGAAGAATTGTACAGTGCGGACAGCACTAATGTCTAAAAAAGGTTAACCGGTGAAGAAGGCTTCCAGTTGGACGTAGAAGTCCAAGGCATTGTGGCTAAGGCACTGCTTGACTCAGGTGCTGACCAGAGCATGGTCTCTGAAAAGCTCTGGCAGGCCGTGGAAGCACAAGGTGGGTCAGCACAGAGTCAAGCAGAGGGCCAAGTTGAGATACGTTGTGTGCATGGTACTTCATCCTATCATCCATTATGTAGGCTCTCCGTAAAAGGGCTGGGGACCCAAGAAGAGGTTTTGGTGGCCGTTGTCCCACGGCTTCCCTACGATACTGTGTTGGGGAGGGACTGGCCCACATTCTGCAGAGGGGTGGAGAAGGGCTTAAGTGTAAAAACCAACCTGGTCTCCACTAGGTCCCAAGCAGGAACCTCCGCAGTAAGGGACAAACCCCCAGAGGGGGGAGAAAAACCCCCTGAAGAGAGGAGTGAGCCCTCAGAGAGTGAGGATGAGTTGGTAGAGGAGGAGGTATCAGAGGTGCTTCCAGTACATGATGACCTAATCAATGCCCCTTCTAAAAAGGTCAGGAAAGGGAAAGTGGATAGGTGCCGGGAGAGACAACGTAGGACCCAAGGGAGAGCCGAACTGCAGGCTGGAGAGGGGTTGCCCTGGGTACCTGCTGATCTAGTCAGGAAATTCTCGTCCTTTCCTAACGAACAACGAGCTGACCTCGCACTGAAACGAGCCTTTGAATATGCCCAAACTGATAGAGAGACTCTTCCTAGGTTTTTCCTAGATAAAGAAGTGTTATATAGGGAGTCCAATGAGCCACAAACAGGAGCTGTAAGGAAACAGTTAGCAGTACCCACTACATTTAAGGCAATAGTACTAAGGTTGGCCCATGATCACCCTACAGGCGGCCATAAAGGGATCCAGGGGACGTTGGATCAGATCCTGTCCCGTTTTTATTGGCCAGGGTTTTTTTAAAGAGACCACCCGCTACTGTGAGTCATGTTCCACATGTCAGCGTGTGACCTCCGCCAAACCACGGGCAGTACCCATGATACCTACGCCCACAATATCAACTCCAATTCGCCGGATGGCAATGGATATGGTAGGACCCCTAATTAAGACGCCAAGAGGGTTCCAATACATATTGGTAATAATAGATCAGGCCATGCGTTTTCCTTGGGCAATACCCTTGAGGAGTACTTCAGCTAGGACAATAGCCTTAGAGCTTATTAAGTTGTTCTGCGAGGTGGGGTTTCCGCAGGAAATGCTCACAGACCAAGGCAGTAACTTTGTATCAAGGTACCTAGCACAAGTGTGGGACGCATTTGGGGTGCGTCATATAAAGACTGCCGTGTACCACCTCCAGTCCATTGGACTGGTTGAACGCCTAAATCAGACCATTAAGCAAATGTTGAGACGGGGCCTGAATGGGAAAGTGTCTGAATGGGATACGTTGCTCCCATTTGTTTTATATGCCTGTCGTGAGCGTACGCAGGCATCCCTAGGGGCATCACCTTACGAGTTATTATTTGGTCGGGCTCCCAGAGGGGTTTTAGACATTTTGCGAGAACAATGGGTGGAGCCAGAAGTGCAGGACATAGGGGTGCCTCACTTCTTAAAGGAGTTGAGAAGTCGGCTAAAAAGGACTTCTCAGGCAGCAATAGAGAATTTGAAGGCTAGTCAACTGCGGCAAAAGAAATATTATGACCGAGGGACGAGGCCTAGGCAGTTAGCGATAGGTGATAAAGTCATAATTATGGTCGCGGACGCGGGACCAAAGTTTGAGTCCCAATGGAGAGGCCCGTGTACAGTGGTAGAAAAAGCAGGACCCGTTTCCTACGTGGTAGAAAACAATAGGGGACGCCGCCAAGTCTACCATTTAAACGTTCTTAGGCCCTGGCATGAGAGGTCAGCGGCACCACGCCTAGTTAGGGTAGAAAACCACATTAGCGCCTCATTAGGGATTACGTGCTGTCCGAGCAGTAGCTCGTCAGCCCGTAATATCTTAAGGAGGGGATCTGTCATGAAGAAGTCCCTTCTGAGCCTATGGAAGTAGGGCAAGATGAGGATTTGCTTTCAGAAACTGACAGGTAGTCTGAGCACATGGCTCAGTGTTTGCAAAGAAGAAGTAAACAAAGAGAGTCACGAGCTAGAAAGACACGCCCCTGCTGTGATGTATTCCCTAGCTCAGGAGGTAATGAATTTCACCTGTTTCAGGGCAGGGCACAGCTAAGCCCTGAGAGTTACAATGATAAAAAGTGGTCATTAGCTTGGACCAAGCAGAACAGCAGGCAGGAGGAGGAGAACAGCAAGCAGAACGGGAACTGGGAGAACCAGGAAGGAAGCCAGCAAAGGAGCATGCTGACTAGAAGGAGTCAAGAAGGAGTGAGAACCAAGGGAGCCACATTCCTGAGGCCAGAAGGAAGCAACCCAGGACAGGTGTTGTCTGGTAAAGGCAGGAGAGAAAGGAATCTTCCTGAGAGGCAGGCTTGGCAAAGCTCACACGCTCCAAGGAGAGAGACAGGCTGGTTGGAGAATACCGGTACATCTGAGGGGAAAGTTAATAGGCTGAGAGGCAAGCAAACACAAGCCATGTTTGAGAACCAGTCTGACCCTGCAGAGTGGAGAGTTCCTTCCCTTTCAAAGCCAAAAGGTAGGCTTAACAATTCATATAAGTTTGAACCCAGCTATAAAGCAGTTCCCTATAGTTACCAGAAAGTAGCAAACTCCCTGGACAAAAACTACAGGAGAGTGTTACAGAGAGAAACCACGTGAGGTCAGAGAAACCGTTTGTTTCAGATTTCAGGATAGCAGCTTACTGCCACGCCCTGCTATACCTGAGGCTGAAGAAATGCAGATAGACTCTGTCCCTAATGAAATAGTGGATGATCGGATGGACTGTACATTATCTTTAGCTGACCATGTGAATTCCTTATGCTGAACAGTGTCTGAGAAAGACGGTAAAAGCAGCAGAAGAAAAGGGAACATTTTCTTTGCTAATTGAAGCTGTTGTGATTTTGTTTTGTATCAAGCACAGCATGTTTAAAGCCTGAAGCTGACAAGGCTAATTTACCTGAGTTCATATATAATTTCCTCAAGCCAAATGTATGGCATGTTTTGTCTTGAGTTATTCACTTGCATTTAATCCGTTGGGACGGGGAAAATAAATTCTTGTCATTGCCTGAAACCATTCGACTGCAACTCGTCTGTACTCAAAGAGTAAAGGGACTCACATTCCCAGAAGGCCTTGCAGAGTTAAAGCAAGCCCACACTCTCTGAGGCAGGAACACCACAGGCAGACCAAGTCTCAGCGCCCTAGGCGTTGGGCTGGCCACCGTGAGGGTGACAGATGCCATAACATTCCGTCCTCCTGAGATAGGAGATCTGGAGCAGACCCTAACTCCAGGGAGGGAGCTTGAGAGAGATGTAGAAGCAGAGGGTACCACACTTGCCGTGGCCAATGTGGAGCTATGAGAATCATATGGCCTCTGTCTCTCTGAAGCTTGAACAGGGTTTTGGGAATTAGGGGAATGGGTGGAAAGGCATACAGGAAGTCTTGACTCCAATAAAGGAGGAAAGCATCCCTGGCCTGAGCCCCCTGAGCCGGAATTCTGGAATAGAAATGGGGAAGTTTGGCATTCCACGGACTTGCAAAGAGGTCTATGTCCGGGGTTCCCCAAATTTGAAAAATCTTGGCCACCTGTTCTGTATGTACAGACCACTTGTGTGGAAGCAGAACTCGACTGAGTCTGTCTGCCCAAGAGTTTTGTATGCCTGGAAGATACACTGCCAGGAGATGAATCTGATGCTCTCTGGTGAGGGCCCATAGTAGCAAAGCTTCGCTGCAAAGCGACAGAGAGCCTGTTCCCCCCTGCTTGTTCACGTAGAACATGGCTATTTGATTGTCCCTATGAATGAGGACTGTCTTGTAGCTTTGCAGGGTGTGGAACAATCGAAGAGCAAGGAAGATTTCTCTGAGCTCCAAGAGACTGATATGTAGATCAGTCTCCTGTGGAGACCAGGTGCCTGGGTGGAGAGGTCTTGCAGATGAGCTCCCCAACCCATTGGAGAAGCATCTGTTGTTAGAGTTGCTTGGGGTAAGGGTTGTTGAAAAGGGGATCCCAGCAACAGGTTTTGAGTGGACTTCCACCACTGGAGGGACAAAATAAGGTGACTTGTGTTTGGACTGTTGTAGTTGTTGTTATGGAAGGACAGACTAGATGGGCCTTGTGGTCTTTTTCTGTCATCATGTTTCTATGTTTCTATTCTAAAGGTAAAAAGTGGACTGTTGTAGTTGTTGTTATGGAAGGACAGACTAGATGGGCCTTGTGGTCTTTTTCTGTCGTCATGTTTCTATGTTTCTATTCTAAAGGTAAAAAGTGGACTGTTGTAGTTGTTGTTATGGAAGGACAGACTAGATGGGCCTTGTGGTCTTTTTCTGTCGTCATGTTTCTATGTTTCTATTCTATTTTGTCTGACAGGCATCCTGATGCCTGGGTCCATTGAGTGGATAAAGTCCACTGGGCTGCCCTCATATGGAGGCGAGCATAGGGAACCACATGCAAAGTAGATGCCATGTGGCCTAGTAGTTGTAGCATTTCTCGGGCAGTGAGATGAGACTTTAGCACTGCTTGAGAAGCCAACTGCACCATACAAAGGCAGCGGGCCTGGGGGAGATAGGCCCTTGCCTTTCTGGTACCCAACAAAGCCCCTATGAACTCTAAAGACTGAGTGGGAGTTAGACTGGATTTTGGGATGTTTATTACCAGCCCCAAATACTGAAGTATACGCATTGTGCAGGATAGAGAAGTCCTGGCCTCTGACTCTGTTGGGGCTCGAATGAGCCAGTCGTCTAAGTAGGGGAAGACGAATATCCCTAGAGTGCGGAGAAATGCTGCTACTACAGCCATGCATTTCGTGAACACCCTTGGTGCTGAGGCCAGGCCAAAAGGAAGCACCCTGTATTGGTAGTGCTTTCCTTGAAAAAGGAACCGAAGGAACCTTCTGTGAGTTGGATGGATGAGAACATGGGTGTATGCAACCTTGAGATCTTGAGAACAAAGCCAATCCTGACTCTGAAGGTATGGCAGCAGAGTTCCGAGAGAAATCATCTTGAATTTCTCTTTGACAAGGAATTTGTTCAATTCTCTGAGGTCCAAGATAGGTCTGTATCCCCCTGTTTTCTTTGGGATAAGGAAATAGGGGGAGTAAAAACCTGTACCCTGCTGATGGATGGGTACTTCTTCTATTGCTCCTTGGGCAAGAAGCATAGTGACCTCCTGACCTAACAGGTTGATGAGAGAGGTCGGAGAATTGAACTGCCTTATTATTGTGGGAGGGGGCATGCTTGAAAAATGAAGCTTGTACCCCTCCTTTATGATGGGGAGTGTCCAATGTTCTGCTGTTATCTACCCCCATCTCGGGGCAAAGTGACATAACCTTCCTGGAATGGTGGAAGGCTCTCGTGTGACTAAGGCTAAGTTCTCTAGTTGAAAGTCAAAGACCTTGTGGAGGCTGAGACTGCTGGGACGGCTGAGGCTTAGCAGTCTTTGCTTTCTTCTGTTTGGGTGGTTGCTGACCTTTTCTGACAAGCTGACCTGCAGAACGTCCCTGCTGAGCATAAGCAGGATAATATCTTTTCTTCTTAGAAAAGAATGGTTTCTTGAAAGATTTCTTTCTAGCAGCATCAGCTGTGGACTTGGATAATCTATCCAAGGTGGAGTTGTCAGCATCCAACTCATTGGCCTTTTCCTGCCAGTCTCTACCAAACAGGTTCTCACCAGTACAAGGGATATTTCCCAATTTGTCTTGTACCCAGAGCTCCAGATCAGATGCCTGGAGCCAAGCAATTCTACGTGCACCTATTGCAATGGCAGAGGTTCTGCTTATGCACTCAAAGCCGTCAAAAGCTGCACGGTTGACAAATTTAGAAACATCTTGGGCATGTTTGACCAATGTGAGAAAATCCTGTCTTCTATCCTCAGGAAGAACAGGACTCAAAGCCTCTAAATCACCTGTGACCTCCTTCAGGAACATTCCCATGTATAGACTATAGGAACTGATCCTGGCAGAAAGCATGGAAGCTTGGAAGACACGACGTCCAAAAGCATCCAGGGTTCTGCACTCACGTCCTGGAGGATTAGAGGCATGCCTCTTTACACTCGATCCTTCTCATAGCTGATTCCACTACAATAGAGTGGTGAGGAAGCTGAGTTTTTTGGAAACCAGGACAAGGAGGGACTCGATACAGAGTATCTAGTCTGCGAGAATGAGGAGAGGTGGTAAGAGGTGTCTCCCGCATTCTTATGTTGGAAGTTTAGGATTTTTGCAATGATCACTCAGTCCTCAGTCCTAGGCCCCAGACGGTGAACACGCTCCACTTTCATGTGCCCAATAAGCTCTTCCAGGCCCAACTCTCACGGCAACCATGTCTCCACCAAATCCAACAGCATAGCATCCGTTTTGGTCTCCGGTATGCCCACGAGTCGCACATTGTTCCTCCGAGATCGATTCTCCAAGTCATCAACCTTTTCAAGCAGGGCTTCTACTTGTTGCCGCAGCTGACTCCCCTCCCGGTCTTGTTTGCCTTCCTCATCCTCGAGTGCTGACACCCGATGTTCGAGCTCATCGACTCTATGCGTACACTCCATGAGCGCCTCAGTCAGAGTCTCCAGCTTGCTTAAAATCAGATCGAATTTGGGCTCAAGTAGTCTCGCCACTTCCCGTGCCAGCTCTTCGGGCCCAGAGTCCATGCTTTCACCACCCGGCGATCTAGGCGCCGCCATATTTGCTGTCGGCTCCGCAGTAGCAGCGGCCCCAGACTTCGGCACTCTCTCTTTCTCCTTTCTCGTCGGGGGAGGCATTTCCCGGCAAATCCGTCCACCCTTATTTGCACACCAGCACCACCTTTCACACAAGGGATTTTCTGCACAAATTCGCTGGGGTAATCACAGTCAAATTGCCGATTAATAGCAGGACGGCCCCGGAGCGAGCAGAGACACCTCTTACTCACTCATGCGGCACGTGGTCTCCTCCCGCATTCTTAACATGAGATCATGCAAGATCTCATGGATGGGCAAGGTAGCTGCCTCCTTAGGAGTTTTGGGATACTGTAAAATTTCCAACTCCTTAGCTCTGGGCTCTGTTTCAGGGGCCATAGTAATGGACAGACCCCAAGCCACCTTCCTGATAAAATCCTGGAAGGAAATATCCTCTGGAGGAGACATCCTGCGCTTAGGGGAGGAGGGCTCCGCTGGGAGAAGCATTCCTGCATTGACAGAACTGTCAGAATCCTCAGATTCTTCTGAGGACTTGAAGTACCGTCTGTCCGGATGCTCTTGAAGAGCCCGATACCCGTACTGAGCGAAGTCGGTACCGGGAGTAGTCGGTACCGGGGTATCGGTACCGGAAGGCATCGGATGACTGGGTACCGGCAATGCAGACACCGATACTGATGTTGATGCCATCGGTACCGGTACTGATACTGGTGTCGGGGTTGGTGCCGGTACCAGCCGGATTGTCTGTCACGGTTCCGAGGGCGTCGATGCCGTAAGGAGAGCCGCCAGACTGCGCTCAATAGCCAGGACTCTCTGGTCTATCAACGCTGCCGATGCCCAGATGTCGGTACCGGAGAAGACCGCCGGTACCCCAAAGCATGGCACCAGTAGTTCTGCCAAGGTCGAGGCCTCGAGAACATCCTGGAGCCCCGATAATGCTTTGGAAGCTGAAGCCTCCCGCTGGGGCAATTTTGCCGGTGCAGAATCCTCAAGGGCAACGCCAGGGGTATCTCGATGCTTAGAAGGAGATCTACACTTTGAGGACCAGCTAGACTTATGTTTAGTTACCTGAGATCCACGGGAGGAAGACGAAGCCCTAGAAGACGTCGATGCCACCAAAGCTGCATCAGAGGGAAACAGGGTACCGAGTTTGGCAGCTTGGTTCTGTCGACCTCTCTTGGACATCATGGCACAGGCCATACATTCTGAGATGGAATGGTTAGGACCTAAACATTTCAGACACCACTCATGGGTGTCAGTGACGGAGATGGTACCGCCACACTTGGGGCACTTTTTAAACCCAGAGGAGGGTTTTTCCATTGTGGAAAAAATCCTGGGCCTAAGGCTCAAAAAGGGGCGTGCACCTGGAAAAAAAACCAGGAAAAGTACTAAAAAGTTTTGTTTTATTTTTTTTAAGAAAAGAAAGAAAGAAGAAAAAAACGGTGGTAGCGGTAAAGCGTCGAGGAAGGCGGACGCGACCACAAAAAGAAGAACAATTTTCTGCGGTGACAGGAACACGACCTGCTAGCTCCGCGGAAAACGAAGAACTGGAGAAAGGCAGTTGGGAAAGGCGGGAAGGCACGCAGGCACTGTGGGATGCTCCCAAAAGCTTTCTAATTGGACGCTGGGGAGCGTTCCCGCGCAGGCTCCGTCGGTACCGACGATACCCATATGTGATGACTACATTCCTGCTTGTTCCTGAAGATATGGCTTTATCAAGGCTGCTCCCATTAACACCGCAAGGATTATTTGATTGCGGTGTTAATGGGAGCAGCCTTGATAAAGCCATTTAACAGCTAAGTAAAGCTGTTGACTAAAATATATATTTTTTCTTTAATAAAATGGAAGGGCCACAGTGGTGATAGGATGTTTCCTATTTACTGAGCTGGCAACTCCGACAAAAACAATTTGTTCAATCTGTTGAGTTGGTTCTTTTAAACAGACGGGGTCTTTGCAGATGATATCAAAATCTGCAATAGAGTAGAGACCCAGGAAGCTGTAGATAACATGAGGAGGGATCTAGCTAAGCTTGAAGAATGGTCTAGAATTTGGCAGCTGAGATTAAATGTTAAAAAATGCAAGGTCATGCATTTGGGCTGCAGCACTCCAAGGGAGCAATATAGTATAGGGGGTGAAGTACTTTTGTCTACTAAAGAAGAGCGGGACCTAGGTGTGATTGTGTCTGATGATCTTAAAGTAGCTAAAGAGGTAGAAAAGGCGACAGCAAAAGCTAGAAGGATGCTTGGGTGCATAGGGAGTGGAAAGGTCAGCAGAAGAACGGAGGTAATAGTGCCCCTGTATAAGTATTTGGTGAGACCTCATTTGGAGTATTGTGTGCAATTCTGGAGACCACACCTTCAAAAGGATATAAACAGGCTGGAGTCAGTACAGAGGGTGGCTATTAAAATGGTTAGTGGTCTTCATTATAAACATATGAGGACAGACTTAAGGATCTTAATATGTACACCTTAGAGGAAAGGCAGGATAGAGGTGATATGACTGAGACATTTAAACACCTCCATGACATAAATGCACAGGAGGAGAGCCTCTTTCGATTGAAAACAAGCTCTGCTACGAGGGGACATGGGATGAGGGTGAAAGGGGATAGATTCAGGAGTGATATGTGGAAATATTTCTTTACGGAAAGAGTGGTGGTTCCGTGGAATAGTCTCCCAGTGGAGGTGGTAGAGATGAGGACAGTATCTGAATTCAAAGAAGCATAGGACAAACACAGAGGATCTCTATAGGAAAAAATGAGACTGTTGTAGTGGTTGATATGGAAGGACAGACTAGACAGGCCATGTGGTCTTTTTCTGTCGTCATGTTTCTATGTTTCTCCTGTCACTAACATACCCAAAAGGTCTTGTCCCCATGTTTTATTGTATTGGCTATTTTTTTCTTCCATTTGCATCTTTATTTCCTTACTACTTCAGAATCTTTCTTTAGTTTTTCCAGATATTGTTTGTCTTCCTCTTTCTGTAATCTCTTATAGGTTATAAAGGCTACCCTCTTTTTCCTTACCTGTTCAGCTACTTTTAAAAATCATAGCAACCTCCTTTTTCCTCTATTTTTTAATTTACTTTTCTAACCAAAATGTTTGTTGTTCTTAAAATATCTGCTTTCAGTTTTGCTGTTGTTCTCTTTCCCCCTGATGTTCCCATTCAGGTAATTACACTTTGAGGTTATTTCCCGAAAGTTTAGGACCCTCGCTTTTCAATGAACAAATCTTCACCCATGTCCCATCTGTTGATCACCCATTACAATATCAGAAACACTCTCCTCATTTGTAAGCATAAGGTCCTGCATAGGTTCTATTACCAGATGTTGTAACAGTTTTCCCTTTAGAGAATCCAGGATCTCCCTACCTCTCGATGGCATACTGTATCCCTTCTGCAGTGTCAATCAACATCTGGCAAACTGAAATCTCCTACCAAAGTTCTTCCCCTTTCATAACAAGATTGTGAATGTCTTCAATTAAATCTCTATTTCTTCTGACTGCAAGGAAGGTATGTATATCACACTAATGTAAACAGATTCTTCATTCCATCTTTCCAGACTAGCCTACAGTGCCTCCTCCTCCTCCCCTCTAAGCCCTGCTGCAGTTCTGTGGCTTTCATAACACTTTTTACATATAGCACCACTCCTCCACTTTTTCTTCCAACCCTGTTTGTCCTGAATAGATTATAGCCTAGTCTAACTACATCCCAGACATTGTTTTCTATGGACCATGTCTCCGTGACTGCCACTATATCCAAGTCAGCCTCTTCCATTTTAGCATATAAATCTGCAACTTTAGTCCACATACTATGGACATTACTCTTTCTGAAAATTTTGATATATTAAGCCTGCCATTAGATTTCCTATCATAGCACAATGAATGTAAAATATAACAGTTGTAATCACAATCCAGTTGATCTACCTTATATTTGGTGCTTTCAATGTCTTTTCCCTTATAAATCATATTTTTGAAACCTAATCTAGATATCTTCCTACTTTTTATAGACAATCCAATATAAACAGTTTATACAATATAAATTGCCCCATCAAAACTTCATTTTTTAATGATGTGCTATAGAAGAGTAAGAAGGAAATAGTGAAGATAGATTTGAAAAACTATGGCTTGAATCTGTGTGAATTGATGAAATGTTATAGCCAGAAAATATATCTTTGTATAATTATATCAATTTTAAATTCATCTCAATAATATTTGAAAATACACAAAATCTTCTGATATTTCTTGCTGATCTTTCAATGTTCAAATTATATCAATAAATCTGTAAAACAAAATGACACATTTTGTGATTGCCTTTATTTCTTTAGAAAATATGATTACATTCTCCCATTAACTCATATATATTTGCTTAGTTTTGTGCTCACTGTTGCCCCACGTAAAGAATACTTACTCACCTGTAACAGGTGTTCTCCAGGGATAGCAGGAATCAGTCCTCACAAATGGGTGGCATTGGCGTCGACGGAGCCCACGTGGAGCATTTCCCCAGCTTTCAAAGAAAGCCTTTGAGAATACCACCAGGCATGCGTGGTCCCCTTCCCGCCCAAAGGTGCCATCTTACTCAGTCAGGTGCCATAGCTATAGCCCCTCCAAGATGATGGTAAAAATATACAGCAAATCCAAGGGGAGGAGGGCTGTGAGGACTGATTCCTGCTGTCCCTGGAGAACATCTGTTACAGGTGAGTAACTACGCTTTCTCCAGGAACAAGCAGGAAGTCAGTCCTCACATATGGGACTCCCTAGCTACAGGCTATCAAGGACCTGTAGAAAAAAGCATGGCATCACCGTGAGCAGTTGCCAGTGAAAACCAAAGGCAACCTGAGGACCCAGGGTCCATGGATGGCCACGCTTCTGGTAGCCGGAACAAGAAGAGTCGGAGGGCAGGAGTTATTTAAACCCTGAATAGATTACGGAGTACAGCCTGGCCGAAGGCAACGTCCCGACAGGACAATCTCTCCAGGCAGTAATGCACTGGGAAGGTGTGAGTGGAGGGCCAGGTGGCGGCACGGCAGATGTCTTCCAGTGGCACTGAGCGCAGGCTAGTGACCAAAGTCGCCATCGCCCAGACATTGTGAGCCGTGACTCGACGTTCCAGGGGAAACCTGGCCTGGGCCTGGGCAAAGGCGATGCAGTCCGCCAGCCAGATGGACAAGGTATGCTTGGTGACTGCCAGCCTCAGATGGCTGGGATCGAAGGAAATGAAGAGTTGCCCGGATCTGCGGTGGTCATGAATCTGCTGCAGGTAGAAAAAGAGAGCCCTCTTACAATCCAGAGTGTGGAGAATTGCTGACGCCCGGTTGGCATAGGGCTTCGGGAAGAAAGTGGCACCACTATCTCTTGATTGAGATGAAAATCCGAGACAACCTTCGGAATGAACTTGGGGTGAGAGTCCGCAGGACCACCCAGTTCCTATAGAACCTCATGTACGGTGCCTCGACTATCAGCACCTGGAGTTCACGGACTCCGAGCGGAGATGAGAGCTATCAGGAAGGCCACCTTCCACGACAGGTGCCGCAGCAGGCTCAAAGGGCAGTTTGGTCAGCTACGTGAGGACCACACTGAGGTCCCGTTCTGTCATAGGGGGCTTGCAAAGAAGCAGGCCTCTCAAGAAACGAGAGACAAGCGGTAGCCCCGAAAGAGGTTTGCCCTCGATGGGGTGGTGGTTCGCAGAGATGGCACTCAGGTGAACCTGACCAAGTTAGACTTCAGCCCAGACTGCGAGAGGTTGAGCAGGTACTGCAAGACCAAACTGGTAGGGCATGAAAATCGGTCCACTCGGAGCTCTGAGCACCATACCGAGAACCGATGCCACTTGAAGGAGTAAGCCCGTCTGGTCGAGTCCTCTCGCAAGGCTAAAAGAAAGTCCTTGGGAAGATGGTAGGAGGCTAGAGCGACCCGCTCAGCTGCCAAGCTGTGAGGGACAGGGACCTCAGATTGGGGTGAAGCAGCAGACCTTCCTCCTGCATCAGCAGCTCCAGTGAGAACCCAAGCAGGACTGAGTGCTCCGTCGAGAGACGGAGCAGCAGGGGAAACCAAGGCTACCTGGGCCACCTCGGGGCTATAAGAATCATCGAGGCCTTGTCCCGCTGGACCTTGAGAAGGGTCCGGGCAATGAGGTGCGTGTGTGGGGGGGGGGGGTGTGAGGACAGCAGGCCCATTTCCCTTGAGATGAGGAAGGCATCGGGGGCCACCCTGCTCGGGTGCGGGAGGGGACCGCAGAACTGAGAAAGCTGCGAGTTCACTGGGCTGGCAAAAAGGTCCAGGTCTGGAGTCCCCCAATGCTGAAAGAGTTGCTGTGCCATTTGGGGACACAAGCTTCACTCGTGCGGCCGGAGGACTCTGCTGAGCCGGTCTGCCAATGCATTGTCCTGACCCGGGAGGTAAGTGGCCCAGATGGTCATGCCCTGGCGCACCGCAAAGGAGCACAGGCCTGTCGCCTCTGAACAGAGGCTGTAGGAGCCGTTACCCCCCCCTGTTTGTTCACACAGAACATCATGACTTGGTTGTCCATCTGGACCAGCACCGCTCAGTGCTGCAAGCGGTCCCTGAAAACCCTGAGAGCGAGGCGAATGGCCCAGAGCTCCAGCAGGTTGATCTGCTGCCAGGACTCCTCAAGGGACCAGGTCCCTTGAGTGTGCTGTCCCTCGCAGTGGACTCCCCAATCCGCCAGGGAGGCGTCCATGCTCAGGACCACTTGATGCGCTGGGGCTTTGAAGGGCATGCCACGAAGCAGGTTCCGAGACTCCTGTCACCAAGTCAGAGACTCTGCTGCACTGGGAGAGACCGAGATGGAGTCTCGGAGGCGGCCGATCGACTGCGCCCATTGCACTCAGAGGCACCACTGCGTTGCCCGCATGTTGAGATGGGCATTGGGCATGACATGGACCATGGAGGCCATTTAGCCGAGAAGGCAAAGCATCATCCGGGCCAGTATGGTGCTGCAGCACCGCACCTCGGACACCAGGGACATGAGGCAGTCCGCCCTGCCCTGAGGAAGAAAAGCCATGGCCCGAAGGGTGTCTAGGCGAGCCCCAATGAACTCCAGAGACTGAACTGGAGTGAGGTGGGACTTTGGGTAATTGATCACGAACCCCAGATGCTCCAGGAGGCAAATGGTGCTGTCCGTGGCTTGCCTGGCTTCGGAGGCCATGCCCCCTGTTATGAGCCAGTCGTCTAGATATGGATAGACAAAGGTGCCCTGCAGTCACAGATGACTGCAAGCCATGGCCAGGTACTTCGTGAAGACCCATGGGGCAGACGCAAGGCTGAAGGGACGTACTCCATACTGGTAATGGTTTCCCTGAACCATGAAGTGGAGGTACTTTCTGTGATTGGGGTGGATGAGGATGTGAACTTAAGCATCCTTTAAGTCCAAGGAGAATAGCCAATCGCCCTGCTGGTGGAAGGGCAGTAACGTTCCAAGGGATAGCATCTTGAACTTCTCCCGCACCAGGAACCTGTTGAGGTTCTGCAAATTGAGGATGGGCTGAAGGCCCCCTGTCTGCTTCGGGGCGAGGAAGTAACGGGAGTAAAACTCCCATCCACGGTTCTACCATGCCGTCCTCGAAGAGGCCTGCGAACGTCTGACTCAGGGGGGTCTGATGCTGGGGAAGCCGGGAAAGTACAGGGGAGGGACTGGGAGAACACAGGCATCGGCGGAGATGGACTCCCACCTGTGGGAGAAATGGGTCAGATGCTCCCCGATGGACAGCCGTCCTGCCAAAGGACGAGAGGCTATGCCGATGGCATCAAAACCTCGAGGCTGGTTGAGCTGGCGCCACGGGTTGGGTCTTGGGACCCTTTGGCTTATGAGGACCGTGGACCTGCCCTAGCCACCATGAACAGCGGTCGATGCTGGAAGATAGGCTGGGTAGTCACTTTATGGGAGCCCCTTCCACTGGAAGAAAGGCCTCTTCCTCTGCTGCTTCTTCCTGTAGAGGGAGGAAGTTTTCCGGGAGAGGCGCGTACGAGTCATGTACTACGTCTCGATCTCCGCAGACTTATCCTCCATGGGCTTGCCAAATAGCTGCTCCTCCAAAGTAAGGGACATCCAGCAGCTTCTCCTGGACCCACTGTTCCAGGTCCGTGGACTGGAGCTACGCCTGCCGGCGGGCTCCAATGCCAGCCACTGCCACCTGGGCAGAAGACTCAAAGCCGTCGTATGCTGCTCGCAAGAGGTACTTCGAGCATTCCCTGATGGACTTTGAGACAGCCTGAAAATGCTGGAGATGGTCTCCATCAAGACCCTCCGCAAAGCCTCCAAGCTCCCTAGCTAGATCACAGAAGAACATCCCAATGTATAATTCGTAAACCTGGATGCGACATGACAACATGGAGCCCTGTTAAGTCTTGCTCCCGAGGGCATCGAGGTACGAGACTCTCTGCCCGGGGGGACTGACGAGTGAGTCTTCGGGCTCTTTAGCTTCCGCATAGCTGATTTGATCACCATCGAGGTGTGGGGGAGCTGGGCTTTCCGAAACCCCAGACCTTGCTGGGCCTTATACATAGCGTCCAGGTGCTTGCTCACAATTGGGATAGAGGCCAAGGTCTCTCACATGCAGAGTAGGAGTCGGTTCAGAATGGGAGGAACTTGCACCGAGTGAGCCTCTCTCGGAGGAGCTTCATAATGAAGAATATCAAGCTCCTCAGCGCAGGGCTCCTCCTCCGACTCAGTGGAGAGCACCAGGGTCCGTGCCATGTCCCGAATGAACTCCAGGAAGGAGGTGTCCTCGGGAGGTTTCTGCCGCCTCTGGGTCGGCTGGGAGAGGTTGGAGGGGAGGTCTCGGTGGGACCGAGTCTCTGGGGAGGTCTCTGCGTCGGACTCCCAGTCTGAGTAGTCCGTGGAGGAAACTAGGTCAGGCGGCTCGAGACAGGTCGGTGACCCTCGCCGGATCTCTGAGGCCAAAACTTGACCGGAGCCAGAGGCACTCGCCCGTGAAGATCTCGCGCCCGAGGAATGGGACGGAGATCGAGACCCATGCCGAGGATCCTCACGAGGCTTCGGGCTCTCGGGGGTCACTATGGCGGCCCAGGGAGTCCTTGAGGTCGAGGTCCCTGCAGTCTGGAGGTGCGTGTCGGTGGGACCAGGCATCAGCGCCTGCTGGGCAGTGAGGAATGCAGAAACGCTGCATTCCAAGGCCAGCATTCAGGCCTCCCACTCGGGAATGGGGCCTTGCGATAGAGATGCCGGGGTCACTGGGTCGGGTGTCAAGGAGGAGAGGGGGTCCTCGCCGGGATGACCCTCGGGAGACCGGGCACCTTCGCCGGAGGCCTCTGTATCAGTTCAAAGTACCTTACTGGGCCGCTCCCTCTCCAACTCCAGAGACTGCCGAGTGGGGCTGAGAGACCAGGCGCATGACCTCTCACGCTTGTCTGGCACCCCCGACAGAGTTCTCGAGGCCTTCTTCTTCTTTTTCCGTTCATGTTCAGGCGACCCCTGGTCAGAGTGTTGCCGGGCCCAGGGAGGAGCCTTGGGAGACTCTGGAATTTGCGGCGCTGAGGAGCGGGGTGCTACAGGGGATACCAGGGCTGCCTTATGGAAGAGATCATCCAGCTTCTGCTTATGACTCTGGATGGCCTTGGAGGACATCTTCTTACAGAGAGAGCATAGCTCTGGGTCATAGTCGGCTCCGAGACACCTGAGACAACAGTCATGAGCAACATGTTTTTGGAGCATCTATCGCATTTCTTAAAACCGGAGGCCACTGGGGCAAAAAGAACCCCTGCAAAGGTCAAAGGACTTTGAAGCGGCCAGTGGTTAAAAAGGACGTGAAGCGCAGTAAAAACAAAATAGGCAGAAAAGAAAAACCCCGAGACCAGGGCTGAAACAGAGGTGTTCAGGAAGTGGGAAGAAGACCGGCGAAGGCCGATAGAGCAAAAACTAGTTGGAACAGAAAAATATGTTTCCGGGGACAAGATGCACATCCAAAGGGCTCCGCAGAAAAAAGGAGACTGAGTAAGATGGCACCTTTGGGCGGGAAGGGGACCATGCATGCATGGTGGCATTCCCAAAAGCTTTCTTTGAAAGCTGGGGAAATGCTCTGCGCGGGCTCCAGTGGCACCGACATCACCCATATGTGAGGACTGACTTCCTGCTTGTTCCTGGAGAATTATAAATACATTTCCCTATGAAATTATAATTTGTGCAAGAATAAGCTCCAAGTGTTCTATTAACCTGCCATTATGGGCTCACCTAGGTATAGGTCTTGCTCTCAAAAAAAATGGTGGATAATACAAGTAGAAAGATTCACTATCAATGAGCAATTTATGAAATAATTTTCCATCCTCTATCTCAATATCTAGCTTGTCCATTGTATATACTTCCTTTGCCCTTTCAGAAGACTTAATATAAAACAAGTTCAGTACCTTCAACTTAGAATTGATAGGGCTTTCTTCGATATCTCCCCATTTTTCATCTTTACTAATAGGTTTCTTTCATCTCATGCAAGTATAATTGTCCTCATGAGTCCATTCCAGTTTTGTTTCTTTCATCTAAAGGGTCTCTCTCTACACAATACCTGTGCATTAGGCACTGGTGTGGAAGGATACAGTTCTGTTACAAATATGAAAAGGGGGGTTCTGCTCACCTTCTGCCAGCCTCTCTTTCCAGCCCTGAGCTGCTGAGGTAAAGAACTCATTGTTAAGGGCTGAGCCACTTAACTTCATGGATCCATCTGCACCAGCCTATGAGAGCAAGAGAAAAAATACATTCACTAATAATTGTTATTTTTGGTGGCAATTTTCAAACAGATTGCCTAAGTGCAAAGACAATGGGTATGAATATTGTACCTAATTTTCAAAGGGAAATAGCATGCATAGTTTCTCTTTGAATATTGTCTATGGATATGCAGTACTGCAGACTTTGCAGCTTTTTTTTCTGTAGACAAAGATTTTGCTAGGAAACAACTGGGCCAATGCAGAAAACTAGCGTGGCCTTTAAGCACAGATAATGCCACTTTTAAGTACAATTACCGCCACCGCTTAATGCAGAAAAGAGACGGACGTGCATGTAAACAGCAAAGGAAAGCATAGTTATTCACCTGTAACAGGTGATCTCTGGAAACAGCAGAAATCAGTCTTCACATATGGGTGACGTCCCCAAGGGAGCCTGCACAGGAACACTCCCCAGCATCCAATAGGAAAGCCTTTGAGAGCACTTCTCTGTGCCTGCGTGCCTGCCTGCCCACCTTCCCAAATTCTCTACTGAGTTGAGTTTGTAGCCGAGAAGAAGAAAAACAGAAAAAGAACCCTACAACTCCTAGGAGAGGAGGGTGGGTTTTAAAGACTGATTCCAGCTATTCCGAGAGATCACCCATTACAGGTGAGTAACTGCTCTATCTCCAGGAACAAGCAGGAATGCAGTCTTCACATATGGGACTCACTAGCTTCCAGATACCAGACTGGTATGGGTGGGAGAGTAGAGCAATCCCTGAGGCAAAACATGTAGCTGATGAGTTTGGAAGAGTTGTGTGCTGTTGGACTTGATTCCAGAAGCTGATACTCCCCTGATGATTTGGTATCTTGTAGTAATATGGAACGGAGGGTAAGAGTTGAGTTTAAGAACCAAAGAGGTGCTGGAGTATGCCCTGGCCAAAGACAGCATCCCGATAGGAGTCTCTGTCCAGACAATAGTGGGCAGCAAAAGTATGAATGGAGGACCAGGTAGCTGCCCGGCAGATGTCCTCAATGGCTACTGAATGGAGATTAGCTATGGATGTTGCCATAGCTCTCACATTATGAGCAGTGACATGACCCTCCAAGGAGAGTCCTGCTTGTGCATAAGCAAAAGAGAAGCAATCTGCTATCCGTTTAGAGTACACTTCGTCACTGGTAGACCCAGGTGACTAGGATCAAAAGAGATGAACAACTGAGAGGCTCTTCTGTGATCTTTAGTTCTATCCAGATGGTAGGCCAACGCTCGCTTGCAGTCTAAGGTGTATAGTGCTGCTTCAGCCCGAGGCACATGTGGTCTAGGGAAGAAGGTCAGGAGTATTACCTACTGGTTTAGATGGAAGGAGGAAACCACATTTGGAAGGAAATGTGAATGGGTTTACAGAACCACCCTGTCATGGTGGAACCGAGTATAGGGCAAATCCGCCACCACAGCTTGCAACTCGCTGATATGGCAAGTTGAAGTGAGGGCAATAAGAGCACAATAAGGAAGATGACCATCCAAGACAGAAACTTTTGAGAAGTGGTGGCTAAAGGTTCAAAAGGTGCCTTTAGAAGTTGAGCCAGAACCACATTCAGATCCCAGACCACTAGAGGGGGCTTAATGGGTGGTTTGGATAGCAGGAGACCCTGCATGAAGCTTGCTACTAAGGGGTGTGGGGAGATAGGCTGTTCATCCACTGGTCTGTGAGAGACCGCAATGGCACTAAGGTGAACTCTCACTGATGTAGTCTTAAGAGCTGTCAAGGATAAGTGGAGGAGATACTGTAGAAGCAACTCCACTGGGCAAGAAAAGGAGTCAAGTCCCTTTGGGAGCACCAAAGGGCAAATCTACACCATTTGAAAGCACAGGATTGCCTGGTGGAATCTTTATGTGATGCAAGGACATCATTGACCGCCTGTTGAGGTCGGCGAGTACTAGCCTTTCAGCAGCCAAGCTGTCAGGCATAGGGAGTGAAGATTGGGATGGAGGAGAATTCTGTGGTACTGAGAGAGGAGGTCAGGCACACATCCCAAGCTGAGAGGCTGAGTCTGCACAAGGCGAAAAAGCAGAGGAAACCACGGTTGATGGGGCCAAGAGGGAGCTATGATAATCATCGAGCCTCAGCCTGTAGCTTGAATAGCATAGGGTATCAGGGAGATGGGTGGGTATGCACAGAGCAGCCCTTATCTCCCCAATGGAGAAGGAAGGCATCCGGAGCCTGTCGGTGTAGAGACGAAACCCTGGAGCAGAACTGAGGAAGCTGTCTGCTTTGTGGAGTGGCAAAGAGATCTATGAGTGGGGTACCCCATGTTTGAAAGAGGTGAGCCACCGTCTCTCGATGCAAGGTCCATTCGTGAGGACAAAGGATATGGCTTAATTTGTCCGCTGGGACATTGAGTTCGTCCAGAAGGTACGTTGCTCTCAGGTGGATGTAGTGAGAGATGGCAAAGGACCATATGCGAATCGCTCCTTCGCAGAGGGGATGGGATCCCATTCCCTCCTGTTTATGAAAAACATGGTAACCTTGTTTTCTGTTCGGACTAGAACCAGTTGCCCCGATAGATGGGGTTGAAAAACCCGAAGGGCATGTGTCAGTGCCCGTAGCTCTAGCAAGTTGATCTGCAGGGCAGATTCTTGTTGTATCCATAGTCCCTGTGTGTTCAGGTCATTCTAATGAGCCCCCCAAACCAGTTGGGAGCATCCGTCGTCAGGGAGCATCGAGGTGGAGGCATCTGAAAAGGTTTTGTGGGAGACACCACCACTGAAGGGATGTGATAAGTTGAGGTGAGATGTGGATCTTGTCCCTGAGGCGACCCTTCGTTTGCGACCATTGGGAAGACAGAGTTCACTGCGCTTGACGCATGTGTAATCGAGCATAGGGGATGATATAAACTGTGGAGGCCATGTGTCCCAATAACCGGTAGCATCTCTCGAGCTGTTACATGGTTCTGATGTTGTACTTTTTTGCCAGCTCGATGAGGCAGGCGCAGCAATCCCCTAGAAGGAAAGCTTGAGCCGGACAAGTGTCTAGGAGCACTCCAATGAACTCCAGTTGTTGGGTTGGAGCAAGGTGGGACTTTGGGAAGTTTATGACGAAACCCAGGAGTTGGAGCACGTGATGGTGTGATGAAGGGAGAGTTTTACTTCTTGGGGAGAGTCTCCTCTGTTCATCCAGTCGTCCAGGTAAGGAAAGATGAATACCCCCAGGGTGCATAGGTAGGCAGCAACTACTGCCATGCATTTTGTGAAGACCCTTGGAGCAGAGGGTAGGCCAAAGAGAAGAACTTGGTATCGATACTGGTTTCCCTGAAACATGAAGTGAAAATACTGTCTGTGCAATGTATCAATAAGCGCGTATACGCCTCTTTTAGGTCTAGAGAAAAGAGCCAATCATGTCTCTTAGGTATGGCAGAAGAATTCCTAGGGAGATCATTCTGAATTTTTCTCGGACCAGGAACTTGTTTAGGACTCTGAGATCTACTGTAAGATGGGCCTGACGCCTCCTGTTTTCTTTGGAATGAGAAAGTATGGGGAGTAGAAGCCCTACTTTTCTTGAGAAGGATGAACTCTTTCTATGGCACCTTGGGACAACAGGGTAGTCACCTCTTGTTGTAAGAGGATGCTGTGAAGGGGTTGTATGGGATAGTCTTCAGTGAAGCAGGTGGAGAGTAAGGTTTTGAAATGAAGCTGATAACAACTTTAGAAAATCTGGAGTGTCCACTGCTCTGATGCTATGAGGTGTCACCTGTGGGCATAGTGAATAAGTCTGCCTGGTAGTTTCTCCTAATGGGTTAGTTTTACGCATACCATGGCTGGAGGCTCTTCAGGGGCAGATTGGCAATGCTCTCTAGGAAGGAGTCAAAAACCAGATGTAGGCTGTGCCTGTGCAGCTGGTTGCGGTTTAGAAGTTTTAGAATTTTTAAGTTGGCAAGGACCCTGCTGCCTCTGCTGAGGTTGATAGGCAGCATAAGACAGGTAGGAAGGATTGTATCTCTTCTTTTTAGAATGGAAAGTTTTCTTAATTAGAGCCTGTCTTTTGGATGGGTCAGCTGTCTTCCTGTTAAGGCGTTTTAAGGTGAAATCATCTGTTTGAATCTCCCCTGCTTTTTCCCTCCAATCCTTGCCAAAAAGGTTTTTGCCAGTACATGGAATGTTGGCCAGTTTATCCTGGACCACAGCTTGAGGTCTGAGGCCTGTAACCAGGCCATTCTAAGAGCCCCAGTGCAGATTGTGGAAGCTCTGCTGGTGGACTCAAAAGCGGCTCTAGTAAGAAACTTAGAAATGTTCTAATCCTGCTTAATGAGAGTTTGGAATGCACACTGTTTATCCTCTGGATGCAGGAGGAAGAATGTCTCCAGATCCCTGGTGACATCCTTCAGAAACATGTCCATGAAAAGCATGTAAGAGTTGATTCTGGAGGCTAACATGCATGCCTGGAAACTTTGACGCCCAAAGACATCGAGGGTCCTTGATTCTCTGCCAGGAAGCATGGATGAATAGTTTTTGGAGCTCTTTATTCAGCACATCGCCGATTCCACCACCATTGAGTGGTGGGGAAGCTGAGGTTTTTGGAAACCTGAGCATTCTGGCACTCGGTACATGGTATCGAGTCTCTTGCTAACAGGAGGAACCAAGAGCGGGGCTTCCCACATGCACAGCATAAGGTCCTGAAGGATATGATGCACCAGTAAGGTAGCAGCCTGGGCGTTGGAGGGTATTGAAGTATCTCCAATTCCTCGGCCCTCGGTTCCTTTTCTGAGGCTACCGTGATGGACAGCCCTGCTGCCATGTCATGGATGAAGTCCTGAAAGGACATATCCTCTGGTGGGAACCTACACTGTTCCTGAGATGGCGAAGGGTATGTAGGGATGTTCGGAAGTTCCCGGGAATTGAGTGACCCCATGTGAGATTCTGAAGAACTTGTATCAGAGTCTGACAAGAAATCAAAGTATCGGGTATCATGGCTTCAACTTTGATGCTTCGTGGAAGTCGAAAGTCGATGCCAATACAGATACTACAAAGTATCGGAACCGAGAGGAATGGGAGCCTGAGTCTGTTGGATACTGGGGGCATTGACTGGTTCCAACTGAGGAATTGGACTTGGGTGCTCCAATGATGCCGGCTCGAGGGATGGTATTGGGGCTAATACAGTGCTTGGCTGTAGGCTCGGTACCGAAGCCTGCACTCCTGAAGCTCTCGATGTTGCAGGTACCGAGGCTGCCTGGAGTGCTGCCAAACTCCTCTCGAGTGCAGCATGTGCTGGTCCAGGGAGATGGCAGATGTCTGGGTGGAATTACATATGGGGCTCTGAGTCACTGTCCTACAGCAAGGAACCAGTAGCTCTCTAGAGGTTGATGCCTCGGGAGCGTCCCGGAGCCCCACTTGTGCTTTGGAGGGCACATCCTCCTGCCGGGGCTGTTTGGCTGGCCGATCTGAATCTGAAGCACCTCTAGGGGAGTCACAGTGCTTACGCTGGGACTTTTCCCTGGCAACAGAATCAGTCTTTGATGCCAAAGATTTGGAAATGGACACAGATTTTAACTTACTAATGTGCTTGGACTTTGAGGAAGCCTGAGATTCATGAGAAGAAGTTGATGCTCTCGATGAAGTGGAAGCCACTGAAACAGAGTGCAAGGCAAACAACAATCCAAACTTCCTGGCTCGGTTCTTGAGGACTCTCTTTGTCATTTGCTGGCACAAAGGAGGAGCTAGCAGGGTGAGAGGAGTTTAAAGGAAGTGAGCAAAAATGAAAGAGACCATAAGAAGTGCAACAGATCTATATGTAAGGAAAGTATATAAAAGCAAGAGAAAAAAGAAACCAATGTGGTTCTCCAAAGAAGTCATTGCAAAAATAAACGCAGAAATGGTAGCTTTCACAATTTTAAGAGGATCACAAAAAGAGGAATACAGAAAAGACTACCAGATGAAGTTGAAAGAGACAAATCTGGATAGCAAAAACACAAGTGGTAGAAAAAATGGCTACAAATGTTAAGGGGACTTTTTTCATGTATACTGGGGAAAGGAGGAAGGCCAGGGGTGGAACTGAAAGACTCAAAGATGCTGAGGACCCATCTGTGGAAAGTCATAAGGAAAAAGCAAAACTGCTAAACGAATACTTCTGTTCCATGTTCACAAAAGAAAATCCCAGAGAAGGGCCACGCTTGACTCACAAAGGTAACAAGGGGAATAGAGTAGATGTAACACCATTCACAGAAGATGATATTTATGAACAGCTTGCAAAAATGAAAGTGGACAAGGCCATGAGATTGGATCAAATACATCCCAGGATACTGAAGGAGCTCAGGGAGATTTTGGTAGGACCTTAAAAGATAGTAACATAGTATATGACGGCAGATAAAGACCATCATGGTCCATCTAATCTGCCCAGCAAGGTGGCAAGAGTAGGTGCTCTTTCCGCTCCATGCAGGTCACCCCTCCCCATGCCTTTGTTTAACGTTGTACCCACCGCTCCGTGCAGGTCACCCCTATTTGCTGAGATAGCTGAGACAGTTAAGGTTATTTTGATTTTACCCTGCTGCTAAAAAAGGATCCACTGTGTCCCATGTTATTTTGAATTCTGTCACTGTATTTGCCCCCAGCACTTCCATTGGGAGGGCATTCCAAGCATCTACCACCCTTTCAGTGAAAAAGTATTTCCTGGCGTTACCTTTCAGTTTACCCCCTTGAAGCTTCATGTTATGTCCTCTAATTTTGCAGCTTCGCCATGTTTAATAGATCCCTGGATACTGGGGAGATACCACAGGATTGGAGAAGGGATGACGTGGTCCCTCTCCACAAAGGTAGCAACAGAGAAGAGGTGACAAGCTACAAGCCTTATTTTGGTGGTGGGAAAAGAAATGGAGACACTGCTGAAATAAAGCATAGTGACTTTTCTAGAAGTCAACGGGTTGCACAATCTGAGTCACCATGGTTTTACCAAGGGAAGGTTGTGCCAAATAAATCTGACTGATTTCGTTGACTGGGTGACCTGAGAACTAGATGAAGAGCATGCAATGGATGTAGTCTACTGAGATTTCAGCAAAGCCTTTTACTGTTCCTCATAGGAGGCTTGTGAGTAAACTGAGTAGCCTGGGGATGGATCCTAAAGTGGTGAACTAGATCGATTGATGGATTACAGAGGGTAGTAGTGAATAGAACTCACTCTGAAGAAAGGAGGGTGAGTAGTGGAGTTGTGCAGAGATCAGTCCTGGGACTGCTACTGTTCAATGTTTTTGTGGGTAATATTGCCAAAAGGTTAAAAGGAAACACTTGCCTTTTGAAGGTGATACGAAGGATTTGCAACAGAATGGACACTTCAGTGGGAGTAGACAACATGAGAAAAGATCTACAAAAATTAGAAGAATGGTCAAATGCTTGACAATTGAGATTTAATGCAAAGTAGTACAGAATGATGCACTTGGGATACAGAAACCCAGAGGAGCTGTACACGATAGGGGCGAGAGGCTGGTGTGTAGGGACCAAGAGAGGGACCTCGGAGTGATAGTGTCTAAAGATCTCAAGGTGACAAAGAATGTTAGATCGCATACAGAGAGGAAGAACTAGAAGGAAAAAAGGAGGTATTAGTACCTCTGTACAAGTCATTGGTGAGGCCTCACTTGGAGTACTGTGTTTAATTTTGGGGACCGTACCTTACAAAGAATATAAAAAGATTTGAAATGGTTCAGAAGAAGGTGACCAAGATGATATGGGGTCTGCGCCAGAAGGCATATGAGAAAGGACTTGAAGACCTAAATATGTATACCCTAGAGGAGAGGAGAGACAGGGGGACATAAAACCGAGCTTTTAAATATTTATAGTGTTACAGGTCTGGTCCAAGTTGTTGGCCCCCTAAGCAAACCTTAATTTTTATGTTCCCCTGGCTGTCAGAATCTATTGTTTAGCTTTGAATGCCCTGCTCTTTGCTACTACTACTACTGAACATTTGTATAGCGCTATAAGACATAAGCAGCGCTGCACAGACACATGTAAGACAGTCTCTACCCATCAGAGTTTACAATCTAGTCAAGACAATCAACACAGTAGCTACAGACAGAATACATCTAGGGGGAATGATAAGGAAACATAAAGGAGATTAGGTGAATCAAGATCTGAAAGCGGCAGTGAAGAGGTGAGTTTTCAGCCTGGATATGAAAAGGCCAGAGATGAAGCCTGATGTACACAACTTAGTTTGTTCCAGGCATAAGGAGCAACAAGGTGAAAGAAGCGGTCTAGAGTTAGCAATAGAAGGGCACAGATAGAAGTGATTTGGCAGAAACTGTCATGCTAGGTGATTGCCTAGTTTGCCTAATGGTTGGGCTGGCCCTGGGGTATTAATGAACAAACAAATCTTTTTCAGACTGGAAAGCCAGAGAACTAGAGAACATGAAATGAAGTGGCAAGGAGGTAAACTTAAAAAAGCAACATCACGAAATACTTTCTCATGGAAAGGATATTGGATGTCTGGAATGTCCTCCTGAAGGAGGTGGTGGGAGCTAAAACAGTAACAGAATTCAAAAAGGCATGGGATAGACACACGGGATCAGTACAAAGCAAGAGAACGGCATCAAAGCAAACAAACTTCATAGAGAGGGGGAAACTTTCTGGAGAGGTAGGTATAACCTTAAGCAAAGATATAGAGGAGGAGTAGCCCACATAGAGCGACAAGTGCAGCTGTTCAATTCAAGCCACTTTACTGGGCAGACTAGATGGACAATGCTGGTCTTTATCTACCATCATTTTCTAGGTTACTATGTTACTATAATATAAAAACAGTGATATACTATCCAACACATCACTGAATCCCTATATATCTGCATGTTTCTGTCAGTGACGTGTCTGTGGGGGTGTATGTGTGTGTGTGTATGGGTTGGGGTATATGTGTGTAGTGATATGTATGGAGTGTAGACTGCGTGCATGTGTGTAAGGAGTGGGGATATGAGGGTTGTGTGTGCTGGACTGTACCAAGCTAGAAATGCACCCTGTGTGACTAACGTATCAGGCAATCCTCCTCTACCCAGTCACATTCAGTAACTCACTCTTTTTGAGCTTCCTGGAAGCCCAGTGATGATATCAGTGCCCCCTGCTGTGCTTGCACCCTGTGCGGCCACACCACTCATGCAGCCCTTGGTACAGCTTTTTGTGCGTGTGTGTGTGTGTGAGATATGTGGGCAGTTTAGGGGTGTGGAATGGTAGAAAGGAATGCATACATCTATGGGGTGTGTCTGTAGGAAGGAAAGGTTTGTGTGTAACAGATAGGTATACATATGTGGGGAGAAGTAGAGGCATGAGGGTGTGTGTAAGGCAGATGAGGCGGAATGTGTTTGTAATAGGATGTGGGATGTGTGTGGGCGGCGATGTGAGGGGGATGAAGCAGAGTATGTGTATGTGGGAGTGTGATGGGGTGTAGAAGGGAAGATAGACTATATGAGAGTATGCATGGAAGATATAAGGAGTAGGAGTGTGTGTGTGTGATGGGCATCAGGGGGTAAATGTGTGGGGTGTTGTGGTGGTGAGGTATGAGTGCTGGTAGTAACAGGAGTGGGTGGATGGTATGAGGGTGTGTGTGTGCACCTGGGGGAATACGACAGGGTTTGTATTGGTGTGAGGGTATGTCTGGGCACAGATTTGAGTATTGATGCATATTCTGTCCTTTTTCTTCTCTCTTATGTTTATGTTTATTGATTTGATTGACCGCCCTTCAAAATAGCAGAGCGGTTTACAATGATAATAAAATATTACAGTAACAGCAAGGCACAAGGCCGGAAAAGTAGAAAGAAAGTTACAATTACTTTGTAGAGAGAAAATGGGAGAGCAGGTTGATATCAAAGGGTATAGGAAAAAAGGTTAGGGGTGAGAGGAGGGAGGGCCAAAGGCAAGGGAGAAAAGGTGAGTCTTTAGATCCAGCTTGAAGGTAGGGTGATGATGTTCCAGGCGGAGGGCGGTGGGAAGGGAGTTCCAGAGGGCAGGGCCTAGAAAAAAAAAAGCTGAGGAACGGGTAGAGTGCAGGTGGGCTAGGGAGGGAGGGGGTAGTGTGAGACGGTTGAGATGAAAGGAACGGGGAGTGTGTCTGGGAGTGTGAAAGTGGATGAGGTCAGCCAGGTATTGAGGAGTGGAGGTGTGAAGTGCTTTATGAACAAGGGTGAGTAGTTTGAACTGAATGCGGAAGGAAATTGGTAACCAGTGAAGGCGGAAAAGAAGGGGGGTGACGTGGTCTCTGGGGGAGGAGTGGGACACGAGTCGAGCGGCTGTATTTTGGATTCGTTGAAGATGTGACAGTTGGAGCTTGGTGAGACCAGTGAAAATGGAATTGGCGAAGTCAATGCGAAAAATAACCAGTGATAGAAGCAGAGTAGTAAGAGCAGAGGGAGAAAGAAAAGGACGAATTGCCCGGATCTGACGGAGGTAGTAGAAAGAGGTTTTGGAGATATGGGAAATGTGGGCTGAAAAGGAAAGGTCAGAATCGAAAAGTACACCAAGATAACGAAAAGTAGGAACAAGAGAGATAGGTGAACCAGAGAAAGAGGGGGCCAGAGAGGGGGGCTGATGACCGTGGGAAAACCAAATAGCAGTAGTTTTGGAGGTGTTGAGATGGAGGCAGTTATTAGTTAACCAGTCGGAGACAGCAGTTAGACACAGGTTTAGGGGGGCAAGATCAGGACAAACAGGGGAGGTGTGATAGAGAAGAAGAATGTCATCTGCATAAAAGAAGGCTTTGATCCCAAACTGTTGTATCAACAAGGTGAGAGAAGTCAGAAAGAGGTTGAAGAGCAAAGGTGCGAGAACGGAGCCCTGTGGGACTCCGCAGGGAAGGGGAAAAGGGTCTGAGGGGGGAACGGACGGAGAGGAGGAAAGGACTGCAGCAGATCTAGAAGAAAGAAAAGAGTGGAACCATCGATATACAGTGCTACAGAGGCCAGCTTCACGTAGACGAGACAGAAGAAGGGAGTGATCAACCAAGTCAAAGGCGGCAGAAAGATCGAGAGCTACCGCCACCGAGATATCACCTCGATCGTGTGCAGTGTGCAGAGAGTTGGTGAAGGCAAGAAGAATAGTTTCTACACTGTGCCCAGGACGGAAGCCAGACTGACGAGGGTGAAGAAAATTAACAGAATCCAAATGGTGAGAAAGCTGTGCGAAGACAATCTTTTCCAGAATTTTTGAAAGAAAGGACAGATTAGAAACTGGGCGGTAGTTGGCAGGGTCCAGGGGATCAAGAGAAGGTTTTTTAAGAATCGGGCGGATAAGTGCGTGCTTCCAGGAGGTGGGGAAAGTGCCTGTGGAAAGACTAGAGTTCAGCATGGCTAGAAGATATGGAAGGAAAGACAGAGAAGTAAGGAGCAACCAGGAGGAAGGGATAGGGTCAAGAGGGCAGAAGGTCTTGTTGGATGAGGAAATGAGGTGGTGAAGCTCAGCTGTGGTAGTTAAGGAGAAGGAGGACCAGGTGTGAGACAGTTGGGAGGTGGGAGGGGGGGAGGCAACAGGGGGCGGGGAGGAGATTGGTGGGGGGAGGGTAGGTAGGGAGGCTCTTAAGGTAGAGACTTTGTTACTGAAGGCGGAAGCAAGAAGGGAAGGGGGGGGAGTGGGATGTGCGGGCACAGCAGAGGAGGTAGGAAGAAGGGAAGTGAGGAATCTAAGGGTAGAGTAGAGATGCCGGGTCCGGTTAGGGCGTTGGCAATGGCAGCAGAAAAGTAAGAGGACTTGGCAAGGTGAACCTCGGATCGATACTGAGAGTGGCGGGCTTTGAAAATAGATAGGGTGGTTGGAGAGGGGGACTTACGCCATAGCCTTTCAGCTCTCCGTAGTTGGGAGCGGAGGAGGAATAGACCAGTATGATACCAGGGCTGGGAAGGGCGGCGTGAGGCTGGGCGTGGGTGAAGAGGAGCAATGCGATCGAGGGCGGCAGAGAGAGAGGAGGACCAGGTAGACGCTTGAGAGTTAGGGGATAAGGAAAGGAAGTCGGAGGGCAGTAAGTCTGTGGCAGGAGGCAACTGCTGGGCAGTGGAAAGAGAGATAGTGCGGGATAGACATGGAGGGAGAGAAGATGAGGGTGGGGGAACTAGAGCTGGGGGCCGCAGGATGAGAGCAAAAGACTGTCAGGCAGAGATGGTCTGTCCAGGGAAGGGGGAAGGAAGTCAGGTTGTCAAGAGAGATGGTGGAAGAGGAAAGGGTCAGGAATAGATCAAGGGTGTGTCCAGCAGAATGAGTGGGGAAAGAAACGTGCTGTCGGAAAGATAGGTCGTGAAGGAGAGCAAGGAAGGCATGTTCCCTGGAGGATGAGGGGGAGTCGAGGTGAAGGTTAAAGTCACCAGCAATGAGGAGGTGAGGAAAAAGTAAGGAGAGGTCTCAGATGGAACGGAGGAGAGAGTCCCAAAGATCGGGGTGCAGGGCAGGGGGTGCGTAGATGAGAAGGATATGTGTTGAGGGGGAAGTATGAAGATGGAGCAGAAGAGCCTCAGGGTAGGAAAGAGAGGGTGAGAAGATCTGAGTGAAGGAGAGAGAAGACCGGAGAATAACGGCCACCCCGCCGCCAGAGCGGCTGGTGCGGGGGACGGAAACTGCAGAAAAACCTACGGGTAGACAACGGGCAAGGAGGGGATCCTCCCCCTCTCTCAGCCAGGTCTCGGTGAGGAGGGCAAGGTCTAGTGATGTCCGAGTGATAAGGTCTTGAATGAGAAGGGATTTTTTTCTGAGGGAGCGGCAGTTGAGAAGGCCAAGCTTCTTCTTTTGTTATCACTTGCTTATGACTCTGGTCAGTCATTTCTACAGTGACTCTGCCCTTGGTCAGGTCAGTACTGTCAGCAGATTCAGGAGCTGTTCTGGGCCACTTATCCTGGAGTTTCTGCAAATTGGGAGGAGGAGCAAGACTTAATTTGCCATCAGGCTGCTACATCATTGATCAGTAGGGCTTGAACTCCTCCCTCAAACACTGAGACTAATGCTTTGATTGCCTCCATCTTCGCATGCGCAAAAACACATGCATTTGGGCAGATGTTTGAAGACACATGGACACAACCCTCAGCAAGAGGCATTCTTGCTTAATACGGAAAGCACCTAAAAATCTGTGGAAATCATTTTATTTCACTTCTTAAATTAAAAAAGAGCAATAAAGGGCTACAATAAAACAAAATAATGTGTAAAAATCTTCAAGATGCAAAACTCTATTTACTGCGGTCTGATGGATATTAAGATGACAAGAACACTAATTGATCTATACACCACATTTACCATAATTCAAGTAATGGAAATCTGATTTGTTTGATGATACTTTGAGATACCTTTGCTGTATTAGTCATATGTGTCTGTGCGATAAGTAGGAGAGATAAGAATGTGCAATGTAAACTAGTGTGAAACCTCTGAGATGTATCACAAAGTACAAGTGGCTTGGATTTGCTGAATTGGCTGGTCTATGAGTCATGTTGAGCACCTGAGTGTGTTTTTTCTGTGATCCAGTAGAGACAAATGAATTCCGCCTCTCCATCAGTCAGCATTATTTTGTATTTCTTTAAATACAAGATCTGCTGAGATGTATGTGTTGCTGTGTTATAGAAATTACAAAACCTGCACAGAGTCAAGCTAAGGGCTCAGGGATACATTTTTAGAAAGTTGTTCAGTGGCCAGATAGCTGGCTATTTATTTATTATTTAACAGTTTTTTTTATAGTTGTATCATTTCAGTCAAAGCGGGTTACATTGTAACTTAAACTTGGTAATGTACATTAAAGGGGGCATTGATAACTTGGATTTTACTGAGGCAATAGAGGGTTAAGTGACTTGCCCAAGGCCAATGCTAGTGGGAATTGAACCCTTGTCTCTTGGTTCCCAACCAGTGCTTTAAACATTAGGCTACTCCTTGACTCCAGATTTTAGCAGATTAAATTTAGTCAAAAAAATGTCAGCCATTACCTAGTAGCTACATAATTCACCTAACTTTAACTAGTTTGCCCAATGAGCAGATTACTGAAAACATTACCTATCCTGAAACACTATGAGGAGCTGCTGATCCTGATTCCTGACCCACTGATACTTCAAATTCCACCCTCCCCTCCTGGCTGAGTGCATTCAATGTCCAGAGGAATGGAGGATGGCCACAGCCATATCAGTAAATTCTTTAAAAGCACAAATTTTATTGAAAAGACTCGACTTGGCCAAGTTTCAGCATCAAAGCCTGAGTCAGGGGGTCTATCAAAATGTGAATAAATTCCAGCTTTCTCGCAGTGCAAACTACATAGTAACATAGTATATGAAAGCAGATAAAGATCAGTATGGTCCATCTAGTCTGCCCAGCAAGGCGCTCCGTGCAGGTCACTCCTCCCCATGCCTTTGTTTAGGGGTGTACCCACTGCTCCGTGTGGGTCACCCTAGTTGTTTAGATATAAGTTATGCTTATTTTGATTTTATCCTGTTCTATATAAAGGGATCCACTGTGTTTGTCCTATGCCATTTTGAATTCTGTCACTGTGCTTGCCCCCACCACTTCCATCGGGAAGGCATTCCAAGCATCCACCACCCTTTCAGTGAAAAAGTATTTCCTGACATCGCCTTTCAGTTTACCCCCTTGCAGCTTCATGTTATGCCCTCTAGTTTTACAGCTTCCCCGTCTTTGGAAGAGGTTTGTTTGTCCATTAATACTCTAAGATGAAAAAGATGTAAAGAGTGTGACGATGTAAAGGTCTGAATCTCCCCTGTCCCTCCTCTCCTCAGAGTATACATATTTCTGCTTATTTTCCTTGATATTTCCTCAGCATTCGGGCACCACGAAATACATGAAGCATCGACCGCAGACGTACTTGTCTCGCGGAACCAGTTCCACGGCTCTCAGCTGCAGGAGACAAGTCAAGGTCTCTTTGACTGCTGCCGACACCGCTGTGATCAAAGGAGCTTGTTCTTGCTCTGGCAGCGGGTATAGGCGCGTCATGGATGGCACTCCTTTAAAGCCAACCTCCGGCAGATCCCACTCATCCTGGATCATCTGTCCTACTCCTCCATGTACTGGTAAGACTTTCTGTGATTTCCGTACCGCCTGGAACAGTCGATCCTACAGCGACTCTTCCTCTGCTGGGAGGTTAGCAGGCATATTCAGGGCCTTGAGGGTCTCCAAGGTACACATAGAATGTGAGCCCTTTGTGGATGAGGAATTGTATCAGTACCCGCTTGTAGTGATTGTAAAACGCCCTAATGGCCTTCGGCCTGGGCAGTAGATTGAGAAATTGCATAAACATAAGCATAAAGATGAGCACTGGTAGCTCCTCCCAGCGGAAAACCCAAACAATCCACGCCTGATCCTCCTGTTCTAGGCTCTCTCCTTATTCTAACTCCTCCTGCAGATCTAGCTCCGAGTTAAGGTCTTCCCCATCTAGCCCCTCCGACAACGGCAATTGCTGCCACTCCTCTAAGCCTCTAGCCCGCTTAGAAGCCACTGCTCCTGACTCGTGCTCTTTTGCGTCTGACATCCTCTTAGCCCTGTGTTCTGAGGCTGAGAAGCCACTTGGTAGGCAAAACGCCTTCTGCAAAAGTAAGAAAAAATCCGGTGAGAACTCCCCCAAGAGCCCTACTGCTCCCTGGGCTCAAGGGGTGGATGGTCCGGGCATCATGCAGGGACCGGGGGCCGGATCCGTTGAAGGTAACATGGCGTCGTCTGCCCCCAGAGTCTCTTGCAACCGGGAGGGACTCTTCTGCCTGATCTCATCCTGCAGGTCCTGCTCCCATGACAACCTTTTGCGTGAAGTTTAGGCAGACACCTGCCTCCGAGACCACACCACATCAGGGACTACATATCTTGAGGATTTTTAGATTGCGCTGCAGTGTTGTATCTTAAAGATATTAAATGGACCTTGCCCTGATCTAATCAAACTGACACGTTCTCCGAGTAAAGTTTACGTTTTTCTTTTAATACTACAAATGGCTATAAGGGAGATCAGCTTTCCCTTACAAGCAATATTACAGATTTAATAGGTACATAATCTGGGCTAAGCGACAAGAGATGATCATGTCAGGTTACTCACTGACCATAGGCAGATGGAAGGATTTCATTTGTGTCCAATCCAATGACTATCTTTCAAAATTACATACTTTTCTTGTATGCAGGTACTTCCTGTTTTCCAGAGCTGTAGCTGCTACAAACCTATATGCAGCTCCTCTTTTTAATTTTTTTTTTTAACACCTATCTTTATTTCTGTCTCTGACGTTTTATCAGACCCTTCTCAGGAAAAAGCAACAATGTTTTAACCAAGCGCCAGTTACATCACATGACCCAGCACAACAGCCCTCTGAAAATCCACCCAGCAACAACAATGGCCTATCTAATTAGGCCTTTCCCACATGTCTGCATCAAGTCATTGTGCACTGAATCAGTTTTGAGCTATATAACACAAGGAATGCTTAAGGATTAAGTGGGGTTCACGCCCCTTGATACCATCCTATACCAGGCACTGCGGTCTGGCCAGCATGTTGGGAAGGGCTGGGGGCACTCCCCAGGAATGCCCTCAATTTGTATCTGGGTAGGTAAAAGGATCCCCAGCACAGTGCACCTCCACAGGCTCAGGCACAGAGCACTAGAGTACTTGAATTAAAATAAAATAAAACCAAACCAAAATCTAATTAATAGAAACTGAAATTAAAAAAGAACTGCAAATGGCTCCTAGAAAGAGGCTGCTCTGTCCTGCTATATTCTCCGGTGGCTGCCTCTCCCAGGCACCCAAAACACAGCAGGGGGTTAAACACATGCCAGGCCTGAATAAGGAGAAATTGTGCCTAAATGCAGCAGGGGGAGTTTCCCACACTGCTGCAGGCTCCCAAACATGTGGCTGCAGGCCACTCTCTGTCTTCTCATGTTCTGGCGGTGTCTAGGGGTTCCTGCTGTCCTCCCCCCTGCCACTTACCTTGGAGCCTCTTTGCCGCATGGGTTTTCCACCTCTCGCGCTCAGCCTTCCTTCACGGCGCTGAGGAGAGTGACTCAGGGCTGCCAACTTTCATTCCTGTCAACCAACTGCAGTCCCTGCAGCAGCTCCTCACCCGATAACGGGTTCGGGAGCAGCCAGAAGACTGAGGAAGGTCCCTACAGAATTCCCCCCCCCCCCCAAAATCCTGGGAGGAGAGGGGGAAGAAGGAATATCCTTCCTTCAGCCCTGTTTTCCCCCAGATTTTCTCTGTTCCTTCTGATTTTTTTTAACACTTCTGCCTTTAAAAACAAAGAAACCTGCACCTTAACAGGGGAAATAAAAGCAAACTCTAACTAAACCTATCTCCTTAGTTGTCTCTTCAGTGAGTCCAGCACCCTGGCTCACAAACTCCTCCATCTGCTTGGAGACTAAGCTTACTGGGGCTTGGGGGCGGTGCCAGCTGCATATGTACACTAGTGTCATCAAAAAGATGTCACGCTCAGTCTCCAAGCTTCTGGAGGAGGTGCACTACTCAGAGGTGCGGGACTGGACTGGAGGGATGATAAGGAACTGCTCTTAGAGGCAACTTCCTCACTTGAGCTTGACTGGGGAGGCACCCATTGGATCACCCTTAAAACCAGTGCCCTCCTTGGATGTCAAGGAGAAGGAAGGGTGTCTGTTCAGTTCCCTAGCCTTATCATGTTAAGGCCGGTTGAACAGCCAGAATTGTTGGACCAACACTCTGGAGGAATCTGTTGCACAGCCTCAGTACCCCGTTTCCCTTCTTCCTACCCCTCTCCCCCGAAGATGGCATGAAGATTCAAGAGGTATGTAGCTACAGGCCTTGGTAGCAGGAGCATAGCATTGAGCCCAGCACCTTTCTTGCTTGGGCTCCCCAGGGATGAGTACCAGATTTAAGTTCCTGTTTCTGTGGCAAATTTCTTCTGTGCTTCTTCAATATCGTTTGTGGAGGCCCCCAAATTCTGCTGTTTAGAGGGGCAATTGTCAAGTCAGAAATTGTTTCTCGCAGTCTTTTTCCCACTGGTTCCCGCATCATGTATGCCTTGTAGCGCTATACAAATGATAAGTAGTAGTAATAGTACTGGCACCTGTTGGTACGCACGGTATCCATATGCTTTCATCATGTGCCGTAAGCACATGCTTCGGATAGCTATCTCTGCAGCACACGGTAGCTCTATACATCTGGTGTGCATACTAAAAGTGCCACTTACCTCAGAGCAGTTTTTTGGATGAAAGATTTGCTTCAGGATGCTGCTTTGCTTGGCATAGGCACTTGACTTCTGCAACTTGGCATGAAAGCTTCAGCTCGCCTCTTGTTCGTATCTTTACAGTTGCTGGACATGGACTTTTCTTTTATCTCTTCAATTCTGCAGGTAGCAATGGGCTTGGCTGGAGAGACAGGGTCCAGGCTCTGGATTCCTCCGTCAGTTCCTTGGAGCTTGGCCCACCAGAATCTTCCCAGTAGGATTCCCCAGTGACTGGCCTGCCTCCCACAATGGGGATGGGCAAGGCAGCTGAACAGTTGCCAGCCTCTACATAAGAACATAAGATATGCCATACTGGGTCAGACCCAGGGTCCATCAAGCCCAGTATCTTGTTTCCAACAGTGGCCATTCCAGGTTGCAAGTACCTGTCAGGTTCTCAAGGTATACACACTGCATGCTGCTTGTCCCAGGGGTAAGCAGTGGCTTTCCCCAGTCCTCTTTAATAACGGCTGATGGACTTTTCCCCCAAGAACTTGTCCAAACCTGTTTTGAACCCAGCTACACTAACATCTTTCACTACATATCGAGTAATGAATTCCAGAGTTTGATCACACGTTAAGTGAAAAAATATTTTCTCCGATTAGTCTTACATATGCCACATTGTTGCTTCATTGCGTATCTCCTAGTCTTTCTACTTTTTGAAGGAGTAAACAACAGATCTACGTTTACTCATTTCACTCCATTCATTATTTTATAGACCTCTATCATTTCCCCTCAGCCATCTCTTTTCCAAGTTGAAGAGCCCTAACCTTTTAAGTCTTTCTTCATAGGGATTATCCTTCTATCCCCTTTACCATTTTTGTCACTCTTCTGTGTACCTTTTCCAATTCTGCTGTATCCTTTTTAAGATATGGTGAACAGAAATGCACACAATATTCAAGGTGTGGTCACACCATGGAGCGATACAGAGGCATTATAATATCCTTGGTTTTATTTTTTATTCCTTTCCTTATCATTCCTAGCATTATATTTGCTTTCTTGGCTGTGGCTGTACACTGGGCAGAGGGTTTCAACATACTATCCACGATGATAACCAGATCCTTTTCCTGACTGGTGATTCTTAATGTGGAACCTTGCATTGTGTTACCATAGTTTGGGTTGTTCTTCCCTAAGTGCATAACTTTGCACTTGTCCACATTAAATTTCATCTGCCATTTGGACACCCAGTTTCCCAATTTTTCAAGGTCCTCTTGAAATTTTTCACAATCCTCTTGCATTTTAAGAACTCTAAATAATTTTGTGTCATCTGCAAATTTGTTCACTTCACTCATTATTCCCATTTCTAGGTCATTTATAAATATGTTAAAAAGCATCGTGTCCAGCACAGATCCCTGGGGTACTCCACTATTCACCTTTCTCCACTGAGGACATTGTTCATTTAGCCTATAGTCTATTTTCTTTCTTTTAATCAGTTCCTAATCCACCATAGTACACTGCCTCCTATCCCATGACTTTTTCATTTCCACAAGAGTTTCTCATGAAAGACCTTGTCAAAGGCTTTCTGAAAATCCAGATACACTATATCAACCGGCTCACCTTTATTTACACCTTCGAAAAAAATATAATAGATTAGCGAGACAAGACTTTCCTTGGCTAAATCCATGTTGGTTTTCTTCCATTAAGCCATGATTATCTAGATGTTCAGTAATTTTGTTCTTTATAATGGTTTCTACCATTTTGCTGGGTACCGATATCAAGCTCACCGGTCTGTAGTTTCCCAGATCACCCCTGGAACTCTTTTCAAAATATTGATGCTATATCAGCCACTCTCCAATCATCGAGCATTATAGATGATTTTAAGAATAGTTCACAAATTACTAAAAATAGGTCTGCAATCTCATATTTCAGTTCTTTCAGCACCCTAGGATATATGCCATCTGGTCCATGTGATCTGCTGCTCTTTAGCTTATCAAATAGCTGTATTACATCTTCCCGATTCATCAAGATTTCTTTCAATTCCTCCAATACATCACCTTTATATATCATTTCTGGTATGGCTAAGTTTCAAACAAAACAAATCCCACCCCGTTAGTACTTAAACCTATCAAACAAAAAAACCCCAAGTCACATACACATAAATAATAACTCTAACAATCAACTAAAGTAAATTATCAAAGTCAAACCTTAAAACTCCTAAACACTAAGCAACTTCATCGGTTTGCCTGAACAGCCACCTTAATTCAAAATATATGACTAACTTTTAAAAAAATTTAAAAATCTTTTTAAACGGAGAGAAAAAGGCCTCAGTAGTTCAATCATATTTCCTCTATACAGCAGAAACCTGCCTCACTGCACCATTTTTAAATCTTCAAACAGCCAGATGTGCCTTGTTAACAGAGCCTCCACAACAACCACCACCCTTGGACAGGTCACCCTCGGAGCTTTTTCTGCATTCTCTATTCCTTCTAAGAAAGGAATTGAAGACACTATTACAACACTCAACATCACTACATCCCAGTCAGATCCATGCCCTGCCTTCTGGATCAAGGAACTCCGCAGTCACCTCAGCCCTGTAATTGCCTCCATAATGAACCTTTCCTTCTCAACAGGATCATTCCCTTCAGCCCTTAAACATACTTCTATTAGACCACTGTTGAAAAATTGCAAACTCGACCCCCTAAAGGTTGAGTCCTATAGACCTATCTCTAGTATTCCTCTACTTGCTAAGATCATCGAAAAAGAGGTCCAACGACAGTTACAGGACCATATTGACACTGCTGCTCCATTAGACCCCTGCCAACATGGCTTCAGGGAATATCATGGAGTCGAAACTCTCCTCACAATTCTCTTCAGCAAGATAATCACTGGCATAGATAACATCCGTCAAGGATTTGCCCTCATCTTTCTGGACATCGCAGCAGCGTTTGATTCAGTGAATCACGATATCCTTTTAATGAGGCTAACAGAGAAGGGCATCACTGGAACAGCGCTTGAATGGTGCAGGTCCTACTTATCCGGAAGATGGCAGCATGTCCGCTCAGGGGGCAGAACTTCAGAACCCTTCCACCTAGATCAGGGAGTCCCTCAAGGTTCTTCACTCTCTGCACTT
The DNA here is from genome assembly GCA_033557465.1 of Ichthyophis bannanicus. Classification (NCBI taxonomy): domain Eukaryota; kingdom Metazoa; phylum Chordata; class Amphibia; order Gymnophiona; family Ichthyophiidae; genus Ichthyophis; species Ichthyophis bannanicus. The sequence continues at coordinate 924,081,211 of CM066033.1, forward strand.
ATATTCAACGTATACATGCAACCGATATGTAAGATCATACGGTCATTTAATGTCGACTGCATGCTTTATGCAGATGATGTCCTACTTTATACCCCCATCTCAACTGACCATTTGGATCTTTCCCCTCTAATAAACTGTTTCAACGCAGTTTCTGACTGGTTGCTCTCCCAAAACCTCCGTATACAACATAAGAAAACAGAAGTCCTCTTTATCTCAAGGAATCACAATTTCATCCCACCTCAATCTATAAGAACTAATGATGCTGAACCGCAAACCAAACCCTCAATACGCTACTTAGGAGTCACTCTGGATCAACATCTGGATATGAAGTCCCACATTGGAAACACAGTCAGAACAATATATTACAAGATCCGATCCCTGAGACACCTACGCTCCATTCTAGAACCAAAAGATTTCAGGACTATCTACCAGGCACTTATAATACCCCACTTTGATTACGCCAATGTCATTCTTCAAGGTCTCCCTCAATCTACCTTAAACCCTTTACAGCTGGCTATGAATGCTGCAGCAAGGGTACTCCAGGGGGCCACCAGGACTGACCATGTTACTCCTTTGCTGATTAAATTACATTGGCTACCCATTCATGCCAGAATTATCTTCAAAACTCTACTCCTTACGTTCAAAGCTCTCAACAAGCTTTCCGCTCCTTCCTTATCTGACCTTATTAATACTACCACACCAAACAGAGCAAGAAGATCCTCAGCCATCAACTCCTTAAAACTCCCAAAGGCCCTTACAAGCTGCTCTTCTTCCACAGCCAAGAGAGCCTTTATCCTCTGTGCCCCTAGGTGCTGGAATACACTACCTCCTGGCATTCGGGCTATCACTAGTTTATCACAATTCAGGAAAGCTCTCAAATTCCATCTCTTTAATAAACATCTTATTGAGACATCGATACTCATTGACATTAGTGATCCCACCCAGATACCCAGCTTCGTGGTTTCTCAACAACAGACATGTGATGAATCGCTTTGATTATTGAATATTTTCTTAGCACCTGTTCCTATTAACCTGTATTCATTCAGTAGTATTACATCTGTAAATAGACTGTAAATAGTTTCCCTTGTTATCCAAGTTCCTTCCCTTGTTATCTGTAAACTCATGCTTGTTATTGTACTGAGACCTTTGTTCTGTGTAAACCGCGCTGATGCTGAATAGTACGGTATATAAGAGAATGTAAATAAAATAAATAATAAAATAAATAAAATAAATCAAGGAAAAGTAGGCAGAGCCACACTTTTTTTTTAATCAGCAAACTTTCAGAGCATAAATACAGTTTATCGAAACAACGGAAAGAAGCACCACAGGTTGAACACTGTAGTCAGCATATGCATGCGTTCACAGATCTGCATTGCTTGGCAACTGATCAAGTTCCATGCTTTTTGGCAAGTGGTGTTTGTGAGAAAATTCTGCTTCTGCATGAGCAGTGGTGGATTTTTCTTTTAAATGCTATGAAACCTGTTGGTTTAAATAACAAAATATATTGGAGCATCTTTTAGATTTTATTTTTATAATGCACTGCTTTTGGGGTGGTCCTTTTTTCTTTTTCTTCTTTCTTTGGATTAAAAAAAAACATTGTGTGGTTCCGCCTATTTTTCCTTGATTGGTTCTTTGAAGATTTAAAAATGGTGGCAGTGAGGCAGTTTCTTGCTGCTGGAGTGAATACTGAGAACAAACATTTTGTGAGAATAGCCCCTGTTGAAGCTGGGAATGACGAAGCAAAGATTTTTGTTGGGTGACTGTGGGTGATCGTTCTGCCTGTTGCAAGCTAAGTAATTTTGAGCAATTGTTTGTGGCCATTTGTTGCCCCCTCCAGTTAAGTTTGCTATTTTCTGCTGCAGGAGAATTGATACCGAGTAGTGGTGAAATGATGGTGTTCACTCTTTTTTGTGGAAACGCTTTATTTTGATGCAGTTTACTTATTTTATTGAAAAAAATGGATAATTTTGTCTCCAAATTGAATAAGAAATTATATCAGAGTGTTTTTCTGGCTGGTGATGGTGAACAGAAGTATCCCCTTTGAGCAGGTTTCTACCGTATAGAGGGAATATGATAGAACTACTGAGGCCTTTTCTCTCCATTTAAATTTTTTTTTTTTTAATTTTGAAAAAGTTTGTGATATATTTTGAATTAAGGTGGCTGTTCAGGCAGACCAATGAAGTTGCTTACAGGCTTATTCCATCCCAGACGTACAGCCCCTCTATATGCCCGGTTTGAAATGGACGTACAGAGGGGTCGCGATTCTGATACTGCACGGCATGTCCAGCCCCGCAGGACCAGAATCGCAAACAACCCTCTACATGCAGGCCGGGACTGCGATTCAGCCCGGCCTGCACGTACAGGAAAAACCCAACTAACTCAGTCAAAGCTTTACAAGGGAGCCATGGCGCCATGGTGTCCGGTTGCCATGGCACGACAGCTCCATTGTAAAAGCCGTGATCCTGGCTGCTGGCTTAACAGAGGCTTTCCCCGCAGCTCGACCCCCTATCTGGCCTCCTAAGGCCAGGATCGGCCTGCGGGGAATGTCCTCGGGTCCCCCTGCCTCATCCGCACCCCGGGCCTGCCGAAAAAAAAAAGTCCAGGGAAGTTATTCCACCCTGCACAAGTCACCAGCCCTGGACATACAGGGCCGACATTAGAATCGGCCCTGTATGTCCAGGGTCAGCGACCGCCCACCACACACCTTAACTCTGCTCCTTCCCTACCCCCATCTAACTTCCCCATACAACCGATGGGGAAGTTAGACGCCGGCGGGGAGGGCACGAATAGTGGGGATGGACATCTCGTTGGGACGTCCATCCCCTCTATTTGTGGGACAGAATCAGGCCCTCAGTGTTTAAAAGTATTAGGTTTGACCTTGATAATTTACTTTAGTTGATTGTTAGAGTTATAATTTATATGTATGTGACCTGGGTTTTTTTGATTGATCGGTAACTTTCATACATCTTCTTCAGTAAAGACTGAAGCAAAGAATTCATTCAGTCTCTCTGCTATGGCCTTGTCCTCTCTTAGTGCCTCTTTTATTTATTTAAACTTTTTTCTATACTGCTTTTCTACAGTTCAAAGCGGTTCATAATTAACAAATGTGTAATAGGGTCCTGTTCAGCATACTGTTTTACATGAAACAGGAACAGTAAAAAACGATACAACATAGTTTAACAGCTTAACATTAACTATTTACAGTTATGGTTCTGCTGATTAGATTGGTTAACTATGTATAGATAAAGGAGTATTTGTCTATTGTGTCTTTAGAGTGCATTTTAAGATAGGTGGGTTTCCGAGTACATGTCTGTGCTGTATTCATTCAGAAAGAGGTATGTTTTAAACCTCTTTCTGAATTCTGATAAGTCTGTAATTTCTCTTAGTGCTGGTGGAAGGGAGTTCAATAATGTGGGGGCAAATAAGGAAAAGACTCAGTTGCAGGTGGACTGCTTGCTCCTGATCTGCTGGGTAGGGATCTGTAGGAGTTTAAGAGTGGAGGTTCTCCTGGACTGCTCGGTTTTGGATTTGACAGAGAGGCAGAAGCAGCTTGCAGATTCGGTCTGTAGGATTTTAAATGTTATGGTGAGGGCTTTGAACTTAATTCTGGCAGTCATGGGAAGCCAGTGGAGCTGTATAAGCAATGGGGTGGTCTCAACGAGGGGCTTCGGTAATTATCCATGCAGCCATGTTCTGTGCCAATTGCAATCTGCGGAGGGTGTGTTTGGGGAGGCCTTGATAAATGATGTTGCAATAGTCCAGAAGAGGTGTAACTAGAGCCTGGCAGATGGTATGGAATAGGTCTGTAGAGAGAAGGGGGTGGAGGTTTTTCAGGGTTTTTAGTTTTTAGTAGACAGTGGATGCTGTTTGCCTTATATGTGCTTGAAATGTTAGTTGCTGGTCGAGTGTTATGCCAAGGTATTTGATCTCAGTTTTTACTCTGATTTCTGCGTCATCTCGTCTCAATGTTTGTGGAGGGCAGAATGCTGGGTCGGTAGTTACGTATAACGCTTCTGTCTTCTCATTGCTGATGTGTAAATTGTGTTGGGTGAGCCATTCCTTTGTATCTCTGAAACAGTTTTGGAGGCTGGTGAGGTCAGGGGAGAGGAGGTTAATGGATGTAAAGATCATTATATCTTCAGCATAAATTTGATATTGAATGTGGTTGTTGAAGATCTGCAGACTGGCTGTATAAATATATTAAAGAGGAGGGCTGAGAGATGTGAGCCTTGGGGAACTCCTGTTGAGTGAATAGAGTTGAAGTCTTTCTGTTGATTCTGACTTGCTGCTTTCGAGATTCTAGGTAAGATTGGAACCGGGTGAGAGTGATCCCTTAGAGACCGATTTCTGAGAGCCTTTGAAGTAGCAGGTAGTGAGGGATGGAGTCAAAGGCAGAGGCAATGTCTAGGAATAGGAGAAGGAAAACATTTTTCTCCAGGACCAAGCAGGAAGTCAGTCCTCACATATGGGTGACGTCGGCGCCGATGGAGCCCTCGCGGAGCAATTTTCCCCAGCTTTCAAAGAAAGCCTTTGGGAATTGCAGCGCGCATGCGCGGTCGCCTTCCCGCCCAAGGGTGCCATCTTAGCCAGTCTTCTTTTTTCCGCGGAGCCCTACAGACGTACCCGTCTTGTCCCCGCGAAAAAGTTGATTTTATTCGTAATATTCTTTTTTCCTTCGGTTCGACGCCGGTTTTCTTCCCGCCCGGACTCGCGACGCCGGTCACGAGTCCTCTTCTTCTTTTTCGGTTTTTCTGATTTAGTCAGTTTCGTTTTCGGTTTTTTCACTGGCAGCCCGGTCTTTTGACCTCGCAGGGGCCCTTTTTCCCCCGATGGCTGCCAGTGGTTTCAAGCGGTGTGGTCAGTGTGACCGAAATATGTCACTAACTGACACACACGATAATTGCCTCCGCTGCCTGGGCCCGGATCATGAAGAAATGATCTGTGGGGCCTGTGACAAAATGTCCTCCAAAGCGTTGAGAAGTCGGCGGCATCAGCGGGATAGGATCTTCGCTGACCCCAGCCGTACCCGGACCTCGTCGGAGGCCTCGGCGTCCAGAGGTTCCAGCTCGGACCGTCGCCGGAGTTCCTCCGACAGGGGTTCTCCCTCCGGGGACCATCGTCGGAAGGTGAAACCCGCGAGGGCGGCGTCGGTGGACGCTCCTGGCTCCGCGAGGGCCAGGTCGCATAGCCCCGATAGCCGTCCCGGGTCCTTGGAGAAGGAGCACCTCTCGAAGCGACCTCGCATGGAGTCGGAGCTGCCTGCTCGGGTAAGTCCTGTGGTCCTCCTGGACTCGCCTCCGAGACCGCCGACGTTGGGCCCGACGCCGTCGGGGCCCGAGTCGGGGGCTGCTGGGTCACCTGAGGTCGGACTCAGGTTGACGGCCTTGGAGAGCAGACTATCTGCCTTCATGGACCAGCAGCGGGCACTGCTCGCTAGCCTTGCTGGCGCCGCTGCCCCGACCGCCGGGACGTCGACGTCTAAGTCGACCCCGGAGACCGAGCCGATCCTTGAGTCCATGCGAACTCGAGTCGATCCTCGGTCGAGGTCACCCTCGGCCTCCCGTTCGGGACCGAGGTCGCCGACGCCGACTCCCTCGGCGTCGGGGCGGCGGGCGCCGCAGCCTGCCCGGGCCGACCCCACCGATTCCTCCTCGGAGTCGGTCTGGGAGTCTGAAGAGGAAGAGTCACCTGATTCTTTTCGGACTCGGTGTGTCCCCTCGGACTCGCCTGAGTCCGAACCTCGGAAGCAGTCCCCTCCGGAGGATGCCCGGTTCTCGGACTTCGTCAGGGATATGGCCAAGGCTTTGGCCTTCCCGGCGGACCCCGAGGAGGAGCCTCGAGCCGAAGAGCTCGACGCCCTCCAGTATGACTCTCCCGCCAGGGAACACTTTACTGTACCGGTTCCTCCCATGCTGGAACGACTACTCTTCCGCATGTGGGAGAGTCCGGCCTCCTCGCAGGTCCTGAGCAAGCGGGTCGATTCTATCTATCGAGTCCGCAAGAGCCCTGGCTTCCAAAAGGCACAGCTACCACACCATTCCATGGTAGTGGAATCGGCCATGCATCGTCTTAAGAGCCAGAAGATGCACTCCTCGGTGCCTCCTGGCAGGGAGGCCCGTAACCTGGATGGCCTTGGTAAGAAGTGTTTCCAGGGCTCTATGCTTGCGTGTCGTGTCCAGACCTACCAGCTATACATGGGCATGTATCTTCGAGACCTGGCTAAAGAGCTAGCCGGATTCTCCGCTGGATTGTCCGAGGAACCTTTGCGGAGGTTCCTAGCCTTGTCCACTGGCATTCGGGAATGCTCAAAATTCATATCCCGAGCAGCCTATGATGGCTTTGAAGCATCGGCTCGAGTGGCCGCAGCCGGCATCGGTGCCCGCCGACAGGCTTGGCTTCAGTCGTCTGACCTTGAGCCCTGGGTGCAGGACAAGTTGGTCGATGTCCCCTGCCGAGGTGAAAACCTCTTTGGCAAACCTATGGCAGAAAAGGCTGCACAGATCGAGACGGAGACTCTCACCAGGACTAGGCTTTCTAGGAAGACCTCCGCCCCTTCCCAGAAAAAGAAGGGCTCGGGAAAGAAGTCCTTTTACCCGAGAAAGGCGGCTGCCTATAAACACTACCCCCAATATCAGGCCCCCGCAGCTCCCCAACAGGGCCAGCAGGCCAAGGGACGGGGTAACGGGTCCCGTAGGCAGCAAGCCCCCAAGCCTGCACCACCAGCCCCTGCTCAGCAGGGTGGGGGCTCTTGACTCCTTCAGCATAGCCTCTCCCCCTCCGCTGGCTCCTCCCAGCACCGGAGGCCGGCTGGTTCACTTCGCCCACAGCTGGTCCAGCATCACTTCAGATGCCTGGGTGCTTCAAGTCGTAAGAGAAGGCTATCTTCTCCACTTCCACCAGGTGCCTCCCTCCTATTTCCCGGGAGAACCTCCACGACTCCCTCTGCACAGGGACTTACTCCTTCAGGAGTTAGCAGGTCTTCTACAGGAACAGGCGGTGGAACCGGTGCCCCACCACCTGAGAGGTCAAGGCTTTTATTCCAGGTATTTTCTAGTACCAAAAAGGACAGGAGGCCTCAGACCCATCCTGGACTTGCGCAACCTCAACAAGTTCCTCGTGCGGGAAAAGTTCAAAATGCTTACCCTTGGAATCCTTCTGCCCTACCTCCAGCAGGGAGATTGGCTATGCTCCTTGGATCTAAAGGATGCCTACACGCACATCCTCATCCACCCAAGCCACCGCCAATACCTAAGGTTTGTGGTGGCAGGAAATCATTACCAGTACAGAGTACTGCCCTTTGGCCTGTCCTCCGCACCGCGAGTCTTCACAAAATGTCTCGCGGTGGTGGCGGCCCATCTCCGGCTTCACGGCCTCTATGTCTTTCCGTACCTCGACGACTGGCTCATCAGAGCAGCGTCCGCTCCGGAGGTCACCAACGCCACACGCCGCACGGTGACTCTTCTGCAGAACTTGGGCTTTGTCATAAACTTTGCAAAGTCCACTTTGCTCCCCTCACAGGATCTCGAGTTCATCGGCGCAAGGCTGCACACTCCTCAGGCACGAGCTTTCCTGCCGCTCGACAGGGCTCAACGGCTCATGGACTTAGCCGACCGTTTTCGCAGCCAGCCCCTGGTCTCCGCCAGGCGCTTCCTGAGACTACTCGGCCATATGGCTTCCACCGTCCATGTGACCCCCAATGCCCGCCTGAATATGCGGCCTGCTCAATGGTGTCTTCGCAAGCAGTGGCAACAAGCCACAGGCGGCCTAGCAGACCTAGTGCGCGTCTCCGAGCCGCTGGCCTCGTCTCTCCAGTGGTGGCTTCATCGGCCGAACCTGGTACTCGGCATGCCTTTTCAGTCACCTCAGCCGACCCAGGAGCTGACGACAGATGCGTCCCTCCTGGGTTGGGGAGCACATTGCCAAGGGGCACGTACTCAGGGCCTCTGGACCACGTGGGAGTCTGCTCAGCAGATCAACTTCCTGGAGCTCAGAGCGATCCGCCTGGCTCTCAAGGCTTTCTCCCACCTGACCTCTCACCAGTCCGTCCTTGTCCAGACGGACAATCAAGTGGCCATGTTCTACGTGAACAAACAGGGGGGCACGGGCTCCTTCCTTCTCTGTCGGGAAGCACAGAAGCTCTGCTCTTGGGCCGTCAGTCACGGCGTCCTTCTCAAGGCAGTTTATCTCCCAGGCCGGGAAAATTGCCTGGCGGACAAACTCAGCAGGATCCTCCAGCCGCACGAGTGGCGCCTGGATCCCTTGGTAGTTCAGAAGCTCTTTCTAAAGTGGGGCCTCCCCACGATGGATCTCTTTGCCAGCCCTCTCAACCGGCAACTTCCTCGCTTCTGCTCTCGTCAGCCACACCCCCTTCGAGTTGTGGCAGACGCTTTTCTACTCTCATGGTCGGAGAGCCTTCTGTATGCTTTTCCTCCCACCCGCTAGTCTCTCGAACTCTTTTCAAGGTTCTCCGAGACAAAGCTTCCATGATCCTGGTGGCCCCTCGCTGGCCCAGACAGCCGTGGTTTCCACTCCTGCTGCAATTAGCGGTAGAGGATCCATTCCCTCTGGGGTTACAACCGGATCTCCTCACTCAGGATCAGGGGTCTCTGCTACACCCCAACCTCAGATCTCTCAATCTAATGGCCTGGCTGCTGAGAGGGTAGTCCTTGCTCCCCTTCTCCTGCCGGCAGAGGTGGAAGAGGTCGTCCTAGCTTCTCGGCGACCTTCTACCCGCAAATGCTACGCCCTTAAATGGCGTCGCTTCTCCGTTTGGTGTACCCAACAGTCTCAGGATCCCTTCTCCTGCCCGGTGTCGGTGATCTTGCAGTACTTGCTATACCTCTCTAATCTGGGACTTAAGTCCAACTCCGTCAAAGTTCACCTCAGTGCTCTTTCAGCACATCATGTGCCGGTGGACGGCAGACCTCTTTCCAGCGACCCTCTTGTAGCGAGGTTTCTCCGAGGTCTCCTTCTACTTAAACCACCTCTGCGCCCGCCAGCGCCTGACTGGGATCTGAATGTGGTTTTGCAGCGGATCACCTGTCCGCCTTTTGAACCTATGGCTACCTGTTCTCTCCGTTTTCTTTCTTGGAAAACATTGTTCTTGATAGCCCTCACTTCCGCTAGACGCGTAAGTGAATTGCAGGCCCTCGTGTCTGATCCCCCTTACACTCGGTTCTACAAAAATAGGGTAGTCCTACGGACTCACCCAAAATTTCTTCCAAAAGTGGTCTCCCCTTTTCACATCAATCAGGAGGTGGTACTTCCGACCTTCTTTCCCAGACCACACTCCAGCCGAGCTGAAATGGTCCTCCATACCCTGGACTGTAGAAGGGCATTGAACTTCTACCTTGACCGTACGCGGGAGCACCGTAAAGCTGCGCAGCTTTTTGTGTCTTTTGATCCCAATAAATTGGGACTCCCGGTCTCCAAGCGTACTCTGTCCATCTGGGTTGCGGACTGTATCACTTGGGCTTATGGGGCAGCCGGACTCTCCTTGGAAGGTCGAGTCACGGCTCATTGCGTTCGGGCAAAGGCTACGTCAGTGGCTTACCTCCGCTCTGTTCCGCTGGCAGACATCTGCCGGGCCGCTACTTGGTCTTCGAGCCAGACTTTTGCGGTCCATTACTGTCTCGAGAGGGAGTCCCGCAGGGACAGTGCTTTCGGACAGGCAGTCCTTCGTAATCTCTTTGGGTTTGAGCAACTCCTACCCTCCATCCCGGATGTGGGCTACCGGTGGGTAATAATTCAGCGAAGATTCCTTCCTTCTGTGCTGCTGAGCTAGAGGGAGCTCATTTTTGTGCTTAGGGTCTCCGGTAGCCTTAAGCTTGGGAGTCCCATATGTGAGGACTGACTTCCTGCTTGGTCCTGGAGAAAGCGTAGTTACTCACCTGTAACAGGTGTTCTCCAGGAGCAGCAGGAATCAGTCCTCACAACCCTCCCTCCTCCCCTTGGAGTTGCAATCATCTGCTTAAGTTTTTTTGCAAATTTTTATGCTGTCTTTTTTAGCTATGTCATCTGACTGGCTAAGATGGCACCCTTGGGCGGGAAGGCGACCGCGCATGCGCGCTGCAATTCCCAAAGGCTTTCTTTGAAAGCTGAGGAAAATTGCTCCGCGAGGGCTCCGTCGGCGCCGACGTCACCCATATGTGAGGACTGATTCCTGCTGCTCCTGGAGAACACCTGTTACAGGTGAGTAACTACGCTTTCTGCTTTTGTAATCCTGTTATGAGGGTGTTTAGCAGGGAGGTGATAAGGGTTTCAACCCCATGATGTTGTTTGAATCCATGCTGATATGGGTTGAGTGATACATTTTTCTGTAAGGTTGTCCTGAAGTTGTGCGAGTACTATTTTTTTGAGGATCTCTGCGACGAACAGGATGCTGGATATAGGTCTAAAAGACTTTGGGTATGTTGGGTCAAGCTTAGTGATTTTTATGAGACGACGGATAGATGATTGCTTCAGACAGATGGGCACTTGCCCTAGGGACAAGGAAGTGTGGATAATCTTCATTAGATAGGTGCTGAGTTGAGAGCAGGTGATTTTTACCCATGATACTGGACATGGGTCTAGCGCGGAAGTTGTTGTGTTGAGGGCCTGGAATGTGTCTTCTAGGTTATGGAGTGATGGGAGGTCAAATTGTGACTACAGCTTCTGAGGTATGGCAGTGTGGTCAGCTTCTGTTGAGGAGTAGATCATTGGAGGTGTGGATAGCTGTTTGGCGATTAAATAAGTAGTAAACTTATGAGGACAAATGTCTTCTTGTGGTCTTCCTTTGGATGGTTCCTTTAGGAGTGTTTTCGCTATGGCAAATAGTTCTCATGGTTTATTTATTGCTTTGTTGATTAGATTGGTATGGTATTCCTTTTTCCGTTTGAGTGTTTCCTCGTTGTAAAGTTTAAGTAGTTTTAGATAGGTTGTATGGAGAAGTGGATCTCTAGAGCTTCTCCATTTGCGTTCTAGGCATCTTAATTCTGTTTTTTGCTCCTGCAGGGGGGCTGAGAACCATGGGACCATCATTCTTGGTTTCCCTGTATATCTTTTTGGATGAGTGACAGCAGCTTTTACCCCTCTATCATCTAATGGTCCAACTGCTCTCTCACAGGTGTTCTGCTACGAATGTACATAAGAACATAAGATATGCCATACTGGTTCAGACCAAGGTCCATCAAGCCCAGTATTCTGTTTCCAACAGTGGCCAATCTAGGTCATATGTACCTAGAAGTTTCCCCAAGGGACACAGGTTCCACAATGCTTGTATTGGTTCAAGCATTGATATCCTGGGTCCCTTCTTAATAATGGTTTATGGACCTTTCCTCCAGGAACTTGTCCAAACCTTTTTTAAACCCAGCTACACTAACAGCCTTTACTACATCCTCCGGTAACAAATTCCAGAGTTTGATTACACGTTGAGTGAAAAAATATTTTCTTTTATTAGTCTTAAATAGTTTACCCTGTAGCTTCATTGCATGTCCCCTAGTCTTTCTATATTCTGATAAGGTAAACAATCGATCTACGTTTACCCGTTCCACTCCGTTCATTAATTTATAGATTTCCATCATATCTCCCCTCAGCCGTCTCTTTTCCAGGTTAAAGAGCCCTAACCTTTTTAGCCTTTCTTCATAGGAGTATCTTTCCATCCCCTTTACCATTTTGGTGGCTCTTCTCTGAACCTTTTCTAAAATCGCTATATTCTTTTTAAGATACGGCGACCAGAATTGCACACAATATTCAAGGTGCGGTCTCACCATGGAACGATATAGAGGCATTATAATATCTTTTTTTTTATTTTCCATTCCTTTCCTTACCATACCTAGTATTCTATTTGCTCTCTTGGCCGCTGCTGCACACTGGGCCGAGGGTTTTAACATGGTATCCACAATGACGCCTAAATCTTTTTCCTGGGTGGTAGTTCCTAATGTGGAACCTTGCATCGTGTAACCATAGTTTGGGTTGTTCTTCCCTAGGTGCATAACCTTCCACTTGTCCACATTAAATTTCATCTGCCATTTTGATGCCCAGTCTTCCAATTTATCAAGATCCTCTTGCAATTTTCCACAATCCTCTTGGGTTTTAACAACTTTAAATAGTTTTGTGTCATCTGCAAATTTGATAACCTCATTCGTTATTCCACTTTCCAGGTCATTTATGAATATGTCAAAAAGCAGCGGACCCAGCACAGATCCCTGGGGTACACCACTATTCACCTTTCTCCATTGGGAAAATTGGCCATTTAGCCCTACCCTCTGCTTTCTATCTTTTAAACCAGTTCCTGATCCACAATAGTACACTGCCTCCTATCCCATGACTCTTTAGTTTTGCCAAAAGTCTCTGATGAGGGACCTTGTCAAAGGCTTTCTGAAAGTCCAGATACACAATATCAACCGACTCACCTTTGTCCACCTGATTATTCACTCCTTCAAAAAAACATAACAGGGTGCTCCTACAGACGTCAGGAAAAATTTGTATGGGGGCTCCACAAAAAACCTGATTCTTCTTTTTAAAGTATAAACTTAAAATCATATTTTTATCCAGGATCGCCGGAAGGCATTTTTGGGATTAAAAGAACGGACCCTCGCCATTGGTGCGTCTTTCTTTCTGAAATACCCTTGTAAATGTATTGTAGTTTTAGAGGGTGTTAAATTTGTTTTTCTTGATGTTGGCCAATTTGAGGCATTTCTGATTAGCAAAGAATCCTTGTGATATATTGTTCTTTTCTTCCATGTTAAATTGGGCTTTGAATATTGTGAATCCGTTGTTTGTTTTTTTTCCTTTTATTTTTTTTCTTGGGCAGGTTGATGTCTCCTAGATGTGGACTTGATTGTATTCCTGCTTTATTTTCAATAAAGAATTGTTTAAAATTTAAAACAAACAAACAAACAAACCATAACAGATTAGTAAGACGAGATCTTCCTTGTCTAAAGCCATGTTGGCTGTCTCCCATTAGGTCATGACTATCTACATGCTGAGTAATTTTATTCTTTATGATGGTTTCTACTATTTTTCCCGGTACTGACTTCAGGCTCACCAGTCTGTAATTTCCTGAATCACCCCTGGAACCCTTTTTAAAAATTGGTGTTACATTGGCGATCCTCCAATCTTCAGGTATTAGATATGATTTTAATGATAGTTCACAGATTACTAATAGCAGGTCTGCAATCTCATATTTCAGTTCTTTCAACACCCTTGGATGTATACCATCTGGCCCAGGTGATTTGCTACTCTTCAGTTTATCTAATAGTTGTAATACATCTTCCCGATGTATCGATATTTCATTCAATTCTTCCGCACCTTTAAATACCACTTCAGTCATGGGTAACATCCCTACATCTTCCTCAGTAAAGACCGAAGCAAAGAATTCATTCAGTCTCTCCGCTATCGCCTTGTCGCCTCTTAGTGCTCCTTTAACCCTTTATCATCTAATGGACCAACTGACTCTCACACAGGTTTTAGCTACGAATGTACTTGAAAAGGTCTTTACTTCGCGTTTTTGCTTCCGCAGCAAGCTTCTTCTCAAATTCTCCCTTTGCTTGCCTTATCAATGCCTTGCATTTTACTTGCCAGTGCTTGTGCTGTTTCCAGGTTTCGTCATTTGGCTCGTTTTTCCATTTCCTGAAAGATGCTTTTTTGGCAACAACAGCCTCTCTGACCTCACCTTTAAACCATGCTGGCAGTTTTTTGGACTTCCTTCCACTTTTCTTAAAGCATGGAATACAGCTGGTCTGGGCTTCCAAGATAGTATTTTTCAACAACAGCCAAGCCTGATGTACGTCTTTAACCTTTGCAACTGCTCCTTTTAGTTTTTTCTTAACTGTTTTCCTCATTTTATCATAGTCTCCCTTTCAAAAGTTAAAAGGTAGTACTGTGGATTTCCTTACTATCCCTCCTCCACTAATTAAATCAAAGGCGATCATGCTATGATCACTATTGCCAAGTGGCCCCAACAACCTTATCTCTTGCACTAGATCTGGTGTTCCACTAAGGACTAGGTCTAATATGGCTTCCCCTCTGGTCGGTTCATGAACCAGCTGCTCCAAGAAGCAGTCATTTATTTCATCTAGGAACTTTATCTCCCTAGCATGTCCTGACGTGACACTGACCCAGTCGATACCGGGATAGTTGAAATCACCCATTATTATTACTGCGCTTTAACTTTTGTTAGCTTCCTTGATTTCTTTGAACATTTCATCATCCATTTGGTCATTCTGGCCAGGCGGTCGATAGTACACCCCCACTGCCATTGCCTTCCCCCTTTTACATGGAATTTCAATCCATATAGATTCTACAGCAGATTTTGTTTCCTGCAAAACTTTAATCCTTTCTGACTCAATGCCCTCTCTAACATAGAGAGCAACCCCTCCACCAATTTGATCAGCTCTATCATTACGATATAGTTTGTACCCAGGTATCACAGTGTCCCACTGGTTGTCCTCCTTCCACCATGTCTCTGATATTCCAATCATATCTAACCTTTCATTTAGTGCTATATATTCTAACTCTCCCATCTTATTTTTTAGACTTCTAGCATTTGCATACAAGCATTTTAGAGAATGTATTTTATTCATATTAATTTGGCTATTGTTAGACATGGGTAATTTGGGATCTTTAAGCTCTGTCTGCTCCACACTTGAGGGCATTTGGGCTAGTTTACTCTTTTGTGGAACCTCTCTGCTTTTGGTAGTATCCTTCAAAGATACATTCTTCCGAACCATCCGCTCTTGGGCGACTGTCGGCTTTCCCCTAATATCTAGTTTAAAAGCTGCTCTATCTCCTTTTTAAAGGTTAATGCCAGCAGCCTGGTTCCATCCCGGTTAAGGTGAAGCCCATCCCTTTGGAAGAGCCCCTCCTTTCCACAGAATGTTCCCCAGTTCCTAACAAATCCAAAACCCTCATCTCTGCACCATTGTCTCATCCACGCATTGAGACTCTGGAGCTCTGCCTGCCTTTTTGGTCCTGCGCGTGGAACAGGAAGCATTTCGGAGAACGCTACCCTGGAAGTTCTGGATTTCAACTTCCTACCTAAAAGCCTAAATTTAGCCTCCAGAACCTCCCTACCACATTTTCCTATGTCATTGGTACCGACATGTACCAAGACAGCAGACTCCTCCCCAGCACTATCTAAGACCTTATCTAGGTGGCGCGTGAGGTCCGCTACCTTCGCACCAGGCAGGCATGATACCAGGCGATCCTCACGTCCACCAGCCACCAAGCTATCTACATGCCTAGTGATCGAATCACCAACTATAACGGCTGTCCTAACCCTTCCCTCATGGGCACATGGCCCTGGAGAAACTTCCTCGGTGCTAGAGGGTTTTACATCACCTGGAGGACAGGTCCTAGTTACAGGATCACTTGTACTTGAAAAACATTTTATTATGCGCTTTTGCTTCCACGACAAGCTTCTTTTCAAATATTTTCTTTGCCTGTTTTATCAATGCCTTGCATTTAACTTGCCAGTACTTATGTTGTATCCTGTTTTCATTATTAGGCTTTTTTCCCATTTACTGAAGGATAGCTAAGAGAAAAATAGCTAATAGCCTCTTTGACCTCAGTTTTAAGTCATGCTGGCTGTCGTTTGGCCTTCTTTCCAAGACAGTATATATAAATAATGCCCAGGCCTGATTTAGACTCTTAACCTTTGCAGTTGTTCCTTTTATTTTTTTCTTAACCATTTTCCTCAGTTTATTATAGTCTACATTTTGAAAGTTAAATGCTAGTGCAGTGGATTTCCTTATCTTCCTGCAATTTATTAAATCAAATGTGATGATGTTTTGATCATTATTGCCAAGCAGCCTATCGCACTAGATCCTGCATTCCACTAAGAACTAGATCTAAAATAGCTTCCCCTCGAGTCGGTTCCTGAACCAGTTGCTCCATCAAGCTGTCATTTATTTTATCTAGAAACTTTATCTCCCTAGCATGGCTTGATGCAACATTGACCCAGTCAATACTGGGGTAATTGAAATCTCCCATTATTATTGTGTTGTAAACTTTGCAAGCTTCCCTAATTTCTTTTAGCATTTCATCAGCTGTCTGTTCATTCTGGCCAGGTGGGCGGTAGTACGCCCCCACTGCCATTTCCTTCCCCTTTTTACATAGAATTGCTATCCATAAAGATTCTACAGTGTATTTTATTTCCTGCAAAACTTTATCCTATTTGACTCAATGCACTCTACCACATAGCACCAACCCTTCACCTATGTGATTTACCTTATCGTTGTGATATAGTTTGTAGCCTAGTATCACAGTGTCCCATTGGTTTTCCTCCTTCAACCAGGTCTCTGAAATGCCAATTATATCTAACCTTTCATTCAGAGCTATATATTCTAACTCTCCCGTCTTATTTTTTAGACTTCTAGAATTTGCATACATGTATTTTCAAAGTTTATTCTTTGTTCATATTAACTGGCTATTGGATGTCAGGGATAGTTTGGAATCTTTCAACTCAGTATGTTTTTAACTTAAAAGGCACCTGGGTTACTTTTACCTTTATTGGAACCTCTCTATTGGGATGCCCTAACTTCCTTGTTTTGTTAGTATCCTTCAAAGATACATCATTCCGAACCATGCGCTCTTGGGCAACTGTCGACTTTCCCCCATTTTCTAGTTTAAACGCTGCTCTATCTCCTTTTTAAAGGTTAATGCCAGCAGCCTGGTTCCATCCTGGTTAAGGTGGAGCCTGTCCTTTGAGAAAAGCTTCCCCTTCCCCAGAATGTGGCCTATCTTCTCCAGAATTCTCCTCCTTTCTTCCACAAACATGATCCTTCTGATATAGCAGTTCGAAACCATTGGCATTTGAGCCCTCTTGTTCCTTCTCCTTTCGCTCAGAGGAAAACCTCTTGTTGCGGGGTGGGCAGACCCCTGCAGGGGCCTCCCCACAATAGTGCCTCCGGAAGATAACAGATTCAGGGTGCTCCACTCAGCTCGCTCGTGCCAAGGATTATGGCCTTGCATTCTAGGGGATCAGCTGGTGACTTCATGAGTGAAGAAGATGTATTCTGGGCGCCAGGCAACCAGGATGATTCTCTTTTTTCTTCTGTTTTGGAAAGAGGAGCTGGTGGCACTGGTTGATCAAGTTTCCTCTGCCCTGCAGTTGTTAGATACTGCATCAGCAGAGCAGCAGCCTCAAGTGTACCCTCCTCTGGCAGGGGGATAAGAAAACCCTCCAGGGTATTTCCTTTCCCTGAGCGTGATATGCATGGAATGGGATTCTTCTGCTGTCCTGCTGAAATGGGGTAGAGTCATGAGTCGACTGTACGTCTTCCTCAGGAAGATCTTGCTGCCTGGATCTAGTTGTTCCAGGTGGATGTGCAGGTGATGGCCGTTGCTAACTGCACCACATTCTGGTGGAGGGTGGTGCAGCCCTCAAGGACCAAGTGGATTGCAAGGTCGAGGCTTTCCTAAAGAGTCAGTTTTCAGCTGTCTCCTATATTCTTCAGACAGTACATTTTTATAATATAACTCAACAATCATGATTGCACCAACAACAGTCTTTAAGGAGGAGGAACAGCTTAGTGGTTAGAGAAGCAGGTTGTGAAGCAAGGAAGCCAGGGTTCAAATCCTGCTTCTCCCACTGATGCTTTCTGTGACTTCTCCCTCTGCTGCTTCAGGTACAACTTCAATTGTAAGCCCATGTGAGCAGAAAAATAATTTATGTACCTAAATGTAATATACCCTGTGACTGGATTTGGAAAATATGAGTAATAAATCCAAACCCTATGCTCTAGATTTCAGTAATGATATTCAACAATCATGATTACCGCTACATCAGCCTTCTCAGGATGAACCTATAAGAACACATAATTGTGCATCATACTTTTAAATACTGAACTTTGTTTCTTATACATATACACAAATACATTTACCAAAGTAAATGGCTGTTTATTTTGGTAAATGGTTATTTGAAAACTGCCCATCATCATTAGAAGTAAAAGTATACAGAGGGTTCTTTGAGTTTGTGCAGCTTTCAGGACCTATTGTTTTGCTTTGACTACCATTCCCCAGAAGTGTAATCCTAGGCAATTGCCCAATATCACTAATGGTTAAGCTAGCCCTAGCTGGCACTTACCCTGTACTGATTTGTAACCTATGCTTATAAATGTCAGCACTTACATGGGGGCATCCAATTAAGGAGTCAACCAAAATAACTATTTTAGCACATTTTTGAGGGGGGGTTTAAACACCAGAGAGGTAAGTACAATTGACCACTCAATCACTGTTGCAAACCCTAAGTTTAAACAAGCATTATGCCTTCCTTGGAGCACATATAATTTCTGATATCCATAATTTTTAAAGTATATATGTATTGTCATTGCAAAGTCAGAAATGCATGCATACTTTTGTGGCCTACCCAAAACATGCCTACAACACAGACCCTTCCAAACTGTGCATGCTATGGCTTTTACAAATGTTAAGAAGCAGCTTTCCAAAATCATTATTGACACATGCAGGGCTTTTACATATGTAGGTGTGAAAATATACACATGCAAAAGTTGCACAAGATTTCTAAAATTATTTCCTATAAAATTATCCCCTATAGTTCTCCTGGTATAATTTTCAAAACAGAAATATACATATAATTTTGCTTTGAAAATCCAGGAAACTCAATGCAGAGAAAAATATACACCTACTTTTTGCCCACACATGCAGTTACAAAATTATCTGCTTAGTGCTGAAAATCAGTATCAACTGGCTAAATTGAAAAGCTGGGCCATGAATGCCTCCAGAACTGCCTCTTTTCTGATTGTGAATTTGCAAGGACAATAAATGACCAAGATCTATATATAGCCAATGTAAATGGCAATATCCAGGGTTCTAGTTTTGTTAATGCATTTGGGTACCAACCTGCCTGTCCACCTCTGGCAGGAGAAGGAGTAGACGTTGCTGACAATCTCCAGGTAGAAGGGAGAAAGTATGTTTGTTGATCAGCGCCCGTAGATTTGTATTCACCAGGATGGAATCTGGAGTTTCCACGTCAATCTCTGCACATTTTGTTTTTTTGAGTTGCCCTATAAATAATCATTAAGGGCATTCGGGATAAATATTGTTTCATGTGTGCATCTCTTCCTACCTCTGTTTCTTTACATCTCTAAAATCCATTCTTTCCTTTCTGAGCATACTACCAGAACACTTACCTGCTCTCTCCTGCGTACACTATTGAAATCTGCTTGATGGGTCAACCACTGAATGCCCTCTCTCCATTACAATTTGTGCAAAATTAAGTAGTGTGACTAATCTACCGCTGACATCATTATGATTTGTATTTATTTATTTATAACTTAACATTCATTTGATTCCCTCCCAGCCAGGAGTGACTTACCTATAAAATACTTAAAATCCAATAAAAACAAAAACATATAAAAATTAACAAATGAATAAAAAAAACAATAAAATTCATAGTAACAAGCAATAAAAAAAACTCTATATCAACACATCATTTACACCTAAAATCAATAATATCCAGAAAAGCAGACACAATTGAATATATCTACATCACCAAGAGATCAGCTAAGCAACAGAAGAAAAAAAAAGAAATCTTTTGAGTAACTTTTTGAAGCACAAGTAATTGATCTTCTTTTTTAAGATGTATGCTTACTAAAGTGTGCTAATAGTTAGCATAGGTTTTTGCGGAGGGTAAACAGGACAGGACCACAGTAAATGTTACCGCATGCTAAAAATGCCAGCATGGTAAAAATCCCATGTTAACCACTTAGCACACAACTGGGAGGGGAATGGGTGCGGATTAGGGGTGAAGAGTGGCCTGCACATTGTGATTAGTGCGAGCATCAATAGTGCATGTGCTACTCATCAATGTTGCAGTCAACACAGGTGCACTTGCATCACCTCAATGGGTGGCGATAAATGCACCCATGTAAATTGCAATTTCAGGTTTAGTGCGGTGAGGTACTTCCCACAGCACTAACTGCATGGGAACTTGCTGGGAATGCTTCCAATAATTAGCACAGGATGGCCATACCACCTGTACCAATTTTTGGCACTAAACACATTCGATGATGCCGATTCTTAGCGTGGTCTGGTAAACATGCCCCTCATGTGGAGGAGTAGCCTACAATGGTCTACAACCCCAGAGATATGGGTTCAATTCCCACTGGCACTCCTTGTGGCTTTGGGCAAGTCACTTTATCCTCCACTGCCTCGGAAGAAAAGGCTTGCCAATCTACTTCCGGTGATACCTTGCCAAGAAAACCCAGGGGCTTCTGGGTCACCAGGAGTCAACAGTGACTTGATGGCACTTAAAAAAAAAATTATGTCAGTTCTTAGCGTGGTCTGTTAAACATGCCCCTCAGACTATAACACATCTTCAGAAATCACTACATTGGCTCCTTATCCACTTTTGTATAAAATTTAACTTTCTTATGCTTGCCTTTAAGTGCATGCACTCTGCTACTTCCCATTTTCCCACTTTATTCTTCTTCCCAAACCTTGCTCATCAGGTAAGCTGCCCACTTTCCCCCACTGCCAAATTTCATCTCCTTACCTTCCACCTGGCTACATCAAATACCTGAAATTGCCTTCCTGAATTTGTGTCGCAGGTTCTCTCTCTTACTAGACTGAAATCCAGTCTGGAAACTCTCTCATTGAGGTTGTTTTTAATACCTGACCTCCAATTCTTCCCACTCATATAGCACAAGTTATTAAGCTAGGCTTTATACTAAGTACTGCATCTCTCTGTTTTTTAGACAAACCTGGGAATGATATAGTTTTAATGTTTTTTTTTAAAGTGCCGTCAAGACGATGCTGATTCCTGTTAACCCATCAGCCACTGGGTTTTCTTGGTAAGGTATGACTGGAAGTAGATTGCCAGGCCTTTTCTTCCGAGACAATGGAGGGTAAAGTGACTTGCCGAAGTGCCAATGGGAATCAAGCTCTGATCTCTTGGGTACTAGACTGTTGCTTTAACTACTAGGCTACTCCTCCACTCCAAATTTTCCATACTTACCTTATAAGGAAAGGTTGGTTAGTAACAACTTACATAACTTGAGTTTTCCTTGAAATATTTCCAGACTTCAAGTGTTATATCTAAAGATACTCTCTTAAAGAGTGTTCTTCCTTCATTGAATCCCATCCATCTTAAACCTTCTCATTCCTGGTCTTTACCTGTTACTTCACTGATTAAAACATATCTTGATAATATTGTCTGTTGACATGTCCATTTCCTCCATGTGCGGGTCTTCCTGCACAAAGTCGAGGAAGACAACATCCTCAGGAGGGGAATGGTGTCAGGACACCGAAGGTGATGGGTCTGAAGGCATGACTTGATGTCCTGAATGTCTGGGAACTCCTCATCCTCAGTCTCCCATTCGGACTCGAAGTCTGAGTATGAGTCCGATGCTCCGTGATCACCACGGTCAAGGTCCACGCTGGATGGTCCGTGACCTCCGGAGGATCTGCGATCCGAGCTGCGGGTGCTCGTCAAAGAGGACCGGTGTCCCGAGGAATGGGACCGGGACCTCATCCGGAGCCGTTGGGTCTCTTAGGCGGGTGGCATTCAAGGATCAGCTCGACATCCAGGGAAGCCCTCAATTTCCAGAAAAGCTGTCGTCGGGGTGGATAAAAAACCAGACGAACTGGATATAAATGCCTGCTGCATGGCCACAAGGGCAGAGATACTGCTCTCTAAGGCCGCCATCCTGGTCTCCATGACAGTTGGCTCTGAAGTCTTCGACACAGGCACTGAAGATTTTGGGCCCGGCATTGGTACTATCGAGGGGGAGTCCTCAATGAGGATGGCCCCGGGTTTCCGAGGCCAGTCGGCAGGTGCCGATGACTCCTTGTGGGGCAGCTTGTGAGGCTGCTCCTGCTTCGACTCACGCCGGGGATTGTGGGGCCTGGAGTGGTATTTCCCCTTCTTCCCGGACCTGTCCTCCGAGGTGGTCTTCGAGGGTTTTGACTCCTTGCATTCCACTTCCGGGGATTTGCTCTCGGAGGAACTGCGGCCGTGCGACTCTGAGGAGGCTTGGGCTTCACGGGGCTGTGAGGTACCGGAGGGAGCCCTGAAGCATGGTGTCACCGGAGATTCCGGTGCAGAGTCATACTTTTGGAAGAATTTCTCCTGCTGCTGGTTTAGGGCCTTTGAGGTCATGGTTCTGCAAAGTTCGCAGTTCCAGGCCGAAGCACTGGAGGCAGCAGTCATGCGGGTCGGTGAGGGACATCATTTTGCTGCACTGATCGCACTTCATGAAGCTGCTGGAGGCCAAAAGGGATTCCTGTCACCCAGCAGTGGTTCAAGGCCTTCGGCCAAAAAAGGAGATGAACACTGGTCGAGGGACACCTCAAGGTAAAAATGGGGAAAAACAAAGGAACGAACCCGAGGAGCGACGCCGAGGCAAGCTGGCTCAGGGACAGGAAGGAAACTGTACACAAACCAGACAGAAATGTATCAAAAAAAAAATCACACTTTTTCCGGGGAAAACTGGACAGGCGTCCTGAGGGCTCCACAAAATAAAAGAGACTGAGGCAAGATGGCACCCAGAACCTGTCCGTCCATTGTGTAAGAATGTTGTTCATAGGCACTTCAGGGGGTCCCATGTGAACTTCATTCCACAGGGTTTGCAGAGCCGGCTTCAATGGGAGCCAGGGATGCCCGAGGCCCCGGCTCACCTCTGCACAACACTTGGAATGAAAAGCAGCATGCTCCTTCCCTCACATTGTGTTCACGTGAAGCCTGCTGAGTGCTGGGAAACAGGGAATGACCTTTAACTCAGCGGGCTTCACGTGAACATAGCATGAGGGAAGACGCACGCTGCTCTTCATCCAGTGCTGTACAGAGGCGAGCTGGAGCCTTTGGCATTCTCGGCTCCCTTGTAAGCCGCTCAGACAGGTGCAGGGCTCTTCGGGGTGGAGGCCAGTATAGGACTGGAAATGGCTGATGGGGGTGCTAGGAATGGAAATGGGCTGAGGGGGCTAGGATAGGACTGGAAATGGGCTGATTGGGGGAACTAGGATTGGAAATTGGCTGATGGGGGGCTTGGAATGGAAATGGGCTGATGGGGAGAGCTTCGACTGGAAATGGCTGATGGGGGGCTAGGATTGGAAATGGGCTGTTGTGGGGTGCTAGGACTGGAAATGGGTTGATGGGGGGCTAGGAATGGAAATGGGCTAATGGGGGCTGGGATAGGAATGGAAATGGATGACGGGGAGGCATGGACTGGAAATGGGCTGATGGGCTGGGGGGCTTGGACTGGAAATGGCTGATGGGGGGCTGGGAAAGGATTGGAAATAGGTTGATGGGGGGAGCTTGGACTAGAAATGGCTGATGGGGGCTGGGATAGGACTGGAAATGGGCTGATGAGGAGGTGCTAGGACTGGAAATGGGTTGATGCAGGGGATGGGAGAATGGGACTAGAAGGTATCAGATGCTGGGTGGGGCTGGAATTAGAAGGGAGCTGATATTGGGGGAGGACTAGAAGGGGATGGAGCTGGGGGAATGAGGATGGAGAGGGGAAAAGATGTTTTATGTAGGAGGGAAGAAAAATCTACGATTGGCTGGGTATTGGGAGAGTAAGTGGGAATTGAGGATGGAAGGGTGAAATTTGAGTGGATGAAAAAAAAAGAAAGAAAGAAATGGAGGAAAGAGCAAAAGGGGAAAGATCAGTATGTTAAAGCAGATGTAGAGAGAGAATGGAAAAAACTAGAAGAGAGAAGAAAGGACAAATGGACAGCAGACAATGGAGAGTTAGCTGAAGACACGAAGAAACCAGAAGAAAGTGACTGAAGCAATTGCAAATGAAAAATAAAACTCCCAAACAACAAAAGGTAGAAAAATACTTTTTTATTTTTAATTATTAACTGGAATATGCCAGCTCTGGGAAACCTGCATCACTAACATCTTTGTGTTTTTGTTAAGTAAAAGAGGAAATTAATTTATAGTTCTATTTGTCCAGTGTTGTTGTACATTCCAAGTTTAGCTTTTGGGGTTCCCAGTTTAATTATTGTCTTTCTATTTCTAAATTGTGATCCCTTTTTCTTTGTTTGGTGACGGTCTATGTTCTGCATGTGTAACCGAGCTGAGGTAATCTATTCATGTAGTTTCTATTTGACAGTGCCACTTGTTCTCTTTCCCCAGCAGAAGATGTATTGGTATTCTCTGAGATGTATTAGTTTAATATTTGCAGTGTTGCCTTTTTGATAGGTAGGGGTTGGTGCTTTGTGAGTCCTGGTAGTGCTGTTATGATACAGCAGGTTTGCTATGGGTTCTAAATGGTACTTCCTAATGTGCCTGGCGATTGGCAATGGAGTATAGTAATGTGGAAATCTGGTAGTCTTTCTTTATCCAGATACTCATTAAAAGGCATGTTTACTAAAAGTTAGCGTACGTTAACATTATGTAAATATTTATGCAAATGAGGCCCATTATGCAAATGAGCTCCCACAATGATTCTCTGCATATGACCCCGCACCCACCTTGGGCCGCTCCTGAGGGTACTCTTGGGCGGGATGGGGACCACACATGCATGGTGCATCTCCCAAAGGCTTTCTTTGAAAGCTGGGGAGATGCTTCTGCAGGGGCTTCGTCGGTGCTGATGTCACCTATATGTGAGGACTGACTTCCTGCTTGTTCCCAGAGAAAGATCGATATTATCCATCCAGTCTGTCGAGTAGAATTGCTAGGGCAGGTCAAGATTACTCACATCCACACACGGAAGAACTGATGACTGCACCAGGACATGCTGGAAATTTAAAGCCTTTTGCAAGCAGAATGCTTAAACCATGGCTGGAAACTCACAATACGACCTAGGTCACCAATTACAGGGAGCGGGATGAGCAACAGAGGGTCAGGAACATGTCATTACCTTAAGGGTGGCTTCTGTGCATGGTGCACCCAGTATTCCACTCTGTTCTAACATAAGCATCTCTCAGCTCCTAACTGGTCCCCCCCCCCCACCCCAGTAGGGAGTGTGGAGCTGGCCTAGGCAAGGAACACACGTGGCATTGGCTATAGGGAAGGATATACCTATTGCACAGTATAGTTCTCTATGCCTTTGTTTTGGGTTTGTTTTTTGGGGGGAGACAGGGGTTGTATTTGCCACACAGTGCAGATAACTTTCCCCATGTGTTTTTTAGGAGAAGAGATGCTCCATTCTTGGATACAATCTTCTTGCACTGGATTCACTGTGTTTATCCCACTTCTTTTTGAATTTTAGCACTGCTTTTGCTTCCACCACCTCTTTCAGGAGGGCATTTCAGGCATCCACCACTGTTCCCATGAAGAAACATTTCCTGATGTTGCTTTTGATTCTATCTCCTTGTAGCCTATATCATGTCTTATAGTTCTCATGTTTCCCCTCATTTAAAAAAGGCTGATTTGTTCTGTAATTCCTTTCAAGTATCATATCTCCTCTGTCCTTCCTCTCCTTGGGGAGTATATTTAGGGTTTCCAGTTTATTCTCATATGTCTTCTGATCCTTTTGGTCGCTTTCCTCTGTATTGACTCCAATCTGCTTAATCCATACATACATCTTTTAAATCTGAAATTCTATTGCTAGGTTAGCTGGCAATTGTGATCAATATTTGGCCAATATAAAAATATTTTCAGCCTGAAAATATTAACACATAAGAACTTCCATACTATTTTATTTATCTACCAATCTCTGCCATTAATGGGGAATCTGCCTTGTGAAGTGCTATCATTTTTCTGTGTAAGTTAAAATGATCAGTGACAATTTTCTTTAATCTGGATGCATCATGCCCACGCTTTTAGGTATGAATGTCGATGCTTTTTCTATTAGTTCGTTGGCGTTCCTTTCTTTTAACTTGGTTTTATTGCAAACTGCCCTGCTGCGGTTGTGAAGGGCGGTATATTGAATTTTAACAAACATAAACATCATTTCTGAAGGTACTATCAACTGAACGTATAGTACCTTATGAAAGTATTCATCCCCTCAGTTTTTATTTATTTATTTAGACAGATTTGTATACCACCTTATCCTACAATTTATTTGTCCTGTTTTGTCGCATTACAACCTGGAATGAAAATGGAGGTTCACTTGGATGTTAGGTAATGGACCTAACAATATAGTCCAAAATTGGTGAAGTTGAATGACAATAAAATACCTTATATATATAAAAAAAACCAAGTAAAAACTGAAAAGTTGTGAGTGCATATGTATTCATCCCTTTTGTTATGAAACCCCTGAATAAGATCTAGTCCAACCAATTAATCTCAGAAGTCATATAATTAGTTGATTAGGGTCCACCTGTGTGCAATCAGTGTCACATGATGCCTGTATAAATACACCTGTTCTGTAAGACCCCTGATTCTGCAACACCACTAAGCAAGCAGCATGAAGACTACGGAGTACTCCATACAGGTCCGAGACAAAGTTGTGGAGAAGTATAGATCAGGTTTAGGTTATAAAAAAAATATATCCCAAATTCTGAATATCCCACAAAACTCCATTAAATCCATTATAACAAAATGGAAAGAATACGGCATCACTACAAACATGACAAGAGAAGGCCGCCCACCAAAACTCACAGACCAGGCAAGGAGGACATTAATCAGAGATGCCACAAGGACACCAAGGATAATACTGAAGAAGCTGCAAAGATCCACAGTGGAGATGGGAGTATGTCCATAGGACCACTTTAAGCTGTACACTCCACAGAGCGGGGCTTTATGGAAGAGTGGCCAGAAAAAAGCCATTGCTTAAAGAAAGAAAAAAGAAAACATGTTTGGAGTTTGCACAACAGCGTGTGGCGGACCCCCCAAACACATGGAAGAAGGTTCTCTGGTCAGATGAGACGAAAATTGAACTTTTTGGTCATCATGGGAAACACCATGTGTGGCACAAACCCAACACTTCCCATCACCCCGAGAACACCATTCCCACAGTGAAACATGGTGGTGGCAGCATTATGCTGTGGGGTTGTTTTTCATCGGCAGGGACAGGAAAACTGGTCAGGATTGAAGGAACGATGGATGGCATTAAATATAGGGCAATTATTGAGGAAAACCTGTTTCAGTCTGCCAGAGATTTGAGATTGGGACGAAGGTTCACCTTCCAGCAGTACAATGACCCTAAACATACTGCTAAAGCTACACTGGATTGTTTTAAAGGGAAACATTTACAGTAAATGTCTTGGAATGGCCTAGTTAAAGCCCAGACCTCAAGCCAATTGAGAATCTGTGTTATGACTTGAAGATCGCTGTACACCAACGCAACCTATCTAACTCGAAGGAGTTGGAGCAATTTTGCCTTGAGTAATGGGTGAAAATCCGAGTAGCTAGATGTGCTAAGCTAATAGAGACATAGGGCGAATCAGAGAAGCCATGAGTTTTTGTTGCCATCTGTCTGTGTTTCAGTGGGGCACAGCGACGTGTATTGGTGGTGATGACAGTATTTCAAGGGTGTTGGTGTGGGTAGAAAACATTGATGCTGTGTCTGTCTGCTTTGCATTGGTCCTGCAAGAGGCCCATAGGAAGCACAGGAGGGAAGAAGAGAGCACCCTTATGAAAGGGTGTATCGGGCAATGGTCCAATATCTGGACCTCAGAGATGAATAGTGTCTGATTCATTTCAGGTTTGATAAGGTGGCTATACAACAGCTATGTCGAGAGCTAGAGCCCCTCCTCTGCTCAGCCACAGAGAAGTCAACCCATATTGTGCACACAGCCCTAGCATTCCTGGCCACCAGCAGTTTCCAAGTAGTGCTTGTTTCCATTGTAGGACTCAGCTAGTCAGCAGTGTCCCAGTGCATTTCCCAATTCCTGGCAGCTTTTCTTAACTGAAGGTGAAATTAGATTTACCTGCTAATTGTTGTTCCTTAAGGAACTCCAGTCTAGTCCCGGAATCTCTGGGTTGAGCACGTCCTCCCGCAGCTTGGAGACTGAGCATGCCTCTTTTTTCACTGACATCAGTATAAGTAGCCCAGGCACTGCCTCCTTGTTCAGTAACCTATTGACAAAGCAGACTCACCAGAGCAACAAGTAAGTAGATAACCACTTTAAAACTCTTAACACTCTTAAAACTTAACTTTTGCACCAAAGTAGTAGTGCAACTCTGATTGTGATAAAACCCCCAGCAGAAAGACTCTCATACCAGTGTGTTCCCCTCCCTCTATGTCAGTTCTATACGAAAGAGAGAGAAACTTTCATCCCCACCAACCCCCCAGATTGCTATCCGAAACACAGCTCTTTCTACCAGACCTTCAATCTTCGATCCTTTGCTTCAGGCTGTCCCTCGGCAGGCAACCACAGGGAGGGATGCGGGACTAGACTGGAGTTCCTTAAGGAACAACAATTAGCAGGTAAGTCTAATTTCACCTTCCTTAACGTCCCTCCAGTCTAGTCCCAGAATCTCTGGGGATGTAACAGAGCAGTAAACCTCAACGGGAGGGGCCTGCAAGACCAGCCTGAAGAACCGCTGATCCAAACCTAGCATCACCTTCCGCCTGAACATCAATACGGTAATGCTTGACAAAAGTATGCAACGACGACCAAGTCGCAGCCTTACAGATCTCCGCTGCTGGCACTAAACTCAATTCCGCCCAAGAGGCCGCCTGTGCTCTAGTCGAATGAGCTTTTAAACCACTTGGTACAACCTTACCTTTCAACATATAAGCCGATGCAATAGCTTCCTTAATCCACCTAGCAATTGACGCCTTAGAAGCTGGCTACCCACACTTAGGCCTGCCAAATAACACAAACAATCTGTCGGTCTTCTGGAACGCCGCTGTCCTATG
Source organism: Ichthyophis bannanicus (assembly GCA_033557465.1). NCBI lineage: Eukaryota > Metazoa > Chordata > Amphibia > Gymnophiona > Ichthyophiidae > Ichthyophis > Ichthyophis bannanicus. Next base: position 924,109,914 of record CM066033.1, read on the forward strand.
CAAATATTTTCGCAACACTCTACTCACATCTAAACGATGTAGCCGAGACTTCGACTTATCCTTACTTGCTTTTTCAAACACTGGTAAAGACATCACCTGATTTACGTGAAACGCCGAAACTACCTTGGGAAAAAAGGACGGAACCGTCCTCAATACTACCTTCTTGCTATCAAAGCACAAAAAAGGTTCCTACACAATAACGCCTGCAAATCCGAAATTCTCCGCGCCGAAGAAATTGCAATCAAAAACACTACCTTTAAGGTCAGATCCTTCATTGTCGCCTGAGCTAAAGGTTCAAATGGCTCCCACACCAGCGTTTCCAACACCACATTCAGGTCCCAGACCGGAACCGCCGCTCTTCACGGCAGTCTCAATAGCACCGTCGCTCTTAGAAATCTTTTCACATCTGGGTGCGATCCTGTCGTCATTCCAAGCACCTTTCCCCAGAAACATGAAATGGCCGCCAACTGTACCCTCAACGAGGCTGCCGCAAGACCTTTATCAAAACCATCCTGTAGGAACGCCAAGATCTGAGGAATCGAGGCCCGCAACGCTGTGATGCGGTGGCCCTCGCACCAAGACTAAAAGATCCGCCAAACCCGGATGTGGCCAGTGAAGTAGATCTCCGCCTGGACCGTAGTAACATTGAAACAACTGCCGCCGAGTAACCTCTGGCTTTTAGCCTTGCCCTCTCAAGAGCCAAGCCATAAGCGAGAACCGATCCACCTGCGGCATTGTTAACGGGCCCTGCCGTAGCAGATCCCCTCTGCTCGGCAGTCTCCAAGGCAGCTCCACCAGGAGACGCATCAAATCGGCATACCAAGGCCTCCATGGCCAATCTGGTGCCACAAGGATTACCAGTCCCTTGTGCTGCTCTATGCGTTGTAGGACTCGCCCTATGCGCACCCAAGGTGGAAATACGTACAGCAGCCTATCCTCTGGCCACCTCTGCAGAAGAGCATCCAAACCTTCCAACATCCTCTCCCTTCTTCTGCTGTAAAACCTCTCCACCTTTGCCAACTCGAACATCGCCATCAGGTCCATGCTTGGCAGCCCCCATCGCTGCAACAGTAGATCGAAGACTTCCTGATGAAGGATCCACTCTCCTGGGTCCACTTTCACTCGACTTAGAAAACCGGCAGCCACGTTGTCCACTCCCGCTACATGAGCTGCCGATAACGCTTCCAGGTGCGCCTCTGCCCAAATGAGCAACCCGTCCATTTCGTCTCCAAGAGCCACGCTGCTCGTGCCACCCTGACGATTGATATAAGCTACCGCCGTGGCGTTGTCCAACAACACTCTGACTGCACTGCCCTGCAGTCTCTTCTGAAAGGCCACATTGCCAAAGTGACTGCCCTCAACTCCAACCTTTGATGGACCACGTCTTTTCCTGATCCATCCATTGACCCTGGGCGAACTGGCCCTCGAAGTGTGCTCCCCAGCCAAACAGACTGGCGTCCGTCGTCAGTGGCTTCCAATCTCGTGATTCCAGAGGCCTCTCCTTTTCCAGAGAACCTGGAAGAAGCCACCACTGCAGAGCCCGCCGCGTTTCTGGCGGACACACCAACCTTTGAGATAACCGATCCGACTGATGTGACCATCTCCTGAGCAGAGCCCTCTGCAGTGGTCTCATGTGAGCCCTGGCCCACATCACTACCTCTAGCGTGGCCGCCATCGTTCCCAAGAGCTGTAAATAGTGCCACGCTGTTAGAACTCTTCGCGCCAGGAAGGCCTGTACCAACTTCCTCAGCTTTTGAATCCTGAGTTGCGGTAGATACACTCTGCCTTTGCTTGTATGAAACCGAGTCCCCAGGTACTCCAACTCCTGCAATGACTGCAGCTTGCTCTTTGCCAAATTCACCACCCAACCTAGGGACTGCAGAAATTGCACCACCCGACGTGTGGCCACCATGCTTTCCTCTTTTGACTTTGCTTGAATCAACCAATCGTCTAGATAAGGGTGCACCAAGACTCCCTCCTTTTGCAATGCCGCCGCTACCACCACCATGACTTTGGTGAAAGTCCTCGGCGCTGTCGCCAACCCAAAAGGCATCACTTGAAACTGAAAATGCCCCATTGGGACTGCAAAGCGAAGGAATCTTTGATGCTCCACCCTGATCGGAATGTGCAGATACGCTTCCGAGAGGTCCAAAGATGTAAGAAACCCGCCCTGTCAAACCGCCACTATCACTGAACGTAGAGTTTCCATGCGAAAGTGAGAGACCCTGAGGCATCTGTTTACGCCTTTGAGATCCAGTATGGGCCTCAGAATCCCCTCCTTCTTTGGCACCACAAAATAGATTGAGTATCGACCGGAACCGCACTGGTTCTGTGGCACCGGCACCACCGCTCTGAGAGTTAACAACCTTTCCAGCGTTTCTTGAACCGCCAGTAGCCGCGATCTCGATCTGCAGGGAGTTTGGACAAAGGAGTCTTTCACCGGACGTTGGAACTCGAGTGCATATCCCTTTCTGCATGACCTCCAACACCCACTGATCCGAGGTAATTTGGGCCCAGGCCGAAACAAACTCCCTCAATCGACCTCCCACGGGCACTACTCCCGCCTGGACCCCCCTCACTTCAATGTGGCTTTTTAAGGATTGGGGAGGAAGTGGCTCCAAAACCTCTCCCTGCTCCTCTGAATCCTCTAAACCCTGAGGATCTATACTGAAAACGTCCTCTCTGAAACTGACCAAATCTGGACTGACGAAAACGCCGAAACTCTCTCTGCTGGCTCCTGGAGGCCGGTACCAGATGCCCCTGCTTCTGCTTGTCCTCTGGTAACCTGCCTCCTTTAGACTCCCCTGAGTCTTTTACCAGCTTGTCAAGATCCTCTCCAAAGAGGAGTTTCCCCCTAAAGGGGAGCTTTCCTAGCCTCGCTTTAGAGGCCGCATCTGCCGCCCAGTTACATAGCCAAAGGTATCTATGTGCAGCCACCACCAAAGCCATACTTTTCGCTAACCCGCGAATAAGATCATACTGACTATCCGCCAAATAAGCCGCTCCGGATTCCAGTCGGGCTGCCTCCTCGACTGCCCCTTCTACCTGCAAACCCTTAAGCCTCTGGGACCACCTAAGTCACGCTCTTGCCATCCAAGCTCCACAAATGGAAGCATGCATGGAAAGAGCATTAACCTCAAACACCTGCTTTAAAAGCGTATCCAACCGCTTGTCCTGCGCATCTTTAAGCGCAGCACTTCCCTCTACCGGTATGGTCGTCTTCTTAGTAACAGCTGACACATCTGCATCTACCTTAGGAGCCTTAAAAAGCTCCCTATCCGGTTCTTGCAACAGATACAACCGCGTTAGCACTCTGGAACCCTTGAATCCTGCCTCCGGCGTATCCCACTCCTCCTGAATCATTTCCTTAAATACTCTATGAATCGGGAATGCCCTCTGCGATTTTCTTATCGCCTGCAATAAAGGATCCTCCAAGGAGGTATCCTCCGACTGCCCGCTGCCGGCATATTCAAGGCTTTCAGCGTCTCCGTAATCAACGCTGAAAGTTCTTCTCTCCTGAATACCCGGACCACTCTCGCCTGGTCCTCTGGTTCCGCTATTTCTCCTTCCTCCAACTCCGGATCTACGTCTGAATATTCTAAGAGCTCCGAGCGCTCCTCCGCCAGCCCTTCCACGTCAGCTCTCTCTGACCCCAGTCTAGCCTTTTTATGTGGGACGCCTACCGACCCCAACTCCAATGGGGCCCCCGGACGCTTAGCTCCCTTACCTAAGTCCTCTGCGGCTCCTGCCCCACTAGCTCCAGCCCCGGAGAAAGCTCGCTGCAAGAGCGACAAAACCTGCTGTGAAAAGATTGCTGCCAAACCACCTGGCATACACTGTTGAGTCAAGGGAAGATCCGGAGCTGAGGATGGCCCTGGCTCTGCAGACAGCAGCATGGTCTCTGTAGGGTCCACTGGCCCCTCAACCTCTTTTGCCAGCTCTCCCCCACTGTGCTCCGCTAGGTCCGTTATTGAGGCTTTGTGCGCACACCCTCTGCACACCCCTGCCTCAGAAAGGGACCCCCTACGGACCCCACACAGAAGACAGTGAAGTCTAGAAGACATAAAGAAGTGAGCAGTGCCCTTCAAAATGCCAAACACCAACTCTCTCTTTTTTTTTTTTTTTAAACTGACCACCAGCAACGCTGGACCAGACACCCTACTTTCCCCCTTGGTAAAAAAGGCACAATCCCCTTCTGGACCCTAGCAACGGCCCCAAAACTGAACGGCTCTGAGTTCCCACGCAAAAAACATGCAGCCCGATGACTCCATTCTAAGCACTACGTTACCGGCGCTTGTGTCTCCCTAAACATCAAACCCTCATGATCCGGCAGCTTCTTACCTCCCTGGAGCCTCTCCCTTACCGTGGCTCTACTCGGTAATTGAAAGGACACGAGCTTTGCAGTTCTCAAATATCACCGCGATGTCTGTCGGCAGGGCCTCTGTCCGGCTCCTGCTCCCGCTCTGTCTGCCCTGCCGGAGTGCGCGGCTGCAGCGGCGGACCTCAACGGCTGCTCACCCAACTCATGGGATCAGCACCGGAGGACCCCAACAGAACCCCCTCACTCATCCCTGCCCTCCAGAGGCACCGCAGAGAAGGGGGGGGGGCCGGGGGACAATATTTCTTACCTCTTCAAAAAATCCCAGCAAATCACTCTAAAATCGCTAATTTAACGGCACAGTAGCCCTTTTTTTTTTCTAAACCCAACAACTACTCTATCACTGCTTAATAATTGCTCCAGTGAGTCCCTAACCTCTGGGCTCACCTCTCCTTCTGCTGCTTAGAGACTGAGAACTGAACAAGGAGGCGGTGCCTGGGCTACTTATACTGATGTCAGTGAAAAAAGAGGCATGCTCAGTCTCCAAGCTGCGAGAGAACGTGCTCAACCCAGAGATTCCGGGACTAGACTGGAGGGACGTTAAGGAACTGTGGACTACGTAGCCTTTCCCACCACTGTGCAGCAGAGGCAGCAGACCATACAGCAGTCCATGAAGAAGCACAATTCCTTGCAGTGCTGAATGTCATGGACTGCACACATGTGGTCCTTAGGCCCCCAAGAAGGAAGGAACCAACCTACAGAAATATGAAAGCCTTCCATTCTATGAATATGCAGATGGTCTGTAATGCCCAGGATGAATATTTGATGTCTTTCCATGCTTCCCAGGGTCATGCTATAATTCCTATATCTTGGCGCAGTCAGGCATATATAAGCACTTCATCTGTGGAGCAATCACTGAAGGCTTGGCTCCTAAGCAAGCAAGCAGAGAACCTATGTCACAGGTATCCAGTGTGTGTAGGGGATATATAGAAAGACATGTAGCAGTTCCAGTACTCATAGCATGTGCCACTACAGAGAAACAGCAGGGCTGTGAGATAGGATGTCATGTGTAGCTCATTGGAGAGAGTTATGGGCACTGCACCTGGGGAGCTGAGTGCAAATTCCATCTCTATTACAAATATCCAAGTGCCCGAAGTCCCTCATAAAACAATTCTATTTGCACCAAGTGAAAGGATAGGACCACATGTCAATAGTGCAGGAAAGAGGGCAGCCAAGAACTGCACTGGGCCCATACAAGGTGAGCATAGGCATTTACCTAGACAACGTATTTTGGGGTCTGAGGCACAAGCTAGCAAGAGGCACAGCATGGCAAGTGGAGAAGGGCTGTTTTGGGGTGCTTGCCTGTACCATACCACTGCTTTCCCACTGCAGGATAGACCAGTTGCTATGTCACAGTGCACTCCCACAGGCCAAGCTATGACCACTGCTTGCTGTAGAAAGCGAACGATGCAGTGATAGCAGAGGTGTAGGAAGATTGTCTGCAATGACACCTATGGGGAGGAGGGAGGGGATGCGTTGTGGGGCTATGGCTGCCAGCAGTCATAGACATCCATGGATCTGAAGATGTGTGTGGCATGGGCTAATACAAGCATTGTGGAACCTGTTTCCCTTGGGGAAACTGCTAGGTACATATGACCTAGATTGGCCACTGTTGGAAACAGAATACTGGGCTTGATGGACCTTGGTCTGACCCAGTATGGCATATCTTATGTTCTTATGTTCTAATAAACATTGCTGTACATACGTCAAGGGCCAAGAAACTGCTTTGTCCAGAACAATGTGTACTCTCCCCAATGTAGGTGAGAGAGAATATCTTCTAAGGAGTTAGCTCATGACTCTGATCGTGGCACCCAGAACTGAGGCAGAAGAGCAATATAATTGATCCCACAGAACCACCAGACCAATTACTGAAAGAATATTTGGCCATCTGATGATTTGTTTTCAGTGCTTGGATAGATCTGGAGTTACTCTACAGCCCGACCCAAGTGTGCAAGATCTTCATGGCCTGCTGCACGTTGCACAACCAAGTGCTGAGGAGGCAACAACCAATGCTATAGAAGACCTGTGGAGACAGATACTGAGGAGGGGTTAGTCCCAAGCTAGGAGGAGATGGCCCAGCCATACAGGCAAGGCCAGACAGACAGAAATGAACTAATTGAGAGACACTTCATGTGAAGGTAAGTGTTTTATTATGATAAAGAGCACTGCTACACATGAGCACAGGTACCTGTACTCATCCTCCCCCATTACAAACCTCACTGCACACACACATCTGAGCCCATCACCTACATCCTCTTCTCACTCATACACTCCTCTATCACCCACCACAATAACTCCCAGCCCACGCCTACCACACAACATCAAACAGTCCCACGGGCATCCCCTTGCCTCATGATGTTCTACAATGGAACAATGGCAATATATGGGAAGTCAAAGGTCAGATGGCCATATAGGCGGCACAAAACCGCCATGGTGTGTAGATGGGTCACACAACCTGCCAACTGCTATGGCTCACAGAAACCTGGGCTGTGTGTTTTCCCCTCCCCCTTCCCTTCGTGCCCCTACCCCTTGCACCCTGCCCTTGGCTGCATTGGAAGGACTGCACAGGGATGGTGGTTGGCATAACACCACTGTCACTATAAGTTGAGGTATTATTCTCCTCTTCCTCTCCTCCCTCTTTGGTTGCTGCTGTGGAAGTATGGGCTGGGGCTGGGGCTGGGGCCGGGGTGGAGCTCCTAATATGTTGCCCAATGGAGGGTTGCACTGGGTGGTATTGGTATCTGCTTGCTGTCTGCCACCTCTGTTGCTGGGTGGATGGTTAGCTGACACTGAAGAGGTGCTGTCCTGTGCACTGGGTGGAAGCTGCACATGGGTATAAGGATGCTGGCTGAAAGTTTCCCTCAGGTCATGATGGATTCCTCTCATTTCTTCCAGGAAGGCCTGTGCAAAATCTCTCTGTTCCCTCTGCATTTCCAGGGACTTCTTCAGGATGTTCAGCTGCTCTCACCATATCTGCAGATACTCAGCATTTTGCTGAAACAGTCTTTCCCCACAGCGTAAAAGATCCTGGCTCCTCTGGCTGGTGGAACAGTTGCCCTCTTTATGCACTAAATGCACATTGCCAGCAGGTGGGTCCCTATTGCCAAAAGAGGACAGTGATGATAGTGGTGGTTCCATGGCATCCTCACCCATGTGTTCCTCCTCTTCGATCTCCTCCAGGCCATGCACATTGTTGCCTCCAGCTTCCCGTCTCTCCAAGGCATCTCTGGATGGCTGCTCCTCTGGTGACACTTGGGTGACCACGGACTCCACTAATGTTCCTGGCTGTGCTTGAGGGATGGCCCTGTTGTCTGGCGGGCTGTCATGAGCTGCAATACGCATATTCTGACCATCTGCAAGTATGGAATAAGAGGCAGACACATGAAATAGACAGGGAAAGTGATGCGGCTGTCATGGGGCTGTGCCATCTGCTGTAGAATCTTTTTGTGCAGTTTTGGTTCAATTTCTACAATCCCAGAGTGCATTTGAAGGGTAGGGCATGGCAAAGGACAATTTAGAAGGTGGTGAGAAAGTGCTCAAGAGGCATGGGTGACAGAGCTTGTGTTGTTCGGAGGGGGGGCTTGGTGGTGGTGGTGAAACAGAAATGTATTATTTATTTATTTAACTGGTTTTGGTATACCGTTTTTCTACCAGTCAAAATGGTAACCCATTGCATGTCAGCCACAGCTATATTCTCCAGACGTCTATCCAGACCTCACTGCTCACACTTGAATGGTCCCACTATCTGATTACGTTCCCACATAAGAAGCCAAAATGCATGGCTTCAGGGCCACTGTGACTGTCCAGGCCATCCCATATTCTACATCCACATAGATCTACAGATGGCTGGTTGACCCAATAATGCAGGACATCTCGGAGCCGGCTATGGCAGTCCAGGAGGGCCTGCAGTCATGTGGCCAGTGGAGTTCAGATATCAGTGAGGGAATGCAGGGGTATCAGTGCACAGCAGACAGTGCTGTAGGCCCCCATGTACAATGGCTGTGCATGGAGGTGAGAGTTACAACCGGTGACTATATTATTGCAAATGCATGCAAACATTCCTGACACTTAGATATGTGTCTTGCCGGTATGCAACACTCACCTTGTACCTTGCGATTGGGAAGCCCTAGAGCTATGGAGTTTCCTGATCCCTGTGACAGACTCCTCATCAACAGTGGACAGGACACATTGCTCTAAATTGGTGAGGACTGGAGGCTGCCCATCTGCAGCTGCCGCCGCTGCCTCATATTTAGCACAGCATCTCATATTTCTCCATTTGTGCTTCATGTTCTTGATGTCCTGGTTTCTATGATGGAATGCCATAGATGCTGCTTGTAGTGTGCATTAACATATGCACCTGTGGAACCAAAGAGAATAGGGTGTTTTGCACATACCTCTCTTAACAGCATCTCCACCTCCCCCTGGACTAAAGTTAACCTTATGGTGATGATACACCAGAAGACACTTTATGAAGGAGTTCTAAAATTGGTCTGTGACTATAAGGACATCTAAGTGGGTGGGTCCAGGATGTTCAGGATTTAAATGCTCATTTCTGGAGATGTTCATGCAGTATAGATGTCCACAGATCCAATTTCAGAACCAATTACATGCACATCCTCAGTGTACTTCAAGATTAGGTATGAGCTTTTAGTCTAGAAGGATCTCTGTACGCATCGCACAGCTGTTCTTCTTGCCACTGCATCTCTGTCTGCAGCCTCTGCTGCACAAATGCCCCCCTGGTGGATGTGGCAACAATGCTTTACTAAATGTAGATGGGCTGTTAGAGGTGTTGTGTTGTGCTCTGCAAAAATGTCATGCTGTTGTATCACTCAAGGTCTTCCTTGTGCTTTGTCTTCTTTAATTGTGAACTTTCTTTTAATGGCAGTCAGTAAAAGGATAGCTGTTGGGACTTTCCATGGACTCAGCATAGACCTGGTGACTGTCTGAAGGGTTGCCTGTGCTCACACAGAAAACAGTGCAACATAGTAGCACAGAGCCTGTATATCTGAGGGACACTGTGAGAGATGCATGTTGCTTGTGTATGTTGATGGGCATGTGGGCTACAGCTGCATATATGTCACTAGAACAAAATGAACATAAATTCAATGCCATCTGTAGGTTTATACCTGTGCTGGTGGATCTGTGTCCAAGGCCAGCTCCATAGCTAGTTCAAGGTGTGGGTGACCTAGGCAAACCGTAAGTCTTATGCCCCCCTTGGATGTCAAAATCTATTGTTTAACTTTGAATGCCAAGCTCTTTGCCACCCTCCAAAAGCTGCCATCCTAAACAGCCCTGTCTGTGTATGACACTTCCTCCTATATTTCATTTTTACTGGCAGTAGCATGTGCAGTAGGTTGTGTGGCTAGGCGCTCTAGTTTTGTTGAGTATCTGGGGTACCAGTGCCAATGAACTGTATGTAGGTTTGGATGCCTTAAATGCAGCTAGGGCCCATGTAGGGCAGCCTCTCCAGTTCCCTAAGTGTAGGCCATGGGTCATGCAGAACCCAGAATCCTTCTTTGCGGGCTCCTATGTCTGCTGAGACCATATCTTACTATTCCATATACAGGGTGGCCCAAAAAAAGTGAGAACATCTTGTAAATTAAAAGCTTAAATAGTTTACTTATTTACCTTTTTTTAAGCTATATAACGTCTTTATTTCGACAATTTCTGGTCGCCATCTTATTTTTTTAATTTGTCAATCGTTTACATCTGTCTTTTTGAATTTTTAAATAACTTATATGCTACGAGATGTTCTCACTTTTTTTGGGCCACCCTGTATATGTATGGAGGTGTCACCTGGTTCACGGTCACTGTGTTGGTCATGTGCATTGCAGCCTACACATCACCCGATTATGTTCCCATTGGTGGCAACCAGGAGTGTATAGGCCTGAAATCGTGTTTGAGTTTGTTTCCTGTGTCATTTACAGGTTCACTAGTCTTATTTTGTTTCATGTTAAGACCTGAGCGTTTTATTGTGATTTGTTTTTATTAGCTTTTTCAGGATAATTTTTTAAGTTTAAAAGATTGTGTGGCTACTGCCAAGAGGAAAACATAGTTAAAAGGTCACTAGAGGTTTCAGGCAAATAAAACCCCCCAAATCCTTTTTTACCCCCTTGTCACAGGCTGTAAGGAGTTGCAAGATAGGCACCCTGCAGAAGAGCCATCACGTCTCCATAGAGTCTGGCTCTAGGCAGCCAGCTCTTAACTCTTCTATTGGTGGTGATCTTCTTTCCTGTTTTCAAAGAGACCCACATTGTGTCTGGTCTGGAGCGCTATAGGAATGCTAAATGAAGATTTTTCCTTGTGCATCTCTTGTCTCCTGCTGTGGAGATGCATGCCAAATGTATTTCTTTTGCCATGCTCTTGGTCAGAATTCCTGTGAGACCATGTCAACTAAACTATCACAAACATATCCCCAAGCCCAATCCTGATTATGGTTCGTCATCACAAACTGGACAACCAGGAATCTGGATTATACGTGGTAACTATCTCTGTTGTTTAGTTGATACAGATGCACAGAATTTCTGGCACAAGACCACGGAAAAAGGAAAATGTTTGGAGTACAGCTATTCTGTAGGAGTCTATATATTCAAAATGCAAAAACTCCATTTAGCATTATTCATGGAGCTCCAGACACACTCTGGGCCAGTCTGTAAACAGGATGGCATATTAACAGCAATAGCAGAGGTAAGAGCAGTCCGGCTAGAGCTAACCCCTATGGAGATGTGATGACCCTTTGGCATGATGCCTACCATTCAACCCAAAGGTTACCCATTTGAGGCCAGCCAGTGAGGAAAAGGTGGCGGTGGACACAAAATGGTGGCGGTGGACACAAAATGTTGGATTTTTCATTATCTTGTTGGGATTGAAAATGCTATAACAAGAAACAGGAAATCTCTCTGATGTCTAACATGTCTTTTCCAATGAATTCACATCCCTATTGGTTACTTCAAATGTGCCACCTGTGTGCTAACTAGCCCTCACTGTGCACCTGCCACTCTCAGAGGCACTGCATTGTTGTGCCTATGGTATCTAAATAATCTAAAGATGACAGTTATATCCCCAACATATATCCCTACCTCGATAGAGTGGATAGGAGATTGGTTATCTACCTTTTTCCAGAGTGGACCCATAACCCTTTCAACCAGTGGGTTCTGGTTTTGATCACAGTCTATGTGTTGGAGTTTTCCCACCAACTTGATGATTTGTTTACAGTGTCTTCGTGCCATGAATTGGGGAATTCCTCACTGCATTGGGTCTCAGAGATTTACCTCCATCTTGTATCTGGGAGCCTCATAAGTGAATCCTGTGGCTTGCAGTGAGGGCTCAGCACTACCAGTTTTGAACCCTACCATTTGATTTTGCAACAGCTCCTCAAACTTTTTCTAAGGTCACAAGGAGGGTTGCTTTGATCTACTACTGGAAAGACATGAGCTAAATACTACTAAATAAATATTTAACATTTATTTACAAACAGCTTGAAAATATGCACAACCGCCCCCTTATCCAGATCCCTCTCCCACTGTGTGCAGAGTGAATAAGGGCAGAAATTCATGCTAGCAATGAATGTACTGCCTTTGCTAGGGCATGCATCTCTGCTCTTATTCCCTTCAGGTGGCCCAACATGAGGTCCTGGGCCCAGGTGATGGTACCAAAGCCCTGTTGCATCTCCTGCCAGATGTTCAGAGATATAGCAGGATCTCTGGCTTTCCCAGACCCAGGGGGGCCTCATACTGGGGCACCTGCTGCACTGGCACACAGAGTTCATGCTGTGGCACTGATAAGATGTGTGGTAACGCAACATGGCCCTCTGTACTGTCCCTCCCCTTCCCCTCCTTCCTGCACCCTTCCTCTCCACCACAGCACTTTCTCCTGTGTGAAGCCTCTGAGTCCAGCTTTCCATGTCCCTCAGTCAGCTCAGGGCTGACCAAATAAAAGATGGGGTAGAGGGATCTCACCATGAACTGTTCCCTCATGTCCACGTGTATCACCACCTCCTCCTCCACCTCTAATTCATCCTCCACCTCCATTGAGGTATCTATAACAAGGCGGTGGCTGCTTAGGCTGGACAAGCTGGGGTTTCTAGTGTTTTCTTGGTGGCGTCTCCACCATCCTCTGCAGCTCACTCCTCTGCCTCCTTGCAGTCTCCCTCCTCTGCAGGTCTTACTCTTTAGTGTCTTTATCCTCCTCCTCTACTACAAGTGCCAAAGGTGTAGTTGCAGCTGTGGGTGAAAGATTTCAGGTCAACTGTGGGATTTGGCAGACATCACACCACTGATAAACTCACTCTGTTGCTCCCTCCACATCAGCTGGTTTATGCAACCTGCCCCATTTGTCTGTTGGCTACACCCACATGTCGCTGGGGATAGGCTGAAAGAAGTGCTATGCTGCTCCCAAAATTGTGAGGGCCATGTCAGCTGACTTGCTTCTCCATTGCATTATCTAGCAGCTGTGACCTCTTTGACCTGCTCCACTGGTGTCCTATTCCCATTTCCCACTACCACATCCTACACTTGTGACATCCTTTCTCTCTGACTGACATCCATTGTACATGCACAACCTGTCCTGCTTGCACTTCCAAGGTGTCATCTGAGTGCTGCTCGCTCATCCCTCTGCCTCTCACATTTTTGTCCCTACCATGGCCTCAAACAGGGGTCTCCTGTGCTGATGCAGGTTTGCTCTGTGACACAAGACCAGTGGACACCTCCCAGCTCCTCCTTAGTTCTACATCCCTCCCATGCTGCAGCCATCCCCCCAAGTCTGTCATGCTTTTGAATGCCCTTTCTTGATGACCTGTGCAGAAGTTATCTGGTTCTGGGTCTCCACTTACTCTGATCCTGTGTGTACTGTCCTTGCTGTATTCTGCAACTCTTGGATACCCTTCCTCTTGATGTTCTATCCATGACACCTGCCCCTTGCCATGCACAGTCCTCATCAGGGACCTTTATCACACAGGGATCTGCACCTAATGCCACAGCTGTGGACACACAGATACCACATAGCTTGATGCTCCTACCATTATCTCTGGAGACGCTGCAGGAACTCTGTTCCTGGCCCTCTACACACGTCCTAAAACTAGAGTGCATGGGACCCCCATGCACATGGCTTTTTTTCTACTTACTGGGCAAGGCTTTGCATCATGCATACATATCCCTGTCCCCATTTCAGCAAATGGATCCTTGCAAGTTTCCATTACCGTATTTTCCACGTGCCGCATTTGCCACGGCCACCCTAACATCCTACATGCATATTCCTAGATGTTCATATGGCGATTTCAGCTGATACCTGAATGTTCACAGGCCTGGTTCTGAAACGGGCTCCATTTGTGGCATGTCCTTATTTGCACATTCCCCCTGATGCAGGGACATCCCTTTTAAAATACAACTTCACACATCCCAAATTATATGTCCAGGGGTAGAATTTGGGGTATTCTGAGGTGGTGCCACTTAGACATATAACTTATGGGGGAGATATTTAGTGGCAGCAGAATATTGCCACAGCCCAGTTATCGACGGGTGCGCCCCAGAACTGGTTAGCATCCGTGAATATTCAGCAGCACTAACCATGTTAATACCACTGAACATCCTGCTGAGTGGCATTTACATGGTTTGGTGGTATAAATGTACATGGCTGCATTTTAGCCACAATTTTGGCAGGATGAAGTTATTTTATAAGGATACATGAGTATCTATGTGCCTTTATAAAATAGGCTTAAAATAGGTGATTACTTGGCCTCCCAACCCAGGTGACCTATTATAAAATTGCTCTCGACATGTAATAATTTTATGTCTTGACAGGTATAACTTGGAACATCTAACTTAAATGGATAGTGTTGCTGAATATACATATGATATAAACAAGTAAAGAATAGTTACTCACCTGTAACAGGTGATCTCTGGGAACAGCAGGAATTTAGTCTTCACATATGAGTGATGTCAGTAATGATGGAGCCCACATGGGAATGCTCCCCAGCGTCCATTAGGAAAGCTTTTGGGAGTACTCCACTGTGCCTGCGTTGCTGCCTTCCCAACTCCCTCTCTTCAGTTGAGATTGTAGCTCAGAAAAGAGAATAAATAAAACCCCATAACTCCTAGGGGAGGAGGGTGGGTTGTGAAAAATAAATTCCTGCTGTTCCTGGAGATCACCTGTTACAGGGGAGTAACTATGTTATCTCCAGGAACAAGCAGGAATGTAGTCTTCACATATGGGACTCCCTAGCTCCCAGATGAAGTGACCTCAGAACCGGTTGAGCACATATGATGAGGTCATGGATCCCACATGGATTTCTGGTATCTTCAAAGTCCTGGATGGAAGGCAGGAGTTGCATCTAAGTCTGAAAGAGGTGTTGGTGTACAGCCTGACTAAACATGGCATCCGAACAGGAGTCCTTGTCCAGAAAATAATGGGCAGCAAAGGTATGGACAGAAGACCAAGTTGCTGCTTTGCAAATTTCGTTGATAGCTACTGAGGGTAGATTTGCCATTGAGGTGGCCATGGAATTAATATTGTGAGTAGTGACATGCCCTTCCAGGGAGAGTCCTACTTTGTCATAGGCAAATGAAACGCAGTCCCCTATCAATCTGGGCAGCATATGCTTAGAGACAGGTAATCCCAGGTGACTGTGGTCAAAAGAGATGAACAACTGCAAGGCTTTATGATGACCCAAAGTCCTTTAGAGGTAAAAAGTCAACACACGCTTGCAGTCCAGAGTGTGCAAAGTTGCTTCAGCTCTAGACGCATGCGGCTTGGGAAAGAAAACTGGAAGGTAACTTGACTGGTGTAGATAGAATGGAGACACTACCTTTGGCATAAAGGGTGGGTGAGTCTGAAGGACTACTTTGTCATGGTGGAAGTGGATATTTATTTATTTATTTATTTAACATTTCTTATATACCCCCTTTCACGATATCAAAGCGGTTTACATTGAACAGGGCATTACATTTGGAGATAACTATTTTACAGGGAACATGGGCAATGGAGGGTTAGCTGGCTTGCCCCAAGACCACAAGGAGCACCTGTGGGACTAGAAACCCCAGTCCTTCTGGCCCAAGTTTGCTGTCCTCTAGTGGGATTTGAACCCCTGACCTTCCGGCCTGAAGTACCTTGCCCCAACCACTAGGCTACTCCTCCACCGCCACCAAAGCCTGAATGTGTCCAGCTGAAGTGATGGCAACAAGGAAGATCACCTTCCACAAGAGGAATTTAAGTGAGGTCATGGCTAATGGTTTAAAGGGCAGCTTGAGGAGCTGCGCTAGAACAACATTGAGGTCCCAAGCTACCAGAGGTGTCTTAATGGGAGGTTTGGACAACAAGAGACCTCGCATGAAATGTGCTACTAGTTGTTGTGAGGAGATGGGCTGTCCATCAAGCAGATGATGAGAGGCCGCAATGGCACTAAGGTGGACTCTCACTGAATTTGCCTTTAGACCTGTGGAGGACAGGTGGAGGAAATACAGAAGGAGTGACTTCACTGGAGCAGAAAAAGAATTGAGATCCTTCTGAGGACACCGGACTGAAAATCTACACCACTTAAAAGTGTATGAATGTCTGGTGGAGGGCTTTCTAGAAGCTAAGAGGATCTCCTTTCTCTTGAGTAAGTTCAAAGTCCTGTAGAGCTATGCTCTCAGCAGCCAAGCCGTGAGGCGGAGCGACTGTGGATTGGGATAGAGTAGTAAGCTTTTGTCCTGGGAGAGGAGATCTAGTGCGTATCCCAAGTGGAGAGGATGAGTCTGAGTCAGAAGTAGTAGCAGCGGAAACCACGGTTGCCACAGCCAGTGAGGGGCTATGAGAATCATGAAGTCCTTGTCGGACTGAAGCTTGAAAAGCGTCTTGGGAATAAGGGATATGGGAGGGAACGCATAAAGCTGATCCTGACCCCAGTGCAGGTGGACGGCATTCCCCTGTTGGTTTATGGATGTCAGAGTCCTTGTGCAGAAACGAGGAATTTTGACATTCTACGGAGTTGCGATCAGATTTATGTTTGGAGTTCCCCAGGTCTGGAAGATGTAGGACACTGTGTCTGGAGGCAGAGACCATTCGTGGGGAAGAAGGATGCGACTTAGTCTGTCTGCAAAGACATTGGCTTCCCCTGGTAGGTACACCGCTTGGAGGTGTATCTGATGCGCAATGGCAAAGGACTAGAAGTGTATCGCCTCCTCGCAGACGGACCAAGAGCCTGTTCCCCCCCTGCTTGTTCACAAAGAACATGGCAACCTGATTGTCCATCCTGACTAGGTCCTGTTGCGCTGTGAGGTGCTGTTGGAACACCTGGAAGACACTGAAGATAGCCCGAAACCCCAGGAGATTGATCTGGAGTTGTGACTCCTGCACCGTCCAGAGGCCTTGTGTAGTCAGGTTGCCCAGATGGGCTCCCCAACCCCACTTGGAGGCATCTGTTGTTAGGGTGCATTGACGTGGAGGCATCTGAAAAGATGACCCTATGAGCAGATTTTCTGGAGAGCACTACCATTGAAGAGATGTGGTTAGGCGGGCAGTGACTTGGATCCTGTCCCTGAAACAGCCTGAGGCCTGCTTCCACTGAGAAGCTAGAGTCCACTGGGTTATCCGCATATGTAGATGGGTATGTGGGATGACATGTACTGTAGAGGCCATGTGCCCAAGGAGCTGCAGCATCTCTCGGGCTGTCAGATGGCCTCTTAGGAGTATCTAGGATGCTAATTCTACTAGACGAGTACAACAAAGCTGGGATAGAAATGCCCTGGACTGTTGGGTGTCTAGCAGGGCTCCAATGAACTCTAGTCTTTGAATTGGAGTGAGATGGGATTTTGGGACGTTTAGAACAAATCTCAAGTGCTGTAGTGCTGTTATGGTACGATGCAAGGACAGCAACACCTCTTGGGAGGTGTCTGCCTTTATTAGCTGGTCGTCTAAGTAGGGGAAGATAAATATCCCCAGAGTTCTTAGATATGCAACTACGACTGCCATGCACTTTGTGAAAACTCTTGGGGCAGAGGCAAGTCCAAAAGGAAGGACTCTGTATTGATAATGTTTTCCCAGAAAGGTAATGCATAGATACCTCCTGTCCCCTGGATGGATGAGGATATGTGTTTATGCTTCTTTTAGATCTAGAGAACAGAGCCAGTCCTGACTCTGGAGGTAGGGAAGAAGAGTCCCGAGAGAGATCATCTTTAACTTTTTATGGACTAGAAACGCGTTGAGGTTTCTGAGATCCAGAATGGGCCTGTACCCTCCTGTTTCTTTGGAATAAGAAAGCAGGGGGAGTAGAAGCCCACTCCCTGCTGAGATGTTTGGACCTCTTCTATGGCACCCTCAGACAGAAGAGAGGACACCTTGTCTTGCAGGACATCAGTGACAACGGGTTGTGTTTGATACTCTCCTTTGAATGTGGAGGGGGTCAGAGCTTGTAGGTGAAGTCTGTAGCTCTCCTGAACTATGCTGAGGGTCCACTGCTCTGAGGTGATGAGGTGCCATCTCTGGGCATAGTGACACAGTCTGCCTGCTATGTGGAGAGTTTGGGGATCCTCTAGAGGCAGGGAGGCAATGTTCGCTAGAAAAGAGTCAAAAACGAGGTGCAGCCTGTGGCTGCGGGGCTGGTTGAGATTTAGCCACCTGTGGCTTCTTCTGCTGCTTGGGAAGCTGTTGCCTCTTTTGTGAGGCCTAGCCCTGATACTGAGAAGCAGGGGGATAGGAAGAGAAGAATTTCTTCTTATTGTAAAAGGACTTCTTTGCAGGAGTCTTTTTTCTAGCAAGGTCAGCTGTTACTCTGGACAGTCTCTTTAGAGTAGTATTTTCTAATTGAGAAGCTTTATCTTGCCAGTCTTTGCCAAAGAGATTTTCCCCTGTGCAAGATATGTTGCCCAGCTTATCTTGAATCAATTGTTCAAGATCTGAAGCCTGAAGCCATGCAACGAGACGTGCACTGATGCAAATTGCCAAAGCCCTGCTCGTGCATTCAAAAGCATCAAAGGTAACTCTACTACTGAACTTTGATACATTTTGGCTATGTTAACAAGGGTGAGATAGTCTGCCCATTTGTCAACCGGGAGGAGAAGAGCAAATGCTTCAAGAACCCTGGCAACCTCCTTTACGAACATTCCCATATAAAGCATATAGGAATTGATCCTTGCTGAGAGCATGGAAGCCTGGAAGCATCGAAGCCCAAAGGCATCGAGGGTTCTCGATTCCCTACCGGGTGGGTTAGAGGAATGAGATTTTGAGTTTTGATTTGGCATACAGCCGATTCAACCAGCATGGAGTGGTGGGGAAGCTGTGCCTTTTGGAAACTGGAACACTCTGGTACCCGATACATGATATTGAGATGTCTACTTTGGGTGAAACCGTGAGAGGCGTCTCCCACGTATGGAGCATAAGTTCAGAGGCCTTCATCAGGGTGTCCCATACACTTTCTATGTGGTTATCTGGTAACGTTTTTAATATTTTTAAACTATTTATTTACATATGTATTTATGTACATTTTTTCAGTTATGTATTAATGTATATATCTGTTTTTTAGACCCTTGATGAAGGCCCCTGGCCGAAACTTGTAAAGTTGTTGGATCTCCAATAAAGTTGATTTTACCAATCATCGGTGTTGGCCATGGTATTTTGCCCTCCACTGTACTCCTGTTCCTTCTCCGATGTCACCATAATAGAGAGACCTTTGGCTAGAACTCGAATAAATTCCTGAAAAGACATGTCCTCTGGCGGCGACATGCACCGCTCTTGAGATGGGGAAGGGTCTGAAGGAATGTCCTGGGGCCCCGGTGAATCGACTAACTCCGCATCCGAATCCAGGGAATCGGAAACAGAGGACTTGAAGTATCAATGGGTACGCTGCGCACTGGAAGATAGATGCCGGTACTGATGTTCCGATGTATCGGCCTCGGTGAGCCGTTTAGGCCTTGCACAGGTATCAGTAAGGGATTCCAGGGAGGGTTGGGAGCGATGTTACACCAGGAACAGGTGTCTATGTTGGTGCCGAAACCGGAACCGATTGCCCGTTACCTGTAGCCAAGTGTTTTATGGGTACCAAGACTGCAGGTAGGGCTGCCAAACTACTGTCGATATCATTACCAAAAGTCAAAACATGTAAAAAACCTGGGAATCAGTAGTATAAACCAAACAATTATGCCAAAAAAACAAAGTACTATTTTAACAAACACACTTTTTTTGTTGGGATCCGCCGACCTAAGATGGAGAGAGGAAAAAACTCCCCACTCGTTGTCGGCAGAGGCCTTTTGTTCGTATTTTCAAAAACAATAACACAAATAGTGAAAATCACTTATCTGATAGTGCACAGAAAGGGCAGCAGAATAGTAAAGCAGCGACATGCATGTTTCGAGCCCAGGAGGGACTCTGTATCAAGCTGTTTCCATTAATATACGCGCCCTAAAAAACGCCAAATTCTCCAGGCTATTTAAAGCACCAAAAAGATCTCTGAATGGCTGCTGAAGTAAACGTCACCAAAACGTCATCAAAAACGTCACCAGGAAACAAAAGGGGGGAAAAAAGGAAAAAGGTCCAAAAATCCTTGATTCTGTAAATCCAAGAAAATCTGAAGGAAAAAAAAGGGCACAGTTATAGTAAACTCCACCAGTCACACTCCAAGTTCAAGCCCGTAGGCATTACTGTTTGAAGTTGAAAAATCCATCGCTGTTCACAACGTTGAAGCAGTTGCTCCCGGTCCCCACCACGGGGGTCCAAAGGAATTAGATCAATCACCCTCCAATGGAGATCCGTGAAGACATGTTGATACTGAAGAAAATGCTCAACTATAGGAGCAGAAAGAGTCTTGTTGGCCAATCGAGAGGCATGTTCGCCCAGACGAACCCGAACCGGGCGAATAGTTCTACCGATATATGACAGGTTGCAAGGACAGGTAATAATATACACCACAAAGGGTGTTAGGCAGGTCGAATAACCCGTAAAAGAGAAAGATTTGCCAGAAAACGAATGCAACCAACGGACTCCCTCTTCGGTAGTGGCACAAAATTTACAATGTTGACAGGACCAATGGCCCTCTCGACGGCCAACAACCTCTGTAGGAATGGATGGAAGGACCACGTGTACCAAGCGATCATGGATATTCCTGCCCCTAGTATAAGCCAGGCGAAGGGGCTTTTGAAAACAGGTATGTGTACGTAAAATCCCCCAATGTTTCTTCAACAAAGCCGTAACAGGGGCAGTGTATTGTGTGAATGGGAGGACCCCAGTCACCATATCCATTTCCTCCTGTCGAGGGGTACCAGGATGGGATTCAAATGGGGGGCCTGGGTCACCCAAAAGCCATTCCCTGAGAGAGAACCGGGCTCGTGTGTAAGCCCGACGGACCACTGTTGCGGGATAGCCCCGATCCAAAAGACGCATTCGCAAACCCCGTGCTTGATCCTTAAAATCCTGCAAGGATGAACAGATCTGACGTAGTCGCAAAAACTGACCCACCGGGAGACCCTTTCGTAAGGAAGAAGGATGATGACTATAATAACATAAAAGGTTGTTCCGCTGGCTGGGTTTTCGGAATAAAGAAGTAGTCAACTTGTCCCCCTGCTTCTGAACCAAAACATCCAAAAATTCCATCCGCTGATTTTCCACATGGGAGGTAAACTGGATGTTAGGCTTAATACTATTCAACCAGTCCACAAAAAGAACTAATTGATCAGCAGTGGAAGACCAAAGCAAAAAAATGTCATCCAGGAAACGGAGCCAAAGACAAACGTGCTGAAAAGCTGGAGCCAAATAGATGAAACGTTCCTCCATATCAGCCAGATACAATGTGGCAATTGAGGGTGCTACTGTAGCTCCCATCGCCACTCCATAACACTGTTGATAAAACTGGCCCTGGAAGACAAAATAATTTCTAGTCAACACCAGACGGGTTAAATCTAAAAGAAAAGATTTAGGAATCCGGGGAGGTGCCGTAGTAAAAGCAGTTTCCAACAAGGACAAAACTTCCTCCTGGTGAATGTTGGTATACAATGCTACTACGTCTAGAGTCACTAGAAGATAATCCATCAGGGTCCCAGAAACCGCAGACAAAAGAGTCAAAAAATGCGATGTATCCCGCAGGTAAGATTTAACCTGGCGAGCTTCTTGTCTCAAAAAAAGATCACTAAATTGAGATAACGGCTCAAGGATAGAACCACGGCAGGAGACTATAGGGCGCTCCGGAGGGGCAACCAAAGATTTATGTACTTTGGGGACTGTGTAAAATACTGGAATTCGAGGATGTCGTTGCTGAAGGAAAGATGCTTCCCGTGTTGTTATCCAACCCCGGAGGAGTGCGTCGTCCACTAGAGTTTTTATCAAAAGTTGTAATTGTGGCGTGGGGTCCACTGGCAAAGGTTTATAATATTTAGAATCTGACAACTGAGATAGAACCCCTTGTACAAGTTTGGACCACCACAGCACCACCTTTGTCTGCCCCATGTACAACCAAATCAGTATTGGCCGCCAATTCCTTAAGGGGAGAACGCTGTGCATTGGAAACATTAGAAAATCGGAGGGCAAAAGATTTTTCACATTCCGACAGTTCCTGCAAAACCAAGGATTGATAAACCGATATAGCAGGGTCCATCAAACCCGGGGTAACCCAACGGGAAGGAGGGCGCACTAGGGAACCCTCATTGTTGTCCCGTCCCTGAAAGTAACAGAGGATTCGTAGCTTCCGAAAAAAACGAAACAAGGCAATCCGCATCTCGAACGGGTCATACGGGACCGTGGGAATGAAAGAGAGGCCCAAATCCAAAACTTCCAACTGTGCTGGAGTTAAAGTCATCCCAGAAAGATTCAAGACTGCTGTTGATGCCGTGTGTGCTGCCTGGAGTTCAGGGGCTCCCAACGGTCGTCGGTGTAAGGCCGGCGGGAACGTCCCCCTCCCCGTCGGCCTCCCCGAAAACCCCGTGAAATGTTGGTAAATCCAGAAGGTTTCCGGCCACTTTTGGAGCCTTCACTCGAATCCGTATCCTCCGAGGACTCAGCAAACGTGACCCGCTTGTCAGAGCAAGAATCAGAATTGTCAGGGACTCCCACATCCGACTTTTCATACATCCAATGATATACCTGTTCAGCCTCATAATCACCCTTGTGATGACGTTTTGGTGACGTTTACTTCAGCAGCCATTCAGAGATCTTTTTGGTGCTTTAAATAGCCTGGAGAATTTGGCGTTTTTTAGGGCGCGTATATTAATGGAAACAGCTTGATACAGAGCCCCTCCTGGGCTCGAAACATGCATGTCGCTGCTTTACTATTCTGCTGCCCTTTCTGTGCACTATCAGATAAGTGATTTTCACTATTTGTGTTATTGTTTTTGAAAATACAAACAAAAGGCCTCTGCCGACAATGAGTGGGGAGTTTTTTCCTCTCTCCATCTCAGGTCAGCAGATCCCGACAAAAAAAGTGTGTTTGTTAAAATAGTACTTTGTTTTTTTGGCATAATTGTGTGGTTTATACTACTGATTCCCAGGTTTTTTACATGTTTTGACTTTTGGTAATGATATTTTTGGTGTGTCATCACATTTTGGAAGGTTTTTTCTTTATAAACTACTGTCGATGGCAAATATGCGCTGGTCTATCGAGTTTGCCAATGCTTGTGCTGGGTATTTCTGTCACTGTCCCAGAGCATGGCACCAATAACTCTCTGGAGGTCGAGGCCTCGGGAGCATCCTGGAACCCCTCGACGGCTTTGGAGGACAGGGCCTCCCATGGGCCTATTTGGCAGGCCTATCCACCACCAGCACACTGAGGTGTACCCTGAGTGAGTTAGACTGCAGGCCAGCATTGGGAAGGTGCAGCACCATCAGTATGAAGCAGGGCAAAGGGTTGAAGCCCCTCTCAGCATACCAGACTGAGAATTTGTGCCACTTGAAGACGTATGCCCGCCTGGTGGAATCCTTGTGGGACGCTAGCAAGACATCCTCCACGTCTCTGGGCAAGTGGAACTTTGCCAGGGCTACCCTCTCAGCAGCCAGGCCGTCAGGGTGAGGACCTTGAGGTTGGGGTGCAGGAGAGCACTGTCCTCCTGTGAGATCAAGTTCGGAGCGCATCCCAGGGGAACTGGGGACACTTGGGAAAGACGGAGAAGCAGGAGGAACCACGGCTGCCATGGCCACCTAGGAGCTATGAGGATTAAAGTGGCCCAGTCAAACTGAATCTTGAGAAGGGTCTTGGAGATTAGAGGGGTAGGAGGGTATGCATAAAGAAGGCTCTCTGTCCACGAGATAAAAAACACATCGACTGCCACCTGAGATGGTGCTGGCATCCTGAAGCAGAAGCGTGGCAAGTGAACACTGCTGGGGCTGGCAAGAGATGCATCGAAGGAGAGTCCCACATCTGAAAGATGCGGCTGGCCACCCGCTGGTCCAGCCATCATTCGTGGGGCTGAAGGACCCTGCTGAGCTGGTCAGCTAGAAGATTGTCCTGACCAAGGAGGAACACTTCTCGAAGGAGCATTCTACTCTCACTCGCGAAGGTGCAAAGGCAAACTGCTTCCCAGCACAGGAGGTACAACCCAGTACCTCCTTGTTTGTGACATAAAACATCACCACTTGGTTAGTCTGGACTAGAACAACCTGGTTCTCAAGTGGTGTAACACTCGTAGGGCATTCACAACTGTTTGGAGCTTGAGAAAGTTGATTTGATGGAGACTCTCTTTTATCGACCAGATGCCCTGGGTCCGCAGGCCATCACAGTGGGCCCCCAGCCTGGTTTGGAGGCATCCATGGTGAGATTCTTCTGAGGTGTGAAAAGACATCCCCACCATGAGATGTAATGGCTGCTGCCAGTTGAGAGACTCAGAGAGGGGCACAGTTTTATTTATTTATTTATTTAATTTATTTAACAGTATTTCTATACCGCCTTATCTTACAATCAAAGCAGTTTCACAGCAAACAATCAAAGGAGTGATCATGTGTTTTCATGCAGTGAAGGGTATATCGTGTTTGGTGTGTCTGATGTGTTGTGTGTTTGATTAGGTGGAGCTATGTACATTGTGCGCTATAATACATCATGTCCTATTATACATTCTTCTATACATTGTGTGCTATGATACATCGTGTGGGCAGACTAGATGGACCATGCTGGTCTTTATCTGCCGTCACTTACTATGTTACTATGTGTGCTGTTATACATTCTTCTATATGAGGGTCAGGAGGGGGGTATGTTAGTTGTTCTTGCTAGTTAGTAGATCATGTGACATGTCCATAGTGCTCTGTGAATAGCGTTGTCTTCAGCTGTTTGCGAAAGTCTTTAAGATCCGTCGTTGTTCTCAGATCGTCTGGGAGGGTGTTCCAGATTGTTGGGGCAGTCAGGGAGAGTGCTCATTCTGTGGTGTCCTTGCATTTATGTTTATGTTTATTATTTACTTAACCGCCCTTCAGGGTAAACAGAGCGGTGTACAATAGAAAAAAAAACAACAATACAGCAAGGCTCGCGGCCAGAAAGGAAAAGAAGTTACAACTCAATAATAGGACAGAGAAAAGAAAACAGGGAGAGAGTAGTAGACCCAGGGGAGAGACTAAGGCTGGGAAGGGGGAAGGTCAAAGGCGAGGGTAAATAGGTGGGTCTTTAGGGCGCATTTGAAGGTGGGGTGATGTGGTTCAAGACGGAGGGTAGCGGGGAGGGAGTTCCAAAGGGCGGGACCTACAAAGAAGAAGGCTGAGGAGCGGGTGGAATGAAGGTGGGCCTGTGATGGAGGGGGTAGTGCAAGGCGATTGAGGTGGAAGGACCGAGGGGTGTGCCGAGGAGTATGAAAGTGGATGAGATCAGCAAGGTATTGCAGGGTGGTGGTGTGAAGGACCTTATGAACGAGTGTGAGAAGTTTGAATTGGATACGGAAGGGTATGGGAAGCCAGTGAAGACGGAGCAGAAGGGGGGTGACCTGGTCTCTAGGGGAGGAGTGGGACACAAGTCGGGCAGCGGTATTCTGGATCCTTTGTAAGCGTGTCAGCTGGAACTTGGTGATGCCTGAGAAAACAGAATTGGAGAAATCAATCCGGGAGATGACTAAAGACAGCAGGAGGATAGCAAGAGCAGAGGGAGAGAGGAAGGGGCGGATTGCACGAATCTGACGAAGGTAAAAGAAGGAAGTTTTTGAGACATGTGAGACGTGGGCAGAAAAGGAAAGATCAGAGTCGAAGAGAACCCCAAGATACCGGAAGGTGGAAACTAGAGCGATAGAGGTACCTGGGAAGGAAGGTGCCAGTGATGGGGTAGGGTGACCATGCGGGAACCAGATAGCAGTGGTTTTTGAAAGATTGAGGTGTAAGCAATTTTGGGTCATCCAGTTGGAGATAGCAGCAAGACAGGAGTCAAGTGGGGCAAGATCGGGACACAGAGGGGAAGTGTGGTATAGTAGAAGAATGTCATCCGCATAGTAGAAAGCCGAGATACCGAATTGTTGAATTAGCAGTGTGAGAGGGGTTAGGAAGAGATTAAAGAGCAGAGGGGCAAGAACAGAACCCTGGGGAACCCCACAGGATAGGGGAAAGGAGTCGGAGGAAGCGACGGATGGAGAGGATGAGAGAACAGTGCCAGACCGAGAAGAGAGGAAGGAGTGGAACCACCGAAAAACAGTGCTACAGAGACCAGCATTGCGAAGTCGAGAGAGAAGAAGGGAGTGATCGACTAGGTCAAAAGTGGCGGAAAGGTCGAGAGCCACCGCGAACCGAGATGTCACCACGATCGTGAGCCAAGTGCAGGGAATTAGTGAAGGCGAGAAGAATGGTTTCAACACTGTGCCCAGTGCGAAAGCCTGACTGAGGGTGAAAGAGATTGATAGAATCCAGATGGTGAGATAGTTGAGCAAAGACGATTTTCTCAAGGAGCTTGGAAAGAAAGGAAAGGTTGGAAACTGGGCAATAGTTGTTAGGGTCTAGGGAGTCAAGAGAAGATTTCTTAAGGATAGGACGGATTAGAGCGTGCTTCCAGGGAGAAGGAAAGGTTCCTGTGGAGAGACTAGAGTTGAGCATAGTTTGAAGGTAGGGAAGGAGGGATAAAGAAGGGGTAAGCAGCCAGGCAGAGGGGATAGGGTCGAGGGAGCAGAAGATTTTATTTGAAGAGGAAATGAGGTGGTGGAGTTCACTGGTGGTGGTCAGAGAGAAGGAGGACCAGGTGTGGGATAGCAGGGAAGTGGGGGGAGGGGAGGCAACTGGGGGGGGGGAGAAGAAATAGGTGGAGGATGGGAGGGCAGAGAGGCCCTCAGGGTGGCAATTTTATTGCTGAAAGCTGAGGCTAAAAGAGAGGGGGTAGGTACAGGGTGAGAAGAGGCAGCAGTGGTAGAGGGTTGTAGGGAGGTGAGGAAACGTAATGTGGAGTAGAGGTGATGGGTCTGCTTGGGGGTATTGGCGATGGCAGTGGAAAAGTAAGTGGATTTGGCGAGGTGGACCTGAGAACGGTAGTAAGAGTGCTGAGCTTTAAAAAAGGAGAGGGTGGATGAGGAGGGGGATTTGCGCCAACGCCTTTCGGCTCTTCTGAGCTGAGACCGGAGTAAGAGAAGACCGGGATGATACCAGGGGTGTGACGGGCGGCGAGAGGTTACGCGTGGACGAAGAGGGGCAACTTGGTCGAGGGCAGTTGAAAGGGATGAGAACCAGACAGATGCCTGAGAGGTGGGAGATAGATAAGAGAAGTTAGAAGGGAGCAGGTCTGCGGCTGGGGGAAAACGCTGAGTTGCAGAGGGGGTGATAGAGTGTGAGAGACGCGGAGCAGGTGGAGATACTGGGGAGGAGGCTGGAGTCGAGGCTTGAGGATAGGAGCAAAAAACCGTTAGGCAAAGGTGGTCAGACCAGGGGAGAGAAAGAGAAGACAGATCGTGCAGTGAGAGTGTGGAAGAGGAGAGGGTCAGAAAGAGATCAAGGGTGTGACCAGCAGAGTGAGTGGGGAAAGGGACATGCTGGCGGAGAGACAGGTCCTGAATGAGGGCGAGGAAGGCGTGATCCCTAGGGGATGAAGGGGAGTCCAGGTGAAGATTGAAATCTCCCGCGATAAGGAGGTGAGGGAAAAGCAGGGAAAGATCTGAGAGCGAATGAAGAAGAGAGTCCCAGAGATCAGGACGGAGGGCAGGAGGTGCATAGACTAGAAGAACATGGGTCGGGGGAGAGGTATGAAGACGGAGAAGAAGGGCCTCGGGGTAAGAGAGAGATGGGGAAGAGATCTGGGTGAAGGGGAGAGAGGGGGCGAGGATGGCTGCCACACCGCCACCTGAACGGACGATGCGGGGAACGGAAACTGCTGAAAAGCCGGGAGGAAGGCAACGAGCAAGAAGGGCGTCCTCCCCTTCCCTCAACCACGTTTCAGTGAGAAGGGTAAGGTCGAAGGATGCCTGAGAGATTAGGTCTTGGATAAGGAGGGACTTAGATCTTATTGAGCAGCAATTAAGAAGACCAACTTTGAACAGCATAAGAGAAGAGCCAAAGGTGGGAGGGGCTAGCAAAGAGGTAGAGGTGGAAAGAACACAGGGTCGAAGATTGGGATAGCAACGCGAACGGTGGTGAGGGGCCCTGGGTGGGCGGTGACCCCAGTGGACCGGTATATATGCCATGGAAAAGGCCGTAAGCGAGAGGACAGGAGCCGTAAGTGGAGTAAGTGAAAAGGAGGAATTAAATACCTGTAAGTACTGGCAAACAGTGCAGGAGGTGAGGACGGGTGAGGAAACAGCAGGTCCAAATCCACTGGTGGCAGCAAAGGTGTTTTTCTGAAGTCTTTAGGGGTGTTAACACGGTTGGAGGTGCCTTTTCTTCTTGGGCGTGTGCTGGTGTCTGGTTGTATGAGGGTGTGTAGGCTGTTGGTTGAAGTGTGTTGTTTGATCTTAAATATGTTTATGATTGTTTTGTATTTGATGCGTGAACTGATTGGGAGCCAGTGTAGGTCTTTCAGAATGGGTGTGATGTGTTCCTGTCTTGTTGATCCAGTTATTATGCGGGCTGCCGTGTTTTGTGCTAGTTGTAGTGGTCTGAGTGTTTGTTTTGCTAGGCCAAGGTAGATTGGGTTGCAGAAGTCTAGTATGGGGGTTATTAGTGCCTGGCATACCGTACGGAAGTGCTCAGGGGCGAGGAGGGGCTTAAGTCTTCTGATGATTCTCATCCTGTAGTACGCATTTTTGATGGTTTTGCTTACATGTGGCTTGAGATTCAGCTCATTGTCCAGGGTCACTCCGAGGTACTTTACTTCCGATTTTATTGGTATGATTGTGTTTTGTATCTTGATGTCTGGTGGGTGGATGAAGTCCGGGTTACGAGTGATGATTAGTGCCTCGGTCTTGCTGTAGTTTATTGAGAGGTTGTTGTTTTGACACCATCTTGTCATTTGTGTGAGGCAGTTTGTTATTTTGGAGTAGTCCGGGTTGTCGACTGTGATAGGTGTGTATATCATGATATCATCTGCATAGATTGCATATTGAATGTTGTTCTTTTTCAGGATGTCACATATTGGCTGGATGTAGATGTTGAATAGTAGGGCTGAGAGGGCCGATCCTTGTGGTACTCCTTGGAGGACTTTTATGGGTCGAGAGGTGTTGTGGCCTATCTTGACCTGTATCTGCCTGTCGGTTAGGTATGAGTGGAACCATTTTAAGGTGGGACCGTGTAACCCAATATTTTGTAGTCTTTCCAGGAGAGTTTTGTGGTCTACTGTGTTGAATGCTGACGAGATGTCAATGAAGATCATTATGATTCCATTCTTGGTGTTGTCTATGAGTCGGAGAATGCTGTCGAAGAGGTAAATCAGTAATGTTTTGACTCTATGGTTGGGGCGAAAGCCATGTTGGTTGTCATCCAGTGGTGCGTGATTGTCAATGTGTTCTTGTAGTTGGTGTTGTACTGTTTTTTTCGATGATTTTTGCCAGAAAGGATATGCTGGAGATTGGTGGCTTTGATCCATGACACTGGGCAAGGGTCTGTAGGAGCGGTGCTTGTATTGATTGCGGTGATGATGTGGGAGAGCTGCTCTGTTGATGGTGTGCTGAATGTGCCCCGGGTCTTAGGGTGTGAGTTCGTCTTTGTGGCTGCACTAGGTCTTGTTTGTTCTGCAGAGTGGAATTTTTCCTTGATGTGGTCAGCAAATTTTTGCGGGTCTATTTGTACTTCGTCTTCTGACCTTTGCTCTTTTGTGAGGATTTTCACGATTTCGAATAGCTCTCTGGGTTTATTGTTGGAGTTACCTATCATGTTTGTATGGTATTCTCTCTTTGTTTGGTTGATGTGTTCATTGTATTGTTTTTGGTTTGTTAGGTATAGTTGCTGGGTTTCGGATGCCTTGGTCTTTCCCCATCTCCGTTCTATTTTTCTGAGTTCCCTCTTTTCTCGTCGTATGGTTTTTGAGTACCACGGCTTGTGTTGTAACTTGTTGCAGTGATGTTTCATGGGTCTAACATCTGTTGCTTTGGCGGCGTTATATAGGGTGCTGTTCCAGTTGGTGATTTGAGCCTCCAGGCCATCTGTTTCTGTGGTGAATTGTTGTATTGTGTCTTGTAGGAACAGGTCCCTGTCGAAGCTCTTGAATCGTCTTTGTGTGGGTGTGTTGTCTGGGCGTTCGTTTAGATTATCTTTTTGTGGTACCATCTTTATCTCAATTATGTAATGGTCGGACCATGGAACTGGTGTGATGGTGGGTGTTGATATTAGTCCTCTCGAGGTTAGGTAGTTGGGTGCGAAGATGAGGTCTGGGGATGATCCGTGTCTGTGCGTCGGGCATTGATTATTTGGGTGAACTGAAGTGAAGTCATCGCTTGAAGGAAAGCTTCTGCATCTTTGGTGTTGGTGGACTTGAGGTTGAAGTCTCCTAGCAGTAGAGTGGGTTTGTGGGTTGAGGTGATTGCGCAGACTGCTTCGAGCGTTGAGGCTAGTTCGTCGGGTGAAGCCCGGGGTGCTCTGTAGGTGAGGCAGAGTGCTATGTGTTTGTTCTCGATGCTGATGGTGTTACATTGTTGTGTGTCTGTGTTACTCTGAGCTTTGAACTTTAGGCTCTTTTTTGCAATTATCAAGACTCCTCCTCCTCGCCTGTGGGTGCGTGGGCAGTTGTATGCTGTGTATGTGTTAGGTACCAATTGATTGAGTAGCACATTGTCGGTGGGACTGAGCCATGTTTCTGAGATGCAAAGTATGTTGGGTTGATGGTCATCTATGTGGTCTGCTATTGTGTGTATCTTGTTGCATATGGATCTGGCGTTTATGAGATCTATTGTTATAGGCTTTGAAGAATTTATTGTTTTGTGTGTTTCCTTTGGTCTAGTGTGGGTGTTTGATTTCTGCTTGGTTTGTCTTTTTGTCAAGGGTGTTCTATGTGTGTCATTATGAATGTACTGTGGTTCTATGTATGTCCATGTTGTTGGTGGATGCCATGGTGTGTTTGAGTGTGGGTGGTGGAGGTGTGTGTGTGGTGGAAGGAGTTGTGTGATGAGGAGGCTGAGGGGGAGAAAAAATGTTGCGTGCATGTTGACTTTTGTGAAAGGCCCGTTATGTTTTACTTGCGTTTTTGTTGTACTTCGCTTCTGTCTGCTCCCTGGTGATTTCTTCTGTTGTGCTGCCAGAGAGCCTGTTTCGTTTTTTGGATTCCTTTTGCTCGCCTTTGTGCCACGCCTAAGGGCCACACCAAAGAGCCCTCTGGCGAGGCCCTCAGGCGTGGGCCTGCCAGGCGCGGGCGCGCCCTGCAGGGACACCGTTTTTGAGTGTTCTGCTGCTGGCTGCTGTTGCTCTCACTGCCCCGATTGGGCAGGAGCTTCTGAGCGGGAAGATTTCCCGCTCAGGCGCTCTACCCCTATCGGGGGAGCTGAGGAGGCAAAGAGGTGGTGAGTCCGGTTCAGCAGCTCCCTGTGTACAGGGACGCTGCTTTTGAGTGTTCTGCTGCTGGCTGCTGTTGCTCCCACTGCCCCAAGCAGTGGGAGCAACAGCGGCCAGCAGTTATGCCGATCCTGTCCTCCAGGCACCATGTCGCAGCAATCCATTGAGTGCAGAGAGTCCACTGGGCCTGACGCATGCAGTGGAGTGTTTTGGGCATAAGGTTAAATTAGACTTACCTGCTAATTGTAGTTCCTGTAGGAACTCCAGTCTAGTCCCGGAATCCTAGGGGTTGTCAACCTCATCCAGCAGCTTTGGAGACTGAGAAACTTCATGGCTGTGATGTCACTGGTATATAAGCCCCGGTAGCTCCTGTTCTCACCAGTTACCTATTGACAAAGCAGACTCACCAGAGCAACAAGTAAGTAGAAATAGAGCAATAATAATAATAAGGCAAAACTGCCACGCTAACTAAAACGGATCAAGGATCCAACTATTTACAGAACTGATACCAACCAACCGTGCCAGGAGGTCCTCCGCCCCCACCTCGAGCATGCAGGGACCCCACCGATCCCCTACGGTAACCGCCCTCGGTACTACTAAGCCCCCAGCGGAAATCACAAACTTGCTAACCTATAATCACAACTCCGCTTCAGGCCTTCTAGCAGCCTTCACTCCGGGCGGGACCCGGGACTAGACTGGAGTTCCTACAGGAACTACAATTAGCAGGTAAGTCTAATTTAACCTTCCTGAGCGTCCCTCCAGTCTAGTCCTGGAATCCTAGGGGATGTAACAGAGCAGTGAAACAATCAACGGGAGGGCCCTGCTAGCTCCGCCTGAAGCACTGCCGCACCAAACCGAGTATCTCTTTCCGCCTGCACATCCAGACGGTAATGCTTGACAAAAGAGTGAGAGGAAGACCACATCGCTGCCCTGCATATGTCTTCCACTGGAACCAGGCTACACTCCGCCCAAGAGGTGGCTAGCGCCCGAGTGGAATGAGCCCTCAATTCGCCCGGCACCTGCCGACCTCGCAAAAGATAAGCCGACGCTATCGCTTCTTTCAACCACCGAGCAATCGAGCCCTTAGACGCCGCCTCACCACGCCTAGCGCCCACAAACAGAAAGAGTAGTTACTCACCTGTAACAGGTGTTCTCCAGGAGCAGCAGGAATCAGTCCTCACTGATGGGTGACATCGGCACCGACAGAGCCCTCGCGGAGAAATTTCCCCAGCTTTCGAAGAAAGCCTTTGGGAATTGCAGCGCGCATGCGCGGTCCCCTTCCCGCCCAAGGGTGCCATCTTGCTCAGTCTGATGACAGAGCGAAAAGACAGCAAAAAAGTTAGCAAAAACAATGGATAAGAATGACTGCAACTCCGAGGGGAGGAGGGAGGGTTGTGAGGACTGATTCCTGCTGCTCCTGGAGAACACCTGTTACAAGTGAGTAACTACTCTTTCTCCAGGACCAAGCAGGAAGTCAGTCCTCACTGATGGGACTCCCAAGCTTAAGGTTACCGGAGACCTCAAGCGGAAAAATGAGCTCCCTCTAGCTCAGCAGTACAGAAGTAAGGAATCTTCTCTGAATACGCTCCCGGCCGGTAGCCCAACACCAGGGCCGGAGGGTAGGAGAGTTGCCTAAACCTCAAAGAGATTGTGGAGGACTGCCTGTCCGAAAGCACTGTCCCTGCGGGACTGCCTGTCCGAAAGCACTGTCCCTGCGGGACTCCCTCTTCAGGCAGTAATGAGCCGCAAAAGTCTGGCTTGAAGACCAAGTAGCGGCCCGACAGATGTCTGCCAACGGAACAGAGCGGAGATGAGCTACTGACGCAGCCTTCGCCCTGACACGGTGAGCTGTGACTCGACTCTCTAAGGAGAGGCCGGCTGCCCCATAAGCCCAGGCGATACAGTCAGCTGCCCAGATGGACAAAGTACGCTTGGAGACAGGCACCCCCAACTTATTGGGGTCAAAAGAAACGAAAAGCTGAACAGCCTTTCTATGCTCCCGCGTACGGTCAAGGTAGAAGGATAAGGCCCTCCTACAGTCCAGGGTATGCAGAACTATCTCAGCCCGGCTGGTATGTGGCCTGGGAAAGAAGGTTGGAAGAACCACCTCTTGGTTGAGATGAAAAGGGGAAACCACTTTTGGAAGAAACTTTGGGTGAGTCCTTAAGACCACCCTATTCGGGTAGAACCTAGTATAAGGAGGCTCAGACATTAGGGCTTGCAGTTCACTAACGCGCCTAGCGGAGGTAAGGGCTACCAAGATGAGAGTTTTCCAAGAAAGGAAACGAAGAGGGCAGGTAGCCATAGGTTCAAAAGGCGGACAGGTAATCCGCTGCAAGACCACATTGAGATCCCAGTCAGGGGCTGGTGGGCGCAAGGGAGGCTTAAGCAGAAGGAGGCCTCTGAGAAAACGCGCCACCAAGGGGTGTGCGGAAAGAGGCCTGCCGTCCACCGGCGCATGATGTGCAGAGAGAGCACTGAGGTGGACTCTTACAGAGTTGGACTTGAGGCCGAGATTGGAAAGGTGAAGCAAGTATTGCAGAACCACCGATACCAAGCAGGAGAAGGGGTTCTCAGACTGCTGAGAACACCACACAGAGAAGCGACGCCATTTAAGGGCGTAAGACTTCCGGGTGGACGGTCGCCTAGACGCCAAGACAACATCTTCCACCTCCGGAGGGAGGAGTAGCGGAGCTAGGACTACCCTTTCAGCAGCCAGGCCATCAGGTGAAGGGCCCGGAGGTTGGGGTGCAGGAGAGTGCCTTGATCCTGAGTCAGGAGATCGGGCTGAAACCCCAGAGGAAGAGGAGTGTCCACTGCCAGTTTTAGCAGGAGTGGGAACCAGGGCTGTCTCGGCCACCTGGGCGCTACCAGGATTACCGAGGCCCTGTCTCGGAGAACCTTGAAAAGCGTCCTGGACACGAGTGGCGTGGGAGGAAAGGCATACAGTAGGCCCGTGGACCACGGAATGAGGAAAGCATCCGCCGCCACTCTGAGCGGGTGCGGGTGCCTGGAACAGAACCTGGGAAGTTGCCGGTTCAGAGGACTGGCAAAAAGATCCATGGTGGGGAGGCCCCACCGGAGGAAGATCCACTGAACAACCAACAGGTCTAACCTCCACTCGTGTGGCTGCAGAATCCTGCTCAGTTTGTCGGCCAGGTAATTTTCCTGTCCTGGCAGGTAAACCGCTTTGAGGAGGATGCCATGGTCGACTGCCCAAGAGCACAGTCTCCGAGCCTCCTGACATAGGAGGAGGGAGCCGGTGCCCCCCTGTTTGTTGACATAGAACATGGCAACTTGATTGTCCGTCTGGACTAGTACAGACTGATGAGAGGTGAGGTGAGAGAAGGTCCGCAGAGCTAGGCGCATCGCCCTGAGCTCCAGGAAGTTTATCTGCTGAGCAGCTTCCCAAGGGGTCCAAAGGCCTTGAGTACATGTCCCCTGGCAATGTGCTCCCCATCCCAGGAGAGAGGCATCTGTCGTCAGCACTTGGGAAGTCGGAGGAGACTGAAAAGTCATGCCGAGTATCAGATTGGGCAGATGAAGCCACCATTGCAGAGAGGAGACCAGGCGGTCGGAGATCTGTACTAAGTCCGCAAGGCTCCCTGTGGCCTGATGCCATTGAGTGCGAAGGCTCCACTAAGCAGGCCTCATATGTAGACGGGCATTCGGAGTGACATGGACCATGGAAGCCATATGGCCGAGCAGCTGCAGGAATTGCCTGGCCGAGACCAAGGAAGTGCTGTGAAACCTGCTGGCCCGTTCCAGAGGCAAGAAGGCACAAGCCTGCAGAGTGTCCAACCGTGCTCCTATGAATTCTAGATCCTGAGAGGGGAGCAAAGTGGACTTTGAGAAGTTTATGACAAATCCCAAGTGCTGAAGCAGAGCCACAGTGCGATGAGTGGCCTGAGTGACCTCCAGGGAAGACTGTGCCCGGATGAGCCAGTCGTCCAGGTAGGGAAAGACAAAAAGGCCTTGAAGCCTCAGGAAGGCTGCCACCACTGCCAGGCATTTGGTGAACACCCTGGGAGCGGAGGACAGGCCAAAGGGCAGTACTCTGTACTGATAATGATTTCCTGCCACAACAAATCGTAGATATTGTCTGTGGTCCGGATGGATAAGGATGTGAGTATAAGCATCCTTTAGATCCAAGGAGCATAGCCAATCTCCCTGCTGGAGGTAGGGCAGCAG
The DNA here is from genome assembly GCA_033557465.1 of Ichthyophis bannanicus. Classification (NCBI taxonomy): domain Eukaryota; kingdom Metazoa; phylum Chordata; class Amphibia; order Gymnophiona; family Ichthyophiidae; genus Ichthyophis; species Ichthyophis bannanicus. The sequence goes on from CM066033.1 coordinate 924,145,234, forward strand.
GATTCCAAGGGTAAGCATCTTGAACTTCTCCCTTTGCAGGAACTTGTAGAGGTTGCGCAAGTCTAGGATGGGTCTGAGGCCTCCTGCTCTTTTTGGTATCAGAAAGTACCTGGAATAAAAGCCGTGACCTCTCAGGTGGTGGGGCACCGGTTCCACAGCCTGTTCCTGAAGACTTACCAACTCCTGAAGGAGTAAGTCCCTGTGCAGAGGGGGTCGTGGAGGCTCCGCTGGAAAGTAGGAGGGAGGTACTTGGTGAAAATGCAAAAGGTAGCCCTCTTGAACTACCTGAAGCACCCAGGTATCTGATGTTACGGCTGACCACCTGTGGGCAAAGTGGGCCAGCCGGCCTCCCGTGCTGAAAGAAGCCAGCGGGGGGGGAAGAGGCTAAGCTTACAGAGTCAAAAACCCCCACCCTGCTGAGCAGGGGCCGGTGTAGTGGGCTTGGGGGCCTTCTGCCTACGGGACCCATTACCCTGTCCCTTAGCCTGCTGACCCTGATGGGGAGCTGCTGAGGCTTGATATTGTGGGTGGTGTTGTTTATAGGCAGACACCTTCCTCGGGTAAAAGGGCTTTTTCCCTGAGCCCTTCCTCTTCTGTGAAGGGGCAGAGGTCTTTCTGGACAGGCGAGTTCTGGTTAGAGTCTCGGTCTCGAGTTGCGCAGCCTTTTCAGCCATGGGCTTGCCAAAGAGGTTTTCACCTCTGCAGAGGACATCGACCAACTTGTCCTGCACCCATGGCTCGAGGTCGGATGACTGAAGCCAAGCCTGCCGGTGGGCACCGATGCCTGCCCCGGCTACTCGAGCCGATGCTTCAAAGCCATCGTAGGCTGCTCGAGAAATAAACTTTGAGCACTCTCGAATACCAGTGGACAAGGCCTGGAACCTCTGCAAAGGTTCCTCGGAGAGACCAGCAGAGAACCCGGCAATTTCTTTTGCCAGGTCTCGGAGATACATGCCCATGTAGAGCTGGTATGTCTGGACTCGACAAGCAAGCATAGAGCCCTGGAAGCACTTCCTACCGAGGGCATCCAGGTTCTGGGCCTCCTTGCCGGGAGGCACCGAGGAGTGCATCTTTTGACTCTTGAGTCGATGCATGGCCGATTCCACCACCATGGAATGGTGCGGTAGTTGTGCCTTCTGGAACCCGGGGCTCTTGCGGACTCGATACATGGAATCGACCCGCTTGCTTAACACCGGCGTCGATGCCGGGTTCTCCCACATGCAGAAGAGAAGTCTTTCCAGCATCGGAGGAACCGGTACAGTAAAGGCCTCCTTCGGGGAGAGTCATACTGGAGGGCCTCGAGCTCTTCGGCTCGAGGCTTCTCCTCGGGATCCGCGGGGAAGGCCAAAGCCTTGGCCATATCCCTCACGAAGTCCGAGAACCGGGTATCCTCCGGGGGGGACCGTCTCCGAGGCTCAGACTCGGGCGAGTCGGAGGGGACGCACTGAGTCTGAAAAGAACCGGGTGACTCATCGTCCTCCGTGTCCCAGCCCGACTCCTCCGTGGAGGAATCGAGCGGCTCCGTGCAGGCGGCCGCCGAGGACCTCCGCCCTGACGCCAAGGCCGGCGTCGATGACCTCGGTCCCGAACGGGAGGCCGAGGGAGACCGTGGCCGAGGATCAACTCGAGCCCGCATGGACTCGAGGATCGGCTCGGCCTCCAGGGTCGACTTGGACGTCGACGTCCCGGTGGTCGGGGCAGATGCACCGGTGAGGCCAGCGATCAATGCCCGCTGCTGGTCCATGAAGGCAGCGAAACTGCTCTCCAAGGCCGTCAACCTGAGTCCAAGCTCAGGAGACCCAGCAGCCCCCGACTCGGGCCCCGACGGCGGCTCCTTCGGAGGCGAGTCCACGAGGACTACAGTACTCACGTGTCCAGGAGACTCCACTTCGAGACGAGGATGCTTTGAAGGCCTCTCCGACTCCGAGGACCCGGGGCGGCTATCGGGGCTATGCGATCTGGCCCTCGAGGAACCAGGAGCGTCCTCCGACGCCGCCCTCGCGGGTTTCTTCTTCCGACGATGTTCCTGGGCGGGAGACCCCCACTCAGAGGAGCTCCGACGACGCTCGGGGCCGGAGTCACGAGACGTCGAAGCCTCTGACGAGGTCCGGGCCCGGCCGGACGCGGAGTCAGAGAAGATTCGCTCCTTTTGAGACTGCCGACTCCTCAATGCCTTTGAGGACATTTTGGTACACGGACCACAAATCATCGGGTCATGATTGGGTCCGAGGCAGCGGAGGCAGCAGTCGTGTGTGTCGGTAAGAGACATAAGCCTCGTACACCGATCACACTTTTTAAACCCGCTGGCAGCCATCGGGGGAAAAAGGGCCCCTGCAAGGTCAAAAGACCGGGCTGCCAGAGAAAAAGAAAAAAGTGGCGGGAACGCCAGTCACGAAGGACAAAAACCGAAAAATAGTGAACGGACTCGACACCGGAGTATCGAGGCCGGGCGGGAAAAGGACACGGCGTCGAACCGAGAAAAACAGAACGAAAAAATCAACTTTTTCAGCGGTGATCACAAACTACGTCTGTACGGCTCCGCGGAAAAAAGAAGACTGAGCAAGATGGCACCCTTGGGCGGGAAGGGGACCGCGCATGCGTGCTGCAATTCCCAAAGGCTTTCTTCGAAAGCTGGGGAAATTGCTCCGCGAGGGCTCCGTCGGCGCCAACGTCACCCATCAGTGAGGACTGACTTCCTGCTTGGTCCTGGAGAACAAACAATCTGTCTGACTTCCGAAAACCAGCTGTCCGAGCGATATACTGCTTCAACGCCCGTTTAACATCCAAACAATGTAGTGGATCTGCAACGCGACCTTTTCGCTGAGCTGTGAAAACTGGCAGTGACACCATCTGGTTTACATGAAACGCCGAAACTTCCTTGGGCAAAAAGGAGGGCACTGTCCTCAACACCACTTTAGAATTCGAGAAGGACAGGAAAGGCTTCCTACAAGACAAAGCCTGCAACTCCGACACTCACCTCGCCGACGCAATAGCTACCAGAAAAACTACCTTAAGGGTCAGATCTTTCAGCGTCGACGTCGCCAACGGCTCGAACGGTGCTCTCCCTAACGCCTCCAATACCAACGGCAAATCCCAGGACGGTACCATACGCCTACGTGGCGGTCTCAACAACACTGCCGCCCGCAAAAACTGCTTCACATCCGCATGAGTCCCCGGGGAATGACCTTGCACCTTACCTCTTTAACAGGCCAGAGCAGCCAGCTGAAACCGTAGCGAAGCCGCCGCTAAGCCCTTTTGAAACCTGTCCTGTAAAAAATCCAACACCTGCGGAATCGATGCTCTTAAAGGAACCACTTTCCTTTCCATACACCATGATTCAAAAATACGCCACACTCTAATATACGTTAGAGAAGTAGACCTCCGTCTCGCCTTCAGAAGGGTCGCTATCACGGCTCCCGAATACCCCCTGGATTTCAACCGCGCCCGCTCAAGAGTCAGGCCGTAAGCGAGAATCGATCCACTTGAGGCATGAACAGAGGGCCCTGAGACAACAGGTCCGTCTGCACTGGCAGCTTCCAGGGATCCGCTATCAAGAGTCGAACCAAGTCCGCGTACCACAGCCGACGAGGCCAATCCGGAGCAATGAGGAGCAATCGGCCCTTGTGATGCTCGATGCGCTGCACTACTCTCCCGATTAGTACCCACGGAGGAAACACGTACAGAAGACGCTCCTGCGGCCACTCTTGAACCAGGGCATCTAGCCCCTCGGACATTCTTTCCCTTCTCCTGCTGAAGAACCGACCGACCTTTGCCGACTGAAAGGTCGCCATAAGATCCATGACCGGCGTCCCCCAGCGCCACACCAGCATCGCGAAAACATCCGGATGTAGAACCCATTCCCCCGGGTCTACTCTCACGCGACTCAGGAAATCGGCTTGCACATTGTCCACCCCCGCGACGTGCGCTGCCAACAGCGCTACCAGGTTTATCTCTGCCCATTTTAACAAACCGTCTGCCTCGGACTCCAGCACCACACTGCTGGTGCCCCCCTGCCGATTTATGTACGCCACCGCTGTCGCGTTGTCCGAGAATACGCGCACGGCCTGCCGTTGAAGAAACGGGCGAAACTCTCTTAGCGCTAATGTTACTGCCCTCAACTCCAACCTGTTGATGGACCAAGCCTTTTCGTGGACTGACCACTCCTCTTGGGCAAACCGACCCTGGCAATGGGCTCCTCAGCCCTGAAGACTGGCATCTGTGGTCAACGTTATCCAGGCCGGAGCTTCCAATGACATGCCTTGCTCCAAAGTTCCCCAGAAGCAACCACCAACGCAGGGCTTGACGCGTCTGCAGTGGACAGACCAACCTCTGAAACAGGGAATCCCTCTGATGTGACCACCTTCTCAACAATGCCCTCTGTAACGGTCTCATGTGGGCCTGTGCCCACGGTACCAACTCCAGCGTCGCCGCCATGGTCCCTAACACCCGAAGATACTCCCAGGCAGTGGGACAGGGAAGGCCGAGAAATCGAGTGATCAACCGCCGAAGCGCCAGCCCGCACTGCTGAGGGAGAAAGACGCGGCCCACTCTCGTGTCGAAACGAGCCCCGAGGTATTCTAGGTTCTGAGATGGTTCCAACTTGCTTTTCGCTACGTTGACCACCCAACCGAGACTCTGAAGCAATGACACCACCTTGTCTGTAGCAGCCACACTCTCCGCTCGGGACTTGGCCCGTATCAACCAGTCGTCCAGATACGGATGTACCAGGACGCCGTCCTTTCGCAGAGCCGCTGCCACGACCACCATCACCTTGGTAAATGTGCGAGGCGCCGTTGCCGGACCAAAGGGAAGAGCTTGAAACTGGTAATGCCCCATAGGCACAGCAAACCTGAGGAATTTCTGATGTTCCCGCCTTATTGGAATGTGAAGGTACGCCTCCGACAGGTCTAAGGACATCAAAAACTCCCCTTTTTGGACTGCTACAATAACTGACCTGAGGGTTTCCATTCGAAAATGCGATACGCGAAGACAGCGATTTATCTTCTTGAGGTCTAGAATGGGGTGCCACGAGCCCTCTTTCTTTAGCACCACAAAATAAATTGAGTATCGACCGCTGCCTAACTGGTCGGCAGGAACCGGTATCACCGCCCTGAGATCCAACAGTCGCTGTACCATTTCCTGCACCGCCTGAAGCTTCGCGCTCGCCTTGCACGGGGACTGAACGAAAGAATCGCGCACCGGTCGCTGCAACTCCAATGCGTAACCCTCTCGAATCACCTCCAGCACCCACCGGTCGGAAGTGAGTCGGGCCCAGGCAGGGTAAAATTCCTGCAAACGCCCTCCTACGGGAACCAACCCCACCTGGACCCCCCTGACTTCATTGCGCCTTCCTGAAAGTGGAGGAAGAGGCAGCGGGAGTGAAACCCCTGCTTGCCCCTCAAAACCCCCGAAAACCTTGCCCGCGTGAAGGAAAACGTCCTCGCTGTCCCTGATTAAACCTCGGGGTTCGAAAACGGCGAAAATCCCGCTGCTGCTCTCGCAGACCGGGTCCAGACCGTCCCTGCTTTTGTTTATCCTCCGGCAACCTACCGCCCTTGGAATCTCCTAAGTCCTTCACCAATTTCTCCAAATCCTCACCAAATAGCAACTTGCCGCAGAAAGGAAGTTTACTCAACCTTGCCTTTGACGAACTATCCGCCGCCCAATTCCGCAGCCACAGACACCTCCTACCCGCTACTACCGAAGCCATACTCTTCGCTAAGCTGCGGATGAGATCATAATGAATATCAGCCAGATACGCCGCACCGGACTCCAACCTGGACGCCTCCTCAGTCCCTTCCACCGAGCCGTCCGCCTGAATGCGCTGCGCCCACCGTAAACAGGCTCGAGCCACCCAAGCTCCACATATAGAAGCTTGCAGGGATAACGCATTTGCTTCAAAAACTTGCTTCAGCAAAGCCTCTAACTTACGATCCTGCGCATCCTTGAGCGCCGCCGAATCTTCCACCGGGATGGTAATTTTCTTAGTCACCGCCGAAACGGCAGCGTCCACCTTCGGCGCCTTAAAAAGCTCCCTATCCTGATCCAACAAGGGGTAGAGACAGGACATCACCCTAGAACCCTTTAGCGTGGCCTCTGGCATATCCCATTCTTCCTGAATCATCTCCTTAAATACTCTGTGCACCGGAAAGCACAGTTATTTACCTGTAACAGGTGATCTCTGGGAACAGCAGGAATAAGTCTTCACATATGGGTATCGTCGGAACCGACGGAGCCCGCGCGGGAACACTCCCCAGCGTCCTGAAAGAAAGCTTTTGGGAGCATCCCACATAGCCTGCGCGCTGCCTTCCCACCTTTCCTAACTGCCTCTCTCCAGTTCGAGTTTTAAAGCTGAGACAAAGAGAGAGAGAGAGGAAAGGAAAGATAGATAGAAAGATACAACTCCTAGGGGAGGTGGGTGGGTTGTGAAGACTTATTCCTGCTGTTCCCAGAGATCACCTGTTACAGGTAAGTAACTCTGCTATCTCCAGGAACAAGCAGGAATGAGTCTTCACATATGGGGACTCCCCAGCTAGAGATGCCTGGAAGATCACCCAGATTGTGAGTCCCTGGGAAGGGCTCTACCTCTACCCATGAATCTCAGGCATCCAGTTCAGGGATGGAGGGCAGGAGTTGATTAGGTATGGAACAGGTGTTTGAGAACAGCCTGACCAAACAAGGCATCCCGGCGGGAGTCCTTGTCCAAGCAGTAATAGGCTGTGAAGGTATGAACCGATGCCCAAGTGGCCGCTCGACAGATTTGGTCGATGGACACAGAGTTTAGATGAGCCATAGAGGTTGCCATGGCCCTCACATTGTGAGCTGTGACATGGCCCTCCAGAGAAAGGTTCTTACTTTGGCAGGCAAAGGAAATACACTGAGCAATCCAATTGGACAGAGTTCTCTTAGAGATTGGAAGTCCTAAATGAGAAGGATCAAAAGCAACAAAAAGTTGAGAGGACTTTCTATGTTGCTGTGTCCTGTGTAAGTAGAAAGCAAGTGCTCTTTTACAATCCAGGGTATGAAGATTCCTCTCTGCACTTGATGCATGAGGTCCTGGAAAAAAGACAGGTAAGACCTCCTGGTTCAGATGAAAAGGCGAGACCACTTTAGGCATAAAGTGTGGATTAGTTCTGAGGACTACCTTGTCATGATGGAACCTTGTATAAGGAGGATTAGCCACTAAAGCTTGCAACTCACTGATACGGCAAGCTAAGGTGACTGCAATGAGAAAAATAACCTTCCAAGAAAGGAATTTTAAGGAGGTAGTGGCTAAGGGTTCAAAGGGTGGCTTCATAAGCTGGCCAAGAACCAGATTCAAGTCCCAGGCCACTGGAGGTAGTCTGATGGGAGGTTTAGTCAAAAGAAGGCCTCTCATGAATCTTGCTATAAGAGGATGAGAGGAAATAGGTTGTCCATTGAGAGGCTTAAGGGATGCTGCAATAGCACTCAAATGGACTCTGACTGAATTTGTTTTAAGGCCTGCATGGGATAAATGCAGCAAATAGTCTAGTAAAGAATGCAAAGGTATTGCAAGAGGGTTGAGACCCTTCTCTGCATACCAAATGGAAAACCTTTTCCATTTAAAAGCATATGAACGTCTGGTGGAAGGCTTTCTGGAAGCATGAAGGATATCCTTCACTTGCTGAGAAAGTTGTAAATCTTGAAGGTCTAGGCCTTCAGCAACCAGGCCCTGAGATGAAGAGACTGAGGATTTGGGTGCCACAAGGTTCCCTCCTCCTGGGAGAGGAGATCTGGAGCAGACCCCAGGTCTAGGGAGGGAGCTTGAGAGAGATGCAGAAGTAGAGGGTACCACACTTGGCGTGGCCAAAGTGGTGCTATGAGGATCATAGTCCCTTTGTCTCTCTGAAGCTTGAACAGAGTCTTGGGGATTAGGGGAATAGGTGGAAAGGCATAAAGGAAGTCTTGCCCCCAATGAAGGAGGAAGGCATCCCTGGCCTGAACATGGAATCCTGGAACAGAACCGGGGAAGTTTGGCATTCCACAGACTTGCAAACAGGTCTATGTCTGAAAAAGTCTGGCTATCTGGTCCCCATGGAGGGACCATTCGTGCAGAAGCAGAACTCGACTGAGTCTGTCTGCCCAAGAGTTTTGAACTCCTGGAAGATATACTGCCATGAGATGGATTTGATGCTCTCTGGCAAAGGCCCACAATCTCAGAGCTTTGTTGCAAAGCGACAGAGAGCCAGTTCCTCCCTGCTTGTTCACGTAGAACATAGCTACCTGGTTGTCCGTGTGGATGAGGACTGTCTTGTAGCTGAGCAGGGTGTGGAAGACTCTGAGAGCCAGAAAGATTGCTCTGAGATCTAAGAGGTTGATATGAAGATATGTCTCCTGTGGAGACCAGATGCCCTGGGTCGAGAGATCTTGTAGATGAGCCCCCCAACCCTTTGGAGAGGCATCTGTTGTAAGGGTTGCTTGGGGTAACACCTGTTGGAAGGGGGACCCCAGCAACAGATTCTGAGTGGACTTCCACCAGTGGAGGGACGAAAATAGGCGACTGGAGGTTGCTATTTTGTCTGACAGGCAACCCGATGCCTGGGTCCATTGGGTGAATAGGGTCCACTGAGCTGCTCTCATGTGAAGGCGAGCATAGGAAACTACATGCACCGTGGATGCCATGTGGCCTAAAAGTTGCAACATCTCTCGAGCAGTTAAATGGGATTTTAACTGAATCTGGGAGGCTAACTGCACCAAGCGTAGGCAACGGGCCTGGGGAAGATAGGCCCTTGCAGTTGTGGTATCCAGTAAGGCCCCTATGAACTCTAGAGACTGAGTAGGGGTAAGATGGGATTTTGGAATGTTGATTACCAGTCCCAGGTACTGAAGAACACGCCTTGTGCAGGCTAGAGAAGTCTGGGCCTCTGACTGGGATGGAGCTCGGATGAGCCAGTCATCCAGATATGGGAATACGAATATTCCTAGAGTGCGTTGGAATGCAGCTACTACTGCCATGCATTTTGTGAACACTCTTGGAGCAGAGGCCAGACCGAAAGGAAGCACTTTGTATTGGTAGTGCTTTCCCTGGTACAGGAAGCGAAGGAATCTTCTGTGTGTTGGATGGATGAGAACATGGGTGTACGCATCCTTGAGATCTAGAGAACAAAGCCAGTCCTGACTCTGGAGGTATGGAAGGAGAGTTTCGAGAGAAGTCATCTTGAATTTCTCCTTGCATAGAAACTTGTTCAATTCTCTGAGATCTAATATGGGTCTGTAGCCCCCTGTTTTCTTTGGGATGAGAAAATAGGGGGAGTAGAACCCTGAGCCCTGTTGAAGAAGGGGTACTTCTTCTATTGCCCCTTGGGCAAGAAGGGTAGCAATCTCCTAACCTAGAAGGGTGAGGAGAGATGTTGGAGAATTGAACTGTTTCACCATGGTGTGAGGAGGAAGGTTTAAGAAAGGAAGTTTGTACCCTTCCCTTATGATGGAGAGGGTCCACTGCTCTGCTGTGATTTGTTCCCATCTGGGAGCAAAGTGAGCTAACCTTCCTGGGATGGTGAGGGGCTCTGGATGTTCTAGAGCCAGAAAGGCTAAGTTCTCTAGTGGAAAGTCAAAGGCCCTGAGGAGGCTGAGGCTGTTGGGCCGTAGCAGTCCTCGCAGCCTGGGTTTTGGCCTGTTTTGGTTGTTGCTGTCTCTTTGTAGCAAAACGACCTTGAGAAGAGGCCTGAGCATAAGAAGAAAATTTCCCTTTCTTTGGGAAAGATCCCTTTTTAAATAACCTCTTTTTGAAAGGAGCAGTAGTAGACTTTGAAAGTCTATCTAAAGCAGAATTTTCAGCATCCATCTGGTTGGCCTTTGCTTGCCAATCTTTGCCAAACAGGTTTTCGCCTGTACAGGGAAGGTTACCTAGACCATCCTGTACCCAGGATTCCAAATCAGAGGCTTGCAACCAAGCAACTCTGCGTGCACCTATGGCAATAGCCGAGGCTCTACTGACCCCCTCAAAAGAGTCAAAGGCTGCATGGTTGGAAAACTTGGATACATCCTGTGCATGTTTAAGTCAGGTGATATATTCTTCTCTCTTATCTTCTGACATAAAAGGAGATAAGGTTTGCAGATGATTAGATAAGGTTTGCAGATGATTAGAAACATCCCCATATAGAGACTATAGGAGTTGATTCTGGCTACAAGCATACTGGCCTGGAAGATTTTCCTGCCAAAGGCATCTAGGGTTCTGCATTCTCTTCCTGGAGGAGCAGAGGAGTACCTTTTTGTACTCTTGATCTTTTTCATAGCAGACTCTACCACAATGGAGTGGTGAGGAAGCTGAGTCTTATGAAACCCAGGACAAGGAGGAACACGATACATGGTGTCCAACCTTCTGGAATGAGGGGAGGTGGAAAGAGGAGTCTCCCATATGCCCAACATGTGTTCATAAAGAATCTCATGTATTGGTAAGGTGGTTGCCTCTTTAGGAGCCTTAGGATATTGTAGGATATCTAATTTTTTGGCTCTAGGTTCAGTCCCAGAGGTCACTGAGATGGACAGGCCTATGGCCACCTCCCTAAAAGAGTCCTGAAAAGACAAGTCTTCAGGAGGAGACATTCTCCTTTTTGGAGAAGAGGGTTCCTGAAGAAGGATCCCCGATGCTTCAATTGAGGCCTCTGAAGAGTCAGAGTCTTCAGAAGAATCGAAGTATCGACTGTCTGGATGCTCTCGTAGAGCCCGATACGCGTACCGGGAGGTATCGACATCGGGAGTAATCGGTACCGGGCCGGTACTGATAGGCATCACTGGATAGCGTACCGCTGCCATCGATGCTGATGTCGATGCAAGCGGTACTGGTATCGGAACCGGAATCGGTTCCTGTACCGGAATCGGTACGGGTACCGACAACGGGGTTTGTTGCGGTACCGTAGGCGTTGCAGCTTGAATGAATGCCGTGATGGCACGCTGCATGGTCAGAATATTCTGATCCATTGACGCCACCAATGTCTGGATATCGGTACTGGTAGAAACTGCCGGTACCCCAGAACACTGTAACAGGTGATCGGTCGAGGCCGAGCCATTGATGTCAACCTGTGACCCCATAGGTAGTGCTTTGGAAGCCGGAGCCTCCCGCCGGGGTAATTTTGCCGGTGTGGTATCCTCAAGAGTAAGCCCGGGGGCATCTCGATACTTAGAGGGAGATGAACTCTTTGAGGACCGGCCAGATTTAAGTTTGGTTACCTGAGATCCATGGGATGAAGAAGAAGCCCTGGAAGACGTCGATGCCACGGAAGCTGCATCGGAGGGAAACAGGGTACTGAGCTTAGCTGCCCGATTCTGTAACCCTCTTTTGGACATCATGGAACAGGACTCACAATCCGCAATGGAGTGGTCAGGACCTAAACATTTTAGACACCAGTCATGGGTGTTGGTGACAGAAATAGTGCTACTGCACTTTGTGCATTTTTTAAAACCGGAGGCGGGTTTTTCCATGAGGGAAAAATATCTCTGTAGGCCTAAGGCCCCAGAAGAAAAATGCACTGAAAAAAGTAGAAGGTTTTTTTTTTTTTTTAAAGAAAGAAAAAGAACCGGTAGTACCGGTGCGGAATCGAGAAGGCAGACACGCGACTAAAGAAAAATAAAAGAAAATAAGAAATTCTTCAGCGGTGACAGGAAACATGACCTGCTGTCTCCGCGGAAAAGAAGAACTGTTGAGAGGCAGTTAGGAAAGGCGGGAAGGCAGCGCGCAGGCGCTGTGGGATGCTCCCAAAAGCTTTCTTTCAGGACGCTGGGGAGCGTTCCCGCGCGGGCTCCGTCGGTACCGACGATACCCATATGTGAAGACTCATTCCTGCTTGTTCCTGGAGATAAGCCCTCTGCGTCTTACGCACAGCCTGCAGTAAGGGATCCTCCAAGGCCGTATCCTCAGTCAGACCCCCCGCTGGCATGTTCAGCGTCTTAAGAGATTCCGCTATAAGAGCCAGCAACTCCTCCCGCCGGAAAACGCGGACTACTCTAGCCTGATCCTCCTGATCCTTAATCTCACCTTCCTCAAGATCCTCCTCCAGCCCCTCATCCAGAAGGGCGTCCTCTGTATGAATGTCCTCTGACAGGACAGACTGCTCCGAACGATCCCTTTCAATCCTGGCCCTCTTCAGCAGCCCGCCCGCAACCTCGGGTGCGAAGGGGGAACACGATCGCTTACCACTAAGCCCCTCTCCGGAAGGCCCTGCCACTGGACCCCCTTGAGGGCTACTCAACGACTTCTGAAGCAAGGACAAAAAAATCAGCTGAAAATATAGCCGCCAAAGCCCCAGAAGAAGGCAGCTGCGACAGTGGAGGATCCTGCGCCCCCTTAGTACTGGGCAGTGACTCCGTAGACAGTAGAGGGGCACTAATGGGCTCCAGCATCTCTAGGGGACCCCCCTGCTCGGCACCTACCCCCTCCGGCGGTAGATCCGCAGTGCCTGCCTCCTGAGTACAGCCCCTACATACTCCCTCGGGAGACACAGAACTCTTTCTGGCTCCACACAATAGACAGAGCTGCTTGGCAGGCATACTGTGCCCCAAAAAACCAAGAAGTAAATATCTTTAAATGTCCATTTTTGTTTTTGTTTTTTTTAACTCAGAGACACCACGGTCCCACCTGTTCTCCCCGATCCAGATTTGAGGGAAACTGACAAAAAACGCCACTGTGGAAGGCCTCTAAGGGCCTCTGAAGTCCCCCCAACGGATAGGAGCGCTTTTCCCGCTCAAATTACATGTGGCGCGGCCTGCCCGGGAAGAAATGAAAACACCGCTAAAAGCAGCTTCCTACCTCAGGATGAAGGTCCAACCGCTGACTCGCCGCAATGGAAGCTCTCCTGCCCCCGGAAGCCCCCGGACTGCAGAAATCGCCGCAGTGGAAGCAACTCCCGGCACAGCACTATACAGGCAGCTCGGCTCCAAGCGCATGCAGGCAGGCCCTCTGCGCGCTGAGCACAACCGCGTGCTGCCTCCCATCTCCTGCCCCAGACCGGGTAAGCAGCAGCGGGTCCCTCCTTCCAGCACACAGCCAGGCAGAATGCGGCTCTCCGCTCACCCCCGCGGACAGAGGAAAGGAAGGAAAGGGACCTGAGGACCTCAGAGCAACCGACAGTCAGACATATGTGCCACCAGAAATTAAAGGATTTGCAATAACTTCCAAATAATTTCAAATAAGGCCAAATAATTTCAATTCTTTTATTTTTTTTTTTTTTTTTAAGAATTCCCCCTAGCTATGCTAAAATCAAATCGAATCTACTTAATTGTTCCTCAGTTGAGCCCCGGAATCCCTGGGCTCACCACCTCACCAGCTGCTTTGGAGACTGATAACTGGTGAGAACAGGAGCTACCGGGGCTTATATACCAGTGACATCACAGCCATGAAGTTTCTCAGTCTCCAAAGCTGCTGGATGAGGTTGACAACCCCTAGGATTCCGGGACTAGACTGGAGGGACGCTCAGGAATGTGCACTGTCAAAGCCATGTGCCCCAGGAGGCGCAACATGAGGTGGGCCTTCAAGTGACCTTGCACCTCTTTGGCAAGGGCTGCTAGGAGTTGAACGCTGTCCAGAGGGAGAAAGGCCCTGGCTTAGACAGTGCCCAGAAGGGCCCTTATGAACACCAGATGCTGCGTCGGCTGCAGATGAGACTTGGGATAGTTGATGACGAATCCCAAGTGGTTGAGAATGAGAATGGTGCGACATCACTCTTGACGAACTTCGTCAGCAGAGCTGCGCTTGATGAGTCAGTTGTCCAGATAGGAGAAGGCAAACACCCTCTGCAGTCGGAGGTAGGCAGTGACCCCACCAAGCATTTTGTGAACACTCTTGGGGCGGAAGCCAGTCTGAAAGGTAGGACTCTGTACTGGTAATGGCGGTCTCTAATGGCAAAGCGGAGGTACTGCCAGTGGCGAGGATGGATCAATATGTGGGCATAAGCATTTTAGAGATCCAAGGAGCATAGCCAATCTCCCTGATGGAGGTAGAGCAGCAACGTTCCAAGGGAGAGCATTTTGAATTTCTCCTTCATGGATGGGCAGAAAACCATCTGTCTTTTTTGGAACCAGGAAGTAGCAGGAGAAGAACCTTTCGTCCCTTAGAGATAGTGGGACAGGCTCTACTGCTTCGGCAGCAAGGAGGCCCACAAGCTCTTGCAGCAGAAGGTCTCAGTGAAGAGGAGTCATGGGAAGTTCTCCAGGAAGAACGGAGGAGGCATCTGCTCGAAGTGGAGGAGATAACCGTCCCTCACTACCCAGAGGGCCCAGGCATCGGTGGTTATGGTGGTCCACCGATCAGTGAAGAATGTCAGACGCCCTCCTGTGTGCTGCTGCCCTCGACCCTGCAGGAGAAGGGAGGCCAAGTCCAAGGAAAGAAAAGCCCCCCCCCCCCCCCAAGGTTGTGGCTGCAGTGCAGGCTGAGGTTTGGGGGCCTTAGGCTTACGAGGGCCGTGCCCTGGCCCTTGGCCTGCTTGTGGGGAAGCTGGATAGATCGGTTTCTGGGGGATAAGTTCCATAAGCCTTCCTCTTTTTCAGGTAGAAGTACTTCTTCCCCAAAGCAGTCCGTCGGGAGGGGTCAGCAGTTCTCTGGGACAGCCAGGTTCAGGTCATATACTCTGACTCCAGCTCTGCGGCCTTCTCTGTCATGGGCTTGCCGAAGAGGTTCTTCCCTTGGCATAGGATACTGACCAATTTGTACTGAACCCATTGCTCTAGGTCTGAGGACTGTAGCCATGCCAGACGGCAGGCACTAATGCACACTGCAGCTACTCCATCCATGGACTTGTAGCTGTCTTAACTGCTTGAGTGACTTATTTGGAGCACTGCTTGGCCATCGATACCAGAGTCCAGACTCACCGAAGAGGTTCCTCGGGCAATCCAGCTGAGAACCCCACAAGCTCCTTTGCCAGGTCCCTCAAGTACATGCCCATGTACAGCTGGTAAGCCTGAAAACAGGCCATGAGCATCGAGCCCTGGTAGCACTTTTTACCAAAGCCATCTATGATGCAGGCCTCTCTGCCAGGGGGCAACAAGGAGTGTCTCTTCTGGCTCTTAATCCTGCGCATGGCCAAATGGAATTGTGTAGTAGCTGTGTCTTCTGGAATCCAGGGCCCTTGCGGACTCGATACATGGAACTGAGCCGCTTGCTCATAATGGGAACTGTAACAGGTGACTCCCACATCTTGAACAACAGGCATTAAAAAATGGGGGAATGGGCACCGTGAGTGCCTCCTTGGAGGGGCCTCAAACTGCAGGATCTTGAGATCCTCTGCCCGAGGCTCCTCCTCGGACTCCATGGTGAAGGCCAGGGCTTTCACCATGTCCCGGACGAAGTCGAGGAACGAGAGGTCCTTGGGCAGGGATCTCTAGTGCTCCTGTGGAGGAGATGGGTCTGAGGAGGCATCCCAGTGTCGCTGGGTGTCTAGGGACTTGTCATCCGTCTCCCACTCTGAGATGGAATGGAGGACACTTCGGGAATATGGTGGGCATCATGATCACGTCCGACCAAGGGCGTTGACAGGGTCCTGGGGCCACGGTGTTCTGAACTGGAGGCACTGTCCTTGTGTCCACTACCTCCACTGGGAGACTATGCCATGCATCTACCACTCTTTCCGTAAAGAAATATTTCCACATATTACTCCTGAGCCTATCCCCTTTCACTCTCATCCTATGTCCCCTCGTAGAAGAGCTTGCCTTCAATTGAAAGAGACCCTCCTGTGCATTTATGCCATGGAGGTATTTAAATGTCTCTATCATGTCGCCCCTATCCCGCCTTTTCTCTAAATTATACATATTAAGATCTTTAAGTCTGTCCTCATATGTTTCATAACGAAGACCACTAACCGTTTTAGTAGCCACCCTCTGCACAGACTTCAATCTGCTTATATCCTTTTGAAGGTGCAGTCTCCAGAATTGCACACAATGCTCCAAATGAGGTCGCACCAAAGACTTATACAGATGCATTATCATCTTCTTTTTTCTGCTGGCCATTCCTCTCCCTATACACCCAAGCATCCTTCTGGCTTTTGCAGTCACCTTTTCTATCAGTTTAGCTACTTTAAGATCGTCAGACACAATTACGCCCAGGTCAAATGCTTCCTTTGTGGAGAGAAGTACCTCACCCCCTACACTGTACAGCTCCTTTGGATTTTTGCAGCCCAAATGCATGACCCTGCATTTTTTAGCATTAAATTTCAGCTGCCAAATTCTAGACCACTCTTCAAGCTTAGCTAGATCCCTCCTCATGTTATCTACTCCTTCCTGTGTGTCTACTCTATTGCAGATTTTGGTATCATCTGCAAACAAGCAAACCTTACCCGACAGTCCTTCTGCAGTATCACTAACAAAGATGTTAAAAAGAATTGGACCAAGGTCAGATCCCTGCGGCACACCACTGGTAACCTCCTTCTCCTCAGAGTGAGCTCCATTTACCTGTACCCTTTGTCGCCTCCCTCTCAACCAGTTTCTAACCCAATCAGTCACTTTAGAGTCCATCCCTAGGGTGCTCTATTTGTTTATAAGTCGCCTGTGCGGAACAGTGTCAAAGGCTCTAAATACACCACATCTAGGGTTCTCCCTCGGTCCAACTCCCTGGTCACCCAGTCAAAGAAATCAATCAGATTTGTCTGGCAAGACCTGCCTCTGGTGAATCAATGCTGTCTCGAATCCTGCAATCCATTGGACTCCAGAAACCTCACTATTCTCTCCTTTAGTAGCCTTTCCAATAATTTACTAACTACAGAGGTTAGACTAACCGGCCTGTAGTTCTCAATGTCATCCTTACGTCCGCTTTTGTGTAAAGGGTCCACATGTGCTTTTCTCCAGTCCTCTGGCACCACTTCCGACTCCAAAGAGGCATTGAAAAGGTCAGACAGTGGAGCCGCTAGAACGTCCCCAAGTTCCCTCAGTACTCTTGGATGTATCCTATCTGGACCCATGGCTTTGTCTACTTTTAGTTTAGCTAGTTCCTCATGAACATAGTCTTCTGAAAATCATTTGAGATTCCTGTCGCTTCTGTTCCTATTTGTGGGTGTTCTCGGAGGTCCTGCTCCTGGCCCTTCATCTGTGAACACAGAAAAGAAATATTTGTTAAGCAATTCTGCCTTTTCCTCATCAGTTTCTGCATATTCCTCCCCTGCACCCTTGACTCTGACAATAATACTTTTGCCCTTCCTCCTCTCGCTAACATATCTGAAAAATGTCCTATCCCCGCATTTTATTGCATTGGCTATTTCTTCTTCTTTTTGTACCTTTACTTTCCTGACTACTTTACTAGCTTATCTAAGTTTTTCCAAATAAAGATTGTCTTCCTCTCTCTGTGATCTCATGTATTTCATGATGGCCTCACTCTTTTTCTTCATTTTTTCAGCTACTTCTTTTGAGAACCATAGCGGCCTCCTTTTCCTTTTACATTTATTTACCTTTCTAACAAAAAGGTTGGTTGCCCTTAAAATATCCCCTGTCAATTTTGCCCACTATTTTTCTACATCCCCCAGCTGTTCCCATCCCACTAACAACTCTTTGAGGTACTGTCCCATCTTGGCAGAGTTAGTTTTCCTAAAGTCTAAGACCTTCGCTTTTGAATGGATTTTATCAGCCCTATTCCTAATATGAACCATACCATCTGGTGATCACTGGATGCAAGATGATCTTCCACTGTAACATCAGAAACACTTTCCCCATTGGTAAGCACCAAGTCCAGTATGGCCCTATCACGTATGTGTTCTCTTACCAATTGCCTAAATAGTTCTCCCTGTAGAGAATGCAGGATCTTTTTATTTCTAGATGGCACTGCAGCAGGGATGTGCCAATCCACATTCGGCATTTTGAAATCCCTATCAATAACACTTCATGGCAATATTGTGTATGTCTTCTATTAAATCTTCATCCACTTCTACTCCCTGTGAGGAGGGATCTGTATATAACTCCAGTGCAAATGGATTTCCCTTTCCCTCTTTCTAGTTTAACTCATAGTGCCTCTTCTCTTCCTTTTAGGCCCTGCAATTCGATAGCTTTAATATTATTTTTTACATATAGTGCCACTCCACCTCCCTCTTCTTCCTACCTGGTCTTTCCTGAATACAGTTTAACTTGGTATAATCACATCCCAGTCATGGTTTTCCGTGAACCATGTCTCCGTAACCGCCACCCTTGGGTGGGAATGTGACTGTGCATGTGTGCTCTAACTCCCACAGGCTTTCTGTGAAAGCTGGGGAGTGTTCACCACGGGGGCTCCATCAGTGCCGATGTCACCCATATATGAGGACTGACTTCCTGCTTGTTCCTGCAGAAATAAGCCTGTCAGTAGAACAGAGCCAACTATAAAACTAATGGTGGACCCAAGGGTACTGCAGCAAAAGAACAGAGCAATATAGTTTCAGGAGCGGGCCCTGGACTGGTCTAGCAGGACTTAAGGAAAATACATTAACTGGTAAATAAAATGTTACCTTCCATATTATTCTGCTAGACTAGTGCAGATAAGTGGGATGTTCAAAGCTATAACTCCACTGGTTGGGAAGAAGACACAGCAGCTCGCAATACTCTTGAGCTGAAGACCTTATCCACTTGCACATGGACATCCATGTGGTAATGCTTGACAAAGGTGGAAAGTGATACCCACGCTGCTGCCCGACAAATGTCTGCAGGGGCTACCAAGCTCCGCTCCACCCACAAGGACACCTGTGCTCAGGTAGAATGGGCGTACAAACCCTCTGGAACCCGCCAATTCCGTAACAGATATGCCAAGGTAATGGTCTCCTTAATCCAACCCCACAAAGTCGACTTGGCTGTCACTTCATCCTTGCATAGGCCAGCGAACAGCACAAAATGATGGTCTGACTTACGAAAGGAATTCATAACCTCCAAGTCCTGAAGAAGCAGTTTCCGGACATCCACAAGACAAAGATCCTTATTCTTTCCCTGACATTGCTCCTTAGAGAAGGAGGGCACCTGGTTCACATGAAAGGAAAACAGTACTTTAGGCAAGAAGGAAGGCATAAACCAAATGGAAATGGCCTCCTTTGAAAAAGACAGATAAGGATCTTGGCAAGACAGAGCCTGCAGCTCGGAGATCCGCCTTGCAGAACAAATCTCAATCCTTTAAGGTAACGTGCTTCAATGGCTCAAAGGGGGCTGCCATCAGGGCCCTGAGCACCAGACACAGAACCCAGGAAGGGATCACAGACCTAAAGGAAGGAAGCAGACGCTGAATCCCCTGGAGAAAACATGAGACATCTGGGTGCAAAGCCAAAGACTTGCCTGACACCTGACCACAGAAACTGACTA
The DNA here is from genome assembly GCA_033557465.1 of Ichthyophis bannanicus. NCBI lineage: Eukaryota > Metazoa > Chordata > Amphibia > Gymnophiona > Ichthyophiidae > Ichthyophis > Ichthyophis bannanicus. The sequence continues at coordinate 924,164,485 of CM066033.1, forward strand.
GAGCAGCCACCTGAACCTTCAGGAAGGTAAGTGAGAGGTCCTTCTCGAGGTCATCCTGCAGAAAGGCCAACAGTGAGAACATCCTGGCCACCTCAGGAGCCAAGTGCCATGTGCCGCATCAGTGCTCAAAGAGGCACCATATCCATATGTATGCTAGCTTGGTAGACTCCTCCGGGCACTAAACAGAGTAGAGATTACTGCTGAAGAGTAGCCCTTATGCACTAGCTATCTCCTTTCAAGAGCCATGCCATAAGCAAGAAGGGAGCTGGGTCCTCCAGGACGACTGTCCCTGCTGCAACAACTTCCAAGATGGAGGAGGTGCCTGCAGGAGTCGCATCAGGTCTCTGAACCATGCTCTCTGCGGCCAATCTGGTGCTACCAGAACAAACATGCCCAGGTGGCACTCTATACACTGCAGTACATGCCCCAAGGCCATGAAGGAAACACGTACAGCAGCTGCTAACTTGGCCAGGGCATTGATGCCCCCAGACCCCATCTCCATGTGGCGACTGAAGAAGCAGCAAACTATGGCAGTGGAGCGGGTCCCATCAAATCCATTTCAGGGTGACTTCAGTAGTGCAGAATCAACTGAAATGCCTCCTGACTCAACTCCCATTCGCCAGGATTCAGAGAGCGCCAGCTGAGGAAGTTCGCTTCTACACTGTCCACCCCAGCAATGTGCTGGGCTGACAAGGCTAGGAGGTTCTCTTCTGCCCAGGTAAACAGGAGATCCATCTCCAAAGCCACCCAGGTGCTTCTTATGCCTCCTTGCCAACTGACATTAGCCACCACCATGGCATTGTCTGAAAACACTCGAACTGCCTGGCCTCAACCAAGGACCAGAAACTATTAAGAGCCAACCTGATGCCCTTGCCTTGAGACAGATCATGGACCACACCGCTTCCCTGGGGTTCCAATGGCCCTGGGTCATACGGTCATGACAGGGGACTCCCCAACCCGAGAGACTGCATCCGTCATCAGCAAGATCCAGGAGGAATCGTCTAATGGTATCGCCCTTCCTCAGATGACAGGACTACCGCCACCACCGCAGACTGGTCTTCCCTATCAACAGGAGTGGAAGCCTGTGCTTGAACTCCTGAGAATTCAGGAACCATCGAGACAACAAGGACTGCTGAAGTGGCCACATGTGAGAGCGTGCCCATGACATCATCTTTATGGTCACCCCCATCAATCCAAGGGAGCTGACGATAACCCCAGACTCTGGTGGTCTGCTGTGCAAAGAACAATGCCAGGCAATACAACAGTCTTCTGACTTTCTCCTCTGGCAGGAAAACTTTGCCCATTTGAGTACCGAAATGTGCTCCCAGAAACTCCAAGTACTGGGAAGTCAGAAGCTGGCTCTTTTCCTGCTTGATCACCCAGCCGAGGCTTTCCGAAAAGGATACCACTCGGGACGTTACCCGAGACGCTTCTGACAAGGAACAGGTTCAGATAAGCCAGTTGTCTAGATAGCGATGGACAAAGATCCCTTGGCGCCGCAGCTGCCACCACCATTACCTTGAAGAACATCCTTGAAGAGTAAAGAGCCCGAAAGGGAGGGCAACAAACTGACAGTGAGAGCCAAACACTGCAAAGCGCAGAAACCTCTGCTAATTCACCTGGATCGGGATATGAAAATATGCCTCAGCCAGATCCAGAGAAGTCAAGAATTCCTCTCAGTGCACTGTTTGCATCACAGAACAAAAGATTTCCATTTGAAAGCGCAGGCCATGCAAGTGCTCATTGACCCCCTTGAGGTCCAGAATGGGCTGGAAGGAACCATCTTTCTTTGGCTCCACAAATTAGAAGGAGTATCTGCCCTTGCCCCACTTGATCGGGAGGGCAGGCACCACTGCCTTTAGGCATATCAACTTGTTTAAGATGGTCTGTAGCGAGGCACCCTGTATCACAGACCCACAAGTGAAAATGATGAAGGCTCTTTTCATTCCAGGACACAGTTGAACTGATGGTGTCTAGCACCCAGCGATCATTGCTAACCCAGGCCCACCGGAGGCACCAGGGAATGGGCCCCCAAACCTTCATTACATAGCCCAGGAGGGTCCTCCTCTGGAGGCGACAGAGTCCCTGGGCCCACATGCTCCACAAAAGGACTGAGAACGTGGGGAGGAGCCAAGATGGCCTTGGCTTAGGGCCAAGTGGTACAGTAGTGTGTGGCATGGGTCGTAAGCGTAAGGGAAAGGGGTTTGTGTTGACTTCCCATACCCCCGATACCTCAACACCTCTTTCTTCTGGTCTGCTCAATTCCTTTGTGTAGAGACTGTCCCACCATCCAGCCGCTTCGGGAGAGGATACTCCGGCTGCAGCGAAGGAGCAGGAGTGCACGGCATCTGCCTCGGGGAGTTCATCTCTCTCCCCTGATCTACGGCCGTACCTGAAGGTGGTGTGCCTACAGCAGCCCAGTGAGGGTGACCAGCATGAGGAGTCCTTAGGAGAAGGTATCTGATCTTTGCTGGAGAGGTCAGATGTTGGGGTGGTTAGCCTGGTGGCAGCCTCTGCCCCGGAACAACTTCAGCACATCCATGCTCCGGGAGATGTTAACGGAAGTGAGGCAGCCAGGTCGGCTGTGGTCGTGGGTGCTTTGACGGTGGCGGCAGGAGGGGAAGAAGCTCGGGTGAACAAAAGGAAGTTTCCATTTTTGCTCTGGCTTGCCCTGTGAAGTTTTCGCTGGAATCCATTTGGCAAGCTATAGTCTCTTTGGGTGAAGCAATTCTTCTGCAGGGTTCATCTTTGGCAGTTAAGCTGCAGTCAAATATAACAGCGGTGGAATCATTATCCTCCAAGGTAACTGTGTTGCAAACTGAAGTATTGGAGGTTCAAACCAGGGTAAAACGTTTGGAGGAACAATCTACATCTTTTGTTAAGAACTTCAACATGTTGAACTCTAAGACTGAGCTGTTGGAAAATTTGTCTCGGGCGAATACTTTGAGGTTTATCAACTTTCCTAGGATATCATCTGTTACTCCTCGAGATATGCTAAGGATGTATTTAACTGAGATACTTGCAGTTTCTACAGACATGATACCACCTGTTGTGAAAGTTTTCTATTTGCCTACTGGGAAAAAAATCTCCTTCCACAGTTTGGTTAGAAGAGCAACCTGTTGAGTCATTGAATGTTACTGTTTTGTTGGAATCTTCGTTAGAGGAGATTCCGATTCCATCTACTTTGGTGGTTACATTTGCTTTGCTTTCTGATAAGGAATGGCTGTTAAAGCTCTTGTTTAAGAAGCGTAGGTTGCCTTTTAAGGGGATGATGGTTCGGATCTATCCAGATCTATCTAGAGACACTCAGAGGCGGCGTAGGGAGTTTTTTTACTTCGTCATGGGCTCCAGCAGCTGGGAGGGCTCTTTTTTCTTAAACATCCATGTAAATGTCTGGTTAAATACCAGTCTGTTTCTTGTATTTTTTTTGAGCCCTCCCAGTTGCTGGCTTTCATAATTGCTCGTCGCCTTGAAGCATCTAATTCTGTCAAGTCGTAGTAGTAATTTGCGACTGTGTAGTGCCCTGCCTTTTTATTCTCGACAACTGTATGTATTTTGATTTCTTTGGTTCTTCCCCTATATTGAGGGCTAGAATGAGCTAACTATGTATTGTTGTTTCTTTTGTATATATATTTTTCTTCTTTTTGGTTTTCTAAGGTTTAGCTCTATTTTCTGTACAATAGGGTAATGTTACTTCTTGGTTTATTGAAAATGTGCATAAAAAAAAGACTGAGAACGCGTTAGAGGCCCTGAAGCAGAAAGGCCTTCCAGGTCGGTAATGACGATGGAAGAAAGGCCTTCCAGGTCGGTAATGACGATGGTCTTGAAACCCATGGGAATCCAGCCAGCGTGTCCTTGGTGGTCTGTTAAAGGATGATGAGAAAGAGGCACTAGTCCACTTCATAGGCCCCTTGGACCTGTCTTCCGGGAAGCAGTAAGATTTTGTCTCACTTAGGTCCTTAACAGCTTCTCCAAATCAGTTCCAAACAGAAGCTTCCCCTTAAAGGCCAGTTGAGTCAACCAGGCTTTGGAGGATGTGTCTACTGCCCAATGCCAGAGCCAAATCCAATGCTGTGACACTGTCATCAAGGCACCATCCCTGTCTGCCAAACATATCAGGTCATACATGGCATTAGAAAGGAAGGCCATAGGTGACTCCAAAAAAGAGGGGTAATGTCATTAGGTGGAAGAGACTGAATCAACTGGAGCAGGCCTCAAGATGTCAGGCTGGTACATATCCCTAGCTGTAAACTAGTCACCACCACAGCAAACTGGTTCCTCAGCAAGGAATCCACCTTGCAGTCTAGGAGATCTTTTAAGGCCAATCTGCCTTCCACAGGAATGGCAGTTTGTCTGGTAACTGCCATGACTTGCGCATCCACCTTGGGAATGTCAAACCATTCGCCACGTTCCACCTCCAGGAAAGTATAGATCTTCTTATACACCCTTTAGGTAGCTTTTAAGGTAGGGAGTCAGGGGCGTCCCACTCTGACTAGATCATATTCTTGATCACTTCTGGGAACGGGAAGAGAGCAGTGCATTTCTGTACTCCTTGAAGGAGCGTGTATACCTTCGGCTCTTGCTCCATGCTGGAAGCATCCATGAAGTTCAAGAGGGATGAGACCCTGGTAATCAGTGCCGCCAGTTCCTCCTTCCAGAATAGGTGAATCACGCCAGCCTCTGCAGAATCTTCTGAAAGTTAGAACACTTCCTCATCCACATCAGAGCCCAGTACCGGACTCATCTGAATCCAAGGCATAGTCAACATCTCAGAAAGTTCCCAACTGTTCCCCATCTCCAGTGAGTATCCCACACCAGGGATGCTTAACCAAACGCAATCGAACAGGGCTTCTACTTTCGGCCTGCCCGATAGGAGACTGCGTCCGGGGGCACCCAAAGGCTGCAGGGTCTGAATTTCCACACCAGAAGGATCGGGCCTGTTGCAAAAAGGAAAAGAATTCCAGGGAGGACAATCCAGGATCCAGAAGTTCTCCTCTTGGACAAGGCTCCCCAACACCAGGGGGGACAGCTATCAGAGACCCCTTAGAGGATGACGAGCGGTTCATAGTACGATCACCGGAGTCTCCAGGTGACTGAATAGCCTTACCCATAGCGCCATCCTTCACCTTTTGCCCTGATGCAGGTATGGGTGGACTAACCACATCCCACCTGCTGAGAGGGAGAAAGCATGCCCTCCAGGGGCAACTCAGAAGCTGCCATGCAGAAAGGGCAGAGTCCAGAATCCAAGGACGAGGCTTCTTGCTTGCCATAGGTCAAACAATGTTTCCTGGAAGACAGAGTTAGGATAAGTATCACAAGAGTGCGCGCTAAGGCTGCATCAGCCCACAAGCACGCATTAACTGCATTTTTATGTTACATATGTTAAAAGGTACTAGGGAAGAAGTGCACTTTGGAGCTGCTTGGGCGGAATATGCATTAGGACCGTGCGACCACCAGGCGCACAAAAGCAAAAACCATTACTAATGTATGCAGAAAATGGCAGGAAACCCTCACACAGTGCCAATGGTCACTAGCAGTCCACCCCGAATTGCGCCCCTCAGAGACAGAACCAGAAGCGTCCTACAAGATCAATGACAAAGTCAAGCCTTTTGTACTCACCCCCTGAGAGCCTCAGATGTAGGATCCATTCCGCGTTCAGTTCTACCTCCCTGAAACTGCTTCACTGGCTGCTTTTGTTTTTACAGCACTGAGTGGAAGGTGGCTGTCAGGTAGATCCCTCTGAAAGCCTTCTACAATCTTCAAGAGAGAGAAGGGAGGGGGAAGAGGAGGAGGGAGGAGGTGTTGAGGTTGTGTGAGGCTGCTGTACTCTTCCAGATCCTCCCAATTTGTGGCTGCTCAACAGGTTGTTATCATGATAAGGGCGTGGAGCTGAACCAATTTTCCCTCCTCCTATGGCTACCAAAAAGACCGCAGTCTAGTGGAGCCTCCCATACTACACTCAATGAAAGAGTCACCTTTCTGTATAAAAGGTGATCGTTCAATCAATCTCTTTTCCTCTCAATCTTCAGATTTTCTACAGAGAGGAGAAAATCCATCTACCATCTGCTGGAGACAAAGAAATATGAAGGAACCTCTGGTGACCGAGGTGAATAGAATCAAAGGAGTGATGTCATTGAAACCTGGGAATTTCATTGGTTCTCTCTCTGCACCAATCTGCTGGTAGGGTATTCCAACCCACTTGTCTGGACTGGTCTAGTAAGACGATATGGAAATAACAGATTGCTATATCTTGTTTATTTGAGGAGTTATTTTTGAAGCCCAATTCATGATTTAAATGTGTATAAGTAGTCATACATATGTGCAAATTGTATCCACATTTGAATGGAAAGGGTCCAATTTACATGTTAAAAGTGCATTTGGGTGGGGTGGGGGGGGGGTGGTGTTGGGAGCATGGCCTAGGAGGGACAAAAATTAACACATACTTGTATATTCTCCTTTTCATACAGGAAATGCATGTGTAAGTCTAAAATTGTCCATATCTGGATTTCCAACTGCTCCTTGGCAGAAAGGTATTGAAAAGTACTCCTTTTGTTTATACCTTAATTCCTCAAATGTTTATCACCCAGAATGGACATGAGGTAAAGAGAGTCCTCTTTATTAGATTAGCTATTTGCAAAATGGCCAAATACATGTGTAAGTGATGACACATACACATATGTATTATGCGAAATAGCTATAACACGTAGGTTGCTGGGTTTCCCCTGTCAATTTTTCCCATGTGCACATTTGTAGAGGAGTAGCTTAATGGTTAGAGCACTGGCTTGGTAACCAAGGGCCCGATTTTCAACTGGGCGGTGCTATGCACTGCATCAGCACATAGCCCTCCCCCCTTCCGCCTAACCCGGATTTTCAATGCCGGAGTCATATGGGGCCCCGGCATTGAAAATCCGGTTCTCGTCGCACAACCTGGAAGCTGCAGGAGGCTAGCCAGATAGCACTGATTTTCAATGCTACCTGCTTAGCCCCTGCGCCTGAAAGATAGGCGCAGAGGGCTAAGTGGGTAGCATCGAAAATCGCTGCTACCCGGTTAGCTCTTTCCTCCGCTCCTGCTCTGCCCCGGAATGCCTCGATGCTAACTGCATAACATCTGGGCGCGTTAGGGACTTATCTGGGATTTTCGAAAGGCACTACCCCTGTAGGTACCTTTTGAAAATCCTGGATAAGGCATTTACATGGTTAACTAGGGCAGTTACTAGTATAAATGCTTTGAAAATTGGGCCACAAGAGACCAGGGTTCGATTCCCACTAGCACTCCTTGAGGCCTTGGGCAAGTCTCCTAAACCTTCACTGCGTCGGAAGGTTTCGCTCCATCCTGACCAACAGATCCTTCTCTGTGCTCTCTGGTTCTTCATCCTCTCCCACTTACCCGCTCACCTGTGGTGTTCTTGAGGGTTCTGTCTTAGCTCTCCTCTTGTTCAATGTTTTTCTATCTCCTCTCACCCTTGTGGTTCAACAATTTGGTATTTCCGCCTATTATTATGCAGATGATGATCTTCTCCTCCACCACACTGACCCTATCTCCCCTGATCTTTCTCTACTTAATTCTTGTCTCTCCGCTATCGAATCCTGGATGTCCACCAACTTTCTTCACCTTAACTTATCCAAAACTATGGTTATTTGGTTCACTTTCGGTGGTCCCATTCCCTCCACCTCTCCCCTGCTTTCTTCCTCCCCCATACCAGTCGTTCCCTCCCTTCGTTATCTTGGCATCACCCTGGACTCTGCACTGTCATTTCATGAACACATCTCCTCCGTGGTCCAGCGCTCTTTCATCTCCTTGAGACAAATCCGTGCCATCCGTCCTCTTCTCCCTGCTTCTTCCCTGACCACTCTGCTCATTTCCCTTGTTCTATCATGCCTGGATTATTGTAACATCTCTTTTGCCGGCCTCCCTCAATACCAACTGCGCAGGCTCCAACTCATCCAGAACACCGCCGCCCGGATCCTCACTCATGCTACTCGTTTCAATCATATCACTCCTCTTCTCATCAACCTTCACTGGCTTCCTGTGCCCTTTCGGATCCAGTTCAAAATTCTCACCTTCGTCCACAAAGTCATCCACATTGGTGTCCCTCACTACCTTTCCAACCTGATTCACCTTCATACCTCCCAATGCTCTCTCAGATCAATTCACTCCAACCACATGTTCCTCTGCCCGCCTAGAATTCACTCACTCTGCTGCATTTTTCTTCCTTGGCCCCAAGCTTTGGAATTTGCTCCCCTCTGCCCTCCGCCTTGAACTTTCCCAAATTTAAAGCTGGCCTGAAGACTCATCTCTTCTGTGCCGCCTTCGACCTGCCCCCTCACTCCTCCCCTCCTCCAGCCCCCCCCCCCCCAGTCTTCTGAGTGATTTGTCTTCCCCTGTTTGTCCATTCTCTGAATTTCAAGCTTGTCTCTTGCCTTTTCTCTATCTTTGATTCTATCTCTTTCCTGTCACATCACTGGAGTTCTGTTTCTTTTTCCTGCAGTCAATTTATATTGTAAACCGCCCTGATGCCTCGGTGTGGGTGGTATATAAAAAAATGAAGAAAGATAAAGAAAGATAAAGGCCTGTCAATTTACTTCTGGTCACACTGCCAAGAAAACCCAGGAGCTGCTGGGTTACCAGGAGTCAGCATTGACTTGAAGGCACACATTGCATTGCATTTTTGTACATTTGTGAAACGGTGCCTCCCACTGTACATGGATGTCAGTCCCTACGTGTTCCTGTACTTCCTTCTGTCTATGGCCCATTTTAACAAGCAGACCCATTTTGAGGGGGCAGAGATATGTCAGATATAGCAGTTACTTACCTGTAACAGGTGATCTCTGGGAACAGCAGGAATTAGTCTTCACATATGGGTACGTCGGTACCGACGGAGCCTGCACGGGGATGCTGCCCAGCTTCCAATCAGAAAGCTTTTGGCAGCCTCCCTCGCGCCTGCGCGCTGAGTTCCCGCCCTCTCCAGAGCCTCTCTTCAGTTGAGTTTCAAAGCTGAGACAAAGGCGAGGAGGAGAGAAAGGAGAAGAAGATAAGAGATGCAACTCCCAGGGGAGGTGGGAGGGTTGTGAAGACTAATTCCTGCTGTTCCCAGAGATCACCTGTTACAGGTAAGTAACTGTGCTATCTCCAGGAACAAGCAGGAATGAGTCTTCACATATGGGGACTCCCTAGCTGGAGATGCCAGGGGGAGATCCCATAAAAATGCAGCAGCCTGGACCAGGGGTGCATTTTGTTTCCAGAAATCCCTGGCATCCAATGTGGGATGGAGGGTAGGAGTTGACAATAAAGGAGCTGTGAGGAAGAACAGCATAGCCAAGGACTAGAGGGCCGTACAGATTGTAGGAGTCCTTGGTGTATATGAGGAGTCACATGAAACACATGTAACGTACCATTAGATAGGTCACTTACCTACTGCACTGTAGGAAGTAGAACGCCTGATGTAGTCTGCTGGAGAAGCAGTGGCGGAATCTTGAAGGGACCTCTCAGCAGTGAGGATGAAGGTCCAGACCTGGAGGTAGTAGACGATCCAGGTGTCAACTGGGTAGGATGGGACGTCATGTCTTCAATGGAAAGCTTTATGAGAAAAAGCTGAAAAACTCCTTTAGTCATAATGTTATTAAAAGGGAGGACTAAGGAAGTAGACTGACGGAGTTGTAGAACTAGCCCAGTCCTGACGGGGAGAGGGAAAGTGGAAAAAATCCCTATTCCCAAGGAGAAGAGCTGTATACTCAAAGATAAAGATGTACACCATTTTTCCTAACTGGCGAGAGATAGGAAAAAATATTGAAGCTTGATGCTTCAAGGGTTTAAGAAAAAATAGAGAAGTTAGCACCACAATGGTTAGTGGTGTCTAACAGTTTCTGCATGGTAATATGGTATGCGAAATAGGGCGATGGACTGTCTAAATCCTCTAGGAGGTAACATTTAGTATAGACAGTAAGGGTGAGAGTATAGAGATATGAACCCTTAAGAAACCGCCCAAGAGACACATATATATACAGATGTTTATATATATATGTGGGGGGATCTAAACCTGAATCGATATGTCCAGATGCATAAATCGGGACATGGGTGGAGAGATATATCAAAAGATATATATATATATAATATAGATATCTTTGTGGGGCATGGAATTGCACCACCAGAGAAATGATATAGGTATGTAGACATATATAGAGATGCTACATACAAAATGACAGGTTGAAGAACATGTCTAGCACCCAGCCCCATGATTGTACATGGGAAATAAAAAAGAAAAAGATTCTGTATACTACCAGAGGGTGAAGCCACTTGGGATATGTAGAGAGAATCTATTTCTATGAATTGAGGGATGCAGGAAGGCAATCCAACAAAACAACCGTGATGATTGCGTGAGAACAGATTATAAGATGAATCTGTAAGGAACAAGGCGGGAGTTCCACCGAACACTGACATGGCAGAGGTGCAAAATGCAGGGGAAGATACCAGAGGGACCCATTAGAGGGACCCCGAGGTAGCATGCATGAATGTCAGCCTTGGATCTTCACGCAGAAGAATATATCTCGTGCTAACACCCCAGGTTAAAGGGTGTGGAGAACCTTCACAGGCATGGGAAGGGTGAACAAGCTTTTTCCTACTAATAGCGAAGCTTCAGAGACAAGGTCAATGCTCTATAGCAGGCCCTCATAGTAGAAAGCTGCTCTGAAGATTATAGAGAGCATTGTGCAGGAGAGATAAACTGACTGAAGTCAGGTTTGTTACCATATCCTAGGAGAGGAGATGGATAGAATAATGTGAGAAAGCCTAAGGGAGTAGGAGGATCCAAGGCAGCTAACGAATAGCTTGGAAACACTACTAAGGCTAAACAGAAATTGAACAAAAGACTGGAACTTGGCAAAAGTACCAGTAATACAATCACTGTAACTCCTGCAGGCACAGCAGCTGACAGAAACAGCAGAAAGATTGCCCTGTGCCCCATAAAGAAAAAACAGATAAAGAGGGAGGAGATATAACTTCTCCCTGTCTGTGGAATAAGCTTGGTAAAAACTATTTAGTATGGTACCCCTCCGTTAGGGAAAAAACCCCATTGGAGAGGGTAGAGCAAGTAATTAGAGGGTGACATACCCATAGGGTAAGTCAACAGAAGGAAGAATGTTCAGTTGGGACAAAACCATCATGGGATAGGTGCAACTGCTCTTCTAGAGAATAAGAAGAGGAGAAGTTAGCAGTCCCTGAACATAAAATGTTTCACAAGGTAGTACACTGAAAAGAAACACAGTGTATAAACTTCTAATGAATTAGAAGGAAAGTATAGAGTATAAGTCCCAGCTCCTATGGTTGCTGGGAATGCTGAGACTGGTTAGAGCTGGAGGAGTTCAGACTAGGCTGAGGTGTCTCCTGTTTAGGTACAGCCGAATGATGGGCAGGAGAGGAATGAAACTTTCTTTTCTTAGTGAAAGAAGGTTTGGTAGGACATTTCCTACCTCTCGAAGAAGGAGGTGGCTTAGAAAGGTCCTTAGTGGAAGGAGAGTCAGTGAAGCATTGAGCAACCTGACTTAAAGCCTCCTTATTGAAGAGACCCTCTCCTGTACAAGGAGAATGAGCCAGTATAGTTTGTGCCCATCTACTCAAGTCTGAAGCTTCAAGCCAGGCTCTGCGACGTGCTGCTATGGCAATAGCAGAGGATCTGCTAACAGACTCAAAAGAGTCTATAGAAGCACGAGACAGGAACCAAGATATATTCCGGCTGTGATTGATGAGTAAGGAATAATCAGTAGCCTTGGGCTCTGGTAAAAAAAGGTGTCAAAAGAGACAATTTCTCTGTGACTTCCTGGAGTGTTAGACTCATGTGAAAAATATATGAGAGAACTCTGGAGGCCAACATAGAGTTTTGGAAGGCCTGACGACCAAAAGCATCGAGTGTTCTTGAAGAACGACCCGGTGGATAAGAAGAATGCTTCTTCTTGCTCTTAACTTTTCTCAGAGCCGATTCCAATACAAGGGAACGATGAGAAAGTTGAGGCTTCTGGAACCCTGGAGAGGGTGGCACCCGGTACCGAACCTCAATGTTTGTAGAAACTGGAGGAAGTCGTAAGGGTGATTTCCAGACCCTGAGAAGGAGATCCTGCAGAGCAGGATGTAAAGGAAATTGTATATTTTCCATCTGTGCCTGTGAGCCCTGAGTAGGACCACCACCAGGGATAGATATATTGAGAAAGGTTGCCATGTCCCGGAGAAAAGCCTGAAAAGACTTATCTCCTATGGAAACCATCCCTGGCCCGGCTAAAGAAAAAGCCGGAGCTCCAGAGGAGGTACAGGGGACTACACCAATGCCAGGTATCGGTTCTAAAGTAGGCATGGGTGCCAGAAGAGGCATCGATACTGATACAGGAGTAGCAGATGAAGCAGCCATCGGGAACTGCTGCAGTGGTAGCGAGATCATGAGAGAGTTATGACTATGATCTTTGAAACTGCCGATCTGGAATCGACCTGAGTCGGTTCCAGGGCACGTCGGTACGGAGTCATTGAGACTAGATATGGACTCAAGACTCGGCATCGAAGTAAGTGATACTATCGATGGGTGTCGCGAAGGCGCCGACGGCAATGGCAGTATCGGCGATGCCGATACCCCTAAGGCAGACTGGGTCACATCGACCGATACCGACGGTACCGAGGATACCCGATGAGCACCTTTTTCAAAGGGAAAGGTGGTCCACCTCGATGCCGATGCCAGGGTATCGGAACCGATTGACGCCGGTACCGGCCCGGAGCATGGCTGAGGTTGAAGGAAGTCAATGCGGTGCGAATCGATCGGGCCCGAAGGTACAGAAGATGCCCGATGACAATCCTTGGTGAAGAGTAGGCTACTCGACACCGGTGCCGATGCCGGAGGCTCGGTACCACTCGAAGCGGATACCACCTCCGCGCATGGCTCAGGTATGTTCTGTGAGGGGTGAGCCCCAGGAACAACCTGAAATCCCTTTAACGCTTTGGAGCCCATAGACTCCCGCAGGGGTAATGCCAATGGATTCTTGAGGGTAAGGCCGGAGCCGTCACCATGCTGGGCATGGGACATACCACTCAAACATTGACTAGTCTTAACAGACTGTTTTTGGGTTACCTGATGCTGTGAAGTAGAGAAACCTGGTACCCTTACTGCCGAGGAAAAAACGGTATCGAGGGAAATTCTAAAATTTGAATGTTTCTTCACAGAAATATCCCCCGACTTGCCAGGGGAAAAAGGGTCAGGACCTACACAGTTGAGACACCAAGCATTGGTATCTAAAAAGAAACAGGTGTTTCCACACCGAATGCACTTCTTAGGAAAAGAAGGCTCCATAATGAAGAGGCCTGGTAGGCCCAACAAGTTAAGGCAAAAACTGAAGAAAAAGTTTCTCAGAATTAAATCAAAAATCCACCAGCGATACCGGTGGGAGCGGGAAATACAGCCGCGACCACAAGAAAACAAAAACTAAAGTATTAAAGTAAGTAAATAAGTAAGTTTCTGCGGTGACAGGAGGACGTCCTGCCGGCTCCGCGGAAAAACGAAAACTGAAGAGAGGCTCTGGAGAGGACGGGCACTCAGCGCGCAGGCGCGAGGGAGGCTGCCAAAATCTTTCTGATTGGAAGCTGGGCAGCATCCCCGTGCAGGCTCCGTCGGTACCGACGTACCCATATGTGAAGACTCATTCCTGCTTGTTCCTGGAGATATCAATTTTATACTGGCCTCACACATGCACACCCTCTCTTCTGAAACTGACGTCGATTTGCAGATGTTTTCACTTCCCTGAACCTCCCACCACATGAACGACCTTTCTAAAATTTGTTTTTTTAGTGTATTTTTATTTTATTATATTTCTTTATCTACCTCCTCTGTAAAGTGGGCTAGAATATTGGCTTCTGAATTCTGTTTCAATTGTATCTATTTTGCTGTATGATTTGAATTTCCTTGTTGCCCAGTGGTTTCTTTAAATTGCAAATTTGTTATTTGAGTAAAATTGCAATAATAAAACAATTCTTTTTCTCTAACAGAGTGACTTCTTCATAATTCAATACAAAATATATCTTCACTTCCTGTGAAATTGATTTTTGCTTCCTAATTGGAAAATTGTCGATTAAAAACAAAAGGGCTTGATATTCAAAGGATTTATGCTTCTGAGTGTTATGCTTCGAATTTACTAGGACCAAATGCCTAAATTTATACTCAGAATTTCAACTCATAAATTGAGGAGTATAAAAAGTAGGTGGCAACAAAGGTCGATTTAGGGTGGGGAAAAAAGTTATGGGCTTAGTACTGATTGTCAGCACTAGGCTCATAAATCTAAGCAAATGAATGGCAAACCTAACTTTATAAGCATAACTTACAAGCTCCTAAATTAAGATGAAATTTTAGCTGAAAATTCTGATTTCTAAATCTGGTTGAAAAGAGGGCACAAATTCAGGAGTTCCATTTTCTTTTGGGGGGGGGGGGGGATACTGGGCCCAAAATCATCAGCTTTTTTTTAATGATTCAGAAGAAGACAGTGATATTGCCATATGATATGAAATACCTGTTTTCGTTGATGTGGGATTGCCAGTTGTCTTGACAGTCTTTAATAAAATATGTTGGTTTGAGGAGACTGGCATGCCTGTTCTATAATGCTGCTGCTGCTTCTTTTTCTGATGCTGTTGCTTTAAAGCCTGAGGAGCACAAAAAGGAAAACAGAAAGGGACAAAGAGAAAAAGAGAAATGAAGAGTGAGAGCACAGCAAACATTAGGTAATTTAAGTTACATATAAAATAACTAAATACAGAATAGTTAGCATTCAGAAATTTACATCATTTGAACAGAAATGTTAATGATTCACAACCTATTTCCTGGTGGCATTCTTTTTCCTGTTTTCAAAAAGCATTTGGGTTTTTTTTTCCTGCTTTGATTCTAAAGTAAATGATATTCCATTCTGACCATTCCCACCAGAGATCCATTTCCTACTTCCATAGCTGTTGTCTTACTTTAAATCCTGCTTTAAATTTGAACTAAGGAGAAGCGAAGGATCAATTTCTCCATGAAAGGATCTAAAGCCTTACAAATATGTTACGCATACAGACCTCTGGGTTTGTGCACAGGTGGTCTTCTTAAACAGATATCCTACACATGATAGCACACACTTGTTAGTAAATACTTTGGCATATCCAATAGATTTTTCTAGTAGCTAAATGCCCTTTATTTAGTTACTAGAAAAGTGTGTTTGCCTCTCTTTCACAGTATACTGTATATGTTTTGAACTTTTAAGTCTGTTGCCCAGGACTGTAACAAAATAAAAATGCACCCTGTGCAATTCATCAACCTGGCTTTCCTATCTCCCCAGAAACATGCAGGAACTCGCTTTTATCAGGCTTCCTGAAAGCCCAGTGATGGCATCAACACCCATTTTGCACTTGCACCCTTTGTGGCCAAACCACATGCACAGCCCCACTATTGTCATATGCTTTATGATGAAGAACATTGACCATTTCAGTAGCTATTCTTTGGACTGACTTCAACTGATTTATATCCCTTCAAAGGTTTAGTCTTCAGAACAGCACTTCTCAGACTTTGTCATCATGATCTTCTCAAAATCCCTTTCAATTCACACACAGCTTGAATCCACTTGCCTAGCAATGTTCTCAAGAATTGAAAGGGGGCTGGATTGAAGACTTGGTTGCTTGCATAGAGCTATGAAGCATATTTACTCACCTGTAGCAGGTGTTCTTCATGGACAGCAGGGAAAGTCCTGCTATCAGTAATCTGTGAACTATCATTAAAATCATCTCTAATACCTGAAGATTGGAGGATCGCCAATGTAACACCAATTTTTAAAAAGGGTTCCAGGGGTGATCCGGGAAACTACAGACCAGTCAGCCTGACGTCAGTACCGGGAAAAATGGTAGAAAGCATCATAAAGAATAAAATTACTCAGCATGTAGATAGTCACAACCTAATGGGAGACAGCCAACATGGCTTTAGACAAGGAAGATCTTGTCTTACTAATCTGTTATGTTTTTTTGAAGGAGTGAATAAACAGGTAGACAAAGGTGAGTCGGTTGATATTGTGTATCTGGACTTTCAGAAAGCCTTTGACAAGGTTCCTCATCAGAGACTTTTGTCAAAACTAAAGAGTCATGGGATAGGAGGCAGTGTACTATTGTGGATCAGGAACTGGTTAAAAGATAGAAAGCAGAGGGTAGGGCTAAATGGCCAATTTTCCCAATGGAGAAAGGTGAATAGTGGTGTACCGCAGGGATCTGTGCTGGGTCCGCTGCTTTTTGACATATTCATAAATGACCTGGAAAGTGGAATAACGAGTGAGGTGATCAAATTTGCAGATGACACAAAACTATTTAAAGTTGTTAAAACCCAAGAGGATTGTGAAAAATTGCAAGAGGATCTTGATAAATTGGAAGACTGGGCATCAAAATGGCAGATGAAATTTAATGTGGACAAGTGCAAGGTTATGCACCTAGGGAAGAACAACTCAAACTATGGTTACATGATGCAAGGTTCCACATTAGGAACCACCACCAAGGAAAAAGATTTAGGCGTCATTGTGGATACCATGTTAAAACCCTCGGCCCAGTGTGCAGCGGCGGCCAAGAGAGCAAATAGAATGCTAGGTATGATAAGGAAAGGAATGGAAAATAAAACAAAAGATATTATAATGCCTTTATATCGTTCCATGGTGAGACCGCACCTTGAATATTGTGTGCAATTCTGGTCACCGTATCTTAAAAAGGATATAGCGATTTTAGAAAAGGTTCAGAGAAGAGCCACCAAAATGGTAAAGGGGATGGAAGGATACTCCTATGAAGAAAGGCTAAAAAGGTTAGGGCTCTTTAACCTGGAAAACAGACGGCTGAGGGGAGATATGATAGAAGTCTATAAATTAATGAACGGAGTGGAACGGGTAAACGTAGATCGATTGTTTACGTTATCAGAATATAGAAAGACTAGGGGACATGCAATGAAGCTACAGGGTAAACTATTTAAGACTAATAAAAGAAAATATTTTTTCACTCAACGTGTAATCAAACTCTGGAATTTGTTACCGGAGGATGTAGTAAAGGCTGTTAGTGTAGCTGGGTTTAAAAAAGGTTTGGACAAGTTCCTGGAGGAAAGGTCCATAAACCATTATTAAGAAGTGACCGAAGATATCAATGCTTGACCCAGTACAAGCATTGTGGAACTTGTGTCTCTTGGGGAAACTGCTAGGTACATATGACCTAGATTGGCCACTGTTGGAAACAGAATACTGGGCTTGATGGACATTGGTCTGACCCAGTATGGCATATCTTATGTTCTTAAAGTCCTCACATATGGGTGATGTCATCTGACGCAGCCCTAATGGGGAGTGCTCCCAGCTACTTCTAGAAGCCTTTGGAAAGCTTGACCACACATGCATGCATCTCCCCACTGTCGTCACGGTGCCATATTGCCCTTAGTCCATTATAAAGCTGAGAACAGAACTCCAAAGGAAGGAGGGAGAGTTGTGAGGACATTTCCTTCTATCCATGGAGAGAACCTGCTATAGGTGAGTATTGGGTGAGACCAAAGGCTCATCAAGCTCAGTATCCTGTTTCCAAAACTGGCCAATCCAGATTACAAGTACCTGTCAGGTTCCTAAAAGGTACACAGATTCCATGCTGCTTATCACAGGGGTAAGCAGTAGATTTCCCCAATCCACATAATGGTTTATGGACTTTCCCTTCAGGAACCTGTCCAAACTTCTCTTAAATCCAGCTACACTAACAACTGTTATTACATCCTCCAGTAATGAATTACAGAGTTTGATTGTGTGTTGAGTGAAAAAAATATTTTCTATGATGTCTTATATGTGCTACATTGTAGCTTCATTGCATTATCAAAGTCCTCTTGCAATTTTTCACAATTCTCTTGTACATAAGAACAGAACATAAGACCATAAGATATGTCATACTGGGTCAGACCAAGGATCATCAAGCCCAGTATCCTGTTTCCAACAGTGGCCAATCCAGGTCACAATTACCTAAGCAGGTTCCCATAAAGACACACAGGTTCCACAATGCTTTACCCGGGGCAAGCAGTGGATTTCTTGGGTTCTCTTTAATAATGGTTTATGGAGTTTTCCTCCAGGAACTTGTCCAAACCTTTTTTAAACCCAGCTACACTAACAGATTTTACTACATCTTCTGGTAATGAATTCCAGAGTTTGATTACATGTTGAGTGAAAAAATATTTTCCCTTATAAGTTTTAAATGGGTTACACTGTAGCTTCACTGCATGTCCCCTAGCCTTTCTACGTTTTGATGGCGTAAACAACTGATCTACATTTACCCATTCTACTCCATTCAATAATTTATAGACCTCTATCATATCTTCCCTCAGCCATCTCTTTTCCAAATTGAAGAGCACTAACCTTTTAAGCCTTTGAATAATTTTGTGCCATCTGAAAATGTGATCACCTCACTTGTTATTCCATTTTCCAAGTCATTTGTGAATATGTTAAAAAGCAGCGAGCCTAGTACAGATCCCTGGGGTACTCTACTATTCACCTTTTTCCATTGAGAAAATTGGCCATTTAGCCCTACTCTCTGTTTTCTATCTTTTAACTATTTCCTAATCCATAATCCTAGACTGTCTCCTACTCATTGACTTTTTAATTTTTTCTAAGAGTCTTTCATAAAGGACCTTGTCAAAAGGCTTTCTGAAAATCCAGATACACTATATCACCAACTCACCTTTGTCTACCTTTTCATTCACATCTTCAAAAAATATAACAGATTAGTATAATGAGACTATCTTTGGCTAAATCCATGTTAGCCTTCTCCCATTAAACCAGGACTATCTATATGTTTAGTAATTTAGTTCTTTCTACCATTTTGCCTGGTACTGACATCAGGCTAACCAGTCAGTAGTTTACAGGATCACCCCTGGACAAGTCCTCACATATATATGAAAATCCCTAGCTACAAGCTGCCTTCAAGCAAAAAAGGGAAAAATAAAGATAAGCCTAACAAAGGCTTTCAAGGAAAATTTGTTTTTTGGTTGGCAACAGGTCTTTTTTTTTTAATGCAGCCTAAACAGAAAGAAATAGGCTGGGGGGGGGGGGTGAGTTGGGTTCTAATCCCCAAAAAGATTCTGCAGACATTGTTGGCCAAATCTGCTGTTGCATCAGAAGTTCCTTTCCAAACAGTAGTGAAAAAAGTGTGGACTGAAGTCGACAATGCAGCTCTGCATATTTCTTCCATGGAGACTGAGCACAAATGGGCCACCGATGCACCCATGGCTCTGACATTATGAGCCATGACATGACCCTCAAGGCTTAGGCCTGCTTGGGCATAAGTGAAAGAAATGCAGTTTGAAAGCCAAACTGACAGAGTGCATTTTGAAGATGGGAGCTCCAAAGCTTGCTGGGATCGAAAGAAACAAAATTATGGATAGACTTTCCATGGGCTCTTGTCCGTTGCAGGTTGAAACTAAGGCTTTTTACAGTCCAACATGTGCGGTGCAGCATCCTCTTATGTGAGAATGAGGTTTTGGGAAAAATGTTAGGACAATTGATTGGTTAAAATGGAAGTCTGACACCATTTTTGGCAGGAACTTAGGATGAGTACAAAGCACCACTCTGTTGAGAAAGAATTTTGTGAAAGGTGGGTGAACCACTAGGTTCTGAAGCTTGCTCACTCTACATGATGAAGTGACTGCCACCAAGAACAAGACATTCCAGGTCAAGAACTTCAGAGGACAGGTATTGAGTGGTTCAAAAGGATGAGAATCACATTGAGGACCAAGACACTGCAGACAGCTTGAGGGGAGAAACATAGAAACACAATGGCAGAAAAAGACCATATGGCCTGCCCTTCCAATCAACTACTATAATCCCTTTTTTTCCTTTAGAGACCTGCGTTTGTCCCATGCTTTCTTGAATTCAGATACTGTCTTTAACTCTACTACCTTCACTGGGAGACTATTTCATGCATCTACCACTCTTTTCAAAAAGAAATATTTCCACATATTACTTCTGAGCCTATCCCCTTTCACCTTCATCCTATGTCCCCTCGTTACAGAACTCTCTTTCAATTGAAAGAGGCTCTCCTCCTGTGAATTTATGCCACAGAGGTATTTAAACATTTCTATCATATCTCCTCTATCCCGCCTTTCCACTAAAGTATATATATATTGACATCTTTTAAGTCTGTCTCCATATGGATTATAACGAAGACCACTGACCATTTTGGTAGCCACCCTCTGCACCAATTCCATCCTGTTTACATCCTTTTGTAGGTGTGGTCTCTAGAACTGCACACAATATTCCAAATGAGGTCTCACCAAAGACTTATACAGAGATACAATCACTTTCTTTTTCCTGCTGGACATTCTTCTCCCTATGCACCCAAGCATTCTTCTGGCTTTCACTGTTGCCTTTTTTACCTGTTTAGCCACTTTATGATCATCAGAAACAATCATGACCAGGTCCCGCTCCTCTTTCGTGGACAGAAGTGATTCAACCCCTATACTGTACCGTTCTCTTAGATTTTTGCAGCTCAACTGCATGACCCTGCATTTTTTTAGTGTCAAATCTCAGCTGCAAATTCACAACCATTCTTGAAATTTAGCTAGATCCTTCCTCATGTTATCTACTTCCTGGGTGTCTATTCTATTGCAGATTTTGGTATCATCCGCAAACAGGCAAACCTTACCCAACAGCCCTTCTGCAATATCACTAATAAAAATGTTAAAAAGAATCAGACCAAGGACAGATTCCTGTGGCACACCACTGGTAAAATTCTTTTCCTCAGAATGAGCTCCATTTACCTGCAACCTTTGTTGACTCCCACTCAGCCAATTTCTAACGCAGTCACTTTTGGGTCCATTCCCGGGGTGCTCCATTTATTTATAAGTCGCCTGTGTGGAACGGTGTCAAAGGCTTTACTGAAATCTAAGTATACCACATCTAGGGCTCTTCCTCAGTCCAACTCTGTTCAACCAATCTAAGAAATCAATCAGATTTGTCTGACAAGACCTGCCTCTAATAAACCCATAATGCCTTGGATCCTGCAATCCAGTGGACATCATTATCCTCTGTTTTAGCAGCATTTCCATTAATTTACTCAAAACAGAGGTCAGACTAACTGGCCTGTAGTTCCCAACCCCATCCTTACTTCCGCTTTTGTATAAAGGGACCACGTGCACCTTTCTCCAGTCCTCTGGGACCACTCCCGACTCTAAAGAAGCATTCAAAAGGTCAGACAGTAGAGCTGCTAGAACTTCCTCAATACTCTCAAATGTAGCCCATCCAGCCCCATTGCTTTGTCTACTGTTAGTTTAGCTAGTTCCTCACAAACATAGTCTTCTGAAAATCGTTCAAGATCCCCTTCACTTCTGTTCCTATTTGGGAGTGTTTTCTGAGGTCTTGCTCCTAGCCCTTCATCTGTGAACACAGAACAAAAATATTTGTTAAGCAATTCTGCTTTATCTTCATCAGCTTCTACATATTCCTCCCTTTCACCCTTGAGTCTGACAATACTGCTTTTGCACTTCCTCCTCTTGCTAACATATCTGAAAAATGTCTTGTCCACCCCATTTTATTGCATTGGTTATTTCTTCTTCTTTTTGTATCTTTGCTTTCCTGACTACTTTCCTAGCTTCTCTAAGTTTTTCCAAATATTAATGCTTGTCTTCCTCTTTCTGTGATTTCTTGTATTTTATGAAAGCCACCCTCTTTTTCTTCACCTTTTCAGCTACTTCTTTTGAGAACCATAGTGCCCTCCTTTTCCTTTTATATTTATTTACTTTTCTAACAAAAATGTTTGCTGCCATTGAAATATCCCCTTTCAGTTTTACCCACTGCTTTTCTACATCCCCCTGCTGTTCCCATCCCACTAAGGACTCTTTGAGGTATTGTCCCAACTTGGCAAAGTTAGTTTTCCTAAAGTCTAAGAGTTTTATTTTTGAATGGACTTTATAAGTCCTAGTTCTAATACTGAATCACATCATCTGGTGATCACTGGATGTGAGATGATCTCCCACTATAACATCAGAAACACCTTCCTTATTGGTAAACATCAGGTACTGTATGGCCCCTTCACGTGTAGGTTCTGTTACCAGTTGCCAGAATAGTTCTCCCTGTAGAGAATCCAGGATCTCCTTATGTCCAGATGACACCGCAGCAGGAGAGTGCCAATCAATACCCAGCATATTGAAATCACTTATCAGTAACACTTCTCCTTTCATGGCAATACTGCACATGTCTTCTATTAAATCTCTGTCCACTTCTTCTGTCTGTGAAGGAGATCTGTATATCACACCAATGCAAATGGATTTCCCATTCCCTCTTTCTAGTTTAACCCACAGTGTCTCCTTACTCCCTTGTAAGCCCTGTAATTCTGTAGCTTTAATATTATTTTTTACATACAGAATCACTTCTCCTCCCCTCTTTCCTACCCTGTCCTTCTTGAATAAAGTATATTCCGGTATAATTACATCCCAATCATGGTTGTCCGTGAACCCTGTCTCCATAGCCGCTATTAAATCCAATTCAGCCTTCTCCATTAAAGCCTCAACATCTGGGATCGTATTTCCCATACCATGGGCATTTATGCACACTGCTTTCCAGATAGTGCCCCTTCTACCCATTTCTACAGAGGTATTTAATTTTGTATTACCTGTGGGCTTTCTTCACCTATCCTCAACGAATCTAGCTTAAAGCCCTCTTCAGTAGGTTAACCAGTCTGCTGCAGAAGAGATTTTGACCCTTCTTGGATAGGTGGACGCCATCTCTGCTCTGCAGCCCTTGGATCAGCCTCCTATGGTTCAGGAAACCAAAACGCTCTCAGTAACACCAACCATGCAGCCATGCATTCATCTCCAGGATGCTTCTCTGCCTTTACCCTCACAACAAGGAGGATTGATGAGAACACCACCTTTGCACTTATCTGCTTCACCCTCTGTCCCAGAGCCATGAAGTCACTCTTGATACGCTTGGAGGGATACCTAGCAGTGTCGTTTGTGCCGACATGGATGAGCAACATTGGATAATAGTAAGTAGGCTTGATGAGTCTTGGCAAACTCTCCATAACATCTCGGATTTTGGCACCTGGCAGATAGCACACCTCTCTGGACTTCAAATCTGGTCAGCAGATTGACGTCTCAGTAGTCCTCAGAAGATAGTCACTAGCCACCACTATCTTTTGCTTCCTTGTGGTCAGTGATTCTGCAACTTTGTAGTGCATGAACTCTGGTTCTTCCCTTTTCTGGGATGCTTTCACCTCCTCAACTTCCAGGGCTTCAATTTGTTGACTGGAGTAGTTGGATTGTCAATTCTGCAGGCTGTGGTGACCCATGTTCAACTCTCTTCATTCTGTAGCATGCCATCTTTACCTCTGTCAGAGAGCTTGGATGGTTTAAGCATCTAATCAAGGTACTTCTCGCTGTCTCAAATGCTTCTCAGCCTTGCTACCTCTTCTCTGAGCTCCTCTACTTGTTTCATGAGGGCTTTAGCTTGCAGGCATCTTGCCCATGGAACTGGTCCCTCGACTGTCATCAGGCTGACTCTGAACAGAGGCATAAGCTGTAATGGGGCAACAGCTTTGGCATTTCAATTTTTCCCAGCCATTGTTCAGTTGGTGGAGCTTTGGTACCTGTTGAATAAACAAGAGAGACCTACCAAAGTTTCTAACTTTTTCTCAGCTGTCCTTTAAGAAAAAAAGCAGCTGTCTTTTATGTGTGTTCCAATAGCGCTGTTCTATGTCCCTGTGTGTAGCCCTGCTTGTTTGCTAAACAGTTATTACTTTACACTAGTAAATTCTGATCTTGTGTATATGAGATTAATGTATTCCCTTTGTAAAATTACCTAATCAAAGCTTCTTCTAGAAAATCAAATTGTTTACTTTTAGTAGATATCCAAATGTGGAACTATATGCTTCCTAGATTTTCCTTATCAACCAATAAAAATCTGTTGTCAGAGTCAACAAGCTAATTGGGGAGTTTCCCTGTACAGCAAGAATTCTCATATGGGTGGGGGGGGGGGGGAGGAGGGATCTAATACCTTAGGAGGTCAGTAATTTCACAGAGCTTGCCTACCTCTTTGAACTAGAATGCTAGAAGAGAAGAAAAAGAACTCTAGCAGCAGATAAAAAGCTTTGCCCAGGAACATAAGAAGTCCACTTTTGTAATTCAGCAGAAAAAAAAATCTTATTAAACATGAAGGCCCCTTTTAAGAGCTCTCAGGCAGAGAGTTTGTATTCAAGAGCCCCATTGTATTACCTTGCTTGCAATGCAGACCTTTCTAGGGAGGTTTGAGAAGAAGCAAGCCCCACATACAACTAAGGGCTGTACAGAGATGGGCTAAACCTCTATACCATGATGGTAGGCTCCAATTGCACTAAGGTGAACCCTTACTGAGTTGGTTTTGAGTGTTTGTATGGGGCAGGTGAAGAAATCTATGGAGCGTTCCACACACCAGACAGCAAACCTCTTCCATTTGAAAGAATAAAATTTCCTCGTTGAGGTGCTCCGGGATGCAGAAAGAAAATTGGTGACACTAATAAGCAGGATGAAAGCAAACAAAGTTAGCCTCTCAACATCCAAGCTGTGAGGGCTAGGGGCATGATGCTGGGATGCAACATTTTATTTATTTTATTTTATTTAGCTGTATTTATATCCCGCTTTTCACCGGGTCAAAGCGGTCAATTGGGGGATACATTTAACATGAGGGGATATGAGACACACACACTAATACATACAGGGAACATGGGCATTGGAGGGTTAAGTGGCTTGCCCAAGACCACAAGGAGTGCCTATAGGACTAGAAATCCCAATCCCTCCGGCCTGAGATTGCTGTCCCCAGGTGGGACTTGAACACCCGACCCTGCGGCCTGAAGTACCTTGTCCTAACCACTAGACCACGCCTCCCTGTTCTTCTGCGAAATCAAGTTTCATGCATGACCCAGATGAATTGCCTCTCATATGGAGAGTTCGAGAAGTAAAGGGAACCATGATTGTCAGGGCCAATAATGAGCAATAAGAATCATCATACCTCTATCAGTTTTGATTTTCAAGGTGGTCTTGAAAATTAGTGGTATTGCCGGAAATATATACAGAAGGCTCTTTCCCCTACAGAGGAGGAAGGCATCCAAGGCTAGTTTGCTGTGTGATCCTATTCTGGAACAGAATTGAGGCACCTGAGCATTCTGAGGAGTGCAAAAGAGATCTATCGAGGGGATGCCCCACTCCCGAAAGATATATAGAGCTGTTCTCTGTCCAGAGTCCGTTCATTTAAGTTGAAAGACTCAGCTCAGACTATTTGCCAGACTATTTTGCTCGCCTGGCAGATAAGTGGCTCTCAGTTCCATCCCATGAGAAATGATAAAGTTCCACAATTGTACAGTTTCCCATTGCAGGAGGTATAACCCCGTTCCTTTCCGCTTGTTGATATAAAACATGGCTACCTAATTGTTCTGATTCAGACTGACAATCTGGTTTGTTATGTGATCTGTGAAAACCAGAGCATTTGCTCTTGCTCTCAGTTCCAATAAGTTAATCTGATAGAGACTTTCTTGTATGGACCAATTTCCCCAAGATGAGTTCTCCAAACCAGTTTGGATGTATCTGTCATATGAAGTTTTCTATTGGGAGGAATTTGAAAGGGAAGATCGCTGGTCAAATTGCTGTGGCGAGTACACCAGGTAGGGAATTCCTGCGGAGGACAAGTTATGGACAGTATGTTGTTTACCCTTCCTGTGGCTTAAATCTACCTTAGTACTCAGGGTCCATCGAGATTGTCTCATATGGAGAGTGCCTAGGGTGTTACATGAACAACTGAGGTCATGTAGCCCAACACTGCCAACATGGTGTGAGCTAATGTCTGCTGACTCATTTGAACCTCCTGCACTATCGCCACCAGTCTAGATAGTCTGTTCTGCAGGAGGAAAGGTTTCACTTGAGTTGAGTTGAGCAGAGCTCCAATAAACTCCAATTGTTATGATGGGCTGAGGTAGGTTTTTGGGCAATTGATGATGAACCCTAGCAGTTCTTGTACCCAAATGGTGACTTGCATTGATTCCAGAGCACTCTCTGGATTGGTGCCCTTGAGCAGCCAATTATCCAGGTAGGAAAGACGTGTACTTCCAGCCTGCAAAGAAACAGCAAGGCATTTGGTGAAAACATGAGGTGTTGAGGGGAGGCCAAAGGGCAGGATGTGGTACTGAAAGTGCTGCTTTCCTACCACAAATCTGAGGTACTTCCTGTGAATGAAATGTATCTGGATGTGGGTGTACACATGCTTTAGATCTAAACAGCATAGCCAGTCTCCCTTTTGAAGATAGGGAAGTAGGGTGCCTAGAGAAATCATTCTGAACTTTTCACTGACCAAATACTTGTTCAGTTCTCTTAGGTCTAGAATGGGATGGAATGTCCCTATTTTCTTGGGCATCAGAAAGTACCTGGAGTAAAACCTATGCCCTTCCTGCCCTGGTGGAAAGGGCTCAATTGCATTTGCGGTCAAAGGCAGTAATTTCCTGAAGAAGCGGCTCCTGGTGGTGAGGACAGAATGACTGAGCCCTTGAGGACAATTTGAAGGGAGTTCAAATAGGTGAAATCTGTAGCCTTTATGAACAATTTGTAAGACTCAAGAGTTGTAGGTTATAAGAAGTCACACCTCTGGGTAAAGAGACGGAGCCTCATTCCAACTGGTGGGTCCTCCACAAAGACTATGGGTAGAAAGGCCAGTCAAAACCCACTCCTGCTTTTGGCTGAGGTGCAGGTTGGGCCTTTTGTGACTTCTCTTGCTTAGGATGAACACAAAACGTCTGCTTGGATTGCGCAGAGTGGGAGGTAGAGAAATGCCTAAACTATAAGAGTAATAGTATTTCCTCTGATCACCACTATAGAACCTCCTGCTGTAAGAGGTCGGGTAGAATGTGTACCTGGAGAGTGTTTATAGCATGTTGGAATGCTTCTCTATGAAAGAATCCGCTTCTCGAACCTTATCTCCAAAGAGATTGTCTCTGCGGCACGGTACATAAGTGAGTTTGTCCTGAAAAGACTGCTGTAAGTCTGAAGCTCAGAGTTGTAAGAGTCTCCAAGCTCCAATATAGATGGAGGACACCCTCGATACCATATCGAAGATGTTATATGTTACTTGGACAATATACTTTGAGTAGTACTTCCTGTGACTTGCCAAGGAATGATACTGTTATAATTTCTCTTGAGGGAGTAGCATGGGCATATCATCTAGGTTGTGCATGATGTCTAGCAAGCAAATGCCCATGTAGAGCTGGTAGGAAACCACACGGGAAGCAAGCTTGGCATTCTGATAAATGTTTCTCCCAAAAGAGTCCAAGGTTCAAACCTTTCTCCCCAGGGATGCCAAGGAATGGGACTTGGTACTCTTGGCCTTTTTGAGAGCGTATTCAATGACCATAGAGTGGTGCAGAAGCTGAAGCTTCTTGAATCCAGGAGTCTTTTGAACTCTGTAGAGTAAACCTTTCTGTTGACTGGAGGTACTTGGGGGAGGGTGTCTCCCACATCCTCATCTGTAATCACCGCCTCCTTGGGGGATACAGAATATTGGAGGATTTCTAATTCTTTTACCCTCGGTTCCTCCTCCATCTCTAAAGAAAGTGGTATGACCTTAGCTATATCCCTCACAAAATCATGGAAAGTTAACTCCTCAAGAGGAGATTTTCATCTCTCAAGAGGCAGAGAAGGGTCTGAAGGGAGCTCTGGAGACCCATCCTCTGACAGGAAGTCAGGCTCCTCATCAGTGACTCAGCCTTCTGAGTCTGACTCAGAGAAGAAATCAAAAGATCTCAGAGCCTCTGCCCGAATGACTCTCCTTCCCTTTGAGGATATGGAGCTCCTTTAGGAGTGCTAATGCTCTGATGACTTTCTAGGCTTTGAGGATGCATTGATCCCCAATGCGCTACCACAAGCAGAATTTTCCTATTGCGGACAGGCTCAATGTCTAGATGCACCATGCTAGGAGTCATTGAGGCCTTGATCTGCTGCATGAAGATCATCATCATGATTCTTTCCCTGATAACAAGTTTAGAGAATCGCCTTCTGAAGGCTATCTTCAAAGGCACAGGAGGTGCGGCAGAATTGGCCGATGTTTCCAGAATCTGTTGGGGAGCATCAGCTGGCTGTTTTTGGCTATTGGTAGGCTGCTGCTGCTGCCCAAAACCTATGCCCTGAGGTTGAGTCTTCCTCTCTTTGGGGCAGCTTGGAGGGGGACACACCCGTGAACCCTTGATGCTCTCAGCATCTTACCCTGGAGAACTCTGATGTTGATGCACATGTGCACCTCTGTCCAATGTTTGATGTCCTTGAACTCCTCAAAGCTGATGCTTTATAAACCCATTAAGTTTATGGGGCATATCAGCCGGAAAAACAGCCACAGCAAAATCAAATGGCTTGATTTTTGACAAAAATAACTCAGCCAGGGTGCCCAGTGTCTAAGGGGCTGAAGTGCTATGGAAAAGAAAGGAAACTTAAAAAGTAGTCGAAAAACCTCGCTAAGGAAAAAATATGGAAGAGAAATAGGAATGTAACAGCAGGAAAATTTTCAAATAGGCTGAAAAGTTCACAAAAAGCTTACATGCTAAAGACACAACGGATTCATGTCCATGAATCTCTGCAGAAAGAAAAGGACTAAGGGCAAGAGGGCACCCCAACAGCAGGTTGGAAAATGCACGCATGCACAGTCAAGCTTTCCAAAAGCTTCTAGAAGGAGCTGGGAATGCTCCCGTGCAGGGCTCCATCCACTGACGTCACCCATATTGTATTGTGAGGACTTTTATCCTGCTCGTCCACGGAGAATGACTTTTACAGCAATTGGAGATTAAAGTCAGTTAGCTGTTTTTCCTTCTAGATGTATTCTATCTGTGATTTCTAATAATATCAAATAATAAACATAATACAGGAGTGTAACCTTTGTGCTTTCCTTCTTATTTTGCATTGTCATCATAGTTGAAACTCATCTTTTATTAATGGCTTCTGTTATCCTATTGTAAACCAACATGGTGTTTTTACAAATGACAATACATCAAATCAATAAATATCAAAGAAATATACAGAGTAAATATCACCTCCTTTTTCCTGCTGTCCATTCTTCTCCCTAGGTACCCAAGCATCCTTCTGGCTTATGCTGTCATCATACCTGTTTAGCTACCTTAAATTGTATCAGGTACTCTGTGCAGATCATGCTCTTCTTTTGTGCAAAGAGGAACTATACACTCTCCATACAAGAGGTTCCCACCTTTTTCATTATATGGACCCCTTTTTGATCTCCAAAAAATTCAGGAACCCCCATTTCATCTCTACCACTCTTCCTACTAGCCTTTTTTATCTCCCTTCCTCTAACCAGTCCCCACCACTTCCAGTCTCTCTCCTCCTTCCCCCCAGCCACTTTCCTCCAGTCTTTTTCTCCCCCTCCCCCAGCCTCTCTCATTTTCTTTTTGTGTCCCACAGAACCCCCTGTTATGGTCTCACATACTCCCAGGGGTACACAAACAACATGTTGGGAAACATACCCTATACTGTACAGTGCCTTTGGGCTTTTGCAGCCCAAATGCATGACTGCATTTTTTAGCATTAAATCTTAGCTGTCTATATGAATCTGTAATCTTCACTAGATCCTATCTCTCCTCCTCTTTGCTTCAAAACTACTTGAATGAGCAATTCACCGCCGCTGTCCTGACTTTCTTTCCTCTCAAGACCTTCTGGACCCACTGCAGTCTCCAGTGACTTCTTGTTGTTAAGTGCCGTCGAGTCGGTGTCGACTCATGGCGACCCTCTGGATAGTGCTCCTAAACTGTGTTCGATCTAAAGTCAGGCAGCTCTTGTTGACAGAGTGGCACCCATAGCTGCTGTTAGTGTATCGATCCATCTCTTTGCCGGCTTTCCTCTTTTGCATTGACCTTCTACCTTGCCAAGCATGATGTCTTTCTCTAATGATCTCTCTCTTCACATGATGTATCCAAAGTATGAAAGTCAAAGTCTTGTCATCTGAGCTTCTAAAGAAAGCTTAGATTTGATCTATAGTACTGACTGATTTGTTCTTTGGGCAGTCTATGGTATACACAGTATTCTTTGCCAGCACCATAATTCAAAGGCATCAATTTTCTTCCTATCTTTTTCACTGTCTAACTTTCGCATCCATATGACATTATTGAAAATACCATGGCTTGAAAGAGTCGAATCTTTGTATGGAGTGAGACATCTCTGCTCTTGAGAATCTTATCTAGATCCTTCATAGACATTCTGTCAAGAGCAATGTGTCATCAAATATCTTGTCTGCTTGTTGTTTCTTTATTGATAGTTGATCCAGGTAGGTTAAAGTTGTCAACTATTTCAATTTCTTCTCCATCAACAATGAACTTATTGATTTTGCCAGTTGTCAGGATCTCTGTCTTTTTTACATTAAGGTCAGGCCCATTTTAAGACTATATTCCTTGATCTTGAGAAGCAAATGTTTCAGATCATCTTCACTTTCAGCCAATAATGTGGTATCATTAGCATAGCGAAGGTTGTTGATGAGTCTTTCACCAATCTTCATACCTCTGTTGTGTTCATACAGTCCTGCTTCTCTGATGATTTGTTCTGCAAATAAATTAAACAGGTAGGGGGAAAGTATGCAGCCTTGTTGTAGACCTTTGATGATTTTAAACCATTCTGTTTCTCCTTGTTGCATTCAAACTGTTGCTTCTTGTTCAATGTAAAGGTCATGCAAGAGAACTATCAGGTTTTCTGGTAACCCATACTTTTTAATGTGGCCCCGAGTTTCTCATCATTTACACTGTCAAAAGCTTGCTGTAGTCAATAAAACACATAGATATCTTTTTGGTATTCTGCAATGATGTCTCTCATTCCTCGCCCTTTCCTGAATCCTGCTCACACTTCAGGCAGTTCTCGTTCCAAGTATGGTTGTAGTCGCTGTAGAATAATCTTGAGTAGAATCTTGCTGGCATGTAGGATTAGAGCGATTTTGAGATAATTTCTAGTCATTTGGATCACCTCTCTTTAGTATAGGTATAAACACAGATCTTTTCCAGTCAGTTGGCCATGATGTTATCTTCCAGTTTCCTGGCAGAGCCTTGTAAGTATGGTAAGAGCTGCATCCAATTGCTGTGATATTTCAATGGGAATGCCATTAATGTCCGGTGCTTTGTTCTTTGATAAGGCTTTCAATGCTGCTTCAACTTCTTCTTTCATCACCAATGATTCCTGATCATATGGTACAGGTTGAAACGGCTGTTGGTCCACTTGATCTTTATGGTAAAATGACTATGTTCTTTACACCTTTTCTTGATCTTCTCAGCATCATTCAACATAGATCCATGAGTATCTTGTAGCATTCCAATTCGAGGCTGGAATCTTTTCTATAACTCTCATAGCTTGTTCTTTCTCTAAGAGTTTCTGATTCTATTTCCTTGCATGGGTCACTGTAGTACTTCTCCTTGTCTTGTCTTGCTGCATGTTGGAAATCTCTGTTGAGTTCTGTGATTGTCTCTCTTTCTCCTCTGGCTTTAGCCTCTCTGTGTTTCTGGGCAATTTTCAGAGTTTCTTCAGTCATCCATTTTGGCCGTTTTTGTTTTTTCATCTTTTGTTGAGACTTCTCACTTTCTTCCAATACAATCTTCTTGATGTCATCCCATAACTCTTCTGGAGCTCTGTCATTTGTATCTAAAGCAGCAAATCAATTTTGCAGGCAATCTTTAAATTCCAGTGGTATATTCTCAAGGTCATATTTTGCTACATTTATGAGTGGTTTGCTCTTTTTCAACTTTAGCTTGAGTTTGCATACTAATAGTTGGTGATCTATGCCACAATTGGCTCCATGTTTTGTCTTGTTGATGTTATAGAGCTTTTCCATTGTTGAATTCCACAGATGTAGTCAGTTTGATTTTTGTACAAGCCATTGGGTGAAGTCCATGTGCACAGTCGGCGCTTATGTTGCTGGAAGAAGGTGTTTGAGATGAATAGATCGTTAGTCTTGCAGAATTCTATCAGTTTTTCTCCAGCCTTATTTCTGTTGCCAAGTTCATATTTTCCAACCACGCTGCCTTTTTCTTTGTTGCCAACTTTTGGGTTCCAGTCACCCATGACTATTAGGATATTCTGTTGACATATTCTGTCAATTTCAGCTTGTTCATAGAGTTCATCAACTTCATCCTCTTTTGCAGCTGTTGGGGCATGTACCTGAATTATTGTTGTGTTGATGGGCATTTCTCATAGATGAACGGAAATTAAGCATTCACTGACTGGATTGCATTTCTTTACAGTTCTTGCAAGTTTCTTCTTGATTATAAATGCAACACCATTTCTTCTTTGTCTTTCATTTCCAGCATAGTAGACCATGTGATCATCAGATGCACAGTGCCCATTGCCAGTCCATTTCAGTTCGCTGACACCCAACAGATAGAGTTGTACACGTTTCATTTCATTCTTGATCACCTCTAACTTCCTTTGGTTCATGCTTCGTACGTTCTATGTCCCAATATGTAAGACATCTTTGTAGCTCTTGACTCTCATTTCATGCACAGCTACATCAGCAGTCAGACGTCCGAAAGGCTTTGATCCAACCACATCATAAATGCTGGCTTTACTCTGAAAAGTCTTCAGCTCCTCCCCAGTAGCCAGTTGAGTGCCTTCCGACCTGGGGTTCTCATCTTCCAGCACTATAATGCAATTTGTTTGTTGTGACTATTTATTGGGTTTTCGTGGCAAGATACAGAAGTAGATTGCCAGGCCTTCCTTCCAAGCAGATAACTCTAGTGTTGTTGCATTGTTACAGAAATGTGATCCTCTGCTTCTGCCCAGATGGGTGGTTTGTCTTGGTCTAGAACCTCAGTTGAGACCTGTCCATTTTGGGAGATCCTGCCAGTAGTTAAGTTACCGATAGCTTAGCTCTCAGCATCACTAATGCACACAAGCCCTCACAGCATGACCAGCTGCAAACCAAGTGAGGGTCCAATGACTTGTTCCTTGCCAAATCCAAAGGCCTCTACTCGATCCTCATCTTTCTTGATCATTCTGCTGCCTCGCTTGGATTTGGGGGCTCTGTTCTGTCTTGGTTTTCTTCTTATCTCTCCCACTGCACTTTTAGTGTATGTTCTGGTGGTTCTTCCTCTACCGCCATCCCGTTTTCAGATGGTGTACCTCAGGGCCTTTGTCTTGGTACCTCTCCTTTTCTCTCTCTACACTCACTCGCTTGGTGCCCTTATTTCCTTCCATGGTTTTCAGTACCATCTTTATGCTGATGACTCTCAGATCTACCTTTCTGTGCCTGAAATCTCTCCAGGAATCCAGGCCTGGATCTCTGCCTGCTTATCCGAGATTGCTGCCTGGATGTCGCACTGCCATCTGAAACTGAACATGGCCAAAACTGAGCTCCTTATCTTTTGCCATAAACCCACCTTCCCTCTTCCTCCTTTCTCTATTTCTGTGAATAACACTACACTCCTCCCTATTTCCTCAGCTTGCAACCTTTGACTCTACTCTCTCTTTCTCAGCACACATCCAACAGATAGCTAAAACCTGTCACTTCTTTCTCTAGAACATTGGCAAAATTAGTCTCTTCCTTTCTTCACATACTGCTAAGATACTTATCCACTCTTTAGTCACCTCCTGTCTAGACTATTGCAACCTCCTCCTTGCTGGTCTCCCTCTGAATCATTTCTCTCCCCTTCAATCTGTTCAAAACTCATCTGCGTGGCTAATCTTCTGCCAGCCTCGATATGTTCATATAACCCCTATTCTCAAGTCACTTCACTGGCTCCTTATTCGTTTCCATATCCAGTTCAAACTTCTCCTGCTGACCCACAAGTGCACTCATTCTGCTGCTCCTCACTACCTTTCCTCTCTTATCTTTCCCTACACTCCTCCTTCGGAACTCTGCTCTTCTGGCAGATCCCTTCTATCTGCACCCTTCTTTTCTGCTGTCAACTCTAGACGTCGATCCTTCCACCTTGCTGTACCTTTGGCCTGGAACAAAGTCTGTGTGTCAGGCTTCAACTCTGGCCCTTTTCAAATCAAGGCCGCTTTTGGATCCTGATTCCATTCCCTGCACTTCTGGTTGCACTGGCTGTGCAAAAACCGGATGTGTGGGAAATGTACCCGATTCTGCAGCCTTGGGGCCCGGGCATACCCACAGAAGCAGAATCTGTGACTTGGACGTCCTGGCGCTCCCCATATGCTGATGAGATCCGTGTATAGGGATCTGCCCACGAAGATGACAGAATGGCACAGCTGGGGTGTGAGAGCCATGGCGTCCTGGCATCTTACGATCTACCATATCAAATGCAGCAATACAGTCCAGCAGGACTATGTCTGTGTCACGACCATTATCCACTTTTCTATGAAGATTATCTAGTAATTTCAATAATATTTTCTTCATGTTATAGCTAATGCAACAACCTAACTAAAATTTATCTGGAATCTGCTGTTTTTCTAGACATCAATCAAAGTAGTGAACTGATGCCCTTCATTAACGCCATAAAGTTATATGCTGGCATAACCAGTTGTTTACTCCCATGTAAGTACCTGCAAAGTTAGTAAATCAGCTAAATTTCTGTTGTATTAATATCTATTTTTCAGGAAAAAAAATTAAGCCACAGTAGTTAGTGTGTTTTTTAAATGTGGGTCACCGTGAGTTAAGATGGTTCATTCAAAAGCGAGGGTCCTAGATTTCAGGAAAACTAACTTTGTCAAGATGGAAGAATACCTCAAGTCGTCGTTAGCTAGATGTGTATATCTGGGGGAAATAGAAAGTGGGCAACACTGAAAGATGGTATTTTAAGGGCAATGGACCTTTTGTTAGGAAAGTAGATCAGAGAAAGAGGAAAATGAGACTGTTGTGGTTTTCAAAAGAAGTAGCTGAAAAGGTAAGTTAAAAAGAGGTTAACCTCTATAAACTGTAAGAGATCAGAGAAAGAGGAAGACAAACAACAATATCTGAAAAAGCTAAGGGAAGCTTGTAAAGTAGTAAGGAAAACAAAGATGCAAATGGAAGAAAAAAATAGCCAATACAATAAAACCTCTGCAGATATATATTTGTAAGTGATATTGTGGAAGGACTGAATGGAAAAGTTTGCTTTTTTGCAGATGACACAAAAATTTGCAAGAGTGGAGTGGACAAGAGGAAAGATCTAAAAACAATGGAAGGGAGGAGGAAGTGACATCAGCTCGCCAGATGGTCGGCTAATCACCAAACTCCACCTTCAATATAGTGTGAATCTTGCCTCTAAAAAGCTTGAAGTCAGACTGAAGCCCTAGGATGAGTGGCAAGAAAGGAGAGGGTCCGGCTGCTATGACAAGATGCAAAACCACTGACCTCCATGAGTGCCTTCCAGACCAGGAAGCACAAGCACCGCGACTCCCTTAATATGGCGGTGAAGGATAGTGACCATAGGATGGCGGGTGACGTGAGCAGTGTCGGAGGAGGCTCCTGCACTGGTGGCTCTCACTTAGACCTAACTATATAGTTGATTTATAGATCTGAAAAAAGATCCAGGAAGTGAGAGTTGAAATCGGAGGGCTACTCAAAGAGTTGCGTACTGAGGTCACAGAGCTGGAACTGCACATAGATGATGGAGAAGCACGGATGGACGGAGTACAAGAGATGAATGGACTGAGATGCATGGTGCAGAAAATTGTGCTTGAAAAGCAGGAAATGCATTAAACTAGAAGATATGGAGAATGGCATAATAACCTCCGCTTGCATGGTGTGCCTGAGAAGCTGAAGTTCAATGATGCCCTCTACATGGCCAGTGAGATTTGTCAAGCCATTACTTTTTTTTTATTTTTTTTTTAAATTATTTATTTATGTGAATTTTTCAAATATACATACAATATGAAGCTGAACCGTGTGTGCTTGCAGAGCTCAAAATAGAATGTGCCCACTGGGATCTGCACCCACCGAATGAGATATAATCTTATGTCTTCATGAATATATGATGAAGGACAAGATCGTGCACAAAATGAGAGAGATTGTTAAATTTCCCCTGGAAAGATGCTGAGTTGGTGATATATAATGATCTGTCTGCAGCCATGATGGTGCATCAAAGACAATTTCATTCGATTACACAGACTTCAGCAGGGACATTATAGATACTGATGG
Organism: Ichthyophis bannanicus; assembly: GCA_033557465.1. NCBI lineage: Eukaryota > Metazoa > Chordata > Amphibia > Gymnophiona > Ichthyophiidae > Ichthyophis > Ichthyophis bannanicus. The sequence goes on from CM066033.1 coordinate 924,200,581, forward strand.
TTGTACCCAGCTGGGATGGCCTTCACCATAACTAGAATCACCAAGAAAGCGTTAATGCTGCAGGAGGCGGTCATGGAGCTAAAGGAAATGGGGATTGTGGATGTGGCCATTCCGGATAAAGAGCTGTCCAAGGAGGACATCCCTAATAAGTGGCAGAAATAGCAGACCATCCAGTCACGAGGAGAGAGCAAAAAACAGAAGGATGGCATAAAAAAAAGAAAGGCCCTTGAGGGAGGTACAGGGACAATAAGGACTGCATTGGATGGGCACGAGCCTGAGAGCTTCTGTAGAGACTGCTGGCATATGGACCATAACTGGTGACTAGAGCAAAATTGCATTTTGAGGAGGACTGGATGGTTGCGGTGTACTTTTGTGTATGCATGGGGGAAGGGGCAGGAGGGGGGGGGTGCGTGTGTGAGCGGGAAAGCTGGTGGGAGCAGAGGACTGCGTGGAAGGGGGTGAATGGGGGACAGGGGATGTGTGAACGGATTGGTGTGGATAAGTGGTGGGATGTGTAGACTCTACAAAAGGGCTACTTTAAGGTAGGGTATGAGGGAGAGGCAAAATTAAGTGTATAAAGGTGGGGTTCTGAAGGGCGGGTCACTACTCTGCAAAGCAGGTGGAGAAGGGTGAGAAGTGGTTGCTGTGTGGGGCAGGGGGGAGGGAGGGGCAAGGAAAGGAGATTGTAGGGGGGGGGGGAGTATGGGAGGAGAGGAGGGATGCTGCTGGACTTTAAAATGTAAAAAGCGAATAGCTAATACACGGTGGTGATAACTGTAAACTGCTCCAGTTTGTCTTGCTTAATGTGAAAGGACTAGGATCCTGGCAAAAGCACAGCATGCTTCATAAAGAGGTGATGAGTTGGGGAGCAGATGTCCTTTTTATTCAGAAGACACACTTAAAACATATGTAAGCTCACTTCTTGAAACTAAAATATCCTAATGTGTTCTTGGCTGCGTGTCCAGGGGCCCATAGACGGGGAAGGGTAGGTATTTTAGTATCAGCTGAGTATAAATTGGAGGTAAAGCAAGAGTACTATGACAACAGAGGGCGTTATTTTCATTCTGTTTATTTAATGAGTTTTTATACCGCCTTATCATAAATTCAAAGTGGTTACGTTATAACAAAACTAGGAAATGTACATTGAACAGGAAATGTACACTGAAACATACAGTGTTCTTGGATGTAGAATTGGATGGGGTTCATGTGGTATTGGAAAATGTTTATGCCCTCAGTGAGACTCAGGGAGAGTTCTTTGAGGAGGTTTTGAACAGTTAGCTCCCCTGGCCACAAATCCCATAATATTAGGAGGAGACTTTAATATGACAAAAGACCTCCGGATGGATAATTCTAAAGGGTGGGTGAGGGGCGGAAGGGAACATGAACTCAAGCTGGGAAGGTTGGTGGAGACCCTTTGGTTGACAGATGGAGGTTGAAACAAAGGTAGAAAGAGGGCTTACACATTTTTTCCCACCCCCATCAAACGTATAATCGCATGTTTTGGCTGGACTGTACATGGGCAACATCTATAGCACAAACTGAGATTAGTGAGATTACATGATCTGACCATGCCCCCACAGGTCTGCGACTACAGTGGGGTCAAAGACACTCAGTCTGAAGTTCTGGAAGTTAAATGACAACTTATTGGAGAGAGATGCCACAGTACAAAAGGTGGAGAACGTGATTGAGGAGTACTATCAACCGAATAAGCGAAAGGAGGTGGAGGGAGGCCAGCTCTGGGATGCTATGAAAGCAGCAGTGAGAGGGGTGCTCATATCGGAAGCAGCACATTACAAGAGGGTGTGTGGGAAGGAGGAGGGGGAACTTCGGTTACGGTTGCAGCGGCTGGAGGAGCAATGTGCTAAGGAAGGGGGAAATAAGAAAACACTTTTGGCATTTGCACAACAGCATGTGGCAGAACCCCAAACACATGGAAGAAGGTTCTCTGGTCAGATGAGACAAAAATTGGCCATCATGGGAAATGCCATGTGTGGCACAAACCCAACACTTCCCGTCATCCCGAGAACACCATTCCCACAGTGAAACATGGTGGTAGCAGCATCATGCTGTGGGGATATTTTTCATTGGCAGGGACAGTAAAACTGGTCAGGATTGAAGGAACAATGGATGGCATGAAATACAGGGCAGTTCTTGAAGAAAACCTGTTTCAGTCTGCCAGAGATTTGAGATTGTGACGAAGGTTCACCTTCCAGTAGGACAATGACCCTAAACATACTGGTAAAGCTGGTTCCTTAGCGTTCCTCCAGCTTAGTCCTCCACCTATGGGTAGTGCACCTCCTCCTGCAGCTTGAAGACTGGACCAATCAGATTTCAGCATCACTGGATGTAGCGTACTGGCATCCCTCTATAGCCCCAGTGTGTCCAGTCTTCATGCAGCTAGAGGACGTAGTGAGCCTAGGTTCTGGGCTCACTAGGGAACCAGTTAAGCAGCAAGATAGTTAGCTAACCTTTTAAATTTATTTAATTGACTTACTTTATTTCTTTTTCTTTTCTGTTCCTTTAAAAAAAAAAAAAGAACAAATCCCCCCCCCCGGCTCCGTGGGCTCCGGTGAAGGTTTCTCCTTTCTGCCTGACCACAGCTATTACATTAGCTGGTGCTTCGGTAGGATCTCTGGCCCCTGGGCTGTTCGGGGCAGAGCTCCTTTCTCCGGTTACTGGCAGCGCGATTCTCCGGGGGGGGGGGGGGGTGAGTCCACTGCGCAGGGAACAGCGGCTTCTGCTCTTGGTTCCTCTAGCGCTTAGCCGGTTGCCCGATCTCGAAATCGCGGCTATTTCCTCTCTCTGCTTGATTTCGGAGCAGCGGAGTTGGAACGCGGCGCATCCTGCCTTCAACGTGGCATGCAGGCTCGGGAGAGCGGGCAGGAGCAGCGTGCCAAAATGCTGTGAGAAGCCGCGGCCATTTTGAGCATGCGGCTTCCGAAGCTTGTTTCCTAACGCCGACTGCCTCACCGCGGCTCTCCGGAGCTGCGATTTCCTCCGTCCCGCGGTCGGGGCAGCCCTTCCAGGTATTGTCCTTTTCTTTCTTGTTTACTTAAGTTTCCTTCGTTGGCGGTTTTGTTTTTCTTTATTTCTTTTTCTTTATTTCCTTTTGAACGGGCGGTCGGCCTCGGGGTGGCCTGTCAGCTGTTCTGCACAGCTCTCTTTCGTTTGCCGGTTATCTCAATATACCCTCTGCGGAGGTTCTCGGCTGCTATCTTTCGTTTCTGCATATCTCTATATATGCCTAGAGGCTAAAACAAAACATTCTTAAACAACAAGTAAAACAAAAAAAATAAAAAGGAAGACGATTACGGGCAGAGAAGCAGCAGCTGGGCTTGGGTGGTAGGTCCTCGCTGTCTCTGGGGCCTGAGGCTCCCTACTTTTAAGGGTCCCCAGGGGCTTTACAATTTTCGTGCATCCATGTCCTCAGGTTCCCAGTGCGTCATCTGTGGCTCTCATAGGGGCGCGGGCACAGAGACAGGCATCTGTCAGCGCTGTGCGTCCGTCTCTCTTAGCATGGAACAGCAGTTAGAGCAGGCCGTTGTCCCTGTTGTTCAAACAGATCCCGCAGGCCTAGAGAGTGCTGGGCCGGTAGCGGGGCCTTCAGCTGCGATAGCTGAGACCTCTTTGGGCGCTTCGGGTGTTCAGTCAGGGCTTGGCAGCGCGCTGCAGATGGACGATTTTTCTCCAGACTTTGTTTTACTAATGCATCAGGCGTTTTGTCGCAGGCGGCAAGGGCTCCTGGCAGGGTCCCTGTCCCTTCCTCCCTCTAGCGCGCCGTCCCCTGTAGCGGAGCGTGACTCGGTGGGTTTCAAACCAGCTAAACGGCTGCGAGTAGTAGACACAGTTCCCTCCGAGGCGGACTGGCAGGAGGGGGAGGACGTTGACTTAGACGTCGATGCTGAGATGGAGGAGTTAGAGGAAGGCGAAATCCCTGAGCCTGAGGATCAGGCGAAGATCATAAGAGTATTTCGCCTCGAGGAGCTGCCGGCCCTTATTGCGGAGGCTCTTCAGACGCTTCGGCTTTCTACTGAGCAGCCGGCAGACGACGAGGATGGCGCGGATCCCATCATTCAGGCGGTCTGCCAGACGCAGGTGGTTTTCCCTATTCATAAGGTGATTGATCAGATGATCCAGACTGAATGGGATACTCCCGAATCCGGTCTTAAGGGGATAAAGATCATGAACAAGCTTTATCCTCTAGCGGATAAAGATAAGGACAAGTTTCGTTCCCCAAAGGTTGACGCTGCGGTCTCGGCAGTTACTAAGAAGACCACGATCCCAGTGGAAGGCAGTGCGGCCTTAAAGGAGGCGCAAGATCGGAAAATGGACGGCTTGTTGAAGCAATCATTTGAGGTGGACGCGGTGGCGTTGCAGGCCTCCATATGTGGAGCTTGGGTTGCTCGGGCCTGTCTTCGCTTTTATCCAGCACCTGAAGCATTCTGCCTCCGTTGCGCCCGATGAAGTCCGGGAGCTCCAGCGCTTGGAGTCTGGATCGGCTTATTTAGCGGATGTGCATTACGATCTCATTCGGGCCCTCTCCAATAGTATGGCCTCCTTGGTAGCGGCATGTCGGTCTCTTTGGCTAAAAAATTGGGGGCGGATGGCTCATCTAAGTCGCGTCTTGGCAGGCTTCCATTTAAGGGGAGACTCTTGTTTGGAGAGGATCTTGATAGGTTGGTTAAGGAGTTGGGGGACTCCAAAGGCGGCAGATTGCCGGAGAATAGGCCTAAGCGGGGTAAGCCCGCGGGGTCCTTTCGGGGTCAGTCTCGGGACTTTCGGAGGTTTCGTTCGCCCCATTTTGCGAGGTCCCCAAGAGGACGATATGTGTCTAGGGCCCAGGGATTTCGGGGGTTTCGCGGTGCCAGTAGAGGATTCTCAGCAGCGACCCCCGCAGCCCCTCGGAAGTCCCAATGAAGGGCGGCAGGTCCCGGCAGATGTGCAACCGATCAGAGGTCGTCTTCGGGGGTTTCTGTCTGCTTGGACCCGTATCACGTCCGATCAGTGGGTCCTGGAGATCATTCGCGAGGGATATGCATTAGATCTCGCAAGGCCAGTGCTCGACTCCTTTGTACAGTCTCCCTGCCGAAGTCCTCAGAAGGTGTTTCAGATACGGCAAACGCTGGACCGTCTTCTGCGCTTAGGGGCGGTCGTTCCTGTTCCGCCGGCGGAATATGGCATGGGGCGGTATTCCATTTATTTTGTGGTGCCAAAGAAGGATGGCACTCTTCGCCCCATTCTAGATCTCAAAGGCGTGAATCGCTGTCTCTGGGTGCCGCATTTCCGTATGGAGACCTTACGTTCGGTTATTGTCGCAGTTCGAAAGGGCGAATTTTTGACATCTCTCGATCTCACCGAGGCTTATCTCCATATCCCCATCAGGGCGTCCCACCAACAGTTTCTGCGCTTCGCGCTTCCTTGGGGGCACTTTCAGTTCCAGGCTCTGCCCTTCGGGTTGGCGACGGCGCCGCGCGTCTTCACCAAGATAATGGTGGTGGTGGCAGCGGTGTTGCGCAAGGAAGGCGTCTTAGTCCATCCCTATCTGGACGATTGGCTGATCCGTGCAAAGTCCCAGGCCGAGAGTGTGCAAGCCACGGGAAAGGTCGTCGATCTTCTGCAGTCCCTGGGCTGGGTGGTCAACCCGGTCAAGAGTCATCTGGAGCCGACACAGTCTGTCGTGTACTTGGGAGTACTGTTCGATACACGGAAAGGGTTGGTATTCCTCACGGAACAGAGAATGCTGGCACTTCAGGGTCTGGTGCGCGGTTTCCGGAAGATCGCAGCCCTGTCTGCGTGGAAGTATCTTCAGGTGTTGGGGACGATGGCGGCGACGTTGGAGGTGGTGCCTTGGGCCAGGTTTCACATGAGATCGTTGCAGCGGACGGACCCTGCTTCGCCGCTGGTCCAATCAGTTCGATTCGCTGAACATGCAGCTTCCATGCCCACCGCGGGTCAGGCGGGACCTGCTATGGTGGCTACGGCCGGCCTGTCTTCCGCTGTTGACGGATGCCAGCCTGACGGGCTGGGGTGCGCATTGCGGAGTGGACTTTGCGCAGGGTCTCTGGTCCCCGGAGGAGAGCGGTTAGGCGATCAACCGCTTGGAGTTGAGAGTGGTGTTCCTGGCACTACAGAGCTTCGAAGGACAGGTCACGCACCGGGCAGTGCGAGTGCTGTCGGACAATGTCGCGACCGTGGCCTACATAAATCGACAGGGAGGTACCAGAAGCGCGGGCATGGAGGAGGAGTCCCAGAGGCTCTTCGCCTGGATAGAACCGCGGTTGCAGGCGATTTCGGCAGCACACATAGTGGGGAAAGACAATGTGACGGCGGATTTTCTCAGCAGGGTTCGAGTGGATGCAGGGGAATGGGTGCTGCATCCCTCAGTGTTCGCGCAACTAGTGTGTCGCTGGGGGGTGCCGGTCATGGATCTCATGGCAACCTTTCGATCCGCGAAGGTGGCGCGATTTTACAGCAGACGACGGGAACCCATGTCGGAGGGACTCGATGCCCTCATGCGTCCGTGGCCATCGTCGGGTCTTCTTTACGTCTTTCCTCCATGGGCGCTAATAGGTCGGGTGATTCAGCGCATCGAAGCTCACCAGGGACGGGTGCTTTTGATAGCGCCGGATTGGCCCAGGCGCCCGTGGTACGCGGATCTGGTAAGGTTGCTAGACGGAGCTCAGTGGCATCTCCCGTTGTCGCCGGAGCTGCTGATTCAGGGTCCACTCCTTATGCCGCGGGTGGACCGATTCTCGCTTACGGCTTGGCCATTGAAAGGGCGTGGCTAAAAAGAAAAGGCTATTCTCGGTCCGTCGTGACGACTATGCTTCAGGCGTGTAAAAGATTGACCTCTCTGGCTTACGTTCGCGTCTGGCGAATCTTTGAGGACTGGTGTTCGCGGCGTCGGGTTCGCGCTGCTACGGCTTCGGTTCCGGTGGTTCTGGAGTTTTTGCAGGATGGCTTTGCTAAGGGACTAGCGGCTAGTTCCTTAAGAGTGCAGTTAGCGGCTCTGGCCTGTTACCGTGGTAAGGTCCACGGCGTGAATCTCGGGGAGCACTCCGATGTCGCGCGTTTTTTGAAAGCGGTTTCCAGATTACGGCTGGCGCGTCGGATTTCCGTGCCGCCGTGGGATCTCAACTTAGTGCTACGGGCGCTCGGCGGAGCGCCGTTTGAGCCTCTCTCCCAAGTATCGCTGAAGGACTTGACCCTTAAAACAGTGTTTCTGGTGGCGATTTCTTCAGCGCCATATTTCGGAGCTTCAGGCACTTTCCTGTAGGGAGCCCTTCCTCTGTTTTTCGGATCAGAAAGTGGTGCTCAGGCCGGTGCCTTCCTTTCTTCCGAAGGTGTCTTCTCCTTTTCATGTGAATCAGACGGTATCTCTCCCTGTTCTGCGTACAATGGGAGAACAGGCTTCGGACCGGGGCCTTAGTCGCTTGGACATTAAGAGAGTGTTGCGTCATTATTTGAAGGTCACCGAGTCCTTCCGCAAGTCAGATTGCTTATTTGTGTTGTTTGGCGGCCCCAGGAAAGGGGAGCCTGCGGCGAAAGCTTCTATTTCCAGATGGATTAAAGAGGCAATTGTCTCGGCTTACATGTTGCAGGGACGCCCCGCTCTGGTGGGGCTCTGGGCTCATTCTACTAGAGCGCAAGCAGCGTCATGGGCGGAGCACAGTCTGGTCCCGCCGGTGGAAATCTGTAAAGCGGCGACATGGTCATCCCTGCATACTTTCAGTAAGCACTATCGGCTTGATGTGCTGGCGGCGGGGGATGCCTGTTTTGGATCAGCTGTCTTGCGTGCCGGTTGGCAAGGCCCCTCCCGTTAGTACTGCTCTGTTACATCCCATAGGTGGAGGACTAAGCTGGAGGAACGCTAAGGAAGGAGAAATTAGGTCTTACCTGCTAATTGTCTTTCCTTGAGTTTTCTCCGGGCCAGTCCAGGGAACGATAGGGTTGTCAATCCCTTCCAGCAGCTGAGGACTGTAAACCAAACTTTGCTAGCAGCTTAAGCCCCTCCCCTTGCTACTCCGCTCCAGTCGCCTATTGCCAAAGCAGCCTAGAAAATAACTAAGAGATTAGAAAAACAACAAACCCCCGTAAACTTTGCACATTTCCCTGGACAAAAGCTCACAAATGCCTTCGGAAAACCTGCGGAACCCCTTTTTTTTTTTTTTTCTTTCCTAATTTCGGAAATGATCATCTTTGGAAGAACTGCCCTTACGACTAAGGAAAGGGAGCCCCAAGCACCACACAAACAGAGGCCCCACTCTGAGAAACCTGTAGCATACTGGGACATGTCGCGTGTGAAATCCACAAACTGAAAGACCGAGCAGAGGGAAAAGAACCCCGGGATGGGCCCTGGACTGGCCCGGAGAAAACTCAAGGAAAGACAATTAGCAGGTAAGACCTAATTTCTCCTTCCCTTTTCGTTTCTCCGGGCCAGTCCAGGGAACGATAGGGTAGTACCAAAGCAGTACCTAAAAGTGGGAGGGACCGGCAAGCCCTGCGATAATAGCAGTCGCCCCCACTCTCGCATCTTCTCTGGCCTGAACATCTAACCGGTAGTGTCTTGTAAAAGTATGTAAGGAAGACCAGGTGGCGGCCCTACAAATATCCACTGGAGGAATTGCGGCATACTCAGCCCAGGACGCTGCCTGACTCCGTGTAGAATGCGCTTTAAGACCCTCTGGGGGAGATCTACCCTGTGCTTCATAAGCCGCCACTATGGCCTGCTTGACCCATCTGGCAATAGTCGCCTTCGAAGCCGCCTGCCCTTTACGCGGACCCCCGAACAAAACAAATAAACGATCCGATTTACGCAAACTCTGAGACGCCCTGAGGTACCTCTTCAACACTCTGCCCATATCCAAGCTTTTGAGCGCGTTATCCATCAGAGAGCCCGTGAGTTTGGAGAATACAGGCAAAGACACCGACTGATTCATATGAAAAGCAGACACTACCTTAGGAAGAAAGGAGGGCACTGTACGCAGAATCACCTTTTCCGCCAAAAACTGCAGGTAAGGCTCCCTACAAGACAGAGCCTGCAAATCCGAAATTCGTCGAGCAGAACAGAGAGCCACCAGAAACGCCGTTTTCCAGGACAATTCCTTTAACGTCCCGGACAACTTTGACGTAAAGGGAGGCTGCGATAAAGCCTGTAGCACAATGTTCAAATCCCAAGCCGGCACTACCTGACGCAAGGGAGGCTTGAGAATGCCTGCAGCCCGGAAAAAACGACGAATATCGCCGTGCGCCGTCAAACGACGACCGCTGATCAAACCTCGAAAGCAGGCCAAGGCCGCCAAATGCACCCTGAGTGTGCTGAGTGCTAACCCTTTATCGAGCCCGCTCTGCAGAAACGACAAAATATGGGAGACCGCCGCCGAAAAAGGACGAATACTACGCCTAGAACACCACAATTTGAAGACGCACCAAACCCGAACGTAGGCCAACGAAGTCGACCTCCTCCTTGACCGCAGCATAGTGGCTATGACCGAATCCGAGTAGCCCCGATGGCTCAGCTTTTCCCTTTCAAGAGCCAAGCCGTAAGCAAGAAGCGATCCACTTGAGGCATTAAAATCGGACCCTGACTCAACAGGTTGCAACGCACTGGCAGACGCCACGGCGAATCCACCAGCAACCGAACGAGATCTGCATACCACGGCCTCCTGGGCCAATCCGGAGCGATGAGAATCACTCTGCCCCCGTGATTTGCAATGCGCTGGATCACCCGACCTATCATAGGCCATGGAGGAAACACATAGAGCAGCCGATCTTCCGGCCAGCCCTGCACGAGAGCATCCAGACCTTCCAACATGTGCTCCTTGCGCCTGCTGAAAAAAACGAGACGCCTTGGCATTGGATAGAGAAGCCATGAGATCCATCGCCGGCTGCCCCCAGTGCTGGACAATGGCATGAAACACCGCCGCATTGAGCTCCCATTCGCCCGGATCGAGAAGATGACGACTGAGAAAATCGGCTTGAACGTTGTCTTTCCTGCTACATGCATGGCCGACAACGCAAGAAGATGAGCTTCCGCCCAACTCATGAGCTGTTGACTCTCCTCCAGCAAGGCGGCACTGCCTGTCCCGCCCTGCTGATTGACATAGGAGACCGTCGCAGCATTGTCGGAGAACACTCTGACTGCTCTGCCCTCGATCGATGACCGGAAGTGTTCCAACGCCAAGCGAACAGCTCGGAGTTCCAAACGGTTGATCGACCAGGAGCTTTCCATCAGCGACCATAGCCCCTGCGCCACCTGAGCCTGACAATGAGCTCCCCAGCCCGACAAGCTGGCGTCCGTGGTGAGAATCACCCACTGTGGCTCCTCCAACGGCACCCCTGCCCGCAGATGCGATGGGTCTAACCACCACTGCAGGCTGAGCCGCACTGGCTCCGGAGTACTCAACTTTTGAGACAGAGGATGAAGTTGAGGAGACCATCTGGACAACAATGCTTGCTGCAGCGGTCTCATACGGGCCCTGGCCCAAGGAACGAACTCCAGCGTCGCTGCCATGGAGCCCAAGAGCTGCAGGTAACGCCACGCAGACGGAGCAGCCTGAGCCAAGAAGGCCTTCACCTGACTCAAGATCTTCAACACCCTGCTCTCGGGTAAAGCTACCAACCCCACGGCGGTGTCAAAGAAGGCCCCGAGATAAGTAAGCTGTTGGACCGGAATCAGCTGACTTTTCGCCCAGTTGACGACCCAACCGAGCTGCTCGAGAACCTGCACCACTCGCGCCGAAGCCGCCGTTGGGTAAGAATCCGCTTTGATTAACCAGTCGTCTAGATAAGGGTGAACGCGAATACCTTCCTTGCGCAAAGCCGCCGCGACTACTACCATCACCTTCGTGAAAGTCCGAGGAGCCGTCGCCAAACCGAACGACATGGCCCGAAACTGAAAATGGCCCTCGGGCACCGCAAATCTCAGAAAACGTTGATGATCTGGGCGGATCGGAATGTGCAGATAAGCCTCGGTAAGATCTAGGGCCGAGAGGAATTCCCCTTTTTGCACAGCCCGAATTACCGACCGAAGGGTTTCCATCTGAAAATGCGTCACTTTTAACGAGCGGTTCACATGCTTGAGATCGAGAACAGGACGAAAAGAACCTTCTTTCTTGGGAACCACAAAATAAATCGAGTATCGACCGAGTCCGCACTGGTCTTGTGGCACCGGAACCACCGTGTTCAGTTTTAACAACCTGTGCAGCGTATCGCTTATAGCCTGCCGTTTCGTCCTGTTCCCCCGCAAGACACCATGAAGGCCTCTCTCAAGGGGAGCGCAAACTCCAGCGCATACCCCTCTCGGATGACTTCGAGCACCCATTGGTCCGACGTAATTGCGGCCCAAGCGGAGAGGAACCCCTGCAAGCGACCCCCCACAGGGCTCTCCACCTGGACCCGCTGACCTTCATTGAGGTTTCTTCGCTGCTCCCTGCTGAGCATTGAAGAAACCTCTGCCGAAGCCCCGAGCTCCCCGAAAGGACTGATTGCGAGGGCCAAAACGAGACTTCGGATAGGGAGCAAATCGCGCCCCCCTGAACCTACGAGAATCTCGACTTGGACCCTTAAATCCCAGACCCGCTCGTGGCACCTTAGGACGGTCCTCCAGTAAACGACCCCCTTTGGAGTCCCCGAGATCCTTCACTATCTTTTCCAAGGCCTCCCCAAAAAGCAGCTTGCCATTATAGGGGAGTTTGCTGAGCCTGGACTTCGAAGACGCATCCGCCGCCCAATTCCTTAGCCAAAGGAAACGGCGTGCCGCAATCACCGAAGCCATGGACTTTGCAGATATCCGTACCAAATCATAGAAAGCGTCCGCCAGGTAAGCTGCTGCCGATTCCAACTTAGCCCCCTCCGCGGACGAACCTTCTGGAGACTGCGCCGCCGACTCCCCCTGGAGCCAACGGATCGAAGCTCTGGAGACATATGCTCCGCAGATGGACGTCTGCAACGCCAGAGCACTTGAATCAAAGGCCTGCTTCAGAAGCACCTCCAGCTTACGATCCTGCAGATCCTTAAGCGCCGCTCCACCCTCTACCGGAATGGTGGTTTTCTTAGTCACCGCCGAGACGAGGGCATCTACCTTAGGCATTTTCAACAACTCCTTCTCCTCTAGGGGAATGGGATACAGGCGACCCAGAGCACGCGCCCCCCTAAGCGTAGCCTCAGGGAACTCCCACTCCGATTCTACCATTTGCTTGATAACTCGGTGAACTGGAAAACAGCGCTGTTCCGCTTTAAAGCCCTGTAACAAAGGATCCTCCAAGGGCTCCTGAGGAAGCGATGGTATCACAATATTGAGCGCTGCTAAGGACTGAGCAATAAGAGCCCCTAATTCCTCCTTACGGAAGACCCTAAATACATTAGGGTCCTCCCCCGGAGCCAGTTCACCCTCTTCCAGCTCCATGGGCCAAGTTTCCATACCTGCCTCTGAACTGATCTCCCCATCCTCCATTGCAGGAGGGACGGAGAGCTGCTGCTCTGTCCCTTCTAGTCCCATTGTCAGGGAAGATCCCCTCTGGGAAGGACCCTCATCTGGAGCCAATGCAGCTACTGCAGGCTGGTCCGCGCCATCCAGAGGTGCAGCTATTGAGGGATTAAGAAGCTGAGCAGCTTTGAGGACATAGGCCTTGTGTAAGGCCAAAATAAAATCGGGTGAAAATAAAGCAGCCAGCTCCCCCTGAGCTTCAGGCAAGGCTGGTGCCGCAATCACTGGCGCCGGAGCTTCTCTAGGTGTCTTAGATTTTCGTTTGCCAGACTTAGAGGGAACAGCGGCTGAAACGGCCGGCTCCGTTAAAATGGCCGCCGTTCCCGCCTTTTCTGAGGGCAGAATAATCTTGTCTCCCTCTTTGTGCCCCGACTTGCCCTCCATCGCGCACCTCAAAAAACGGTACCAACTGAGAGGAAAAACCGCCGTTCGGCTTTTAAAACCGCAGCCCGAAGCTCGAACAGCCAACCAGCCGCGCACTCCCGCACACGGCGCTGCGCTGCCGAAGACAAAGAAGAGCACTCTGCCCCTACTGTTCCCGATACGGACACCTTGTACCTACCCCGTACTTGAGAAAAGAAGCTCTTGTCCGTGCCTCCACTACCCCGCCGCTAGCGGGAGACGGAGAACACTAGTGCCTGCTAGGACGGGTGGATCCTGGGGCTCCCAGGCCAAACCTCCTGCATGCTATATAGAGCCCGGCTGTTGCTAGGCAGGCTCTGCCTCGCACACCGCTTCAACGTGCAGTACCGGGTCTTCGGTTTTCAATTCAGACAAGGTCAGCCATGTCAGGGAAATAAGCAAAGAAGAAGCTCAGCCAGAGCCTATCTGCCTATTCAGACTGACCAAACACCAGATCCATATAAACTAGTAGACAATGATGAGGGAGAGGCATCTACAACATCCATTCCAGCTGCTAAGGACTGTAAGACTGGAGCGGAGTAGCAAGGGGAGGGGCTTAAGCTGCTAGCAAAGTTTGGTTTACAGTCCTCAGCTGCTGGAAGGGATTGACAACCCTATCGTTCCCTGGACTGGCCCAGAGAAACGAAAAGGGAAATAGTAATTACACTTACCTGGTAATTGTAGTTCCTTTAGTGACGACAGCTTAGTCCTCCATCCCGCCTTGGATTGCGAATCTGGCACGGCACGTGAGCGGTCTTGACAGCTGTCTGGTCAGGTGAGTATTTCAGGTAGAACTTGTTCTCTACTTCGCTTTCGTGTCGCTCCATTCCTTTCTCTCGCTACCAAGTTGTGGTTTGGCAGGCGGGGGAACCTTTGCCTGATGGAGTACTTTCCTTCTTTGTTTGGGGACAGTTTCCGAATTTCTTCCCATTGTAAAAGCATTATATGAGGTTAGCTAACTATTGTTGCCTTTTGTTTTGTTGAGTCTGCTTTGTCAATAGTTCACTGGGGCTATAGAGGGATGCCAGTACGCTACATCCAGTGATGCTGAAATCTGATTGGTCCAGTCTTCAAGCTGCAGGAGGAGGTGCACTACCCATAGGTGGAGGACTAAGCTGTCGTTACTAAAGGAACTACAATTACCAGGTAAGTGTAATTACTATTTTAAAGGGAAACATTTAAATGTCTTGGAATGGCCTAGTCAAAGCCCAGACCTCAATCCAATTGAGAATCTGTGGCGTTACTTGAGGATTGCTGTACACCAACACAACCCATCTATAACTTGAAGGAGTTGGAGCAGTTTTTGCCTTAAGGAATGGGTGAAAATCCCAGTGGCTAGATGAGCTAAGCTAATAGAGACATACCCCAGTAAACTTGCAGCTGAAATTGCAGCAAAAGGTATTGACTTTAGAGGTGAATACAAAGTATTGACTTTAGAGGTGAATACATATGCACACTCCTGCTTTTCAGGGTTTTTTTTGTCTTAATTATTGTTTGTGCAACAATAAAGGATATTTTGCACCTTCAAAGTCATAGACATGTTGTGTATATCACATGGTGCTAACCCCCAAAACTCCATTTTAATTCCAGGTTGTATTGTGACACAACAGGACCAAACACAGAAGGGATGAATACTTTTGCAATGCACTGTAATATGAAGAAGTGCAGAGTCATGCACTTGGGATGCAGACATCCAAAGGAATCAAATTGCGATAGATAGAGTTTGGTGTGCACGGACCAGGAGAGGGACCTCGGAGTGCTAGTGTCAAAGGATGTTAAAGTGGCAAATCAATGTGACAAGGCAGTAGCAAAAGCTAGAAGGATGCTGGGCTGCATACAGAGAGGAATAACCAGCAGAAAGGAGGAGGTATTAATGCCTATGTTCAAGTTGTTGATGAAGCCTCACTTGGAGTATTGTGTTCAGTTTTGGAGACCATATCTCACAAAGGATATAAAAAGACTTGAAACGGTTCAAAGGAAGGTGACCAAAATGATTTGGAGCCTGCACCGAAAGACAAAGGAGAAGAGACTTAAACTAAATATGTATGCTTTAGAAAAAAGAAGTGACGGGAGATATGATACAGACTTTAAAATACTTAAAGGGTACGATGAATCAACAAGAGGATAAAACCAAAGCAAACTTGAGTAGTATCTTTTATATCCAATAAAATAGTGGGCTGATCAGCACAGAGCAGCAGGTACAACCCTAAACACAGGCATAAAGGGGGGTGACCTGCATGGAGCTGCAGTTACGGCCACTCTGGCCACTTTACTGGGCAAACTAGATGGCAATACAGGTCTTTATCTGCCGTCACATAATATGTTACATAGGTATAAGACTTTTTTTAAGATATGTTAGTAACAAGAGGAAGTGCAATGGTGGCATTGTGAGACTCAAGGGTGAAGGGGAGATATATGTAGGCTAATAAGGATTAAGCAGAATTGCTTAACACATATTTCTGGTCTGTGATCACAGATGAAGGGCCAGGAACAAAACCTCAGAAAACAAACACAAATAAGAAGAAGCGAGGTGGACCTCAAATGATTTTCAGAACACTATGCTAGCGAGAAGCTTGTTAAGCTAAAAGTAGACAAAGCGAATGGGGCCAGAGGGGATTCATCTGAGCGTATTGAAGGAATTTAGAGTTGGGAGTATCCCGGAGACTGGAGATAGGCAGATATGGTTTCTGTTAACAAAAGCAGAAGTAGAAAGGTTGGAAACTACAGATCATTTAATCTGATCTCTGTGGTGAGAAAATTACTGGAAATGCTACTAAAGCAGAGGATAGTGAATTTATGGAATCCAAGGGATTACAGGATCCAAGTGAGCATAGCTTTACTAGAGAGGTAAGTTTTGTGAGTTGAATATAAGTGATTTCTTTGACTGGGTGACAAGATAATTGGATTGGGGGAGAGTGCTAGATGTAGTATACTTAGATTACAGCAAGGATTAAAGTTTTGCAGGAAACCAAATACACTGTAGAATCTCTATGGATAGAAATTCCATGTAAAAAGGGGAAGGCAATGGCAGTGGGGGTGTATTACTGACTGCCTAGCCAGAATGAACAGATAATGGTTGGGGCAAGGTACTTCAGGCCGGAAGGTCGGGGGTTCAAATCCCACTAGAGGACAGCAACCTTGGGCTGGAAGGACTGGAGTTTCTAGTCCCACAGGTGCTCCTTGTGGTCTTGGGCAAGCCACTTAACCCTCCATAGCCCATGTTCCCTGTAAAATAGTTATCTCCAAGTTATAATGCCCTGTTCAATGTAATTTCAGTTTGTTCAATGTAAACCGCACTGATGCAGAATAGCGCAGTATATAAGAGAAATAAATAAATAAATAGATATGAAATGCTGAAAGAAATCAAGGAAGCTAACAAACGTTACAACACAGTAATAATGGGTGATTTCAACTACCCTGATATTGACCAGGTCAATGTCATTTTCTAGATGAAATAAATGACTGCTTCTTGGAGTAGCTGGTTCATGAACCGACAAGAGAGGAAGCTATTTTCGACCTAGTCCTTCATAAGAACACGGGATCTGGTGCAAGAAATAAGGTTTTGGGGCCACTTGGCAATAGTGATCATAGCATGATCGCATTTGATTTAATAAATGGAAGGAGGACAACAAGGAAATCCACAGTACCACCTTCTAAGATTCAAAAGAGAGACTGATAAAATGAGAAAAATAGTTAAGAAAAAATTAAAAGGAGCAGGTGCAAAGGTTAAAGATTTACATCAAGCATGGGCATTGTTTAAAAGTACTATCTTGGAAGCCCAGACCAGATGTATTCCATGCTTTAAGAAAAGTGGAAGGAAGGTCAAAAAATTGCCAGCATGGTTTAAAGGCGAGGTCAGAGAGACTGTTGCTGCCAAAAAAGCATCTTTTAGAAAATGGAAAAAGGAGCCAAATGATGAAAATGGGAAATAAAATAACATTGGCAAGTTAGATGCAAGGCACTGATAAGGCAAGCAAAGACACATTTGGGGCCATTCCCAGATATTCAGCCCCTCTGCCGACCCCGAATAACTTCCCCGTATGTTGTACAGGGAGGTTAGACGGGGGCGGGAAAGGGGCGTTGAGGGGGCGGAGTTAGGGCGGGCAGTGGGCAGTTTGTGGCCCCAGATGTACAGGGCCGATTCCAATGTCGGACCTGTACGTACGTCCGGGGCTGGCAGATAGAACGGGGAACTTATTCCATCTCTGAGGTGGAATAGGTTCCCCTAGTCAGTGGGGGCCGGCAGGCCCTGCGGTGAAGAAGATAGGAGGGAGTACAGGAGATTACCGACAGCCCAACCCTGGCTGTGGAGAATGTAAAATCTGTTCAGTGGCCGGGGATTGTAACTCCTGAATGGAGCCGTGGTGCCATGGCAACCGGACACCATGGCGCCGCGGCTCCATTCAGGAGCCTTGACTGAGTAAGCCGGGCTAGGCCTGTATGTGCAAGCCGACCAGGATTGGGGTCCAGGCCTGCACATACAGCGTAGTTACTCACCTGTAACAGATGTTTTCCAGGGACAGCAGGAATCAGTCCTCACTTATGGGTGACGTCAGCATGATGGAGCCAGCGCGGAGCAATTCCTCAGCTTTGAAAGAAAGTCTTTGGGATTGCTGCCACGCATGCGCGATCCTCTTCCCACCCAAGGGTGCCATCTTGCTCAGTCAGGTCCCTTAGCTCAAGCCCTACCAAGCAGATGGCAAGGGAAGCACAAAAATTCAGCAACTCATCAGGAGAGGCGGGAGGGTAGTGAGGACTCCTGCTGTCCCTGGAGAACACCTGTTACAGGTGAGTACCTACACTTTCTCCAGGAACAAGCAGGAAGTCATTCCTCACTTATAGGACTCCCTAGCTACAGGCTATCGAACCTGTAACCAAAAAACACCTCCGCGAGGCCATGAGCAGAAGCCAAAGCCCGAAGGAGCCCAAGTCCTCGGGTCTAAGCCCTCGATAGCCGTGAAGAAGGGTCGGAGGGCAGGAGTTGCTTATAACCTGAACAGATTATGGAGTACAGCCTAGCCGAAGGTGCTGTCCGGGTGGGACTCCCTCTCCAGGCAGTAGTGGGCAGAAAAGGTATTCGTGGAAGACCAGCTCGCTGCCCAGCAGATGCCCATCAGGGGCTCGGAGTGCAGCAAGGCCACCGAGGCCGCTTTGGCCTGGACCCAGTATTCGGAGACTCAACGATCTAGTGGGACATCCGCCTTCACATGGGCAAAAGTGATAAAGTCCGCCACCCAAACCGAGAGGGTGCCCTTGGTGACTGCTTGCCCCGGTCTATTGGGATCATAGGTCACGAAAAGCCAATCAGACTTGCGATGACTCTGGGTACGCTGCAAATAAAAGGCGAGGGCCTGTTTGCAGTCAAGGGTGTGGAGAGCCGCAGACACCTGGCTGGCGTGGGGCCTCAGGAAGAAGGTTGGCAGAACTATCTCTTGGTTGAGATGGAAGTCCAAAACGACCTTTGGTAGGAATTTAGGGTGGGTACGGAGGACCACCCTGTTCCGATATAACCTGGTGTAAGGGGCGCCAGCAATGAGAGCCTGGAGCTCATTGACTTGGCAGGCCGAGGTCAGTGCCACAAGGAAGGTTATCTTCCAAGACAGATGACAGAACGAACACACGCCATTGGCTCAAAGGTGGACGGGTGAGTTGCATGAGTACTACATTCAGATCCCATTCCGCCAGAAGGGGACAAATGGGTGGCTTGGAAAGAGTAGTTACTCACCAGTAACAGGTGTTCTCAAGGAGCAGCAGGAATCAGTCCTCACTTATTGGTGACATCGGCGCCGATGGAGCCCCCGTGCAGAGCATTTCCCCAGCTTTCTATGAAAGCCTTTGGGAATACTACACGCATGCGCGGTCCCCTTCCCGCCTAAAGGTGCCATCTTGCTCAGTCAAATGACATAGCTAAAAAACAGCACACAAAAATGAAAAAATGTAACTATGTACAACTGCAACTCCCAGGGGAGGAGGGAGGGTTGTGAGGACTGATTCCTGCTGCTCCTGGAGAACACCTGTTACAGGTGAGTAACTACTCTTTCTCCAGGACCAAGCAGGAACTCAGTCCTCACTTATGGGACTCCCCAGCTTCAGGCAACTGAGGACCCAGAGCTGAAAAATGAGCTCCCTCTAGCCTCAGCATCAGAGAAAGGTTTTCACTGAAAACATACCTCCACCGGTAGCCCAACCAGAGGGCTGGAGGGTAGGAGTTGCCTAAACCTCAAAGAGATTCAGGAGCACTGCCTAACCAAAAGCACTGTCCCTGCGGGACTCCCTCTCCAGGCAGTAATGGGCCGCAAAAGTATGGCTTGAGGACCAAGTTGCAGCCCTGCAGATGTCTGCCAACGGTACAGAGCGGAGATGAGCTACTGAGGCAGCCATTGCCCTGACACGGTGGGCCGTGACCCAATCCTGCAAAGAAAGGTCAGCTGCCCTGTAAGCCCAGGTGATACAGTCAGCCACCCAGATGGACAAGGTATGCTTGGACACCGGTAACCCCAAGTTATTGGGGTCAAAAGATACGAAGAGCTGAGTAGCCCTTCTATGCCCATGTGTACGCTCAAGGTAGAAGGACAAGGCCCTCCTACAGTCCAAGGTATGCAGGACTGTCTCAGCCCGGCTTGCATGGGGCCTAGGGAAGAATGTTGGAAGAACCACATCTTGGTTGAGATGGAAAGAGGAGACAACCTTGGGGAGGGACTTAGGATGAGTCCTAAGGACTAACCTGTTCCTATAGAAGCGAGTGTATGGCCTGTCACAGACCAGGGCTTGAAGTTCACTCACTCGCCTGGCCGAGGTCAAGGCCACTAGGAATAGAGTCTTCCAGGATAGGAAGCATAAAGGACATGTAGCCATGGGCTCAAAAGGTGGGCGAGTAAGTTGCTGCAAGACCACATTCAACTCCCACTCAGGGGCCGGTGGACGGAGAGGAGGCTTGAGCAATAGTAAGCCTCTGAGAAATCTGGATATCAAGGAGTGAACTGACAAAGAGTGTCCCTCCACCAGAGAGTGATGAGCTGCCAGAGCAGAGAGGTGGACCCGAATAGAATTGGACTTAAGGCCCTGATTTGACAAGTGCAGTAGGTACTGGAGCACTACTGGCACAGTGCAGGTGAAAGGATCTTCCTTGCGTTGCTGACACCACAAGGAGAACCTTCTCCACTTTAGGGCATATGTTTTCCTGGTGGATTGCTTTCTAGAGGCCAAGACCACCTCTTCCACCTCCTGAGGTAGACCCCAGGGAGCCAAGACTACCCTTGCAGCCTCCATTACATCAGATGGAGAGATTTGAGATTGGGATGCAGAAGGGAACCCTGATCCTGAGACAGAAGGTTGAGTTGGAATCCCAGAGGCATGGGTGTCTCCACTGCCAGTTGAAGTAGCAGGGGGAACCAGGGCTGCCTCGGCCACCTGGGAGCAACCAGAAGTACTGAGGCCTTGTCCCTGAGAATCTTGAACAAGGTTCGGGCCACCAGAGGCGTGGGAGAAAACGCATAGAGCAGGCCCTGGGACCAAGAAATCAGGAAGGCATCTGCCGCCACCCTCAGGGGATGCGGCTGCCTGGAACAAAACCTGGGCAGTTGGTGATTCAGGGGACTGGCAAAGAGATCCATGGATGGAAGTCCCCATTTTAGGAAAATCTGTTGAACCACTAAAGGGTGCAGCTTCCACTTGTGGGGCTGCAATATCCTGCTTAAGTGGTCTGCCAGAAAGTTCTCCTGGCCAAGAAGATACACAGCCCTCAGCAACATCCGGTGCCTGAGGGCAAAAGAGCAAAGGGCCTGTGCTTCCAGGCATAGAGGCCTGGACCCAGTGCCGCCCTGTTTGTTCACATAAAACATGGCTACTTGGTTGTCTGTCTGAACTAGAACAGACTGGTGGGCCAAGGAGTGAGAAAAAGCCTTGAGGGCTAAGCGAATAGCCCGCAGTTCCAGTAGGTTGATCTGTTGCAGGGCTTCCCATGGGGACCAGAAGCCTTGGGTGCAGCTCCCTTGACAGTGTGCACCCCAGCCCTGCAAGGAGGCATCGGTTGTCAACACCACTGTGGGGGCAGCTACCTGAAAAGGCACCCCCTGCAGCAAGTTGGGGGGGGGGGGTGTAGCCACCACTGAAGAGAATCCAGGAAAGGTTTGGATACCCTTACTTTGTCCGTTAGGCTCCCTGTGGCCTGCTTCCACTGAGTTCTGAGGCACCACTGTGCAGGCCTCATGTGGAGGCGGGCATTGGGGGTTATATGCACAGTCGATGCCATGTGTCCCAGGAGCTGCAGACAGAGCCTGGCAGGAACCCTCGGCAGACTGAGAAACCGGGATGCCAACTCCATGAGCCTTTGAGCTCTGTCCTCTGGCAAGTAAGCCCTTGCCTGCAGAGAGTCCAGCCGTGCTCCTATGAACTCGAGGTTCTGGGAGGGGAGCAAAGTGGACTTTGCGAAGTTTATGACAAAACCTAGGTCTTGAAGGAGTGTGACAGTCCTGAAGGTGGCCTGCCTGGCCTCCTGGTAGGTTTGGGCCCGGATGAGCCAGTCGTCCAGATAGGGGAAGACAAATATCCCTTGAGTCCTCAAGTAGGCTGCCACCACAGCTAGGCACTTTGTAAAGACCCGTGGGGCGGACGTTAGGTCAAAAGGCAGTACCCTGTACTGGTAATGGTTTCCTCCCACCACGAACCTGAGGTACTTTCTGTGGTCTGGATGAATAAGGATGTGAGTGTAAGCATCCCTTAGATCTAAGGAGCATAGCCAATCTCCCTGCTGGAGGTAGGGCAGAAGTGTTCCAAGAGTAAGCATCTTGAACTTCTCTTTCTCCAAGAACTTGTTGAGGTTTCTGAGGTCTAGGATAGGCCTTAGGCCTCCTGTTCTCTTTGGCACCAGAAAATACCTGGAGTAGAACCCGTGCCCTTGTAGGCGAGGAGGTACCGGCTCCACCGCCTTGTCCAGAAGCAGACCCTGAAGTTCTTGGAGGAGGAGGGTGGTGTGCAGGAGAGGCCTCAGAGGTTCTCCTGGAAAGCAGACAGGAGGTAGTTGTTGGAAATGAAGCATATAGCCCTGGTAAATGATGCTTAAAACCCAAGCATCCCCTGTAATGGGTGGCCACCGGTGGGCAAACAGGGCTAAGCGACCTCCTGTGCAGGGATGGGACAGCAGGGATGGAGAGGCTATGCCTTGGGAGTCAAAAAACCCCTCCCTGCTGGGTAGGAGCAGGAGCCGGAGGCTTGGGGGTCTTCTGCCTACGGGGCCCATGTCCCTGCCCCTTGGCCTGCTGCCCCTGAGGGGGAGCTGGGGAGGCCTGGTATTGAGGGAAAGGTTTGTAGGTAGACACCTTTCTCGGGTAGAAGGACTTATTACCCGAGCCCTTCTTTTTGTGAGAAGGGGCAGAAGTCTTTCTGGATAGCCTAGTCCTGGTCAGGTGCTCGGTCTCGAGCTCAGCGGCCTTCTCGGCCATGGGTTTGCCAAAAAGGTTCTCACCTCGGCAAGGGACCTCGACCAACTTGTCCTGTACCCAAGGCTCGAGGTCCGATGACTGCAGCCATGCCTGGCATCGGGCCGTGATGCCGGGCGGCCGCCACACGAGCCGAAGCCTCGAAGCCATCGTAGGCCGCTCGGGACATGAATTTAGAACAGTCCTGGATTCCTGAAGACAAAGACTGGAACCTCTGCAAAGGTTCCCCGGAGAGACCAGCAGAGAACCCAGCAAGCTCCTTTGCCAGGTCTCGGAGAAACATGCCCATGTACAGCTGGTATGACTGGACACGGCAAGCATCGAGCCCTGGAAGCACTTTCTGCCGAACGCATCCAGGTTCCGGGCCTCCCTACCGGGGGGCACCGCAGAGTGCATCTTCTGGCTCTTCAGTCGATGCATGGCCGATTCCACCACCATGGAATGGTGTGGCAGCTGCGCCTTTTGGAAGCCAGGGCTCTTGCGGACTCGATAAATGGAATCGACTCGCTTGCTCAAGACCGGCGCCGAGGCCGGTGCCTCCCACATCCGGAAGAGGAGCCGTTCCAGCATCGGAGGAACCGGCACAGTAAAGGCCTCCTTCGGAGGAGAGTCATACTGGTGGGCCTCGAGCTCCTCGGCTCGAGGTTCCTCCTCAGGGTCGGCGGGAATCGCCAAGGCCTTGGCCATGTCCCGCATGAACTCCGAGAATCGGGTGTCCTCCGGAGGGGATCTACTCCGGGGCTCGGACTGCGGTGAGTCTGATGGGACGCACCAAGTCCGGAAGGTATCGGGGGACTCCTCATCCTCCTTCTCCCAGACTGACTCATCGAGGTGGCACCCGCCCTGACGCCGAAAGCACCGGCGTCGACGCCCTCGGTTCTGAGCGGGAGGTCGAGGGAGACTTTGACCGAGGATGACTTCGAGCCTTCATGGTCTCGAGTATCGGCTCGGTCTCCGGGGTCGACTTTGATGTCGATGTCCCAGTGGTTGGGGCCGATGCACCAGCGAGGCTGGCCATCAGTACCCGATGCTGCTCCATGAAGGCAGACAATCTGCACTCCAAGGCTGTCAGCCTGAGTCCAAGCTCAGGAGACTCAGCAGCCACCGACTTGGGCTCCGGCGGCGCCGGGCCCGACCCGACGTCGGCTCCCTCGGAGGAGAGTCCACGAGGACTACAGGACTTACGTGTCCGACGGTCTCTGGCTCTACACGAGGTACTTTGGATGGCTTCTCCTGCTCCAAAGGCCCGGGACGGTGGTCGGGGTCTTAGACCTGGCCCTCGAGGAACCAGGGACCTCTTCCAACGCCGCCCTCGCGAGCCGTTTCTTCCTTTTGCGTTCCCGGTCGGGGGACCCCCTGTCCGAGGAACCCCGGCGATGCTCGGGATCAGACTCCCGAGACGTCGAGGCCTCAGACGAGGTCCGGGCCCGGCCGGAGGCAGAATCCGAAAAAATCCTTTCCTTCTGGTGCTGACGGCTTCGAAGTGCCTTGGTGGACATTTTACCACACGGGCCACAGATCATGGGATCATGATCTGGGCCGAGGCACCAAAGGCAGCAGTCGTGTGTGTCGGTGAGAGACATTAGTTTCTTGCACCGATCACACTTCTTGAAACCACTGGAAGCCATTGGGGAAAAAAGGGCCCCCGCGAGGTCAAAAGACTGGCCTTCCAGGGAAAAACAGAAAAAAGGGTGCGAACGCCAGCCACGAAGGCAAAAACCTAAAAATAGGGAACAGGCTCGATACCGGTGTACCGAACCCGGCGGGAAGGGGAATCGGCGTCGAACTCGGAGAAAAAAGCGAAGAAATCTTCAAAAAATGTCAACTTTTCCCGGGTGACTAGGACGAACGTCCGAAGGGCTCCACGGAAAAAGAGAGGCTGGGCAAGATAGCACCTTTAGGCGGGAAGGGGACCGCGCATGCTTGTAGTATTCCCAAAGGCTTTCATAGAAAGCTGGGGAAATGCTCCGCACGGGGGCTCCATCGGCGCCGATGTCACCCATAAGTGAGGACTGACTTCCTGCTTGGTCCTGGAGAAAGCAGAAGACCTCGTATAAAGCGGGAAACTAACAGCTGCCCTGACGCATCATCAAGTTGTTTTGGCAACCCCTGTGGAAGAGATATTATATAATATCACAGAGCTTTTTTAATTTTAAGTCAATCATGGCAATATTCTCCAGCATCTATAAGACAATATGAAATTATATTTTTGATTTGAATAATGTTACACTTACAGCTGGGCTTCCGAGTGCATACTTTTTTTGATCTGACTATTCAATAGTCATGTTTTTAAATGCACGTTGTAATACGTAATATATTAAGGTGACTATAATAATTATTTTATTTATTTTTAGTGGCATTAGTTCTTTTAAACTGACAGAACTTTAGAAGGTATTGGTATAATTTATTTTTATTTTTAATGTGTCCTCCTCATCTCTTTCCACTTTTCTTCTGGTTTACATGTCGGTGCTATCCATGTGTTTAATTTTATTTAATTTATTTAAAGTTTTACAATACAACATATTGATAACAAATAGTTTTTATGGTTTTATTATTATGGTGTTCTTTTCTCATTTTATCTTATCACTTAGTTGTCTTATGAGTTTTTAAATATTTACTATTCATTATCTTTTTATGTTATATTACATTACATTATTATTTATTGACTAGAATATGCATGTGAATGGCCTATTATCTATCCAGACACATTGTTTTCATTATATGTTTTGTTTATATGTTTATTAATTACATATTTATGGTTTTTTAAATTTTAATGTCTTTTATGTTTTATGATTGTTATTATTATTGTTCTTTTTCAAGTTTTGTTTCCTCAAAATACCCCTGAAGAAGGCCTGTTGGCCAAAATGCGTAGGGGTCAATAAAAGGGGTTCTAAAAACCTGAAACCTGATATCTTCCAGTCCTTGTACCCACTTTTTTGGTCCTTATTTGCATTCTGCAGGTACTTTGTTACTGTTTGGTTTACCTCTTCTGGAAACCGGGACACTGCGGTACCCGGTACATGTTATCAAGCCGCTGAGAATGTGGAGAGACCGTTAAGGGTGTTTCCCACATCCTAAGCATGAGGTCATGCAATATCTGATGAATGGGTAAGGTAGCAGCCTCCTTTAGGGCTGCTGGATACTGAAGAATTTCAAGTTCCTCAGCTCTCGATTCCTTCTCGGAGGTCACCTTAATGGAGAGGCCCTGAGCCATATTCCGTATAAAGTTTTGAAAAGACATGTCCTCCGGAGGAGGCATACGGCATTGTGGGGAAGGAGAAGGATCTTCCAGAAGAGCCCCGATATCCCTGGTACCGATAGATTCATCGGAGGAAATGGAATCCTCAAAGTATTGACAGACCGGGTGCTCCCGCCCGGCCTGCCGACGGTACTGATCAAAATCGGCATCGGAATGCCTCGGTACCAGACCCTCAATGCCAGACACTGACTCCAGGGCTGGCATGGGTGGTAGCGAGGAGAGCGATGCAATGGTCGATGCAGATACATTTGTTACGGGTACTGGTACCAATGGCTGCGGAACCGATTGCAGAAGCTTTACCGATACCGAAGCTCCTAGCAAGGCCGCTAAACTCCGCTCAATGGTCAGGATACGCTGACCATGGAACCAGCCGCCTGGGTATCGGTACCCGGACAGTGGGCCGCGATCCCAGAACATGGCACTAAGAGCTCTTCAGAGGTGGAAGCCTCGGGAGCATCTTGGGACCCCGTTAATGCTTTGGAGGCAAGGACCTTCTGCCGAGGTTTTTTGGCCGGTGTATTCTCTTCTAGGGCAATGCCTAAGGCATCTCGATGCTTAGAAGGAGATCTACCCTTTGAAGACCGACCAGTCTTCGAAGAAGACTTAGGTTTTGTTACCTGAGATCCATGGGAGGAAGATGAAGCCCTTGACAATGTCGATGCAATGGACATTGCATCCATGGCAAAGAGGATGCCGAGTTTCGCAGCTCTATTCTGCAGGCCCCTCTTTGTCATCTTCCTGCAGAGAAGACATTCCAATGGTAAATGGTCTGGTTCCAAACATTTAAGACACCAGTCATGGGTGTCAGTAGCAGAAATAGCACTGCTACATTTGGAACACTTTTTGAAACCAATAGCTGGTTTATCCATTTTTAAAGAAATAGAAAACAGAGAGAAAAGAAACACCGACGATGCCAGTGCTAGCGTAGACGGGAAGGCAGACGCGACCACAAAAGAAGTAAATTTTCTGCGGTGATAGGAATTGCTCCCTGTCGGCTCCACGGAAAACGAAAAACTGAGGAGGGAGAGTTGAAAAGGTTGGAAGGCAGCTACGCAGGTGCAGTGGGATGCTCCCAAAAGCTTTCCTATAGGACACTGGGGAGCATTCCCACACGGACTCCATCGGTGTCGACATCACCCATATGTAAAGACTACATTCCTGCTTGTTCCTGGAGATTACAATTTGCAGGTACAATCTATCTGGTGCACATGAGTTGTATGGCATGAACTGTATTGGGATATTTTGTTGAGGAACCTAGGTAAGCCTTTTGGTAGCCCTAATTGTGGATCTCTAAGAAGCTACCTCACATTTGCCTGAATACAAAGAGGATGTCATAACAAAGGATTTGTTCTAATTCAGGACCTTCTCCAATTTAATGTGGAGTGACTTGAACCCAAAGAGAAAGAAAGCAACATTTTCCTGGTATGTCCTCTTTGTTGTTGTTATTACACAACAACAAAGAGGACATACCAGGAAAATGTTGCTTTCTTTCTCTTTGGGTTCAAGTCACTCCACATTAAATTGCCCTTTTTAATGTATTGAAAACTTCTACTATGCTCAGGCTCTTGCAAATCATGCAGTTTTGTACCAAAGGCAATGAGTTATAATATGCTGAGACTTTGGCAATACTCCTAGCAAATACAGAGTTTTATTTTAGAAGCATCTCCATGTCTAAACAGCTGCATTTACACATGTAGATTGGCAAACATGTATATAGACATCAGCATTTACAGCTGCTGCAGGGAACAAATAAGTGCCTGCTCGAAGGGCAGCTGTCAATGCAGAGGTCTGCCCCCTCTTCCCAATTAACCCCCTGACCTCGATCCATCCTCTGATGGCCTGCTAAACCATCCTATCCTTCTGAACCCTCCTAACAGATGATCCCCACCAACACATCCAATCTTCCTTTACACTCTCAAAGCATCCAATCCTCCCATAAGCTAATCCCCTTCTGGCATGGAGACCTTGCCATACACCACCCGCCTGGCAACAATGATGCCCCCAAGGCCCCCATGGAGACTCCTCAACACCCATCCTTAATCTTTATCCCTAGCCTTACCAGGGGTCTCTGTTGTCTAGAGATTACATCTTGGGGTCATCAATGTCATTTTGGAACTCTATTTATAAGAGCAAGAGTGACTGGGGATTGTTCCTGCTCTCACTAAATACCAGGGACCCCCAAGTAAGGCTAGGGATAGGTGGTGGGGATCTGATGGGGGATTTTGGGGGTGGTCAGGGAGGGTCTTTGTGCAAACAGAGGGTTGCTAATGGGGGAAAATATTGGATGCTTTGGGAGGTAGGGGGAGATCAGATGTGTTTGAGAGGATTGCCTGTATCATCTAGTTAGGGATCAAGGTTGGGGAGGCTCATTGGGAAGGAAGTGGTGCTGTTGGTTCAGGATGTTCATGCGCAGCAGGAGAGGGGCTTTAAAAAGATGTTCCCACACATGTGGGGATGGGTATTTGTATGTTTCACCCCCTATGTGTAGCTTTTTAAAAATGCTTTTCCCTCTGGACATGGAGAGAGATTAACGTACAGTCCTGCACCTATTTTATAAGAGGCTTTACATTTGGCAGATCCTCTTGTAAAATACTATGTGAATTCTCCATGTTCAGACCAAGATGTGGGAATTCCCTTCTCCATGTCCTATCTAAAATCTGTCTTACATTTATTGCTTGGTACCCTTAAATATAAAGGACTTCTTGGAAAGGGGTACCTCCTTATTCCAGAATGACGAAAGCTTTGACAGATAGTCATTAGTAGATAATTTTACAGACATCTGAGGTCTTTTTTCGGTTTAAGTGCAGAACTAAACTTAGCATTCTCAGCCAAGTAGTCATGAATACTATTTTTTTCAGCTTCCGACAGTATTAGAAGATATTTTTAAGCACATCTTACAAATAAATGTGTCTTGATTTGCTCCCAGATAGCTATAACAAACTTTGTGGCCATTCACTGGGAACACCAGGTGTTTATTTAAATTTAAACCTACTGCTCTTTTTTGATGTCACTATATTCATGAAAATGGCAAAAGTGAGATGAAAACACATTTTAACACTAGAAGTCCCAAAGTGCATCAATTGATGCAAATGCATCTTCGAAGTTGTATACCAATGCCACTGCTAGAACCATGTCAGTCATGTTCCATGACTTTGTTAGCAAGGTCAATATGTTCAAATATGTGCATTGAAAATGAATGACAGATGCACCACCTAGCGGGAAAATGAATTTATACCTAGAAGCCCCAAAGTACGTCAATTGACGCACTCAATTGTCTTGGATGCGTCAATTGACGTACTTTGGGGCTTCCAGGTATAAATTCATGTTCCCACTAGGTGGCGCATCTCAATCACTGTTTACAGTTTTACTCCGACATTACAAACAATAAACACACGATGACGTCATGTAATGACGTCACATACTGCACCGTATTTAACAAATAAATAACTTCACATTAATTCACATCTGCATTTCATGCGAAACGCAGTCGTCATGATTCTAGGTAAAATTCCTTTTGGGGCTTCTAGTGTTAAAGAAAAACTGAAAGAAACAAAATATTAAACTAATGTTGATGCATCTGGATACAAATATGTTGCGAAAAGATTATGGAACATCTGACTTGAAAAAAAATCTATTGATAAAGTAAACAAATAGTGATTGGTCTTGAGGGTTCTATCACCACCCCGAGAAGCACAGTTACTTACCTGTAACAGGTGATCTTCGGAACAGCAGGAATTAGTCTTCACACGTGGGAGACGTCGCCGACGGAGCCCGCATGGGAATGCTCCCCAGCATCCAAACACAAAGCCTTTGGGAGCACCCCTCGCGCCTGCGCGGTGGCTTCCCGCCCTTCCTACTGCCTCTCTCCAGTTGAGTTCATAGCTGAGAGAGAAGGAGAGGAAGAGGAAGGAATAGAGAGATACAACTCCTAGGGGAGGTGGGCGGGTTGTGAAGACTAATTCCTGCTGTTCCGGAGATCACCTGTTACAGGTAAGTAACTGTGCTATCTCCAGGAACAAGCAGGAATGAGTCTTCACACGTGGGGACTCCCTATAGCTGAGGGTGCCAGGGGAGATCCCATAAAATGCGAAGCCCTGGCAGGCAGGCATTTTCCCAACCTGGATCCCCGGCATCCCCTGAGGGATGGAGGGTAGGAGTTGAGAAGAAAAAAAGGTTCCAGAGGAACAGCAAAACCAAAGACTATATGGGGAGAGTAGTCTTTAGAATGCAAGTCAGTATCATTAAGAATTTAATGAACTAGTACCACATAGAGCTCACCTACCGGATCGTAGGAAGGAGAACTGTGATGGAAGGTACCATAGACTCAGTAGCGAAGTCTTCGAGGGAACTTCACAGCAGTGAGGGGGAAGTTCCAAATCCGGAAGGGCAGGAGACCCAGGTGTCAACTGGTGCAGGAGAAGAACGGCAGGTCTTCAAGGAAGCTTTATGGGAAAAGCTGAGCACTCCTTCAGGAGTAGAGTCCCTAACCCTGAGGGCTAGAAGTAGAAGACTGGCCGATCTGGAGAGCCCAGTCCGGAGGAGAACAGGGGCGTACCCCGGAACCGAAGAGTACACTATCAGCCCTAGCTGAGAAAAGGAAGACATAGGGCCTGAACCTCAGGAAGAGGTGCATAACAAAAAAAAATAGAAGCTGTTGACTTCACAGCAGCAAGTTGAGTATAACCGGTCCCAGATATCGAGCCGTAAGAAAATAGGCAAGCGGACTGGTCCGACCCCGTAAGGAGTAAACGCAAGTACCTGCAATAGGGAGATAGACGGTAATACACAGGGTGCTGTGGACATCTCCCAGTGGGCGCCTACCGATACAGATAAATATGTAATATATATCTAGGTAAGTAGGGCAGGGAGAGCGCCCACCCAGGTACTAAAAACATGTATGCCGAGGAACATACATACGGGAGTATAATACTGATAAGTCGGACCTGCCACTGATCCACAGAAGAACGCCCATCTGGGAAGGTGGCGGGAGAGATCCATCCAAGAACAAGGGGGGGAGGGGTCTATGTCTGTGGAGCAGTGGCAGATCAGCGAGATTAACAGTACGGTTGCGTGAAGGGCACATCAGGGGAAAGGTCTACGATGTGTCCCCATGGCAGGCACGCAGAAAAAAATTGTCCCCCGCACCAAACGAGAGACAAGAGGGTATAGTCATCGATAGCCATGGAGTGACTAAGAAGTCCATTCCCTCATATGGAAAAACCCTCAGAGACAAGGGTCCCTGCCTTATGGGAAGCTGCTCTGAAGATTGCAGAGGGCAGCGTGCAGGAGGCGGGGGAAACTGACAGGAGGCAGAGATGTCTTGTAATGGGGAAAAGATATCCTGTGATAGGAAAGCAGAGGAACCTATGAGTAATAGGGCTGTTTCTAGCAGGAAGGAAGATATCAGGACACCCAGTTGCCAAGAGCAACATAAACATTCCCAGCCACGAGGGAAGGAACCCTGCACAGCTGATAGGCATTCCCCAGCTCTTAGCTCTAATAGCTTTCACCTGGGAGGGGGAAGGGCTGGAGTAGAGCCTCAGAAAACGTATAAGGGACGCTCATTAGAGAATAGAGCAAGCAATAGTGGCGGTAGTAGGAGCAGCAATAGCAGGAGCTGGAGAAGGAGTTCTGACTTTGGCTTTGGTAGCTCCGGTAACTCCAGAGAAAGCAGTTTGGAAGGTTCAGTGAAACCAGTAACTGGAAGCAGGAGAGACGTGCTGAATGAGAACCAGCTGGATACTGAGTGCAAGCTGAGGTTTGAATCTGGGAAGCAACGTCTGCTTTGGGCTGGTAGGAAAACTGATGTGAGTGACTTTAATTCTGAATGTGAAAGAGAAAGGCAGATAACAGCTGATAGTCTTAATTGGAGGAGAAAGGCTCAAAAACCTTTTAACCAAGCCTCCAAACATATACCTTATGGTGAAGGCATTTATAAGGAGAAAGTACCAGTCAGAATAACTGGAAAGCAAGTACAAGCCTCAAGAAAGAAAGAATATACGGTGCCAGACATCTGTATGTTGGAAGAGGGTGACAAACAGCCTAAGCATAGAGAAAAGCCTCTGAGGTTTAAACCCCTACTGAATGAAGCTGTGCATAGCTTTTCTCCTGCCTCAAACCAAGAAGGTGGGCTAATTAACCAAGGTAAAGCTGCTTACAAGTCTTTTTCACCTAGAAGTTATAAAGGACATAAGTCTTATTGGAATTGCATGCCAAGATATGGTGACTCTGACCCTTACCTGCTGGAGGAAGTAGTAGGGAGGTCAAGGGAGCTGGCAGAGGAGAATAATCTGCCAACACACTATAGGCAACAATGTTATGCAGATGATAGTCAGATTGAATCAATGATAATTGATCCGCCAGAGCCTGAATTATCTGACTACCAGATGGACTGTACATTGGCTGTGATAAACGATAGGTTTTCATTGTGCTGAAGATATACGATGCTGGAAGTGATTTAACTGCCTGTTTAAAAGCACCAGACTTTACTTTATCCTTTTTGCCAGAGTGTATGGCTTTTGTTCTTTTGTTACCTGTGTTATAATCCAAACCCCGGGAGGGGAAATAAAACCTTGATTTGACCTTACCACTCGGGTCTCAACTATCTTATTGCAAAGGAGCCCAACTACAATCCTTTCAATAAAAGGTCCCCCTGTAGCCCAACCAGTATACTACACTGCTGGCCGAGCAGGGTGTGACAGTCGCCACATCCCGGAAGCTAGGACGAAACCTGCGGGGAGTGGCAATACACCAGGTAGCAGAGCATCTGGCAGAAGCAGTAAGCACTCTTGGTGACTCCTGCACGCACAGTAACTGACAAAGAACAAGGGGAAAGGTCTACACTGGAAGAAGAAATTTCGGTATGGCATCTGCTCAAGCAGGGGAACCCTGGAAGAGAAGGGTTCGAGGGACGTACCTAAGGGTAAGTCAGTTGAAAGATAGAAGTCCCTGGGGCCAGAACTATCATGGAATAGCGGTGACCTCCCTCTTCCAACAAGGAAGAGGGAATACCGTAACCCCCGGACAAGCATCCGAACCACTTGCCATACTGAAAACGAACCCAAGTGTAGAGCTAGAAGAATAAACTTCCGGTAGAGAAGTTAATCATAGGCCGCCGCATACAAGAGCCTAAAGCTGCTTGGTATGAGCATCCTGGCGCGGGCCCGGGAACCGCCGACCGGAGTGAGACGTCCCTTGCTTGGGCGCACCTGGCGGGTGGGCGGACGGTTGGAACTTTCTCTTCCTCGGGAAAGGAGGTCCGGCAGGACATTTCCCACCCCCGGGGGGAAGAGAGGACTTAGGATGGCTTCCAGTGCTAGGAAGGTCAGCGGAGCACTGAGCAACCTGACATAACGCTTCGCTATTGAAGAGGTTTTCTCCAGCACACGGAGAATTACCCAGATTATGTTGTGCCCATCTACACAAGTCAGACGCCTGCAGCCAGGCTGTACGACGCGCTCCAATGGCAATAGCAGAGGACCTGCTAACAGACTGAAAGGAGTCTAGAGAAGCACGAGAAAGGAACCCAGAGATATTCCTGCAATGATAAAGAAGCAAGGAATATTCAGAGGCCTTAGATGCAGACAAAAAGGGAGACAAGAGAGATAATCTCTCGGTGACCTCCCGGAGTGTCAGGCTCATATAAAACATATATGAAATAATTCTGGAAGCCAACATGGATGTTTGGAAGGTCTGACGCCCAAAGGTATCCAGCGCTTTAGAGGCACGACCGGGAGGGCGAGAAGAATGTTTCTTCTTACTTCCGACCTTCCGCAGCGCCGATTCCACCACAATGGAATGATGTGGAAGCTGGTGCTCCTGAAAACCCGGGGAGGGGGGCACCCGATACTGAGCATGCATGGCTGTAGACGGTGCAGGAACCCTCAAAGGCGACCGCCAAACCCCCAGCAGAAGATCCTGCAGGGAAGGGTGTAGAGGAAGCATTACGGCTGCCTGTTCCGCAGGACCTGGACTTAGGGAAGGACCCGGGATAGGAATGGCAAGCAAGTCCGCCATGTCAAGGAGAAAATCCTGAAGAGACGGCTCTCCCAGAGGGGCTATTCCGGGGGAGGCTAAGGCGGAAGGTGCCGCCTGGACACCAGAAGGCCTAGCGGACTGGTGCCCACTGGACAGAGAAGGACACCAACAGTCCCGATTCGAGGCAGTTAGTACTGCGTCTTCGGTTCCGGGAATTGATTCCCAGCTAGGCATCGACGGGGTCGATGGCACCGATGGAACCGCAGGAATCGGCCTCGGCCCCGACCCCGGCCTCAGGGACGGCACTGCCCCCGGCGGTTGAAGTGGTTCCGAGGCAACCGGAGAGCAGTGGTCAGTAATCTCTGCACTGTGTCGCCCGAAACGTGTCGTAACCAAGCCTTCTAGGCTGGGTATCGACTCGAGACAGGGCATCGAACTGAGCAGGGAGACCGACCCCCTCCTAGAGGGCCCCGGCGGCGGTGGCGGTGCCGGCGATGCCGAACCCGGAAAGCGAATCGGAATCACATCGATCGGTGCCGCAGGCATCGAGGATCCCCGAGGACGAAGCTCGGTGAAGGGGGAGACACCCGACACCGGCGACGACTGCGGGAGATAGGCACCGCTAGACGCCGGGACTCCTCTCGAGCCTGTCTTACCGAGAGGAAAACCCCTCCGGGGCTTACTAACCGGCCCCGAGGGTACCCAGGTAACCCGACGACGAGCCCCGGCGGGGAGTGAAACGCACAACCCCGGCGCCGACGCCGGGGCACCTGCGCTTCTTGACGCCGGAACCAACCCCGCTGTTGGCCGGGACGACGGAAAACCCGGCTGGGTCGAATCGATCTAAGTCCCCGAGGACCCCCTTCTAGCGACGAGCGGAGCACTCGACGTCCGCATCGATGCCGGGGGATCGCCCGTCCGGGACAGATCGATAGGTCCCGAAGGTACCGGGGGAGCCAGGCGGCGATCCCTGGTGAGGAGTGGAGCACTCGACACCGATGCTGGCGCCGGGGAGGCGGTGCCGCTAAAAGCCGGTACCACCCCCGCGCAGGATTGGGATGCAGGAAAGCCAGTCCGGGCTGAATCGATCGGCCCCGGAGGTACCGAGGGCACCAGATGACGATCCCCGGCGAAGAGTGAAACACTCGACACCGACGCCGATGCCGAGGAATCGGTACCGCCCGAAGGGGGTACCACCTCCACGCATGGCTGGGATGTAGAAACGCCAGACTGGGTCGAGACGATCGGCCCCGAAGGTGCCGAGGACACCAGCTGACGATCCCTGGTGAAGAGTGAAACACTCGACACCGACGCCGATGCCGAGGGATCAGTACCGCCCGAGGCGGGCACCACCCCCGCGCATGGCTGGGATGCAGGAAAGTCAGACTGGGTCGAGTCGATCAGCCCCGGAGGTGCCGAGGACACCAGCTGACGATCCCTGGCGAAGAGTGGAACACTCGACGCTGATGCCGGGGAATCAGCACTGCTCGAAGCGGATACCACCCTCGAGCATGGCTCGGGAATGTTCTGTGAGGAGCGAACCCCAGGAACAACCCGAAACCCCGCGGATGCTTTGGAGCCTGAAGACTCCCGCCGGGGTTTATTTGCCAAGGAGGATTCGAGGGGGAGGACGGAGCCGTCATCATGCCGCGCATGAGACTCACCCCTCAAGACTTGGCTAGTCTTAACAGACTGTTGTGTGGTTACCTGATCCTGGAGAGAAGAGAAAACCGATGACCGCACCTTAGGCCCGAAAAAGGGAAGGTCTTCTCCCGATACTGAAACCCGGAGGACCGGGGGAAAAAGGATCAGGGGCCCAAACAGGAGAGGCACCAGGCATTGGAGTCTAAGTAAAAAACGAAGTCTCCACAGTGAGGGCACTTCTTAGGGGAAGAAGGCTCCATGCTGGAAAGCCCGGTAAGCCTCAAAAGGACCAGAGGGAAAGAAGTTCCCTCAAGTGATTAAAAGAAGAAAAAACACCGGTGGTGCCGGTGTCGGCGGGAAAAAAGGCCGCAACCACAAGAAACAAGAAAAGGAAAAAGAAAAAGAAAAAAGGTTTCTGCGGTAGCAGGAGGTACGTCCTGCTTGCTCCGCGGAAAACGAAAAACTGGGGAGAGGCAGTAGGAAGGGCGGGAAGCCACCGCGCAGGTGCGAGGGGTGCTCCCAAAGGCTTTGTGTTTGGATGCTGGGGAGCATTCCCGTGCGGGCTCCGTCGGCGATGTCTCCCACGTGTGAAGACTCATTCCTGCTTGTTCCTGGAGATTATAAGAAATTTTAAAAAGGTTCTAGGGCTTCAAAGTAGCTCATTTCAACCAGCAAGTCTACAAATCAAATGATCTATTAAAGTGACTCCTATGTTCATCTCTGAAGAAATGCATTGAATCAGACAGATTAA
Source organism: Ichthyophis bannanicus (assembly GCA_033557465.1). Classification (NCBI taxonomy): domain Eukaryota; kingdom Metazoa; phylum Chordata; class Amphibia; order Gymnophiona; family Ichthyophiidae; genus Ichthyophis; species Ichthyophis bannanicus. The sequence continues at coordinate 924,236,538 of CM066033.1, forward strand.
CTTTGTTTCTGAAATAATGCAAATGCCTTATATACTGTGTATAATTATCTCTACATAATACTGTACAGTCAAACCTCGGTTTTCATGATTAATCCGTTCAAAAAAGTCTGACTATAACCGAAACGGACTAAAACCGAAGCAAGATTTCCCATAAGAAATAATGTAAATTCAATTAATCCGTTCCAGACACCCAAAAATATTGACAAAAAATACATTTTATAGAGAATAACTATCTTTTTACATACAGAAAACAATGAGAAATACATATAAATGACTAATGAAATGGATAAATGAGCATGTAACATCACTTTTACCTTTATTGAAGACTTTTGTTGGCATACACAGTGTCGGGAGAGGTGGAGAGGCAGTGTCAGCCAAGCAGCAGGCAGTTGAGAAACAGTGGGACAGAGAGTCTTAGGCTGCCTCCGGCCCCCCTAAGGTAGCAGCCTGACACAGGTGAGAGTCAGAGAACAGCGTGGGGCTGTGCCAGCAGGAGCCTGCAGCTGCAGACTGCAAGGTTTCAAGGAGAGGCCGCGTGTGCAGGCCTGCAGGACACCCAGAATCCAATCGGGAGGGCAGGGGCCCCGGCGGGAGACTGGGCCGCCAAGGAGAAGCAGATTCGGTCACCAGCTCCTGTCCCGGTTCAAGGGATGTGCAGGGGAAGAGGCAGCAGGCAGACGTCAATCGGGGGAGAGTCCGGGGCAGGAAGCAGTTTCGGGCAGGCCACGCTGGAGCGTTGAACTCCTCGGCTCCCCAGAGGTCCCGCAGAATCGCTGGCTCAAGCTCCGTGGGAGATCGCTGGCTCACGCTAATCCATGGCAGGTACGGGGGGGGGGGGGGTAAAATGCTGTACGAAAACCGAGACAACGTACGAAAACCGAAACACAATCTTGATGAAAAAAATCAACGAAAACCGAATCGTACGAAAACCAGGGCATACGAAAACCGAGGTTTGACTGTATATTGTTCTTTTGACATAAAACTAGTGTCCTGATTCTGTAATTAAAGACTAAGGGTTCTTTTTAAAGAGAGTCATAGTTTAATATGCTTAATGGGAGAGAAATCCCCTATCTTCCGAGTTCATGTACTATATATCACACAAACAGCTGCAGGTTCAAATATTCAGACAATTTCCTAAGTAAAATCTGTCAAGATAATTCCCAGAGAACTGCAAATATGCAATGTTAAATAAGGTATTTTCATACTAATGCATCACTTTGGATTATTACGTCTCAGTAAAATTTAGTAAGAGACAATAAGCAATTAAGGACCTTTTAGAAACCCAAGTTATAATCAGTTGAATATTTAATTTTATATTAGGAAAACATGTTTAATTTCCTTAGAATTAATCATGTTTTTGACTATTCTGGATAACTGACCTATAAGAACTTCAAATATTATATTATTACTGGATACATATTAGGGGAAGGGAGGAGATGAGATAAGTCTATAATAATCACATACCCTATGAACATATAAGTATCACTGGTGTTAAGTAATGCTCAAGAAGCATTTATGCTTTAAATTATATTACCCAATACATATTGAGAGTTAAATTAGCAGGGTCAAAGTACTTTTTCTGTCACCTAGAATGGTTATAACAAATCAATATGATTTTGTCAAACTGGTGTTTTCCAAGTGAAATCTTATTGTAGATGCATACTATCAATAAGTCTTGGATGCTATGTCAGTACATCACAAGATTAACCTCTAGCTGCTGCAGCCTGATTACCTGTTTGAGTGCCTTCTTGCTGTGCTTCTGAGATGGAGAGATGACTTTACCCGCTGATATGGAGGGAGATGAACAGCCTGACTGAGGGGAAGATGGCTGGGATAGTCTAGACGGAACTACAGAAATAAACATACAGAAAAGAAACAAAACAAAAAAAAATTATGTAGGCAGTGACTGATAGGTTGTTGATGTGATGTACAAACTGATTACTGTACCCCCTCCCCCCCACCTTTATGTTAAACCGCTTTGACCCGGTGAAAAGCGGTATATAAATACAGCTAAATAAATAAATAAAATAATATGGTTCACAATTGCTCATTTTTATCAATAAATTCCCAAAGAAATTGTCAGTTAAATCATTCTTCGAACTGGGTTTGCAAATGATAGACTCCTTCACAGCTTAATTATATCTAGCTTTTGGGGGAGTATGGGATAGGGGACATGGTTTGCAGTAGCAATCTTTACCAAAACACTCCTGTACATCTACTTCACAGAAAAGTTCTGGAACAATGTCAAAAATGATTAATGAAAACCTGAACATACAGAAAGATGGCATCCATGTTAATAATTATATTTTACATCCATAAATTAACTTTGTATTCTCAATTCATGTGATTTAATTTGTTTGTTCATAAATCAAATAAAAAACTGAACAAAAATACTTCATGAACTTCTTTTGGAATTTAGATCAATCAAAAAAATTGATTTTGTTAGAGACCAATGCAGTGATTCAGTGTTTGGTGCTCCATGTTGCCAAGATTTTCAGCTTATGTTCCTGTTACCTATGGCAATTGGCAATAGAAGTGCTGCTGAATTGGCAGTCACAACTCCAAAGTAGAAAGGGCAGGATGAGTAAGGCATAGGTTTTATGTTACTATTCTGTGACCAGCCCGAGTAGCCTTGCAGAACAAGGATACAATTGTTATCCATGTCTCAGAGAAAGAGACAACGTGAATTGGCTTTTTTAGGACACTTGGATGGGAAAAGAAAGGAAAACTATTTGTATGGCAGAAAAAAAAACATTAAAAGATTAGAAAGGCAAATTCTGTGGTGTTCATATCATTTTCAAAGGTGTTTTTTATATTGAGAACAAATGTCCAAAATATGTTTGACTGTGTTTCCAGCTATGTGCCTGTTTCTATTATATTTAGGTGTGCTCTAGGCAGGCAAATAGCTGCCTAATTTAGAGTTTTTTAGTTAACTTCTGTTAAATTTAGGTAGGCTCTTATAGTCTTAAAAGAAAACAGACAAGTAGTTGGTCTTTTGCCTTCACTCTCCCAAATTCCCACCTCAGGCACATCCCTTAATTTATAGTTAGTTATTCCAATTAAGAGAGAGAGTGAAATTTGACACCATAGTCTATTTTTATTAAGCATAAAATATGCCAAATAATCCTAAACTCACTAATATAAAGATGCAGACAGCAGTGCAACAACGAGATGAGGGGCAATCCAGTCTTTTGTATTGTGCCACATGTATGATTATGTTCTGGTTGGTGAGAAGTTATATGTGTGCACTCTGTGAAAAGAGCTCCTGGCTCTCAGAGAAAAGTCAGATCTCTGGAGGACAGAGTAGCAGACTTTGAGGAGCTGAGGAAGACAGAGAGCTATATAAAGGAAACCTACAGGGACATAGTAGAAAAGTCCCACTTCCCTTCTGGCAGCCTTAATGCTGTCTTGGTGGAAAGAGGTAATCTGAAAGGATAGCATTACCTTAATGTAGCAGTAAATTATTCTGTAGCCAGGACATGTCCTCCAGGGGATGCCATATCCTCTTGCACACGGGATGTGGCTTTTGCCCAGGACAGAAGGGTTAGGATGGCAGTTTTAGTTAGTGATTTGATTATTAGGCATATAGATAGCTGGGTGGCTGGTGGGCATGAGGATCTCTTAGTAACTTACTTGCTGGGGTGAAGACAGCAAACCTCACTTGCCACCTAGATAGGATTCTAGACAGTGCTGGGGAGGAACCAACTGTCTTGGTAAATAGCACCAATGACATTGGAAAATGTGTGAGGGAGATTCTGGAAGCCAAATTTAGGGTTTTTAGGTAGAAAGTTGAAATCCAGGATCTCCAGAGTAGTATTCTCAAAAATGTTCCCTGTTGCATGTGCAGGACCCAAGAGGCAGGCAAAGCTCTGAAGTCTCAAAGTGTGGATGAGACAGTGGTGCAGGAAAGAGGGCTTTAGATTTGCCAGAAACTGAGCAAACATTTGGGTAAGAAGAAGCTTTTTCTGGAAGGACGGGCTCCATGTTAGCCAGGGTGGAACCACGCTGTTGGGACTAACCTTTAAAAAGGAGATAGAACAACTTTTAAACTAGATATTGGGGGAAAGCTACAGTAACAGATGCCCAGGAGTGCATGGTTCGGAATAATGTATCCTTGAAGAATAGGTAGGTTAGGGTAACCCAATAGAGAGGTTGCAAGAAAGATAAAAGTAGTCCAGGTGTCCTTAAGTAAACAGAAGACAAAGTTGAAAGATTTCAAATTATCCTTGTCAATGGATAAGCAAGTTGTCAATATGAACAAAAACATACTTTGAAATGCTTTTATACAAATGATAGCAGTGTAAAAAATAAGAAGGGGGCATTAGAATATATAGCATTGAATGAAGAAGTAGATACAACTGGTATCTCAGATATCTGGTGGAAGAAGGATAACCAATGGGATACTATAATATCAGGATACAAATTATATTGCAGTGCTAGAGTAGATCAAATTAGTGGAGCAGTATAGCTGTATGTTAAAGAGGGCAGGCACTGTACAGCGCTGTGTATGTGGCGCTCTATAAGTGATGAATCGTAGTAGTAGTAGTAGCACTAAGTCAAATAGGAAAAACATTTTACAGGAAGGAGAAATTTCACTTACCGTTAATTTCCTTTCCTGGAATACTGCTAGACCAGTCCAGACAAACGGGTTTGCACCCCTGCCAGCAGATCTTGGAGACAGAGAATTCTACCAGAGCTCTGATAGGCTGGAGCCTGGTGATATAATCCTACCCCTAGGGGTCTCCCTCAGTTACGTCCACAAGCTAATGCAACATGAACTGTAACATCACCCCAGAGGGTCCCAAGTGAACTATATACAAGGGAGCCGAAGAACTCCCTAGAGCTGAAAACAGTATCCACCTACTGCCCAGGGCGAGGCATACCGGCAAAGAGAAGAACCGCGGTCGGCGGCTGCACCGCACCAGCGGCACTCCAACCAACAGCAGGGCGGGTCCTGGACTGGTCTAGCAGTATTCCAGGAAAGGAAATTAACGGTAAGTGAAATTTCTCCTTCCAGTTCATACTGCTAGACCAGTCCAGACAAACGGGCAGTACCCAAGCTACCTGCTTTCAAGGGGGGGCAAGGCCGCCGACCGCTCAGCAACTCCAAAACGGACTTCCTGATGGGCATGAACGTCCAACCTATAATGACCGACAAAGGTGGACAGCGACGACCAAGTCGCCGCCCGGCGAATATCGAGAGGAACTACATGAGACCTCCCGGCCTACAAAGTTGCTTGCGCCCGAGAGGAGTGAGTACGGAGCCCCGGTGGAGCTTGTTCTCCCTGAAGAAGGTATGCCGCCTCAATGGCCTCCGTAACCCATCTAGAAATGGTAGATTCGGAGGCTGCGGATCCCCGACGAGAACCCGCGAACAAGACAAAAGAGGAACAGTCATATGGAAGGGTCTAGCGACCCCCAGATACCGAAAAAGAACCTTCTTAAGGTCCACCGCCCGCAACGGAGACCGACCACTGTCACACTGCGTCTTTGGAAAAGACAGAAAGGAAAGAGGCCGGTCAACAGCGAACAGCGTCAGCACTTTGGGCAACAAAGGAAGGGACAGTTCTCAGAGAAACGCCTTCGGAGGAAAACGAGAGATAGGGATCTCGACACAGAGAGCCTGGAGCTCAGAAACACGGCGTGCCGAAGTTATGGCCACCAAGAAGACTGCCTTCAGAGTCCAATCCAGAAGAGAACAGGCCCTCAGAGGCTCAAAGGGAGGAGCAACGAGGGCACAGAGGACAAGCACGAGAGCCCACGCCGGCACAGGCGAACGCAGAGGAGGCCGGAAGGCCCAACTACGTGGAGAAACCGAGACACGTCCGAATATGAAGCTATCGATCGCCCCGGTATAGGACCCTGAAAACAAGTTAAAGCGACCATTTGTACTCGCAAGGAATTGAATGCTAATCCCTTATCCACTCCGGCCTGTAAAAAGGACAGGATGTCCGGAATACCGCAACGCCAGGGTGTGAGGTTATTTCGCGAACACTAACCATCAAAAGACGCCAAACCCGAGCATAAGCGCCACGACCACGCTAGGCGAAGAGCCGTAGCGAGCAAACCGGCGGCGGTTAATAGCCAGGCCAAAAGCGAGTAAGGAGCCAGGTCTTCCATCTCCACCGTCCGTGAATCAGAAGGCCGAGAAACTCCTCGAGGCGGAGCAGCCACGCCCCAGACAGACGGAAGAGATCCGCATACCATGGTCCGCGAGCCCAATTCGGAGCCAGCAGGAGTACAGGGCCGCGACGGTCTCGGAGCCGCCGGAGAACTATGCATATCATGGATCAGGGAGGGAAAACACACAGGAGAAGATGAGCCAGCCACGGTTGAGAGCGAGCATCTATGCCGTGCGCTCCCTCGTCCCTCCAATGGCCGAAGTACAGCGAAGCCTTGGCAGTCTGCGCCGTAGCCATTAGATCCATGGTCGGCAGTGCCCACAGGTGAACAATGGACCGGAACGCATCCGGCTGCAGAGCCCAGCCCCCGGGCTCCAGAGAGTGCCGACTGAGAAAATTGGCTTACACATTGTTCACGCCTGCGATGTGCTGCGCTGATAGCCTGAAGATGTTCCTCCACCCACGGGAGGAGCAAACGCCTCTCCTGTGAGACATCCGGACATTGCGTGCCGCCTAGGCGGCTTAGGTAAGCAACCGTCGTGGAGTCGGACAGGAACCGAACCGCACGCCGCCGCAGAAGAGGTTGAAACTGAAGAAGGGCGAAGCGCACTTTCCACGTCTCGAGACGATTGATAGACCCTTGGGCTGCGCGAGGTGACCAACTCCCCTGCGCCGAGGCCAAGCCGCAAGGCGCTCCCCAACCGGAGAGGTCGGCGACTGGCGTCACCAAGATCCAGCGCAGAGACTCCAGAGGGACCCCCCGTAGAAGATTGTGTGCCTGAAGCCACCAGCGGAGGCTGCGGTGCACCAGCAGAAGCAAAGGTAACTGGATTAGATAACTGTCCGACACCGGCGACCAATGAGATAGAAGCGCCGTCGGCAAGCAGCGCATGTGTGCTTCCGCCCACGGAACGAGGGCTATCGTTGCTGCCAAGGACCCCAAGAGTTGAAGGTAGCCCCCAAGGCCGAGGTGCCACTTGATCTAAGCAGCGGCGGAGCTGAAGAGAGATCTTCTGAAAACGTTCCTGAGGTAGAAACACCCGCCCCCGACGAGTGTCGCACCCAGCCCCTAGAAAATCCAGGACCTGAAGCATCCCAAAATAGACAGAGTAACGGTCCAGTCCTCCTTCCAACGGTGGACCGGGACGAATGGCATCTAAACGCTGGAGCCTGGAAATGAAGCAACATCCGCTGCCCATTGCCGCAGGCTGAGCCATCTCCGAGCTACCGACACCGGTGCTAGGAAGCGAGCTGAGCCGCAAGAGATCACAGAATGCCTCTGCCCGGAATGCAGCGATGGATTCAAAATGAACCAACTCGGGAACACCTGGAAGCTACTGAATCCAGCGAAGGGAGGCCCGAGCTGCTAGACCTCTGCACACCCCTGCAAGAAGGAAATAGCGGGCGAAGGAAAACCCGTCTTCAGCAGCCTCCCAACTCTTTAGGTCTTGCTGGTTGCGGAGCGCCACTCCACCCTCAACCGGAAGTGTGGTGTGCCTGATGACCCTGGTCAGAATGCATCAACTGTCGGGTATGTCAGCCAACGGTCCAAGTGAAAGGGAGACCAAGGGTATAACTGACCAATACCGCGTGCCGTACGAATGCCCTGGAAAATGGGATCCGGCTGCAACCGGATTTGAGAATCCGGAGGATCAGGCGTGTCGGCCAGGGGGAGCGACTCCACCACCTGTGTGATTAGAGCCGGCAACTCCTCTTTCCGAAAAAGGCTGAGAACCGTCAGCGAAGAAAACAGACGGAGAATATTCCCCACCTCCGTACTCCAACGAGTCAGGGCTGACCTCCGAAGATTTAAAGTCTTCTTGAATATCCATAGTACCCCGCAAGGCACATGCAACGCTCCAAGGAGGACGTACTGCTCTAAGGTCTGAGGACTTATGGGACCACTTGCGAGACCACGCCATATGCTTGCCTGCTACTGGGCAGGTGTAGGAGATATTCCAAAAGACTCCAAAAGTCACAGGCGTCATGCCAGATGGAAGAGTGAGGAAGGCACTGTCAGTCAAGGCTGCTGTGGCAGCGACATGGGAGCTGACTGAATCGTTTCCTGCAGGAAGATCCTGCAGCAGGGGCTCTGAGGAGGGAGGAGATAAGGTGCTGATGAATCCATCTAGCAGCGCAGTGGGAATGGGGAAAGAGTCTCTTGGATGCAGCGTGCAGGTGGAACACAAGCAATCTCTTAATTCCCCATTCGGCTGATTACTTATTACATATAATACAGCCAGAGAAACAAGCATTGTAGAGACTTAAACCACCTTTCCTCTTTTTTTCCCTTTTTTTTTTGCATTTAAAACAAAAATCAAGGTAGGCTCAGAGAAACCGAAGACTCTTCAAAGAAAAGGATTTTGAAACTCTCCGTGCCTCCACAGCATGTTTAAATGTGTGGAAACTGCTGTCTAGAGCTATTCCCTCCAAAAAGAAACACTGAAGAGAAAAACAAAATGGCCGCTGGCACAGAAAAACTGTCAGGTATTCACTGAGCTGAGAAGGGAACTGTCAGTCATTCACTGTGCTGGTACAGAGAAACTTTCAAAGTCAGGGTAAGGCCAATACAGTGACTGAAGGTAGGGAAATTAGAGTCTGATTCCTCCGCAGCCACTCAGACTTCCATGGTAGGGGCTGAAAGGTGTTTCTGGGGAGGGATGTAGAAGCTCAAACCCAGCCGTACGGAAGATGACAGTGAGTATGTTTAATTAGGTAGAGCCCAAACAGTCAGGATCCAAAACACTGACTTAAAATTCCAATCAAATGGTATATTGAAAAAGACAGGTACAATATTCCAGTAAGACGTACAAAGTAACCCGGCTGCAGTATGTGGATTAAAAATTTTAAAGTAGGAACTTCAAAACTCAGAGGCAGCCGGTCCGGGAGCAGTAGCTGAGGCAAGTGAGAAAAAACCAGGCTACTCACAGTTTCCTTTCAGGAATTGATACCTGAACTTCCCGGGGATGTCCGTGGCAAAGACTCAGCGCAGCGTAAAGCCAATGGAGAGCTCCACTGAAGCCAGGCTCAGGAGTTTCCAAGTTTATCTGGGGAATCAAGACGCTGGGGGAAGAGCACAGTTGATTTCTGAGGTCCCTGTGTGTCTTCTGACAGCTTATGCAGCGTAGACCTGAATAAGGCATAGGGAGAACTAAAAAAAATAATAACTCTGCCCCGGAGGAACAGGCATTTAACAATATTCCCCATACTATGCAATGCCTCAGCCAGCCTTCTTTGTTGGGCACAGTGGGGGATGGAACCCATGAGCCCTGCACCAGTGGTCAGTGTCTTAACATTGTACTGTGGCTCTGAATTGCATCCGGTTCTCTAATCATGCCTTCCGTACTTTTTATTCATTATGTTAATACATAGGCAGAGAAAAAGGAACCCCCACACAACTCACAGCTAGCCAGTGTTGTGGAAAAATTTAAACAGCAATTTTATTTTTTTGGTGCTAGAAGCCAGCAAAGAGAGAAGGAATCTGGCTTCCCGCCAAAAACCAGGGCTCATTAGCTATTCAAAATGGCCGCCGGCAAAAATAAACCTGAAAAAGAGTGAATTAAAACCCCCAAAAGCTAAGGAATTAACTTAAAAAGTCAAATGACAAGGTGGGGGGGTTGCAGGTATGAGAGAAATGCCTAAAATCGCTGAAAAATCAAGAAAAATAAATCCAGTCACCACAGAGTTGCAGACAGCAGTGGGAGAAAGACAGGTTTTGTACTCACAGTACCGAAAGTGCAGAGAATCCACGGACCGCTGCTGAGAGCACTGCCAGCTGCCTCACCACTAAAATCAGCCCCAGGGACTGGATTTTAGGAGGCTTACCATCCAGCTAAATAGTCTTCTTGACTAGTGCTGGGAAGTCTGCACATCAGCGAGCTCTACTGTGACCCGCAGGACACAGGAGCTCAGCTGGAATTCATCCTGGTGCCCAGATAAGTACACTGGCAACTACAGGGTATAATCTCTCCCAGAGAAATCACAAAGAAATAAAGCATCTTAAAGTTTTTTGAAGGAGCAAAAAAAAAAAAAAGCATCCAGATCTGCTGGAGACAGAGAAAAACTGAGGGAGACCCCTAGGGGTAGGATTATATCACCAGGCTCCAGCCTATCAGAGCTCTGGTAGAATTCTCTGTCTCCAAGATCTGCTGGCAGGGGTGCATAACCCGTTTGTCTGGACTGGTCTAGCAGTATGAACTGGAAACAAAATGCACTGTAGAATCATTATGGACAGAAATTCCATGTGAGAAGGGGAAGAGAATAGCAGTGAGGGTGTAATACTGTCTGCCTGGCCAGAATGAATAGGCAGACGATGCAATGCTAACAGAAATTAAGGACGCTAAAAAAATTGAAAACACAGGATAATGGGTGAATGTCATATCGGGACATGCTAGGGAGATAGACTTTCTAGATGAAGTGAATGACTGCTTCAATTAGCAGCTGGCTAGGAACTGGTATGAGGGGGAGCTATTTTGGATCTAATCCTTAGTATAGTACAGGATCTGCTACAAGAGGTAATTATGTTGGTACTACTTAGCAATACTGATCATAAAATGATAAACTCTGATATAATAAATGGAGAGAGAATAGCAAGGAAATCTACTGCACTAAAATTTACTTTTCAAAAGGGAAACTATGAAAACATGAGGAACATGGTTAAGAAAAAACTAAAAGAAGCAGCTGAAAAGATTAAGAGTTGATATCTGGCCTGGACAGTTTTTGAAAATACTATTACTACTACTACTACTACTGATCATTTGTATAGCGCTACAAGACATACGCAGTGCTTTACAGACACATGTAAGAGATGGTTTCTGCTCATCGGAGCTTACAATTTAGTAAGACTGACAGCACAGCAGCTGAGGACAAGGATATATCTAGAGGAGAAAACACATAGGAGACTAGGTGAATCAAGATCAAAAAGAAGCCTCGAAGAAGTGAGTTTTCAGCCTGGATTTGAAATGGGCCAGAGAAGAAGCCTGCCAAGTTTGTTGCAGGCATAAGGAGCAGCAAGGTGAAAGAATCAAAGTCTGGAGTTGGCAGTAGAAGAGAAGGGCACAGATAGAAGCGATCTGCCAGAAGAGTGGAGTTCCCGAGGAAGGGTGCAGGGAGAGATAAAAGAGGAAAGGTAGTGAGGAGCAGCAAAACGAGTGCACTTATAAGTCAGTAGGAGACATCTGAACTGGATACAGAAACGGATAGGGAGCCAATGAAGCAACTTGAGAAGAGGGGTTATATGAGCATATCGAGGCTGGAGGAAGACTAGCCGCACAGCTGAGTTTGAACAGATTGAAGGGGAGAGAGATGATTCAGAGGGAGACCAGTAAGGAGGAGGTTGCAATAGTCTAGACAGGAGGTGACTAAAGAGTGGATAGACATCTTAGTAGTGTGTTCAGAGAGGAAGTGATGAACTTTGCTGATGTTATAGAGGAAGAAGCGACAGCTTTTAGCTATCAATTGTATGTGTGTGGAGAAGGAGAGGGAGGAATCAAAGATGACCCCAAGGTTGTGGGCCAAGGAAACAGGGAATAGTAGAGCGTTATCCACAGACTGAGAAAGAAGAAAGAGGGGAGGTGGGTTAGAGGGAAAAATAAGAAGTTCAATTTCAAATGGCGATGAGACATCCAGGCAGCAAAGTCAGATAGGCAGGCAGAGATCCGGGCCTGGATTGCTGGAGAGATTTCAAGTGTATAGAGGTATATCAGAGTCATCAGCGTAAAGATGGTACTGAAAACCATGAGAGGAGATGAGTGCACCAAAAGACTGGGTATACAGAGAGAACAGGAGTCGGCCCAAGATATACCATCTTGGAAACACAGACCAGATGTATTCCATGCTTTAAAACAGATGGAAAGAAGGCCAAATGACAGCCCACATGGTTTAAAGTTGAGGTGCAAGAGGCTGATAGCTAAAAGAAAATATTCAAAAAATGGGAAAGTGATCCGAATAAAGAAAACAGTAATCACCATAAGTACTGGCAAGTTAGATGGCAAAGCACTGATGTTGTTGTTGTTGTTAAGTGCCATCGAGTCGGTGTCGACTCATGGTGACCCTCTGGATAGTTGTCCTAAATTGTGTTCAGTCTTCAATCGGGAAGCTCATTGTTGACAGACTGGCACTCGTAGCTGCTGTTACTGTATCGATCCATCTCATTGCTGGCCTTTCTCTTTTGCGTTGACCTATCTTGCCAAGCATGATGTCTTTCTCTAATGATCTCTCTGTTCGCATGATGTGTACAAAGTATGAAAGTCGAAGTCTTGTCATCTGAGCTTCTAAAGAAAGCTTAGGTTTCATCTCCTCTAGTACTGACTGGTTTGTTCTTCGGGCAGTCCATGGTATACGCAGTATTTGCCGCCAGCATCATAATTCAAAGGGATCAAATTTCTTCCTATCTTTTTCACTGTCCAACTTTCGCATCCATATGATGTTATTCAAAATACCATGGCTTGAACGAGTCAAATCTTTGTATGGAGAGAGACATCTCTGCTCTTGAAAATCTTGTCTAGGTCTTTCATAGCCATTCAGCCAAGAGCAATGCATCGTCGGATTTCTTGATTGCTTGTTGCTTCTTTATTGATAGTTTATCCAAGTACGTTAAAGTTGTCTACAATTTCAATTTCTTCTCTATCAACAATGAACTTATTGATTTTGCCAGTTGTCATATTTTTGTCTTCTTTACATTAAGGTGCAGGCCCATTTTAAGACTATGTTCCTTGGTCGTGAGAAGCAAATGTTTCAGATCATCTTCACTTTCAGCCAGTAATGTATTATCAGCATACTGAAGGTTGTTGATGAGTCTTCCACCAATCTTCACACCTCTGTTGCCTTCATACAATCCTGCTTCTCTGATGATTTGTTCTGCATATAAATTAAAACAGGTAGGGGGAAAGTATGCATCCTTGTCGTACACCTTTGCTGATTTTAAACATTGCTTCTCCTTATTCTGTTCGAACTGTTGCTTCTTGATCAATGTACAGATTGTGCAAGAGAACAATCAGGTGTACTGGTATACCCATACTACTTAATGTGGCCCAGAGTTTCTCATGGTTTACACAGTCAAAAGCCTTGTTGTAATCGATAAAGCACAAACAGATATCCGTTTGGTATTTTTAGTCTTTTCAAGGATCCATCTCACATCCGCGATGATGTCTCTCGTTTCTCGCCCTTTCCTGAACCCTGCTTGCACTTCAGATAGTTCTTGTTCCAGGTATGGTTATAGTCTCTGTGAATAATCTTCAATTGAATCTTGCTGGCATGTGGGATCAGAGCAATTGTGCGATAATTTCCACAGTCAGTTGGATCACCTTTCGTTAGTATTGGTATAAACACAGATCTTTTCCAGTCAGTTGGCCATGAATTTGTTTTCCAAATTTCTTGGCAGAGCCTTGTAAGTATGGTAACAGCCTCGGTATAACCCTCAACCAAACCCTCAGCATGCTCCCCCATTTGAAACAAACTGCGAAAACCTTGTTTTTCAAGTTAAAGAGAACCCAACACATACAGCCATTCCTAGAAGCAAACGACTACAGATCAGTAATCCAAGCAATTGTCACACCCCACTTCGACTACTGTAACAGCCTGTTACAGGGTCTACCTGCCAAAAACCTACACATCCTCCAAAGAGCACAAAACATCACGGCAAGAATCATCTGCAAAGCCCCACTGAATGACCACATCACACCCATCCTATATGACCTCCACTGGCTCCCAATAACAAGTTGAATAAAGTTCAAAATACCCATGACAACCTTCAAACTACTTAACAATATAGCTCCATCCACACTTCAACACTCATTCAAACCCCCCCGGACACAAGAACTAGAAGAGAAAATGCACTGCATTCCCTTGAAATCCCCAACACATTCCAGAAAACAAAGCAGGCCACAAGCTCTAGGGCATTCACATTCACTGCCCCTACCACTATCAATCCGCTCAATTAAGGACCTCCAGCTGTTTCTAAAAACACTCAAAACATACCTCTTCACTGCACACTATGGAATACAAAACACCACCACAAACTCACAGGCACACTAACCGCATGCACAATGCTGACCGAAAGACACCTAACCACATCCAAAGCTGAACCCCCACCCCACATTCCAGGCAACATTTGCCTATAACCTGCTTGTACATAGTTATACATATGTTAAGTTTGCAGAATGTTCACAAGTTATCATGTAAATAGTTCTAAAAAACTGTTCTATGTAACATGTTAGTTATATGTAAACTGCCCCTGATCTCTGGAAGGGGCGTTATAGAAAAAATGTAACAAATTACAGCTGCATCAGATTGCTGTAATACTTCTATGGGAATGCCATCAATGCCTGGTGCTTTGTTCTTTGATAAGGCTTTCAATGCTGCTTCGACTTCTTCTTTCATCACCAATGGTTCCAGATTATAAGGTTCAGGCTGAAATGGTTGTTGATCCACTTGATCTTTATCATATAAAAACTCTATATATTCTTTCCACCTTTTCTTGATCTTCTCAGCATCATTCAACATAGATCCTTGAGCATCTTGTAACATTCCAATTCGAGGCTGGAATTTTTTCTTTAACTCTCGTAGTTTTAGGAAAGCCAATCTTGTTCTTCCTCTAATAGTTTCTGCTTCTATTTCCTTGCATGCATCATTGCAGTACTTTTCCTTGTCCTGTCTTGCTGCATGTTGGAAATCTCTGTTGAGTTCTGTGATTGCCTTTCTTTCTCCTCTGGCTTTAGCTTCTCTGCGTTTCTGGGCAATTTTCAAAGTTTTTTCCGTCATCCATTTTTGCCGCTTTTGCTTTTTCACTTTTTGTACAGACTTCTCACTTTCTTCCAACACAACCTTCTTGATATCATTCCATAACTCTTCTGGAGCTCTGTCATTTGTATCTAAAACAGCAAATCGATTTTGCAGGCAGTCTTTAAATTCCAGTAGTATATTCTCAAGATCATATTTTGCTACATCTATGAGTGGTTTGCTCTTTTTCAACTTTAGCTTGAGTTTGCATACTAGTAGTTGGTGATTTGTATCACAGTAAGCTCCAGATTTTGTCTTTGTTGATGTTATAGAGCTTTTCCATCGCTGACTTCCACAGATATAGTCAATTTGATTTTTGTACAATCCATTGGGTGAAATCCATGTGTACAGTCACCGCTTGTGTTGCTGGAAGAAGGTGTTCGAGATGAATAGATCATTGGTCTTGCAGAATTCTATCAGTCTTTCTTCAGCTTCATTTCTGTTGCTAAGTCCATATTTTCCAACCATTTTGCCTTCTTCTTTGTTGCCAACTTTTGCGTTCCGGGATATCCTGTTTGCATGTTCTGTCAATTTCAGCTGCTTGTACTTGTTCATAGAACTCATCAATTTCATCCTCTTCTGCAGCTGTTGTTGGGGCATATACTTGAATTATAGTTGTGTTGATAGGCATTCCTCGTAGACGAATAGAAATTAAGCGTTCACTGACTGCACTGTATTTCATTGCGGTTCTTGCAAGTTTCTTCTTTATTATAAATGCAACACCATTTCTTCTTTGTATTTCATTTCCAGTATAGTAGACCATGTGATCATTTGATGCAAAGTGCCCGATGCCAGTCCATGTCAGTTCGTTGACACCCAACAGATCAAGTTGTACACATTCCATTTCATTCTTGATCACCTTCAACTTTCCTTGGTTCATGCTTCATATGTTCCATGTCCCAATATGTAAGACATCTTTACAGCTTCTGACTCTCATTTCATGCACAGCTACATCAGCAGTCAGATGTCCCGAGGGCTTTGATCTAACCACATCATAAATGCTGGCTTTACTCTGAAAAGTCTTTAGCTCCTCCCCAGTAGCTAGTTAAGTGCCTTCCGAACTGGGGGTCTCATCTTCCAGCACTATAGTGCAATTTGTTTTGTTGCGACTATCCATTGGGTTTTAATAGCAAGATACAGAAATAGATTGCCAGGCCTTTCCTCCGTGCAGTTTAAGTTTAGGGTTGTTGCCGTTATCACAGAAATGTGATCCTCCGCCGCCAACACTGTCCCATTCTGCTGCTGCTACCCAGATGGGTTTTCATGGCAAGATACAATAGTAGATTGCCAGGCCTTTCCTCCGCGCAGTTTAAGTTTAGTGCTGTTGCCGTTGTCACAGAAATGTGATCCTCCACCACCAACACTGTCCCATTCTGCTGCTGCCCAGATGGGTGGTTTGTCTTGGTCTGGGCACCTCAGCTGAGACCTGTCCATCTTGGGAGACTCTGACAGTAGTTAAACTGCCGATAGCTTAGCTTGATAGCTTAGCATCACTGATGCACATAAGCCCTCACAGCATGACAAGCTGCAAACCAAGTGAGGGAAAGCACTGATAAGGCAGGCAAAGAGAGAACTTGAAAAGAAGCTTGTCGTGGAAGCAAAAACTTATGGTAAAATCTTTTTCAGGTACATTCAAAACAAAAAGCCTGTGAGGAGTTGGATTATTGGATGATAGAGGACCTCTTCAGAGAAACCGGAAACCAGACATTTGCCATCTATGCCGAAGCAAAACTTCCAGAGGAATTGTTGAAGATGTCATACACTATAAGTATCAGAGGTGTCTAATACTCAACTAAATCTGAGCCTGTGTTCTATCTTTTGGAAAATGGTATGCATATATTGAACATATAAAGTTGATGGGCTGCAATGCAAGCAGACAGCATGGTTCTTTAATACACCTTCTTGCTTAGATTGTCAAAGAGCCATGGATTTTTACTAGAAGGATTACTGAAGAACACTCTGCACTTCTTTACTTCTTTATTTATTTATTTAGCTGCATTTATATACCACCTTTCACCGGGTCAAAGCGGTTTACATTGAAACAGGGATATTTATATTTTACAGTGGAACAGTAACTATGTACAGCATGCACTGGATAAATAATAACATTCAACTATGTATAGGGTTAACACTTTCAGGGATTAGTTACATTCAGGGTGGGTAGCTCATACAGTATGCATCTGTTGTGGTGGACACGGGGGGGGGGGGGTTATGTGGTGGGGCTGAGGTTTTCTGAGAAGATATGAGTCTTTAGGTGCTTCCTGAAGGTGCAGAGGTTGGTGATGTTTCTTAGAGGGTCTGGCAAGGAGTTCCAAATTGAAGGTGCGTATAGTTGGAAAGCACGGGTACAGGCCTGTTGATTGAATTTGGTTCTGGCATGTGGGATGATGAGGGCATTCTCTGTAGAGACAAATCTTGATCTGCCTGGGTGGGGTGTTTGAAGCAGGGTGTGGATGATTGGGGGTGGAGGGTCAGCGTGTATGGTCTTGTGAGTCAAGAGGAAAGTTTTGTATTTTATCCGATCTGGGAGTGATAGCTAGTGGAGTTGAGGACGGGTGTAATGTGGTCCTGTCTGGTTGCTCCCTGGAGGATGTGTGCTGTTGTGTGGAGGGCTTTGTGGCTGCTTCAACTATGTCACAGGAGTGCCAGAGCTGAACTTGTTAAACCTGATGTCAGTTGGACCTTACCACTTTCTTGGAAATAGACTATATGGGGTAAGTAGAGTTTGCTACATATGAGATTGTTGGTCTTGCAGTAATCCATGAACAAGTACTGTGACACTGGTCTTTGAGACCTCTATAAACATCTACCCAAGGTTCTGTTTCTTGTTATAGTGGGAAGGATACCTCTCGTGGTTGGTGGTGGTTGCCATTCATTGAACAAATTTCAGTTAAGAGATGTATTCATAAGGAGACTCATTTCTTGCCAGGGATGGGAATGGATTTGAAGGTATTCCCATGGAATATTCCTTCATTTCTTTGGAAGACTCAGGAGGGTTAAAAGTCCAGACCTAAGAACTTCCCCAGGCCACTTTGTGAAATGCTGTTGCCTAAAGACAAAAATGGAAGAGTATGCAGCTTCAGGCACAGAATCTCAAGCAGATAGTAAGGATTACGGGGTATTGAGAAGATCTAATGACTCTTTGCACTGGAGTTTTTCCAGTGAATTGAAATAGCACTGTGCTGTGCTGTTGATAGCGGACATTTGGTAAGTTATAAGAACATAAGATACAATGTGCCATACCGAGTTAGACCAAAGGTCCCTCAAACCCAGTATCCTGTTTCCAACAGTGGCCAATCCAGAAGACAAGTACTTGTCAGGTTCCCAAAAGGTAGATTCCAAGAATAAGCAGTAGATTTCCCAAGTCCACTTGTCCGAACCCCTTTTAATCCTAGCTACACTAACAACTTTGCTACATTTTCCGGCACCAAATTCCGGAGTTTGATTAGTCTTAAATATGCTACATTGCAGCTTCATTGTGTGTCTCCCTAGTCTTTCAACTTTTTGAAGGAGTAAACAACTGATCTACATTTACTCATTCCATTCCACTATTATTTTTTAGACCTCTATCATATCTCCCCTCAGCCATTTCTTTTCCAAGCTGAAGAGCTCTAACCTTTTAAACCTTTCCTCATAGGGGTACCCTTCCATCCCCCTTTTTGGTCACTCGTCTCTCCAGCTTTTCAAATTCTGCCATATCCTTTTTAAGATATGGTGACCAGAACTGCACACAGTATTCAAGGTGCCGTCTATCATGTACCAATACAGAGGCATTATAATATCCTTAGTTTTATTTTCCATTCCTTTCCTTATAATTCCTAGTATTCTATTTGCTTTCTTGGCCGCTGCTGTACACTGAGCAGAGGGTTTTAATGTATTATGCACAATGATGCCTAGATTCTGGGTGGAGTTTCCTCAGGGCAGTTTTTCTAAATGGGTTAGTTTTGCACATCAATTCTCACTCAAAATAAATCCCTCACAAATATTCATCAAAACTTAGAAGATCTTTTAATCTATCTTACTGCTTCTTAACCTACAGTGTAGAATTAAAGATTAAAATTAATTATTATCAGTGAACCCAATCAATTATCCAAACTAATCTACAATAAAGGGAGAAAAAGACTTCAGTGCAGCCGATACTCCCTCTATGCCGTGAACTTAATCATCATAAGGGAATTATCATCTCACATCACCAGTCTATAAAAAAACTCCCACTTTTTATGATGATTTTTAGAAAAATCTATATATTTTTCAAAATTATTATTATTGACAGTGATTGATGTTTGATCATTAGTTTTGCGCATGACAATCGTGAACCTCACTTCTAAGTCAGGGCATGGGGAATCTTGCATGGTGTAACTGTAGTTTGAGTCGTTCTTCCTTAAGTACATAACTTTGCACTTGTCCACATTAAATTTCATCTGCCATTTGGATGCCCGGTCTCCCAATTTCTCACAGTCCTCTTGCAATTTTTCACAATCCTCCTGTGATTTAACAATTTTGTGAATAATTTTGCGTCATCCGCAAATCTGATCACGTCACTTGTTCCCATTTCTAGGTCACTCCTTCCCCAATCCCTCCTTCACTTTCTGCCCAGACCTTGGCTGACTATTTCCATGACAAAGTCCAGAGGATTAGCCTTGAATTCTCCACAGGTTCACCTCCCACTCCCCTTCTCCCTCCCCCTCTTCAATCCCAAATCCTTCCTCTACATTCCACAGAAATGGTCCTTGCTAAAGTCTCCAGCGACTTCTTCCTCACCAAATCCAAGGGCCTTTTCTTGATCCTCATTCTTCTTGACCTTTCTGCTGCCTTTGACGCTGTTGATCATCATCTTCTCCTTGATACCCTGTCCTCGCGTGGTTTTCTTCGTATCTCTCCCATCGTACTTTTAGTGTATGTTCTGGTGGATCCTCCTTAACTCCAATCCCACTTTCAGTTGGTGTACTTAAGGGCTATGTCTTGGGACCTCTCCTTTTTTCTCTCTTATACTCAGTCCCTTGGTGCACTTATTTCTTCCCATGGTTTTCAATACTATCTTTATGCTGATAACTCTCAGATCTCTCTCTCTGCGCCTGAAATCTCTCCAGGAATACTGACCCGGATCTTTGCCTGCTTATCCAGCATTACTTCCTGAAAGTCTCACTGCCATCAAACTGAATATGGCCAAAACTGAGCTCCTTACCTTTCCCACCTCCCCCCTTCCACCCTTCTCTATTTCTGTGGATGATACTACATTCCTCCCTGTTTCCTCAACTCGCAACCTTCGGTCCATCTTTAACTCTACTTTCTCTTTCTCTGTGCACATCCAAAGGCTAGCTAAAATCTGCTGCTTCTTTCTCTATAACAGCAGCAAAATTCATCCCTTCCTTTCTACTCACACTACCAAGACCCTTATCCACGTACTAGTCACTTTCCACCTTGGCTGTTGTAACTTGTTCCTCATTGGTCTCCCTTTGAATCATCTTTCTCCCTTTCAATCTGTTCAAAGCTCAGCTGCACGGCTCATCTTCCACCAGTGTTGCTATGCTTATATAACCCCTCTTTTCAAGTCACTTCACTGGCTCCCTATCCGTTTCCGCATCCAGTTCAGACCTCTCCTACTGATTTACAAGTGCAGTCATTCTGCGGTTCCTCACTACCTTTCCTCTCTTATCTCACTCTACACCACTCCTCAGGAACTCCACTCCTCTGGCAAATCCCTTTTACCTGTGCCTTTCTCTGTCATTGCCAACTCCAGACTTCGTTCATTCCATCTTGCTGCTCCATATGCCTGGAACAAACTACCTGAGTCTGTGCATTGGGTTTCTTCTCTAGCCCTATTCAAATCTAGGCTAAAACCCCACCTCTTTGAAGCTACTTTTGGATCCTGATGCTCCTCACTCTCTTGTCCACTACTTATGTGTATCTTACTCTAATCTAGTCCCCAGTTTTGCTATGTTTTCTGTCTTGATTAGATTTTAAGCTCTGATGAGCAGGGACCATGTCTTACATCTATATGTACAGTGCTGTGTACACCTTGTAACATTAAACAAATTATTATTAGTAATAGTATATATGAAAATGTTAAAAAGCAGCAGGGCCAACACAGATCCTACTACTACTAGTTATTTGTGGTTCTCCAGTATTTACCTATTTCCATTGAGAAAACTGGCTATTTAGTTCTACTCTCTCTTTTAACCATTTCCCAATCCATAATAATGCACTGCCTCCTATCCCATGACTTTTTAATTTCCTCAAGGGTTTCTCATGGGGGTGGGGGCCTTGCCAAAGGCATTTGTAATATCTCTTATCAAACTCCTCAGACTTCTTTTGCAGGAACAAATATGATTGTTGTGGGAGGTAGTTCAACAAATGGACAAGATTATTTTACTACCGTTAACAATACTGGAATTGATGACAGCAGAAGCTGGGTTGGTGACTGTTGCACAGAGGGATCCTGAAAAATAGTTGATGCATAAGATCCTGCACTGGAACAGCACCAGCAGTGCAGAAGAGATTTTATGCTACGTCCTTCTGTAACTATTCTGTGCTGAGTTTGTGCTGCAGGGGCTGCACTGAGTCCAGGTTCTTGGCGCTCAAACTTTGAGGCAGTGAGCTGTGTTAGAGACAAGTGCACAGTTGTATACTTGGAAGATACTCTTTGAAGATCTTCAGCACTGGCAAGTCTCCTTTACTCATGTGATTTGGAAAGGGTTGAGGATGGCACCTTCCCCTCAAGCAATAGTATACTATGACAGATACTTGTGCAAATGCACTATGATATATCTCTGCAATCCTTAAGGTGCTCTTTTACTAAAGTGCAGTAAATCTTTGCACCAACCACATCTTAGGAGCAAAAATTAATGTGCAGCAAGCGCAAAGTCTGTGCAGTAACTGCTGGAGGTGTGGTCAGCACCTGTCCTGCAATTATCACACAGCACAGACATTTATCACACAGTAAATGCATGAGCAGATAACACAGAACTGCATCTGCATTATCTGCCAATGCATTTGCTGCAGTCCAACATACAGTAGCAAAAAATAATAAAAAAATCCCCTGTTCAGTATCCCAAACCCCCCAATCAGCATCCCCAACCCACCTCCAATCCCCTGATCAGCCTTTCATCTCTTCTCCCAATAGTCTGATTAGCCTTCTAACTTACCCCCCTCCCACTCCCTCAAAAGCATCCCAACCCACTCCCAACAACCAAGATCAGGCTTCCAACTTACCCTTGAACCACCCATGAGAATCCCAGACCCCCCAATTCCCCAAAGCACTTATTGGGGTTCTCCCTGGTGGGTTAGTGCCAGATCTGACTCCTACTAACACTAGGAGTCAAGCTTCCAAATACAGAGTCAAATAAGGAACTTGACTGCTAGTGGTATTATATTGAGACTACCACTAGGAGTCAGACCTGCAAATTTGAACCTGAGCAGCAACAGGGCAAGGGTGTTTAGGGATCACTTCTGCCCTGCCACTAAGCTAAGAGGGACATCCCTGGTAAGTGTCAGTGAGGGATGTGTTGGGATGCTGATGGAAGGGGGGGGGGGGTAAGGCTGTGAGTTTGAAGGCTTATCAGACTATTAGGGGAGCTAGGATGCTGATAGGGGGGTCAAGATGCGTTAAAAGACTAATCGGGCTATTGGGGGGATGGGTAGGTTTGGAATGCAGATTAAGGGGGCTGGAGGTGCAGAGGTGATGTTGATCAGGGAGTATCGTATATTTCTTTTTCCAAGCAGGCACATTGATTTCATGCTGATAGCATGGGTACACTTACTGTCTCTTCTTGAACAGGCAGTAAATGAACTCACACTATTTGAAGCAGTAAGAGTGCATAGTAACTTACCGTGTGCTAATTGTTATGTGCAGTACCTGTCCACTCTCCACCCAGTTCCTGCCCACTAACACAGCATGCATTTAGCACATGAAGTAGCATGCACAAACTGCAAAGCCAATGCCATAACAGTTACTGTGTTTGTGTGCCAACAGTGCATGTTAATTCACAAACTAAGGAGGTAATTTTATGAAGTCATTTTCATGCATATGTGGCCATATATGCATGTAATTGAGCTTTTATGATATACAAACTGGAGTAAAAGTATATGTTTTGGCCAGTGGGTAGAGTTTGGGTAGAGCGCTGGTGCAAGTACAAGCATAGATTATAAAATACTATAGTTTACCCACGTATTTGAAAAATAATCTAAGGCTGATGTAAATGGCTGCAATATAGGTGTGCATTAGGCCTCTTTATGTTAATAATTTATAAAGTCAAGTAGGCTTACCATAGACACCTTAAAACGCATTTAACTAGGCAAACCTTATAAAAATACCTTCTAACTGCTTAGCGCATTTTAGTAAAAGGATCCCTAAATGTAGCTCTTTCAAGCAAAGACCCTGTACTGTTTGATGCATAAAGTTTGCTTGTAAAATATTTTCTGTGGAATTTTTACCCATCAAGAAACTACATAAAATGTAAATCGTGGGCAAAAATTGGAGGACATTTGCACTTTTGCTGTTCACTTCAATTCTTCAATATGGCCCAAACTATGTACCAAGTGAAGCAACCTTTTGCATAGGACATCTAGATCAGAAGAAAGACATCCAAGTTGGGATGTTCAAACTTTCTTGGGCATTTTATAAAAGGCTCACTGAATATGGATTCTTTTGTAAAATATGTATAAGGATGTGCAGCACTACACAAGTATTTGCAGGCATGTACGATGTGTGACAAAAAAGAAATGAGACTGTGGCAGCCACGCCCATGACGCAATGTCAGTTGGCTAACCGCTTATGTCACTGTGTTGTGCAACATTTCGCCACTATTCTGCTATAATATTTTTCATTTCTCTCACTCTGTTTTTCTTTTTCAGGTTTTTTTGTAGCACACTGCTCCATCGCTTTGTCACGCAACTGGAGGTGGCAGAAATATGGCGCAAAGAATCAACTTGAAATTTCTGGTTAAGATGGAGAAGGGCCCAACTGAGTGTCTCCAACTTTTCCAAAAGGCTTATGGAGAAGATGCAATGTCAAGGCCGCGAGTCTTCTAGTGGCACAAACGCTTCAAGACTGGCCGTGAGGAGGTGGAGGATGACCCCAAGTCAGGACGGCCTTCCATGAGAAAGACGGCTGAGAACACTGACAGAGTGAACCAGCTGGTATGGAGTGATCGCAGACTGACGGTGCGGATGATAGCTGAGGAGCTCATACTGAACAGGGAGTCAGTGCGGACCATCTTGGTGCAGGAGCTGGGGAGGCAGAAGGTGTGCGCCAAGATGGTGCCCAAGCTTTTATCAGACGACCAGAAGGAGCACCGGCTCAATATTTGTCGAGACTTGCTAGAGAAGATCGGAGAAGATCCAGAGTTCGTTGGCCGAGTCATCACAGGAGACCAGACTTGGGTCTTCCAGTACGACCCTGAAAGCAAGAGACAGAGCCTGCAGTGGAAGACTCGACTCTCACCAAGACCCAAGAAGGCAAACATGTCCAAATCAAGGATCAAGGTCATGCTGATCACATTCCTCGACCAGAAGGGAGTGGTCCATCATGAGTTTGTGCGTGAGGGTCAGACAGTCAACCAGCACTTCTATCAGCAGGACCTCAATCGCCTCTATGACTGGTTTCGGCGCAGCAGGTGGGCTCCATGGAGAGACAAGTTGTGGCTGCTCCACCATGACAACGCGCCCGCATACACCGCACTCAGTGTGAGGTAGTTCATAGCCAACAAACTGATCACAGCTCTTGACCACCCTCCTTATTCCCCAGATCTCGCACTATGTGACTTCTGGCTCTTCCCCAGGCTGAAGACTGTGCTCAAAGGAACTCATTTTGCCTCTGTAGAAGAAATAAAGGCCACTGTGACAAGGGAGCTCAAAGACCTCAAGGAGGAGGACTTTACAGAGTGCTTCTGTACGTGGCAGAAGCGAATGCAGAAGCACATTAACTCTGGGGGGGGGGATTACTTTGAAGGGGACAATGCATAATTTCTCTGTAGATTCTGTAATAAAACATTTATGGGACAGTCTCGTTTCTTTTTTGTCACACCTCGTATAGTGGGAAAAGCCAATTTACCAAAAAAATGCAAAAAAAGAGCAGCATTACTCAAGTTGTATAGCACTATAAGATACTTGAGGTGTAAGTGACGATTTTGCTAGATTTTGCAAAACTACATGCAGAAAAGCCAATTAAGGAGCCACCTTCTAAACTTCAAATTTCTGAAGGGCACTTAATTCACACTTATGCAATGATTTGGGGGAGGTGTATATGCCAATGTGGACTTTTTTGGAAATGTAAGTGTATTCCCCTTGTGAAATGGGAAGTACAGATATTTTAAAAGTCCACCCAGAACATGTCTCTTTAAAATTTGTGCAAGCCAAAGATATCACCTACAAGCAGCAGTTTTTCCAAACTTACTACTTACATGTATAGGCTGAGTTACACATGTAAATGCCACCTAACCCTTCTAAAATGGCCTCCAGAGTCTATCCAAATATCACAACATTACAAAATAGTTAGTACAGCTTATAATATATACTTGAAAAAACATAACTGTACACAGCATGCATACTGAATAACTTTATTAAGCTGCAAGATGATTATGAGAATTTTGGGAAGGAAATTATTTTCACAAACAACCTGGAACTGAGCAAAATTGCAAGCAGAGCTGACAAAAACAATACATTACATATATGTATCATTTCCTGAAGTCCATTTTAAAAAAGATAATTTGATACAAGCCTGATGCAGTTATTCTCATTTCTCCATTAGCACTGAGAGGTTGCTTTTTAGACAATTTGGGCCCATTATTTAAAGGGATTAACATGGTTAGCACACCTTCTAACTGCATTAATCGCCTTGGCTGGGATATTCAGCGGCACTAACATAGTTAATGCTACTAAATATCCATGGGTGCCGCCGCTGCACACCCTGATGCTAGTTGGCTAGCATCAGGGCATTCAAGGGGCAGAGCAGAGGTAGCACCCAGAGATAACCGGGCAGTAGTGATACTGAGCTGCTTCCTGGTTATCGCAATGCAGTGAAAGTTACATTCTTTAAAGGCTCAATATCACCGCTGCCTGGTTAGCTTCATCGCTATCTGACTGACCCAGATATTCAATGCTGGGTCGTAGCTTCAGCAACGATGGCTAGCTGCTGCTGAATATCGATCCCTATAAAACTAGCAACTGCATTCAGCACTAAAAAATCACCATACATAAGCGCTCCAGTGCACTTATGGGGCAATTTTCAAATTCCCCAAATTGAAGTTTGCAGGTACAGGACTGCTGAATGTGTATAAGGCCCTTAGAAAACAGATGTTTTTTTATGGTATGTACAGCAAGATCAATACAAGCTTACCACTCAGCAATAGAGTAACAGGACAGTTTGCATGCCTATGAGCACACATATCCTCAAGTCATATCAGACCCACATCTTGATTACTGTAATATTATCTACCAGGGAATACCGAAATACACGATGCACCAGACAAAAATGTCTCAGAACACAGTCGCCCTCATCCTATACAGTACTGCAGGATCTGACCAAGTAACATCCATACTAAAAGAACTACACTGGCTCCTGGTAATAACCCGAGCAAAATATAAAACTCTGCTCACCATTTTCAAGATTAACCACAACCTAGCCCCAGAATGCCTCCACTCTTTCATATGCCTAATACCAAACAAACAAGCCAGAAGAGCAAACGCACAAAACACACTTCTACTCCAACCCAAGAAGCAGCCAAATCATCTGCAACTGAGCTTTCTCATTCTATGCCATCACACTTTGGAACGCACGCCCACAAGAGACTTAAGATTCACCACAGAAATAACTGTTTTTTACAGGAGACTCAAAACCCATCTATTCACTGAAACCTTCGGAAGTGAAACATAACACATACAACACTCATACAAATCCAAACAAGGTTATTATGTTCTCCTTTTAATTCTGTCCCCCCACCCTGTTGTGAAAGCTCTCCTTCACTTCAGTTACAGCAATGTTACATATATTCTAAAAGTTGAATGTAATGTGTTCTTTGTAATTTTTGCAAGTTAAAGTTATCTGTAAACCGTTTTGATTCTAAGAAAAAGTGGTCCGTAAAAATGGTTAAATAAATAAACAGAGTCGGCATCAAGAAGTAGAGGAGCAATGGTACGATGAATGCAAGAGGATCTTGATAAATTGGAAGACTGGGCATCAAAATGGCAGATGAAATTTAATGTGGACAAGTGCAAGGTTATGCACCTAGGGAAGAACAACCCAAACTATGGTTACACGATGCAAGGTTACACATTAGGAACCACCACCCAGGAAAAAGATTTAGGCGTCATTGTGGATACCATGTTAAAACCCTCGGCCCAGTGTGCAGCGGCAGCCAAGAGAGCAAATAGAATGCTAGGTATGATAAGGAAAGGAATGGAAAATAAAACAAAGATATTATAATGCCTCTATATCGTTCCATGGTGAGACCGCACCTTGAATATTGTGTGCAATTCTGGTCGCCGTATCTTAAAAAGGATATAGCGATTTTAGAAAAGGTTCAGAGAAGAGCCACCAAAATGGTAAAGGGGATGGAAGGATACTCCTATGAAGAAAGGCTAAAAAGGTTAGGGCTCTTTAACCTGGAAAAGAGATGGCTGAGGGGAGATATGATAGAAGTCTATAAATTAATGAACGGAGTGGAACGGGTAAACGTAGATCAATTGTTTACGTATCAGAATACAGAAAGACTAGGGGACATGCAATGAAGCTACAGGGTAAACGATTTAAGACTAATAAAAGAAAATATTTTTTCACTCAACGTGTAATCAAACTCTGGAATTTGTTACCGGAGGATGTAGTAAAGGCTGTTAGTGTAGCTGGGTTTAAAAAAGGTTTGGACAAGTTCCTGGAGGAAAGGTCCATAAACCATTATTAAGAAGTGACCGAAGATATCAATGCTTGACCCAGTACAAGCATTGTGGAACTTGTGTCTCTTGGGGAAACTGCTAGGTACATATGACCTAGATTGGCCACTGTTGGAAACAGAATACTGGGCTTGATGGACCTTGGTCTGACCCAGTATGGCATATCTTATGTTCTTATGTTCTTAATGCCTGAAAATCATAGGCAATGTGTAATTCTACGAGATCTGAATGCTGTGTAAATATTCTTTACTGCAGGTGATGGAAAAGTGGCACAAAGGAATGATCACTGGTGACTTTGTGGTTGGACGTATTTGGGATTCTTTTTGAGTCAAGCCTACTACTACTGCTACTTTTCATTTGTATAGCGCTACAAGGCGTACACAGAGACATGTAAGAGACAGTCTCTACTCATAAGAGCCTTCAATCTAGTCAAGACAGACAACACAACATGGGACTAGAATATATCTTGGGGAATAGTAAAGAAACACATAGGAGGTGAACAAGAGACTAGGGGGATCAGGTCCAAAAGCAGTCTCCAAGAAGAGAGATTTTAGCCTGGAAATGAACAGGGCCAGAGATGGAGCCTGGTATACCGACTTGGGTAGTTTGTTCCAGGCATAAAGAGCAGCAAGGTAGAAAGATCAAAGTCTGGAGTTGGCAGTGGAAGAGAGGGACACAGATAGAAGGGATCTACCAGAACAGCAGAGTTCCCGAGGAGGGGTATAGGAAGAGATGAAAAGCAGTGAGGAACAGCCAAATGAAGGCACTGCCCGTGTGAAGATAGAAAGTTGTCCTGAGCCCAATTCCCAATGGAACAATCCCACAACATCAGATGTAGGCTATTTAAAAGATCAATCAGTGCCTGTTAAAGTTTTAAGTTTCTTATAGGGCAAGGGGAAGGAGAAGGGAATGATTGCAGAATGGCTGGGATTATATAAGAGTAGGTGGAAGAGAATAAAAACATGTTTCTGTGCATACGGGAGTGCATAGGTTTTACTGAGGGGAAAAGGATAGTTTGCATCAGTGCGCTTGAGAAGAACAGTTCTTAAAGTTATATCCCTGAACATGGAAGAGATTAATGGGCTTATCAAAAGAAAAAGAATTCTAAAGTAACTGAGGAATAATAAGGCTTATGTAATGTTGCTTCAAGAGACCCATTTGTTGGAAACTCAAGTAGGAAAGTTGGAGTGGAGTCTACTGTTCTGTATGTAACAAAAATGTTCCTTTTGTGGAATAAAATTCAGGAAACATGAGCAAGGGTGGGTAATATAGATAATGGGAAGGGTAGATCAAACATAATTGCCCCTTAATGGTGCCAAAGGGAATTTCTTTGACACCTGGATTCATAAATGTGATGCTGTAGTCAGAGGTACAGATAGTGGCAAGAGACACAAATTGCACTTTGGAACCAGGGATAGCCGAACTATTAGGCAAACTAGGTGATCGCCTAGGAGGACAGCTTCCTGGAGGGAGGCCGCTGAGAGCAGGGCATTCAAAGCTAGATAATAGATTCAGACAGCAAGCGGGGGGCATAAGGCTTAAGGTTTGCCTAGGACACCAATACCTTAAACCAACTCTGGGGACAGCCCTGTTTGGGACCCTGTGATAGACTGGGGGGGGGGGGGGGGAGGAGAAGGAATAAGTGGAGAGAAAGGGAGAGTAAAGCGCATCTTCAGTGTTATGGAAGAGTTTATTTTAGTTGATGGATGGAGAGAACAAAATAAGGTTCAATAGAGATTATACATTTTATTCATATAAGAATAAAACATACTCTAGAATACATTTCCTGCTTGTAAGGATCAAATGAAATGCCTGGTTATGTGCCAATACATCGGATTATAATTTTGGATCATGCTATGATAATAGGCATAATAGGGAGGGTGCTGACCCTTGCAAATTGGAAGCCAGACCATGGCGAGCTAACATTGCTATTGCAATCCTTTGAAGAGAATGAAGGCAATACTTCATGGCAAATGACTGTGAGAATATGAAGTCCTGCTCTCTGTGGCATGCAAGAAAGGCGATCGTGATTGGGAGGGGGTGTTGAGCCTCCTGAAGAAAGAATGAAAAATTTCAAGCGTTAGAGGAGGTGTACAGGGAATTTGAGAGATTGCAGCAACATCATAAAACCACAGGTGGTGAAAAATATTTCCCTAAAAATGACAGAAGTCAGAAATAAGATAGATTCAAGATTATGCATTTAACTAAGCATAATTTTCTACAGTATGGAAATAAAATGATTAAATTGCTTGTATGAAAGTTGAATAAGCGGAGAAGGAACAGATTAGTAAAGGAAACAGTAAATGAGGATGGCGAATAGATTAAGGGGGCTATTTTAGAAGTTTTATTCATGACTTCCAGATGTAAAACAGGCATTCACATGTGGAAATGGCATCTACATGTAAATGCCATTTTAGAAAGGGAAGAATTTACATGTGAATGTGCTTGCTATGTGGAATTTGCAAGGTGGTGTGTCAGGACATGGTTAGGGAGTCATCTGAGTGGGTTAAAAATCTGCATGTGTATTCCCCATTTCATATAAGGAAAACAAATGTTTGGTCAAAATTGTGAACACTGGGCTATACACCTGCTTTCTGGTATGATTAGGTTATGCAAAAGTACTCAGTTTGGCCAGAAATGATTAAGGGGGTTATCCTCCTTAATCCCCCTTGTTTATTGCCCCCTCAAAAGTTAAATTAGATAGAAGTAGCAGCATCTGTTGCTAATTGGTGGCATTTAAATGTGCAGGCTTGCAAAATAGCTGTCATGCACCTTTAAGTACTAGCCCTTACCCTACTAATTTCTCCTATATGTGCCTCTGCAAAATGTCTCCTCTGGCTCCAGGGCCGGATTTACCTTGAGTGAGGCCCTACGCCAACAAAAATTGTGGGCCCCCAGCAGGGGCGGCCCAAGGGGGGTGCGGACCTCATTTGCATAAGGGGCCTCATTTGCATAAATATTTGCATAATGTTACCATATACTAACTTTTAGTAAACGTGCCTCTTAATGAGTGTATGGATAAAGAAAGACTAAAAGATTTCTACATTACTATAATCCAGTGCCAACTGCCAGACACATTAGGAACTACTACAAACACTGCCCATAGTAAACCCGCCGTATCCTAACAGCACTACCAGGACTCACAAAGCACCATACTCTACCAATCAAAAGGCAACACTGCAAATATTAAACCAATACATTTCAGAGAACAACAATACATGACCTACTGGGGAAAGACAACAAGTGGCAATGTCAAATAGGAATTATATAAACAGAACACCTCAGCTCAGTTACACATGCAGAACATAGACCATCACCAAACAAGTAATCACAATTTAGAAATAGGAAGACAATAATTAAACTGGGAATCCCAAAAGCCAAACTTGGAATGTACAACACTGTAGAAATAAAACTATACATTAATTTGCTCTTGTACTAAACAAAGCACAGATGTTAATGATGCACATTTACCAGAGCTGACATATTCCAATTAATAAATTCAAAATAAAGAGATATTTTTCTACCTTTTGTGCATTTTTTTCAGCTGCAATTGCTCCAGCCACTTTCTTCTGGTTTCTTCGTGTCTTCTGCTAACTCTCCATCGTCTGCTGTCCATTTGTCCTTTCTTCTCTCTTCTAGATTTTTTTCCATTCTCTCTCTACATCTGCTTTAACATACTAATCTTTCTCCTTTTGCTCTTTCCTCATTCCTATTTCATCCACTCAAATTTTACCCCTCCATCCTCAATCCCCACTTACTCTCCCAATACCCGGCCAATTGTAGATTTTTTATCCCTCCCACACAAAATATTTTTCCCTTCTCCATTTTACTCTTCCAGCCCATCCCATTCTAATCCTCCCCCAACATCAGCTCCCTTCTAGTTCCAGCCTCACCCAGCATCCATTCCCTTCTAGTCCCTGCATCAGCCCATTTCCAGTCCTAGCCATCCATCAGCCCATTTCCAGTCCTAGCAACCCCCCAACCCAATACCAGTCCTAGCCCCCCCCATCACCCCACTTACAGTCCTTAACCCCCCATCACCCCATTTTCAGTCCTTAACCCCCATCACCCCATTGTCAGTTTAAGCCCCCCCTATAACCCATTACCAGTCCTAACCCCCCATCAGCCCACTTCCAGTCCTAACCCCATCAACCCATTTCCAGTCAGCCCCCCATAGCCCATTGCCAGTCCTACCCCCCCCATCAGCCCACAGCCCATTACCAGTCCTAACCCCATCATCCCACCTCCAGTTTTAACCCCCCAGCCCATTTCCAGTCCTAGCCCCCCATAGCCCATTACCAGACAACCCCCATCAGCCCACAGCCCATTACCAGTCTTAACCCCCCCAAAGCCCATTACCAGTTCTAACCCCCCCCAACAGCCCATTACCAGTCCTAACCCCATCAGCCCACCTCCAGTCTTAACCCCCCAGCCCATTTCCAGTCCTAGCCCCCCCCCATAGCCCATTACCAGACAGCCCCCATCAGCCCACAGCCCATTACCAGTCTTAACCCCTCCCAAAGCCCATTGCCAGTTCTAAGCCCCCCCAACAGCCCACAGTCCATTACCAGTCCTAACCCCATCAGCCCACCTCTAGCCTTAACCCCCCCCAGCCCAGCCCATTTCCAGCCCCAGCCCCCCAATAGCCCATTACCAGCCCTACCCCCCCCAGTCCATTTCCAGCCCCAGCCCCCCCAATAGCCCATTACCAGTCCTACCCCCCCCATAGCCCCTTACCAGTCCTACCCCCCCATAGCCCCTTACAAGTCCTACCCCCCCCATAGCCCATTACCAGTCATAACCCCCCCCATAGCCCATTGACAGTCCTAACCCCCCCCATAGCCCATTACCAGTCCTACCCCCCCCATAGTCAATTACCAGTCCTAACCCCCCCCATAGCCCCTTACCAGTCCTAACCCCCCCCCCCCCATTGCCCTTTACCATTCCTACCCCCCCCTCGCCCCTTACCAGTCCTAACCCCCCCCCCATAGCCCATTACCAGTCCTAACCCCCCCCATAGCCCATTACCAGTCCTACCCCCCCCGGCCTAAAGTAAAATTTAATTTAAAAAAAAAACCTGGTGGCTGCCGCTGCGGGGCCCCCTCTGCTGCCGCGGGGGCCCCGTCTACAAGCTGGTCGGGTCGGGTCTCTCTCCCTCCCTCGCTGCAGGCTGCAGGCTGCAGGCTGCGAGAGACGCGAAGGGAGAGCGTCTCCTCGCGTCTGTGTTAAGCCGGCAGGGGCTGATGGGAAATCCCATCAGCCCCTGCGGGCTTAACACAGACGCGAGGAGACGCTCTATCTTTGCGTCTCTCGCAGCCTGCAGCCTGCAGCGAGGGAGGGAGGGAGGGAGACAGACCCGACCCGACCCGACCCGACCAGACCAGACCAGCTTGTAGACGGGGCCCCCGCGGCAGCAGAGGGGGCCCCGCGGCGGCAGCCACCAGGTTTTTTTTTTTAATTGAGTTTAAAAAAAAAAACTGGTTCTTTTTTTGTGGGCCCCTGCCGGCTGTGGGCCCTACGCCATGGCGTACATGGCGTATACGTAAATCCGGCCCTGTCTGGCTCCACTATCAGCACATACATGTGCACTCTTGCACCTTCTTATTCTGTATTTTAGAAAAGGCCCTACGTTTAGCACAGTCTTTTCTAAAATACTGCCAGAATTGTGAATGTCATGACCTTGACCTCTCATACCGATCACGTCTGTTCCAAAATGTGCCTTCACATCTAACATGGACATAGTCTGACAATTTTAAAAAATGTATGAGTCTCTATATGTCAATCTTCAGAAAATACATAGAACATTAAGGAGTACCTGTTGCATGCTCACCTTCACTGGGATTTCATATGAGGATAGAGAAAAGCTAGGGAGGCCTATCACCCTAGCAGAGATGGAATGGGGAATCTGAGATTTACCAATACGGAAGGCTGCTAGAGAGGACAGCTTGTCCACTGAATCAATAAGGTCTTGGCCACAAAGTTAGCTCTAGTGCTGATGTGGTTATTTAATGATGCATTGGAGGAGGGCTCCCTGCCAAGCTCTATGTATAAAGCCAATATTGTAGTAATCCATTAGGAAGGTAAATCTGCAAATCAACGGGGTAATTATGGTCCAACTGCACTGTTTAATTGTGAAATGAAAATATTTGACAACATTTTTGCAAACAGTTGGAATTAGTGCAACCACATCAATTGGGATTTATCGAAGGTAGGAAAATTGGAGATAGCATCCTTACAGCCACGGATATCATACAGATTCTTAACACCCAGGAAGAGAAGACACTGTCTAGTGCTAGACACAAAGATGATGTTTGACAGGCTAGAATGGCGGTATTTGTTCATAGCTCTAGAACACAAATGCGGAGTGGCGGAGGAGCCTAGCAGTTAGAGCAACAGCCTGGAAGCAGGAAAGCCAGGATTCAAATCCCACTGAGCTCCTTGTGACCTTGAACAAATCACGTAACACTCCACTGCCTCGGAAGTAAACTTAAAGCCCTCCGGGGACAGGAAAATACCTGCTGTACCTGAATGTAACTTGCCTTGAACCTAGAAGGTACGAGCTAAACACAAATAATTTTTTAAAAAACACCTTAAAACACAGGGATTTTTTTTAAAGAGTGGCCCAGTCATTGTACCATGCCCCAAGTGTCACATATTAGTAAAGAGGATTATGTCTGAAGAATTTAATCTTTTTAGAGGCACCCATCAAGGCTGTCCTCTCTCCCTTCTTGTTTTTGCCCTAGCTATTGGACTACTTGCAAACTGGGCCTGATATTCAAAGGCACTTATCTGGTTAACAGCCCGTTCTAACTGGATAAGTGCTAGCAAGAGGGATATTCAGTGCCACTATCCAGATAGTACCACTGGATATCTCCTCTGACCACCACAACACTATCCGAACAGTGCCAGGATAGTCTATGGGCAGTCTGAGGCATTATCTGGTTAGTGGTGATATTCAGTCCGCTACCCAAATAACAAACCGCATAAACTTAGCCCATAAAAAAGCAGGCCTAACTTTATGCGGTCTGCTATCCGGATAGTGGCAGAATGTCATGGTATCCAGATAACACCGCCATTCAGCGTTGAAACCAGCCTGCAGCTCAGCCGCCATTCATCTTGCTCCCCCTGATCGGGGTAGAGCCGGCGAGCACGCGGCCAGACCCCTCCCGCCAACCTGCACAGTCATCTAGAGATGCCGTGGGACATTTAAAAGCAAGCGCCATCCGGCGCACCTGTGCCTGAGGGCCTCGCCAGAGGGCCCTTTGGCGGGGTCCTCAATGCTGACGAACATCATCGACATCAACTAAGTAATCCAGAAAAGACTGCAAATATCCGGACGAAGTCAGTGACTTTCCTTCCACAAGACCAGGAGTTGACAGAGCCAGCTAAAAACTCTAATCATTCCGGTAAGTGTTCAACATAAGGAAGTCTGCAGCACACCACCAGGACCCGATCGGCATCGGGGAGTGGAGCACAAAACTACGTACACCACAAGACGAGCAAAACAATGACACCAACTCTCCAGACTAACAACACAGATCACCAACCAACTGTGAGTAACTCATCCCACACGGAGAACACTAACATGAAAAATAAACTTCCTCACGCTGGCAACAAACTACTGTACGGACAGCAAATGTACAAAAGAACACTCTTCCAAAAAATATACACCATAATACTAATTCTTACCCTGTGCTCTTAGCAAACAAATGCATTTTACTACACTACCTACTTCACAGCCTTACAAACTCCACCTACATATATATCATACTTCCCTACCATCCACCAACCTATACACACATCCGCTTACTACAAACCTCCAAGCAAATGACCTACCAGATACAATACAATAGTACCATGGTCACGAACACACCAATATCATGGTCAGAACATCCACACCTCAACCACACACCCAACATACCACCCGCATAAACATAAGTCTGATAAATGCAAGATCAATATGCAACAAAACAAACACTATTACCGACTATATCCATGAAAATAACATTGACATACTATGCATTACTGAATCATGGCTCAAGAACACAGACCAAGTAATACTGAACCAAATAACACCACCAGCATTTACTGCATACAACTGCCCCAGGACCCACAAATGAGGAGGCGGCGTACTAATACTTGCCCGAACAGACCTAAGGCTCAAGACAGCAACCTCCAAAAGCTCTGAACACTGCAAATTCATCAACACTGAAAACAAACATCTATCCATCTGCCTGATATACCGAACCCCCAACGCCCCAACAGAAGACACATCCAACATCCTGGATATGATATATGCAGCTAACTCACCACACAAGACACTCATTGTGCTAAGAGACCTAAACCTCACATCTGCATCAACAATTGAAATTGCTTTCCACAAAGCTATGGAATTCATTCAATTCAAGCAAGTACTAGAAGGCCCATCCCATCGTTCTGGCTCTACACCAGATCTCATATTCGTGCCAACTAACACCCTAAATCAAGGTCTCAGGACACCACCTAAAACCACACCAATACCATGGTCAGATCATCATGCCATAACATTTATGCTCCACCACAATACCCAAAAGACAGCATGGAAAAAAGAACAGCCAACCAGACACTTCAAAGCTTTCAACAAAGAGCAATTCATCAAAGATACCATACAGTCCCTACCCCAAAATTTCAATGACCTCGACGAAGCTGTCAACATATGGAATACCACTATCCTTGCCGCATCACAACTCATACCTCAAATGAATTCACACCACAACAGAAACAGGCCCAGATCTACACCATGGTACTCCAACACAATAAGAGAAGCCAAAAGAAATTTACGGAAACTTGAACATCGTTGGAGACATAACAAATCAGAATCTACATTGAAACAATACCAGGAAATGCAAAAAGATTACAATAACCTAATAAACAAACAAACAATGCCACACAAATCTCGTACTAAAATCCTGCAATAAACCTAAAGAACTCTTCAACATTGTTCGTACCCTATCAAATGACCCAACCACGAAAGATGACTGCTAGATATATCCACAAACCTTTGCTGATTATCTAATAACCAAGTACAGTACCACTACACACCATAACAACGTCTCGCTTATGGACACACCAACTTCAGATGACGCCACAGCTAATAATCAATGGAAGAATTTCAGCATTCCATCAACTAAACAAATAGAACAAACCATCTCTGCTTTAAATACCACCACTTCCCCACTGGACCCCTGCCCGGTGACTTGGATTAAATCCACCAAAGAAGAACTCAACACATTCATCCAAAAGATAGTAAGCACCTCTCTAACTC
The DNA here is from genome assembly GCA_033557465.1 of Ichthyophis bannanicus. Taxonomy (NCBI): domain Eukaryota; kingdom Metazoa; phylum Chordata; class Amphibia; order Gymnophiona; family Ichthyophiidae; genus Ichthyophis; species Ichthyophis bannanicus. Next base: position 924,273,627 of record CM066033.1, read on the forward strand.
AGGGCTATATGTCAAAAGCACTCAAGCAATCCACCATATGCCCCATTCCTAAAACCACCTCACCCAACAACACAGACCCTTCAACCTACTGACCTATATCCAGCCTCCCACTCCTGGCTAAAATAACTGAAAAAAATCATACAGAGACAACTCCAAGACTACATTGACGAGTTTGCCCCACTAGCCCCCACCAACACGGATTCCGACCAAAACATGGCGTTGAGACACTCCTCATACATCTATTCAACAACATAATCAAAGGAATAGACAATATAAAGCAGGGCTTCTTATTAATATTTATAGATATCTCATCAGCCTTTGACACAGTCTCCCATCACATCTTATTGACGTGCCTAAGGGAGATTGGTCTTCAAGATACTACTATTAAATGGTTTCAGTCATACCTAGAAGACAGACAGCAGAGAGTAAATACTGGGAACCTCACTTCAGCTCCCTTCAAAACTACTCAAGGAGTTCCTCAAGGCTCATCATTATCAGCCCTTCTCTTCAACATCTATATTCAACCTATTTGCAAAATATTTAAATACAAGATACAATATGCCATATATGCCGATGTCATCATGGCATATACCCCTATTCAACTGGACTCACCAGACTATACCACCATATCTACCTGCATTCAAGAAATAACAACCTGGCTAAATAACAACAACCTAAACATCAACAGAAAAAAATCCAAAGCAATCATCATAACGAGAAACACCACATTCATTCATCCTACCTCTATCAACATATCCAATACACCGATTACAATAAAAGATGAAGTCAGATACCTTGGAGTGATTCTAGACAAGCAACTCACCCTCCAACCACATATAAACAAAATATCCAAAACAGCATATTTCAAACTCGAAATGCTCCAGAGACTAAAACCTCTCCTCAACAAAGAACACTTCCGCACAGTATGCCAGGCCATCATTACACCTGTACTAGATTACTGTAATATACTATAGCAAGGTCTACCCAAACAAACCACCCGTCACCTACAAATAATACAGAACACAGCTGCCCGTATCACTGCTAGCACATCAAGACAAGAACATATAACCCCAATACTACATGACCTGCACTGGCTACCAATATCATCATGTGCAAAATATAAAGCAGCACTAACTATCTTTAAAATTGAAAACAACATGTCAGCAGAAATACTACATGAACTTAACGGAACCAAAACAAGCAAAGGACCAGACAGACATAGCACCAAAAACAATATACCAACACCCAGTCTATTTACAAGAACCAACAAATCCACATCCATGCTGTCCCTGCTATCTGGAATGTCCTCCCAGATAAACTAAAATCAACAACAGATATAAAATAATTCAGGAAACTACTAAAAATCACCCTATTCATTGAACAATTCAATGATGACCACCAATTACCCTAATCACTTCAAGAAGAGCACTATCCCTGGCCACTCCCATACTCTGGCACCCCCCCCTCCCCCCCGACAACCTGAGATCAACAAAAGACCTCAAAGACATCCGGAAGATGCTAATAACCACATTCTTCACAGAACACTACAAGGACATCACATAAACTGACAAAACAAACTCCCTCTCTGCCACCAAAATGTAAAAATGTAAATAGTTCCTGTACATAGCTCATACTGTATATAGCTCACCATGCAATCAACCTCACACCACTCACGCGCACACGCCTCGTTTTATCACTGCATGCCCACACCCATGTACCCTGCCACTTGATTTGTTTGCTGTGTAATCTGTTTTGAATTCAGGATAAAGCGGTATACAAATCCGTCTAAATAAATAAATAAATAAAATATTCAGTACCAGAGGATATATGGATTCTGACGCTGAATATTGGTCTCACTTTAAAAGTCATGATTGGCACTTAAAAAAACCCTAACAATCAGTGGAATGGCAGCTTGAGAGCCGAGCTCTGCATTGGGTTGGCATTTAATAAGCAATAAGTTACCAAATCCCCCTCAAGAGTCACTTTCTTATTGTCATGGAGAGAGGTTAGCAATTTCTATTTGAAAGAAACTTGAGAAGTTTCAATATAAGGGAGACAATGTCACAAGTGGCCAGACCAACTTAAGTAGGAGTCACGAAAAGGAAAGATGGCATCGGCAAGCTCGGAGTCAGACACTAAGGCTAACATGGGGCGTGTGAGAATGCAGAGCTGATCACTAAGCATGAGATGCACAGCTGGTTTTCTGAGAGAAAGCATGAAATTTACAAGGAAATGGTGGCAGTAAAACATGAGCTTCTACAAGAGGTAACCGACTTAATGCAAGAAGTTGGAAACACTGGTAAGCAGCTTGTCAAACTTCATGAGCAGGCGGAAGAGATGGCTGAGCTGAAGCGGCAAGTAATCACCTCACGGAGGCACAGGCGAAATGGCAGAATAAATGAAGACCTAGAAAACCGCTCATGATGGAATAACAAGAGAGGATGCAGAGTCCCAGAATCAGAAGCCTTTATGGATGCAGTACGTGTTGTCTGGCAGAGATGGGATGATGCAGATAAAAGTGGACCGAGCACTTTGGAGCCTGCAACAGCGCAGAGAAAACCTACCCTGGGACATTATCACCTGTATAGATTTTGGAATTAAAGAAAGACTGATGATGCAGACCCAGAAGAAGGGACGCTTTAGGTGGTGAGGTCATCGGATTAAAATGTTTCAAGATTTGACTGTTACAATGTTGAAGATGTATCAGGAATTCTGTGAAGTGACAATTCCTCCAGATAGCGGGGTTTACATAGCGATGTTGTTTCCCTTGGCTTTGTTGGTTAACATTAAAGGGACCACCTGGAGAGTGCAGACAACAGCAGAGGCTTGGACAGTCTTGAAAGAGGCTGGCATCAGCAACATACTTGAACAGGAACTAAAACAAGCCTTGAAAGTTTCCAATGGAGGCAAGTGGCTGAAGAGAGCATCTTGGGAAAAGCCTCTGAAGCAGCTAAGTGGCATGGAAGTGGACGGAGGTGATCTAGGTCCAGTGCAAGATGGACAATTGAGGGGCTAGTTACCCCCATTGGACTTGGCATCAAGGACCTGATAAACTGGGGTGCCATTGGTTATCCCAGAAGGGATGTTTTGATTTTTAAATACGAAACATTTTTAATATATTTGGAAGGGGAGGCTCCAAAGGTGACTTTGAGTAGATCAAGGGGGGCTAGTGTTTCCCGATTTGAAGCAATATTTTCAAGCTGCTCAGATTAAAGGGATTTGGGAGTGGACGAGGAATCCAAAGAAGCACCAAGTGGTTACTGAATAAGATTGGGCAGGGAAGAGGGAGCTGGGAAACTGGGTCTGGTTGCCTCTGAATGGGGTCTAGTGGTTAAGATTGGGAATTCTTGTATGCGGTTTACATTTTAGTTTTGAAGGAAACTGAAGCACTCTTGCTGGAGGGAAGAAAGCCATCATACCAGACACCCATTAAGCGCAATACGGAATTTCCTTTGGGAGTGACTATGAAGGTATTTAAAGATTGGGAGGATAAAGGCTCTCTAGGTTGGGGCAACAACTTGAACAGGGGGAATTCATTAGCTTTGAATCATGATGGGAGAAATATGGATTAAAGTGGACAGATAGATTTGGATACTTCCAAGAACGACACTACATGAGGATGAGGAAAGAGTTGGATGTAGAGAAGACTTTTATGGTGGCCCTGTGCCAGGGGAGGTGAAGGGAGAATAGGAGGTTTATTTGTAAGCTGTATCAGGTGCTGGGGAGAAACTCTGAGGAGCTCCCATGATACCTGAAGTAATGGGAGCAGGATTTGGGATGTATACTAGATCTGAAGGAGGGCTAAAACTTTTCTTTAATGTTCAGAAGATCTCCATCACTTCCAATGTGGTGGAAAATGGCCTTAAAATGCTTTACAGATGGCATTTGATTCCCCAGTATCTGTGTAAGATTAGGGTTTGGTGAAAGGATAAGTGTTGGAAGGGGTGTGGGGGATGAGGGACCTTCTATCACAAGGGTGGCCAACTCCAGTCCTGGCACCACAATCCAGCATAGTTTTCAGGATGTCCCTAATGACTATTCATGAGGTATATTTGCATCCACTGCCTCCTGTTGTATGCAAATATATCTCATGAATATTCATTAGGGACATCCTAAAAGCCAGGCTGAATTGTGGTGCATTAGGACTGGTGTTGGCCACCCCTGTTCTATCATATATGGTGCGAGTGTCCGAAAGTGTGGGTCTATTGGGAGAATGTATTATAATAATTAAGGAAATGGTGCAATTCCTCTTGGGTAGGGATCCCAATGTGATGATAATGTTCAGGCTAAACAATGAGAATTTTAAAAATATTCTATTGTGGCAGCAAGATAGGTGATCACGGCCCAACGGAAATTGAATGCATTGCCCACTGTGGGAGGTTTTTCTTGCAGGTTGCATAGCTTCTATGAGTTACAGAAACTTACCGTGATTCACCAGGGATGAAAAGAGAGAATGGGAGAGATGTGGAAAGGTTTTGAGATTGGTAGTGTAAATATTGGGGTAGGGGATGTATGAATTGCTATGAGAAGGGGGATGGGAAGCAAGGGTAGATGGGGAAGGGGAAGGAAGAATTGGGTATGGAGACAAGAATATGTTACTTGTTCACTGTACCTAGATGTTGCCTAGGGAGTTGAATTGTATTAGTGTTATGTGAATATTTAATAGAAATTAAGTCACAAAACCCCCCTACCGACCACGGAGTTTAAATATTGGCCAAAATGACATTCAAACTATTAAGAGAGGTGAAAACCCCCCCACTAGATATTGCTTTATGTGGATGAAACATTGGTATTTCTAAAAATATCCTAACATATCTCTTCAGCATTTAATAAAAAACAAAATAAAACTGAAAACTTCTCAGTACTCTCCAGCTTTAAAGTTAATATAGATAAAACAGAAGTATTACTATTTAACATGATGAAAGGTGATGTTCTGGCCTCCCAATGGAGGTGGTGGAGACAAGAACTGTATCTGCTGTCATTTTCTCTGTTTCTGCATTTCATTGTGAATGAGTCAAATGGAAGATCTATTGGATAGAAGAATCCCTTATTTAAACAGCTTACAGACCACAAAACTGATCAATGACCATTCAGCGCAGTTACTCACCTGTAACAGGTGATCTCCGGGAACAGCAGGAATTTAGTCTTCACATATGGGTATTGTCGGTACCGATGGAGCCTGCGTGGGAACGCTCCCCAGCATCCAATAGGAAAGCTTTTGGGAGCATCCCACAGCGCCTGCGTGCTGCCTTCCCACCTTTCCAACTGTCCCTCTCCAGTTGAGTTTATAGCTGAGACAAAAGAGAGAGGGAGAGAGAAAGAGAGAGAGAGAGGGATCGAGAGAAAACTCCTAGGGGAAGTGGGCGCGTTGTGAAGACTAAATTCCTGCTGTTCCCGGAGATCACCTGTTACAGTTGAGTAACTACGCTATCTCCAGGAACAAGCAGGAATGTAGTCTTCACATATAGGGACTCCCTAGCTGCAGATGCCAGGGAGATGGCCCCAGGAAGTTGTTAGGCCTTGTGAAAGGGCCATACTTCCCCCCATGGATCTCTGACATCCTACCAGAGACGGTGGGTAGGAGTTGATTAAGTTTGAAAAAGGTGTTGAAGAGCAGCCTGGCCAAACAAGGCATCCCGGCAGGAATCCTTGTCTAAGCAGTAGTGGGCTGTGAAGGTATGTACCGAAGCCCAAGTAGCTGCTCGACAGATGTCGTCGATAGACAGCGTGAAGATGAGCCATTGATGCTGCCATGGCTCTCACACTGTGAGCTGTGACATGGCCTTCAAGAGGAAGGTTTCTACTCTCATAGGCAAAGGATATGCAATGAGCAATCCAGTTAGATAGAGTTCTTTTGGAAACTGGAAGTCCCAAATGACTAGGATCAAAAGCAACAAAGAGTTGAGAAGATTTTCTATGTTGCTGTGTCCTTTGCAAGTAAAAAGCCAAAGCTCTTTTACAGTCCAAGGTATGAAAATTCCTTTCTGCACTGGAGGCATGAGGCCTCGGAAAGAATACAGGAAGGTAAACCGCTTGGTTTAAATGGAAAGGCGAAACCACCTTTGGCATAAAGTGTGGATGAGTCCTAAGAACTACCTTATCATGGTGGCACCTTGTATAAGGAGGATCAGCCACTAATGCTTGCAATTCACTGATGGAACGTGCTGATGTGATTGCAATGAGGAAGATGACTTTCCAATAAAGGAATTTCAGAGATGTAGTGGCTAATGGTTCAAAGGGCGGTTTCATGAGCTGCCCGAGCACCAGATTAAAGTCGCATGCCACTGGTGGTGGCTTAATGGGAGGCTTTCTTAAAAGAAGGCTTCTCATAAATCTCGCTATGAGAGAATGAGAGGAAATAGATTGTCCACTTAGAGGCTTGTAAGAAGCTGCAATAGCACTAAGATGGACTCTTACTGAATTTGTCTTGAGACCCGCATTTGACAAATGAAGGAGATACCTCTAGATCAATACTGGAGTATCGCAAGAGGGTTAAGACCCTTCTGTGAGCACCATATGGTAAACCTTTTCCACTTAAAGGCATACAAGAATCTTGTGGAGGGTTTCCTAGAAGCATGAAGGATATCTTTTACCTGATGGGAAAGGTTAAGATTCTGAAGTTCTAGGCTTTCAGCAACCAGGCCCTGAGATGCAGAGACTGGGGATTCGGATGCCAGAGCATCCCGTCCTCTTGGGAGAGAAGATCTGGAGCGGATCCCAACTCCAGAGGCGGAGCTTGAGAGAGATGTAGGAGCAGAGGGTACCACATTTGCCGTGGCCAATGTGGAGCTATGAGGATCATATGACCTCTGTCTCTCTGAAGCTTGAATATGTTTATGTTTATTACATTTGATATACCGCTCAGGCCAAGAAGCATCAGAGCGGTTTACAATCCTACATTTATGTTATGGAAAATAAGAAAAGAATGCCATTAATAAGATAGGACAGAGTAGGAGAAACAGATAGACAAAGTGATAGCACAGATAGGAGAAAACAGAACAGCAGAATAGGGTTTTGAGGATGAGGGGAATTGGTGGGAAGGCATATAGGAAGTCCTGACCCCAGTGGAGGAGGAAGGCGTCCCTTGCCTGACAACATGCAGCCAGAATTCTGGAACAAAATTGGGGAAGTTTGGCATTCAGCAGACTAGAAAAGAGGTCTATGTCCGGGGTTCCCCAAATCTGAAATATTTGGGCAACCTGGTCTGGGTGGAGAGACCGTTCGTGTGGAAGCTGAACTCGACTGAGTTTGTCTGCCCAAGAGTTTTGGATGCCTGGAAGATACATCGCAAGGAGATGAATCTGATGCTCTCTGGCGAGGGCCCATAGTCGCAAAGCTTTGTTGCATAGCGACAGAGAGCCTGTTCTGCCCTGCTTGTTCACATAGAACATAGCTACCTGATTGTCCATTTGAACTAGGACTGTCTTGTAGCTGAGCTGGGTGTGAAATACTCGAAGAGCAAAGAAGATTGCTCTGAGCTCTAGGTGGCTGATGTGAAGACAGGCCTCCTGTGGAGTCCAGGTACCCTGAGTAGAGAGATCGTGCAGGTGGGCTCCCCATCCCACCTGTGATGCATCTGTTGTTAGGGTGGCTTGGAATAGGGGTTGCTGGAAAGGAGACCCCACCAGAGGGTTTCTGGGTGATTGCCACCATTGGCGGAACGAAATAAGACGATTTGAGTTTGTTATTTTGTCCGACAAGCAGCCTGAGGCCTGTGTCCACTGAGTGGATAAAGTCCACTGGGCTGCTCGCATATGGAGGCGAGCATAAGGAACCACATGCACGGTGGATGCCATGTGGCCTAGCAATTGTAGCATTTCCCGAGCAGTGAGACAAGGTTTGAGCACTGCTTGAGAAGCTAGTTGTACTATGCGAAGACAGCGGGGCTGCGGAAGGAAAGCCCTTGTCTGTCTGGTATCCAGATGAGCTCCTATGAACTCTAGGGACTGAGTGGGAGCAAGATTGGATTTTGGGAGGTTTATGACCAGTCCCAAATACTAAAGGATTCGCATTGTGCGAAACAGAGCAGAGCTGGCTTCTGGCACTGTAGGGGCTCGAATGAGCCAGTTGTCTAAGTAAGGGAAGACGAATATTCCCAGAGTGCGGAGAAATGCTGCTACCACAGCCATGCATTTTGTGAACACTCTTGGCGCAGAAGCCAGGCCAAAGGGAAGAACCTTGTGCTTTCCTTGATACAGGAATCGGAGGAATCTCCTGTGATTTGGATGGATGAGAATATGAGTATACTGTCATGAGGTAGACAGCACTAAGCCAGAAATATTAAAGAGTAATGCAAAGGAAGAGCTTACTTGTCAGGAGCTAGACAGCACTAAGCCTGAAACATTAAAGAGTAACATAAAAGAAGAGCTTATCTGTCATGAGTTAGACAGTACAGACCCTGAGGTATTAAGGAGTAAAATAAAAGAAGAGCTTACCTTACAGCCACATGTGCAGTTGCAGCATTCACAATGCAGAGAGGCAGGGAAAAGGGAAAGAAACTTTCCTCATGGCTTTAGTGACGCAGTAAGAATTCAGGGTTCCAATCAGGCTCACCTGGAGCCAGACTCACGTTCTACGTTTGATGAGCAGAGAGATAAAAACAGGTGGGAAAGCCCACAGAGTAGGCTGGAAATTGAGCGAGAGCTCAAGCTGGAACTTGAGAGAAACGGAGAGCTCAAGCAGGAGCCTGGACTAGGGCTGGAGCAGGAGTTCGAGTTTGAGGAGGAAAGCAGAGACCAAAGGAAGTCTGACTGCAGTTCCAGGCAGGCTTGGAGAGCTAGGACTGAAGTGCAGTCCAGGAGATTGAGAGGTCAGTCTCAGGGAAAAGGTGAGACAAGAACTCCAGAGCAGTTACAGAAAGACACGTTGCCTTGGAGAACCAGGGCTGAAGAAAGGCAGGCTGATAAACCCGGGAGAGCTAAGAAAGACAGTGGCAAAGTCTTCCCAGCCAGAGGGGTCCTCGTACCGAGGCAAACAGCCAAGCCAACAGAGAGCAAAGGTCACATCCAGGGAAGCTCACTGAAGGCAGGAAGTGAGTTCTGTTCAGCTAAACACAGGAACCAGTGTTCACAGAGGAAAGCAGGGTGCAAGTCAGAAAGAAAGCCCTGGCTGGAAGCAGAAGGGTTTGAAACCATCTTCTCCACGGAAAGAGATAAGTACCCTATCTTTGGTAAAGGGAAGGAAGTGGGTCCCCGTGGGAGAAGCCAGGCTTACAAGCAGGCTAGAGAATCCTTACTGGCTTAAGACGTGGGAGGAAAGCCCCAGCACATCTCCTGCTATCTGTGACACTCAAAAGCAGCACCAACTCACAGCAGCTGAAGTTTACCAGGGGCAAGGCTCTGAGAGCAGCTTCACAGGGGCTCAGTGCCCATACACAGGACCGGGTCCTGACCCTATGCAGTGGGAAAGCTATAGCCCTGAAAACATCCCTGAGCCCATGGAATGTGCTTTAGGTATAGCTGATGATATAGAATCTCTCTGTTAAGAAAGGAGCAAGAAAGAAATTGTATGTGGCACATTTGGAATGTGATGGACTTTATTTGCTGGAAAGAAGCATAATTATTATTTGTAAAATCCTTTGCACCGGTGAAGCAACCGTTCTTTTGTGTTGTCCTTATTTGAAGACATCCTCAAGGGAAAGGGAATAAAACCCAACCTTAATTTTCACTCTGGACACGACTGCAGTGTCGTTATTTCCACAACTCCAGGCTATACCCAGGTCTAGGCAGCCGCCTACGACCGGCATAGTCTCACAATACGCATCCTTGAGATCTAGAGAACAAAGCCAATCCTGACTTTGAAGGTATGGCAGCAGAGTTCCTAGAGAGACCATTTTGAACTTCTCTCGGAACAAATATTTGTTCAATTCTCTGAGGTCTAAAATGGGTCTGTGTCCTCCTGTTTTCTTTGGAATAAGGAAATAGGGGGAGTAGAAACCTGTACCCTGATGGGGAATGGGTACTTCCTCTATTGCTCCTTGAGCAAGGAGCATTGTGACTTCTTGACCTAAGAGACTGTCGAGAGAGGTCTGAGAAGGGCATGCTGTGAAAATGAAGCTTGTACCCCTCTCGTACAATGGACATAGTCCAATTTTCTGCTGTTATTTGGCACCATCTGTGCGCAAAATGACATAGCCTGCCTGGGAAGGTCGAGGTTTCTGGACCGTTCAGAGGCAGGAAGGCAAAGTTCTCTAGGGAGGAGTCAAAGTCCCTGAGGAGGTTGAGCCTGCTGAGGTGGCTGTTTTGCAGCTTTTGGCTTCTTTTGTTGTCTAGGTTGTTGCTGTTGTCCCTTTTGGGCAGTCTGACCTGGACGGTGTCCCTGTTGAGTATAGGAAGGGTAAAACTTCTTTTTCTTATTGAAAAATGGTTTCTTAGAGGACTTTTTCCTTGCAGGATTGGCTGTAGATTTGGACAATCTATCCAAGGTGATATTGTCAGCATCTATCTCATTAGCCTTCTCCTGCCAATTCTTGCCAAAGAGATTTTCTCCTGTGCAAGGAATGTTTCCTAATTTATCCTGTACCCAAATTTCCAAGACATATGCCTGAAGCCAGGCTATCCAATGTGCACCAATGGCAATAGCCGAGGTTCTGCTTATGCACTCAAAACAGTCAAAGGCTGCACGATTTACAAACTTGTAAACATCCTGAGCATGTTTGACTAGAGTAAGATAGTCTTGCCTTTTGTCATCAGGAAGGAGGGGGCTCATAAGCTCCAAGTCTCCTGTGACCTCTTTAAGTTACATTCCCATATACAAGATATAGGAACTGATCCTAGCTGAGAGCATGGAAGCATCGATGCCCAAAGGCATCGAGAGTCCTACATTCACAACCTGGAGGATTGGATGCATGTCTCTTTGCACTTTTCATCCTTCTCATGGCTGATTCCACCAAAACTCAATTACCACATTGAATGGTGTGGTAATTGAGTTTTTTGAAAGCCAGGACAAGGTGGAACTCGATACATGGTATTGAGTCTTCGAGAATGAAGAGATCTGGTTAAAGGTGTTTCCCACATCCTTAGCATAAGATCATGTAAAATCTCATGAATAGGCAGAGTAGCTGCCTCTTTGGGAGCCTTAGGGTATTGGAGAATTTCCAATTCCTTTGCCCTAGGCTCTTTTTCAGGAGCTACTGTAATGGAAAGGCCTTGGGCCACATCACGGATAAAGTCCTGAAAGGACATATCCTCTAGTGGAGACATTCTGCGCTGAGGAGAAGAGGAATCCTCGGGGAGAAGTACTCTTGTATCGGCAGAGTCTTCAGAGTCTTCAGACTCTTCAGAGGATTCAAAATACCTCCGATCCCGGTGATCGTGCAAAGCACGGCACCAGTATCGATCGAAGTCGGTATCGGGTTGTTCCGGTACCGATCTGTCGATGCTGGAGACATACGCATGACTCGGTATGGGTGGCATACCCGCCGATGCTAATGTAGTCGGTACCGGTTACGGTACCCATGTCGGTACCGGTATCGGTTGAGGTGTCTGAAGCGGTTTCAACGGTACCGAAGCCGTGAGAAGAGCTGTGCTAGACTGCGTTCGACAGCAAGGAATCTCTGGTCTATCGACGCTGCCAATGCTTGGGAGTCTGTACCAGTAGAAGCAGCTGGAATCCCAGAGCATGGAGCCAGTAGTTCTGCCGAGGTTGAGGCCTCGAGAACATCCTGGAGCCCCGTTAGTGCTTTGGAAGCCGAAGCCTCCCGCCGGGGAAGTTTTGCCGGTGAAAATTCCTCAAGGGCAAAGCCAGGGGCATCTCGATACTTAGAAAGAGATCTACCCTTTGAGGATCGGTTAGATTTATGGTTAGTTACCTGAGATCCATGGGAGGAAGATGAGGCCCTGGAGGACGTCGATGCAACAGACGCCATGTCTGAGGGAAAAAGGGTGCTAAGTTTAGCAGCTCGGTTCTGCCGGCCCCTTTTTGACATCATTCCACAGGAGTGGCACTCTGAAATAGAGTGGTCAGGACCTAAACATTTGAGACACCAATCATGGGTGTCGCTGACGGAAATAGTACCGCCACATTTAGAACATTTCTTAAAACCTGAAGTAGGTTTTTCCATTTTTAAGGAAAAAATTGGGCCTAGTGCCCAAAATGGCCCTAGCACCAAGGAAAAAAAGTTTCTAAAGTAAAACACCTCAGAAACTCTAATGTGGAGAAAGAACGCCGCCATCTGCAGGCTCCCCTGAGAGGGGTAGAGCACCTAAGCGGGCCGGCCAGCCTTCACGCTCAGTGACTCCAGCCCAATCGGGGCTGTGGGAGGAGGAGCAGCACACTTAAAAGCCGCCGCCGCCTGGGCCCGCGCCTGAGGGCCTCGCCAGAGGGCCCTTTGGCGTGGCCCTTAGGCGGGGCACGATGGGCCGGGATCAAGCATAACCCAGATCCAGCAGCCCAAGAATCCACTCTATTAACAAGGACAATGCTAGAAACCCCACGAAGCAGCGGAAGCGAACACGTTTTCCTACAACTGTAAGGTAACCTGCAGTATAAAGTATTCCGCTGTCCTAAGGTCTGTGAAACTCATACCACGAAGCTGTACTTAACTCTAACTAGGAGCCTCGATATAACTAGCAATCGCGTATATCTATGTACAATCCGTGTTTACTACATAAACAGCTCTTGTATGTAGCATTGTATTATTACCAGCCAATCACATACATAGAGTCTAGGAAACTGTAACTATTGTTCTATTGAAAATTTGATAACTGCATATATACTGCACCATATCTTGAAGCTAGCCAACCTTATATGTTGTACATACTCTAGTGAGTTGACACCTATACCACCCATAGTATAATCACAATTATTTGCACTACATCCTGGCCACCAGATTTCCTCCACCCTACACACACTCAATAATTACACCCTACAGGGTTGGCGATGAGAATGTCTCCCTTAGGCATCACCTTAGTTGCTCTTTATCTCCTATCAGAATTGATCAAACACTCCACAGCTCTATCCTCCAATCAGTTTAACACACCAATCCTTCGGAACCATAAGAGGAGATGGTCAAATGATACCTTTCACAGATTTGACAAACCGCCCCAAACCCGTCAATCCCACTTACTGCATATCACACTACAACAGAACAAGAAATCAAAACAAGCGGAAAACTCGCATACCCAAAGCCTAAGATGTGCGCTCATAAACGCCCGATGAATACGCAAAAAATGGCCAGTGATAACAAAACTGATATCTTACCATGACCTTGACATTCTCATGATTACAGAGACATGGCTCTCTAGCGATGATAATGTCCTACTCAACCAACTCTTGCCATCCAATTTCACAATTCACACATGTCATAGAAACAACAAAGGAGGAGGAGGAGTACTCACCCTCACCAAATCGGACCTACACTTCCACCTGATAAATGCAGACAGCACAAAGAATCTGGAATCAATTACTATATCCAACAAACTCTGCTCTGTTAATCTCATCTATAGAGCCCCATCACTTGATCCGGATGCCCTTTCCTCAATAATTGACCTGGCATCTAACACTCAAAGCCCATGCACACCAAGCTGGGTTTTGGGAGATTTCAACCTAACATCACTACAAGAGACTCAGGCTTCAGCCTTCCTTGAGGCTCAAGTCAAAAGACACCAACGGACTGTCTATAACCGCAGTTCCCTGGTCTGACCATAAACTGATTGTCTTCCAACTACCCATACTCAGGAACAACCAGAACAAAGTCAAAAGGCAGACTAACTCCTCCAATGCACCAAAACAAAGGTTTCAAGCCTTCGATAGAGATGTGATCCTGAGTAAAACATGCCCACTTCTTACCGCAACAATACTCAACCCGGAAATATGGTTTCTGAATGGAACAAAAGCTTCAGTAATATTGCCTTACGTCCACCATCCAACAAGCCACCAAGGACGCGAGTCCCAGCAGTTTGGTACACCTCAGAACTACGATCATCTCTCACCCTCCTACAGACGTTGGAAAGATGCTGGCGTAAATCTCACTCAGAAGTAGATCAAGAGGCATATAATTCCCATCTTGCATATCATCGTGAAGCAGTAACTGCAAATTTAAGGCACTTTCACATAGATTCTCTGAAACGATCATTGAACAAACCTCATGACCATTTCAGTCTCGTAAAGAACTTAACTAAAGAACCGGTACCTGAACAATCAAACGAAAGCCATCCTCAAGACTTTGCTGACTATCTGCAAGCAAAGATAAGCCATACCAACAAATCTCCAGTACTCTCAATGGCATTTGTACAAAGCAATATAACACCCTTGACCATATCCACTATGCCATCTAAGAAACACATTGAAAACACCATCGCTACGATCAACACCACCACTGCCGAGACTGACCCCTGCCCTGCCTTCTGGATAAAAGAGCTACGATCTGATCTTAGCCCTTTTATAGCCAGGCTCATGGAAAGATCCTTCACAACAGGGGTGTTTCCTCAATCCCTCAAAGATACCTCCATTAGACCTCTGATGAAAAACAGCAAGCTCAACAGCCTGAAAGTGGACTCATACAGACTGATATCGAGCATACCACTTCTTGCCAAAATAATAGAAAAAGAGGTACAAAGACAAATTCAAGACCACGTTGACAACATTTCCCCACTAGACCCATGCCAACACGGTTTTAGAGAACAACATGGAGTGGAAACCCTCCTCACCACACTTATCAATAATATAACCACTGGAATTGATAACATCCGGCAGGGATATGTCCTTATTTTCCTTGACATAGCAGCTGCTTTCGACTCAGTATGTCACAAGCTACTTCTGGGGCGCCTCAGAGAGAAGGGTATTTCGGAGACAGCGATAGTCTGGTGCGAATCATACCTCACAAACAGATGGCAACATGTACGTTCAGGTGCCGCAACTTCTAAACCTTTCCACCAGAAGCAAGGAGTTCCGCAGGGATCCTCCCTCTCCGCCCTGATGTTTAATATCTACATGCAGCCTATCTGTAACCTCATTCGCTCTTTTGGGGTAAACTGCCTAATATATGCAGACGACGTCCTACTTTACATGCCCTTCTCGACAGAAAACCCAGACCTTTCACCACTTACAGAATGCTTTGATGCAGTATCCAATTGGCTCCAATCCCAAAACCTCATGCTACTGTTAACAGAGCTTTCAAACTATGTGCACCAAGAAGCTGGAATTCTCTTCCACCCAACATATGTGCAATCACTGACTTGGTCCAATTTAGGAAGGCAGTGAAACATTACCTATTCCTCCAGTACTACAAGATAGACGAGGATACAGTAGTGTCACCCGCAGTCTAGACAGATATTATGACTAAACCTACCCTTAAGACACTCATAAGTATAGCCTGTATAATATGAAAATCCGATGTAAATAGTTACCCTAGTTAACCAAGTTTTATTTCCTGTTTCCTGTAAGCACAGTTCATTATATGCAACGTGTACGTTTTATGTAAACCGCACTGATGTCGAATAGCACGGTATAAAAGAAATGTAAATAAAACAAATAAATAAAATAAATAAATGTTGTTTTTTTTAAAGAAAGAAGAAAGAACCGGTGGTACCGGTATGGCGTCAAGGGAAAGCAGACGCGACCACAAAAACAAAGCTTAAAGACAAAATTTTTCTGCGGTGACAGGGTATGTGACCTGTCGGCTCCGCGGAAAACGAAGAACTGGAGAGGGACAGTTGGAAAGGCGGGAAGGCAGCACGCAGGCACTGTGGGATGCTCCCAAAAGCTTTCCTATTGGATGCTGTGGAGCTTCCCGCGCAGGCTTCGTCGGTACCAACGATACCCATATGTGAAACTACATTCCTGCTTGTTCCTGGAGATTATGAGATTTACAATAGTACATTTATAAATAAACACAAACAAGACATATAAAAATCATATTTTAAAATTTAAATCACTCTTACACAGTTAAAATAAAACAAACTGTTATACAAGCTTCTTCATAAAAATGCACCTTCATATGCCTTCTAGATTTTAACAAATTATGCTTCATTCTCACCTCTTCAAGCAATGAATTTCGGAACCTTGGTCATGCAATGGAAAAGGCTTTATCTATACTAAAGGCCAATCTGGCTACCTTTACTGAAGGTACTTTAAATAATCCTGAATCCTGGGAATGAAATGCCTGAGCAGGCCACTAAATGCAAGCAAGCAGGAGCCAATCTTGGCTTGTTTAACACCTTATGAACTAACAAACATGTTTTAAACGTAATGTGTTGTTTAACTGGCAACCAGTGGAACATTTGGAGGACTGGAGTTATATTCTCACAAGATCTGTAACCCTTCAATAGGCAGGCTGAGGAATTTTGAACAATCTGTAATGCGCACACACAAGAATCAAACAATCCCAGATACAAAAAATTATTATAATCACTACAGCATAAAGACCACAGATTGCAATACTGATTGGAAATCCATGCGAGGAAATACATTTTGCCACCATCTTAAAAGACATAATTTAAAAAATGCATTTTTCATCACTTTTCTTATTTGTTGTTTCACTAACAAATGCTCATCTATGTATATACCAAATTCTCATGCATCAGAGGCAAAAAATATATCATCTCTGACTCAATATTTATCAGTCGTATTGGCAACTCACATCTGGACAGCTGTAATCATAACAACTCGTTTTTTGATATATTAAGTTTAAGTCACCAGCTTGTCAATATTTTCAATTGCGATACTTATTATTTAGGGTGGTTGCTGCTAACAACTTACTTAGAACACCAACCAATATTGAACTGATCCTATTTGAATGAGTCAGAAGAAAATGATATCCAAGCTGTTTGATGCTCTGTATCAGCAGTTCCTTCAGCTTCAGCCTAGACATAAATCCCTTGTTTATGTTTATTATAATCCTGATATACCGTCTTTTGCATGCCTAACAACAAAGCAGTTTATATTTAATATTTCAATAAAAGAGTGAAAAAGAACTCCATAGCTATCAATAGAACAGGTAAGAGAAGACAGAGAAAAGACACGAGATAAGTCAGAAGGGCAGTTATAAGTATCAGGCATCTGGTGCTATCCCTCCTCATGAAATTTCAGGAAAGCCTTCTTTTCAGAAAAGTATGTTTTTAGGGCTCTTTTCAATTTCTGAAAATTGGACTCAAGTCGGAGATAGTCTGGTAAAGTGTTCCAGAGATATGGCGTTAAGGCCGAATGGCGCATGGATTCCAAACTGTGTGCGGGTAACCAATGGAAGTACAAGAAGATCAGATGTTTGTGAACAAAGGACCCAAATTGGAAGTAGGGAATGAGAAGAGCCGAAAAGTACAATGGGAGACCTGTGCAGTAAGCTTGGTGTGCCAGCATAAGAACCTAGGCATACATCCCCTTAGGATGAATGGTTGCAAAGCCCTCTGTGAAATGAAGATTGGAAGAAAGTTCACATGTATTTTCACAAATATTAATTTGCTTCAAATTATGGACAACTACAACATTAGATAATTTGTAGGCTCTACACAACTCTCTCACATATTTTCAAAATAGGAAAACAATTATCAGAGAAATGCTGGAGGGGCTTTATGCAGGAAGGATCTTTTGTACATATGCCGTGAGGATGTGGTGTCCTGCAAAGTTTTTGGACCAAAGAGAATATATAATGGGAATTAGTTTCTCTAATGATCCAAAGCTATTTCTGTTGGGGACTCCCCAGTTATCAGCAGAAAAAGGAAAACTGGCTGTTGATTCCACTTCTTGTGCTGGCTACTAAGATAGAGAAGAATTGAAAATCTGAGAAAGGTCCCTCGGTCGAGGAATAGACCACAACTTAGGGGGAATTTTGACATGGTCTCTTAGAGGGAAATAAAGCACAGTTACTTACCTGTAACAGGTGATCTCTGGGAACCGCAGGAATAAGTCTTCACATATGGGTACGTCGGTACCGACGGAGCCTGCGCGGGAACGCTCCCCAGCTTCCCAAAAAGGAAAGCTTTTGGGAGCATCCCACAGCGCCTGCGCGCTGCCTTCCCGCCTTTCCTAACCAGCTCTCCTCAGTTTGAGTTTAAAGCTGAGAAAATAGAGAGAGAGAGGAAAGGAAAGATAGAAAAGAGGTACAACTCCTAGGGGAGGTGGGAGGGTTGTGAAGACTTATTCCTGCTGTTCCCAGAGATCACCTGTTACAGGTAAGTAACTGTGCTATCTCCAGGAACAAGCAGGAATGAGTCTTCACATATGGGGACTCCCTAGCTAAGATGCCTGGGAGATCCCCAAGGATATGAGACCCTGGGAAGGGTTCTACGTCCTCCTATGGATCTCAGGCATCCATCCAGGGAAGGAGGGTAGGAGTTGTTTAAGAATGGAACAGGTGTTTGAGGACAGCCTGACCAAACAAGGCATCCCGGCGGGAGTCCTTGTCCAAGCAGTAATGGGCTGTGAAGGTATGAACCGAGGCCCAGGTGGCTGCTCGACAGATCTGGTCGATGGACACAGAATTTAGATGAGCCATAGAGGTGGCCATGGCCCTCACATTATGAGCTGTGACATGGTTCTCCAGAGAAAGGTTCTTACTCTGGTAGGCGAAAGAAATACACTGAGCAATCCAATTGGACAGTGTTCTCTTAGAGACTGGAAGTCCCAAATGAGAAGGATCAAAAGCAACAAAAAGCTGGGAAGACTTTCTATGTTGCTGTGTCCTTTGTAAGTAAAAAGCAAGAGCTTTTTTACAATCCAGAGTATGAAGATTCTTCTCTGCACTGGATGCATGAGGAGCTGGAAAAAAGACAGGTAAATATACCTCTTGATTAAGATGAAAAGGTGAGACCACTTTAGGCATAAAGTGTGGATTTGTCCTAAGGACTACCTTATCATGATGGAACCTTGTATAAGGTGGATTAGCCACTAAGGCCTGCAGTTCACTGATGCAGCGAGCAGAAGTGACTGCAATGAGGAAAATAACCTTCCAGGAAAGAAATTTCAAGGAGGTAGTGGCTAAGGGTTCAAAAGTGGCTTCATAAGCTGACCAAGAACCAAATTTAAGTCCCATGCCACCGGAGGAGGCCTAATGGGAGGTTTAGTTAAAGTTAGGCCTCTCATGAATCTTGCAATGAGAGGATGAGAGGAGATAGGTTGTCCATTGATGGGCTTAAGGGACGCTGCAATAGCACTCAAATGGACTCTTACTGAATTTGTCTTAAGTCCTGCATTGGAAAGATGCAGGAGATAGTCTAACAGAGAATTTAAAGGTAGTGCTAGAGGGTCAAGACCCTTTTCAGCACACCAAATGGAAAATCTTTTCCACTTAAAAGCATAGGAACGCCTGGTGGAAGGTTTTCTGGAAGCATGGAGGATATCCTTCACTTGCTGAGAAAGATTCAAGCCTTGAAGGTCTAGGCCTTCAGTAACCAAGCTCTGAGGTGAAGGGACTTGGGGTTTGGGTGCCACAAAGTCCCTTCCTTCTGGGACAGAAGGTCTGGAGCAGCCAAGTCCAGGGAGGGGGCTTGGGAGAGATGCAGAAGTAGAGGGTACCACACTTGGCGTGGCCAGCGTGGAGCTATGAGGATCATAGATCCTTGATCCCTCTGGAGTTTGAACAGAGTCTTGGGAATCAAGGGAATGGGTGGAAAGGCATACAGGAAGCCCTGACCCCAATGAAGGAGGAAGGCATCCTTGGCCTGAACTCCCTGACACGGAATTCTGGAACAGAACCGGGGAAGTTTGGCATTCCACGGACTTGCAAAGAGGTCTATGTCCGGGGTTCCCCATTCTTGGAAGATTCTGGGTACCTGATCCATATGCAGGGACCATTCGTGTGGAAGCAGAACTCGACTGAGTCTGTCTGCCCAAGAGTTTTGGATTCCTGGGAAGTATACTGCCAGGAGATGGATTTGATGCTCTCTGGCGAAGGCCCATAATCTTAAAGCTTCGTTGCAAAGCGACAGAGAGCCAGTTCCTCCTTGCTTGTTTATGTAAAACATGGCTACTTTATTGTCCGTATGAATGAGGACTGTCTTGTAGCTGAGGAGGGTATGAAAGACCTTGAGAGCTAGAAAAACTGCTCGAAGTTCCAAGTGGTTGATATGAAGAGAGGTCTCCTGTGGGGACCAAGTGCCTTGAGTGGAGAGGTCTCGTAGATGAGCTCCCCAACCTGTTTGGGAGGCATCTGTTGTGAGGGTTGCTTGGGGCAACAACTGTTGGAAGGGGGACCCCTGCAACAGATTTTGAGTGGACATCTACCATTGGAGAGCCAAAAGAGACGTTTGGAGGTTGCTATTTGGCCTGAGAGAGCTCCTGAAGCTTGAGTCCACTGGGTGGACAAAGTCCATTGAGCTGCTCTCATGTGTAGGCGAGCATAGGGTACCACATGCACTGTGGAAGCCATGTGGCCTAGCAGCTGTAGCATCTCCCGAGCAGTTAAGTGGTTCTTTGACTGAATCTGGGAGGCTAACTGCACTAGATGTTGGCAACGGACCTGAGGAAGGTAGGCCCTTGCAGTGGTGGTATCCAACCAGGCCCCTATGAATTCCAAGGACTGAGTAGGGGTGAGCTGGGACTTTGGGAGGTTTACCACAAGTCCCAGATACTGCAGAATGCACCTTGTGCGGTCCAGGGAAATCTGGGCCTCTGACTGAGATGGAGCTCAGATGAGCCAGTCGTCCAGGTATGGGAAGACAAATATTCCCAGAGTGCATAGAAATGCAGCAACTATTGCCATGCATTTGGTGAACACTCTCGGAGCAGAGGCCAGACCAAAAGGAAGCACTCTGTATTGGTAATGTTTTTCTTGGAAAAGAAAACATAGGAATCTTCTGTGAGATGGATGGATGAGGACATGTGTGTACGCATCCTTGAGATCTAGAGAACAAAGCCAATCCTGACTTTGAAGGTATGGAAGGAGAGTGCCCAGAGAAAGCATCTTGAACTTCTCCTTGCATAGAAATTTGTTCAATTCTCTGAGATCTAAGATGGGTCTGTATCCCCCTGTCTTCTTCGGAATGAGAAAATAGGGGGAGTAGAACCCTGACCCTTGTTGAAGAAGAGGAACTTCTTCTATTGCCCCTTGGGCAAGAAGGGTAGTCACCTCCTGACCTAGAAGGTCGAGAAGAGATGTGGGAGAATTGAAGTGTCTCACCATGGTGTGGGGAGGAAGGTCTGAGAAATGAAGTTTGTAGCCCTCTCTTATGATGGAGAGGGTCCACTGCTCTGATGTGATTTGCTCCCATCTGGGAGCAAAATGAGCTAACCTTCCTGGAATGGTGAGAGGTTCTGGCTGTTGTAGAGCCAAAAAGGCTAAGTTCTCTAGCATCAAGTCAAAAACCCTGAGGAGGTTGGGTCTGCTGAGTTGCAGCAGCCCCTGTAGACTTAGGCCTGGCCTGTTTAGGTTGCTGACGCTTAGTAGCAAAGTGACCTGTAGATGATTGTTGGCTAGAAGCAGAAGGGAATCTGCCCTTTTTGAAAAAATACTTTTTGAAAGGTTTTTTCTTGGCAGGAAGGGAGGTTGACTTTGAAAGTCTATCCAAAGCAGAATTTTCTGCATCCATTTGATTGGCTTTTATTTGCCATTCTTTGCCAAACAGGTTTTCACCTGTACAGGGAAGATTTCCTAAGCCATCCTGGACCCAAGGTTCTAGATCAGAAGCCTGGAGCCAAGCAATTCTGCGAGCAGCTATGGCAATGGCCGAAGCTCTGCTGGCACCTTCAAAGGAGTCAAAAGCTGCACGGTTGGAAAACTTTGAAATATCTTGAGTATGCTTAAGCCAAATAAGGAATTCTTCCCTTTTATCCTCTGGAAGAAAAGGGAGGAAAGTGTGCAGTTTATCTGCAACCTCTTTCAGAAACATACCCATATAGAGACTATAGGAGTTGATTCTGGCAATGAGCATACTGGCTTGGAAGATTTTACTACCAAAAGCATCCAAGGTCCTGCATTCTCTTCCTGGAGGAGCAGAAGAGTGTCTTTTTGCACTCTTTATCCTTTTCATAGCTGACTGCACCACAATAGAATGGTGAGGAAGCTGTGTTTTATGAAAACCAGGACAAGGAGGGACACGGTACATAGTGTCCAATCTACGAGAATGAGGAGAGATAGTGAGAGGAGTCTCCCATAAATCAATCATGTATTCATAAAGAATCTCATGAATTGGTAAGGTGACTGCCTCTTTAGGAGCCTTAGAATAACCTAAAATATCTAATTTTTTTGCTCTAGGCTCTGATTCAGAGGTTACTGAAATAGAAAGTCCTTTAGCTACTTCTCTTATGAAGTCTTGAAAGGACAAGTCCTCTGGAGGAGACATTCTTCATTTTGGAGAAGAAGGCTCTTCAGGAAGGGCTATGGATACTCCAGCAGACTCCTCTGATGTATCAGAATCATCAGAGGAATCAAAGTACCGTCTGTCAGGGTGCTCTTCTAAAGCTCGGTACGCGTATCGAGCGGTATCGACATCGGGCGTCATCGGTACCGGTTCGGTACCGATGAGCAGCCCTGGACAGGGAACCGCTGCAGTTGGCATCCTGGTCGATGCTGATGCAGTCGATACCGGCGCTGGTGCCGGTACCGGAGCCGATACCGACAACGGAGTTTGTTGTGGTATCAGCGGCGTCGCAGCTTGAATGAAGGCCGCAATAGCCTGCTGCATGGATAGAACATTCTGATCCATCGACGCCATGAATGCCTGAATTCGGTACCGGAAGGTTGCGCCGGTACCCCAGAGCATTCTAACAGGTGATCGGTCGAGGCCGTGCCATCGATGTCAACCTGTAACCCCATAGGTGGAGCTTTGGAAGCCGGAGCTTCCCGCCGGGGTTGTTTTGCCGGTGCAGGATCCTCGAGGGCAAGCCCGGAGGCATCTCGATGCTTGGAGGGAGATCTACCCTTCGAGGACCGGCTGGATTTATGTTTGGTTACCTGAGATCCATGGGAGGAAGAAGCAGCCCTGGAAGACGTCGATGCTACTAAAGCTGCATCAGAGGGAAACAGCACATGGAGCTTGGCTGCTCGGTTTTGTAACCCCCGTTTAGACATAAAAGAGCAGGACGGACAATCCGAGATGGAGTGTTCAGGACCCAAACATTTAAGACACCATTCATGGGTGTCGGTAACAGAAATAGTACCGCTGCACTTAGTGCATTTTTTAAACCCGGAGGCTGGTTTTTCCATGAGGAAAAATTTCTTGTGAGGCCTAAGGCCCAAAAGAAGAAAAATACACTAAGTGAGGGAAAAATATATATAGTTGTTTTTGTTTTTTTTTTTAAGAAAAGACCGGCGGTACCGGTCCGGAGTCAGGGGAGGCAGACGCGCGACCAAAGAAATAAAATAAAACAAAACAAAGAACTTCTTCAGCGGTGACAGGACTCGACCTGATGGCTCCGCGGCAAAGAAGAACTGAGGAGAGGCGGTTAGGAAAGGCGGGAAGGCAGCGCGCAGGCGCTGTGGGATGCTCCCAAAAGCTTTCCTTTTTGGGAAGCTGGGGAGCGTTCCCGCGCAGGCTCCGTCGGTACCGACGTACCCATATGTGAAGACTCATTCCTGCTTGTTCCTGGAGATACATAGTATATGATGGCAGATAAAGACCAATATGGTCAATCTAGTCTGCCTAGCAAGCGGGCAATAATAGGTGCACTTGCCACTCCGTGCAGGTCACCCCTCCCCATGCCTTTGTTTAGAGGTTTACCCACCGCTCTGTGTAGGTCACCCTTATTTGTTGAGATAAAAGAGATAGTTATGTTTATTTTGATTTTATCCTGTTAATATAACGGGATCCACTGTGTCTGTCCCATGCCATTTTGAATTTTGTCACTGTATTTGCCCCCATCACTTCCATCAGGAGGGCATTCCAAGCATCCACTACCCTTTCAGTGAAAAAGTATTTGCTGACATTACCTTTCAATTTACCCCCTTGTAGCTTCATGTTATGCCCTCTAGTTTTACAGCTTCCCAGTCTTTGGAAGAGGTTCGTTTATTCATTAATACTCTTTAAGTATTTAAAGGTCTGAATCATATCTCCCCTGTCCCTCCTCTCCTCCCGAGTGCACATAATTAGGTCTTCAAGTTTCTTCTCATAAATCTTCTGCTGCAGGCTCCAAATCATTTTGGTCACCTTCCTCTGAACCATTTCCAGTCTTTTTATATCCTTTGTGAGATATGGTCTCCAAAACTGAACACAATATTCCAAGTGAGGCCTCACCAGCGACTTGTACAGTAACATTAGTACCTCTTCCTTTCTGTGGTAATTCCTCTTTGTATGCAACCCAGCATCCTTCTGGCTTTTGCCACCGCCTGGTTGCACTGTATCGCCACCTTGAGATCCTCAGAAACAATCACTTTGGGATCCTTCTCCTGGTCCGTGCACACCAACCTCTCGCCCCCTTATCATGTGCAATTCCCTTGGATTTCTGCTTCCCAAGTGCATGACACTGCACTTCTTCACATTAAATCTCAACTGCCAAGCATTAGACCATTCTTCCAGCATTTGTAGATCTTTCCTCATGTTATCCACTCCCTCAGGGGAGTCCATTCTGTTGCAAATTTTAGTGTTATCTGCAAAAAGATAGACTTTTCCATTCAGTCCTTCAGCAATATCACTCACAAATACATTGAACAGTACCGGTTTAGGACCGAACCTGGGGTACACCGCTAATCACCTTCCTTTCATCCGAGAGACTGTTTACCATCACCTTCTGTCGTCTGTCAGTCAACCAATTTCTGATCCAGTTCACTACCTTGGGACCCATCCCCAAGCTGTTGAGTTTACTGATAAGCCTCCTATGAGGAACAGTATCAAGGGCTTTGCTGAAATCCACTTAGATGACATCCATCGCATGCCCATGATCTAGCTCAGTGGTCACCCAGTCAAAGAACTCAATCAGATTTGTTTGGCAAGATCGTCCTTTGGTAAAACCATGTTGCCTCGGAACATGCAACCTGTTGGTTTCGAGAAAGTCCACTATTTGCTCTTTCAGGAACGCCTCCATTACTTTTCCCGCCACCGAGGTAAGGCTTACTGGCCTGTAGTTTGTCACTTCTTCACTGTTACCACTTTTGTGAAAAAGTACCACATCAGCCCTTCTCCAGACCTGTGGAACTTCTCCTGTCTCCAAGGATCTATTAAAAACATTCTTTAACAGCCCTGCAAGAACCTCTCTGAGCTCTTTCAGTATCCTGGGATGTATCCCATCTGGTCCCATGGCCCTGTCCACTTTCAGTTTTGCAAACTGTTGTATCTACTCCATTCCCATTTTTATATTTGGGAATCACAGGTGGTCCTTCTCCAGGATTTTTTCAGTAAAAACAGAGCAGTAGTATTTGTTTAGCATTTTTGCTTTTTCAATGTCACTTTCCACAAATCCGTTCCCAGCACTTTTGAGTCCTGAAAGTCCACCTCTGATTTTCCTCCTCTCCCGAATATACCTGAAGAAAGTTTTGTTGCCACACTTCAAATCTTTGGCCATCTGTTCTTCTACTTTTGATTTTGTTATCTTTATTTCTCTTTTAGTTTGATCCTGTATTCCTTTCTGTGTTTGTGAGTGTCTGAATTTTGTGAAAGCTGTGTTTTTTGCCTTTATTAGAGCAGCTACTTCATTGGAGAACCAAATAGGCTTCCTTTGCCTCTTGTTTTTATTTACTTTCCTTACATATTTATCTGTTGCCCCTTTTATTGCCTCCTTTAGTTTAGCTCATTGCAATTCCACTTCCCTTATCCCCTCCAACCTCCTCTTTGCCCTTCTCGGGCATCTCTTTGTGTTAATAGTCCCTCATTGAGTATCCAAAATTGCAGTCCACTCTTTTCTGATGAATTTCAAGTGCCATAATCACAGGTGCGTGATCTGACCACACCTTCATCTCTATCTCCGTTAATTTTACCTGGGGCATAAGTTCTGCTTCCACCCAGAACATATTGATACAGCTATATGTACTATGGGGTTGGAATAAAATGTATATTGTCTATGAGATCCATGTTTCTGCCTAACATACACTTCTGCTCCTTTCCTATCCCCCCTCTATTAGTTTTGGAACTGTCCATCCTAGGATTTGTGGTAATATTAAAGCCTCAACCTAACACCAAGTGTCCTTCCCCTAATATCTCCAAAAACCCTCCTAGCCTTCCATAAAATTCTCCTTGGTCCTGGTTCGGGGCATAAATATTTACAAAATTTTATAGAGTCCTCCTCACATTAGCCTGCACCACCAAATACCTCCCCTATTGGTCTCTTATAACAGTATTAACCACCGCTCCCAAACAGCCAGAAATTAGTATACCTACCCCCTCCTTTTTTTGGGCCAGAAATATTAGAGGCCAAAAATGCTTGAGGGAATAATTTATTCCTAAGTGTTTCCTCATAAGATCTCTTAAGATGAGTTTCCTGAATCATAAATATATCAGCTCGTAATCTCTCTCTCTCCCGGGACATCATTGATCCTTTTTGTCAGGAATTTAACCCTTGTACGTTCAAAGTCACCACCACTAGCTCTCCATCAGATTTCACTGACATTTTTGATTTTCCCCTAACCCCATCCACTTATATTTTTTGCACACAATCTCCCTCTGTTTGCCTCCCCCTCTTTCTTTCCCCCTCTCTCCCCTCTTCCACCTCCCCCCCCCCCTTTTTACCCCGCAACCACCTTCTGGCTTCTAATAGGCCATCAATGTACAGGAATAAAGACCCCGCCACCGCATGCCCGACTCCCCTCCCGCTCTCTCTCCCACTCTCAGTTCTCCTGACCCCCCTTTAGTTTTAAACTCCATCTCTACCCAACCTCCTCCCTTCTGTTCTTCTTTTGTTTTCAAAATCTTAATCTTCCTAATACATACACATCATTCCTACCAGGGGTGATCCGGGAAACTACAGACCGGTGAGCCGGACGTCAGTACTGGGAAAAATGGTGGAAACCATCATAAAGAACAACATTACTGAACATGTAGATAGTCTTGGCTTAATGAGAGACAGCCGACATGGCTTTAGACAAGGAAGATCTTGTCTTACTAATCTGTTATGTTTTTTTTGAAGGTGTGAATAAATAGGTAGACAAAGGCGAGTCAGTTGATATAGTGTATCTGGACTTTCAGAAAGCCTTTGACAAGGTCCCTCATCAGAGACTTTTGGCAAAACTAAAAAGTCATGGGATGGGAGGCAGTGTACTATTGTGGATCAGGAACTGGTTAAAAGATAGAAAACAGAGGGTAGGGATAAATGGCCAATTTTCCCAATGCAGAAAGGTGAATAGTGGAGTACCCCAGGGATCTGTGCTGGGTCCGCTGCTTTTTAACATATTCATAAATGACCTGGAAATGGGAATAACAAGTGAGGTTATAAATTTGCAGATGACACAAAACTATTTAAAGTTGTTAAAACTCATGAGGATTGTGGAAAACTGCAAGAAGATCTTGATAAATTGGAAGACTGGGCATCCAAATAGCAGATGAAATTTAATGTGGACAAGTGCAAAGTTATGCACCTAGGACAGAACAACCCAAACTATGGTTACACGATGCAAGTTCCACATTAGGAACCACCACCCAGGAAAAAGATTTAGGCGTCATTGTGGATAACATGTTAAAACCCTCCGCCCAGTGTGCAGCAGTGGCGAAGAGAGCAAATAGAATGCTAGGTATCATAAGGAAAGGAATGAGGAATGGAAAATAAAACGAAGGATATTATAATGCCTCTGTATCATTCCATGGTACGACCGCACCTTGAATATTGTGTGCAATTTTGGTCACCATATCTTAAAAAGGATACAGCGGTATTAGAAAAGGTACAGAGAAGAGCCACCAAAATGGTAAATGGGATGGAAGGATACCCCTATGAAGAGAGGCTAAATAGGTTAGGGCTCTTCAACCTGGAAAAGAAACGGCTGAGGAGAGAAATGATAGAGTTATATAAATTAATGAATGGAGTGGAACGGTGTGATGGCCAAAATGTTCCCGAGCCCTTAGAAGTAAGGGAAAAGCATAATTTGACCTTGAGGGAGAGAAGCAGGAGGCGGGGATGTGAAACACAAAATGTTCTTGAACAGAAAAAAACTCATCTACTGCCTAGCTACAAGCCACGCCCTAGCTCAGGAACAAGCTGTAGGGCTAACAAAGGCCAGCTGAGGAAGCAACACGTGGTTACACCTCAAACACGTGCAGGGAGAGTCCCTAGGGGATTACAAAAGGAAGAGGGCAGTAACAGGAGATATCCTGAGGTTTATCCTGAGGTGGATGCTAATCCTAATCCTAATGCTAATGCTGAGCAGGATCCTGACGCTAATGCAGAGGCCGAGGTTGAGGGGCAGCATCACAGGAGGAAGGGAGTTCCCAGGGGAGGAGCTACCCGAGACTCAGAACACAGCAGAAGTCCTAACGTGCTGGATGGAGGAAGAAGCTCCCGGGCAGCTGGAGTGAAAGGTATTTCCCAGGACAGCCCAGGGGAGGAGAAGGAACTGCTGAGCCAGACTTCTAAGAGAAGCCCAGCCTTAGAGGACACTGTAGAATCTGCTGGAACACTCAGGGGAAAAAGCCATAAGCCAGGGAGGAATCCAGAATGCAGGAGAGTTGCTTTGGAGCCTGGAGGCAGGCGATTTCCTTCTGAGGGAGCCTTAAATGAGGACACTTTTACTGCAAGCCAAAGGCTTGGTGAAAGCTTATCTGGTACAAGGAGAACCGTGAGTAACCCTGTGTCCCACAGCAAGTTAAGCCAGCTGCAGACAATAAGCCAGTTAATGAGAGAGAGAGAATTGCCAGTATATGCTGAGAATTCTAGAGGCAAAGGAAAGTCTTGCTGGAAGAAAATTCTTGAGCTGTTAAAAAGGGCAGAGCCTGGGTTTACCCGGAGAAGTTTAAACCATGATACACGAGAGTCAGATATTGAGGAAATGGAGACAGGAAGTTATCCTTCTGATATTGACTCTGAATGTTCTGCAATGGAATGTGCTCTGTGTCACAAGACAAGTTAAGTGTTTGAGCACTATAGAGTGTGAAGCTCAAACAACTGCATTAGCCAGTAAAAGAAAAGAAACAGGCTGGACAGTGTTTTAAAGTCTGTGTGCTTTTAGAAGTGTTTCCTTGAATGAAGCCAGAAAGTTTGTTTGAATGTTGGGAAGTTTCAAGAAGGGCAAACTGGCATTTATGTTTAAAGGCTGGAAGAAATAATGAAGCCTATTTTTGTGAATTCTGGAAGTGACAGAAGCTAATTGTGTTAGGAGAAGAAATCCTACTTTTTCTTTCTTCTTGCCCTTGCGCTGAGTTTCTAAAAGCTCTGTATGGAGAAGTAGTAAAAATCAATAAATTTCCTGTGTTAGCCTTAAGCCTCTCGGACTTCAATTTATTTGAAACCCACAACTACAGAAAGAGTGCTCGCCCTACCGTAGGCAACCGCCTAGGGTGGCAACAAAAGGCGACAACGGGTAAACGTTGATCAATTGTTTACGTCATCAGAATATAGAAAGTCTAGGGGACATGCAATGAAGCTACAGGGTAACCTATTTAGGACTAATAAGAGAAAATATTTTTTCACTCAACGTGTAATCAAACTCTGAAATTTGTTACCGGAGGATGCAGTAAAAGCTGTTAGTGTAGCTGGGTTTAAAAAAGTTTTGGAAAAGTTCCTGGAGGAAAGGTCCATAAATCATTATTAAAAATGACCCAGGATATTACTGCTTGACCCAATACAAGCATTGTGGAACCTGTGTCTTTTGGGGAAACTGCTAGGTACTTGTGACCTAGATTGGCCACTGTTGGAAACAGGATACTGGGCTTGATGGACCTTGGTCTGACCCAGTATGGCATATCTTATGTTCCCTTATTCTTCATCTTCATTCATTCTTTTTTTTTTTTTGTAATTTCCATTTTTATTATGAACTGCTTTACATAAAACATTTGAACTTCAAAACGTACATATTCAAAATTTCTTTCCATATTCAAAATTCTTACATCGTTATAACAGTTCAGTTTTCTTTTATACAATCATTTGTCCTTTTGTAATTCTTGTATTTCTTTGGTTTTCCACACTTCAACATCCAACTGATTATAAAGTCCAAAACATTCTTATTCCAACAAATGACTTCACACTCCCAACAAAGTCAGCCCTCTTCCCCTTTGCTTACCCACTCCCCTCAGCCTCCCCTACCCCCTACCCCCTCCCCCCTCCACCCCCTCCCCCTTCTACCCTCTCTAGCCCCAACACCCCCTCTCCCCCCTTCACCCAACTCACCCCCTACCCCCTCCCCCCTCCCCCTCCTCCCATCCCCCAATTCTCCTACCTCCCCACTACCCATGCATCATACCCCTGCCATATTCCCCGAAAGGCCGAAACTTTATTGTCCTTATAGGCAGCAATCTCACAAATAGTCCGCAGGCAGTTCAATCTAATCACTATCTCGCTCATAGTTGGTGCTGCAGGCCTTTTCCAGTGTGCAATTATCTCTACCCTCGCCACCCCTATACAATACCCTACCATCATCTGCACCTCTCTCTCTCCCTCTGCTGGCAGTTCATTCAATATCACCAGGGCTGGTGTTAGAGTGACTCCTACTCCCGTGACTTCCCTTATGATCACCTCCCATGCCTTCCACATCCTCTGTATAACCGGGCAATCCCATACAAGATGTTTTAAATCCCCTTTCTCTTTACAGCCCCTCCAACATTCTCCCGACTCCTTCCCCTTGAAGGCCCTCATCCGCCATGGTGTCCAATACACCTGATACCGTATTTTCAAACTATTTTCCAGGTAAGATGTCCCTGGGGCCAACCTTTTAAACCAGGTATATATGTTATACCATCTCTCCCTATCCCAACCTCCACCGAGGGCCTTTTCCCATTCCACCTCCCCCTTAATGTCCCCCCAAATACCCCTCCGACCCTCACCCCCTCCCTGTGATATCAATTCTGCGTACAAGAGCGTAATTACCCCCTTCCTATCTCCCCCCTCCCCATTGCCTTTCTCAAACCTCGTTGCAGCTTTTTGCAGATCCTCCCGCACCCCTCTAGTACTCATAAATGACACCACCTGCATGTACACAAAGTAATCCGTACCCCTCAACCCGTATTCCCCTTGTAAATGCCCCCAACTCTTTATTCCCCCTTTCTCGTTCAGTAACTGCCCTAAGGCTTCCAACCCCTTACCCTTGCCAGTCCCTAAACCTCCCCCCTCTTGCCCAGGCGGAAACTCCCCTATCTCCACTATTTGTGTACCCCTAGTATACCGCTTCCCCTTCAGAAGGAGGTCCCTTGATCGCAACCACAACTCTTTGGTATACGCCCTAAAGGGATTACTCTCCCTCCCCTCCTCACGCTTCGACCCCAGATCCCAGATCCACGCCCTCAAGCTCCGACCCCCCTGCTGCTCCTGCTCCAAGTGCACCCACCTTGGCATCTCTCCACCTCCCTGCCAGCTCTTCAGGGCCCGTAATTGCACTGCCATATAGTACTTCTCCACCCATGGTACCCCCATTCCCCCCTCCTTCGTGCTCCTATACATTGTACTGCGTGCCACCTGCGAGGCTTTCCCATCCCATACAAACTCCATCAATACCCGCTGCACTTGTTTCAGATAAGTCCTGAGTACCCTACACGGAAATGAACTAAACAAAAAGATAAACCGAGGCAAAACATTCATCTTAATGACTGCTATTCTACCCAGCCACGTTAAATAGAGGCCCCTCCACCGCTGCAGGTCCTTCCGTACCTCCTGCAATAACGGCCCA
Organism: Ichthyophis bannanicus; assembly: GCA_033557465.1. NCBI lineage: Eukaryota > Metazoa > Chordata > Amphibia > Gymnophiona > Ichthyophiidae > Ichthyophis > Ichthyophis bannanicus. Next base: position 924,305,230 of record CM066033.1, read on the forward strand.
TAATTCCATTGCCCCAGATTACTATTATTCTTTCCCATGGTGATCTCCAAGTAGCGATATGTGCTCTCTACCCACTTAAACGCATATCCGCCCTTCAAACTCGCGATCTCCGCATCCCTTAGATTGAACCTGTCAGACGGCTGCCTGGGTGAGAATCTTCACAGTCTTGGCAAGTGCATATTTCTATATGATTTGCAAGGTATTGTGGGCAATGTAGTTCATTCACACCAGACACAGCTGCTGACAATAATTTAGTTGTGCTCTTGGGTAAAGCCAATAAGATATTTATTTATGGGGTTATTTCTCCCAACACAGATATGCTTGGTAGCACATAAATTAGGTTACTTGCTTTCAGTGTTAACTTGGAAAAACAAAGTCAAAATCAGGAAAACAACAAATGAAAAGCCACAAAGCAAGAAACAAACTGTTCTTTTCAGGTTAACTTCTGATTACTTCCCACATAGATACAGAAGTGATTCTCTCCTAGCTCACAAGCAATTAGGTAAGGCTTAATTGCTAGCAGTTACCAGCCGAAACCCCTTAGCTGGCTTGCCTTCCACTGTGTGGGTCAAATCCTGCTTCAGGAGCTTTTCTGAGTAGATTAAAGAACAAATTTGTATTTCTTTGTGATGGTTGCTGTACTTTATAACAGAAAGTTACCAACGGAGTTTAGATAGAGAGCAGTCCATATAAACAGGATCCTCATCTGCTATTATTCCCCCTTGTTCAACAAGCATGGGTTCAATATCATGGATTGGCACAGATGAATCTCTCAATGGAGCATTTTCAGGAGAATACTTGTTTCCCTGCTGTCTTTCAAGGTTATAGCTAGGGCATAGATCAGTGTTCATACCTGAGCTTCCATTGCTGCTAGAGTTCCTCTCTATATAGCCTGGCCAGTATATAGTCCAGTTCTTATGTCCAGCCTTCCAATCCAGATCCCTGGACACTGGATCTCTCTTCACATACCTTCTGGCACAGGTCTTAGGGTCCCTTCCACGTGCAGCCGTCTCCCTCACAGGTAGCCTCTGGTGATTCCTAGCTCTGCAGCACCATTCCTCTGGCTTTCCCCAGTCCAATGGTGTATGCTGGCCCTTGGAATACCTCCCAGTATACGTACTGCTTTGGACTCTTCTAGACCTCTCAAAGGCTTTTCTCTCTTCCTTCTTCCAAAGGGTCTCTTTCCCTCTCTGTCCGTCCGGTTTGGCTTCTGCTTCTGATGATCCTTCAGATGAAACTGATGATCAAACTCAAGCTGATTCTCAGGATACTGAGGACAATTCTCTGGATATCCAAGGTGATCATGAAGATGGTCATCTGTAGAATAAACTCTACTCTTATTCTGCTTAGATGAGTGCTCCTCCCTAACACAGCGCAGCTGTGCTGAATCAGGCCCTGCCCTTTGAGATGAGTGCTTAGGGAGTACCTCATAGCCCTCCTGATTGAACACACGTTTCCCCACTTCAGCTCCTCTAATGGCTGTTGGAAACCTGGTGCATTCTGGGACTGGTAGTCTTTTATGGGAAAATTCTGTTTTCTTATTTCTACCAGAACTGACAGGTTGCTTGTTCAGAGTCACTTCACCTTTTCTATAGCTCCTTCCTGAGCTATGATAAGCTTCCTTATCACAAACCCTAATATCTCCGATTTGCTCCCAATGATTTTATACCCGGCCACCTTACTATAGCTGTCTATTTCCCTCATTAATACCGGCAGGGATAACAGCGGTTCCCTGACTGTAAATATGACATAATCTGCAAAGAGTGTAATCATCGTTTCACAGTTGTTCATACATACCCCCTTCATATCCTGCGTCCTCCGCACCTTTTCTGCCAGAGGCTCAATTACTAAAGCAAACAACAGGGGAGACAAAGGGCAGCCCTGCCTGGTCCCCCGCCCCAACCTACATGCTTTGGAATAACTACAGTTAATCAGAATCCTCGCCCTTGGTGCTTTATACACTGCTTGGACCCACTGAACAAAATTTGGTCCCAACCCCATCTTTTCCAGCACACTTATCATGAATGGCCACTCCACCCTATCGAAAGCCTTCTCGGCGTCCACTGTGAGAACCACTGCTTTTTGGCCTGTCCGCTGCACTTCCCAAGTGAGATAGCACAGTTACTTACCTGTAACAGGTGATCTCTGGGAACAGCAGGAATAAGTCTTCACATATGGGTATCGTCAGTACCGACGGAGCCTGCGCGGGAACGCTCCCAAGGGTCCAAAAGGAAAGCTTTTGGGAGCATCCCACAGCGCCTGCGCGCTGCCTTCCCACCTTTTCCAACCGCCTCTCTCCAGTTCGAGTTTTAAGCTGAGACAAAGAGAGAGAGAGAGAAAGGAAAGATAGATAGAGAGATACAACTCCTAGGGGAGGTGGGTGGGTTGTGAAGTCTTATTCCTGCTGTTCCCAGAGATCACCTGTTACAGGTAAGTAACTGTGCTATCTCCAGGAACAAACAGGAATGAGTCTTTACATATGGGGACTCCCCAGCTAGAGATGCCAGGGAGAACCCAAAGGTTGTGAGTCCCTGATAAGGGCTCCACCTCACCCCCATGGATCTCGGGCATCCAACCAGGGATGCCCCATGGATCTCGGGCATCCAACCAGGGATGGGGGGTAGGAGTTGATTAGGTATGGAACAGGTGTTTGAGAACAGCCTGACCAAACAAGGCATCCCGGCGGGAGTCCTTGTCCAAGCAGTAATGGGCTGTAAAGGTATGAACCGAGGCCCAGGTGGCCGCTCGACAGATTTGGTTGATGGACACAGAGTTTAGATGAGCCGTAAAGGCTGCCATGGCCCTCACATTGTGAGCTGTGACATGGCCCTCCAGAGAAAGGTTCTTACTCTGGTAGGCGAAGGAAATACACTGAGCAATCAAATTGGACAGAGTTCTCTTAGAGACTGGAAGTCCTAAATGAGAGGGATCAATAGCAACAATAGTTGAGAGGACTTTCTATGTTGCTGTGTCCTTTGTAAGTAAAAAGCAAGTGCTCTCTTACAATCCAGGGTATGAAGATTCCTCTCTGCAGTTGATGCATGAGGTCCTGGAAAAAAGACAGGTAAATACACCTCCTGGTTCAGATGAAAAGGTGAGACCACTTTAGGCATAAAGTGTGGATTAGTCCTGAGGACTACCTTGTCATGATGGAACCTTGTATAAGGAGGATTAGCCACCAAGGCTTGCAGCTCACTGATACGGCGAGCTGAGGTGGCTGCAATGAGAAAAATAACCTTCCAGGAAAGGAATTTCAAGGAGGTAGTGGCTAAGGGTTCAAAGGGTGGCTTTATAAGCTGGCCAAGAACCAAATTCAAATCCCATGCCACTGGAGGTGGTCTAATGAGAGGTTTAGTTAAAAGAAGGCCTCTCATGAATCTTGCAATAAGAGGATGAGAGGAAATAGGCTGTCCATTGAGAGGCTTAAGGGATGCTGCAATAGCACTCAAATGGACTCTTACTGAATTCGTTTTAAGGCCTGCATGGGATAAATGCAGCAAATACTCTAGTAAAGAATTCAGAGGTATTGCAAGAGGGTTAAGACCCTTTTCTGCACAACAAATGGTAAATCTTTTCCATTTAAAAGCATAGGAACGTCTAGTGGAAGGCTTTCTGGAAACATGAAGGATATCCTTCACTTGCTGAGAAAGATGCAAATCTTGAAGATCTAGGCCTTCAGCAACCAGGCTCTGAGGTGAAGAGACTGGGGATTTGGGTGCCACAACGTTCACTCCTCCTGGGACAGGAGGTCTGGAGCAGATCCCAAGTCCAGGGAGGGAGCTTGAGAGAGATGCAGAAGTAGAGGGTACCACACTTGGCGTGGCCAATGTGGTGCTATGAGGATCATAGACCCCTTGTCTCTCTGAAGTTTGAACAGTGTCTTGGGAATTAGGGGAATGGGTGGAAAGGCACAGAGGAAGTCTTGCCCCCAATGAAGGAGGAAGGCATCCCTGGCCTGAACTCTCTGACATGGAGTCCTGGAACAGAACCGGGGAAGTTTGGCATTCCACGGACTTGCAAACAGGTCTATGTCCAGGGTTCCCCAAATTCGGAAGATCCTGGCTATCTAGTCCCCATGGAGGGACCATTCGTGTGGAAGCAGAACTCGACTGAGTCTGTCTGCCCAAGAGTTTTGAACCCCTGGAAGATACACTGCCATGAGATGAATTTGATGCTCTCTGGCGAAGGCCCACAATCTCAGAGCTTCGTTGCAAAGCGACAGAGAGCCAGTCCCGCCCTGCTTGTTCACGTAGAACATGGCTACTTGGTTGTCCGTGTGGATGAGGACTGTATTGTAGCTGAGCAGGGTGTGGAAGACTCTGAGAGCTAGAAAAATTGCTCTGAACTCTAAGAGGTTGATATGTAGAGATGTCTCCTGTGAAGACCAGATGCCTTGAGTGGAGAGATCTTGAAGATGAGCTCCCCAACCTCTTGGAGAGGCATCTGTTGTAAGGGTTGCTTGGGGTAACACCTGTTGAAAGGAGAACCCTAGCAACAGATTTTGAGTGGACGTCCACCACTGGAAAGAGCAAAAGAGGCGACTGGAGGTTGCTATTTTGTCTGACAGGCACCCTGATGCTTGGGTCCATTGGGTGGACAGAGTCCATTGAGCTGCCCTCATGTGAAGGCGAGCGTAAGGAACCACATGCACAGTGGATGCCATGTGGCCTAACAGTTGTAACATCTCTCGAGCAGTTAAATGGGATTTTAACTGAATTTGTGAGGCTAACTGCACCAAGTGTAGGCAACGGGCCTGGGGAAGATAGGCCCTTGCAGTTGTGGTATCCAGAAAGGCCCCTATGAACTCTAGAGACTGAGTAGGGGTGAGATGGGATTTTGGAATGTTTATTACAAGTCCCAGATACTGAAGGATACGCCTTGTGCAGGTTAGAGAAGTCTGGGCCTCTGACTGGGATGGAGCTCGGATGAGTCAGTCGTCCAGATATGGGAATACGAATATCCCTAGAGTGCGTAGAAATGCAGCTACTACTGCCATGCATTTTGTGAACACTCTTGGTGCAGAGGCCAGACCGAAAGGAAGCACTCTGTATTGGTAGTGCTTCCCTTGATAAAGGAACCGAAGGAACCTTTGTGTGTTGGATGGATGAGGACATGGGTGTACGCATCCTTGAGGTCTAGAGATCAAAGCCAATCCTGACTCTGAAGGTATGGAAGGAGAGTACCAAGAGAAATCATCTTGAATTTCTCCTTGCATAGAAACTTGTTAAATTCTCTGAGATCTAATATGGGTCTGTAGCCCCCTGTTTTCTTTGGGATAAGAAAGTAGGGGGGAGTAGAACCCTGAGCCCTGTTGAAGAAGGGGTACTTCTTCTATTGTCCCTTGGGCAAGAAGGGTAGCAATCTGCTGACCCAGAAGGTCGAGGAGAGATGTCTGAGAAATGAACTGTCTCACCATGGTGTGAGGAGGAAGGTTTAAGAAATGAAGCTTATACCCCTCCCTTATGATGGAGAGAGAGTCCATTGCTCTGCTGTGATTTGTTCCCACCTGGGAGCAAAGTGAGCTAACCTTCCTGGAATGGTGAGAGGCTCTGGATGTTCTAGAGCCAGAAAGGCTAAGTTCTCTAGCTGTAAGTCAAAGGCCCTAAGGAGGCTGAGGCTGTTGGGCCGTAGCAGTCCTAGCAGCCTTAGGCTTGGCCTGTTTCGGTTGTTGCTGTCTCTTTGTAGCAAAACGACCTGCAGAAGATGACTGCTGACCATAAGCAGAATAATATTTCCCTTTTTTGGGGAAAAATCCCTTTTTGAACAACCTCTTCTTAAAAGGAGCAGAAGTAGACTTTGAAAGTCTATCTAAAGCAGAATTGTCAGCATCCATCTGGGTGGCCTTTGCTTGCCAATCTTTGCCAAAAAGGTTTTCACCTGTACAAGGAAGGTTTCCTAGTAAATCCTGAACCCAGGGTTCCAAATCAGAAGCTTGTAACCAAGCAACTCTGCGTGCACCTATGGCAATAGCCGAGGCTCTGCTGGCACCTTCAAAAGAGTCAAAGGCTGCACGGTTGGAAAACTTGGAAACATCCTCGGCATGTTTGAGCCAGGTGAGGAACTCTTCCCTTTCATCTTCTGAAATAAAAGGAGATAAAGTTTGCAGGTGATTTGTAACTTCTTTTAGAAACATCCCCATATAGAGACTATAGGAGTTGATTCTGGCAACAAGCATACTGGCCTGGAAAATTCTCCTGCCAAAGGCATCTAAGGTTCTGCATTCTCTTCCTGGAGGAGCAGAAGAGTGCCTTTTTGTACTCCTTATCTTCTTCATAGCAGACTCCACCACAATGGAGTGGTGAGGAAGCTGAGTCTTATGAAAGCCAGGACAAGGAGGAACACGATACATGGTGTCCAACCTACGAGAATGAGGGGAAGTGGTGAGAGGAGTCTGCCATATGCCCAACATGTGATCATAAAGAATCTCATGTATTGGTAAAGTGGCTGCCTCTTTAGGAGCCTTAGGATATTGTAAAATATCTAATTTTTTGGCTCTAGGCTCTGTCTCAGGGGCCACTGAGATGGAAAGGCTCCTGGCTACTTCCCTAATGAAGTCCTGAAAAGACAATTCTTCTGGAGGAGACATTCTCCTTTTTGGAGAAGAGGGCTCCTGAGGATGGATCACCGATGCTTTGACAGAGGCCTCTGATTCATCAGAGTCTTCAGAGGAATCGAAGTATCGCCTGTCTGGATGCTCCTGCAGAGCCCGATACGCATACCAGGTGGTATCGACATCGGGAGTGATCGGTACCGAATCGGTACCGATGGGCATCACAGAACAGTGTACCGCTGCAGTCGACACCGAAGCCGATGTCGATGCAATCGGTACCGGCACCGGAACCGGTACCGGTGCCGGAGTCGGTACCGGCAATGGAGTTTGTTGCGGTACCGAAGGCGTCGCTTTTCCATGAGGAAAAATTTCCTAGGCCTAAGGCCAAGAAGAAAATGCACTAAAGTGAGAAAAACAGTAGGTTTTGTTTTTGTTTTGTTTTTTAGAATAAAGAAAGAAAAGACCAGCGGTACCGGTCTAGCGTCGAGAAGGCAGACGCGCGACCAAAGAAATAAAATAAAATAAAGAAATTCTTCAGCGGTGACAGGAATACGACCTGCTGGCTCCGCGGAAAAGAAGAACTGGAGAGAGGCAGTTGGGAAAGGCGGGAAGGCAGCGCGCAGGCGCTGTGGGATGCTCCCAAAAGCTTTCCTTTTGGACGCTGGGGAGCGTTCCCGCGCAGCCTCCCTTGGTACCGACGATACCCATATGTGAAGACTCATTCCTGCTTGTTCCTGGAGATTACAAATTTTCCTGATTTTATCTCCCCCTTGCCGTCCCGGTATGAACCCCACATGGTACCGGTTGATCAACTTAGGCAGGACCTCCTTTAATCTATTTGCCAACATCTTAGCCAACAACTTTGCGTCAACATTTAGTAAGGAAATAGGCCGATAGGATCCATACACCATGGGGTCTTTCCCTGGCTTGGGAAGTAAGAGTAGTTACTCACCTGTAACAGGTGTTCTCCGGGAGCAGCAGGAATCAGTCCTCACATATGGGTGACGTCGGTGCCGACGGAACCCCCATGCGGAGCATTTCCTCAGCTTTCATAGAAAGCCTTTGGGAATGCAGCGCGCATGCGCAGTCCCCTTCCCGCCCAAGGGTGCCATCTTGCTCAGTCTGATGACATAGCTAAAAGACAGCAAAAATAGCAAAAATAAATCATATGACTGCAACTCCAAGGGGAGGAGGGAGGGTTGTGAGGACTGATTCCTGCTGCTCCTGGAGAACACCTGTTACAGGTGAGTAACTACTCTTTCTCCAGGACCAAGCAGGAAGTCAGTCCTCACAAATGGGACTCCCTAGCTTAGGGCTACCAGAGGCCCCAAACTGAAAAATGAGCTCCCTCTAGAGCCTCAGCATGCAAGAACAGAATCTTCTCTGATAACGCCCCCGACAGGTAGCCCAACACCACGGCCGGAGGGTAGGAGTTGCCTAAACCCCAAAGAGATTATGAAGTACCGCTTGCCCGAAAGCACTGTCCCTGCGGGACTCCCTCTCAAGGCAGTAGTGGGCCGCAAAAGTCTAGCTTGAAGACCAAGTAGCGGCCCGGCAGATGACTGCCAACGGAACAGATGAGCCACTGACGCAGCCTTCGCCCTGACACGGTGAGCCGTAACTCGATCCTGCAACGAGAGGTCGGCTGCCCATATGGACAAAGTACGCTTGGAGACAGCCAACCCCAACTTATTGGGGTCATAAGAGACGAAGAGCTGAACCACCCTCCGGTGCTCCCGCGTACGGTCAAGGTAGAAAGACAACGCCCTCCGACAGTCCAGGGTATGCAAGACCATCTCAGCCCGGCTAGCATGAGACCTGGGAAAGAAAGTCGGAAGAACCACCTCCTGATTGAGGTGGAAGGAGGAGACAACCTTTGGAAGGAACTTAGGGTGAGTCCGTAAGACTACCCTGTTCCTATAGAATCTAGTATAAGGTGCTTCTGAGACGAGGGCCTGAAGCTCACTCACTCGCCTAGCTGAGGTAAGGGCTACCAGAAATAGCGTTTTCCAGGACAGAAAATGCAGAGGGCAAGTAGCCATAGGTTCAAATGGTGGGCAAGTAAGCCGTTGCAAGACCACATTTAAATCCCATTCAGGGGCAGGTGGACGCACTGGAGGCTTAAGCAAAAGCAGACCTCTGAGGAAGCGGACTACCAAAGGATGACTGGAGAGAGATTGACCCTCCACCTGTGAGTGGTGTGCTGAAAGAGCACTAAGATGAACTCTAACAGAACTGGACTTAAGGCCTAGGTTGGACAGGTGCAGCAAATACTGCAGCACCACTGGAACCAGGCATGAGAAGGGATTCGCGTTGTGTTGAGTACACCAGGTAGAAAATCTACGCCACTTAAGGGCATAAGACTTTCTGGTGGATTGCCTCCTAGAGGCCAAGACTACGTCCTCCACTTCCCTAGGCAGTAGTAAAGGTGCTAGGACTACCCTTTCAGCAGCCAGGCCATCAAATTGAGGGACTGGAGATTGGGGTGCAAGAGAGATCCCTGCTCCTGAGACAGGAGATCGGGTTGCATCCCCAGAGGAAGAGGAGTGTCCACCGCTAGTTGCAACAGTAGTGGGAACCAGGGTTGCCGTGGCCACCTGGGGGTCACCAGAATCACTGAGGCCTTGTCCCGGATCACCTTGAACAGTGTCTTGGACACTAGAGGCGTGGGAGGAAACGCATATAGGAGGCCTGTAGACCATGGAATGAGAAACGCATCCGCTGCTATTCTGAGAGGATGCGGTTGTCTGGAACAGAACCTGGGAAGTTGACGGTTCAGAGGGCTGGCAAAGAGATCTATGGTTGGAAGAACCCATCTCAGGAAGATCTGTTGAACCACTAACAGGTTCAACTGCCATTCGTGTGGCTGCAGAATCCTGCTCAATCTGTCCGCCAGGTAATTCTCCTGACCTGGGAGGTAGACTGCTTTGAGAAGAATGCCATGATCGACTGCCCAGGAACACAGTTTCTGCGCTTCCCGACAGAGAAGGCGGGACCCTGTGCCCCCTTGTTTGTTTACACAGAACATAGACACTTGATTGTCCGTCTGAACCAAGACGGACTGGTGAGAGATGAGATGAGAGAAAGTTCTCAGGGCTAAGCAAATAGCTCGCAGTTCTAAGAGATTGATCTGCTGTGCGGCCTCCCATGGAGTCCACAGGCCTTGAGTACATGCCCCTTGGCAATGTGCACCCTAACCTTGAAGAGAAGCATCGGTTGTCAGCACCTGAGAGTGTGGAGATGCCTGAAAAGGCACCCCTTGCACTAGATTCGAAAGATGAAGCCACCACTGCAGGGAAGACTGTAGTAGGCTGGACACCTTCACTGTTTCCGTGAGGCTTCCTGTGGCCTGGTGCCACTGAGTCCTGAGGCCCCACTGAGCTGGTCTCATGTGTAGATGGGCATTTGGAGTCACATGGACCGTGGATGCCATATGGCCTAAGAGCCTCAGGAATTGTCTGTGGAATAGCCTGGCTAGAGCTATCAATCTGTGGGCCCTGTCCACTGGTAGAAAGGCTTTTGCCTGAAAGGTGTCCAGTCGAGCTCCTATGAACTCCATGTTCTGGGAGGGGTGCAAACTGGACTTTACAAAGTTTATAACAAACCCCAGGTGCTGAAGCAGAGCGACAATGCGAAGGGTGGCTTGATTGGCCTCTTGTGGGGATTGACCCCTGGTGAGCCAATCGTCCAGATATGGGAAGACAAAGAGGCCTTGAACCCTGAGGTAGGCCACTACCACCGCCAGGCACTTGGTGAATACCCTGGGGGCGGATGTAAGGCCAAAAAGCAGTACTCTGTACTGATAATGGTTTCCTCCCACTACAAATCTGTGGTCTGGATGAATAAGGATGTGAGTATAAGCATCCTTTAGATCTAAGGAGCATAGCCAATCTCCCTGATGGAGGTAGGGCAGCAGGATTCCAAGGGTAAGCATCTTGAACTTTTCCCTCTCCAGGAACTTGTTCAGGTTTCGCAAGTCTAGGATGGGTCTGAGGCCTCCTGTTCTCTTTGGTACCAGGAAGTACCTGGAATAGAAGCCGTGACCTCTCAGGTGGTGGGGCACCGGTTCCACTGCCTGTTCCTTCAGAAGACCTGCCAACTCCTGCAGGAGTAAGTCCCTGTGCAGAGGGAGTCTGGCAGGCTCCCTTGGAAAATAGGAGGGGGGTACCTGGTGGAAGTGGAGGAGATAGCCCTTCTGGACTATACTTAGAACCCAGGTATCCCTTGTGACGGCTGACCACCTATGGGCGAACAGGGCCAGCCGGCCTCCAGTGCTGATGAGGGCCAGCTGAGGAGGAGAGGCTATGCCAATGCAGTTAAATGCCCCCTCCCTGCTAAGCAGGAGCCGGAGTAGGAGGCTTGGGGGCCTTCTGCCTAAGGGGCCCATGACCCTGCCCCTTGGCCTGCTGACCCTGTTGGGGAGCTATAGAGGCCTGATAATGAGGGTACTGTTTATAGGCAGATGACTTCCTCGGGTAAAAGGTCTTTTTTCCTGAGCCCTTCTTCTTCTGAGAAGGGGCAGAGGTTTTTCTGGACAGTGTTGTCCGGGTAAGAGTCTCGGTCTCGAGTTCGGCAGCCTTGTCAGCCATGGGCTTGCCAAAGAGGTTTTCACCTCGGCAGGGGACATCGACCAACTTGTCCTGCACCCATGGTTCGAGGTCCGATGACTGTAGCCAAGCCTGACAGCGTGCACCAATGCCAGTCACGGCTACTCGGGCCGAAGCCTCGAAGCCATCATAGGCTGCTCGAGATATAAACTTCGAGCACTCACGAATACCCGAGGACAGAGCATTGAACCTCTGCAAAGGTTCCTCGGAGAGACCAGCAGAGAACCCGGCAATCTCCTTTGCCAGGTCTCGAAGGTACATGCCCATGTACAGCTGGTAGGTCTGGACACGGCAAGCAAGCATAGAGCCCTGGAAGCACTTCTTACTGAGGGCATCCAGGTTCCGGGCCTCCCGGCCAGGAGGCACCAAGGAGTGCATCTTCTGACTCTTCAGACGATGCACGGCCGATTCCACAACCATGGAGTGGTGCGGTAATTGTGCCTTTTGGAACCCGGGGCTCTTGCGGACTCGATAGATGGAAATCGACCCGCTTGCTCAAAACCGGAGTCGAGGCCGACACCTCCCACATGCGGAAGAGCAACCATTCCAGCATCGGAGGAACCGGAACAGTAAAAGCCTCCTTCGGAGGAGAGTCATACTGTAGGGCCTCGAGCTCCTCGGCTCGAGGCTCCTACTCGGGATCCGTGGGGAATGCCAAAGCCTTGGCCATGTCCCGCACGAAATCCGAGAACCGTGTATCCTCCGGGGGGGACCTTCTCCGAGGCTCGGACTCGGGCGAGTTTGAAGGAACGCACCGAGTCCGAAAGGTGTCGGGCGACTCCTCATCCTCCGTCTTCCAGCCGGACTCCTCGGAGGAGGAATCGAGCGGCTCCAGTCGGCCAGGCATCGATGCCATCCGCTCCGACGCCGAGGATATCGGCGTCGACGACCTCGTTCCCGAACGGGAGGCCGAGGAGGACCTTGGCCGAGGATTGACTCGAGCTCGCATGGACTCGAGGATCGGCAGCTTTCGGGTCGACTTGGACATCGATGTCTCGGTGGTCGGGGCAGATGCACTGATGACACTGGCGATCAGTGCCCGCTGCTGTTCCATGAAGGCAGCCAAGCTGCTCTCCAAGGCCGTCAACCTGAGTCCGAACTCAGGAAACTCAGCAGCCCCCGACTCGGGCCCCGGTGGCGCCGGGCCCAACGTCGGCTCCCCTGGAGGTGAGTCCACGAGGACTACAGTACTCACGTGACCCGGGGACTCCATCTCCACACGAGGTTGTTTTGCAGGCCTCTCCAACTCCGAAGAGCCGGGACGGCGCTCGGGGCTATGCGACTTGGCCCTCGAGGAGCCAAGTGCGTCCACCGATGCAGCCCTCGCGGGTTTTTTCTTCTTATGATGCTCCCGCGAGGGAGACCCCCTTTCAGAGGAGCCTCGACGCTGCTCGGGGCCGGAGTCCCGAGATGTCGAGGCCTCTGACGAAGTCCGGGCCCTACTGGACACGGAGTCAGAGAAGATTCTTTCCTTTTGGTGCTGCCGACTCCTTAACGCCTTAGAGGACATTTTCCCACACGGACCACAGATCATCGGGTCATGATCGGGTCCGAGGCACCGGAGGCAGCAGTCATGTGTGTCGGTGAGAGACATAAGTTTCTTACACCGATCACACTTTTTAAATCCGCTGGCAGCCATCGAGGGAAAAAGGGCCCCTGCAAGGTCAAAAGACAGGGCTGCCAATGAAAAGAGAAAAAATGGTGCAAATGCTAGTCACTAAGGACAAAAACAGAAAAAAGAGATCCGGGCTTGATACCGACGTATTGGGCTCAGGCGGGAAAGGGAAACCGGCGTCGAACCGAAGAAAAACAGGTTAACGCAGGGAAAATCGACTTCTTCCTCGGGTGAAACGAATATACATCCGTCGGGCTCCATGGAAAAAAGAAGACTGAGCAAGATGGCACCCTTGGGCGGGAAGGGGACAGCGCATGCGCGCTGCATTCCCAAAGGCTTTCTATGAAAGTTGGGGAAATGCTCCGCACGGGGGCTCCGTCGGCGCCGACGTCACCCATATGTGAGGACTGACTTCCTGCTTGGTCCTGGAGAACAGTTATTCCCGCCTCCTGCATCGAACCCGGCACCCCTCTTTCCTGTAACACCCCGTTAAACACCTCCACCAATAAGGGCCGCAGTGTCGACTGGAAGACTTTATAAAATCTTCCCGTCAGGCCGTCCAGCCCCGGAGCTTCCCCCCGCTTGAGCGCACCAATAGCCTCCTCCACCTCCCCCTCAGTTATAGGTCTATCTATCCATTCCGCCTCCGCCTTTGTAAGGGCTGGCACCGTGCACTCTGCCAGGTACTCCTCACTCTTTACCTTCCCCCTCCCACCTCACTACTATATAACTTTTGATAATACTCCTCGAACGTTTTCCTAATTTCATTGTTACCATGTACCAGCCTCCCCTCTCCACAGCGTATGCCTCCAATATTATTTTGCGCCACTTTCCCTCTCAACCGTTGCGCTAACTTACGCCCCACCCGGTTGCCACCTTCAAACATCTCTTGCTTTAATACAGTTAAGTCATGCGCTATTGAACTCGCCTGCAATTGTCCTAACTGGCTCCTCAGTCTTTTCAGCTCTCCTAACACCTCCCTCCTCCTTCCTCCCTGATGCACTCGTTCCAACCTCTCAATTTCATCAAATAGTTGCCTCTCCCGTGCCTCCTTCTTCCGGCGCTCCCGTGCCGCCTCTTGCACTAGGCGCCCCTTCACCACCGCTTTTAATCCGTCCCACACCATCCCTATACCCACCTCCCCATTTAAATTAAATTCCTGATATTCCTCCATTACCTTCCTTACTCTCTCCACTATTTCTGGCTCTTCCAACAAGGATTCGTTAATCCTCCAAAATTTAATCCCCTCATCCACATACCCCAGGCTTAACATCACACACACTGGCGCATGATCCGTCCACGTAATGGATCCTTGCTCCGCTTCTACCACCCTATTTACCCACCCATCTTCCGCCCAAATCATGTCTATTCGGCTATACGTATCATGTGGGGCCAAATAAAAAGTGTACTGCTTTCGCCCTGGATGTTGACCCCTCCAGATATCCACCAAACCGAGCCCTTCCTTCATCTTCAACAACTTTCCCCGGTCCGTACGCTTGCCCATTCCTCTCCCTCCTCCATTGTCCAAGCGCGGATTCACCGTCAAATTGAAGTCCCCGCCTATTATTATCGATGCAGTCCCCAACCCCTCCAATTCCCCCTGCATCCGCTCAAAAAACTCCCCCTGCCTCTCGTTGGGCCCATATAAACTCACAATCCATACCTGTTCCTTCCCCACCTGAAGTTTCACTCCCACACTCCTCCCATGTCTATCCCTATACTCCCCCACCACCTTCTCCACCCAGTCCACCCCCACCATTATGGCCACCCCCCCTTCCGTGGCTCCGCTCTTTGTCCCGCCACTACTACCTTCGGATATTTTTTGGTTTGCAGCATTCTTTCCTGCCCCACTTTCAAGTGCGTTTCTTGTAAGCACACACAGTCCGCCCTTAATCTTCCCTCCTCCCTCTCCACCATTCTCTGCTTCCGCCATGTTCTAAGGCCTCTCACGTTGATAGTAGCTACTACTAGATTTTGTGCTCCTACCGGCCTCCCCCATTCCCCCCCTCCCACTTCCCCCTGCCCCTTCCCCTTCCCCCCTCCCTCCCTCCCCACCGGCTCTGTACCCATCCCCCCTCCCCCTCCACCTCCTCCCTCCGGAGGCCTCCTCTAGAGTAGTGCCCATCAGCATGGAGCAACCCCCTCCCTCCCCCTTTCTATCCCCACACTTCTCCTTCCCCTATCCCCCCCACTCATGCCCTTCCGCCCCTCCCCCCCCCCACCCTTCACCCCCTCTTGTGAAACCTTCCCCGGCTCTTGACACCCCCTTAGTCACATAGTCTATATAGCCAGTATATACATTTTAAACATCGTAACTGTAAACATTTTAACCAGAGACACACTGTGATCCAACATCTTTAAGCATGCAGCTATACTCTTCCAGTCCAACCCTCCTCCCTCCAGGCCTCCACCCCTTTCCCCTCCGCCTTCCACCTCCCCCCCTCCCTCTATGTGCATAGTTTAACATTTACATCCAACAGCACCCCCCTCAACTCAAAGTCCATCACATAGTCCATTCCAGGGCCTTTTGTCCCTTCTTTCCTCAGGTGTCTTCCTCTCCAGGTTCTTGCGCCGGCTGCTCCATACCTACGCTTGTGGGGCTCCGCAACTCTTACCCCCCACCCGCCGTAGTCCAATAGAGTCCTCCCCGAGCCCCCCCCTCAACGGGCGCCCATTCAGGCTATTCCCCAGCCCTGCTTCCTTCAACGCTCCCACTGCCTCCTTGTATGAGTGCACTTTCCAATTTTTAAGTCCCATGGTGAAAAGTAAGCCGAAGGGAAACAGCCAACGATACCTGACATTTTCCTTCTGCAGTATAGTCATAATAGGCTGCCTTTCCCGTCTCCGATGTAAGGTCCCTGCTGCCAAGTCCGGGTACAGTTGTACTGTGTAGCCCTGCCATACAAAGTCTCTTCTCTGCCGCATTAATTGCAGAATTTTCTCCTTTACTTTGAAATCCGCCACACAAATCACAATATCCCTCGGGCGGTTCGGGCGCCTCGGCCCCAAAGCACGGCGGGCTCAAACCAACTGCAACACAGTCCACTCCGTCTCCTTCCCCAACTCCTGCAAAACACCGGTAAGCACGGCCTGAGCCACCTTCTCACTGTCCATAAACTCCTTCTCGTCCGGGACCCCCCCGAATCCTCAAATTGCTTCACCTTAAGCGATTCTCCAAGTCCTCCATTTTCAGCATTACCTGCTCCTTCCAGCCATCCAGCTCCTGCAACGACTTCTCCACCCCTGTCTGCTTTAATTCCAGCCGCTCCACCTTCGGCTCCTGTTCCTCCGCTCTCCGTGCCAGCTCGCCCACCTCCTCCCGCAGCTCACTGCACATTTCTCCAACCTCCGCTTTGACCGCCAACAGCTCCGATTTGAGCTCCTCGAACCACGCTCGGAGCTCGTCTTGAGTAATATTGTGGACCACCATCTCGCCAGCTTCCGCCTCCACACTCCGCCGCCCTTTCCGCTCCAGCACCTCACCACTGCCCGTGCTCTCCGCCGCCATCTTTTTCTCCACTCCATCGGCCCTGCCACCTCCATACGCAAATTTCCGTGTCGTCATTGATCCCTGGCTTCGCTCCATGATCTCCTATGACCGTCTCTCTCCGTTTCCACCGCCTCCTGTGGGGATTAATCGCCGCCTCCCGGGTTGTTCTCCGGAGCTCACCTCCTAGGCTGCCATCCTTGCCGATGATGTCACTTCCTCATCCATTCTACCATTTTAAACCCTACATACCTCCCTTCCTTCATTCAAGATACCCAGTCTCCACTCTTACCCCCTTTTCATGCCTGCACCCCTTGTTTACCATTTCTAGAAGCTCACGCCCAAAAAATATTTGTTCTTTTTCTTTTATTTTTTTTTAAAACTCACAAACTGACGCTGAATTTTAACAGCAAACTGTAAATTTGTGGTCCCATTATTTCACAAAAAAATCACCGTCAAATCAAATGTTCCTCTCGCCCTGTTTTCTTCTTCCTGCGTTTCTCACTTTCTACCATTGTTCATTGCTTGTTTTGGGTCTTCTCTACTGGCCGCTTGGGTATATTATTCCGTACATCTATTAATCCTGACGCTTCTAGAGCTTCAATAGCCTCCTTCTACTGTTGCGTGTTGCATTGTACCATTTCTGGTAAACATTAAACCAAATGGATAAATCCACTTGTATTTGATTTGTTTCTCGTGTAATCTGTCGGTGATAGGGCCAAAGCCTTTTCTGCGCTGTAAAGTTCCAGTAGATAAGTATGCAAATACTGCCATTGAGTGCCCTTGCCACTGAAATTTACCCGCTTATCTCATTTTTCCAGCCACTAATAGCATAACTGTGATAACAGGTAAACTATATCCCTGGACCACTCACTGCATTGGAACCCAAGTGCCCAATGTGCTCTATCCAACTTTATGTCCACTGCTTCTCTGTTCCCTTCACCTTCCTCTAACAGGGCTTGAAATATAGAAAGCACCACCGCCATGCAATTCTGGTAATTGGACCCTTCCAGGATCCCTTTAATACGCAAGTTGTTGCATCTGCTAAGGTTTTCTAGGTCTTCTATTTTAGTTGCATTTGCTGTGCTTCCTCTTTTATTTTACTGAGACTATCTTACAGGCATTCCTGCTCTGCTTGACATTCATCCACCCTTCCTTTCACCTCCTCCATTTGTTTCCCCAGTTCATGGATGTCCGATCTTAAGTCCTCCACTTTAATTCCAAGCTCTGCCCTTACTGCTCCAATCTCCTGCTTTAACTCACTGAACCACTATTGCATTTCATTTTTGCTGACATGCACCACAGTACCTGCTGTATCCTCCTTCACCACATTTCTCTCATCCTCTGCATTCTCTCCCACCTGCTTTCCCCACCGCCAGCACCATTTTGATAGCATGCTCTTCACAGCTTAAAATGCAAATTCTTTTAAATTGGCTGCTTTTCATCAGGTTTGGGTCATCCCGCCAACACTGGACGTTCTCTCTTTTCTCCTGCGGGAAGTTCAGCCTTAATGGGGGTTAGGGAAGCACTTCTGTATCAGGTCAACAGAGCTCTTGGATCAGCTGTCCATGCAGTAACATGACATCACTTCCTCCCATCTAATGATCTTAATGTGGCTAAACAGGTAGAAAAGGCGACAGCGAAAGTCAGAAGGATGCTTGGATGCATAGTCACCACTCATCTAGACTATTGTACTCTACTCCTTGCTAGTCTCCCTCTGAATCATCTCTCTCCCCTTCAATCTGTTCAACACTCTGCTGCGCGGCTAGTCTGCTGCAGCCTCATCACGCTCATATTACCCCTCTTTTCAAGTCACTTCATTGACTCCCTATCAGTTTCTGCATCCAGTTCAAATGTTGCCTGCTGACCTGTAAGTGCATTCACTCTGCAGCTCCTCACTACGTTTCCTCTTATCTCTACCTACACCCCTCCTCGGGAACTCCGCTCTTCTGGCAAATTGCTTCTATCTGTGCTTTTCTCTTCTATTGCTAACTCCAGACTTCACTCCTTTCACCTTGCTGCTCCTTATGCCTGGAACAAACTACCTGAGTCTGTATGTCACGCACCTTCTCTGACACTTTTCAAATCCAGGCTGAAAACTCACCTCTTTTCTGCTGCTTTCGGATCTTGACTCACCTGATTTCCTTTGTGTTTCCTTACCATTCCCCCTAGCTGTATTCCCCGTCCACAGCTACTGTATTGTCTTTCTTTACTAGACTGTAAGCTCTGATGAGCAGGGACCATCTTTTACATGTGTCTGTGAAGTGCTGCATACGTCTTGTAGTGATATACAAATGTTCAGTAGTAGTAATAGTAGTAAGAATGGCCAGTAGAAAAAAGGAGGTGATAGTGTCTCTGTATAAGTCTCTGGTGTGACCTCATTTGGAGTACTGTGTACAATTCTGGAGACCACAGAGGGTGGCTACTAAAATGGTTAGTAGTCTTCATCATAAAGCATATAAGGACAGACTTAACGATCTTAATATGTATACTTTAGAGGAAAGGCAGGATACAGGAGATATGATAGAGATGTTTAAATACCTCTGTGGCATAAATGCACAGAAGGAGAGTCTCTTTCGATTGTAAGCAAGCAATGCTATGAGGGGACATAGGATGAGGGTGAAAGGGGATAGACTCAGGAGTAATATGCAGAAATATTTCTTTACGGAAAGAGTGGTAGATGTGTGGAATAGTCACCCAGAGCAGGTAGTAGAGACAAGGACAGTATCTAAATTCAAAAAAGCATAGGACAAACACAGAAGATCTCTAAAGGAAAAAAGGGGACTATTGTAATTTATATGGAAGGACACACTAGATAGACTATGTGTTCTTTTTCTGTTGTCATGTTTATATGTTTCAATTTGACTTTTATATAATCCATTTGGTGAAGTCCATGTGTACAGCCGTCGCTTGTGTTGCTGGAAGAAGGTGTTTGAGATGAATAGATCGCTGGTCTTGAAGTATTCTATCAGTCTTTCTCCAGATTTATTAATGTTGCCAAGTCCATATTTTCCAACCACTTTGCCAACTTTTGCATTCCAGTCACCCATGATTTTTGGGATATCCTGTTTGCATGTTCTGTCCATTTCATCCACTTCTTTTTTTTTTCTGCAGCTGTTGTTGGGGCATATACCTCATTTATAGTTGTGTTGATGGGCATTCCCTATAAATGAATAGATATTAAGTGTTCACTGATTGCATTGTATTTCATTACAGTTCTTGCAAGTTTCTTCTTAATTATAAATGCAATACCATTTCTTCTTGTCTTTCATTTCCAGCATGTGATCATCAGATGTAAAGTGCCTGATGCCAGTCCATTTCAGTTCACTGACACCCAATAGATCGAGTTGTACACGTTCCATTTCATTCTTGACAACTTCCAATTTCCCTTGGTTCATGCTTCGTATGTTCCAAGTCCTAATATATAAGACATCTTTGTAGCTTGTGATAAGGAAGCTTATCATAGCTCAGGTAGGAGCTATAGAAAAGATGATGTGACTCTGAACAAGCAACCTGTCAGTTCTGGTAGAAGCAAGAAAACAGAGTTTTCACATAAAAGACTACCAGTCCCAGAATGCACCAGGTTTCCAGCAGCCATGAGAGGGGCTGAAGTGAGAGAATGTGTGTGCAATCAAGAGAGCTATGAGGTAATCCCTAAGCACTCATCTCAAAGGGCAGGGCCTGATTCAACACAGCTGCGCTGTGTTAGGGAGCAGCACACATTAGAACAGGATAAGAGTAGAGCTTATTCTTCAGGAAACAGTTTCAGCAACAGTTGGAAGAACAGCTTCAGCAAAAGCCACGCAGATAGAGAGAGAAGGAAACTCTCTGGAAGGAAGAGAAGAAAGGCCATTGGAAGGTCTGGGAGATTCCAAGGCAGTACTCATACTGGGAGGTATTCCAAAAGCCAGCAGAGTCCATTGGACTGGATTCAGCCAGAGGAATGGAGTGGCAGAGATAGGAATCACCAGTGGCTACCTGGAAGAGAGAAGACTGCATGTGGAAGGGACTTTCAGACCAAGGCCAGAAGGTATGTGAGAGAAGATCCAGCGTCCAGGGATCAAGATTGGAAGGCTGGACATCAGAATTGGATTACATATTGGCCAGGCTATACAGAGAGGAATAATGATAGCAGGAGAGGCTCAGGTATGAACACTGATCCAGACCCTATCTATAATAGAGAATGGCAGCAAGGGAATAAGCATTCTCATGATAGTGCCTTAATGAAAGACTCATCTGTGCCAATGTATGATATTGACCCTATGATTGTTGATGCAGGGGGAAATACAGCAGATGAAACTATTTACATGGACTGTTCTTTATCTAAATGCTATTGCTAGTTTTCTATGAGCAAACACATCAGCCATCACAAAGAAACCTAACTTTGTTCTTTATTTCCACTGCAAACAGCTCTTAAAGCAGGATTTGGGCTCACACAGTAGCAGCCAGCCAGCTAAAGGCTTTCAGCTGGTCCATTGATAGTAATTAGGGCTGCACCTGATTGTGTGTGTGAGCAAGGGAGAATCACTGCTGAGATCGGCGAGGAAAATAAGCAGAAGTTAACCTAACCAGCAAAGTTTATTCTTTACTTTGTGCCTTTGTATTTGGTAATTACTTGCTAAGAAAACATTAGCTAATTGCCTGACAAGCTGAAGGTTGTTTTCTGGTTTACTTTGTGACTTTTTGTTATCCATTTTAAACACTGCAAGCAAGTAACCTCATTTATAGTGCTATCAAGCATACATGTGCTGGGTGAATTAAACCCCATCAATAAAAGAAGTATTTTATTGATCTTACCACTTGGTTTCACAACTCAAATTATTGTCATCAGCTGTGTTTGGGAGTGAATGAACTACAATACCCACAATACCTTGCAAGAATCATATGAATATATGCATCGTCAAGATTGTGTAAGTTCTCACCCTAGGCAGCCGTCTGACAAGCTTCTGACTCATTTCATCTGCAGCTATATCAGCAGTCAGATGTCCTGAGGGCTTTGATCCAACCACATCATAAATGCTGGCTTTACTCTGAAATGTCTTCAGCTCAACCCCAGTAGCCAGTTGAGTGCCTTCTGACTTGGGATCTCATTTTCCAGCACAGCAATTTGTTTTGTTGTAGCTTGTGGTGAGGAGAGCAGCTAAGAACAGATGGAGATAGAAGAAAACCATGTTTCTGCCTTTAAAACAAGTGACAGACAAGCTGTGCACAGAGCTTGCAGAGCAGGAAAGAAAAAAAATCCTGTCTCTGCTGAGGCTAAGCCACGCCCAGACTCTGAAGTGGGGGCAGGCTTAGATACTGATTGGAAAGGCCTGTGCGAAGGCAAGGGTGCGGCAGGGAAAAAACGGTTTTTAAAACCTCACTCTGACCAGAGAGGGAGAAAGGAAGGGAGAGTCACTTCCACAGGAGAAGGAGAGATCCTGGAGCAAGGGGATTCCAGTGGGAAGAGATATCCCAGAGCCCTGGGAGATCCTGGAGAGGAAGAAGGATTCCAGGAAGGCTTTCAGGAGAGACCTCATGAGAGAAGGAGTGGAGAAAGGCACAAGAAGTCTGACTTCCAGAAGCTGAAAGAGGTCAGTAGAAAAGGAAGCAGTGGGTGTCTGAGAAATGCTCCTAGAAGTGAAGCCAACAGACGTATAGCTGAACAGCTTACAGATGAACAGGAATAGTTTGCAACAGCTAGTGTACAAGAGCCAGACCTGAGCCCTACAACTGCCAGAAAGTGGGTGGAGACGCTTGAGAGTGGAAAAAGCCAAACCCCAGCAGTGAGCAGAGCAGCTGAGCTAAAAACACTAGAAACATTAGCACAAGTGTTCCCTGAGAGAAAGGCTTATTCTCCCAAAGTAACTGTGCCCAATCAGAAAGATTTGCTGTGGAGTCAGTTTCAAAAGTTCCTACAAGACAGAGAAGCTGAGGAAGCTTTTAAGACTGTAGAAGGCAATGAGCATTCTTTAGCCCAGGAGGAAATGCAGGTCAATTCTTATGTGCCAGAGTCTGACCTAGGAATCTCTCCAATGGATTGCTCATTCTGTTTAAAAGAAGATTGAGCATTACTAAGCAGAGCTGAGAAAGAGTGAGAAGCTGTATTGTGCATAACTCTGTAACTGCTAATAGTCTTCCAAAGCCAAGGATGTGTTTTACCAAGTGAGAATTTTCTTCTAAAGCAAAGAAGCTGTGTGTTACCAGAAGTTTGTTTGAACTGGGAAAACAACAGTTGTGCAAAAAGCTGTGTGTTACCAGAAGTTTGTTTAGAAGGGGAAGAAACAGTTGTGCCAAGAAGAAAGTTTATCTTTTGTTTGAAAGAGATACAAGAAGCTGTGCTGAGTACTCTTTTGTTTAATGAAAAACAGCTGCCAAGGTTAGCAGGACATTTGGTTTCCGTTTACCTTAGTTGCCAGTTATCTTCTGTTATCCTTTGTGTTGGAGAAGTATCCTAATGCCTTGTGTTTGAATTTTAATGCCTTGGAAATCCCCATAGAAAAATAAATATTCTTGTATGCCTTACCAACGGTCTCACACTACATTTTGTCCTTGCTCAAGAAAAGCCTAACTACAAGTCCCAGAATTCCACTGGGGACAGTCAGAAAAGCTTTATTTAAGGACATTACAAGGCAGCCCTAGGGCCCAGGCTAGGGTCCCACAAGCCATCCATTGTTTTTTTTTGTGGCAAGATACGGAAGTAGATTGCCAGGCCTTTCTTCCGCGCAGGTAATGCTAGTGTTGTTGCTGTTGTCACAGGAATGTGATCCTCCGTTGCCAACACCGTCCCATTTTGCTGTTGCCCAGATGGGTGGTTTATCTTAGTCTAGCATCTCATCTGAGACCTGTCCATCGTGGGAGACCCTGTGAGTAGTTACACTACTGATAGCTTACCTCTCAGCATCACTGATACACATAAGCCCTCACAGCACAACAAGCTGCAAACCAAGTGATCCTCCCCATCATTTTGATATAATTGCTACCCTGATAGCACTTTTCTATCAGGCCTTTAAGATGCCTATTATCTTTAGATCTTCATTAAGGATGTTATTTAAAAGGAGGTGCTTATTTTTAAGAGCTAGTAATGCAGATATATGCCAGAATTTTAGTCATTTACATGTGTAAGTGGCAACAAACATGCAGAGATGACCTCATAAAATACCAAGCAGCATAAAAGTATACATGTTAATTTGATGGCACATTCTTTCATTGTGGACATGTATGTGAGTGGAGTTTGAGTGGAGTGTAGGCAGTTGAAGCAAGTACATGCATGGATTATAAAATACAAATTTACATGCATATGTGCAGCTCTAGGGCTGGTGTAAGTGATCATGCTGTAATAAACTAGTATTTTACAAAGAAACATAGGTAACTACTTTTCTTTATAAACTAGCACCTACATAGGCACCCACTTTTATGCTTAAAGTAGGTGCCTCTTATAAAATTATCCTCTTAAAGACATATATTCAAATTCTTTTTTATAGACTTTTTGACATTTGCATACAGACAATTCAAAGTATGATTTTTAATTGATTTTGCAACTTGCCTAGCAGTAATTTGTCATCACTTATCTCTGTCTGCTCTTCATTTAGATGTACCTAAGTTACTTCTACCTATATCATAACCCCTCCATCAGGATATTCTAGCTTCTCCATTCTGCTGGCATTCTTTGATGGTACCTCACTCTAAAGAATGAGTAGGGAAAAATGTCTTGTCTAGGACCTTAAAGACTTGATCTCACAAACAGAATATTTTGATAGTGCAATCATGCCTGGATACTCACTCCTTTCTTGAACGCTCAGTGTGCCAATTTTCTAAAATCCAGCAGCTCCCAAAATAAGTAAATCTGAGGCGTCTGATACAAATTCAAGTAACCAGCAGTGTTCGTTTTTTGATAAGTGGGCACAATAAAAGAGGTTAATCACTCATCCAGTAAAATCAACTTTTGGACTTTAAGTAAATTAACATTTGGTTTTTCTTTACACTCCCAAGTTGATTTTACTATGTTGTTCCTACTGTGTTACACACATACTTCACTGTTAATGCAACTATTTTCCACCCGAGGGAGAATAAGATTATCCTCAGATCATGTGGAAACTAGCTTCTAACAGCTAAAGGTAGCTAAAAATGTAAAAGCAAGATTATAACACAAAACAACAAAAGCATTTCCTGGTACTGCAGATCAAGCACTCTTCAAAGCAATTTAGAAGCAGTTCAGTGCATTCATTGAACTCTCCAAGCTTTGCATCACAAGCTTTGGAAAGGGTTACAAGAAGTAACTACTAATTTTCAATTAAGTTATCAAAAATACCTATTAGGTAGAAGACAATGCCTTGTTTTAGGCCAAGAACATTCACTGATTTGTTGTTTTTCTTTCTCTTTTAAGTCTCTTAATTTTTAGCAGGCCACAGACAGAAATACAGAGGCTCTTACCTGGGAATTTTTGACAGCAGACACAATGGACAGAGCTAATATGTGTTAGCTGCTTACAAAGAACAGTCTGTCTTTCCAAGTTGCACACTTGATTAGCTTCAGCTTACCTCCCAGTTGAATTTCATCGCACTGCTCTCTAAACATGGTATCTCATTCTGAAGTTTAGCAATCAATGCTTCAGGATGGTGAATGATTTCTTTCAGTTTGTGCACAAATGTATGTATTTTAAATGTCTCAGAAAAGGGTTTTAAAAAAATGTTCTCATTTTTGTTCCTAATTGGATAGTTCGGGACTCAGAACTTCTTGAATTAATTTAAAATCTAAAAGTCTTACATTTGTTGCTGTTCATAGCTCTTTATTTTTGTGCATATAAGGAAGTGGTTGTTGATGCTATCTTGAATGTGCTTCCTGTTTAACTTATGTATATGAAAAAGAAGAAAAAAAGTGATGTCACAATGAGTTAAACTGCAAAAAGATCTGCTTTCTTGCCTCCCAAACACTGTGAACTGTATGGCAGTAAAATGATCTAGTTTTGATACAGCTTTCCTGAGTTGTACTGATTGTTGTTACCAGGCTTAGCCTTTCCAGATGAAAAATGTAGTAAATTTGGTTTATGAATAAAACAAAACAAATATTGTATGCCATTATTTGCTGTTTAATTTCTCCTTAAAATGAAAGCAAAAGGATTCAGGAAGTCTTTGTAAAAGTTGTTCATAATGCTGATGAGGCAAATGCACAAGAGGAAGTTGAGGGGTAGGGATACGCCAAGTCCCCACTAGTTTTCCTTTCTCAGGAAAATATTTTCAACTTTGTGATCTAAGCTGTACTATTAACATAATGTGCTGTTCCTGAATGGAAGGAAACCTCTGAAAAGGTGGGCTATAAGTTAGGTATCAAAATTAAGGGGCTGGTTTACTAAAGCGCAGTAAGCATGTGTTAGTGGCAAAAATAAATATATGCAATTGTAAAGCCAGTGTGAAAATATTTACGCACCTTTGTCAACAACATGTTGCATCTATGCTACTGGCAATGTACCAATGGGCACCTGCTGCTAAAAAAAAAAAAAAATCCCAGGCCCCTCTCCTGACATCTATAACATAACCCTCTTACTCCCCTGACATGTATAACATAAACCTCCTGCCCTTCTAACTGCGCTAGTGGCTAGTGATGGGCAGGAGCAGTCCTCAAATGTTGTTGGCCATCTGGGTTCATCTGAGCCCTAGCAGTAGTCTCGTGGAACTACTGCTGGGGGTCAAGTTGTCAAATAAAAAGTGCATACCCTTATTTTATAAGATGCATAGCAGTAGTACTGCAAGACAACCGCTAAGGCTCAGAGCTATCATTTTCAATCTAGGCTGCCAATGGGACAGGAACCTCCAGGGATCCCTCTTGCTCCCCATTAGCCACAAAGGACCCCCTGTAAGAACTGGGGTGTTGGGAGGGGAGAACTGTTAGAGCCTGCCAGGGGTGCTGTCAAACGGATGGGGAAGTATATGAATTAGTAAGTGGAGTGGAACAGGTAAACATAGATCAGTTGTTTATGCCATCAAAAAGTAGAAAGACTAGGGGACACGCAATGAAGCTATAATGTAACCCATTTAAGACTAATAAAGAAAATATTTTTTTCACTCAATATGTAATCAAACTCTGGAATTTGTTACTGGAGGATGTAGTAAAAGCTGTTAGTATAACTGGGTTTAAA
Source organism: Ichthyophis bannanicus (assembly GCA_033557465.1). Taxonomy (NCBI): domain Eukaryota; kingdom Metazoa; phylum Chordata; class Amphibia; order Gymnophiona; family Ichthyophiidae; genus Ichthyophis; species Ichthyophis bannanicus. The sequence goes on from CM066033.1 coordinate 924,331,603, forward strand.
AAAGGTCCATAAACCATTAAAAGGATCAAAGAAATCCACTTCTTACCCCGGGACAAGCATTGTGGAATCTGTGTACCTTTTTGGGAACCTGCCAGGTGAGCTGGATTGGCCACTGTTGGAAACAGGCTACTGGGCCTGATGGACCTTGGTCTGACCCAGTATGGCATTTCTTATGTTCAAAGTGTTACGTTATGGATGTTGGGGGCTATTGGAGGGCTGGAAGGGTTATGTTATGCATGACATGTTTGATGCAGGAAGGGAAGGAGTATTATGTTATGGATATTAAGCCATTGTAAATGTATCACCGATAGCATGGATGCACCTATCATCTCCTTTTCAGGAGGCAGTAAATGCCTCCAAACTATCTGCAGCCGTGACAGTGCAGGTAACGTACCATGTGCTAACTGCATATGCTGTCCACATTTATAACCTATTCTGACCCACACTAACAGAGCTAGCACTAAACAGATAGCAAGGGCTTATTTCTATACTGTTTGCTTAGCATGACACAAGGTGGAAAGTGGACTTGGCAGCATACAGGATGTTGCTCCATACTGTCATGACTGCTGATAGCACAGTTGCACATAATCACATAATACCACCTCAGAAGAGGCATTAAGTGCAGCCACACTACTGTGAGTTGGGTAGCGCAGCCGCTGCCCATAACAAAACTCATAGTCATGCTGTGCCAGCCCTGCCACTTCTCCATGATCAAGCCTCCACATCAAAGACCTCTCCCCATCAAGCCCCCTCACTAATCCCTTTCCCACAGAGATCAAGGCTCCTCAACCCATCAACTATCTCATCAGCACTACCCCCCTCCAGGACAGCATGGCAACATGGTTGCAGTCCCCCAAGACCCCCACTCCTACCCCTCCCACCCTGCTCAGGTCTCCCTGCCCCCTGGCAGCCACCCCAGTCCTCCTCCAACTGCCTTGCTCCCTTGGGTTCTTCGGGTAACCCGGGGGCTACCTGGTGACCAAGTGGTGCAAAGCAGGAGCTAGAGGTTAGTACCACAAGACCAACGTCATTTTGGAAAGCAGCCAGAAATGGAACCACTTGGTCATCAGGGAGCCCCTGGGTAAGACCTGGGGAGCAGAAGGGTCTGTTCAGGGGGGGGGGATCATAGGAGATAGCCGCCATGTTACCATGATGTCCGGGGTGGGGTTGGTGTGACAGGGAGAGTTGATCAACTGGGGGGCCTTAATTGAGGGAGGGGAGGGATCAGCAGGTGGACCTTTATGGGGGTGGGGGTCTCTGATGGGGAGGCTTGACTGGGGAGTTTGGGTCTTCAATGAGAGAGAACAATGCGGCTGCAGCCGCTTCTCCTTTCCCTTTAGTTGTTCTCCAGGCCTGTGTTTCCCTGCCTCAGCAAGTAGTACAGGCATGTGCAGTAAATGTCTTCCATGTGTATTAAATGCACGGCAGATGCTGACCAACCTCTCTGCATTTACCCAACACAGGGTTTGCACATAACATGCCGGCAGTTTTGCATATGCCACGCAGTAGGCACAAAAAAAACCTTACCACACCTTAGTAAACACACACCTTAGGGTTTTTTCCCCCAGTTTTTCAAATAGTTTTTGTCTAATAAAACCACAGATTAATGATTTTGTTTATCTTTTATTTTTAGTTTGAAAAGATCCCTTGAATGAAAGTAGAAGGCATAGGCTTTTAAGGCTGATGTTGGCTTTGCTTATATAATAAATTTCTTGGACCATTTTTTCTATTCAAACTTAAGTTTGGAATAGAATATAAAGTGAAAAGGTACTTACTCATCTGTAGCAGGTGTTCTCCGTGGACAGCAGGAATAAGACCTCACATATGGGTGACATCCCCAATACAACCCTGTGTGGGAATGCTCCCCAGCTTTTGTTGGAAGCTCTTGGGAGGCTCCACTGCACCTGCGCACCTCCTTCTCATCTGTTGCTGCGGTGCCATCTTGATTCCGTCTGATAACATAGCTGTAGCAGAAGACAGCTCCTCAGGGAGGTGGGAGAGGGGGGTGCTGTGAGGACTTATTCCAGCTGTCCGTGGAGAACATCTGCTACAGGTGAGTAACTATCATTTCTCTGTAGACAAGCATTTCTCTTACCCTTCCCTGAAGGACTCCTCCCCTCCCCCCTGCTGAGTTAGTGTTGTGGTCTTCCATTTTCTGTGCTGCACACGTGGGTTTAGCTCAGATTGCCTTGGTGTTCCCTAAGAAGAGGGGTGCTTCCAGAACTCTCCTGGGGTAATTGTAGTTTTATAGGTACTTGCACATCTTAGAGGAAAGGGGCTGCTCTCAGGTGCAGCTCGTTATCCAAATCAGTCATACACGGAGGACCTGAGATTAATTAATTAAGCTTCAGGTACGCAAGGTGTATTAGGGGTATTAGATACACTTTTATTGGTATAAGCATCTACACCAATCCTTATTATATACAGAATTTAAAAGACCTAAACACAAGCTTTAAACTAAGATGCAGACAGAAGTCCAGCAACGAGATGGGGGTTCTCCGGTCTTTTGCATTGAGTGTCACATGTATGACTTTCTCCCAGTTGGTGAGAGGTCTTACGTATGCACTAAGTGCAAAGAACTCTTTGCTCTCAGGGAACGAGTCCGTTCTCTAGAGGCTAGAGTAGCAGACCTGGAAGACATAAGAAAGACAGAGAAGTACATGGACGTGACCTACAGGGATATAGTCCTGAAGTCCCACCTCCAGTCTGGCAGCATCCCTGTTGCCATGGAGGAGAGAGGTCACGTGACAGGAGAGCATCACCCTGGTGTGGCAGGAAGTGATCCTGTAACTAGGACCTGTCCTCCAGGTGATGTAAAACCCTCTCGCACCGAGGACGTTTCTCCAGGGCCACATGCCCATGAGGGGAGGGTCAGGACAGCTGTTATAGTTGGTGATTCAATCATTAGGAATGTAGATAGCTGGGTGGCTGGTGGACGTGAGGATCGCCTGGTAACATGCCTGCCTGGTGCGAAGGTAGCGGACCTCACGCACCGCCTAGATAGGATCGTAGATAGTGCTGGGGAGGAGTCTGCTGTCTTGGTACATGTTGGTACCAATGACATAGGAAAATGTGGTAGGGAAGTTCTGGAGGCTAAATTTAAGCTTTTAGGTAGGAAGTTGAAATCCAGAACTTCCAGGATAGCGTTCTCCGAAATGCTTCCTGTTCCACGTGCAGGACCCAAAAGACAGGCAGAGCTCCAGAGTCTCAATGCGTGGATGAGACAATGGTGCAAGGATGAGGGTTTGGGATTTGTTAGGAACTGGGGAACATTCTGGGGAAAGGGGGGGCTCTTCCGAAGGGATGGGCTTCACCTTAATCAGGATGGGACCAGACTGCTGGCATTAACCTTTAAAAAGGAGATAGAGAAGCTTTTAAACTAGAAAATAGGGGAAAGCCGACAGTCACCAGGAGCGCATGGTTCGGACGAAGGTATCCTTGAAGGATACTACCAAAAGCAGTGAGGTTCCAAAAGGGAGTATAGTAGCCAAAATGCCCTTGAGTAAGGAGCAGACAGAGCATAAAGATTCCAAATTACCCATGCCTACCAATAGCCAGATTAATATGAATAAAATACAGTCTCTAAAATGCTTGTATGCCAATGCTAGAAGTCTAAGCAATAAGATGGGAGAGTTAGAATATATGGCACTAAATGAGAGGTTAGATATGATTGCACTCTCAGAGACATGGTGGAAGGAGGATAACCAGTGGGACACTGTAATACCTGGATACAAACTATATCGTAATGATAGAGCTGATCAAATTGGTGGAGGGGTTGCGCTCTATGTTAGAGAGGGCATTGAGTCAGAAAGGATTAAAGTTTTGCAGGGAACAAAATTTGCGGTAGAATCTCTATGGATTGAAATTCCACTTATGAAGGGGAAGGTGATGGCAGTGGGAGTATACTATCGACCGCCTGGCCAGAATGAACAAATGGATGATGAAATGCTCAAAGAAATCACGGAAGCTAACAAAAGTCACAACAGAGTAGTAATAATGGGTGATTTCAATTACCCCGGTATCGACTGGGTCAGTGTCACGGCAGGACGAGCTAAAGAGATAAAGTTTCTAGATGGAATAAATGACTGCTTCCTGGAGCAGCTGGTTCGTGAACCGACCAGAGGGGAAGCCATACTGGACCTAGTCCTTAGTGGAACGCCAGATCTGGTGCAAGAAATAAGGGTGTTGGGACCACTTGGCAATAGTGATCATAGTATGATCATGTTTGATTTAATTATTGGAGGACAAATAGTAAAGGAATCCACAGTACTACCTTTTAACTTTCAAAAGGGAGACTATGATAGAATGAGGAATATAGTTAGGAAAAAACTAAAAGGAGCGGTTCCAAAGGTTAAGGACTTACAGCAAGCTTGGGCGTTATTTAAAACTACTATCCTCGAAGCCCAGACCAGCTGTATTCCACGCATTAAGAAGAGTGGAAGAAAGTCCAAAAAACTGCCAGAATGGTTTAAAGGTGAGGTCAGAGAGGCTGTTGCTGCCAAAAAAAGCAACCTTCAGGAAATGGAAAAAACAGAAATTAGTCCTTACCTGCTAATTGTCTTTCCTGGAGATCTCTCCGGGCCAGTCCAGGAACATGTGGGTTGTCAATCCCCTATAGCAACTGAGGACTGAAATCTTAAACTTTGAAGAGCTGGCATCTGACTCCCTCTGCTGGCCACTCCCAGTCTAACCTTAACAAAGCAGATGAAGAGTAATGGCCAAAACTAGAAGAAAGTAGAAAAATAGGAGATACGCAACCGCAGCAGCCTTTCAGTTATGCGATATAACCGCACAAAAAAACAAGTTTCTCTCTGTTTTTTTTTTCACAAAATAACCAACAAGGCAAAACGCGATCCATGAACGAGAACCCATGAGCGAGAACAGAAAACAACTCGTTAGAAACCATGGCGCGGACGTCACCACCAGCAACCTAGAACCCTGAGGCCCCCGTGCCATACGGAAATGTAATAAAAAACATGGGTGGGTCCTGGACTGGCCCGGAGAGATCTCCAGGAAAGACAATTAGCAGGTAAGGACTAATTTCTGTTTCCTTTTCGTCTCTCCGGGCCAGTCCAGGAACATGTGGGAAGTACCAGAGCAGTATCTAGCCACAGGAGGGACCGAATAGGCCTACAAAGACGGCCGATGCCCTCACACAGGTTTAGCCCTCGACCAGGACCGCAAGACGGGACAGTTGCCAACGTGGTAAGCAACAACCACATAGCTACCTGACAAAAAAACATCGGCGGAACCCAAGCATATGCCGTTCCAAAAGACACTTGGCTGCCCGAAAAAAACGAGCTCGACTACGCTTCGGCAGGACTCACCCCGCGCTCTACGAGGACAGACGAATCGCCGGACCACCAACAGAGGACTAGACATGGCTGCGCCCTTTCGAGACTCGGCAAGGAAAACAACCGTCCCGAGACCCAGAAAGACGGAGTGTTCCGGAGGAATCCCCTAAGCCATCTCTGTACGTCGCCAATGGAAAGATCGCTCAGCCATTTTGAAGTTGACTTTGCTTGAGACTGGTGCACAAATAAATGATTTGAACCTTCTGAACTGACTCCTGGCATAATTGGATTGTCTGCGCTCTGCTGCTACATATTCTTTATTTTTTGGGGAATAATAGTGGGCTCTAGCAGAGCTGAGTTTTTCTATAGTCCTCCTAGAATGTTATAATTCCCTAAAGACTTAGGGAAGGTAGAGACGAGCTAGTAAGATTACTGCAGTGTGAGGTAGAGCCTGTCTCTTCACTGCCTCAGTCTCTATTGGCAGATTGATCCTGGGCCCCAGTTGTTTCCCCTGCCATGAATGGGAGAGAGATAGACTGAGAGAAGAGTAATCTAGAGAGGCGGAAGAGAGGAGGGAAGTGCCCGCAACTGCCTTTCGTATTCGGACAAGTGTAGATAGCGAACCCTACACGATAGAGCAGGTAGATCCAAAAGCCACTTCGGGAAACAGAAAGTCCCGAAAGAGGTCATTTCCTAAGAAAGTTCCACGAGCGAGAAATCGCTGACTGGGTGAAACAGAGATCGCGGCCCTTCTCAAGCAGTCAGGTCAAAGGCCACGGTGGAAACCCACCGCGAAGAGGGGAACGAAGTACTGACCTGCTCGAAGGTAAAAAAGGAAGTACTGCGGGAAGAGCTGCTAGCCGAAGCTCTCTCACAGCGTCGCGTAAGAAAGAGATCACCGCTAAGCACCCTTATGCAAACTGTCCGGAAGAAGACGACCGTGTAACAGAAACCCCCTCTCGAGGGATACCCCCACGCTTTGTGGCGAGAAGTCGCACAAGATCTGCCTAGCACACCTGCTAGGGCCAAGCTGCAGCAAGGATATTTACTAATCCGCAGCGACGTGTTATCCGCCGAATCTCTCTATTGACTATCCTCCGTTGGCCAAGGCTTCCCCAGCCCATCGAGACCATCCAACATGCACATCCTGCGCCGATGGACGACCCCGAGAAGCTTTGGCAGCGGCGAAGGTAACCAGAAGTACCCTCGACAACCCTAATACTGGGTCCGATCGGGAGACTCCGTAGCGTGCAGTGACCCAGCGCCGGAACCAGCACAAGCGGGCTGAGGAAACCGCATGGTCTTTTTTCTTCAAATCTTTTTTTTTTTTTTTTTAAATACTGGTTTCTGCGCCATGGGCCTTTGATAGGGACAGTAAAAACAGTTCCGCCCATGACCTGAGTCGCAGACCGCGCTGCAACAACTCCGCGCTGTCTGCTCCGCCGCGATGAGAGAAAAAAGGACACCGTCACCGCCTATTCTGAGAAAAAACCTGTCCAGCTGCGTCATGGATCAGAGGAAGAAAAAAAGAAAAACCTGCGGCGCTAGCTACACTGTCGGAACCCCACCGGATGCTGGGAAGAATTCCGGATCTACGGAGCGTAAGCCCTCGAGCAACCTCCCCTGACTCTGAGCTCTGCAATCGAGGAGACTGACCGCTGTCGCAACCAATACCCCGGCGAACCGGCTTAAGGGAAGCCCCGCACTCAGAAGAACCAGAACTAGCCACCACTGGAGATTATCGGAGACGACGCTCATGCGGGTCAACCGGTATGCCAGGTAAGAGCCGGAGACCGACAGCGCGATACCAACGCTCGCTGCCACGTCCGCAAGTGGACCCTCGCCCGCAGAACGAGGTCAAAGGACGCTGCCATGAAACCAAGGAGCAGCAGGGAGCAGCCTGTCGAGAACCGTTCGAAAAACGCATGAAGATCTGCACCCACGACAGGCCCGTCAGCAGGGAGCTTACCGGCAGAAAAAACATACCGCGACCTGGAATGGGAATACTGCCTATAAATTGAAGGATCTCTCAAGCGGCCATAACTGACCGCTAGCTTGATTGAGCACCCAACCTAGGTGCTGCAAGAGACGGACCACCCGTGCTGTGGCCGCCAGAGACTGCTATACCAACGGAACTGGAATTAGCCGGCCGTCCAGGTAGGGGTGCACGAAAAAACGCCTTGTCTCCGTAAGACTGCCTCCTCTACTACCAGCAGAGGGTAACTGACGTCACTGGCAGTGCCATAGCCTGTCAGAGAGAACTGATAGGTTGGTAGTACGGAGTGGAACGTTGTAGTCAGGCCAATCAGAAAAAGCTGAAAACTGAAAAGGAGTCATAAACGGAGCCCAACTGTGATGCTCCGGCCGAATTAGAAAGGCCTTAGGAACCCAAGGAGAACATCGAGCCTTAAGCTAGCCGTTAGGTGATTCTGCCCTCGAAGTCTCCCTATACTGAGATTTTGAAACAAGAATCCAACTATCATAGTTACACCACCAAGCCAGAATAATCCTATAAGAACATATCATTTGCAAACACACTTCCAAACATTAAGCTATTAAGGCTGTACCCAGGCCCATAGCATTTCCTCTGTGTAAAAAGGGGGGAACTGCAACTTTCCAGCCTTCCTGCAGAGAAACACATATAATAATAGTGCCACTTGGGGAAACTGTTATCTACACCTCTTCCCGTGGCTAATGGGGCCACAGAGTAGCAGAGAGGAAGATGGTGAAACAGGTAAGAGCTCTTTAATATGATTATACCAGACATTGCGAAAGCAATGGGCGGCGAAATAGAGACACATCCCCAAGATGGGTCCTACGGGTTAAGGTCTGCGTACGGTGTCAAAGCTTAGAGCGAACTCAGGAGTTAGCCGTAGGTCTAATGCAAAAAGTCTGAAAAATAAAATAAAATAAATTGAAAGAGCCTAGCCTATAAAGATACGCAAGGACTTCCAGTAGAAACTGAAACACAGGCAAAAAACTAAATCACACCTACCAAATGGAGTGGGAAAATAGTAAGAAAGATGGCAGCTGCAGAATAAAAGAGGCAGCTCTGAATAAAAGCGCAGGGCACGAAGAAGGGCATACGGCCAAACCAGAGCAGGAAGAATTCGAGATTAACGGAAAGCATCGTGTGACCCTTACCTAGCTACTGACAAAAGCATTCCATAATACTGAAACTAAGGAAGGCAAGCACTAAATTAATGTACGTCCTCTGAACTCGGACAAGACCAGCAAACCTCCCAGACTCCTTTAAATACTCAAGCCAGCATGCCTGAAAAAGGGAAAGGTAGGTAATATGTGATGTAGCGTTGCATTACACAAACAGAAATTGTTTAACACTGAGCCTCTGTCACCATGCGAAATTAGCGAGAAGGCAGAAAGAGTGTGACACTATGAAAAAGGACCACCTGTTCGTCCACCCCCGATATTAGTGCCACACGTAAAACAGTTAAGGGAAACACTGCTTTGTCGTTTGCACCACCCTCAGGCTATCGCTAACGGGTGGGTAAAGAAAGGCCCGAGGAGCACCTAACAACAGACCCGAACCAACCTGAGGTCGACAGCAGTCCCCAACGCCAGTTCGTACCTGTCTGTGTCAGTAAATAGGCTGACTAAAGGTGAGCTGTAGTCAAACCCATTCCGGAGCCATCGTCCGAGGGGCTCCCATCGGAGAAGTCCGGCCAGGCCAGGCCGAGGCCGAGAGAACTGGCGCAGCTGCAGGCCCAAAGGATTATTCTTTGAACCTGTAGCGGCTTGCACCACCTGAGGAAGGGCCAAAAATTCAAGCCATAGAGAAAAAAATTTGCCCCCGAGTCCTGCGATATGTCTGTCAAGACGGTGGAAGGAGCTTCCTCCCCCTAAACCCGCCGCTTAGACTGCGGAATTAGTTATCGCAGCGAACTCATCCTGAGGAGCCAAGAATATTAAAGCTGTTATCCCCTGGGTGCGTTCTAAATCGGTGACCTACTGATCACTATGGAACTGACTGTGCCAGCAGGCTATAGGAGCAGTGATAGCCCGGGTTGACGTTCCCGCCAAAAAAAGAACCGTTGGAAAGGCCTGCCTCTGAGGTAGAAGTCATGCTGGAGAGGCCCTACCCCAAACGGAGCAAACCGACGTCAAACAGCAACCCTAAAACGAAGGAAGAAAAAAAAAAAAAAAAAAACCCCTTCAAACCGGCTCCAGAGAACCTGCCGCAGGAAAAAGAAATGTCGAGTAAACGCAAAGAAAATGGCCGCCAGCACACACAAATAACTAACCAAAACGCTGAAAACAAAACTATGACCAACCTGAATAACAAAGGCTCCTTCTCCTTCAGCTCCTGACACCCACTGCTAGTGGGGAGGTAAGCTGAGCTCCGGAGGCAGCAGGAAGGTATCTGGGGCTCCCAGTACCGCACTGCTCTCTGATTTAGTAAACGGAGCTGAAAGTGAGACAGGCTCTGCCTCTTCAGCTCCGAGCCTCGGAGCGCCGTTTAAAATTTGTTGGCTGCAATCGCCACTGGCAGAAACCCTGCTAGGGTCCCTTACTCTGTACCAGTGTGGGTAGTTCCCAAAGAAAACAAAAAGAAATAAAATCCTAAGCCTGAAGCATCTGAATGAGGGAGCCAGCCAGGATCACGTCCTTCAGCTGCTGAGGACTGAAAAGACTGGGAGTGGCCAGCAGAGGGAGTCAGATGCCAGCTCTTCAAAGTTTAAGATTTCAGTCCTCAGTTGCTATAGGGGATTGACAACCCACATGTTCCTGGACTGGCCCGGAGAGACGAAAAGGAAAGAGCCAAATGATGAAAACTGGAAACAGCACAAGCACTGGCAAGTTAAATGCAAAGCATTGATAAGGCAGGCAAAGCGGGAATTTGAGAAGAAACTTGCTACGGAAGCAAAAACACAGAATAAAGACTTTTTCAAGTACATTCATAGCAAAAGGCCTGTGAGAGAGTCAATTGGACCATTAGATGATAGAGGGGTAAAAGGGGCAGTAAGAGGAGACAAGGCTATAGCAGAGAGACTGAATGAATTCTTTGCTTCGGTCTTTACTGAGGAAGATGTAGGAATGTTACCCAAGACTGAAGTGGTATTTAAAGGTGATACTGCAGAGGAATTGAGAGAAATATCGCTACACCGGGAAGATATATTACAACTATTTGATAAACTGAATAGTAGCAAATCACCTGGACCGGATGGTATACATCCCAGAGTGTTGAAAGAACTGAAATATGAGATTGCAGACCTGCTATTGGTAATCTGTGAACTTTCATTAAAATCATCTAATACCTGAAGATTGGAGGGTCGCCAACGTAACACCAATTTTTAAAAAGGGTTCCAGGGGTGATCCAGGAAATTACAGACCGGTGAGCCTGACGTCGGTACCAGGGAAAATGGTAGAAACCATCATAAAGAACAAAATTACACAGCATGTAGATAGTCATGGCCTAATGGGAGACAGCCAACATGGCTTTAGACAAGGAAGATCTTGTCTTACTAATCTGATATGTTTTTTTGAAGGTGTGCATAAACAGGTAGACAAAGGTGATTCGGTTGATATAGTGTATCTGGACTTTCAGAAAGCTTTTGACAAGGTCCCCCATCAGAGACTTTTGGCAAAGCTAAAAAGTCATGGGATAGGAGGCAGTCTACTATTGTGGATCGGGAACTGGTTAAAAGATAGAAAGCAGAGGGTAGGGCTAAATGGCCAATATTCTCAATGGAAAAAGGTGAATAGTGGAGTACCCCAGGGATCTGTACTGGGTCCGCTACTTTTTGACATATTCATAAATGACCTGGAAAAGGGAATAACTAGTGAGGTTATCAAATTTGCAGATGACACAAAACTGTTTAAAGCTGTTAAAACCCAAGAGGATTGTGGAAAACTGCAGGAGGATCTGGATAAATTGGAAGACTGGGCATCCAAATGGCAGATGAAATTTAATGTGGACAAGTGCAAAGTTATGCACCTAGGAAAGAACAACCCACACTATAGTTACACGATGCAAGGCTCCACATTAGAAACCACCACCCAGGAAAAAGATTTAGGAGTCATCGTGGATAACATGTTAAAACCCTCCGCCCAGTGTGCAGCGGCAGCCAAGAAAGCAAATAGAATGCTAGGTATCATAAGGAAAGGGATGGAGAATAAAACAAAGGATATTATAATGCCTCTGTATCGCTCCATGGTACGACCGCACCTTGAATATTGTGTGCAATTCTGGTCACCGTATCTTAAAAAGGACATAGCGTTATTAGAAAAAGTACAGAGAAGAGCCACCAAATTGGTGAAGGGGATGGAAGGCTACTCCTATGAAGAGAGGCTAAAAAGGTTAGGGCTCTTTAGCCTGGAAAAGAGACGGCTGAGGGGAGATATGATAGAGGTCTATAAATTAATGAATGGAGTGGAACGGATAAACGTGGATCAATTGTTTACACTATCAGAATATAGAAAGACTAGGGGACATGTAATGAAGCTACAGGGTAAACTATTTAAGACAAATAAGAGAAAATATTTTTTCACTCAACGTGTAATCAAACTCTGGAATCTGTTACCGGAGGATGTGGTAAGGGCTGTTAGTATAGCTGGGTTTAAAAAAGGTTTGGACAAGTTCCTGGAGGAAAGGTCCATAAACCACTATTAAAAAGGGACCCAGGATATCAATGCTTGACCCAGTACAAGCATTGAAGAACCTGTGTCTTTTGGGGATATTGCTAGGTACGTATGACCTAGATTGGCCACTCTTGGAAACAGGATACTGGGCTCGATGGACCTCGGTCTGACCCAGTATGGCATGTCTTATGTTCTTATGTTCTTAATGAGTCCTCACGTATTGGACTCCCAAGCTACAGGCTACAGAAAACAGAGGAGACCACTGAAGAGCCCAACAGGGGCAAAACTCAACTGCAGTATGGCAACAGGCCTTAATGGTCAAAAGACCAACTATGCACAAAAGCAGTGATTCTCTCTTTCCTTTTTTTTTTGGTAGCTTGGACAGAATAGAATGGCCGGGGGGGGAGTGGGGGGGGGGGGGAGGATGGAGTTGGATTCTAATCCCCCAACAGATTCTGGAGTACTGATTGGCCAAAGTTGCTGTCACATTGGGAATCCTACTACTACTACTACTAATCATTTGTACAGCGTTACAAGGTGTATGCAGCACTGTACATACAGTATATATGCAAGACACAGTCCCTGCTCGTCAGAGCTTACAATCTAATAAAGATGAAAAACCATCACAAAACTGGGGACTAGAGTATGGCAAAATATACATATGTAGTGTACAAGAGAATGAGGAGCATCAGGATCCAAAAGCAGCCTCAAAAAGGTGGGTTAATCCCCATCTAGGCAGTAGTGGGATGTGAATGTGTGGACTGAAGATCATGTTGCAGCCCTGCAAATCTCTCCCATGTAGATCGAGTGCAAGCTGGCCACCAATGCAACCATATCTCTGACATTATGAGCAGGGATATGACCATCAAGGCTCAGGCCTGCCTGGGCATAAGCAAAAGAGATGCAATCTGCCAGTCAAATTGAAAGGAGCATTTAGAAATGGCAGCCTCTAAACAAAAAGCTGGATGGATTTTCTATGGGCTTTTGTCCATTCCAAGTAGAAGGCTAAGGCTCACTTGTCCAACATGTGCAAATCAGCTTCCCCCCTTTGTAGGCATGGTCTCGGGAAAAAAGCTGGAAGAACAACTGACTGATCAAGGTGGAACGTCGATATCACTGTTGGAAGGAATTTAGATGAATATGAAGGACCACTCTGTTATGATGAAATTTGGTGTAAGGCAGATGAAGTACTAGAGCCTGAAGCTCGCTCACTCTGTGTGCTGAAGTGACTGCCACCAGAAATAACACCTTCCAGGAACTTCAGAGGACAGGAATTGAGTCAAATGGAGCTTTCCTAAGTTGCGCAAGAACCACATTGAGGTCCCAAGACACTGCGGGAGGCTTATAGGGAGGGCTTCAAGAGAAGCAAGCCCCTCATAAAGCAAATATAGTATATGATATGATGGCAGATAAAGACCAGTATGGTCAATCTAGTATGTCCAGCAAGAGTAGGTGCCCCTGCCGTTTCGTTCAGGTCACCCATTCCCATGCATTTGTTTAGGGGTGTACCCACTGCTCCGTGCAGGTCACCCCTATTTGTTGAGATATAAGTTTATTTTATCCTGTTGCTATAAAGGGATCCACTGTGCCTGCCCCATGCCATTTTGAATTCTGCCACTGTATTTGCCAGCCCATCGAGACAAGCTCCCCACTCCAACTTGGATGTGTCTGTCATCAGAACCTTTTGGGGTGGGGCAACTAGGAATGAAAGACCCTTGAGAAAATTGTGGTGGACTGTCTACCATTGTAATGACAGAATGAGAGGGCGGTAACACACAGGCGATCCATGAGTCAACTCATGGCCTGGGTCCATTGAGTTCTCAGTTCACTAAGCCTGCTTCATTTGGAGGCATGCCAAGGGTGTGACATGCAGTGTAGAGGCCAAGTGGCTAGTACAGTCTACACCTTGTGAGCTGTCAGCTGCTGACTCATTTGAGTTTCTTGCACCAGTGCTGTCAATTTGTGAAGTCCACTGTACAGCAGGAAGGCTCTTGCCTGAGTCGTGTCAAGCAGGGCTCCAATGAATTCAAATGTTGGGTGGGTTGAAGGTTGGATTTTGGATCATTTACCATAACCCTTATTAGTTCCAACACCCAAATGATGAATTGTATTGATTCTAGGACTCCTTCCAGAGTGGTACTCTTGATCAGCCAATCTTCTAGATAGGGGAAGACAAACACTCCCAGTGTCAGTAGGTAAGCCACTATTACCATGAGGCACTTTGTGAAGACACGAGGAGCTGACGTCAGGCCAAAGGGCAACACTCTGTAATGGAAGTGTTGTCCCCCCATGACGAATCTGTGATACTTCCTGTGAGCAGGATGTAGAGTATGTACGGTATGTGGGTGAAAGCATCCTTGAAATCCAGGGAACATAGCCAATCTCCTTTTTTGGAGGTCAGGAGGCAGGGTGCTTAGAAAAATCATTCTGAACTTTTCTCTTACCAAGTACAGGTTCATATCTCTTAGGTCTAGGATAGAATGGTCCGACAAATCCTCAGATTCTATGTTGGTGACCCAGCCTTCCAAGTCAGACTCAAGAGAGGAAGTCAAAGTACTTCTGAGTCTCTGCCTGGATCACTTTCCAGCTTCGAGGGACTTGCAAGCTCCTTCGGGAGTGATACTACACTGATACCTTTCTAGATCTTGAGGGCACATCAGACCCCAAGATGCTAGATAGGGATATTGGCTGGGCAGGCACCAGTTTTAGGGCCCATTGATACCTCAATGTCAATGCCTCTTGCGCAGGCAGGGCATGCATCTCGAAGATCAGCTATATGGTGGCCTATGCCGTTGCAGCCAACATTGAGGCCCTAGCATGCTGCACCGCAAACAGCACCATAAGGCATACAATAAGCACTTGCAGAAGGCACTTCTCCATGGCTGTCAATTCCAAAGGCTGAGGGGCATGAGAAACTTCGACTGATATACCCTGTAGGGGTACAGCTGGGTCTCGGCTGTTTATGTCCCATTAATATCCTGAAGGATGAGCATTGCTCCCTTTGGGGTACCTTTGAGGGGTGCTCACGTGGACCCCCATTGCTCTCAATGGCATGCCTTGAAGAGCTCCGACGCCGATGCACCAAAGTCTTCACTCTATGGTCACCCCTCGACATTGAAGAAGATGTGGTTGAATCCTTCCTCATCTTCGGGTGACAATTGATGGCCGATGCTCCAAGGCACTACAGGTCTTTGGCGTCAATACACTCCAATGATGGATGCAGCCTTGGAAGCCATAGAGAACAATGCCATTGTTGCCGATGGATTGGATTTCTGAGCAACAAAAAATGATTTGTGCTGCTTCTCACAACCCTCGAGTCCTCTTTTTGTCATTTGTGAACAAAATAAAAACAGGGGCTAATGATTGGGTCCCAGGCACTGTAGGCACCAATTGTGGGTATCTGTGCTTGATATGGTCCTAGAGCAGGTTTCTAGGACATGTCATCCAGAAAAATTGCCATGGTGAAGTCAAACGGCTAAAGACTGAGGCCTGCAAGAGCACTGGCACCAGAAGTGTTGAGGTGCCGCGGCAAGAAGAAAAATAACAATTGAAGGAGAAAAACAGTAAAAGGCGAATGGGACAAAAACCCAAAGTAAAAAAAAACACATAGGGGAAAATAGAGAAGCTTACAAATGGAGGTACCTGTAATGTGTCCATGTGGCTCTGTGGAAAACAAAAGACTGAATCAAGGGGGGATGGAGGTGTGCAGGCATGATGGAACCTCCCAAAAGCTTCCAACAGAAGCTGGGGAGCATTCCAGTGCGGGACTCTGTCAGGGACGTCACCCATATGCGAGGACTCATTCCTGCTTGTCTATGGAGAAATACCTTTTACCTGAAGAAAATGGCTATTATAAAATATCAGTGTGATATGGTCAGCTGGCTGCCAATATACAACTCGGGTGATCCTGAAAACTACAGACTGGTGAGCCTGATGTCAGTATGTTTATGTTTATTGACTTAATATACCGCTAAACGAAAAAACATCATAGCGGTTTACATATTACAAATCATTAAAGAAAAGAAAAAGGAAAAGAAGTTACAATGGCAGATAGGAAAGCAAACCAGGCAGATTCATACAACAAGACAATAGAGAGGAGAGAGAGAGAGGGAAAAGGGGAAGCCAGAAAGGGCAAAGACAGGACAAAATCATGTGAAGGGGTCAGGGAGGTCGAAGGCAAGGGCAAAGAAATGGGTTTTGAGGCTGTTCTTGAAGGTGGTATGTTCTGATTCGAGCCGGATAGAGGAAGGGAGAGAATTCCATAGGGCAGGGGCAAGGAAAAAGAACGCAGAGGAGCGGGTGGATTGGAGGCGAGCACAAGTGGGCGATTCAGGTGGAGGGAGCGCAGGGAGCGAGCTGAGGTGTGGAAGTGGACAAGGTCTGCTAGGTACTGAGGTGAATGAGTGTGAAGAGCGCAGAGAAGGAGCACCAGGACTTTGAAGTGAATGCGGAATTTAATGGGGAGCCAATGGAGACGGATGAGGAGAGAAGTAATGTGATCGCGCAAAGATGCATGAAAAATGAGCCGGGCAGTGGTATTCTGAATGCGTTGAAGGCGGTGCAATTGTGTGGCGGGGAGACCTGCAAGAATAGAGTTACAGAAGTCGATGCGAGATATAACCAGAGACAGAAGGAGGGTAGAGAGAGCCTGTGTAGAGAGAAAAGGCCTGATGGCGCGTATCTGACGTAGAAAGTAGAAGGAAGTCTTTGACATGTGATCACGAAAAGTCAGGCCAGGGTCAAAGAGGACCCCTAGATAGCGAAAGGAGGAGACTAAGGGAATGGGTGAACCAGAGAAAGAGGGGGCGATCAGAGGGGGGGAACTATCACGGGAGAACCAGATGGCCAGGGTTTTAGTGAGATTAAGGTGTAGGCAGTGAGTGGTAAGCCAGTTGGCTACGGCTGTGAGACATGTGTTCAGAGGGGAGAGATCGAGGGAAAGGGGGGAGGTATGATAGAGAAGGAGCAGGTCATCAGCGTAGTAGAAGGCGGAAATCCCATGTTGTTGGACCAGTAAAGAGAGAGGTGTGAGAAAGATGTTAAAAAGAAGAGGAGTTAGAACTGAGCCCTGAGGAACACCGCAGAGAAGGGGAGTGGGTTCAGAGACAGACGGAGGAGTAGAAGTGGAGAGAACAGAATAGGACCTGGAGGAGAGAAAAGAGTGGAACCAGTGAAGGACTGTGCTACAGAGACCTGCCTCCCGTAGACGAGCTAGAAGAAGGGAGTGGTCAACAAGATCAAAAGCGGCTGACAGATCAAGGGAAACCGCCACCAAGAGATCACCACGGTCGTGGGCAGTGTGGATGTCGTTTAGGAAACCAAGAAGGACAGTTTCGACACTGTGGCCGGGGCGAAAGCCAGATTGGCGGGAATGAAGGAAATGAGTAGAGTCAAGAAAAGAGGAAAGTTGGGAAAAGACGGCTTTTTCAAGAATTTTAGATAGGAAGGGGAGGTTAGAGACTGGGCGGTAGTGCGCGGGAATCAAAGGGTCGAGTGAGGACTTTTTAAGGATAGGCCGTACCAGGGCGTGCTTCCAAGGATGGGGGAACGTACCTGAGGAGAGACTGGAGTTAATCATGGAAAGGAGTGGAGGGATAAAGGCTAAAGAGGGGGTAAGCAACCAGGAGGAGGGGATGGGATCCAGAGCACAGGAAGTTTTCTTAGAAGAGGAGATAAGTGCAATGAGCTCAGGAGAGGTGAGCGGATGGAATGAGTGCCAGACGTGGGACAATTGGGGGGAGGGAGGGGGAGAACAAGGAGGGGGACTGGAGATGGGGGGAGGACAGTAAGGCAGAGAGTGTCTAAGAGTGGATATCTTGGTACTAAAATAGTTTGCTAGCTCGGAGGGAGCGGGTGAGGGGACGGGAGGGGGAGGGGTGGTACGAGATTGAAGGGAAATAAGAGATTGAAGTACAGAGTAGAGGTGATGGGTCTGGTTAGGGGCGGAAGAGATGGCAGTGGAAAAGTAGGCTTGCTTGGCTTTGTGAACGTGAGATCAGTAGTGAGAGTGCTCAGACTTGAAGCGAGAGAGAGTGTAGGGGGAGGGGGCTTTACACCACATGCGTTCAGCCCGACGGAGCTGTGCACGAAGGAGAAAAAGACCGGAGTGAAACCATGGCTGAGAGGGGCGACGGGAAAGAGACCGGGGACGAAGGGGGCCAATGCGGTCTAAGGCAGCAGAGAGAGAGGAGGAACAGGTGGAGGCTTGGGAGGAAGGAGAGAGAAGGGGGAAATTAGGCGGAAGTAAATCGGTTGCTGAGGGAAATAGTTGAAGGGTCTCAGGGGTGATACGCCGCGTAAGGGATGCAGGAATGGAAGGAGAAGTGGGGAGGGAAGGGGGAGAGGCTGGGAGGGAACAGGGAGAAGGGAGACAGTGAAAGATTATGCAGTAATGATCGGTCCAGGGTAGGGAGAGAGCACGGAAAGATTGGAAAAGGTAAGTTGGGTCTAAGGGGGAGAGAAGCAAGTCAAGGGTATATCCGGCGGAGTGGGTTGGGAAGGGGATAAGTTGCTGAAGGGACAAGTCATGGAGAAGGGTGCTAAAGGAGCGGTCTCTGACAGAGATGGGGGGATCCAGGTGCAAGTTGAAGTCGCCTGCGATGAGCAGGCGAGGGAAGGCAAGGGATAGATCAGTAATGGAAGACAGGAGGGAATCCCAGAGATCAGGGCGTGAGGCTGGAGGGGAGTAGAGAAGGAGGAGGTGCAAGGGGGGGGGGGGTAAAGTGAAGTTGAAGAAGCAAGGCTTCTGGATAGCGTAAAAGAGAGGAGGAGACCGGGGTGAAGGAAATGGAGGAGCGAAGGAGAGCAGCTACACCTCCACCCGTACGACCAATACGAGGGAGTGAGATACCAGAGAAATTGGGGGGCAGACAGCGGGCTAGGAGGGCATCTTCACCCTCTTTTAGCCAGGTTTCAGTAAGCAGAAGGACATCAAGTGATTCATGAGAGATAAGGTCGGAAATAAGCAGAGTTTTGGAGCGCAGAGAACGGCAGTTGAGAAGACCAAAGCGGAGAGAAAGAGGACTGCGAAGCGGGGTGGAAGCCAGAGAATGTGAAGGAGCAGAGGGTAGTGTGGACAGGCAGGGGAGAAGGTTCGAGGGGGAGCGATAGCAAGAGCTAGGGAGGCGATGCTGCTGAGAGAGACCAGAGCGATTACCCCACAGCACAGGAATAGCAGACATGAGGGGCAACAGAGCATAAACTGCAGGAGATGAAGGTAACACTATGGGTACTGAAAACAGACGTACCTGAGAAGGGAAGAACCTCTCGGAGCGGCTCTGCAAAGGTTGCGGGAGGGTGGAGGAGTCTGCAGTTGAGAAAACGAGAATACCAAAAAGAATAAGGCGGAACGCCCAGCAGGATACGCCCCAAGGAGCGCACCTAAGGAGCACGGGTGTGCCCCTGACGCGCGCCGCAGTGGCGAGCGCCGCCGGCGTGCAGATTAAATACCCGGGGCTACCTGTGAGAGCGCGACCGCGCACCCACAGCTGCGTCACTTCCTGGGAGGGCGGGAACAGCGAGATCAGCACTTGCAGGGTAAGGTGTAATCTGTGGAGACACAAGGAGGGTACAATAGACAGTATGGCACACATCAAATAGATCAGCATGGAGCAAAATAAGCAGCAGGAGACTCGGACGCCGCCGGCGTGCAGATTAAATACCCGGGGTTACCTGTGAGAGCGCGACTGCGCACCCGCGGTCGCGTCACTTCCTGGGAGGGCAGGAACAGCGAGATCAGCACTTGCAGGGTAAGGTGTAATCTGCGAGAGCACGACCGCGCACCCGCGGTCGCGTCACTTCCTGGGAGGGCGGGAACAGCGAGATCAGCACTTGCAGGGTAAGGTGTAATCTGCGAGAGCACGACCGCGCACCCGCGGTCGCGTCACTTCCTGGGAGGGCGGGAACAGCGAGATCAGCACTTGCAGGGTAAGGTGTACCGGTAGGAACCATTATAAACAACAAAATTACTGAACACGTAGTTTGTCATAGTTTAATGGGAGAAAGCCAACATGTCTTTAGCCAAGGAAGGTCTTGTCTTAATAATCTGTTTTATCTTTTTTGAAGTTCTGAATAAAAAGGTAGACAAAGGTGAGCCGGTTGATATAGTCTATCTGGAATTTCAGAAAGCCTTTGATAAGATACAGACAATGTACAGAGAAGAGCCACCAAAATGGTCAAGGTGATGGAAGGATACCCCTATGAGGAAAAGCTAAAAAGGTTAGGGTTCTTCAACCTGGAAAAGAGACAGCTGAGGGAGATGTGATAGAGGTCTATAAATTAATGAATTCAGTGGAATGGGTAAACATAGATCAATTGTTTATGCCATCAAAAAGTAGAAAGACTAGGGGACATGCAATGAAGCTACAGTGTAACCCATTTAAGACTAATCAGAGAAAATATTTTTTCACTCAACGCGTAATCAAACTCTGGAATTCATTACCGGAGGATATAGTAAAAGCATTTAGTGCAGCCAGGTTTAAAAAAGCTGAAGGAAAGGTCCATAAAACTGGATGAATAATAAGAGACCTTTCTCCACTCCGTGGCGTATAGCATTACATCATTTGATGATAATGGAGAGACTGTCAAATGGAGATCCAATCAGGCCTCTTTGGAAGATCTTAATGGAAATATGGGGAGCTTATTTAGATGCTATTCTTCCTAGACTGCATAGTATGGTGCTTATATAACTGGACGAATGGCTGAATGTGATGGGAACCTGCTGAAACACCAGGAACTTGTGTAAAGATGAGGGGGACGAAGGGAAAAGGGGTTTGGAGGGGTGAAATATGTAAATATATGTTGTGTTCATTCCTGGTTGTGGGTAAGGAACCCCACACTCCAGGTTGTTGTACTTTGTAGATTGTCATCAGTAAAAACAATTAAATATAAAATTGCATGTATGCACACACACATACAAGTACGCATTCTGACAAGAACATGTGTACTTTTATGTGGACCACATGTAGGCAGTTCCTGAAGATGTAGTTTGGGCAGAGCAGGCTGAGTTGCAACATACATGTGTACTTTTTAAAATATGCATATACACACAAAGAACATGCACACATTTACACCTGCCTGGGAGAAGGTGTAAATTTGTGCAAGATCATTTGCGCTTTACTAGGGATACTTTTGGGAGTCTATTTTATACAGGCACATGGACACATTGGTTACATGGGATGTGGAGGCACTATATTTATTTTGTAGTATATAGCTCATGCCTTTCCAGTGGTAGTTCAAGGCGAGTTACATTCAGGTATCTAAGTATTTCCCTGTCCCCGGAGGGCTTACAATCTAAGAATAACATTCCTCAGGTGGAGGCCATTGAAGTAAGAGGTGAAGTAGATTGCCGCGTTTGAGTACCTACTCACTTTTTGGTGGAGTTAACAGATAATTTTTTTCTGCTATACCAGCAAATTAAAGGCACAGCCATGTGGGGCAACAATGGCCCTGGACTTGATGTGCCTTGACATAACAAGCTTTGAGTCCTATTGATTGTACTGTTCTAGTTATTGATCTCAGGTGCTTCTGTGATAGCGTTTTAATGACAATATATTTTTTATATGGGTCGGCACACAGTTTCAGTTTTTGGAGTTTTCTGAATGGCAGAACACCTGTGATTCAAATTTGCAATTTGCATATAATGTCTATTCTCAAGAAGTATTATTTTTGACATATTGATTAATATGATACTAGGATGAAAGTATACATACTTATATTTACTGTCTACAAAGAGAAATAATTTTCTTTACGAGGGTTGCTATTTATATTTCTGGCCTTAGCAACAGTAGTGTTGCCAGGCGCCATCCAATGGTTCCATTGGAACACTGACATTGTTGAACATAACCTTATTCATAACATTTTATCATTTGAGCGTGATTTGTTGTTTACAGTAACTTGAAAAATTCATCTCGGGCGAAAAATGGAATTAACTCGTGAACATTTTTGTGTGATTATTTTTCATAACTTTTGATGTGGATTATCAAGACAAGAATGCATCGATGAACTTAATTTTTTATACGGCGATAAAGCACCATCCTACAGCACTGTAAAAAACTGGTATAACGAATTCAATCGTGGCCGACGTTCGCTCCAGGACGAATTCCGTCAGGGTCGTCCAAAATCGGTTGTTGTGCCAGAAAATATCGATGCTGTGTGTGAACTGATAAAGCAAGATCGTCATGTGACATACCGTGATATTGAGGCACTTTTGGGCATTAGTATGACAAGCATCAATAAGATATTGCATGATCATTTGGCCGTAAAAAAGATTTGTTAGCGTTGGATCCCGCATAATCTGACAAACGCTCAAAAGAAGGCTCGTGTCAATTGGTGCAAGGAAATGTTGAAAAAATACGTTCAAGGTGCATCAAAGACTGTGTATAACATCTACACAGGTGACGAATCATGGATCTATGCATATGAGCCCGAAACAAAACAGCAATCGACTATATGGGTCTTCCAAGACAAGCCAAATCCAACAAAGTTGTTCGCGGAAGAAGCACATTGAAGCAAATGGTTGCCTGTTTCTTCGGCATTACCGGTCACGTGGCAACAGTGCCATTAGAGCAACGTAGGACGGTCAATTCTGAATGGTACACGACCATTTGTTTACCAGAAGTCTTCGGAGAAATTCGGAAAAAGTCGAAGAAGAGGCGAATAATTCTTCATCATGACAATGCGAGCTCTCACACATCGGCTCAAACAAAGGAATTTTTGACCGGCCAAAACATCGAATTGATGGGTCATCCATTGTACAGCCCTGACTTGGCACCCAATGACTTCTTTTTATTCCCGCACATCAAAAACAAATTACGTGGTCAACAATTTTCAACACCCGAAGATGCGGTTGATGCATTCAAAACGCATGTAGAGTAGTTACTCACCTGTAACAGGTGTTCTCCAGGAGCAGCAGGAATCAGTCCTCACTTATGGGTGTCATCGACGCCGATGAAGCCCCAGCGGAGCATTTCCCCAGCTTTCCATGAAAGCCTTTGGGAATGCTGGCACGCATGCGCGGTTCCCTTCCCGCCTAAAGGTGCCATCTTACCTCAGTCAAATGACATAGCTAAGGACAGCACACAAAAATGCAAAAGTTAAACTATGTACAACTGCAACTCCAAGGAGAGGAGGGAGGGTAGTGAGGACTGATTCCTGCTGCTCCTGGAGAACACCTGTTACAGGTGAGTAACTACTCTTTCTCCAGGACCAAGCAGGAAGTCAGTCCTCACTTATGGGTGACTCCCCAGCTCTGGGCTACCAGGAACCCAGGCTGAACAAGAGGACTCCCTCTAGTCTCAGCAACACAGTAAAGGCTTTGCAAGGACACACCCTCCACAGGTAGCCCAACCAGAGGGCAGGAGGGCAGGAGTTGCCTATACCTCAAAGAGATTCCGGAGTACTGCTTGGCCAAAAACACTGTCCCTACGAGACTCCCTCTCCAGACAGTAGTGGGCTGCAAAAGTCTGGCTTGAAGACCAAGTAGCAGCCCTGCAGATGTCTTGCAATGGAACAGAGCGGAGGTGAGCCACTGATGCAGCCATTGCCCTCACACGGTGGGCCGTGACCCGACCCTGCAAAGGAAGGTCAGCTGCCTTGTAAGCCCAGGTGATACAGTCAGCCACCCAGATGGACAAGGTACGCTTGGACACAGGCCTCCCCAAGTTATTGGGGTCAAAAGAGAGGAAGAGCTGAGAAGTCTTCCTGTGACCCTTCGAACGTTCAAGGAAGAAGGATAAGGCCCTCCTACAGTCCAAGGTATGGAGAACTGTTTCAGCCTGACTTGCATGAGGCCTAGGGAAGAATGTTGGAAGAACCACCTCCTGGTTGAGGTGGAAAGAGGAGACAACCTTAGGAAGGAACTTAGGGTGAGTCCTGAGGACCACCCTGTTTTTATAGAACCTGGTGTAAGGCCTATCACAGACCAAGGCTTGAAGCTCACTCACTCTCCTAGCCGAAGTCAGGGCTATCAGAAAGAGAGTCTTCCATGAAAGGAAGCGTAGAGGGCAAGTAGCCATAGGCTCAAAAGGTGGGTGAGTCAGTTGCTGCAAGACCACATTAAGCTCCCACTCAGGAGCAGGAGGACGTATGGGAGGTTTGAGCAGTAACAAGCCTCGGAGAAATCTGGACACTAAAGGGTGTACAGACAAGGAATAGCCCTCTACTAAGGAGTGGTGAGCTGCCAAAGCAGAGAGGTGTACCCGAACAGAGTTGGACTTGAGACCTTGATTGGACAAGTGCAGTAGGTACTGAAGCACTACTGACACAGTACAGGAGAAAGGATCCTCAGCACGTAGCTGACACCACACAGAGAACCTTTTCCACTTGAGAGCATAGGTCTTTCGAGTGGATTGCTTCCTGGAGGCGAGGAGAACGTCCTCAACCTCGGGAGGCAGGCCCCAGGGAGCTAAGACTACCCTTGCAGCCTCCATGCCATCAGATTGAGAGCTTTGAGATTGGGATGCAACAAGGAGCCCTGATCCTGAGAGAGAAGGTCGGGCTGCAATCTCAGAGGCAGAGGCAGATCCACTGCCAGTTGAAGCAGGAGGGGGGAACCAAGGCTGCCTTGGCCACCTGGGAGCTAACAAGAGGACTGAGGCCTTGTCTCAGAGAATCTTGAACAGTGTTCGGGCCACCAGAGGGGTGGGAGGAAACGCATAGAGCAGGCCCTGAGTCCAGGGAATCAGAAAAGCATCTGCTGCTACTCTCAGAGGATGCGGTTGCCTGGAGCAAAACCTTGGCAGCTGGTTGTTCAAGGGACTGGCAAACAGGTCTATGGAGGGAAGCCCCCATTGGAGTGGAGGAGTGGCCTAGTGGTTGGGGCAAGGTACTTCAGGCCGGAAGGTCGGGGGTTCAAATCCCACTAGAGGACAGCAACCTTGGGCCAGAAGGACTGGGGTTTCTAGTCCCACAGGTGCTCCTTGTGGTCTTGGGCAAGCCACTTTACCCTCCATAGCCCATATTCCCTGTAAAATAGTTATCTCCAAGTTCAATGCCCTGTTCAATGTAATTTTAGTTTGTTCAATGTAAACCGCACTGATGCAGAATAGCGCGGTATATAAGAGAATGTAAATAAATAAATTTCAAGAAAATCTTTTGAACCACTAAAGGATGTAACTGCCACTCATGTGGTTGCAGAATTCTGCTCAATCTGTCGGCCAGGGAATTCTCCTGGCCTGGAAGATAGACTGCTTTGAGGAGCATGTTGTGCTTCAGGGCAAAGGAGCAGAGGTCCTGGGCCTCCTGGCAAAGGGGCTGGGAACCAGTTCCGCCCTGTTTGTTGACATAGAACATGGCTATCTGGTTGTCCGTCTGGATCAAGACAGACTGCTGTGCCAGGGAAGCAGCAAAGGCCTTGAGGGCCAAGCGAATAGCTCTGAGTTCTAGCAGATTGATCTGCTGGGACGCCTCCCAATGAGACCACAGGCCCTGGGTGCACTTGTCTAGGCAGTGCGCACCCCAACCCTGCAGATAGGCATCGGTGGTCAGTACCACTGTATGAGGTGGGATCTGAAAGGGCACCCCCACCAGCAGATTGTGGGGGTGTAACCACCAGTTGAGGGAGGTCAGGAACCGGTGGGACACTCTGATCCGGTCTCTGAGACTGCCTGAGGCTTGAGACCACTGAGTCCGAAGGCACCACTGGGCAGGCCTCATGTTGAGCCTGGCATTTGGGGTCACTTGTACCGTCGACGCCATGTGGCACAGAAGCCTGAGACAGAGTCTGGCGGAGACCAGGGACCTGTGCAGAAACTTGCTGGCAAGGTCCATGAGCCTTTGTGCTCAGTCCACTGGTAAGAATGCTCTTGCCAGCTGAGAATCCAACCTTGCCCCTATGAACTCCAAGTTCTGGGAGGGGAGCAAAGTGAACTTTGCGAAGTTGATGACAAAGCCCACCTTTTGGAGCAGGTCTATGGTTCTGTTGGTGGCCTGCTGGACCTCGAGAGACGTCTAGCCTCTGATAAGCCAGTCGTCCAGGTAGGGAAATACAAAGATGCCCTGATTCCTCAGGTAGGCTGCCACCACTGCCAGGCACTTGGTGAAGACCCTGGGAGCAGAAGTCAGCCCAAAAGGCAGTATCCTGTACTGATAGTGGTTTCCTCCCACCATGAATCTGAGGTACTTTCTGTGGTCTGGATGAATGAGGATGTGAGTGTAAGCATCTTTTAGATCTAAAGAGCACAGCCAATCTCCCTGCTGGAGGTAGGGCAGAAGAGTTCCAAGAGTAACCATCTTGAACTTTTCCTTTACCAGAAACTTGTTCAGGTTTCTGAGATCCAGAATGGGTCGAAGACCACCGGTTCTTTTTGGCACCAGGAAATATCTGGAGTAAAAACCGTGACCCTGGAAGTGGGGAGGCACAGGCTCCACCGCCTTGTCTAGTAATAGCCCTTGGAGTTCCTGGAGGAGAAGGGCAGTATGCAGGGGAGGCCTGAAAGGTTCCCCTGGAACGTTTGGCGAAGGAAGTTGGTGAAAATGGAGGGCATATCCTCGATGGACTATGTCCAGAACCCAACTGTCCTGAGTAATCAGGGGCCACTGATGGGCGAACAAGGCTAGGCGGCCTCCAGTGCAGGGCTGGGACTGCATGGGAGGATTGGCTGTACTCAAGGAGTCAAAAACCTCCACCCTGCTGAGTGGGAGCAGGGGCCGGAGGCTTGGAGGCAGTCTGTCTACGGGGCCCATTACCCCGGCCCTTGGCTTGCTGACCCTGTGGGGCAGGTTGAGCAGCCTGATAATGTGGGTACTGTTTGTAGGCAGTGCCCTTCCTTGGGTAAAAGGGCTTTTTACCCGAGCCCTTCTTCTTATTAGAAGGGGCAGAGGTCTTCCTCGACAGCCTTGTCCATGTGAGGTGCTCAGTCTCGAGCTGTGCGGCCTTCTCGGCCACAGGCTTGCCAAAAAGGTTGTCACCTCGGCAAGGGACATCGACCAACTTGTCCTGAACCCATGGCTCGAGGTCCGATGACTGCAGCCACGCCTGGCGTCGAGCCGCGATGCCGGCAGCCGCTACCCGGGCCGAAGCCTCAAAGCCATCGTAGGTGGCACAGGACATGAACTTCGAGCATTCCCGTACCCTCGAAGACAAGGACTTAAAACTCTGCAAGGGCTCCCCGGAGAGACCAGCAGAGAAATCGGCCAATTCCTTGGCCAGATTTCGTAAATACATGCCCATGTAGAGCTGGTAAGCCTGGATACGACAAGCAAGCATGAAGCCCTGAAAACACTTTCTGCCGACGCCATCAAGGCTTCGGGCTTCCCTACCGGGAGGCACTGCAGAGTGCTTCTTCTGACTTTTCAGACGATGCATGGCCGATTCCACAACCATGGAATGGTGTGGCAGCTGTGCTTTCTGGAAGCCAGGACTTTTACGGAGCCGATAAATGGAATCGACTCGCTTGCTCAAAACCGGCGCCAAGGCCAGTGCCTCCCACATCTGGAAGAGGAGCCGCTCCAGCATCGGAGGAACCGGGACAGTAAAGGCCTCCTTCGGAGGAGAGTCATACTGTAGAGCATCGAGCTCTTCAGCTCGAGGCTCTTCCTCGGGGTCAGCCGGGATAGCCAGGGCAGCGGCCATATCCCGGATAAACTCCGAGAACCTAGTATCCTCCGGAGGGGATCTACTCCGGGGCTCAGACTAAGGCGAGTCCGACGGGACACACCGAGTCTTAAAGGTGTCAGGAGACTCCTCATCTTCTGTCTCCCATGCCGACTCGTCCGACGTGGAGTCGGGGTCCGATGCCGCGGGGCCCCTGGGCACCCGTCCCGACGCCGGAGGCACCGGCGTCGAGACCCTTGGTCCCGAACGGGAGGCCGAGGGAGACCTCCACTGAGGACGACCTCGAGCCGCAATGGACTCGAGTATCGGCTCGGTCTCCGGGGTCGACTTGGACGTCGATGTCCCGGTGGTCGGGGCAGATGTGCCAGACAGGCTGGCCATCAATGCCCGCTGCTGGTCCATGAAGGCAGACATCTTGCTCTCCAAGGCAGTCAACCTGAGGCTCAGCTCAGGTGACGCAGCAGCCCCCGACTCGGGCCCCGGCGAGTCTTCGAGGACAACAGGACTTACGTGTCCAGCAGACTCCAGTTCTATACGAGGATCTTTGGTCGGCTTCTCCTGGTCCACGGGCCGGGGACGATGGTCTGGAGTCTTAGACCTGGATCTCGAGGGTCCAGGGACTTCTACCGATGCCGCCCTCGCGAGCCGCTTCTTCCTCTTACGGTCCCTGTCGGGGGACCCCCTATCCGAGGAGCTCTGACGCCTCTCAGGATTGGAATCCCGAGATGTCGAAGCCTCAGACGAGGTCCGGGCACGAGCAGAGGCCGAGTCGGAGAAAAGCCTTTCACTCTGCTGTTGACGACTTCGGAGGGCCTTGGAAGACATTTTTCCACATGGCACACACGATTTAGAATCGTGGTTTGGGCCCAGGCACCGAAGGCAGCAGTCGTGGGTGTCGGTGAGAGACATTATCTTCGTACACCGATCACACTTCTTAAAACCACTGGAAGACATGGGGGAAAAAAGGGACCCTCAAGGTCAAAAGACCGGCCTTCCAGGGAAAAGAGAAGTTGAGGCGCGAACGCCTAGCCACTAAGGGCAAAAACCGAAAAGAAAAAAAGGGGGTTCGATACCGGTGTACCGATCCCGGCGGGAGGGGAACCGACGTCGAACCGAGAAAAATCAATGTTAGAAAGAAAAATCTACTTTTAACCGGGAAAAACAGGACACACGTCCGATGGGCTTCACGGAAAAAAAGAGACTGAGGTAAGATGGCACCTTTAGGCGGGAAGGGAACCGCGCATGCGTGCCAGCATTCCCAAAGGCTTTCATGGAAAGCTGGGGAAATGCTCCGCTGGGGCTTCATCGGCGTCGATGACACCCATAAGTGAGGACTGACTTCCTGCTTGGTCCTGGAGAATTTGGAGTTACCTCAGAGTGGAAAAAGAGCTTTGAAAATTGGTTCAAACGCATGCAAAAGTGTATTGATCTTCATGGAGAATATTTTGAAAAACAATAAAACCAATTTCGATCATAAATATTTGTTTTTTCATTATTAGGCCAGAAATATAAATAGCAACCCTCGTACTATTCAAGTAATCACCCTAAGTGTCTGCAAGACAGTATCCCAACAGGCTGGGTTTTTGGACTATAATGTTTGTTTTGTCCAAAAACAAAGCTTTTATCCCACCACCAATTCTAAGGGTTAATGCAGCCGACCTAGAAATAAACGGAAGTTAAATACTTAAGAATAACACTTGAGCAGCAACTGAACCTTAACTCTCATATCAGAAAGACCATCAAAACTATGTACAATACAAGATAAGAACACTAAAACAGCTGCAACCATTACTTAAAACAAATGATTTCCGCTCAGTATTTCAGGCAGTAATCTCTCCACACTTTGAATACTGTAACAGCCTTTACCATGGAATGCCAAAATACGCTGTGCACCCTTTATAAATGCACAATATACCACAGCCCACATCATCCTAGGTGCAACAAGATCTGAACACCACACACCAATTCTGAAACAGCCACACTGCCTCCCAATAACAAGTCGAATAAAATACAAAGTACGTCTAATGATTTTCAAAATCATCCACAATGCAACATCCACACATCTGAATCCTTACTACAAACCATAGAGAATAACAGAGCCAGAAGACAAAGCACTCAAAATCTGCTAATCATACCAATAGAAAGAACTAAAAGCAGCCAATATGACTGTGCCCGTTTCTTCTTCCTCTAGGCTCAAAGTTTATGGAATGCACAATGTGAAAAAACCCAAACTATCTCAGAATTCACCACTTTCCAAAACAAGCTAAAGACTTATCTTTTCATAGCACACTTTGGATGTCCTACATAAATCATATAACGGACCAATTACCTAAGTCAGAGATCTCTAACTCCAGTCCTGGAGGCCACAGACCAGTCAGATTTTCTGGATATCCCTAATGAATATGCATGAGAAATTTGAATACGAGGACAGTATATGCCAATATATCTCATGCATATTCAGTAGGGACATCCTGAAAATCTGACTGGCTTGCGGCCCTCCAGGACTGGAGTTGGAGACCCCTGATCTAAGTTATCTTCTGAATGTAATCTCACAGATGGAAAATATTTCAGATATTATTTATTTATTTATTTATTTATTTAACTATTTCTTTTATACCGCCCCTTCCAGAGATCAAGGGCGGTTTACATATAACAGATTAACAGTCTTGTACACAATTTGTATACATTTTACATAGAACAGTAGAAATCAACTATTTACATTGAACAGTAAGTATAAACTTTGTAGGTATTTACATCGTGTAGTGTGTGTGGTGTATGGGGTAGAGATTGGCGTAGGTATTAATAAACCAATGACCTAACACTGACCTACCCCATACTCCATCCCAAATGTTCACCTCTCCCATCCTCCCTCCTCAAAAGTAATAATACATAGTACCAGTGATCTTGTAATTTGTGCCACTGGTGCAACGGACTGGTAATAGTTAAATATTATACTACAACCTGATTCTAGTTTAAATGTAATATCCAGTAAGTTCATGTTACATGTAAACCGCTTTGATCAAAGAGAAAAGTTGTATAGAAAAACAACAAATAAAAATGTTTTGAGAAGTCAGTCTCAAGTTCATGTACAGCATACAGCTCAAGAGTTTGTGAATTGTGAATACTCTTATGAGAGTTGTGAAGCAAGCTTATAAGTGGTATTTCAATGTGAATGGAATCTATTGTTTGTAGCTTGTCCCAAGAATGATGTTAACTGGCTCACATAAATTCTCCATTTTCTTACAGGATGGGGAGTATCTGCCAGATCAGATGGCACCATTGGCCTATTTTGGCAACTTTCCCAGTTTTCAAGGTAATCCTAGATTTGCATTTTACTGGGGATACAACCAGAGAGTGAGTACAGCTGCATTCAGGAATTTGAGATCTATCAGGGACATCATCCCTCTCACTCTGACAAGTTATGTGTATTCTTTTTCAAAAAATCTTTTTTGTTGAAATTTATACCAGATGGCACATCATCCAAAGTAATATGTGTGATTATGTATCTATGACCCTCTTTCTATATGAGCAAAACAATAGGCTCCTTCATGACTTGTATTACTGAACCATGTAGTCCAATTCATTGATCTCAAGCAGAAGTCCCAATAGTGGCTCACTGGAAGGCTTGGCAATAATTCTTATAGTGAAATATAAAAAAACAGGGACCTAGGTCAAAAATATATCACCAAAAAAAATACCCAATCTAATAAAGTAACCAACTCAACAGATAAACCTACCAAAAGTCTTATTTTTTTTGTCGGACATGCCAACACAGTAAAAAGGGAGAACCCTTTCACCACTGTGGCCCATCCATTTTAATAAAGAAACATTTTTTAAAACAGCTTGTACTTAGCTGAGAAGTAACTTATCACCAGGCTGCACCCAGCACCAACGCAGTCAAACCGATGTGTCACGTTTCGGGTTTTTCAACTAAACACCCTGCTTCAGGTCAAGCTTGAATAATTCTTATAGGACATACAATAGTTTGTTATAAATATGGTATGGCTATCACATTATTGTGGTAATGCAGATTTAGGGAAATAATTTGTTTTAAAGACTCTTCATCCCACTAGTTTTAAGCAAGACATTGGTTAGGATGTGGCCGAGACTTCCACAATCACCAATCAGGAGATGAGTGAATGTATATTACAGTGTGATTACAACTGGATAGAATATATTTACCATCACCATCAATGTCTGAATGAACTTTTGAATAATGTCCTGGTGACAGTAGCTGATTTGACGACTACTGCGACGTTGGTGAAGATTTCTTAGAGTTCTTGTAAGCAGCAATGACTGAAAAGTGATCTTAATCTACATGGTTCCTGATGGCAGTTGGTAGCGCACCGAACTTCTGTTTTCAGTTATCTAATTATACTTTTTTGCTCTCTGCCACCTCCCCTACCCCAACTTCTTCTGTAGAGTGTTCCTTAGTTTTCAAAGCTGGAGTTGGCAACCCTGGTGCAGGGCCCCATTGAATCAAATAGGTTCAACTCACCTAATGCTGGCCTTGCCTATATCTAAGTAAATATATGCATGTAGGACCATTTTAAACACACTTCTACCCACTATAGAGGGTAGAGATCCAGTGGACAGGGCTGGGTGGGGCTTGAAACTATACACATACTTTTGAATTTAACAATATACATGCATTTCAAGTTTGAAAATGTATCTGTATAAATTAGCAGTTCTTAATGCATGTAGGTACTTTTCCTGGTATAGTTTTCAAAGCAAAAATATTTGTGTACTTTTACTTGCAAGTCCTGTACAGTTTGTAGGATGAAAAGCATGCATATACATTTCACTTGAATGGGCACTTATAAAATTACTACAGAAAGATTAACAGTGTGAGTGGAGGGATCTAGTGGGGAGTTCTTGTTGGTGGGGCTAGGGAAGGAAGAGATTAGAGTATGGGGGAAAAGCAGAAAAGTTAAGAGACACAGGGAAGAGGACAGGTAGGATGAGGGGCTGAGGCAAGATTCAGGAAAAGGAAGGTAGAATGAAAGGAAATACTGCAGGTATATCTGATGGATGGATTAAAGAAAGACCGGCAGGAGGAAACTCAACATGAGGGAACAAAAAGCACTAATATGGAAGGAGAGAGTCTGGAAGGAAATGAAAAAGATAGTAGAGTTGTCAATGTGGACAAGAACAGTGGTACTCGGGAAGGGAGAAAGATGGGATACAGTGAGAAGATGGGTGTAATATGAAAGAGGGAAAATGCAAATGGAAATGAGAGAAAGAAAGTGAAAAGTAAAATAATAAAAGGCAAACACTGGAATAGAGAAAGGAATGAAACAAAAAAAATGAAACAAAAAGAATAAAATAAACTATGCAACTATACAAGAAAGATTAGGAAATGATATAAATTTGTTTTAATGAAACCAGGTTTGCAAATTAAACAATGTTAATTTATCTATATTTGGATCAATAAACAACAGAATTTTCACAACCTCTGTCATAGAATCTACCGCTGATTTGCCATGGAGCCTGATTCCGGGAAGGGGATGTTTGGGCTATCCAGACGTCCCCGATGAAGACGGAGATGTTTGGACCCGATTCTGGTCTGCAGGAACAAAACATTTCCGCGGGAGCCAGAATCGGGCCCAAGGACAGCCCGGCGTGCCCCTTCTGCCTGCGGGGACATCCTCCCTGCAGGCAACCCAGACATTTACAGCTCCGGCCCCCCAAATCCCCGCACCTGACTCAGGTTGGCCTGCTGGGGCCTGGATCGGGCAGCGGGAACTCTCCCGCACCAGATTATGGCCTTGGGGGTGGCTCACCTGCTCCGATCCGCCCGATTTTGCTGCTTTATACCACCTCTAAGGTATAAAGCACACATTAGCCATATTAGAACAGCTAGCCACCACCAATAAATATTAGACCCCATATCCCACTAAGTTAAACCACCATACTCATTCATAGTGGTTTAAAACTCTGGATCACCACAGCTAAAAGAGAGTAAGCCAGTGTAATCAGACTAGCGTTTCCTAATCTGGAGTGTAAGGAAACAAGAGAGAGTTATTTACCATTAACTAAAAGAGCTTGGGGGGTGGGGGAAGGAGAATCTCTACCATTGTACAATGACGACATCCAGTGGCCATTCTCAGGAGTAGAGGAGTAGCCAAATGGTTAGAACACTGGCTTGGGAACCCAGAGACCAGGGTTCAATTCCCACTAGCACTCCCTGTGATCTTGGGCACATCATTTAATCCTCCAATGCCTCCAAAAGAATCCAAGTTAACAATGTCCCTATTTAATGTACATTACCAAGTATAAGTAAAGTACTTTGACTAAATGATAAAGAGGTATAAAAAAACCAAAAATGTTTTAAAGTATTGTTATTTTCCTTTTCTTTTTAATCATTTTATATATTTTATAGTTTTATTGTAAACCGCCTCGATGTAATGGGGGGCGGTATATTTATTTATTTATTTAGCTGCATTTATATCCCGCTTTTCACCGGGTCAAAGCGGTTGGGGGATACATTTTAACACGAAGGGATATGACACACATACACTAATACTTACAGGGAACATGGGCAATGGAGGGTTAAGTGGCTTGCCCAAGACCACAAGGAGCACCTGTGGGACTAGAAACCCCAGTCCTTCCGGCCCAAAGTTGCTGTCCTCTAGTGGGATTTGAACCACCTACCTTCCGGCCTGTGGTACCTTGCCCCAACCACTAGGCTATGCCTCCCTCATATATCAAGTGATTATAAACAATAAACAATAAACAATAAAAACTGATAGATAAATAAATAAAAGCTCCAGAAGGCCAAAGCTCCATGGCCAAAGACTGTTGCTGTCATGGCTGGCCTGATGAAAAAGCATAAGTACTCACCTGTAGCAGGTGTTCTCTGGGAATAGAAGAAATCAGTCCTCACATATGGGTGACGTCAGTACAGATGGAGCTTGCATGGTATCCACACTCCAGCTTTCATAGAAAGCCTTTGGGAGTTCTACCACGCATTCGTGGTCACCTTTCCGCCCAAAGGTGCCATCTTACCTCAGTATGATGACATAGCTTAAAAAAGCATAAAATGAAAAACAACTCCATAGGGAGGAGGGAGGGTTGATTCCTGCTGTTCCCGGAAAACATCTGCTACAGGTGAGTAACTACGCTTTCTCTGGGAACATGCAGGAAGTCAGTCCTCACATATGGGACTCCCAAGCTACAGGCTATCAAAAAACACCTGTAAAAAGGCCATGGACAACCAAAAAATCAAACTTTGAATGCCAGCGGAGAACGCAGACTGGCTCCAAGATCACCGACATGATCCAAGCATCGACCAGGGAGGCAGTTCTCCAGTAGCCTGGACTCACAGAAGCGTCGGAGGGAAGGAGTTGCATTATTCTTCAAACAGATGATGGAATACCGCCTGGCCAAAGACACTGTCACACTGGGAGTCCTCCTCCAGGCAGTAATGTGCTGCAAAGGTATGGAGAGAGGACCAGGTGGCTGCCCAGCAGATCTCCAGCAAAGAGATGGAGTGCAAGTTAGCTAGTGAGGCTGCCATCGCTCACACATTGTGAGCAGTGACGTGCTGCTCCAGAGACAGTCCAGCCTGCACATTGGTGGACAGTGTGCGCTTAAAGACTGCAATCCCCAGCCTGTTGGCGGTTAAAGGTGATGAAAAGCTGTGAGAAGCAGCGATGGACTTTCATCCGCTCGAGATAGAAGGCTAATGCCCTCTTACAATCCAAAGTGTGGAGCACGGCCTCCTCCCAACTCTTCTGAGGTCGGGGAAAAAAGGTAGGAAGGACCACCTCTTGGTTCAGATAAAAGAGGGAAACCACCTTAGAGAAACCTGGGATGCCTGCTCAAGACCACCTTATTCTTGTGAAACTTGGTAAAGGTAGCATATGCCACCAATGCCTGCAGCTCAGTAACCCTGCGGGCAAAGTTGAGTGCCACCAGGAAAACCACTTTCCAAGAGAGGTATTTGAGGTGACATGAGGACAATGGCTCGAAGGGCATAACCATGAGCTTACCCAGAGCCACATTCAAGACCCAGGCCATCGCAGGGGGATGAATGGGAGGCCACGTGAGCAGGAGACCCCGCATAAAGCAGCCCATGAGCAGATGGAAAGACAGAGCTAGCAATCTATTTTTGATCATACTGCCAAGAAAGCTCAGCAGCTGCTCATTCTCCAGAAAGCAGCACTGACTCAAAGGCACACAATGCACTGCATATCTGCTCCAGAAAGAGTTCTAACTAAGGATATGCACAGGCAAGAAATTTTGTTTCTTTTATTTCACAAAATTCCTTACCCTGATCACCCAGGGGAACGAGCACAACTGCCTTCAGGATGACAAAAGTACCCAGATCGGCTCTTTGCAATCCAAGACATAGCTGTAATGAATGGTGTCTAGCACCCAGCGATTCTTGGTGACCCAGGTCCATTCCGGCCCCCACACCTTCATTTCACAGCCCGGGAAGCTCCTCTCCAGAAGGAGACTGAAGCCCTGGGCCCACATTTTCCACGAAAGGACCAAGAACAAGCCAGGCGGCTTTCCAGGCCAGTAGTGACAGGAGTCCCGAGACCCCTGGGAGTCTGACCAGCATGCCCGCGAGAAGCAGGCGGAGGCTGACAGAAAAGGGGCTCCTGCCTACTTCACAGACCTCCTGGAGCTGTCCTCTGGAAGGCAGTAAGATTTTGTCTCACCCAGATCCTACACCAGCTTTTCCAAATTGTCTCCAAAAAAAGCTGGGTGTGTCCAAAGCCCAGTGTCATCATCGATAGGGCACTATCCCTTGCCGCTAAATGTACCAAGTTATACATGACATCCAAAAGAAGGCCATAGCTGATTCCAAAAGGGATTTTATCCAGTTTTAGAGACTGAATCCACTGGAGCAGACGTTTGGCTGGCACATACCACCAACTGAAGAATAGCAGCTGATGCAGTGAACTGGTTTTTCAACCACGAATCCACCTTGTGGTCCAGAGTATCCTTAAAGGCAGCTTCACCTTCCACAGGAATGGTGGTCCGTCTGGTAACCACCATGACTTGCACATCCACCTTGGAAATATCAAACCACACAACACTCTCCTCTCTGGGAGAGTGTGCATCTATACATCCTTAGCCCCTTAGGCAGGGAGTCAGGGGAATCCCACTATGACTAGATCATGTCCTTGATCACCTCCGGGAACAGGGAGACAGTAGCAGATTTTCGCACCCCTTGCAGGAGTGGATGCACCTTTGGATCCTGCCCTGTACCTGGAGCATCCACCAAGCTCAAGGTGGATGAGACCCTGGCAATCAAGGCTGCCAGTTCTTCCTTCTGGAACAGGCGGATCATATTTATGTATTTATTTATTTTCTCTTATATACCATGCTATTCTGCATCAGTGTGGTTTACATTGAACAAACTGAAATTACATTGAACAGGGCATTATAACTTGGAGATAACTATTTT
This sequence comes from Ichthyophis bannanicus, assembly GCA_033557465.1. NCBI lineage: Eukaryota > Metazoa > Chordata > Amphibia > Gymnophiona > Ichthyophiidae > Ichthyophis > Ichthyophis bannanicus. The sequence goes on from CM066033.1 coordinate 924,368,471, forward strand.
ACAGGGAACATGGGCTATGGAGGGTTAAGTGGCTTGCCCAAGACCACAAGGAGCACCTGTGGGACTAGAAACCCCAGTCCTTCTGGCCCAAGGTTGCTGTCCTCTAGTGGGATTTGAACCCCCGACCTTCCGGCCTGAAGTACCTTGCCCCAACCACTAGGCCACTCTCCTCCACTCATACCAGCCTCTTCATAATCCTCCGAAGGCGAGAGTACCTCTTTGTCCATATCAGAGCCCAAAACTAAGACATTTGAATCCAAGTCACAGTGCAAATCTCGGAAAGATCCCAGCTGATCCCCATCTCAAGGGGGTACCCTTCACTGGGGATGCTTAGCCATATGCAATCAAATAGGGCATCCACTTTCAGCCTGCCCCTCATGAGACTGCACTCGGGGGAACCCAGACACTGCAGGGTCTGAATTTCCATGCCAAAATGACCAGGCCTGTCATGAAAAGGAACAGAAGTCCGGAGAGGACAAGCTGGACTCCGGAAGCTCTCCTCACGGAAATGACCCCCCCCCCCCCCACACACACACACTGGGGGACATAGCCGCAGCTGATCACCTAGAAGACAGGGAGTGGCCCAAAGCATGGTTGCTGGAACATCCGGCCAGCTGGTTATCCTTTCCTAGAGCCACCCCTTGCCCTGAGGTAGGCAAGGCCGGACCAGCTGCATTCTCCTTAAGAGAGTGGGGGAAAATGGCCTCTCCAGAGATGATTCAGAAGCTGCCATGCAAGAAGAGCAGAGTCCAGAAGGCATGCCTCACTTGCTACACATTTCCTGGAAGAAGACATAAAGAGTTAAGGCAAATGCAATAGCAGTGCGCACTAAGGCCACAGTAGTCATGAGATGTGCGTTAACAGCGCTTGTACAACAATGTGTGAAACAGAAGCTTGGGTAGGAATGCGCATTGGAGCTGCTTGGGCCGAACGTGCACTAGGACCATGCAACCGCCAGGTGCACAATAGTAAAAAGCACATGTGCAGAAAACGGCGGAAACCTCCACATTATGCCAACAGTCACCAACGGTTCACCCCGAATTGCGCCCCATACAGACAGAATCGGGAGCCCTCAACAAAGAGAATGATGTGATTAAGCCTTGGTTCTTACTCCCTGAGAGCTCTAGGCAGAAAACTCATACTGGGCTCAGCTCTTCTTCCCTGTGACTGTTTCTCTTGCTTTTCAGACACTGTCAGACAGATTCCTTTGAGAACTTTCTGTGATCTTCGGGAGAGAGCAGGGGGGACAGAGCAGGGGGGAGGCGGCACTGAGGTCATGTGAAGTTGCTGAACTCTTCAAATCCTTCCAATTTTCTAACTGCTCAACAGGCTCTTATGATAGGAGTGTGGAATTGAACCAATTTTCCCTCCTCCCGTGGCTACCAAAAAGACCGCAGTCTAGTGGAGCCTCCCATGTCACATTCAAGTGAGAGTCACCCTCAAGGTGGTTGTTCACGAGTGTTTAAGTCACTCTTTTCCTCTCTATTATTTAGATTTTCTTTAGAGTGGAGAAATTTCATCCACCAACTGCCAGAGACAATGAAATACTGAAGAGACCTCTGGCAGCAGAAGCGAATAGAGGCATGGGAGTGATGTCATGGAAACCTGTGCTTCTCATTGGTTCTTTGTCTCCACCAATCTGCTGGAAGGGGAACACAGCCCACTTGTCTGGACTGGTCTACCAGGACAATATGGAAAGAGCATTCACAACGTGAATGCATGTTTAAGTGCCGCTGCACCCATAGAAATAAAAGGGCCAAAGTGGAACTTAACACATGTTGACATTTGTGATCATGCATTATCCTTTAGTAAACATGCCCCCTAAATCTATGAAAAGAAAAACATACAAAAGAAAAACAAAAAACAATGTACACCAAACAAATAATTGTAAATCCACATAAGTAAATGGAGCCATGTCATGCAAAATTCAACCACGAACAAATGCCTGAAGAAAAAGATAGGGTGCTTGATATTCAGAAGTAGTGGCAAGTGCTGCTAAAGTGGCTGACCACTGCTGCTGAACTTTAGACCTGGAATTTCAATGGCCATATCCAGGCCCTGGCAATGAATATCCGGGCTTCCATGAAGCTAACTAGGCAGCAATGATGTTCAGCTGCTGCCCAGTTAGCTTCAGCAGCAAAATTTAGGTCAGCCTTTACTGCGCCTGATCTTCATCTCATTGCATAACCGGGCAGCAGAACTATAGAGCTGCTGCCCAATTATAACCGGATGCCCTCCTGGAACATCCCATTGCTAACCAGTTAGCATCAGGGCATGCAGTGACGGCACCCACAGATATTTAGTGGCACTAACTGTGTAAGTGCAGCTGAATATCCCAGCCAAGGGGATTAACACCATTAGCAGGTCTGCTAACCATGTTAATCCCTTTCAATATCGGGCCCAGTATTTTTATTTTTTGTTACCAACAGGTCTTCTGAAACAGTTAAGGAAAATACAAAAATCTTTAGGTCCCCTGTGGAAAGCGTAGTTACTCACCTGTAACAGGTGTTCTCCAGGAGCAGCAGGAATTAGTCCTCACTTATGGGTGACGTCGGCGCCGACGGAGCCCTCGCGGAGCAATTTTCCCCAGCTTTCAAAGAAAGCCTTTGGGAATTGCAGCGCGCATGCGCGGTCCCCTTCCCGCCCAAGGGTGCCATCTTAGCCAGTCAGATGACATAGCTAAAAAAGACAGCATAAAAATTTGCAAAAAAACTAAAGCAGATGATTGCAACTCCACGGGGAGGAGGGAGGGTTGTGAGGACTGATTCCTGCTGCTCCTGGAGAACACCTGTTACAGGTGAGTAACTACGCTTTCTCCAGGACCAAGCAGGAAGTCAGTCCTCACTTATGGGACTCCCAAGCTCAAGGCTACCGGAGACCCTAAGCACAAAAATGAGCTCCCTCTAGCTCAGCAGCACAGAAGGAAAGAATCTTCGCTGAATTATTACCCACCGGTAGCCCACATCCGGGATGGAGGGTAGGAGTTGCTCAGACCTCGAAGAGATTACGGAGGACTGCCTGTCCGAAAGCACTGTCCCTGCGGGACTCCCTCTCGAGACAGTAATGGACCGCAAAAGTCTGGCTCGAAGACCAAGTAGCGGCCCGGCAGATGTCTGCCAGCGGAACAGAGCGGAGGTAAGCCACTGACGTAGCCTTTGCCCGAACGCAATGAGCCGTGACTCGACCTTCCAAGGAGAGTCCGGCTGCCCCATAAGCCCAAGAGATACAGTCCGCAACCCAGATGGACAGAGTACGCTTGGAGACCGGGAGCCCCAATTTATTGGGGTCAAAAGACACAAAAAGCTGAGCAGCTTTACGGTGCTCCCGCGTACGGTCAAGGTAGAAGTTCAAAGCCCTTCTACAGTCCAGGGTATGGAGGACCGTTTCAGCTCGGCTGGAGTGTGGTCTGGGAAAGAAGGTTGGAAGTACCACCTCCTGATTGATGTGAAAGGGGAGACCACTTTTGGAAGAAATTTTGGGTGAGTCCGTAGGACTACCCTATTTTTGTAGAACCGAGTGTAAGGGGGATCAGACACGAGGGCCTGCAATTCACTTACGCGTCTAGCGGAAGTGAGGGCTATCAAGAACAGTGTTTTCCAAGAAAGAAAACGGAGAGAACAGGTAGCCATAGGTTCAAAAGGCGGACAGGTGATCCGCTGTAAAACCACATTCAGGTCCCAGTCAGGCGCTGGCGGGCGCAGAGGTGGTTTAAGTAGAAGGAGAACTCGGAGAAACCTCGCTACGAGAGGGTCGTTGGAGAGAGGTCTGCCGTCCACCGGCACATGATGTGCTGAAAGAGCACTGAGGTGAACTTTGACGGAGTTGGACTTAAGTCCCAGATTAGAGAGGTAAAGCAAGTACTGCAAGACCACCGACACCGGGCAGGAGAAGGGATCCTGAGACTGTCGGGTACACCAAACGGAAAAACGACGCCATTTAAGGGCGTAGCATTTGCGGGTAGAAGGTCGTCGCGAAGCTAGGACGACCTCCTCCACCTCTGCCGGCAGGAGAAGGGGAGCAAGGACTACCCTCTCAGCAGCCAGGCCATTAGGTTGAGAGACCTGAGGTTGGGGTGTAGCAGAGACCCCTGCTCCTGAGTGAGGAGATCCGGTTGTAACCCCAGAGGGAATGGATCCTCCACCGCTAATTGCAGCAGGAGCGGAAACCACGGCTGTCTGGGCCAGCGAGGGGCCACCAGGATCATGAAGGCTTTGTCTCGGAGAACCTTGAAAAGAGTCCGAGAGACTAGCGGGATGGGAGGGAAAGCGTACAGAAGGCTCCCCGACCATGAGAGTAGAAAAGCGTCCGCCGCAACCCGAAGGGGGTGACTGACGAGAGCAGAAGCGAGGAAGTTGCCGGTTGTGAGGACTGGCAAAGAGATCCACCGTGGGGAGGCCCCACTTTAGAAAGAGCTTCTGAACTACCAAGGGATCCAGACGCCACTCGTGCGGCTGGAGGATCCTGCTGAGTCTGTCCGCCAGGCAATTCTCTTGGCCTGGGAGATAAACTGCCTTGAGGAGAACGCCGTGACTGACGGCCCAAGAGCAGAGCTTCTGTGCCTCCCGGCAGAGGAGGAAGGAGCCCGTGCCCCCCTGTTTGTTCACGTAGAACATGGCAACTTGATTGTCCGTCTGGACAAGGACGGACTGGTGAGAGGTCAGGTGGGAGAAGGCCTTGAGAGCCAGGCGGATCGCTCTGAGCTCCAGGAAGTTGATCTGCTGAGCAGACTCCCACGTGGTCCAGAGGCCCTGAGTACGTGCCCCTTGGCAATGCGCTCCCCAGCCCAGGAGGGATGCATCGGTTGTCAGCACCTGGGCCGGCTGAGGTGACTGGAAAGGCATTCCGAATATCAGGTTCGGCCGCTGAAGCCACCACCGGAGAGACGAGATCAGCGGCTCGGAGACGCGCACTAGGTCTGCTAGGCCGCCTGTGGCTTGTCGCCACTGCTGGCGGAGACACCATTGAGCAGGCCGCATATTCAGGCGGGCATTGGGGGTCACATGGACGGTGGAAGCCATATGGCCGAGTAGTCTCAGGAAGCGCCTGGCGGAGACCAGGGGCTGGCTGCGAAAACGGTCGGCTAGGTCATTGAGCCGTTGAACCCTGTCGAGCGGTAGGTACGCTCGTGCCTGAGGAGTGTGCAGCCTTGCGCCGATGAACTCGAGATCCTGTGAGGGGAGCAAAGTGGACTTTGCGAAGTTTATAACAAAGCCCAAGTACTGCAGAAGAGTCACCGTGCGGCGCATGGCGTTGGTGACCTCCAGAGCGGACGCTGCTCTGATGAGCCAGTCGTCGAGGTACGGAAAGACATAGAGGCCGTGAAGCCTGAGATGGGCCGCCACCACCGCGAGACATTTTGTGAAGACTCGCGGTGCGGAGGACAGGCCAAAGGGCAGTACTCTGTACTGGTAATGATTTCCTGCCACCACAAACCTTAGGTATTGGCGGTGGCTTGGGTGGATGAGGATGTGCGTGTAGGCATCCTTTAGATCCAAGGAGCATAGCCAATCTCCCTGCTGGAGGTAGGGCAGAAGGATTCCAAGGGTAAGCATCTTGAACTTCTCCCGCACGAGGAACTTGTTGAGGTTGCGCAAGTCCAGGATGGGTCTGAGGCCTCCTGTTCTTTTTGGTATTAGAAAATACCTGGAATAAAAGCCTTGACCTTTCAGGTGGTGGGGCACCGGTTCCACCGCCTGTTCCTGTAGAAGACCTGCTAACTCCTGAAGGAGTAATTCCCTGTGCAGAGGGGGTCGTGGAGGTTCTCCCGGAAAATAGGAGGGAGGGACCTGGTGGAAGTGGAGAAGATAGCCTTCTCGCACGACTTGAAGCACCCAGGCATCTGAGGTGATGCTGGACCACCTGTGGGCGAAGTGAACCAGCCGGCCTCCGGTGCTGGGAGGAACCAGCGGGGGGGAGAGGCTATGCTTAAGGAGTCAAAACCCCCCACCCTGCGGAGCAGGGGCTGGTGGTGCAGGCTTGGGGGCTTGCTGCCTACGGGACCCGTTACCCCGTCCCTTGGCCTGCTGGCCCTGTTGGGGAGCTGCAGGGGCCTGATAGTGGGGGTACTGTTTGTAGGCAGCTGCCTTCCTCGGGTAAAAGGACTTCTTTCCCGAGCCCTTCTTTTTCTGGGAAGGGGCGGAGGTCTTCCTAGAAAGCCTAGTCCTGGTGAGAGTCTCCGTCTCAATTTGTGCAGCCTTATCAGCCATGGGCTTGCCAAAGAGGTTTTCGCCTCGGCAAGGGACATCGACCAACTTGTCCTGCACCCAGGGCTCAAGGTCAGACGACTGAAGCCAAGCCTGTCGGCGGGCACCGATGCCGGCTGCGGCCACTCGAGCCGATGCTTCAAAGCCATCATAGGCTGCTCGGGACATGAATTTTGAGCATTCCCGAATGCCAGTGGACAAGGCCAGGAACCTCCGCAAGGGTTCCTCGGACAAACCAGCGGAGAAGCCGGCTAGCTCTTTAGCCAGGTCTCGGAGATACATGCCCATGTATAGCTGGTAGGTCTGGACACGACATGCGAGCATAGAGCCCTGGAAACACTTCTTACCAAGGCCATCCAGGTTACGGGCCTCCCTGCCAGGAGGCACCGAGGAGTGCATCTTCTGGCTCTTAAGACGATGCATGGCCGATTCCACTACCATGGAATGGTGTGGTAGTGTGCTTTTTGGAAGCCAGGGCTCTTGCGGACTCGATAGATAGAATCGACCCGCTTGCTCAGGACCGGCGAGGTGGCCGGACTCTCCCACATGCGGAAGAGTAGTCGTTCCAGCATGGGAGGAACCGGTACAGTAAAGTGTTCCCTGGCGGGAGAGTCATACTGGAGGGCGTCGAGCTCTTCGGCTCGAGGCTCCTCCTCGGGGTCCGCAGGGAAGGCCAAAGCCTTGGCCATATCCCTGACGAAGTCCGAGAACCGGGCATCCTCCGGGGGGGACTGCTTCCGAGGTTCGGACTCAGGTGAGTCCGAGGGGACACACCGAGTCCGAAAAGAATCAGGCGACTCTTCCTCTTCAGACTCCCAGACCGACTCCGACGAGGACTCGGTGGGGTCGGCCCGGGAAGGGCGCGGCGCCTGCCGCCCCGACGCCGAGGGAGTCGGCGTCGGCGACCTCGGTCCCGAACGGGAGGCCGAGGGTGACCTCGACCGAGGATCGACTCGAGTTCGCATCGACTCGAGGATCGGCTCGGTCTCCGGGGTCGACTTAGACGTCGACGTCCCGGCGGTCGGGGCAGCGGCGCCAGCGAAGCCAGCGAGCAGTGCCCGCTGCTGGTCCATGAAGGCAGACAGTCTGCTCTCCAAGGCCGTCAACCTGAGTCCGAGCTCAGGTGACCCAGCAGCCCCCAACTCGGGCCCCCGACGGCGTCGGGCCCGACGTCGGCTGTCGCGGAGGCGAGTCCAGAAGGACCACAGGACTTACCCGAGCAGGCAGCTCCGACTCCAGGCGAGGGCGCTTCGTGAGGTGCTCCTTCTCCAAGGACCCGGGGCGGCTATCGGGGCTATGCGACCTGGCCCTCGCGGAGCCAGGAGCGTCCACCGACGCCGCCCTCGCGGGTTTCACCTTCCGTCGATGGTCCCCGGAGGGAGAACCCCTGTCGGAGGAACTCCGGCGACGGTCCGAGCTGGAACCCCTGGACGCGGAGGCCTCCGACGAGGTCCGGGTACGGCTGGGGTCAGCGAAGATTCTATCCCGCTGATGCCGCCGACTTCTCAACGCTTTGGAGGAAAGTTTGCCACAAGGCCCACAGATCATTTCTTCGTGATCCGGGCCCAGGCAGCGGAGGCAATTGTCGTGTGTGTCAGTTAGTGACATATTTCGGTCACACTGACCACACCGCTTGAAACCACTGGCAGCCATCGGGGGAAAAAGGGCCCCGGCGAGGTCAAAGGACCGGGCTGCCAGGGAAAAACCGAAACGAAAACTGACTAAGTCAGAAAAACCGAAAAAGAAGAAGAGGACTCGTGACCGGTGTCGCGAGTCCGGGCGGGAAAAAGACCGGCGTCGAACCGAAGGAAAAAAGAGTAATTATGAAGAAAAATCAACTTTTTCGCGGGGACACGACGGGTACGTCTGTAGGGCTCCGCGGAAAAAAGAAGACTGGCTAAGATGGCACCCTTGGGCGGGAAGGGGACCGCGCATGCGCGCTGCAATTCCCAAAGGCTTTCTTTGAAAGCTGGGGAAAATTGCTCCGCGAGGGCTCCGTCGGCGCCGACGTCACCCATAAGTGAGGACTGACTTCCTGCTTGGTCCTGGAGAACTGCAAATCTGTCCAGGTCTGCAAAAGAAAAAGCACCACCATTTAATTTCACTCATTTCTAATCATGCTCCTAATACACAATTACTGCTCAACACAGTTTACAACAAAAATATACAATTTACATAATTAAAATCACAAACAATAAACAATAAAAACAGCTCAACCATCTCCCATGCACAGAGACTTCAGTCCAAACCCCACCCATCCAGGGCCAGTGCTACCATTAGGCGAATGAGCCAGTCGCCTAGAGCGCCAGCCTTCTAGGGGCATCCACTGCTGCCGCGTTCGGGACAGATAGTGGCAGCAATGGCCGGAAACAGCCATGTAGCTCTTCACTCAAGCAGATGGTGGTCAAACTCTGGCGCCATGGGGCTGTTTGCTTCCATCCCTCCGATGCCCAATAAAGACGTCCTGCTGCAAACAGGAAGTCAGCATTGGGCATCAGAAGCAAACAGCTCCTTGGTGCCTACGTTTAAAGGTAAGCAACACGAGACTGTCTGTGCCCGTTGCTGCTGCTGCTGCACATCCCCAAGAGAGGCTGCAGTGGCAACAATAGGTGCCGGAGGGGGAGCACAAGAGATGAGGTTCGCCTAGGGTACCTCATCTCCTTACGCCGGCCCTGCACCCAGCCAGCAAAATACAGGAACCTTAACAGCACTTTAGTATATTTAGGACATTATCAGGTCAGTTTTATAAAATATTTCTTTGTGGAAATTCTCCACATGGAAAAGACCTTTATAAAATAGTGTGGTCAAATATAGATGTATAAATATGTGCACCAACAAGGTGGCCTTGCACAGGCAATTTTAGGAGTGTAATTTAGGAAGAGCAAAGTCAGTTGTGATGTACATACATATTTTATAAAATGCATGAGTATCTGCATGGAGGACAATTTTATAACAGATAACCTAAATGTGAAGGCCATGTAGGTGCCTAGTTTGGCCTATTTTATAAAGACACATAGGTGCAGTGGACATTTACGCTAACTCTTCAGATTCCACATCAAGAATAATAGGGCTATTCTACTCCAGTCATTATCTTCCAGGCAGCTTAAAAGGAAGTTCCAGGAAAGAGAGGTTAGCCAGCAACAGACAGAGCAGAGAAAGCACAGTTACTTACCTGTAACAGGTGATCTCTGGGAACAGCAGGAATAAGTCTTCAGATATGGGTTTCGTCGATACCGACGGAGCCTGCGCGGGAACGCTCCCCAGCATCCAATCAGAAAGCCTTTGGGAGCATCCCACAGCGCCTGCGTGCTGCCTTCCTACCTTTCCCAACTGTCTCTCCTCAGTTGAGTTTTAAAGCTGAGAGAGAGAGGGAAAGGAAAGATAGAGAGAGAGATACAACTCCTAGGGGAGGTGGGTGGGTTGTGAAGACTTATTCCTGCTGTTCCCAGAGATCACCTGTTACAGGGAAGTAACTGTGCTATCTCCAGGAACAAGCAGGCATGAGTCTTCACATATGGGGACTCCCTAGCTTTAGATGCCAGGGAGAGACCCCAGAAGTTGTGTGACCCTGGGAAAGGGCTCCACTTTCCCCCATGGATCTCTGGCATCCCATCAGGGATGGTGGGTAGGAGTTGATTAAGTATGGAACAGGTGTTTGAGAACAGCCTGACCAAACAAGGCATCCCGGCGGGAATCCTTGTCCAAGCAATAATGGGCTGTGAAGGTATGAACCGAGGCCCAAGTGGCTGCTCGACAGATGTCGTCAATAGACACAGAGTTGAGATGAGCTATTGAGGCTGCCATGGCTCTCACATTGTGAGCTGTGACATGGCCCTCCAGAGAAAGGTTCTTACTCTGATAGGCGAAAGAAATACACAGGGCAATCCAGTTAGATAGTGTTCTCTTGGAGACTGGTAGTCCCAAATGAGAGGGATCAAAGGCAACAAAGAGTTGAGAGGACTTTCTATGTTGCTGTGTCCTCTGTAAGTAAAAAGCCAGAGCTCTTTTACAGTCCAGGGTATGAAGATTCCTCTCTGCACTTGATGCATGAGGTCCTGGAAAAAAGACAGGTAGGTAGACCTCCTGGTTGAGGTGAAAAGGCGAGACCACCTTAGGCATAAAGTGTGGATGAGTCCTAAGGACTACCTTGTCATGATGGAACCTTGTATAAGGTGGATTAGCTACGAGTGCTTGCAATTCACTAATACGACGTGCTGATGTGATTGCAATGAGAAAGATAACTTTCCAAGAAAGGTATTTCAAGGAGGTGGTAGCCAAAGGTTCAAAAGGCGGCTTCATAAGCTGACCAAGAACCAGGTTCAAGTCCCATGCCACCGGAGGTGGTCTAATGGGAGGCTTTGTTAAAAGGAGGCCTCTCATGAACCTTGCTACAAAAGGATGAGAGGAAATAGGTTGTCCATTTAGAGGCTTAAGGGAAGCTGCAATAGCACTCAAATGGACCCTTACTGAATTTGTCTTGAGGCCTGCATTAGACAGATGGAGGAGATACTCCAGCAAAGATTTCAGAGGTATGGCAAGGGGGTTAAGACCCTTCTCAGAGCACCAGATAGTAAACCTCTTCCACCTGAAAGCATAAGAACGTCTAGTGGAAGGTTTTCTGGAAGCATAAAGAACATCTTTCACCTGTTGAGAAAGATGAAGATCTTGGAGATCTAGGCCTTCAGCAACCAAGCCCTGAGATGCAGAGACTGGGGATTGGGATGCCATAACTTTCCGTCCTCTTGAGATAGAAGATCTGCAGCAGACCCTAACTCCAGGGAGGGAGCTTGAGAGAGATGTAGAAGCAGAGGGTACCACACTTGCCGTGGCCAATGTGGAGCTATGAGAATCATGTGGCCTCTGTCTCTCTGAAGCTTGAACAGGGTTTTGAGAATTAGGGGAATGGGTGGAAAGGCATACAGGAAGTCTTGACCCCAGTGAAGGAGGAAAGCATCCCTTGCCTGAGCTCCCTGAGCCGGAGCTCTGGAACAGAACCGGGGAAGTTTGGCATTCCACGGACTTGCAAAGAGGTCTATGTCCGGGGTTCCCCAAATCTGAAAAATCCTGGCCACCTGGTCCACATGTAGGGACCACTCGTGTGGAAGCAGAACTCGACTGAGCCTGTCTGCCCAAGAGTTTTGAACGCCTGGAAGATAAACTGCCAGAAGATGAATCTGATGCTCTCTGGCGAGGGTCTACAGTCGCAAAGCTTCGTTGCAAAGCGACAGAGAGCCAGTTCCGCCCTGCTTGTTCACATAGAACATGGCTACCTGATTGTCCGTGTGGATAAGGACTGTCTTGTAGCCGAGCAGGGTGTGGAACACCCGCCGAGCAAGGAAGATTGCTCTGAGTTCCAAGAGATTGATATGTAGACAGCTCTCCTGTGGGGACCAGATGCCCTGGGTGGAGAGGTCTTGCAGATGAGCTCCCCACCCTATTGGAGAAGCATCTGTTGTAAGAGTTGCTTGGGGTTGAGACTGCTGAAAGGGGGACCCCGGCAACAGGTTTTGAGGGGACTTCCACCACTGGAGGGACAAAATGAGGCGACTTGTGTTTGCTATTTTGTCAGACAGGCAGTCTAAAGCCTGGATCCATTGGGTGGATAAAGTCCACTGAGCTGCCCTCATGTGAAGGCGAGCATATGGTACCACATGCACGGTGGATGCCATGTGGCCTAGTAACTGTAGCATTTCTCGAGCAGTTAAGTGGGGCTTCAACTCTGCTTGAGAAGTTAACTGCACTAAGCGAAGGCAACGGGCCTGGGGAAGGTAGGCCCTTGTCCTTGTGGTATCCAGGATAGCCCCTATAAACTCCAGGGACTGAGTAGGGGTTAGATTGGATTTTGGGATGTTTATTATCAGCCCTAAATACTGAAGGATACGCATTGTGCAGGCTAGAGAAGTCTTGGCCTCTGACTGAGTGGGAGCTCGAATGAGCCAGTCGTCTAAATAAGGGAATACGAATATTCCCAGAGTGCGCAGAAATGCAGCTACCCCTGCCATGCATTTTGTGAACACCCTTGGTGCAGAGGCCAGACCAAAAGGGAGCACTCTGTATTGATAGTGCTTCTCTTGAAAAAGGAACCGAAGGAACCTTCTATGAGTTGGATGGATGAGAACATGGGTGTACGCATCCTTGAGATCTAGAGAACAAAGCCAATCCTGACTCTGAAGGTATGGCAGCAGAGTTCCCAGAGAAATCATTTTGAATTTTTCCTTGACTAGGAATCTGTTCAATTCTCTGAGATCTAAGATGGGTCTGTAGCCCCCTGTTTTCTTTGGAATAAGAAAATAGGGGGAGTAGAAACCTGTGCCCTGTTGTTGAAGAGGCACTTCCTCTATTGCCCCCTGGGCGAGAAGGGTGGCAATCTCCTGCCCCAACAGGTTGAGGAGGGAGGTTGGAGAATTGAACTGGTGCACTCTTGTGTGAGGGGGCAAGCTTGAAAAATGAAGTTTGTACCCCTCTTTTATGATGGAGAGTGTCCAATGCTCTGCTGTAATTTGTCCCCACCTGGGAGCAAAATGACATAACCTTCCTGGAATGGTGGAGGGCTCTGGTCCTTCCAGAGCCAGGAAGGCTAAGTTCTCTAGCGGAAAGTCAAAGGCCCTGAGGGGGCTGAGGTTGCTGGGCTGGAGGAGGCCTAGCAGCCTTTGCTTTGTTCTGTTTAGATGATTGCTGACGTTTGGTAGGGAACTGAGCTGCAGAAGATGCCCGCTGACCATAAGCAGGATAAAATCTTCCCTTTTTAGAAAAAGGTGCTTTCTTGAACAACCTTTTCTTAACAGGAGCAGCTGTAGACTTGGATAGTCTATCCAAGGCAGAATTTTCAGCATCCATCTGATTGGCCTTTGCTTGCCAATCTTTACCAAACAGGTTTTCACCTGTACAAGGGATATTTCCCAATTCATCTTGTACCCAGATCTCCAAATCAGATGCTTGAAGCCAAGCAATGCTACGTGCACCTATGGCAATAGCTGAGGCTCTGCTTACACATTCAAAGGAGTCGAAAGCTGCACGGTTGGAGAATTTGGAGATATCTTGGGCATGTTTGAGCCAAGTGAGAAAGTCCTGTCTTTTATCTTCAGAAATGAAAGACTTAAAGTCTGCAAATGATCAGTGACCTCTTTTAGGAACATTCCCATGTAAAGGCTATAGGAATTAATTCTCGCAGCAAGCATGGAAGCTTGGAAGACTCTACGTCCAAAAGTATCCAGGGTTCTACATTCACGTCCTGGAGGATTAGAGGCATGTCTTTTGGCACTTCTAATCTTTCTCATAGCAGACTCAACCACAATAGAGTGGTGAGGAAGCTGAGTTTTATGGAAACCAGGACAAGGAGGGACACGATACATGGTATCTAACCTGCGAGAATGAGGAGAGGTAGTAAGAGGTGCTTCCCACATCCTCAACATGAGATCATACAAAATCTCATGAACAGGCAAGGTAGCTGCCTCCATAGGAGTTTTAGGATATTGTAAAATATCTAACTCCTTGGTTCTGGGTTCTGTCTCGGGGGCCACCGTGATGGATAGGCCCCGAGCCACCTCCCTGATGAAGTCTTGAAAAGACAAGTCCTCTGGAGGAGACATCCTTCGTTTAGGAGAGGACTCCTCCTGTGGAAGAAGCATCACTGCATCGACAGACTCTTCAGAATCCTCAGAGTCTTCAGAGGAATCAAAGTATCGTCTGTCCGGATGCTCTTGCAAAGCCCGATACCTGTACCGACCAGGATCGGTATCGGGAATAACCGGTACCGGGGTATCGGTACCGGAGGGCTTCAGAGGACAGAGTACAGGCATAGCGGACACCAAAGCCAATGTCGATGCCACCGGGCCCGGGATCGGTACCGATGACGGTGCTAGCGCCGGTACCGGTGAAGTAGTCTGTTGCGGTACCAGGGGCGTCGATGCCACAAGGAAAGTCGCCAGACTGTGTTCTATGGACAGAATCCTCTGATCCATCAACGCCGCCAATGCTTGGAAGTCGGTACCGGGGGAAGCTACCGGTACCCCAGAGCATAGCACCAGGTGATCTGTCGAGGCCACACCATCGAGATCATCCTGGAACCCCGATGATGATGCTTTAGAGGCCGAAGCCTCCCGCCGGGGTAATTTTGCCGGTGCAGAATCCTCGAGGGCAATGCCAGAGGCATCTCGATGCTTAGAAGGAGATCTACCCTTCGAGGACCGGCTGGATTTATGTTTAGTTACTTGAGATACATGTGAGGAAGAAGAAGCCCTGGAAGACGTCGATGCCACCGAAGCCGCATCAGAGGGAAACAGGGTACTGAGCTTGGCAGCTCAGTTCTGCCTACCTCTTTTAGACATCATAGAACAGGACATACAATCTGTGATGGAATGGTCAGGACCTAAACATTTTAGACACCAGTCGTGGGTGTCGATGACGGAAATGGTACCGCCACATTTTGTGCACTTCTTAAACCCTGAGGCAGGCTTTTCCATGTTAAGGAAAAAAGGTTTTGGGCCTAAGGTCCAAAACGCAAGTGCACCTGAAGAAAGGAAAAAGGAAAAGTCTTTTTTTTTTTTTTTTAAACAGAAGAAAAGAAAGACCGGCGGTACCGGTAGAGCGTCGAAGAAGGCAGATGCGACACAAAAGAAATAAAGAAAAATAAAGAAATTCTTCTGCGGTGACAGGAACACGTCCTGCGGGCTCCGCGGAAAAAGAAGAACTGAGGAGAGACAGTTGGGAAAGGCGGGAAGGCAGCACGCAGGCGCTGTGGGATGCTCCCAAAGGCTTTCTGATTGGACGCTGGGGAGCATTCCTGCGCAGGCTCCGTCGGTACGGACGAAACCCATATGTGAAGACTCATTCCTGCTTGTTCCTGGAGATCAACCATTCTTCTTCTTAATCTAATCCTGTTTAAGCATGAAGAGTGGGTTAACATGTCTATGGTGCGTGTGTGAGAGAGAAAATGTGTGTGTGTTTAGGTTTTTTAGTAGAGTGACAAATCACATCTGCCTCTGAGCTTACCATTTTGCATAGTTCACACCTGCCCCCTCATCTCCTTACACTTCATTTTTGTCTACAGTTTCTACCTCTGCACTGTATACTTTGTTTTTTCTGCTGTTGTAATAGAACACGCTGAGGTCCATGTTCTACTGATGTCATCAACTGTGCAACTGGCTACCAATGTAAAAAGTGCTGCTGCTATGGTGTGCCAGTGAAGGGGCACAGCAAAAGGGATTAAACCTTTGTGTGACTAGAGTGTGGCTGGAGGTGTTTGCATTTATTTTGTATGGTATGAGCTTTTTTGGGTTGATGGGGAGTGGAATTTGAGACTGGCAAGTGATACTATTTCTGTGTGCTTTTTTGAGATGCTTGGAAAGGGAAGGAAAAAGGGATTGGGGTGGTGATGGGCTGGTTGGTGGAGTTGGTTAATGGTTATGGGAGAAACATTTGAATTAGAAACATAGAAACATGACGACAGAAAAAGACCACATGGCCTATCTAGTCTGTCCTTCCATAACAACTACAACAGTCCCCTTTTTACCTTTAGAGATCCTCTGTGTTTGTCCCATGCTTTTTTGAATTCAGTTACTGTCCTCATCTCTACCACCTCCACTGGGAGACTATTCCATGGATCCACTACTCTTTCCGTAAAGAAATATTTCCGCATATCACTCCTGAATCTATCTCCCTTCACCCTCAACCCATGTCCCCTCGTAGCAGAACTTGCTTTCAATTGAAAGAGGCTCTCTCCCTGAACATTTATGCCATGGAGGTATTTAAACATCTCAATCATATCACCTCTATCCCGCCTTTCCTCTAAGGTGTACATATTAAGATCCTTCAGTCTGTCCTCATATGCTTTATAATGAAGACCACTAATCATTTTAGTAGCCACCCTCTGCACCAACTCCATCCTGTTCACATCCTTTTGAAGGTGCGGTCTCCAGAATTGCACACTATACTCCAAATGAGTTCGCACCAAAGACTTATACAGAGGCATTATCACCTCCTTGTTTCTGCTAGCCATTAGAAGATGAGGAGGGTAGAAGTGCTCTACTGCAGTAGTTTTGAGTCGGGAGGCAGGAAATGTGACATTGGCTGTTGGAAGAAGGTTAAGGGAGTGGTTCTGGAAAATTTGATTGAGATTCTTATTATGCAGGATATTGATGTCATTACTGGGCATATCTGTTATGGGAATGGGCAACAATGGGAGTGTGCTCTGAGATCTTTGGGAAAACTGAGGCCACTCAGTTGAAGAAGGGTATTAAGTCTGGGAATACATAAGGCTTTGGTTAATGTCTGCTCAGTTAAGAAAAAGGTGAAGTGGTTGACTGAGGAGGTGAAAGGGAATATTTTAGCGATTATGGAGACATGGTTACAGAAAGGTGACTCAGTGACTGAGTACAATTTATTCTCAACAGGTTATAATTGGTATGGGGTATATAGGGAAGGAAAGAATAGGCTGGTTCTATAGATCTTCACTGGGGTTGGAGTGGGTTTTGCTTGGAGAGGTGGCAGAAGTGGAATTTCTCTGATGAGACAGATATCCGAGGATGGGATGGAGATTTTAGTAGTTTATAGGGCCCCTGATATTTCTGGAGGTGAAATTGTAATTAATTAGTGGAGTAACGTTGGACTTTCATAAATTGGTTGTTTTCAATGATTTTAATGCTCACTATAAGACTGTAAGTCATTCTTGGGAACAGAGATTTATAGATGGAATACTGTATTGGATTTCGGTTTTGTCCAGCACAACTGCTTTGGATTAAAGCTGATTAATCTGTGAACCCAGTGTATTTGTTAAATCAGTCAGGGCCTAGTAGCAGCCGTTTAAGTTTTTTTTAAATAACTTTATTTAATAATCACCAATAAACATCAGTAAACCTTGTACATACAATCTCCGAGTAGGGTGAACTCTGATCCCCAGCCGGAGAAGAAAACAGATTCAGGCGGGTTATAAATTTTTCCCCCCACCCCTCCCCCCAACCCCCCCCCATGATCACACTCTCCACAGTACCACTTCCTCATCTTGCACTTCATTTCCCCCACATTACCCACTTCCACCCTCCACCACAACCCCGCCCTCCCTCAACTACCAAGGTGTAGGATCTCATTACGACATCGAGCCCCCAGAGTTTGAATGTAAGGGTCCCACACCAACAAGAAGGAAGTCCAGCGTTTGACACTGCCCCGCGCCCTCCACCGCTCCACCAACATTAACTGATGAAAGCAGTTGCGCCATTCCCCAAATGTAGGTGGATGCTGCTCCCTCCATGTGCGAAAAATCGGACCCTTGCCCACCAGACAGGTCTTCCACATCAATAAGCAGCCTGCTTTCCCTCTGGGGCGGGGAGGACCAATTTGATCCAATACCACAAAAGCTCCTGTCCATTTCAGTCGCTGCTGTAACAGCCCACTGACATAGGCACATATCTTAGCCCAATAGGCCCGGATAGATGGACATCCCCACCACATATGCAGCAAGTTCGCCAGGGGCTCCAAGCATCGGGGGCATCGACCATCCGCAGTTAAGCGGCTACGCAACGCCCTTCTGGGCGAGAAGTGGGCTCTGGTTAGACACTTAAATTGCACCTCTCTCCATCGCGCTCCCTCCGCGATCTCAGCTATCTGGCACAGGGTCTTACGAATAGTGTCAGGGTATACCTCCCACCCCAATTCCACCCCCCAGGCCGCCTCCACTCCCCGGTAGTCTGGAAGAGGCCGAAACCCATCCAGGCGTGCCTTCAATATCGCTATGGAAGGAGGGTCATCTCCCCCCAAATCAAAAAATTCCAAAATCTGCGCCGACCTCTCTATCACAAGCGCTTCCCTAGGCAAGGAGGACACGTAATGACAAACCTGCATAAACGCAAAAAAATGCTTTGAAGGCAAATCATACTCCCGACATAGGGACTGAAACTATTTACACTTCCCCAAGGGGTCCACCAGATGCCCTACATTACGTATACCGCACTTGCGCCATTCCCGAAACCTCCAAGTCTCAGACCCCGGGGTAAAATTTATGTTTCCTTGCAGTGGTAGCCAGCTCGATACTTTCCACGAAGCCCACCAATATGCATTAAGCTGCCGCCACGTTCTCCGGGCCGAGCTAAGCAAGACACTCTGCACTAGGCGTGTCGGTAAGGCCTGTGCCTCCGCATGCAGCACCCCTAGCAAAGACATAGGGGCCACCAGTCCTTCTTCTAGGGCCCGCGGCATGTACACGTCTGTCCCCCCCAACCAATCCCCGATATGTCGGGCCTGGCAGGCCAAAGCATAAGTTCCCAAGTCCGGGAGCCACATCTCCCCCTCCCTCCATTTCCCCCGTAATCGGGATAGTGGAATGCGTGCCCTGGCCCCCCTCCACAGGAATAGCCGGATTACGGACTCCAGCCACCGGAGGTCCCTACGCAGCAACCATACCGGCAAAGTCTGCCTCCAATACAGTAGTCGGGGTAGAACCACCATCTTAATCGCTGCCACTCTCCCTGAAAGGGAAAGCGGGAGTGGTCCCCACGCCTTCAACTGAATCTGCAACCGAGCCAAGACCCGTTCCAAATTACATGCATACAACTCTCGCGATTGACTAGTTAACTTAATACCCAAGTATGTAAAGTTATTCTCTGCCCATCGGAGGGGAAACACACCCTCCCACCCCCCTTGCAGTTGCCCCGACACATCTAGAGCCTCCGATTTATCCTTATTGATACATAGCACCGCAAAAAGGCCAAACCTCTTGAACTCCTCCAACAAGTAAGGCAGGGACTGTTTAGGGGAAAGCAAATGCACCAGAAGATCGTCTGCAAAGGCTGACAATTTGAAAACACTTGGGAACCTATCCGCACCCCCTGGATCTCTCGGGAGCGCTCAATAGTCCTGATCAGCGGGTCCAGTGATAAAACAAACAGTAAAGGGGAAAGAGGACAGCCCTGTCTAGTACCCCGCGCCAGGGGGAAAGCCTCCGAAAGCACCCCGTTACAAAGTATTCCGGCAGTCGGTGCCACATAGAGACTCTCTACCATCTTACAGAAGGGGGCCCCTAGGCCATAACAAGGCAACAGCCATCTTAAATAGTGCCAGTCTACCCTATCGAAGGCTTTTTCAGCGTCAAAACTCACAAGCAGAGATTGCAATTGTTGGTCCTGGACCTGTTCCAGTGAGGCCAGAATTTTACGCATATTACGCACTGCGTAGCGCCCCCTCACAAATCCAACCTGTGACTCATGCACCAGCTGACCTAAATGTCCCGCCAGCCTATCCGCCAGAATCTTTGCAAATAGTTTTAAACCAAAATTTAATAGCGATATCGGCCTATAGGATGTTGGCAATATCTGTGCCGGGCTTTAGTATCAATGTAATATGGGCATGATTATTACCCCATCGAAAAGCCCCCTGCTCTGCTCACTTCTCAAAGACCGTGACTAAGGCAGGACTCACATAAATATTAAGCAACTTATAAAATTCTGCCCCTAGGCCATCTGGTCCTGGCATCTTAAAACAGCTAGCTTTGGTAATAGCTGTACATACTTCCTGTACAGTTATGGGTTGTCCTAAGCAAGCACGCTGCTCCTCACTAAGCTGGGGCAGGTCTAATTCCCGGAGATACTCCTCCATCCCCCCAGGGGGTCCGGCCTCCGCCGTATATAATTTTTGAAAAAATGCACGAAACACTCGCGTAATTTCCGTAGTGTCCTTCTGCAATACCCCGTTATCATCCCGTAACGCTGCCACCGTATTTGTACCTCTCTGGCCCCTCAGGAACCGTGCCAATAACCTCCCAGGCTTGTCGCCATAACAATGTAGGCGATATCGGTAGTATAAGACCGACTTCTTGGCTCTCTGATGTAACAACTCGTTTAAGTCAACCCTGGCTTCCCAAAGTTCTTTCTTAGTCACGGCAGTCGGGGCCTGAGTGAACCGCCTCCGCAGTTTAGTAACTTGCTTCTCAAGTCGAATGATCCGCTCTGCTATCATGCGACGTTTCCTAGCCGCGAACCCTATAATGTCCCCGCGCAGGACTACTTTGGCAGTCTCCCACACCAACTCCGGATCATCCTGATGGCATCCTCCTCAAACTCCTGCCAACGCCGTTCCAAAAACTGGTGGAACTGGGAGTCAGTATATAGCTCTAGTGGGAAACGCCAAATCTGCATCCTCGCTGAGTCCCTACCCCAGTGCAACTCCACCCAGGCCATCGCGTGATCGGAGAGTTCTATAGGCCCAATCTGTGCCTCTCCCGTAAGCGCAAACAAGCCTCCCGAGAGCAAGAAGTAATCAATACGCGCACTGGAGCCATGCGACCTAGACTAATGGGTAAAATCTTTCTCGGAAGGGTGTAGCAGCCTCCAAGGATCCACCAGCCCCAATCTTGTTCTAAAGCGCTGCAACATCCGAGATGTCGGAATTCTCTCCCGCGCCTCCCCACCTCTAGACGTATCTAAGTCGACATCCAGGACCCCATTAAAATCACCCCCGAGAATCAAGGGGAGCTCCGGCAGTTGTTCTACTTTAGAAGCCAAACCACTATAAAAGTCCGGATCCAAAGAATTAGGACCGTAGAGATTCCCAAGACAACCGACTTCCCCTCCAGGGTGCCATGCAAAAGTATAAATCTCCCATTCGCATCTCGAATGTCAGTGTCCACTACGAAGCACACGCGCTTGTGAATCAGAATAGCCACCCCCCCCTTTCCGCCCCTGAGCAGGCGAACCCCACACCTGCCCAACCCAGTCTCTACGCAGCTTATTATGCTCCTCGGCCGTCTGGTGGGTCTCCTGTAAAAGCGCAATATCACATTTCTGCCTGGCTAACGCCTGTAGGATTTTATATCTCTTAATGGGATTCCCCAGGCCACAGACATTCCACGTGATTATCTTCAGAGTGTCGGGGCAGTGTCAAGGTCTGTTCGCACGGCAACCCTTAGTCTCAGGGATGGGGCTCTCCCAGCCTGGAACCCCCTCCCACTCCTACTTAGGAAGCTACATATCTGCCAACCCGATACCACCCGAGTGTAATCAAGCCCCCCCCCCCCCGAAAACTCCCAACCTTCCCCCTTAACCCCTCCTTCATCTCTTTCCAAACTTCCTCCATCTAATCCTCCCTGCTGTCTATTGATCAGAAATCCCGTGTGAGGCGATTGGCCGCCCCCCCTCTCCACACATGCTCATGGGACCCTACCCTCCGTTCAGGCACACCCCCTAACGGACATGTAGTACCACCCCCAATCCCCGCCTCCATAACCAAAGTGGCACTGTACTAGGCCAGGCGAGTGAACCAATTCCCCTACAATGCACATAATAACAAAGGCAAACCCAAGTTACAGCAATAGCTGTTGGCTCAAGCCCTAATAGACTATTGCCAGATTCCATCAAAGTACCCCAGCAATCAGTTAGCCCTCCACCCGTTCTTACAGTACAGGCAAGACATCAAACAAACAATCAATTTAAACTGATCAGCACAAACTGCCATTCAGGAGTCCATAGACCAGTTCACTCTCCCTGAGTAAGCTTATCCACACAGGCAGTGGCTTCTCCTGCTGATTCAAAGGTCCTGTGTGTTCCTTCATGTATTACGTGCAGGCGAGCTGGGTATTGAACTGAAAATTTGATTTTCTTGTCAATCAATTTCTGACAAAGAGGTGCATATGCTCTACGTCGCTAACTCAGCGCCGGTGAATAGTCCTGAGCAATCCTAATCCGTAGATTATCATGCACCAAAGTCCCCTTTTGACGCGCCGCTCTCAGAATGGCCTCTTTCTGGGGAAAATGCAGGAACTTGGCTAGCACCACTCGCGGCCTCGAATCTCTGGCTTGCCTGCTGCCCACCCGGTGCGCTACTTCTATCAGCAGTTTCCCGCCATCCTCTACTCCCTCCAGTAGTGCGGCAGAAGAGTCTCCAAATAGTGCTTAATGTCTTTATCCAATACATCATCAGGTATGCCCATCACCCTCAGGTTGTTGCGTCTAGATCTATTCTCCAAATCATCTAGTCTTACCTCCTGAAGCTGCAGACGGGCTTTGAGGCCTTCCACCTCTTGAGTCAATGCCTCCACGTTGTCCTCCGTACGCCCCACTCGCTCCTCTGCTTCTTGCTAATGGCTCCCGAGAGCCCCCACGGAGCTGTGCACACTATCCAGCTTTTCACGGAGCGCCGTGAATTGCACTGCCAGGGCGTCTGCTACTGCCGCAGAGATCTCTTCCACACCAGTGGGGGGGCCGGAGAGCTTGGCGCCACTGTTCCCTCCACCATCTTAGTCGCGGCAGCCACGCGGTCTCGCTCCTTCCTCCCCGATTTAGCTGCAGTCGCCATCCCCTGCGCTCTCACACCGCACGCCCCTGAATGCTGCAGCTGAACGTCCGGGGAGTAGTTCAACTGTTTGCGGCAGGTTCGGTCCACACAAAAAGGCTCTAAAATGCCGGTTTAGGCGGGGGGCGGCCGGAGCGCGAACAGAGCACGACTGTTCACTCTCACCGCATCACCGGAAGTCGCAGCAGTTTAAGTTTAAATTTAAAACACAGAAGAGAGCTTTCTGGTTAAGCGTAGTTACTCACCTGTAACAGGTGATCTCCGGGAACAGCAGGAATTTAGTCCTCACATATGGGTATCGTCGGTACCGACGGAGCCTGCGCGGGAACACTCCCCAACGTCCAATAGGAACGCTTTTGGGAGCATACCTCAGCACATGCGTGCTGCCTTCCCGCCATTCCAACTGTCCCTCTTCAGTTACGTTTGTAGCTGAGTGAAAGGATAGAGGGAGAGAGGAAAGAGACAAAGAGAGAGAGAGAGACAACTCCTAGGGGAGGTGGGTGGGTGGTGAGGACTAAATTCCTGCTGTTCCCGGAGATCACCTGTTACAGGTGAGTAACTACGCTATCTCCAGGAACAAGCAGGAATGTAGTCTTCACATATGGGGACTACCTAGCTGAAGATGCCAGGGAGATAGCCCCAGGAAGGTGTCACCGTCGAAGGTGAGAATCCTTCCTCCCATGGATCTCTGGCATCCCACCAGGGCTGGTGGGTAGTAGTTGGTTTAAGTTTGAAAGAGATTTTGAAGAACAGCTTGGCCAAAGAAGGCATCCCGATGGGAGGCTTTATCTAGGCAGTAGTGGGCTGTGAAGGTGTGTACCGAAGCCCAAGTGGCCGCTCGACAAATGTCATCGATAAACACAGAGTGGAGATTAGCCATAGAAGCTGCCATGGCTCTCACATTATGAGCTGTGACATGGTCATGAAGAGGAAGACCCTTACTCTCATAAGCAAAGGATATGCATTGGGCAATCCATTTAGATAAAGTTCTTTTGGAGACTGGAAGTCCCAAATGACTAGGGTCAAAAGCTACAAAAAGTTGCGAGGACTTTCTATGTTGCTGTGTTCTTTGTATGTAAAAGGCTAAGGCCCTTTTACAATCCAAAGTATGAAGGTTTCTTTCTGCATTAGAGGCGTGAGGCCTCGGAAAAAATACAGGAAGATAAATTGATTGGTTTAAGTAAATCATTTTCTTATTAAAAGGACAAAGTAACACACAGCAGAATACGCCCTGCATGGGCCAACCATATCAAAGCAACAGATGAACAACGGCCCCTGAGAGCACCCTGGGGCAACATGCTATACAGTGCTGTGCAAACAACCAATACACAATATAACGTTGTTCCAACAAACTCCACATGCCCCCCCCACCCACGCTATGAGACCCAAGCAAAGGGTCACAGAGAAAAAACATGGAAAATCCATAAACCCAGAGTACCCCACCCCATCCCCCCCAGCCCACCCCCTCCCCCTCCCCTGTAGCCCCATCCCAAAAGAATGGCTCCATGGCTCCTTTTATGAACAACACAGACATCGCACCCAACCACTACTTGCAGCTTCAATTCTCCATCCTCAAGGGGCCCCACACCTTTACAAACCGTTCCCAAGCTCCTCCCGCCAATAGCCGAGCCGTGCACTGTTCCATGTGCATCAGCTCCCTCACAGCCTGTTCCCACTCCGCTACCCCTGGGACCACATTTCTCAGCCAGTGTCTTAGGAGGCAGAGTTTAACTATAATAAAGCCTTTAGCACAGAGTTGGCGGGCTCCATCTCCAAGGGGTTGCACTCCTTCACAGGAACCAAAAAGGCACCACTCGGGGGACAGCACCACAGGTGTCCGTACCCAACCCCCCAACACACGTCCCACCTTAGACCAAAGCCCCTGGACCTGACTACAGGACCAAAAGCGGTGCATGAGACCACCCTTATCCACCTTGCAAAGAGTACAGAGATCCGACGTCGTCAATCCAGCCCGCGCTGCCCAAATGTTATGGACATAGGCACGCCAGAGGAATTTATACTGAAGCTCCTGTAGTTGAATCGATTCAGAAAGAGATTTAATTCCCTGGAATGCCCCCCGCAGACATTCCACTGTAAGCTGGGGCATGCCATCACTACGCCACCTCTCCACCAAACCAAGCAGGCCGTGTAATTGACCCTCAGGCGAAAACACTCTGCGGAGAGCCGCGATGGTAATCTTCCCATCTAAAGCTCCGAACAGCGATAGCATCCCCGCACCATCCAACACATCTGCGCACTCCCGGCGCAGGGCTCCCACGTAATGGCGGGCCTGTAAGTAAAAGTAAAAATCCCGGGTTTCCAAGTCATAGCGCCCGCGCAAAGAAGCAAACGAGTCCACCACGGCTCCAGTCGGCATACGGAGGTGCCCTACAAAACAAGCACCCCTAGAGGCCCAGGCAGAAGCCACCCGGGTTCCACAGCCTGGCGGAAATTGATTGGTTTAAATGAAAAGGCGAAACCACCTTTGGCATAAAGTGTGGGTGAGTTCGAAGAACAACCTTATCATGATGAAATCTAGTATAAGGAGGATCAGCTACTAAAGCTTGCAATTCACTAATGCGACGGGCAGAGGTGATTGCAATTAGGAAGATGACCTTCCAAGTCAAAAACTTAAGGGTTGTAGTGGCCAAAGGTTCAAAAGGCGTCTTCATGAGCTGCCCGAGAACTAGATTTAGATTCCATGCCACCAGTAGTGGCTTGATGGGAGGTTTAGTTAATAAAAGGCCTCTCATAAATCTTGATAGGAGTGGATGAGAGGAAATTGGTTGTCCATTTAGAGGCTTATAAGAAGCTGCAATTGCACTAAGATGGACTCTTACCGAATTGGTCTTTAACCCAGAATTCGATAAGTGAAGGAGATACTCTAGTATCGATTCTAGGGGTATGACCAGGGGGTTTAATCCCCTCTTGGAGCACCATATAGTAAAATGTTTCCACTTGAAGGCATAAGATCTTCTTGTGGAAAGTTTCCTAAAAGCCTGAAGGATATCTTTTACCTAATGGGACAGGTTGAAATCCTGTAGATCTAAGCCTTCAGCAACCAGGCCGTGAGGTGCAGGGACTCGGGATTCGGGTGCCATAGCATCCCGTTCTCCTGGGAAAGGAGATCTGGAGCATGCCCTAAACTCCAGAGGTGCCGCTTCAGAGAGATGCAGAAGCAGGGAATACCACGTTTGGCGTGGCCATCGTGGCCCTACGAGAATCATGCGACCCCTGTCTCTCTGAAGCTTGAAGAGTGTTTTGGGGATGAGGGGAATGGGTGGGAAGGCATAAAGGAAGTCCTGACCCCAGTGAAGGAGGAAGGCAAACCTTGCCTGACAGTTGTGCGCCGGAATCCTGAAACAGAACCGGGGAAGTATGGCATTCAGTGGACTTGCAAAGAGGTCTATGTCTGGAGTGCCCCAGAGATGAAATATCTTTGCCACCTGGTCTAGGTGGCGTGACCACTCGTGAGGTAGCAGTACTCGACTGAGTTTGTCTGCCAGAAGGTGTGGAATGCCTGGAAGATATACCACTAGAAGGTGAATTTGATGCTCTCTGGCGAGGGCCCATAGTCATAAGGCTTTGTTGCATAACGACAGAGAGCCTGTCCCGCCCTGCTTGTTCACATAGAACATGGCTACCTGATTGTCCGTCTGGACTAGGACTGTCTTGTAGCTGAGCTCGGCGTATTACACTCGAAGAGCTAAATAAATTGCTCTTAATTCCAGGAGGTTTATGTGTAAACCAACCTCCTGTGGAGTCCAGGTGTCCTGGGTATAGAGATGATTCAGGTGTGCTCCCCAACCAACCTGTGATGCATCTGTTGTTAGGGTGGACTGAAAGAGGGGTTGATGAAAAGGAGACCCCACTGTCAGATTTTCTAGTGATTGCCACCATTGGAGGGACAAAATTAGTCGTTGAGAGAATGTTATTTTGTCCGACAAATGACCCGTGGCCTGTGTCCACTGTGTGGAGAGGGTCCACTGAGCTGCTCGCATGTGGAGGCGAGCATATGGGACTACATGAACTGTGGATGCCATGTGTCCCAGTAACTGCAGTAGTTCCCGAACAGTGAGGGAGGATTTGCCTGCTGCCTGGGAAGCTAGCTGCATAATGCGAAGACACCGAGCTTGTGGAAGGAAAGCCCTTGCCTGTCTGGTATCCAGACAGGCTCCTATGAATTCTAGGCATTGGGAAGGAACTAGTTGAGACTTCGGGAAGTTTATTTCCAATCCCAAGTATTGGAGGATTCGCAATGTACGAGAAAGTGCAGTGCCGGCCTCTGCAACTGTGGAAGCTCGAATGAGCCAGTCATCTAAGTAAGGGAAGACAAAAATCCCCAGGGTTCGTAGAAATGCTGCTACTACTGCCATTCATTTCGTGAACACCCTTGGTGCTGAAGCCAGACCAAAAGGAAGAACCCTGTACTAGAAATGTCTTCCCTTGAAAAGGAAACGTAAAAATTTCCTGTGATCTGGATGGATGAGAATGTGAGTGTATGCATCCTTTAAGTCTAGAGAGCAAAGCCAGTCCTGGATTTGAAGGTATGGCAGAAGAGTTCCTAGAGAAATCATTTTGAATTTCTCTCGAAACAGATATTTATTCAATTCTCTGAAGTCTACAATGGATCTGTGTCCCCCTGTTTTCTTTGGAATAAGAAAATAGGGGGAGTAGAACCCTGTCCCCTGTTGAAAAATGGGTACTTCCTCTATTGCCCCTTGGGTAAGAAGTGTGGAGATCTCGTGATCTAGCAGATTGTCTGCAGAGGTTTGTGAATTGAATTGCTTTAGAATTGTAGGAGGGGGTATGCTGTGAAAATGAAGTTTGTACCCCTCTACTACAATGGACAAAGTCCAATCTTCTGCTGTTATCTGATGCCATCTGTTGACAAAGTGGCATAACCTGCCTGGAATATTGGGGGGTTGGGGACCCCTCAGAGGCAGGAAGGCAAAGCTCTCTAGGAAGGAGTCAAAGCCCTTGAGGGGGCTGAACCTGGAGAGCTGGTTGGGCTCTCTGGCCTTTTGGTTTCTTTTGCTGTCTGGTTTGTCCCTTTTGGGCAACCTGACCTGGAGTCTGGCTCTGCTGGGTATAGGAAGGATAAAACTTCCTCTTTTTGCTAAAAGAGGGTTTTTTATAAGGTTTCTTTTTGGCTGGAGTGGCTGTAGGCTTTGACAATCTATTTAAGGTAGAATTGTCAGCATCTAACTCGTTAGCCTTTTCCTGCCAGTTCTTGCCAAAGAGATTCTCCCCCATGCAGGGAATGTTGCCTAACCTTTCATGTACCCAAGTCTCGAAGTCTGATGCCTGTAGCCAGGCAATCCATCGTGCACCAATGGCAATAGCAGAAGTTCTGCTGATGCATTCGAAGCAGTCAAAGGCTGCATGATTGACAAACTTGGAGACATCTTGAGCATGCTTAACTAGAGCAAGAAAATCTTGTCTCTTATCATCTGGGAGAAATAGGCTCATAAGTTCCAAGTCTCCTGTGACTTCCTTAAGGAACATTCCCATATATAGGATATATGAACTGATCCTAGCTGAAAGCATGGAAGTTTGAAAAGTTCTGCGTCCAAAAGCATCCAGAGTCCTGCATTCACGACCTGGAGGATTGGAGGCATGCCTCTTTGCACTTTTCATCCTACGCATGGCTGATTCCACTACCACTGAAAGGTGTGTCAACTGAGTCTTCTGAAATCCAGGACATGGTGGAACTCGATACACAGTATCAAGTCTGCTAGAGTGAGGAGAAGTAGTCAGAGGTATCTCCCACATTCTGAGCATCAAGCTATGCAGAATTTCATGGATAGGCAGAGTAGCTGCCTCCTTAGGAGCTTTAGGATATTGGAGGATTTCCAATTCCTTTGCTCTGGGTTCCTCTTCAGGAGCTACTGTGATTGAAAGACCTTTGGCCATATCACGGGTGAAATCCTGAAATGACATGTCCTCTGGAGGTGACATTCTGCGTTGGGGAGAAGAGGGATCTTCTAGGAGAAACCCTCTGGTGCCAGCAGAATTGCCAGAGTCTTCGGAATCGAAGGAATCAAAGTATTCCTGACCCCGATGCTCTTGCAAAGCACAATCCCGGTACCGATCGAAGTCGGTACCAAGGTGACCCGGTACCGCTTTATCCACTCCAGCCAGAGGTGGCATGGGAAGAGTTCCCACTGGGGCCGGTGTCGGTACCTGTGTCTGTACCGGTGTCGATGTCGGCACCGGTGCCCTTGGGACCACCGGTACCGCAGCTGAAAGAAGAGCTGCGATACTGCGCTCGATAGCAAGAAACCTCTGGTCTATCGACGCTGCAGATGCCTGGGTGTCGGTACCGGTAAGAACGGCTGGAACCCCTGAGCATGGCACAGGTAGTTCTTGCGAGGTTGAGGCCTCGAGAACATCCTGAAGCCCCATCGATGCTTTGGAAGCCAAAGACTCCCGCCGGGGCTGTTTTGCTGGTGTGGTTCCCTCAAGGCCAATGCCAATGGCCTCTCGATGCTTAGCAGGCGAGCTACCCTTTGAGGACCGGCTTTTGTATTTAGTTACCTGAGATCCATGGGAGGAAGAAGAGGCCCTTGACGATGTCGGTACAATGGATCTGGCATCTGAACAAAAGAGGGTACCGAGCTTTGCGGCTCGGTTCTGTCTTCATCTTTTGGTCATCCCCATGCAGGAGAGACATTCAGTTGGAGAATGATCAGGTACTAAACATTTTAGACACTAATCATGGGTGTCAGTGACGGAAATGGTACCGCCACATTTAGTACATTTTTTAAAACCACTAGTTGGATTTTCCACAATTTAGGAAACATGGGGCCAAATGCCCAAAATGGCGCCTAGCACCAAAAAGGAAAGTTTCTGAAAAGAAACAGTCTAAGTTTAAGGTTTTTTTTTTGTTTTTTTTTTAAAGAAAAGAACCGGTGGTACCGGTAGGCGTGTGCGGTAGGCAAATGCTACCACAAGAAAGAATTTTAAAGACAGAATTTTCTGCGGTAACAGGGAATAGGTCCTGTTGGCTCCGCGGAAAACGAAGAACTGAAGAGGGACAGTTGGAAAGGCGGGAAGGCAGCGCGCATGTGCTGAGGGATGCTCTCAAAAGCGTTCCTATTGGACGCTGGGGAGCGTTCCCGCGCAGGCTCTGTCGCTACCGACGATACCCATATGTGAGGACTATATTCCTGCTTGTTCCTGGAGATGATTGCATACCCAGCAGAGAGTTTGTAGTTTAAATTTAATACTCACTCAGGGCCTAGTATCAGCAAAGTACTTTTAGTTTAAATTTAAAACACAGAAGAGAGCTTTCTGGTTAAATTTAGAACCTAGCAGAGAGCTTCTAGTTTAAGTTTCATAATAAGTCAGAGCCTAGCAGCAGCAAAGAGCTTTAATTTACATCAAATCAGCATAAAAGGCAAAACAGGGTCAGTATGCTTTGAGCAACAAATAAAGTCTTCTAGAGACCTTTACAAAGAGGCCTTCTACCTAGGGGGCAAGAGACCTGTGAAACATTTTCAATAGGTGTTAACGCCAGGTGGCAGGTCAAAAGGCCATTTTGAAAGACTCCTTCTATCCAAGCAAGGACTGTTAATCACCCAGGAAGTTGGTCACAGCTTACTTCAGCAGCACAGGCATAAATAGTTCAACCAGAGTTCTGTGATCCTCAGTCTTAAAGGACTAGAAAAGGGAACTGCTACATCTGGAGAGAGATCTGCAATTGTGAGTATATACTTCTGGGAATTTTTTTGAAGGGACTTCTTTGGATTAAAGCTGATTAATCTGTGAACCCAGTGTATTTGTTAAATCAGTCAGGGAATCAGACCAGAAAGTTGGTCACAGCTTACCTCAGCAGCACAGAATTTAAACCACAGAATTAAGCTTCAGGTGAACAAGGTATATTAAAACGTATTAGGTACAATTTTATTAGTATAAGTATCCATAGCAACCCTTAGTAAGTAAAGAACTTAAAGAACTAAACACAAGCTTAAAACGAAGATGCAAACAGCAGTCAGGCAGCAAGATGGGGGCTTTCCAGTCTTTTGCATTGAGTGTCACATGTATGATTTTCTCCCAGTTGGTGAGACGGTCTTACGTGTGCACTAGGTGCAAGGAGCTCTTTGCTCTCAAGGAACGAGTCCGTTCTCTAGAGGCTAAAGTAGCAGACTTGGAAAACATAAGACAGACAGAGAGGTACATAGACAAGACCTACAGGGATATAGTCCTGAAGTCCCACCTCCAGTCTGGCAGTGTCCCTGTTGCCATGGAGGAGAGAGGTTACATGACAGGAAAGCATCACCCTGGTGTGGCAGGAAGTGATCCTGTAACTAGGACCTGCCCTCCAGGTGATGTAAAACCCTCTCGCACTGAGGAAGTTTCTCCAGGGCCATGTGCCCATGAGGGAAAGGTTAGGACAGCCGTTATAGTTGGTGATTCAATCATTAGGCATGTAGATAGCTGGGTGTCTGGTGGACGTGAGGATCGCCTGGTAACATGCCTGCCTGGTGCGAAGGTAGCAGACCTCACGCGCCACCCAGATAAAGTCTTAGATAGTGCTCGGGAGGAGTCTGCTATCTTGGTACATGTCGGTAACAATGACATAGGAAAATGTGGTAGGGAGGTTCTGGAGGCCAAATTTAGGCTTTTAGGTAGGAAGTTGAAATCCAGATCTTCCAGGGTAGTGTTCTCCGAAATGCTTCCCGTTTCACGTGCAGGACCCAAAAGGCAGGCAGAGCTCTGGAGTCTCAATGCATGGATGAGACAATGGTGCAAGGATGAGGGTTTTGGATTTGTTAGGAACTGGGGAACATTCTAGGGAAAGGAAGGCCTCTTCCAAAGGGATGGGCTTCACCTTAACCGGGATGGAACCAGGCTGCTAGCATTAACCTTTAAAAAGGAGATAGAGCAGCATTTTAACTAGATAATAGGGGAAAGCCGACAGTCACATAAGAGCGCATGGTTCGGAAGAATGTATCCTTGAAGGATATTACCAAAAGCAGAGAGGTTCCAAAAAAGAGTAAAGTAGCCTATATGCCCTCGAGTATGGAGCAGACAAAGATTAAAGATCTCAAATTACCCATGTCTACCAATAGCCAAATTAATATGAATAAAATACAGTCTCTAAAATGCTTGTATGCAAATGCTAGACGTCTAAAAAATAAGATGGGAGAGTTAGAATATATAGCACTAAATGAGAGGTTAGATATGATTGGAATCTCAGAAACATGGTGGAAGGAGAACAACCAGTGGGACACTGTGATACCTGGGTACAAACTATATCGTAATGATAGAGCTGATCAAATTGGTGGAGGGGTTGCACTCTATGCTAGAGAGGGCATTGAGTCAGAAAGGATTAAAGTTTTGCAGGAAAGAGTAGTTACTCACCTGTAACAGGTGTTCTCCAGGAGCAGCAGGAATCAGTCCTCACTTATGGGTGACGTCGGCGCCGACGGAGCCCTCGCGGAGCAATTTTCCCCAGCTTTCGAAGAAAGCCTTTGGGAATTGCAGCGCGCATGCGAGGTCCCCTTCCCACCCAAGGGTGCCATCTTGCTCAGTCTGATGACATAGCGAAAAGACAGCAAAAAAAGTTAGCAAAACCATATACTAAGAATGACTGCAACTCCAAGGGGAGGAGGGAGGGTTGTGAGGACTGATTCCTGCTGCTCCTGGAGAACACCTGTTACAGGTGAGTAACTACTCTTTCTCCAGGACCAAGCAGGAAGTCAGTCCTCACTTATGGGACTCCCAAGCTTAAGGCTACCGGAGACCTCAAGCCTAAACGAGCTCCCTCAAGCTCGACAGTACAGAAGGAAGGAATTTTCTCTGAATACGAATCCGGCCCGTAGCCCAACACCAGGGCCGGAGGGTAGGAGTTGCTTAGACCTCAAAGAGATTGTGGAGGACTGCCTGTCCGAAAGCACTGTCCCTGCGGGACTCTCTCTCCAGGCAGTAATGAGCCGCAAAAGTCTGGCTGGAAGACCAAGTAGCGGCCCGGCAGATGTCCGCCAACGGAACAGAGCGGAGATGAGCCACTGACGCAGCCTTAGCCCTGACACGGTGAGCCGTGACTCGATTCTCTAAGGAGAGGCCGGCAGCCCCATAAGCCCAGGCGATACAGTCAGCTACCCAGACGGACAAAGTACGCTTAGAGACGGGTACCCCCAACCGATTGGGGTCAAAAGATACGAAAAGCTGGACAGCTTTTCTATGCTCTCGCGTACGGTCAAGGTAGAAGGATAAGGCTCTTCTACAGTCCAGGGTGTGCAGCACAGTTTCAGCTCGGCTGGTATGCGGCCTGGGAAAGAAGGTCAAAAGGACCACCTCTTGGTTGATATGAAAATGGGAGACCACCTTTGGAAGAAACTTAGGGTGAGTCCGCAGGACAACCCTATTCTTGTAGAACCTGGTGTATGGGGGCTCCGACACTAGGGCCTGTAGTTCACTGACGCGCCTAGCGGAGGTAAGGGCTACCAAGAAGAGAGTTTTCCAGGAGAGGAAATGAAGAGGACAGGTAGCCATGGGTTCAAAAGGCGGACTGGTAAGCCTTTGCAGAACCACGTTGAGGTCCCAGTCAGGAGCTGGAGGGCGCAACGGAGGCTTGAGCAGAAGGAGGCCTCTGAGAAAACGCGCCACCAAGGGGTGCGAGGAAAGAGGCCGGCCTTCCACCGGCGAATGATGTGCGGAGAGGGCACTGAGGTGAACTCAGACAGAGTTGGATTTGAGGCCCAGATCGGAGAGGTGAAGCAAGTATTGCAGTACCACCGATACTAAACAGGCGAAGGGGTCCTCAGAGCGCTGAGAACACCAGACCGAGAAGCGACGCCATTTAAGGGCGTAAGATTTTCGGGTAGAAGGACGCCGAGACGCTAGGACGACGGCTTCCACTTCTGGAGGTAGCAGAAGCGGAGCTAGGACTACCCTTTCAGCAGCCAGGCCATCAGGTGTAGGGCCCGGAGGTTGGGGTGCAGGAGAGTACCCTGATCCTGGGTCAGGCGATCGGGCTGAAACCCCAGAGGAAGAAAGGTGTCCACCGCTAGCTGTAGAAGTAGAGGGAACCACGGTTGCCTCGGCCACCGGGGCGCTACCAGGATCACGGAGGCCCTGTCCTGGACCACTTTGAACAATGTCCGGGACACCAGTGGGGTGGGAGGGAAGGCATACAGTAGGCCCGTGGACCATGATATGAGGAAAGCATCCGGCACTACTCTGAGAGGATGCGGGTGCTGTGAGCAGAACCTGGGAAGCTGCCCGTTCAGGGGACTGGCAAAGAGATCCACGGTGGGGGAGCCCCACCGGCGGAAAATCTGCCGGACCACTGTGGGGTTCAGCCTCCATTCGTGCGGCTACAGAATCCGGCTCAGTTTGTCCGCCAGGCCATTGTCCTGACCGGGCAGGTAAACAGCCTTGAGAAGGATGTTGTGACCGACTGCCCAAGAGCACAGCCTCCGAGCCTCCCGACATAGAAGGAGGGAGCCCGTGCCCCGCTGTTTGTTCACATAGAACATGGCCACCTGATTGTCCGTCTGCACCAGCACAGACTGACAAGACGTGAGGTGAGAGAAGGCCCGCAGAGCTAGGCGGATCGCCCGCAGCTCCAGGAAGTTTATCTGCTGGGCGGCTTCCCAAGGTGTCCAAAGGCCTTGAGTGCACATCCCTTGACAATGCGCTCCCCATCCCAGGAGAGAGGCATCTGTCGTGAGCACCTGGGACGGTGGAGGAGACTGAAAAGTCATGCCGAGTACCAGGTTGGGCAGGTGAAGCCACCATTGCAGAGAGGAGACCAGGCGGTCGGAAATCTGTATTAAGTCCGTCAGCCTCCCTGTGGCCTGATGCCATTGAGTGCGAAGGCTCCACTGAGCGGGTCGCATATGCAGACGGGCATTCGGAGTGACATGGACCGTGGAGGCCATGTGACCGAGCAGTTGCAGGAATTGTCTGGCAGAGGCCGGTGAGGCGCTGTGGAACCTGCCGGCCAGAGCTATGAGTCTGTTGGCCCGTTCCAGAGGCAAGAAGGCCCGAGCCTGCAGAGTGTCCAGCCGCGCTCCTATGAATTCGAGATCCTGAGAGGGGCGCAAAGTAGACTTTTCAAAGTTTATGACGAAGCCCAAGTGCTGAAGCAGAGCCACTGTGCGTTGAGTGGCCTGAGTGACCTCTAGGGAAGACCGTGCCCGGATGAGCCAGTCGTCCAGGTAGGGGAAGACGAAGAGGCCTTGAAGCCTCAGGAAGGCTGCCACCACTGCCAGGCATTTCGTGAACACCCTAGGAGCGGAGGATAGGCCAAAAGGCAGTACGCGGTACTGATAATGATTCCCTGCCACCACAAATCTTAGATATTGCCGGTGGTCCGGATGGATAAGGATGTGGGTATAAGCATCCTTTAGATCCAAGGAGCATAGCCAATCTCCCTGCTGGAGGTAGGGCAGTAGGATTCCAAGGGTAAGCATCTTGAACTTTTCCCGCTGCAGGAACTTGTTGAGGTTGCGCAAGTCCAGAATGGGTCTGAGACCTCCTGTTCTCTTTGGAACCAGGAAGTACCTTGAGTAAAACCCGTGACCCCACAGGTGTTGGGGCACTGGCTCCACAGCCTGTTCGTGAAGCAGACTTTGCAGCTCCCGAAGGAGCAAGTCCCTGTGTAGAGGGGGTCTTAGAGGCTCCCCTGGAAAGAAGGGGGGGGCACCTGGTGAAAATGCAAGAGGTAGCCCTTCTGAACCACCTGCAGCACCCAGGAATCGGATGTTATGGCAGACCACCGGTGGGCAAAGTGGGTCAGCCGGCCCCCCGTGCTGAGCGAAGGCCCCTGAGGGGGAGAGGCTATGCTGGCATAGTCAAAAACTCCCACCCTGCTGGGCCGGGGCCTGCGTGGTGGGCTTGGGAGCCTTCTGCCTACGTGATCCGTTACCCTGCCCCTTAGGCTGCTGTCCCTGATGGGGGGCAGCCGAGGCCTGATATTGTGGGTGGTGTTGTTTATAAGCAAATACCTTCCTCGGGTAAAAAGGCTTCTTCCCCGAGCCCTTCCTCTTCTGTGAAGGGGCAGAGGTCTTTCTGGATAGGCGAGTCCTGGTGAGAGTCTCGGACTCGAGCTCCCCTGCCTTTTCAGCCATGGGCTTGCCAAAGAGGTTATCACCTCTGCAAGGGACATCGACCAACTTGTCCTGCACCCATGGCTCGAGGTCGGATGGCTGAAGCCAAGCCTGACGGCGAGCCCCGATGCCGGCTCCGGCTACTCGAGCCGATGCTTCGAAGCCATCGTAGGCTGCTCGAGAAATGAACTTTGAACACTCTCGAATCCCTGTGGACAAGGCCTGGAACCGCTGCAATGGTTCCTCGGAGAGGCCAGCAGAGAACCCCGCAATTTCTTTTGCCAGGTCTCGAAGATACATGCCCATATATAGTTGGTATGTCTGGACTCGACAAGCAAGCATAGAGCCCTGGAAGCACTTTCTACCGAGGGCATCCAGGATTCCGGGTCTCCTTACCCGGAGGCACCGAAGAGTGCATCTTTTGACTCTTAAGTCGATGCATGGCCGATTCCACCACCATGGAATAGTGGGGCAGTTGTGCCTTCTGGAACCCGGGGCTCTTGCGGACTCGATATATGGAATCGACCCGCTTGCTCAGCACCGGTGTCGAGGCCGGGCTCTCCCACATGCGGAAGAGTAGCCGCTCCAGCATCGGGGGAACCGGTACAGTAAAGCCTCCTTCGGGGGAGAGACGTATTGGAGGGCCTCGAGCTCTTCGGCTCGAGGCTCCTCCTCCGGATCCGTGGGGAAGGGCAAAGCCTTGGCCATATCCCTCACGAAATCGAAGAACCGGGTATCCTCCGGGGGGGACCGCCTCCGAGGCTCCGACTCAGGCGAGTCGGAGGGGACGCACCGAGTCTGAAAAGAACCGGGTGACTCGTCCTCCTCCGTGTCCCAGCCCGACTCTTCTGAGGAGGAATCGAGTGGCTCTGTGCGGGCGGGAGCCGGGGATCTCCGCCCCGACGCCGAGGCCGGCGTCGAGGACCTCGGTCCCGAACGGGAGGCCGAGGGAGACCTAGGTCGAGGATCGACTCGAGCTCGTATGGACTCGAGGATCGACTCGGCCTCTGGGGTCGACTTGGGCGTCGACGTCCCGGTGGTCGGGGCAGATGCACTGGCGAGGCCGGTGATCAATGCCCGCTGCTGGTACATGAAGGCAGCGATACTGCGCTCCAAGTCGTCAATCTGAGACCAAATTCAGAAGACCCAGCAGCCTCCGACTCGGGCCCCGACGGCGTCGGGCCCGACGTCGGCTCTCCCGGAGGAGAGTCCAGGAGGACTACAGTACTCACGTGTCCAGGCGACTCCACTTCGAGACGAGGAAGCTTCGAAGGCCTCTCCGCCTCCGAGGACCCGGGACGGCCGACGAGGCTATGCGACCTGGCCCTCGAGGGACCAGGAGCGTCCTCCGCCACCACCCTCGCGGGCTTCTTCTTCCGACGGTGTTCCCGGCCAGGGGACCCCCGTTCAGAGGAACTCCGATGGTGCTCGGAGCCGGAGCCACGAGACGTCGAGGCCTCTGACGAGGTCCAGGCCCGACCGGACGCGGGGTCAGAGAAGATTCGTTCCTTTTGTGACTGCCGACTCCTCAACGCCTTCGAAGACATCTTGTTGCACGGACCGCAACTCATTGAGTCATGTTCGGGTCCGAGGCAACGGAGGCAGCAGTCATGTGTGTCGGTAAGAGACATAAGTTTGACACAACGATCACACTTTTTAAACCCACTGGAAGCCATCGGGGGAAAAAGGGCCCCTGCAAGGTCGAAAGACCGTGCTGCCAGGGAAGAAGGAAAAAGTGGCGGGAACGCCAGTTGGAGAGAAAAAAATTAAGTGAACGGACTCGATAGGGATATCGAGGCCGGGCGGGGAAGAGGACACACGAACCGAGAAAAATAACAAGAACAAAATAAGAAATCAACTTTTTCAGCGGCGATAACAAACTACGTCTGTAGGGCTCCGCGGAAAAAAGGAGACTGAGCAAGATGGCACCCTTGGGCGGGAAGGGGACTGCGCATGCGCGCTGCAATTCCCAAAGGCTTTCTTCGAAAGCTGGGGAAAATTGCTCCGCGAGGGCTCCGTCGGCGCCGACGTCACCCATAAGTGAGGACTGACTTCCTGCTTGGTCCTGGAGAAATAAAATTTGCTGTAACATAGAAACATGATGACAGAAAAAGACCACATGGCCTATCTAGTCTGTCCTTCCATATCAACAACTACAACAGTCCACTTTTTACCTTTAGAGATCCTCTGTGTTGGTCACATGCTTTTTTGAATTCAGTTACTGTCCTCATCTCTACCACCTGAACTGGGAGACTATTCCATGGATCCACTACTCTTTCCGTAAAGAAATATTTCCGCATATCACTCCTGAATCTATCTCCCTTCACCCTCATCCCATGTCCCCTCATAGTAGAACTTGCTTTCAATTGAAAGAGGCTCTCTCCCTGAACATTTATGCCACGGAGGTATTTAAACATCTCAATCATATCACCTCTATCCTGCCTTTCCTCTAAGGTGTACATATTAAGATCCTTAAGTCTGTCCTCATATGCTTTATAATGAAGACCACTAATCATTTTAGTAGCCACCCTCTGCACCCACTCCATCCTGTTCACATCCTTTTGAAGGTGCGGTCTCCAGAATTGCACACTATACTCCAAATGAGGTCGCACCAAAGACTTATACAGAGGCATTATCACCTCCTTTTTTCTGCTAGCCATTCCTCTCCGTATGCACTCAAGCATCCTTCTAGCTTTTGCCGTCGCCTTTTCTACCTGTTTAGCTACTTTAAGATCATTAGACACAACCACGCCTAGGTCCCGCTCTTCTTTAGTGGACAAAAGTACTTCACCTCCTATACTGTATTGCTCCCTTGGATTGCTGCAGCCCAAATGCATGACCTTACATTTTTTAACATTAAATCCCAGCTGCCAAATTCTAGACCATTCTTCAAGCTTAGCTAGATCCCTCCTCATGTTATCTACACCTTCCTGGGTGTCTACT
The DNA here is from genome assembly GCA_033557465.1 of Ichthyophis bannanicus. Classification (NCBI taxonomy): domain Eukaryota; kingdom Metazoa; phylum Chordata; class Amphibia; order Gymnophiona; family Ichthyophiidae; genus Ichthyophis; species Ichthyophis bannanicus. Next base: position 924,406,956 of record CM066033.1, read on the forward strand.
CTATTGCAGATTTTGGTATCATCTGCAAAGAGGCAAACCTTACCCGACAGCCCTTCCGCTATATCACTAACAAAGATGTTAAAAAGAATCGGACCAAGGACAGATTATTACATTCTCTTATATTCTCTTATATACCGCGCTATTCTGCATCAGTGCGGTTTACATTGAACAAACTGAAATTACATTGAACAGGGCATTATAACTTGGAGATAACTATTTTACAGGGAACATGGGCTACGGAGGGTTAAGTGGCTTGCCCAAGACCACAAGGTGCACCTGTGGGACTAGAAACCCCAGTCCTTCCGGCCCCAGGTTGCTGTCCTCTAGTGGGATTTGAACCCCCGACCTTACGGCCTGAAGTACCTTGCCCCAACCACTAGGCCACTCCTCCCTGGGGCACACCACTGATAACATCCTTCTCCTCAGAGTGAGCTCCATTTACTTGTACTCTTTGTCGCCTCCCACCCAACCAATTTCTAACCCAAGCAGTAACTTTTGGGTCCCATCCCTAGGGTGCTCAGTTTGTTTATAAGTCGCCTGTGAGGAACAGTGTCAAATGCTTTACTGAAATCTAAATACACCACATCTAGAGCTCTCCCTCGATCCAACTCCCTGGTCACCCAGTCAAAGAAATCAATCAGATTTGTCTGACAAGACCTGCCTCTGGTGAATCCATGCTGCCTCGGATCCTGTAATCCGCTGGACTCCAGAAGCCTCACTATTTTCTCTTTCAGCAGCGTTTCCAATAATTTACTCACCACTGAAGTTAAACTAACCGGCCTGTAGTTTTCAACCACATCCTTACTTCTGCTTTTGTGTAAAGGCACCACATGAGCCTCTCTCCAGTCCTTTGGCACCACTCCCGACTCCAACGAGGCATTGAAAAGGTCAGTCAGTGGAGTTGCTAGAACGTCCCCAAGTTCCCTCAGTATTTTAGGGTGTATCCCATCCGGTCCCATCGCTTTGTCTACTTTAAGTTGAGCTAGTTTCTCACGAACACAGTCTTCTGAAAATTGTTCAAGATGTCCCTCGCTTCTGTTCCTATTTGTGGGTATTTTCTGAGGTCCTGCTCCTGGTTCTTCATCTGTGAACACAGAACAAAAATATTTGTTAAGCAATTCCGCTTTATCCTTATCAGCTTCTACATATTCCCCCCCTGCACCCTTGAGTCTGACAATACCACTTTTGCCCTTCCTCTTCTCACTAATATATCTGAAAAATGTCTTATCCCCCCATTTCATTGCATTGGCTATTTCCTCCTCCTTTTGAATCTTTGCCTTCTTGACTACTTTGCTAGCTTCTCTAAGTTTTTCCAAATACAGATGCCTGTCTTCCTCTCTCTGTGATCTCTTGTATTTCATGAAGGCCTCCCTCTTTTTCTTCACTTTTTCAGCTACTTCCTTCGAAAACCATAGTGGTCTCCTTTTCCTTTTGCCTTTATTTACCATTTGCTGTAGAATCTCTATGGATTGAAATTCCATGTAAAAAGGGGAAGGCGATGGCAGTGGGGTGTACTATCGACCGCCTGGCCAGAATGAACAAATGGATGATGAAATGCTCAATGAAATCAAGGAAGCTAACAAAAGTTACAGCACAGTAATAAATGATTTCAATTACCCCAGTATTGACTGGGTCAGTATCACGGCAGGACATGCTAGGGAGATAAAGTTCCTATATGAAATAAATGACTGCTTCTTGGAGCAGCTGGTTCATGAACCGACCAGAGGGGAAGCCATATTGGACCTATTCCTTAGTGAAACACCAGATCTGGTGCAAGAGAAAAGGGTGTTGGGGCCACTTGGCGATAGTGATCATAGCATGATTGCGTTTGATTTAATTAGTGGACGAGGGATAGTAAGGAAATCCACAGTACTACCTTTTAATTTTTGAAAGGGAGACTATGATAAAATGAGGAAAATAGTTAAGAAAAAACTAAAAGGAGCAGTTCCAAAGGTTAAAGACTTATATCAAGCTTGGGTGTTGTTGAAAAATACTATCTTGGAAGCCCAGACCAGCTGCATTCCACGCTTTAAGAAAAGTGGAAGGAAGTCCAAAAAACTACCAGCGTGGTTTAAAAGTGAGGTCAGAGAGGCTGCTGTTGCCAAAAAAAGCATCTTTCAGGAAAAAAGAGCCAAACGATGAAACCTGGAAACAGCACAAGCACTGGCAGGTTAAAAGCAAGGCATTGATAAGGCAGGCAAAGGGAGAATTTAAGAAGAAGCTTGATGCGGAAGCAAAAATGTGTAATAAAGACTTTTTCAAGTACATTCGTAGCAAAAAACCTGTGAGTCAGTTGGTCCATTAGATGATAGAGGGGTTAAAGGGGCACTAAGAGGCAACAAGGCGATAGCGGAGAGACTAAATGAATTCTTTGCTTTGGTCTTTACTGAGGAAGATGTAGGGATGTTACCCATGACTGAAGTAGTATTTAAAGGTGTGGAAGAATTGAAGGAAATATCGATACATCGGGAAGATGTATTACAACTATTTGCTAAGCTGAAGACTAGCAAATCACCTGTGCCGGATGATATACATCCAAGGGTGTTGAAAGAACTGAAATATGAGATTGCAGACCTGCTATTAGTAATCTGTGAACTATCATTAAAATCATCTGTAATACCTGAAGATTGGAAGATGGCGAACGTAACACCAATTTTTAGAAAGGGTTCCAGGGGTGATCCGGGAAACTACAGACCTGTGAGCCCGACGTCAGTACCGAGAAAAATGGTAGAAACCATTGTGGCAGGTGAAGGCCTGTGATCCACAATGTCTGACATAAGCAAGCAGGCCTAACTAGCTTGACCTGTAAATGAAGTCTGTGGAGAGGCTAAAAGGAATTGCACATCCCCCAACATGCTGCTATTGTAGAATTAGAACTCAGTAAAAGTATTGAATTAGCTTAGACAAGCAGAACTGAAAGTTGGAAAAATACAGAAAAATATGTTTGAATGCCCCTGATAAGAAAATACAGCTGTAAGGGATTTAATTAAAACTGCTGACAGAAAGGTTACAGAGCCTTGCTTCCCTACACGTACTAACTAGCCCAATGGCCTTGGAAGTAGGAAAGTAACACATTGGTGAACTGGCCATTGTAATTGGGACTAGAAGGGGGGTGAGCAGGTGCTGAGCCCACTCCAAGAACCTAATTGGATAATCATATCAGTACCGGGACCAATAGAGGAGGTACGGGAGGTTACCGGGACCAATGAAATGTTTTTCTATACCTAGAATGGAGCAAAAGTCTATAAAAGTTGTTGTATTACCAGAGAACATCGTTCAGCCATTTTGAATTTGATTCTGCTTGAGACTTGTGCACAAATAAATGATTTGGACCTTCTGAACAGACTCCTGGTATTATTGGTTTGTCTGCGCTCTGCTGCTACACCATCATAAAGAACAAAATTGCTGAACATGTAGATAGTCATGGCTTAATGGGAGACAGCAAACATGGCTTTAGACAAGGAAGATCTTGTCTTACTAATCTGTTATGTTTTTTTGAAGGTGTGAATAAACAGGTGGACAAAGGTGAGTCGGTTGATATTGTGTATTTGGACTTTCAGGAAGCCTAATACTTACAGGGAACATGGGCAATGGAGTGTTAAGTGGCTTGCCCAAGACCAGAAGGAGTGCCTATAGGACTAGAAATCCCAGTCCCTTCGGCCTGAGATTGCTGTCCCCAGGTGGGACTTGAACCCCCGGCCCTCTGGTCTGAAGTACCTTGTCCTAACCACTAGACCACTCCCCAAAAGATTTAGGCGTCATTATGGATAACCTGTTAAAACCCTCCGCCCAGTGTGCAGCAGCGGCGAAGAGAGCAAATAGAATGCTAGGTATCATAAGGAAAGGAATGGAAAATAAAACAAAGGATATTATAATGCCTCTATATCGTTCCATAGTGAGACCGCACCTTGAATATTGTGTGCAATTCTGGTCGCCGTATCTTAAAAAGGATATAGCGTTATTAGAAAAGGTTCAGAGAAGGCCCACCAAAATGGTAAAGGGGATGGAAGGATACCCCTATTAAGAAAGGCTAAAAAGGTTAGGGCTCTTTAACCTGGAAAAGAGACGGCTGAGGGGAGATATGATAGAAGTCTATAAATTAATAAATGGAGTGGAACGGGTAAGCTTAGATCGATTGTTTACGTTATCAGAATATAGAAAGACTAGGGGACATGCAATGAAGCTTGTGGTGAGGAGGGCACTGCAGAGGAAATGGAATGGCAGGGAGAGGAGCCCTGTTCCTTTAAATCTAGAGAGAAAAGCAGTTCCCATAGAAACCACAACCCTCCAGGGCAGAGTATTCCGAGTGCTAAGCCCCGCCCACCTAGTGACGTCAGGGCTAGGTTGAGCACTGATGAGCTGCACATGGGCAGGAAGAAAGGCGTGGTGCCTGAAAGGCAGCAGTTTAAAAGTGTTTCAGTTTTAGAACAAACAGAAACGCAGCAGAGAGGAACAGAAACGAAGCAGGAGCAAGATGAGCAGGCAGTGTTTGGAGTCCGTGGAGTTCCAGAAGCAGTTCAAGTAAGGGGAGCTGATTCTGAAGGGAACAAGCCTGGAATCAGAAACTTGCTGGGTTTTGAAGCAGGTACTTTAGTTCCATTGAAAAGAGGGCTTCAGGAAGAGACCTGGCTGATTCACATGCAAGAGTAAAGGAGAAACAAAGGGTGTCTGGAACCCGGGGCAGGCAACAGTTTCCAGGACAAAGACGTGTTTCCAGGTGGGGAAGTAGTTCAAGACAGCATTTAAACCCTGAAGGTAATGAAAATGTCTTTTCTTTAATTCCTAACCAAAGCCAGGCTGAAGGCATTGTTAAAGAATTAAGAGACAGTGCTAAACGCTGTGTGCCCCTGAACTCTGGAAAGCAAACCTTTATTAAGCCTAGAACTTATGCCAGTGACTGCCAAACCTCCACTCTAACAGAGCTTGCTAACTTGTTGAAAGGGAGAGAAACTCCATTGCAAGAGCCTGTGGCTGGAGACCATAGGGAACAGCTGTTGTTAAGATTGCAGGAGCTGATAAGGCAGGAGAATAACCAGTCAGCTGATATTCAGGATAGACACAGCGAATCTGGAAATGAAATGGATATAGATTTGCTGGAGGATCCTAATGGTTCAGATATAGAAGAAATGCAGTGTTCTCTGTGTCTGGCCAAGAGCATGAATAGCTGCTGATTCTCTGCCTATGTAAAAGACTGTATCAGGAAAGACATTTAAGGACTTGTGCTGTGCATGGCTGGGAGAAAGGAAGCTGTTGAAAAGAATGACAAGTGTTGGTCTTCCAACTTGTACAAAGTAAAAATCCTGTTTGAAAGTGAATAACAAGAAGCTAATTTGGAGAACAGATTGAGCTTTAGAAGCTTGTTCCTCACGGGAAGTGGAAAGCTGATGTTTTTAAAGGAAATCCTGTATTTTTGTGTTCAACTTGTTTTCACATTCTTGTTTGCCTTATTGGAGAGTTTATCCAATTTTAGTTGAGGTTTTTGAATTCAATGCGGAGGGGAAACCCCGAAATAAAATTCTCTGTTTTGCCTATTTACCGTGTGGTCACACTCCTTGCTCTAAAAACTACATTACCCAGCAGCCTTCCTTGGCGGCCATCTTGGACAGTAATTGTAGAGAGTAAGACAGGCATGTTCACCTGCTCCTAGGCTACTGCCTGGATGAGTAGGTGTGACAAGCTTCAGGGTAAACTATTTAAGACTAATAAAAGGAAATATTTTTTCACTCAACATGTAATCAAACTCTGGAATTTGTTACCGGAGGATGTAGTAAAGGCTGTTAGTGTAGCTGGGTTTTAAAAAGGTTTGGACAAGTTCCTGGAGGAAAGGTCCATAAACCATTATTAAGAAGGGACCCAGGATATCAATGGTTGACCCAGTACAAGCATTGCGGAACCTGTGTCTTTTGGGGAAACTGCTAGGTATGTTTGACCTGGATTGGCCACTGTTGGAAACAGGATACTGGGCTTGACGGACCTTGGTCTGACCCAGTATGGCATATCTTATGTTCTAAGTTAGGTTCATGTGGAAGGGAATACATTGGATTTAGTTTGTAGCTCACAGGATGTGGTTGGGGTACATCTGGATTGCAGTAGCTTTCTGTTAGATGTCTTTCCTTGGTCAGACCACTTAATAATCACTCAGTGTGGTTTGAGATAAAAGCCATGGTGGAGTCCAATCACAGCATACTCAAAGTCCTAGCGGTCTGTTTACTAAATGGCGGTAGCGGACTCCATGCGATATCGGAGCCGCGGCCCCGTTGATTTCAATGGGGCTGCGGCTCCGATATCGCACGGAGTCCGCTACCGCCATTTAGTAAACAGACCCCTTAGACTTCAAAAACACTGACTTCAGTAAAATGGCCAAACACCTGAAGGAGGAGTTGGCAGGGTGAGAGGGGATAAGGGAAATGGAATTGCAATGGGCTAAACTAAAGGAGGCAATAAAAGAGGCAACAGATACATATGTGAGGATAAGGAAACCTATTTGATTCTCCAAAGAAGTGGCTGCACAACTAAAGGCAAAAAACACAGCTTTCAATAAAATTCAGAAGTTCACAAACAGAGGAACACAGAAAAGAATACAGGATCAAACTAAAAGAGACAAAAAGAGAAACAAGGATAGCAAAATCAAAGGCAGAAGAAAAGATGGCTAAAGATGTGAAGTGTGGTGACAAAACGTTTTTCAAGTATAAGCAGGAAAGGAGGAAAATCAGATGTGGAATTGCAGGACACAAAAGTGCTGGAGACAGATTTGTGGAAAGTGACATTGAAAAAGCAAAAATGCTAAACAAATACTTCTGCTCTGTTTTTACTAAAGAAAATCCTGGAGAAGGACCACCTGTGATTGACAAATATACAAATGGGAATGGAGTAGATACCACACCATTCATAGAAGATGATGTTTTAGAACAGCTTGCAAAACCAAAAGTGGACAAGGCCATGGGACCAGATGGGATACATCCCAGGATACTGAAAGAGCTCAGAGAGGTTCTTGCAGGGCCGTTAAATGATGTCTTTAATAGATCCTTGGAGAAAGGAGAAGTTCCACAGGACTGGAGAAGGGCTGATGTGGTACCTCTTCACAAAAGTGGTAATAGGGAAGAAGTGACAAACTACAGGCTAGTAAGCCTTACCTCGGTGGCAGGAAAAGTAATAGAGGCGCTCCTGAAAGAGCGAATAGTGGATTTTCTCGAACCAAAAGGTTGAATGATCCGAGGCAACATGGTTTTACCAAAGGACGATCTTGCCAAACAAATATGATTGAGTTCTTTGACTGGGTGACCAGAGAACTAGATCAAGGGCATGCGAAGGATGTCATCTACCTAGATTTCAGCAAAGCATTTGATACTGTTCCTCATAGGAGGCTTTATCAATAAACTCAGCAGCTTAGGGATGGGTCCCAAGCACTGTTCCCTCTAAGCTGTGCGCGTGTGCGCGCGCACACACCTCGCCGAGCGAGCGCACATACTTTACATCAGAGCGCACAAAAATTACAGCTCTGATTCTGATAGAAAACACAGACGTCTTAAAATTTAAAAGTTATGATTGTAATTACTAGAAATTTCCCGTTTCATTTAGTAATCGTCTATTTTCATTTAATTTGATTAAAATCAATGTGGTGTACATACTGTATTCTGACGTGTAGTCAAATTTTAAAGGATATAACTCCGAGTGTCGTTATGTGGCGCACAAAAATTTAACCTTCCTTCAAAAGCTGCACACAGCTGATATTTTATGCGCACACAGCCTACAGAAAATTAGAGGGAACATTGGTCCCAAGGTGGTGAACTGGATCAGAAATTGGTTGACTGACAGACGACAGAAGGTGATGGTAAATGGAGCTCACTTGAGTGATTAGCGGTATGCCCCAGGGGTCAGTCCTGGGACCGGTACTGTTCAATGTATTTGTGAGTGATATTGCTGAAAGACTGAATGGAAAAGTCTGTCTTTTTGCAGATGACACGAAAATCTGCAACAGAGTGGACTCCCCTGTGGGAGTGGATAACATGAGAAAAGATCTACAAAAACTGGAAGAATGGTCTAATGCTTGGCAGTTATGATTTAATGTGAAGAAGTGCAGTGTCATGCACTAGAGAAGCAAAAATCCAAGGGAATTGTATGTAATAGGGGGTGAGAGGTTGGTATGCATGGAGAGGTTGGTGTGCACGGACCAGGAAAAGGACCTCAGAGTGATTGTTTCTGAAGATCTCAAGGTGGTAAAAGTGTGATAAGAGGGTGACAAAAGCCAGAAGGATGCTGGGTTGCATACAAAGAGGAATTACCAGCAGAAAGGAAGAGGTACTAATGACACTGTCCAAGTCACTGGTAAGGTCTCACTTGGAATACTGTGTTCAGTTTTGGAGACCATATCTCGCAAAGGATTTAAAAGTCTGAAACAACTGAGAGAAAGGCGACCAAAATAATATGGAGCCTGCGTCAGAAGACTTATGAGAAGAGACTTGAAGACCTAAATATGTACACTCTGGAGAAGAGGAGCGACAGGGGGAGATATGATTCAGATCTTTAAATACTTACAGAGTATTAATGAACAAACAAACCTCTTCCAAAGATGGAGACACTGTAAAACTAGAGAGCATAACACAAAGCTACAAGGGGGTAAACTGAAAGGCAATGTCAGGAAATACATTTTCACTGATGGAAGTGGTGGGAGCAAATACAGTGACAGAATTCAAAAAGGCATGGGACAGACACAGTGGATCCCTTTATAGCAAAAGGATAAAATCAAAATAAACATAACTCTTATATCTCAACAAATAGGGATGACCTACATGGAGCGGTGGGTACACTCCTAAACAAAGGCATGGGTGACCTGCACGGAATGGCAGGTGCACCTAATCTTGCCGCCTTGCTGGGCAGACTAGATGGACCATGCTGGTCTTTCTCTGCCGTCATATACTATCTTACTATGTTACTATGTAAGTTCAATAACAGAAGTAGTGTAAATTTTGATTGGAGGTTCAGAAGAGGAGGTAGGTCTCACATCGGAGGTGATTAGTAGATTATCACCATGGTCAAAGGATTGTCAGGGAGTGGCTAGATGGCAGATGAGTGGGATAATGAAATGCCACATTTATATTATTTGTTAGTGTCTGTTCAGAGGATGAATATTTTACTGGGCTGTTTTCCAGTTAATCAATTATATGGATGAATATTGTATACGGATGATAAGTCAGTGGGACTCAGCTGCTTTGACAGTACAGAAACATTATTGATGGCCCTTGATGGATGACATCCATAGTGCACTGAACAAAACTTTTGAAAGGATTTTGTTATTGTTATGTTGTCAGCTTTTAACACAGTTAGGTATGATATTTTATCGGATAATATGGTGTGGATGGGTATTGGTGTGGATGTTCTTCTGTGGTTTCAGTCTTACCTTTTTGGGTGTTAAGAGATGGTCAAGATCAGAAATAAATTTTCAAAGAGTTGTTAGTATTACAGGGAGAGTTCAGCATGGGTCGGTTCTGTTTCCTTCTTTCGTACTTTTTAGTTTAGCAATGCAGGCCGTAGGATTTCATTTTTATGTCTATGCTGATAATATTCAGGTCTTGATTACCTTCTCTAGGGTACAGGTGGGCCAGCTGAGTTGTTTCAGAAGAAGATGACTGCTGTGTAGGTGGCTGAAGAGAATGAGATTGAAGCTTAATGTCCCAACGACAGAATGGCTTTGATTGTCTTATGGTAGGGATGAGAACAAACAACTGACTGAACTAATGGACCCCCTTTGGGGTCTTTTTGAGAGCCTCAGGCTTTGGCTTGGCTCATGACTATCTATGAGAGATCAGAATGCATGGACAGTACATGGTTATTTCCTTTTTTGAGGCAATTTCTCCAACTGCATCTCTCACAAACAGCTCTGGTGATTTTGGCATTAATCTTTTCCTGTATGGATTACTCTAACACCCTTCCTTTTAGGGCTCCCACAATGGGAGGTCTGTCATCTGCAATTTGTGCAGAATACTCTGGCTAAGCTGATTAAAGGCCTCCATCATACAGATCACATGATACCTGTTCTAAAACAACTACACTGGCTACCTATGCATATCACATCCACTATAAGCTACTATTGATGCTTCTTCATACACTACCTAATATAGCTCCAGTGTTTTTGTCCTCTAAGCTGATATTGTAGGTTATGAGCAGATCTTCGTGGTTGCAGGGTAGAGTCCTGATGATAGACCATACTGTAAACATAATGTGGAAGTGTTAACACAGGGACAGGGCTCTTTTGGTACAAGGTCCTTTAAGCTGGAAAGCCCTTCCCATCAGGCTTCACCAGGAATGGGACTTGAAGCATCTAAACAAAATCTTTAAAAACATACTTGTCTCGCTGCACTTATGAGAGCTGTTGAGAGTTTTGAGAAGCTGATGGTGTATCTATTTGACTGGGGAATTTATTTGTGGCCTGTTGTTGGGAAAATGATTATAACTATTGCAGTAATTGGGATGGGAGGATTATTAAGAGATATGAGACCCACCTTCATCCTGGAACTTACTTCATGGCTTCATGCTAATGGAGAAGATTGTTTCCAAAGGTAACCCAAGGAGTAGTAAGGCTTCTTTGGCTCTGTGGGGAGTTACTAACTCTGAGGAACGAGTTATTAACTCTTTAGGACAGTGACACAGATGGATGGGGTGCAGCTTTTGATAATGTGATATGAGTAGTTGGAGGGGGGCGTAGGATGAAAGATGAGGGGGCCTGGGGTGGAGGAGGGGACAGTTGGGGTTATGGACAGGGAGGTTCAGTGAAAAATGTTGATTGTATGGTTCTAGTTCTGGTACTGTGTAAGTGTATCCATATGTTAGGAGTGTTTGCTATCCTTTGTGTAGTTAATAAAAATGACTTGAACTAAGAGAATATGATACTGTTTAATGTGCATAAGGTGATAGAGTTGAGAAGATCGGTTGGTTGGGCAGTGTGGAGGTAGATTAATTGTTATGTGGACAAGTGATTAATTTAAATACTACTATGAAATACATGGTGTAGATTCCAGAAGTGCAGTACAAAAAGGATAAATAAATAAATAAAATACAAATGAAACCATGAGTAGATTCTTGACGGCACTTAGCAACAACGGGTGCATCCCATCGCAACTCCTAAGAAGACCAGTTCTCTTTATGAGGGACTGGTCTCTCTGATGCATTCTGAGCACTCAGGGGTGATTTTACAAATTGTCTTAAGGAATTCCTGATGTGTTTCTTTCTTGGGGAGCATTCCCCTATTTTTTTAAATCTCTCCCAAGGAGGTATTTTTGGTGAGGGGATTTTTGAATTCTTCCTATTGAGGGTCCAGTGATACCGATACTTAAGAACTTTGAGAAAGCTCCCCAGAAGTACTGTAACTTTGCCTGCGGGTGTATTGGTGGCGCTTGTTGTTTTTGTGCCAATAGTTAGTGGGTACCCCAGGGGGCCGCCGCCCATGCCCCGCGACGAGATGCCACAGGCCCGGTATCATACCTGGTCTCCTGCCTCTCAGAATCACCCATTCCTGTCCCCGCCCCAACACCCCTTAGAAGTGTGTTATATACCGGGCGATATCCATTCGCCCGGGCTTTACCTGAATACACTTACTGTTATTAGTTGTGTCGTGTGCTGGTCGTTGGTCGCTTTATAGTTCGCTTTCATTAAACGTTTTCAGGCAGACGCAACAAAGTGTCAAGAATTTGGTGATTTTGGTGGGCTTTTCCAAGTTTGTTCTTACTTGCCTATGCCTTGTCTTCGAATTGGTTCAAACAACTGTGACTTTTGCTTGCCTCTGCAATTTTATTTTGCTTAGCCTTTGCGTTGATTCTACACTACAATTTTATTTTGACTTGCCTTTGCCTTGATTCTACACTGTGTGCAGAATTTATTAAATCGCGTGTGGTGGTATTTGAACTTGTTTGGCGGTATTTGATTTTATCTGGTTTGCTGGACAGGTGTTTTGAGTTTTTTTGATGATTGTTTGATGCCAGTATGATGAATTCTTATTTTTACTTTTAGAATTGCATGTGTGATTTTAGCATCTCCAGTCCTTGTATTGCACATCATCCAGAGGTCTTCAGTTCCTGTTGATCTTTAATACTTTGGGACAGTGACAGCCACCCCAGTATAATGAAGATGAGTGTTCCAAAGAAGAGCAAAACCTACCACTTTTATGATGAATGGGAAATGTACTACTTCTTCATCATGGTGAAAGACAAGTGTTGTTGTCTAATTTGTAACGCCCTAGTATCCTTGCCCAAAAAGAGTAATCTGGATCATCATTATAAGGCTCTGCATAGCAATAAGTTTGATGCTGATTTTCCACCCAAAAGTGAAATTCGTAAACTGAAGCTCAAAGAACTTAAATCGAAATTGGCTGCTCAGCAACAGTTGATGGTCACATTCCGTCAATACATCCTTCAAGGTCAGCAACCTGATCGCAAAGAAATACATACCTTTCACTGAAGGGGGATTTGTAAAAGATTGTTTTCTTGAAGCAGCTGACAATCTTTTTGAAGGATTTAAAAATAAGAAAGAGATCATAGCTGCTATTCAAGATGTACAATTGTCAAGAAACACCGTCATGCGGCAAATATTTTATTTATTTATTTAATGTCTCTTATATACCACGCTCTTTAAAAATCAGTGCAGTTTACAGGTAACAGGAATAGAAATAGAAAAGATGTGTGGAGATACAACTGAACAATTGTTGAAGGATGTTTCAAATTGTGTTGCTTTCTCACTCCAACTGGATGAATCTACAGACATAAGAGACAGAGCCCAGTTACTAGTCTTTATCCGGATGGTTTTTGAAGACTTCAGTGTTAAAGAAGAACTACTTGGAATGATTTCTTTAAAAGGGAGAACTACCGGTCAGGAAATATTCAGTTCTTTCCATTCTTTTGTGACAAAGTGTAATCTTCCATCGCAAAGACTTGTTTCCAACACTACTGATGGAGCAAGAGCAATGACAGGTGAGGTTAACTGTTTCATAGCCCTCTGTAGACAGCATGACAACTTCCCAGATTTCCTTTCTTACCACTGCATCATTCACCAGCAAGTTTTGGTAAGCAAGAGACTCAATACAAAGACTGTCATGGCCATCACTTTCAAAATTGTAAATTCAGTTCGTGGAAGATCACTTCAAAAACGGCTTTTCAATCTTACTCTTGATGAAGGAGCAGCGGAAATCATCTTGCACACATATGTAAGGTGGCTAAGTACGCACAAATTTCTGCAAAGATTTTGTGATTTGCTGAATGAAATAAGAAGTTTTTTGAAGGAGAGGGGAGATGACCAAGCAGAGTTGGAAGATGATCTGGCATTTTCTCGCTGATTTTACAAGCGAACTAAGTGATATGAACCTTGAACTACAAGGTAAAAACAAATGCATTGGCGAGATGATGAGTACAGTTTCATCCTAAAAGAGCAAATTTGAGCTAATGATGACTGACCTTGCAAACAACACTTTTGATCATTTTCCTAATACGCAGGACCATCTGGGACAATATCTAAATTTTGTTTTTCAGAATGAGAAGTATGTGACAGAAATCTGTTCAGCTATCCAGGAATTCGAAAATAGATTCTGTGACTTCCAAAAAATTGGAACAGTTGTGGAGTACTTGTCATACCTATTCAAAGTAGATGTGGACATTAAAGAAACTGCAGTTGCTATCAGTAAAAATTACTCATTGAACAAGCCATCTCTTGAAAACGAAATATTAACCCTTAAAAATGACATTTTTCTCAAGACCCGTGTTGAGCAAGAATCGTTTTGCAAGATAGTGCCTAGGAGACAAATTTCCCAACTTGAGAAGATGCAGTGAAGCAGTACACTCCTGTTTCGGTTCAACTTATTTGTGTGAATCTGCGTTTTCCCATCTGAAAATGACAAAGAGTATACAACGTTCCAACATGACAGATGAACATCTCCAGGATTCCCCGAGACTGGCCCTCACGCAATATTCACCCAACTTCAAAAAGCTGGTGGATGAAATGCAGGCTCAGACATCTCACTAATGAGCAAGAGCGAAATATTAAAGATTGTGCAAGATAAGCCTGGATCAATACTCGACCTAAATTTAACACAAATTACTCAATAAAAGTTAAAGAAAGTTATTACTCAATAAAACTTTAAGAAAAAAATGTACTTTCCATTTCCCTTTGCTGTTCTTAGTGGATCTTCATCTCTCTGTTTTGTTTTTGCTTAATTTGCTTGGCAGCTGATCACATCCAAGTAAATGACAGAAGGCTCATTAAAAATGGGGGGGGGGGGGGGGATCCTCCAACTTCATTGGGTTAAAATTTTATTTGAAACTAACTTGAAACTTAATTTTCATGGTGGTAGATCACCGGCACTTTGGCTGGAAAAAATAGATCACGACCTGTTCGAAGGACATGCCTGCCATAGTGTATGGTGAAGAGGTGGGTTTTGAGCTATTTTCTGAAGTCTTTAAGGTCTTTTGTTGCTCGGATGTGCAGGGGGAGTAAGTTCCAGAGAATGCTCTGGAGCTGGTGGTTTGATTCGTTTTGCGGATAGAAGTGGGGACTGTTATGGAGTGTAGGGCATTCTCCCTATGGGATCTGGTGTTTGCAGGGGTATGGAGGAGGATTCAGAGGAAGGAGGATGCAATATTGTTGATGAGTTTGAATGTAGTTACGAGGAGTTTGTATATTATTCGGCTTTCTATTGGGAGCCAGTGTAGGTCATATAGAAGCGGTGTGACATGGTCAGTGAGTCTGGCTTTGCGGGTGATTCCAGCTGTGCTATTTTGTACTCGTTGGAGTATGTGTTTGTTTTTTTCCAGTAGACCCTGCAGCAGGCTGTTGCAGTAGTCAAAGTGGGGGGTGATAATGGCTTGGATTAGTACTCTGAAGTCGTTTTCTTCGAGGAGGGGTCTTAGATGTTGTGTGGTCTTTAGCTTGTATAGAATCATTCTGGCTGTTTGTTTCAGGTGGGGTATCATGCTAAGTGATGTGTCGAGGATTACATCCAGGTATTTAACTTCTTGTTTGATTGTAATTATGGTGTCATTGATGGTGATTGTTTGGGGTAGTGCTAGGTCTTGGTTCCTTGTGATGTGTAGTGCCTCGGTCTTTTTATAGTTTAGGTTGAGATTGTTGGATTTTAGCCATGAGTCAATAGTTAATAGAGCATTTCCACTAAAAGCAAAACTTAAATGACTTTCACACTTCAAAAAGGCATGGGGGGGGGGAGTAACCTACATGGAACAGTATTTACCTACCTTAAAAAGGAGGGGGTAACCTACACACAACAGCAGTTACAAACCTAAACAAAGGGGTAACCTGCACAGAGGATAACCCTAAACAAAGGAGGTAAGTAACCTACATAGAGAGGCAGTTGTGGCGTTAGCTACCTTACTGAGCAGACTAGATGGACCATGCTGGTCTTTATCTTCTGTAATTCACTACTATGATAGATATCACTTGGTGTGAGCTTGTGGGTTATTTTTTAGTGTTTTGTCATTTCAGCAGAGGTCTTGGGGCATTCTGCCTCCTTATGTACCCCCCCTCTGGGGCTATTCTCACTTCCTAGTAAGAGGAGGGCTACAATGATAAAAGTTATCAGAAGGATACCATTAAAAGGAAAGGTGCTTTTAATGAGAATTGTAGCGCTAAGAGCACAAGCTGCATAATCTATTAAATGAAGGGGAATACTAAAATTATTATATGATCTAGGTGTCACTAAAGCTCTTGCAGCGTAGGGTGAATATTCCCATGCTACCTTTAAGAGCTCCCTGGGTTCCCAATTGAGATGTGCCCAGGGGAGGAGCTAGGCTGCTCCTTAGGTTATTTAACTCACAAATCTTAGAGGGAAATTTCTTTTTATCTCTTTTCTAACACCCAGCAACAAGTACAGATCAGCAGCTAGCAGTCTTAGGCCTTGTTAGAGTAGGACCCTGATGTAAAATCCCAATCCCAGGGCAAAGGAAAACAAGATCCTTTCTCTGCCTCTCAACATGCAGGATAAGGGCTGAAGGATGAAGAGATTCAGATCTTGTAAGTGGTGGCCTCTGAATACTACTGAAGTCAAGGGAAACAAAGGAAAACCCAGGATTATTCTGAGCAATTGCCAGAGTAGAGTGAGACCTCCTAGTGGAGGTGACACTGTTGCTGCTAGCATGGATAGGAAAAATATCTAGAGAAACTGTGAGAGGCTGGAGGCTTTTCCCAAGAAACTGTTCCTGCCACCTGATGCCCAATGAAGAGCCCAGTGGTACGGGGCTGGACCATAGCCAAGGTCTGGGAAGAGAGGTACTGTAGCAAATGTCATGCTGCTGTCCATGGGAAAGGTCCTCGTGTATAGGTGACATCACCAATGAAGTTCATGTGGGAACCTCTCTCAGTTCCTTCTAGAAGCTTTTAGATTGGCTCTACCATGCTTGTAATGGTTTGGCCACCGCCTTGCTTTATTTCATCAGTCTAATGAACCAGCCAAGTCAGAATACAACTCCAAAGAAAGGAGGAAGGGTTATGAGGACATATCCTGCTCTCCACGAAGAATATCTGCTACAGGTAAGTAACCTTGTTTTCTCCATAGACAAGTAGAATAAGTGCTCACATATGCAAATTTCTAGTTACAGGCTGCCTCAAAAGAAAAAAAAAAAGAAGAAAATGAACTGGTATCGCATCAGGCAGATACCAATTGATAACAGGCTTTTTGTTGTTTTTTTGCCTTTTTTTGTGTTTGTAGAGGCAGCCTGAACAAAAAAGAATTAGCTTAGGTAGGGTATGAAGTTGGATTCTATTCCCTGAACAGTCTCTGAAGAACAGACTGGCTAAATTTGCTGTCACATCGGAATTCCCTTTCCAAACAATAGTGAGATGTGAATGTGTGAACAGAAGTCCAAGTCGCAAACCTGCAAATCTCTTCCATGGAGGATGACCTCAAGTGTGTCACTGATATAGCCATGGCTTGGACATTACGAGCACCGTCAAGTTTCACGCCTGGGCATAAGTGAAGGAGATGCAGTCTCCAAGCCAAAGTGAAAGTGTGCATTTGCTGATGGCAGTCCTCAAAATGTTAGGTGGATTTTCTATCTATGGATTTTAGTCCTCTCCATATAGAGCAACCAAGGCTCTCTTGCAGTCCAGAGGGTGCAATGCACTTTTCCCTTTATGAGCATGTAGTCTTGGAAAAAAATGTTAGAAGAATCATTGACTGGAAAGCCAACACCACTTTAAGAAGGAATTTGGGATGTGTACGCAAAACCACCCTATTATGATGAAATTTAGTATAGGGTAGATCTGTTACTAGAGCCTGGAGCTCGCTACCTCTACATGCTAAAGTCACTGCCACCCAAAACAAGGCTTCTAGGTCAAGTACTTCAGTTCACAGGTATCCAGAGATTCAAAAATGACTTTCATCAGCTGAGTTAGCACCACACTGATGTCCCAAGACATAGCAGGAGGCTAGATGGGGTGTTTTGTTAAAAGCAAGCCCTACATGAAGGGAACAGCTAAAGGCTGTAGAGAGATGGGCTTCTCTTCAATATGATGGTGACAGGCACCAATCACAATGGGATGAACCCTTACAGAATTGGTTTTTAGATGAGATTCCGATAGAAAGTATACAAGCAGTTTTTGTGTGGGATACAAGAAAAGATTTAGGGCCTTTCCCTCACACCAGATGGCAAACCTCCTCCACTTGAGAGCATATGACCTCTGTGTGGAGTTTCTCATGGAAAGCCAAGAGGACTTGGGCAATTCCAACCAGGAGATCTAAAGGGGACAGTGTTATCCCTTATTTATTAATTAATTATTTTATTTTATTTAAACTTATTTTTATACAGTTTTCTACTATTCAAAGTGGTTTACTTTTAAACAACAGGTTAACATGACCAAATGTACAATGTTTTACAGAGAACTGGAACAGTATAACGGGGTAACAATATAATTGGATAACAACTGGTATAAATAAATATGAACTATTTACAATGTTTGTTTGTCTTATTGAGCCCTTGTTACATTGTTAGAGTCTGTTGGGTTGAATCGTGAGATTTTACAGTAGGATTTATTGAGCTTCAGTTCTGTGTGGCTATTATATTCTTATTTATTTATTTATATTCTCTTATATACCGCGCTATTCTGCATCAGTGCGGTTTACATTGAACAAACTGAAATTACATTAAACAGGGCATTATAACTTGGAGATAACTATTTTACAGGGAACATGGGCTATGGAGGGTTAAGTGGCTTGCCCAAGACCACAAGGAGAACCTGTGGGACTAGAAACCCCAGTCCTTCCAGCCCAAGGTTGCTGTCCTCTAGTGGGATTTGAACCCCCGACCTTCCGGCCTGAAGTACCTTGCCCCAACCACTAGGCTACTCCTCCACTCTTCCCTGAAGAGGTGTGTTTTAAATTTATTTGAGGGACAGGAAAAATTTATTTGAGGGACAGGAAAAAACTGAAATGGCCTGTACAGTATAAGCAGTGCGGGAGATGGAGATGGGCAGACTGGATAGGTTTTATAGCTTCATCTTCTTGCATGCTCTCTATTTCTACTATTAATCAATCATCACAATGCTGTTTATCTTATCTGTGATGCACTTCACTTTGCGTGATCGGATAGGTGAATTACAACATTAGTCAGAGAAATAAATAAGTAGTGACATACATGAATAAACAGCTTTAAAAACTACCCTCCCCTTGACTGCTTTATGCCAAGCAGGATAATGGAGAACCTAAGAATCAATTTGCTTTGTATTTCATTTTAATATGGACAGGGATTAATTATGCTTCTTGCATAATAGGGTGTGGTTGAATATTTCTTTGGATTTCTTCACAAGCCTAGGCATAATCAGCATTTGTACAAAGATCTACTTAGGAAATAACATCTTTTCTCCTTTAGATTATATCTTCTTTTTTTCTTTTTAAATGTATGCCAAACTCTTGTACTATTTATAAATATTTATGTAACAGGCCCCATTAGATGCCCACTCTGTCACTTGTGAGGAATATTCTGGAGCCCCTTCTCCTCAATAGGACCTGTATAATATGATAAGAACATAAGAGCATAAGATATGCCATACTGGGTCAGACCAAGGGCCCATCAAGCCCAGTATCCTGTTTCCAACAGTGACCATTCCAAATCTCAAGTACCTGTCGAGTAACCAAAGGTATACACATTCCATGCTGCTTGTTCCCGGGGTAAGCAGTGGATTTCCCCAGTCCTCTTTAATAATGGCTTATGGACTTTTCCTCCAGGAACTCATCCAAACCTATTTTGAACCTAGCTATACTAACAGTTTTTACTACATTCTCCAGTAATGAATTCCAAAGTTTGATTATGCGCCGAAGGAAAGAGTAGTTACTCACCTGTAACAGGTGTTTTCCAGGAGCAGCAGGAATCAGTCCTCACTTATGGGTGACATCGGCGCCGATGGAGCCCCCATGCGGAGCATTTCCCCAGCTTTCTATGAAAGCCTTTGGGAATACTACACGCATGTGCGGTCCCCTTCCCGCCTAAAGGTGCCATCTTGCTCAGTCAAATGACATAGCTAAAAAAACAGCACACAAAAATGAAAAAATTAACTATGTACAACTGCAACTCCCAGGGGAGGAGGGAGGGTTGTGAGGACTGATTCCTGCTGCTCCTGGAGAACACCTGTTACAGGTGAGTAACTACTCTTTCTCCAGGACCAAGCAGGAAGTCAGTCTTCACAACCCTCCCTCCTCCCCTGGGAGTTGCAGTTGTACATAGTTAATTTTTTCATTTTTGTGTGCTGTTTTTTAGCTATGTCATTTGACTGAGCAAGATGGCACCTTTAGGCGGGAAGGGGACCGCGCATGCGTGTAGTATTCCCAAAGGCTTCAGGCTACCGGGGACCCAGAGCTGAAAAATGAGCTCCCTCTAGCCTCAGCATCAAAGAGAGGATTTCACTGAAAACATACCTCCACCGGTGGCCCAACCAGAGGGCTGGAGGGTAGGAGTTGCCTAAACCTCAAAGAGATTCCGGAGCACTGCCTGACCGAAAGCACTGTCCCTGCAGGACTCCCTCTCCAGGCAGTAATGGGCCGCAAAGGTCTGGCTTGAGGACCAAGTTGCAGCCCTGCAGATGTCTGCCAACGGTACAGAGCGGAGATGAGCTACTGAGGCAGCCATTGCCCTGACACGGTGGGCCGTGACCCGACCCTGCAAAGGAAGGTCAGCTGCCCTGTAAGCCCAGGTGATACAGTCAGCCACCCAGATGGACAAGGTATGCTTGGACACAGGTACCCCCAAGTTATTGGGGTCAAAAGATACGAAGAGCTGAGTAGCCCTTCTATGCCCCTGCGTACGCTCAAGGTAGAAGGATAAGGCCCTCATACAGTCCAGGGTATGCAGGACTGTCTCAGCCCGGCTGGCATGGGGCCTAGGGAGGAATGTTGGAAGAACCACCTCCTAGTTGAGATGGAAAGAGGAGACAACCTTGGGGAGGAACTTAGGATGAGTCCTAAGGACTACCCTGTTAATTTAATTTAATTTAATTAACAAGTTTTTATATACCGCACCTTCCAATGATCAGTTGCGGTTTACATTGAACAACAGTAAACAAGGCAATGCTGTTTTTACATATAACAATGAGAAGCTACAAAGATTCAACTCAAAACTTACAATTAACAGTTGTAACTATATACAATGAACAGGATTAATTATATACAAGGTATGTATAATTCAAGCATCGTTTTGTGTTTTTGGTACTTGTTCCAGATCAGGGATGGATAAGGTTGGCTGGTGAGACTATCCTTTTTCTTGTTGAAAAGGTGAATTCGTTAAAGGACCGTAGTATGTTGAGAATAAATGTGTTTTGAGTTTTTTTCTAAACTCCATGATTTGAGGTAAGGATCTTAGTTCAGATGGAATGTTGTTCCAAATTATGGGGGCAGCATGGGAGAATGCTTTCATGTTTGTTGATTTTTTAGCCTTTATAAATTCCTTTGGTGTTTTTAGTTTGTTTATTTGGTCTCTCCTTTGAAGATTAAGATTGGGTTCTTTATTGATAAGTTCCTATAGAAGCGAGTGTATGGCCTGTCACAGACTAGGGCTTGAAGTTCAGTATACTCTGACAAGCAAAATGGAACTATTGAATATGGCCGGCATATGCCAACTATGTACATGTGATAAAAACACTCCCAACAGGAGAACTGGAACGAGTCTTTAAGAGACCAAATGGCCTTAGAAACGGCAAGGAAGGCACTGCCTGAAACATGAGCGTCGGCCCTGCACAGTCACCACTCCAACTGAAAACCGGGTGGGTCCTGGACTGGTCTAGCAAGATTCCAGGAAAGGAAATTAACGGTAAGTGAAATTTCTTCTTCCAATTCATCCTGCTAGACCAGTCCAGACAAGCAGGAAGTACCCAAGCTAACGACCTTCAGGGTGGTCAGAAAGAACCGCCGAAAGCACCCCGGCTCCGGCCTTTTCTGAGATCCCTCTCCCAGCCCTTTATCTGTGAACACAGAACAGAAATATTTGTTAAGCAATTCCATTTTATCCTCATCGGCTTCTACATATTCCTTCCCTTTACCCTTGAGTCTCACATTTCTTTCTATCACTAACATATCTAAAAAATGCTTGCCCCCTCCCACCCTGTTTTACTGTATTGGCTATTTTTTTCTTCCATTTGCATCTTTGCTTTCCTGGCTATCTTCCTATCTTCTCTTTTACAAATATTGTTGCTTGTCTTCCTTTTTCTGTAATCTCTTGTATTTTATGAACACTGCTCTATTTTTCCATAATTTTCCAGCTAGTTCTTTTGAGAACTTTAGTGGCCTCGTTTTCCTTTCACATGTATTTACTTTCCTAACAAAAAGGTTTGTTGCCCTTAAAATATCCCTTTCAGTTTTCCCACTGCTTTTCTATATTCCCCAGCTGTTTCCATCCAGATAACAACTCCTTGAGGTATTTCTCCATCCTAAGACCCTCAGTTTTGAATGAACTATATCTGCCTTTGTCCCAATACTGAACCACATCATTTGGTGTTCACTGGATATAAGATGATCAGCCACTATAACATAGAAATGCTCTCCCCATTCATAAGCACCAGATCCAGTATGGCCCCCTCCATTATGGTTTATTAATGTACTTGGTATACCGCTACCAGTTCCCTCTGTAGAGAATCAAGGATCTCCTTACTTCTAGATGATACCACAGCAGGGATATCCCTATCAACATCCAGCATATGAAAATCACCTATCAGTAGTACTTCTCCTTTCATAGCAAAACTGTGAATGTCTTCAATTAAATCTCTGTTCACTTCTGCCTGTGAAGTAGTTCTGTGGAGGAGTGGCCTAGTTGTTGGGGCAGCGGCCTAGAGCCAGAAAGACCAGGGTTCAAATCCCACTGGCATTCCTAATGGCCTTGGGCAATTCACTTAACCCTCCATTGCTTCAGGTACAAACTTAGATTGTGAGTTCTCTGAAGACAGGGAAATACTTTCAGGTACAGTATGCAACTTGCCTCGATCATCTCCTGGAAAGCTAAATACTACTAATAAATAAATAAATATATCACACCAATTCCTTTCTATAGGTAGCAAGTCTCTTGCAGAAGAGATGAAGGTAGCCCAGGAGAAGCTGCACATAAGAAAATTCAGAGGGTGTTTGTCTTTTTAAACAGGTAGAAAAAATAGAAAACAGCAGATGGCACCTACAACAAAATAAAAGATTCTGGAGAATATGGAGACAAATCTCAGGGCCTAAATTGGGATAAATAAAAGAGAAAAGGCATCTTTATGTAAAAGACACTTATTAAGTGATTTCCTCCCCTCCCCCCAATAAAAGAAACACTCCTTTATTCAGGCAAAACAATCTGTCAGATAAACTATAAATGGTGATTCAGAGAGTGCTTGAACTCAAGAGTTCTCCTTTATGACTCTCTCCTTATTCTCCTTTCCTGCTGGTTCCTGGTGAGGTGCCATCTTCTCTCTCTTTCTCTTATTAATCTGCTTTGGTGATCTTTAGATATATCTCTGGCACTTGTATCAAATGCCCACTTTGTGTTTTTGCTTTGGACTTAAAAAATACTACAATTTCCTTTAGACCCTCTAACAAAGAGAGGTATACCTCCTAGAAGGAGCTATGCTTCTTGAGCACCCATTACTATCCTTTCTGCAAGTTCTAATGCAAATTTATAGTCTATCAAATGTGGATTAAATAACTCTGTGACTAGGAGGCTAAGGATGTACCTAGGTATCAAGTCCCTCTCCACATGCAGTACTTCAGCCTTTAGGGGTAAAACAGGGATGCACCTGGGTGACATATACTTCCCGAAAGCTTGAGTTAAAACCTCTCTCCTTTCCTCTTATCCCACATGGAGGTAGAAGGTTAATTCTCTCCTGGTACACCGGCTCCTCTGCTTCTGAACTCTCTCCTCTCCATAGAACTCCCTTGTCCATGTACTCCTTACTCTCTGTTGTTTGCAGCATACATAAGATGTGCCATACTGAGTCAGACCAAGGATCGATCAAACCCAGTATTCCAGCAGTGGCCAATCCAGGTCACAAGTACCTGTCATGTTCCCAGAAGATATACATATTCCATGCTGTTTTATTTAAGGAGTAAGCAGTGGATTTTCCTGGTCTTCTTTAATAATGGTTTATGGACTTTTCCTCCAGGAACTTGTCCAAACCTCTTTTAAACCCAGCTATACTAACAGCTTTTACTACATCCTCTGGTAACGATTTCCAGAGTTTGATTATGCATTGAGTGAAAAAAAATTTTTTCTGATTAGTCTTAAATGTGCTAAATTGTAAGTAGCTTCTTTGCATGTCTCTTATTCCTTCTGCTTTTTGAAGGAGTAAACAACTAATCTACGTTTAACAGTTCCACTCCATTCATTATTTTATAGACCTCTATCATATCTCTCCTCAGCTGTCTCTCTTCCAAGTTGAAGAGACCTAACCTTTTAAGCCTTTTAAGCAGGGTGGTGCATTTGGATTGCAAAAATCCAAGGGAGTGGTACAGTATTAGGGGTAAAGTACTTCTGTCCACAAAAGAAGAGTGGAACCTGGGTGTGATTGTTTCTGATAATTTTAAGGTGGCTAAACAGGTAGATAAGGCAACAGCAAAAGGCAAAAGGATGTTTGGGTGCATAGGGAAAGGAATGGCCAGCATAAAGAAGGAGGTGATAGTGCCTTTGTATAAATCTTTGGTGAGATCTCATTTGGAGTATTGTGTGCAATTCTGGAGACCATACCTTCAAAAGGATATAAACAGGATGGAATCTGTGCAGAGGGTGGCTACCAAAATAGTCAGTGGGCTTTGTCATAAAACATATGGGGACAGACTTAAAGATCTCAATATGTATGCTTTGGAGGAAAGACAGGGGAGAGGAGATATGATAGACATTTTTATAACTTCATGGCAAAAATGCACAAAAGGAGAACCTCTTTCAATTAAAAGAAAATTCTGCAACAAGGAAGCATAGGATGAAGATGAAAGGGAATAGACTCAGGAGTAATATGCAGAAATATTTCTGTATGGAAAGAGTGGTAGATTCAGGGAATAAGCTCCCAGTGGAGGTAGTAGAGACAAGGACAGTATCTGAATTCAAGAAGCATAGGACAAACACAGAAGGTCTCTAAAGGAAAAAAAGTAACTATATTAGTTGATATGGAAGGGCAGACTAGATAGGCCATTTAGTCTTTTTCTGCCATCATGTTTCTCTATTTCTGTATTTTCTCATATGGATGTCCATCCATCCCCCTTTATTGTTTTGGTGGCTCATCTCTTTACCTTTTCTAATTCTGCTATATCCTTTTTAAGATATGGTGACCAGCCTGGAGTTGGGATAGAGTGGGGTTGGGGGTGGGGGGAAGGCTGGGGGGGGGGGGAGGGGGAGTTTGGCTTGGAGGGCATGGGTAGGGTTCTGGTTGCTTAGCTGGGAGGGGGGGTAGTTAGGTGGGGGGTAGGTCTGGGGCCTTAATGCAAAGGGGTTTACAATATAGCAACTGTCTAGGCTTGAACCCGAAGGGCGGTTGAACAGGGTTGATGGGGTCTAAGGTATGGGGTCTGGTGGGATAAAATCTGAAAGGGACTTGTGGGGGCCATGTTGGATGTATTATTGGAACGCTTTGGTTATATGTTTTGGCTCTGTGTAATTGCAATTATTAATAAAAAAAATAGAAAAAAAAAATAAAAAAATAAAAAGATATGGTGACCAGAATTGCACACAATATTCAAAGTGCAGTCATACTGTTAGGTCAAACCTAGCTGCCTTGTGGGTGGGCTGCAATGATGTGGTGGCTGAGTTAATCCATCAGATACAGCACCCCTGAAGGAACTGTGCCACAGAAGTGTGTCAGTCTCTCTTTACTCCCCAGACTCCTGTGAAGGACGAGACTGGGCACTGGCTTTTCAAGCTCTATTCCATAAGAATGAAGGTGTCCTAACTGGCAAAGGAGACCATCTCCTATTACATAATGAAGTTACAATGTGGCACATATAAGACTTAGAGAAAATATTTTTTCTCCAGGACAAAGCAGGAAGTCAGTCCTCACTTATGGGTGACATCGGCGCTGATGGAGCCCCCGTGCAGAGCATTTCCCCAGCTTTCTATGAAAGCCTTTGGGAATACTACACGCATGCGCAGTCCCCTTCCCGCCTAAAGGTGCCATCTTGCTCAGTCTCTCTTTTTCCGTGGAGCCCTTCGGACGTTCGTCCTAGTCACCCGGGAATAGTTGATTTTTTTCTTGAAGATTTCTTCGCTTTTTCTAAGAGTTCGACGCCGGTTCCCGTTCCCGCCGGGTTTGGTACACTGGTATCGAGCCTGTTCTCTATTTTTCGTTTTTTGCCCTTAGTGGCTGGCGTTCACGCCCTTTTTTCTGTTTTTCCCTGGACCTCGCGGGGGCCCTTTTTTCCCCGATGGCTTCCAGTGGTTTCAAGAAGTGTGATCGGTGCAAGAAACTAATGTCTCTCACCGACACCCACAACTGCTGCCTTCGGTGTCTCGGCCCAGATCATGACCCCATGATCTGTGGCCTGTGTGGTAAAATGTCCACCAAGGCACTTCGAAGCGTCAGCACCAAAAGGAAAGGATTTTTTCGGACTCTGCCTCCGGCCGGGCCCGGACCTCATCTGAGGCCCCGACGTCTCGGGAGTCTGATCCCGAGCATCGCTGGGGTTCCTCGGACAGGGGGTCCCCCGACCGGGAATTCAAGAGGAAGAAATGGCTCGCGAGGGCGGTGTCGGAAGAGGTTCCTGGTTCCTCGAGGGCCAGGTCTAAGACCCCTGACCGCCGTCCCGGGCCTTTGGAGCAGGAGAAGCCGTCCAAAGTACCTCGTGTAGAGCCGGAGACCGTCGGACACGTAAGTCCTGTAGTCCTTGTGGACTCTCCTCCGAGGGAGCCGACGTCGGGCCCGGCACCGCCGGGGCCCGAGTCGGTAGCTGCTGAGTCTCCTGAGCTTGGACTCAGGCTGACAGCCTTGGAGTGCAGATTGTCTGCCTTCATGGAGCAGCAGCGGGTACTCATGGCCAGCCTCACTGGTGCATCTGCCCCGACCACTGGGACATCGACGTCGAAGTCGACCCCGGAGACCGAGCCGATACTCGAGGCCATGAAGGCTCGAGGTCGTCCTCGGTCAAGGTCTCCCTCGACCTCCCGCTCGGAACCAAGGGCGTCGACGCCGGTGCCTTCGGCGTCGGGGCGGGTGCCACCTCGACCCACGCGGTCGGAGCCCCTCGACTCCTCTTCCGATGAGTCAGCCTGGGAGATGGAGGATGAGGAGTTCCCCGATACCTTCCGGACTCGGTGCATCCCGTCGGACTCACCGCAGTCCGAGCCCCGGAGTAGGTCCCCTCCGGAGGACACCCGGTTCTCGGAGTTCGTGCGGGACATGGCCAAGGCCTTGGCGATTCCCGCCGACCCCGAGGAGGAGCCTCGAGCCGAGGAGCTCGAGGCCCTCCAGTATGACTCTCCTCCAGAGGCCTTTACTGTGCTGGTTCCTCCGATGCTGGAATGGCTCCTCTTCCAGATGTGGGAGGCATTGGCCTCGGCGCCAGTCTTGAGCAAGCGGGTCGATTCCATTTATCGACTCCGTAAGAGCCCTGGCTTCCAAAAAGCGCAGCTGCCGCACCATTCCATGGTGGTGGAATCGGCCATGCATCGACTGAAGAGCCAGAAGATGCACTCTGCGGTGCCCCCCGGTAGGGAGGCCCACAACCTGGATGCTTTCGGCAGAAAGTGCTTCCAGGGCTCGATGCTTGCTTGCCGTGTCCAGTCATACCAGCTATACATGGGCATCTTTCTCCGAGACCTGGCAAAGGAGCTTAACAGAGCCGCGCGAGAAAGGGAAACTCTCGCGGCTCTGAAAGCCCGCGCTTTGGGATCTGTCCGAAGCTGATGTTTCTGGGAGGCTTTGCCGGGTAGGGGGGGGCCCCGCGGCGAGACGCTTGATTCTGTTGCTGCCACGGCGGCGGCGGCAGTGGCAGTAGCAGCCGGTTTGCTTTTTTAAAAATCTATTTGGCCTGATGTAGAATGTTTTTTGCGTGGGGCCCCCTGAAACACGGAGCCCTGTGCAAAAAACATTCTTGCTCAATGGACGGGCCGGCCCTGATGGGAGGGATGGGCACCACAAGCGATTCCCTCAGAGGGGCCTTGAAATTGAGGATTTCTAGCGCCTCTGTCTGAGGGTCCTCCTCCGATTCCATCGAGAATGCTAGGGCCTTAGGCATGTCCCTGACAAAGTCAAGGAATGCCATTTATTTATTTAACATCTTTTATATACCGCACTATTCATAATCAGCGCGGTTTACATAGAACAAGAAACATCAGACAGAATACAATTATCTGAGTATTTTACATATAACGGGAACAATAACTTGGGTAACCGGGGTAATTATTTACAACAAATAGTAATCAGTGAAACTATTTACATTTGGAAGATACATTGTATATAAAGGAACATTGCTGGTATGGGAGAGAGGTGTAAAGAATTGTTGGGATAGCAGAGGTTACATGGAAAGCACGGGATTGTTGCTATTTGAGTGTGCTGTGTTGCAATTTGAGTGTGCCTGTGTTACTATGTTCTCTGGGAAGTATTTGATGAAAAGGTGATGTTTCAAGGCCTTTTTGAATTGGAGGAGGTCAGTGATGGACCTAATGTGTGGCGGGAGGGTGTTCCACAGTTTCGGAGCGCATAAACTGAAGGCTCGGTTTACTGTTGTAGAGTTGTATCTTAAGGACTCTTTTGGTATCATTAGCATGTTTAATTCCGTGGTTCTTCTTAGCCTGTTGGTAGGGATTGGTTGGATCATCTCTGATAATGATGAGGAAGCGAGTCCTTTTTGAGCTTTAAAGGCCAGGAGTAGAGTCTTGAAGGTGATTCTCGCTTGGATGGGGAGCCAATGTAGTTGTTTCAGGAGAGGGGTTACATGTTCTCTTTTAGGTACCCCGAAAAGCACTCTTGCTGCACTGTTTAAGGCTAGTTGAAGCGGGTTTAGAGTAGATTGAGGGAGTCCTTATAATATAGCGTTTGCGAAGTCAAAATGGGGAATAATTAGAGCCTGGTAGACCGTGCGGAAATCATCTGGATCGATCAGTTGGCGGAGGTGTCTGAGGGAGCGAGTCTTGAAATACACTGCCCTTACTGTGTTGGCTATGTGGGACTTCAAATCCAGATTCTGATCCAGAGTCACTCCAAGATATCGGATGTGGGATTTTACTTGCAACTTGGCATCTTGAACCTCAAGGAATGTGGGTGGTGTGAACTTAGAGTTCCTTGAGATAAAGAGAACTTCTGTTTTTTTTATGCTGAATTCTAAGATTTTGAGTCAATAGCCAGTTTGAGATGGCGTTTTAAAACAGTTGGTTATGGGGGTGAGGTTCATATTATCTATGCAGAATGGCATATATAGTAATACGTCATCAGCATAGATCATACAGTTGACATTGAAGGACCTGATAATGTTACATATAGGTTGCATGTATATGTTAAATAATAGAGATGATAGAGAGGAACCTTGCGGGACTCCTTGTCCTTGGTGAAACGGATCTGATGTTTCACCATTTGAGCGAACATGCTGCCATCTATCTGAGAGGTATGAGTTGCACCATTCGAGGGCATTTCCACAAAGACCCTTCTCTCTTAGGCGGAAAATGAGAAGATCGTGACAGACCGAATCAAAAGCAGCCGCAATATCTAAGAATATGAGAACAAAACCCTGTTTGATGTTATCGATGCCAGAGTTTAAGCTGTTGAGGAGTGAAGTGAGGAGCGTCTCGACCCCGTGCGATTCTATATAACCATGTTGACAGGTATCCAAAGGTGCTTCAGTGTCAATATGGTCTTTTAGTTGTCTGTAGGCTATTTTTTCAATTATTTTTGCAAGAGTGGGTATGCTGGAAATGGGTCGATAAGAGTCTATTTTTTGTGGATCTAACTTGAGGTTTTTCAGTAGAGGTCTGATAGATGTCTGTTTGAGGGCAGCAGGGAATGAGCCATGCCCTCAGGTGGGGACCGACGCCGGGGCTCCAAGTGAGGGGAGTCCGAGGGGATGTTACAGTGGTGATGGGTGTCCGGTGACTCCTCGTCCTCTGTTCCATACTCAGAATAGTCTGTCGAGGACTTAAGAGAAGGGTAGCTTGCGGGCTCCGGGGATGATCACCATCCGCGGCCTTCGGAGGCCCCATGGCTGGTGTTGAGTGCACTGGCTGGGGAAAATTGGGGCTGATCCCCATTCACGGCTCTTGGAGGCCCCATGGCCAGTGCCAAGCACACTGGCTGAGGAAGATCGCGGCCCCTTGGAATGGGAGCCAGATCGAGACCTTGGCCGAGGATCGACTCGAGGCCGAAAAACCTCGAGGATCAGCTCAGCCTCTGGGGACATCCTCTATGTCGAGGGCCCGGTGGTCTGGGTGGAGAAACCAGTGGTACCGGACAACAGCGCTCGCTGCTGGTCCATGAACGCAGACAAGCTGCGCTCCAGGGCTGCCATTCCCAATGCCGGTTTCCCTGAAGGAGCCCTCGATGAGGATGGTGTCAGGCGACCGAGGCAGCCCAAGGTAGAGTCCTTTCGGGGGACCTTCACCAGTTGCTCCTTCTCCGATCCCTCAGACGAGCGCCTAGAACTTTGGGACCTGGATCGGGACTTACCTGGCCCATCTGAGCAGCCAAGGGACGCCCCCTTCGAGGCCTTCTTCTTCTTCTTCAGTTCCCTTGAGGGATGCTCCCTTTCCGAGGAACCACGGCATTGGTTGAGGTCCATAAGGCTACCCCAGGATTTCATGGTTTCGGGGGAGGCCTTGGCCTTCGGAGGTACTGAGGACTCCGGGAAAAAAGTATTGTGCTGCTGCTGGCGGCTCTTGAGGGCCTTGGTGGACATCTTCTTAAAGAGGCCGCATGCCGTGGGGTCGTGGTCTGGTCCCAGGCAACAAAAGCAGCAGTCATGTGTGTCGGTCAGGGACATTATTTTGGCACACCAATCACACTTTTTAAAACCACTAATAGCCTTGGGGGGGGAAAAAAAGTATCCCAGCGAGGTTGAAGATCCACGGTGCCACCAGTTGGTAAAAGCCGCAAAGGCGCCAAGAAGAGAGAAGAAAACTACAAACTGGAGACTCAATGCTGGGGCAGCGGGCTCGGGTGGTGGGAAAAGAACCGGTACACTACTGGAGGAGAGTATGAAACTCAGGTCAAGAAAATCAACTTTTTCTGGAGGAAAGCAGGCAGACGTCTGAAGGGCACTGCGGAAAAAAGGAGACTGAGCAAGATGACACCCTTGGGTGAGAAGGAGACCATGCATGCATGGTGGCATCTCCCAAAGGCTTTCTTTGAAAGCTGGAGAGATGCTTCCATGAGGGCTCTGTCAGCGACAACGGCACCCATATGTGAGGACTGACTTCCTGCTTGTTCCCAGAGAACATTAGAAACACTTCCCCATTGGTAAGCACCAGGTCCAGTATGGCCCCTTCATGTGTGGGTTCTGTTACCAGATGTCAGAATCCAGGATCTCCTTACTTCCTGATGACACTGCAGCAGAGTTGTACCAATCAACATCCAACATATTGAAATAACCTATCGGTAACACTTCTCCTTTCATGGCAATACTGCTTATATCTCCCATTAAATCTCTGTCTGGCAGAGATCATGTTTCAAATTAAGGTGTAGACTTTACATCAGCCCTAGAGCTGGTGTAAATACCATTGCCTATATTTTGTGTGTGCACATAATTATTGCACTTTATAATCTATGTATGTACTTCTATGTCCTGCCCATGTGCACACTCTCTGGAAAAGTATGTGCCCTCATACCAACTTATGTACTTTTATGCTGGTCAGTATTCTATAAGATGGCATTCATGCATGTAAGTGCCTACATACACACATAAATGAATAAAATACTGTCAAGAGAGATGTGGATTTTACCACTTAAAGTGCATTCCCTCTTATAAAATCACCCCCTTGATGTGCACACATGAAGCCTTAAGAAATTACTTCCCACAATGATTAAACTGCCTTGCTCTATAATACTGTGATTTTTTTATACATTTGACTTTATGAATGCTTCACCTTTTTTTCACTTCATTCTTTAAATTAGACTTTTGTGTTCCGGTGACGTCACCCACCCGAATGGCGGCGTAGCGCGGGAGCTCCACCACCAACAAGCTTTTTTATGATAAAATAGCCCTCCAAGGGCATCGAAGGGGCAGCTCGGAGTGTGGGCGCGATCAAGGGGGCACCAACTTACCCCACCGGAGGTCAGTGAAGGAGGGGAGGAGAAGCGGAGAGGTGAGAGCCGAACAGGAGCGGCAGACCAGCCACCCGCGAGCTTCTTAATCAGAGGCGGCGGGCTGACAGAGGTGAGAACGCGGCGCTTCCAGGGCCGCGAAAGGCCGGTGAGAGAGCAGACGGATCGTGCATGTAAACAGCACGAAACAGCACAGACACGATATAAACGCAGCGCTGCTGAATGAAGAGGCGCGCCGCGGCACGCACTGCCCAGAAGAAGCGTGGACCGCGAAAGGCCCAACACGTGGCTGATGCAAAGCAGAGACAGTTATACCAACAGTCCGCCCCTGTAACAAAGAGCGGGAAAAAGCGGGAGAGCGGACAACAGCAGTGAGTTTCCAAAGCCCAAGCAATACCAAGGGCTGGGACAGAGGTTGAGTGAACCTGGGAGTGAGGCCTATTTACTGCAACGGCCGCAAGGAGGAGAGAGGGCGGAGAACCCGGAGCGCAGGCTGTGAAGACAACAGAAGGAAAAGTGCACAGGTCTGCAATGGAGAAAGCCAGTAAAAAAGAGAGCCTTATGAAAAAGAAACTGGCCGAGTTCCGCTCCCCGTATACTGTCCCCAAAGGCGGGAAAGATGGCGAGAAAGCAGGCAAACCAGCGACGGAGGACCCGCAGAGCCCGGGGGGGAGTGATGGTGGAGAAGAGTGCCTGACTGCCGCGGAGCAGATTAAACAATGGCTACTCGAGTTGAAGGAGGAATTAAAGGTGGAGATGTGCGGGGTAAAAAATGAGATCAAGGAGGCCGTGCAGACCATGCGACAAGATATATTGGAGCTGGGAGAACGAGTTGAAGAGACGGAAGCCAAGCTGGAAAGTCAAGGGGGACTTTGACACAGGTCCAGAAAGGCTGGGAAGAGCTACAGTCGGCGCAGGAAGTACTCAAAGCAAAGACAGAAGACCTGGAAGACCGCTCACGAAGATGCAACCTCCGGGTGCGAGGTGTGCCGGAAGAACCTAAGTATAAGAACTGTGAGGAGGTGGTCCAGAGGGTCTTCAGGGATCTCCTAGTGGCAGCTGGACAAGAGGTGGCCGAGGAAGATACGCGCCCTGGAATAGAAAGAGCGCACAGAGGCCTAGGGCCCATTCGAGAAAATAGGCAGAGAGACATAGTCGTATGCCTGAGCTCCTTCAAGAGCAAGGAACTCCTGCTGGGAGCCAACCGCAAGTTGAAAAGCTTTCACTGGGAGGGACATAAGGTGGAGTTGTATCAAGATCTGTCCCAGGGAATGCTGCAACGAAGGAGAGAGATCAGAGAAGTCACAGCGTATCTCAGGCGAGCTGAGCTGCGATAAAAGTGGCTTTTCCCATTTGGATTACTCATCATGGTGAAAGGGCGATCGAGGACGGTGAGATCCAGTGTGGAGGCTTGGAAAGCTTTGCGAGAGCTGTGAGCGGAGCAACTACCGGAGATGGCAGACAGTACGTCTACTCCACCGAGAAAGGAACCCAGGCCCGGAAGATCGGAGAATATGAGATGGCAGAGGGCGAGCGGTCGGAGATTGGCCAGGACGGCCAAAGATCACCATCAGAGTCTGGAGTCAGAACAAGAGACTGGATGAGCGATGGCAACTCATTAAAGGACTGGTATTCTTGAATGAGTATAGTAAGCGGGGTTGGGAGATGGGCTGAATAGTAGGCCAGGAGGGGATAGGGGGGGAGGGGCTGGGGTAGAGCAGGGAGGGAGGAGGTATAAGGAGGGAGGTGAGGAGGGGGTAAGGGGGGTAGGGGGTAGAGGGGGGAACTGGGGTAGGTTGGGGAATGGAGGGCTAGGGGGCTGTCGGGGTAGAAGAGGTGGGGAGGTAGAGAGGGTCACTGAAATGGAAGTCGAATCTCTGCAGAGGAGAGTCATGAAGGGGGGGAGGGGGAGGGGGAGGGGGGATGGGAAGGGGAAGGGGGGGACAGGGAGGGAGGGGAGGGCGGATGGGCTTACGGGTGAGAGGAGGGGGACTGGGGGACAGAGGGGTGTTGAAAATTTTAACGTTGAATGTTAAAGGATTAAACTCACCAATGAAAAGACAGAAACTGTACAAGGAATTAGCAAGGCATAAAGCGGATATAGTAATGTTGCAGGAGACACATCTACAGAAAAAATATGAGGCATTGGTGCAGCCCCGGGGGTATAAGCATCGGGTGTTTGCCTCTAATCTTAAAGAGAAAAAGAAAGGAGGGGTGGTATTCATCAGCGGGGAAGCACCAACAGAGGTCCAGGTGATATCCCGAGATAAGGGGGGACGGTATCTCTTGTTGAGGGTAAAGCTGGGGGAGGAGTGGTTCTGTGTGGTAAATGTGTACGCACCTACGGGTACCCAAACTGAGTTCTGGAAAGAACTGGGTGAGCAAGTGGCGGCAATGGGGGAAGGAGTGCTGATTTGTGGAGGGGACTTCAATGT
The DNA here is from genome assembly GCA_033557465.1 of Ichthyophis bannanicus. Classification (NCBI taxonomy): domain Eukaryota; kingdom Metazoa; phylum Chordata; class Amphibia; order Gymnophiona; family Ichthyophiidae; genus Ichthyophis; species Ichthyophis bannanicus. The sequence continues at coordinate 924,441,065 of CM066033.1, forward strand.
GGCCTGGGAGGTGGGGAGAGACACGACAGGGCAGAGGGAGGGGAGAGGGAAGGATAGGAAGTGCTATCACAGATTTGTGCTGGAGAATGGCCTGATTGATGCGTGGCGGATACTGAATCCGGGACGGAGGCAATTTTCCTTTTACTCGGCAGCCCATGGAACCTACTCCCGCTTAAATGCTATATGGGTGGGGAAGGAGCTAGCAGGGAGGATTCAGGGGGGCGATATAGAGCCAATCACATGGTCCGATCATGCTCCAGTAGTGGTGCGAGTGCGGGTGGCAAGGGAGGACAAGGGACGACAATTTTGGAAATTGAATGAGGGCCTGCTGGATGATGACAGGGTGGTGAAAGAGATTGAAAGCTTGATTCCGGTGTATTTTGAGCAGAATGGTGGCGGGGAGGTAAAGGAAGGGGTAGTCTGGGACACTTTTAAGGCTGTCGTACGGGGGGGTGCTCATTAAGTGGGGTGCACGTATAAAGCGGGAGCGGGCAGAGCGGGAGGAGCAGTTGCGCCGGCAACTGAGGGAGATGGAGGAGAGGGATGGGCGGGGAGGAAGTGGACAGCTTCGGGGCGCGGTCTTGGAACTACGGGCCAAAGTGAACGCACTTGAGGCGGAGAAGATACAGTTCCGCCTGCAGCTGTTGAAACAGAGGTTCTTTGAAGGGGGGAACAAAGCCGGGAAATTTCTCGCGAGACAGTTGAAAAAGCGGAGGGAGTGGAATAGGATTGCACAAATTAAGAGTAAGGGGGTGGTGGTACGGGAGGATCAGCGTATTAGGGAAGAATTTGTGTCCTTCTATAGTAACTTATATGCAGCACGTGAAGCGGGGTCAGGGGAGGATATTCGGGAGTATGTGAGGGGAGCAAGGCTCCCGGCCCTAACGGGAGACGAGCAGGAAGGGCTGGATAGGGAAATACAAATTGAGGAGGTCTTGCAGGCCATTAAGGCTTTAAAGACCGGCAAAGCCCCAGGGCTCGATGGTTTGACGGCAAGGTTTTATAAACAATTTGGGGGTCTTTTGCTGAACCCGCTGGCCAGGGTATTTAATGGGCCGCGAAAGGGGGAGACCTTGCCAGACACAATGGGTTGGGCAAGTATTACTCTTATTCATAAGGATGGGAAGGATCCCCAAGATTGTGCGTCCTATCGACCAATCTCGTTGTTGAATATTGATGCAAAGTTACTGGCAAAAGTATTAGCGACGAGACTTAATAGACTGCTAGGGAGATTGGTGCATGAAGACCAAGCTGGGTTCGTACCGGGCCGGCAAGTGGCAGACCACATTCGGAAAGTGTTAAATGTGATGTGGTCGGCACAAAAGAAGGGGACGGAGGCTCTGTTGGTATCACTGGATGCCGAGAAGGCCTTCGACCAAGTGTCCTGGAAATTCCTGTACTCGGTACTGGAGCTCCAAGGGTTCGGGCCTGGCTTCGTGCAGTGGATAAGGGCTTTATATGTTAGGCCGACAGCATGTGTCCGAGTGAATGGGGGATACTCAGAGTTTTTTCCGCTAGAACGAGGGACTCGGCAGGGGTGTCCCCTCTCCCCCTTATTGTTTGCACTCTCCCTCGAACAGGTGGAGCGATTCATCTGGGGGGGAAAGCGACCACAGGTGGCGGCAAGAACGAAGCAAGTGTCGGTAGAGGAGGGGGGATGGGGGTCCCAAACCTTAGCTTGTATTATGCGGCAGCGCAGCTGCGAGCAGTTTACGCGTGGCTGCGGGAGCCACATAAGCAGTAGGTACAGATGGAGGTGGACGAATATAGGCCGGGAGAGTTAGAATGTATAGTGTGGTAGGGGAGGGGAGAGAAGGGGAGGAACCCCATTGTGGGGCACACATTGCGGGTGTGGCAACAGTATAGGCAGCGGTTGGTGGGTGATAAGAGGTGGTCGCCTACCATGTCACTACAGGCCTGTTGTGCGGAGAATATGGGTCCAAGTGCACCAGTGCTTCGTAAGTGGGCGGAACTAGGCTTGACCCAGGTGTCCCAGATAGTGGTAGGGTCCCAGTGTAGAGGCTTTGAGGGAGTGCGAGATCTCTATCGACTGGGGGAGTCGGATAGGTTTGCGTATACGCAGATATGCTCGAGGGTGCGCCAAAAGGGGAGGGAGCAGGGGGGAAGGGGGGGGCGGGGAGTGGTTTGAAGGAGCATGTTTAGGCTCCATGGGACGGCAGGGGATTTATTTATTTATTTATTTATTTATTTTTCTTATATACCGCGCTCTTAAATCAGTGCGGTTTACATATGAACAAATATAAACACAATGGTACAAACAGCATTGTTTTTTTTTTACAAAGAACAAGGTACATAAACTTGGTGGAAAACAGGGTAACTATATACAATTAACTATATACATGGCAACTATATACATGGTTATTTTGGTTAATTAGATGCGAATAAGGTATCTATAATGCCGTGGATAAGAAGTTAATTAAAGTACAGAATAAATATGCCAAATATAGTGAGAATAAATATGGCATAGTATAGTGAGCAGGTAATAATCATCATAATTACCCATTCTCTACCGGGGTCAAATATGAAAGATCTGCATGAGGACTATTGTCAGATGGAGTAGCTGCGGGGTAGTATGTTAGGAACAAATAGTGCTTCAATGCCTTTCTGAACTTCATCAGACTTGAGATAGCTCTTTCTAAGAACTATGCTTTCTAAGAACTATAGAGGTCTGATTGCAAGGGGGGAAGGTAAGTTGAAGTACATGGAAGTGTGGGAAAATGATTTAGGAGTGCAGTGGGGAGTGGAAGAGTGGGAAGCTGTAGCAATGGGCATAGCCAGATTCTCCATAGCCACATCACTGCAAGAGAATGGTTTTAAGGTGCTGAGTTGCTGGTATCTCACACCGGAGAGATTGTGTAAGGCGGGGGTGTTGCAGACGGATGAATGTTGGCGAAGGTGTGGGGAAAGAGGTTCCTGGATGCATATGTGGTGGACGTGTCCAGTTGTTAGAGAGTATTGGAACAAAATAGGGGAGAATATTAACAAAATTGTGGGTGCGAATATTGTGCTTGGACTTGAGATGTGTCTCCTGCATAGACCAGATGGGAGGTGGGAGGTGGGAGGGGGACTGGAGAATCATTTGGTATTGTGTAACAGCGGCACGGTGCGAAATAGCATGGTATTGGAATAGGCCGCTCTTGCCCTCCATAGCGAGTTTTGCAAGTAGAGTGTCGCATCTTTATGCCATGTATAAACTGACGGGGGAGAGGGTGGGGAGAGGGGAGCAAATGGGGAAGCGGTGGGCGGGGGTTTGGAAGTGGTTGCACGAAGAGGGGTGGAAGCAGGGGGGGGGCTTAACTTTGGGGGCTAGGAAGAGAGAGGGGGAGTTTTTGACTGGCTTAAGAGACCTTGGGGGACTGTCGGAAAAAAAAGAAAGATTTATCAGTGTTAATTACACAGGTACACTAAAAAAATTTTTTTTTAAACTGCCTCTAATGTTTCGATTGATTTTTACGTTTTTTGGTGCGCTGAATCCAAATCTGGTAACCAATTTGCTCCATCACGTACAGATTTTTTGCTACATTGGGTTAGCAGTTTGAGGTGAACGTTTCAGATTGAGTGCGATCGAGATAAAAGTTTCTTGGATGAATTCTTTATACTAATTGTTTAGTAGTTATTCAAATAAGAATAAAGAAAATTGTAACAAGGCAGCACATAAGAATAGAGTAATGTCAACAAAACACACTGTGATGGTAGCAAAATTGTCTGCACTTAAAACAGCCACATACATGTGCACAAACATTGAGCATATAAGAGCGAGGTTAGACACAAAGCAAAGCAAAGAAATGTGCAAAAAATGTTGTACAGGTATGTATGTATGAATAGAAAACGCAAACCGCACCATTGCAATACATAAAGACAAACACCCGATGGTGTGAAAATAAAATTCTAATAAATGAGATCCGACACTGTGGTAATAACTAGCAAATTTTTATTTCAAAGTTTAGTAAAAACACGGTATTTGTCAACACAGTTTAGATTTTAAAGTCATTCTTGGGTCAATCAGTCTCCTGGTGGGCCCGTTTCTTCTTCCCCCGAATGCTTCTCTTGGTGCGCTGCTTGGCGTATTTTTCATCTGGGGTTTCCCGCAGCAGCAACCAGCAGAAATCAGCCATCATAGTGGTGTTCCATCTTCCTTGGTACCTTCTCTCTGCATCCTTGATGTCCTGGTGAAACCTTTCACCTTGTTCTTCACTGTACGCCCCCAAGCTTTCGGGAAAGTAGTTCACATGGGAGTGCAAGAAATGGACTTTCAGGCTCATGTTACAGCCTTGTTCTTTGAAGGCATTGAGCATCCTGGCAACAATATCCTTATAGTTCTCATCCCGCCTGTTCCCCAAGAATTTGAGAACAACATCCTTGAAGGAATCCCAGACTTCTTTTTCCTTCTCAGACATCGTTTCAGCGAATGCTCCATCTGAAATGAGTTTCCTTATATCAGGGCCAACAAACACTCCTTCCTTTAGCTTTGCTTCAGAAAGTTGGGGGAACTTTGAGCAAAGGTACCGAAAGCACTCGCCATCTTTTGGAAGGGACTTGATGAATTGCTTAATGAGACCCAACTTAATGTGGAGAGGTGGTAATAGAATTTTATCACGAGGTACCAAGCTCTCATGAAGAACATTTTTCTCACCGGGTCTCAAATACTCCCGAATTGGCCAGTCTTTTTTCCCCCAGTGTAGGTCGCGGGCCCGGCTATCCCACAAGCAAAGGAAGCAGGGATATTTGGTGAAACCGGATTGCTGCCCTAATAGCATGGATAGAATTTTAAAGTCTCCACAAATCATCCACTTATGCTCATCATAACGAATCTTCTGAAGAATCAGGGCCAAATTCTCGTATTTTTCTTGGAGAATAACAGAGTGAGCAATAGGAACTGAAGCGAATGTGTTGCCATTATGAAGAAGAACACCTTTTATGCTGTCTTTTGACGAATCAATGAACAGCCGCCATTCAGCAGGATCATACTTGAGTTTAAACTTTTCCATCACTCCGTATATATCGTTGCAAAATACCAAATCTTCCTCTTTGCTGAAATACTTCAAAAATTGTGTCTCGCGGTTGCGGTACCAATAAAAAGTTGTTCCTGGTGACAATAGATTTTTCTGTTTAAGCCGAGAACTTAGCAGTTGGGCAGCATCTTTTGGGAGTCCTAAATCCCGGACTAAATCATTCAATTCAGCTTGAGAGAAAAGTTCAGATTTCGGATCTGGTTCAGTTTCAAACTCGGAAGTACTGGACTCATCGGGAAAAGCCATCTGATGAGTCTCATCATGATCAGAACCGTCCACACAAATATGATCCAAAGATTTTGGTGGTTCAGTCACAGGTACTTCGTTGCTATGAGGCATAGGCCTAATTGCTGAGGGAAGGTTGGGGTAACTTATTACGTTCTTATTTTTTAAGTTGTATCCCTTCACAATGCAAGAGCAAAAATAGCAGTCACTGCTGTGGTCTCTTTGTTCACGCCACATCATAGGTATTCCGAAACAAAATGCTTGTTTTTTACCTTTCATCCATAAGCGTAGATCTTCCTCACATGTCTTGCACACTTTGTGAGGAGCCCACGGTTTGTCTTGATCGCCTAACTTCAAACCGAAATAGGCGAAATATACTTTTTTAATAAATGCAGAAATGTTCCTCTGCCGCTTTTTCACGGTATATTCCCCACAAATAAAACAAAAACTGTCCGGAGAGTTGACGCAACCTCTGGCTCTGTGAGCCATCACAAATACACAGCACTGCAAACTACAACTGTAGTGAACCACTTTGGAATAAAGCTGGATTACGACTGAGCAAACAATAGGTAATAATGAACTTGCAAGAAACTGAAATTTGACAGGAACGTTCATGTCGCAACCACCGTGTTTGAGCGAGCGAACGAGGCGAGGCGAACAGGAAAGAACATGCGCCAGCGCGAGTACTGGATTTAGCCCCCCGCCTCCCAATTGTCCTGTTAATGTATAAAATGAATACAAAACACTCTAAAATATCATGAGGGAGTGTTTCTAGTTAGTTAACCATTACAACCTCTATTTTGGGCCAAGAAAATAAACTGCAGTCGGCTAAAAAGAAATTATGTGAACATTCCTTATATGGGTAAGAAATCTAATTTTGCAAAAAAACGTGACGTGATGGAACATTTTGGCTATTTTTCCTGGATTCAGCACCCCAAAATCTATAGGAATCAGTTGCAAAACTGGAGGCAGTTTTTTGGTAGTGTACCTGTGTTATCGCTAATGTTATGTTGGTAATATTGGTGGTCCGTTGTAGGGCATTTTCATCCTTATCTATACAGCATTGATTGAGCTTCAGGGTAGGGGAGGGGAGGCTGGGTGGCGGGGGCAACCTATGCTAGTTCTGTATATTTGGTAGTGTGTACAGGAGGTCTGTATTGTATTGTGTTGCCTGTGGAAGACTTGGTGCATTGTAGCTGTTGGTCAGATGGAAATGTAATGACATGGATGATAATGATAATAAAAATTTAAATTAAAAAAAAAAAAATTAGACTTTTGTTCATTTTAGTAAACATGCCCCTAAGTGAAAAGATCAAGTGTGGTAAGCACTTAGCGTACGTTTTATAGGATGCTAATCATTAGGACAGGACTAAGCTAATGGGTACCATTCGGCAAAGCACCGACGTGATTAAAACCCATGCTAAGTGCATAGCGCAGGTTTGGATGGGATTGGTGCTAGTTTGGGGCAACTTGGCAGATTGATCTTTAGTGGTAGTAATAGGGATCAGATCTGCCATTTTGAACCCAGGTGGCAATGAAGCAGGAGGAAACGGGATCACATCTGTTCCATTCACTATACACCAGGAATTTTGGATTTCTGAGGAGCATGGTGGGGGGGGGGGGCGTGAGTTTTGGATGAGAGGTGGGAGCCTTATGAGGAGGTTCTACAAAGTGGCAAGGTCTTCCTCTGGTAGAGGGTCTTAGTTGGAAGGGTTTGAGCTGAGAGGTTCTTTGTCAGAGGGGGAGGGATCAGCATGCACCGTCATCTGGGATTTCTCCTTTTTATCATAATTCTTTTCTGCTGAGGTCCATGTTCCATGACTCAGCATGTACCGCAGGTACACTCATGCTACCTGCCAAACCATGCAATGCAAGCTTGTGTGATAAGTGTCTACCCTCTATGGTAAATGTAGGGTAGATACTGAGCACAGCCCCTGCAATTACCCCAAGGCTTTGCACTTGCCGGGTGTTAATGTTTGCACATAATGCATGATAAGTGAAAAACCTTACCTATATTTTAGTAAATACACTCCTTGATCTTTAATATAAATAGATGATGGTCTTGGTTTATCATTTTTTAATAAGAGTTTAACTTTTTGCAAAAAGTAATAAGATAGGAAAGAGAATAGCAATCATGCAAGGAAAATAAATCATCAATGTATACAAATCACCAAAATATAGTCCACATCATGGAAAGAGAGGGAATCAACCCTCATCTGGGGCAAATACATGAAAATACTAGCTAGGTTAACACCTGAACCAAAAAAGGACTAGCTACAAGAAAATAATTACAAGCAAACAAAATACTCAGAAAAAAAGGGCATCATTCCTTACTCTTCGCAAATTCCTCTAGTTGTAAGGGATCCAAGAAAACATAGCAGACCCCCTGTAAATTCACATAAAAACATAGAAAAATGATGACAGAAAAAGACCACATAGCCTATCTAGTCTGTCCTTCCATATCAACCACTACAACAGTCCCCTCTTTTCCTTCAGAGATCCTCTGTTTGTCCCATGCTTTTCTGAATTCAGATACCGCCCTCATCTCTACCACCTCCACTGGGAGACTATTCCACGGATCCACCACTCTTTCCGTAAAGAAATATTTCCGCATATCACCCCTGAATCTATCCCCCTTCACCTTCATCCCATGTCCCCTCATAGCAAAGCTTTCTTTCAATCAAAAGAGGCTCTCCCCCGGTGCATTTAAGCCACGGAGGAATTTAAACATCTCAATCATATCACCTCTATTCCATCTTTCCTCTTAGATCCTTAAGTCTGTCCTCATATGCTTTATAATGAAAACCACTAACCATTTTAGTAGCCACCCTCTGTACTGACTCCATCCTATTTCCTTTTGAAGGTGCGAACTCCTGACTTGCACACCATATTCCAAATGAGGTCGCACCAGAGACTTATACAGAGGCACTATCACCTCCTTTTTTCTGCTAGCCATTCCTCTACCTATGCACCCAAGCATCCTTCTAGTTTTTGCTGTCGCCTTTTCTACCCGTTTAGCTACTTTAAGATCATCAGACACAACCACACTGAGGTCCCGCTCTTCTTTAGTGGACAAAAGTTCTTCACCCCTTATACTATATTGCTCCCTTGGAATGCTGCAGCCCAAATGCATGACCTTGCATTTTTTAACATTAAATCCCAGCTGCCAAATTCTAGACCATTCTTCAAGCTTAGCTAGATTCCTCCTCATGTTATCTACACCTTCCTGGGTGTCTACTCTATTGCAGATTTTGGTATCAGCCGCAAAGAGGCAAACTTTACCCGACAGCCCTTCCACAATATCACTAACAAAGATGTTAAAAAAAATCGGAGCAAGGACAGATCCCTGGGGCACACCACTGGTAACTTCCTTCTCCTCAAAGTGAGCTCCATTTACCTGTACCCTTTGTCGCCTCCCATTCAACCAATTTCTAACCCAAGCAGTAACTTTAGGGTCCATCCCTAGGATGCTGAGTTTGTTTATAAGTCACCTGTGAGGAACAGTGTTAAAGGCTTTACTGAAACCTAAATACACCACATCTAGGGCTCTCCCTCGGTCCAACTCCCTGGTCACCCAGTCAAAGAAATCAATCAGATTTGTCTGACAAGACCTGCCTCTGGTGAATCCATGTTGTCTCGGATCCTGTAACTAGGCATTTACAAGGAAAACATATAAAGAAAGTTGCTCCAAGAGCCAAAACACGAGAGTTCAACAATAGAAAATGCTTACGACGTAATTGGATGGATCATGAGACATCTGGAAAAATCATTATTTTTTTTAACTACAATACGATTCTTTTGAAAATAAGTCTTAAGAACAAGCAACTTGTCACCCTGTGATATGAATGTGACCACTAAGGTGGCTCAATTAGATATAACCTCATTGGAGGATTCAAGGAAATTTGACAAATCCACAGATTCCTAGGCCTTCTCAGTGGCCATATCCTGAACCATTCTATTTGAAACATAATAGAAATTAGCAGTAGGAAATACATCTGCATTAAACAAATGTAATACCTCTTTGAAATATTTCCTAATAAGTATTAAAGAAATCAGATAGTAATTTATTAACTTCAGATTATTGTAACGTATCAAATGTTCCATTCTACTTGCCTAAGGAGAATCAGGTTTTCTTTAATACCAGTCACTCCAGAAGCTTGCAGATTGTAAAACTGATGCTCTAACTTATCAGAGCTCAAATTTCACTGATCAAATTGTTTATCATGCATCACAAACTTCAATGAGGACTAATGACGTCACTGAGGTGGCAGAGCACTCACAGGCATGATCTCACAGACTCCTTGTGTGCTGGCTCAACCCCTCTGCACTGCAGAAGCAAGGTCTAAAAGTCTGCAGGCAAAGGCAGTCCTTCTCTCCCCCAGTTTATCATTTTTTTGATTATCCTTTGAACATGTGGGTTTGTTGTATTTTATAAACTACATGCATTTGTCAATTTCTTTAATACATATATACACAAAGTTACTCCTGCCTCCGTGTAGGTACAACTTTGTGCAGTAACTTTTGGTCTATTGGTGCATAAGCTGCTTTTATAATTTAGGTGTAACTTATGTGCTTCTGTGCTGTCCCTGCTTAGGTGCACTGTTATAAATTACCCTCACAATGTCAAACTGAACCCAGCCCAACCAATCTGAATGTACCTACAAAATGGAAGAAATGTTGACATAAGACATAAAAACTAATTTCTGATGCTGACAGTCCTACCTAGGGAGGTAGTCAATATTAAGAAGCTGAAGATCAATAATTCTCAAATTAAAAAACAGATAAATCTATTACTAAGTTTCATTGTTCTTAGTACAGCTAGTTTCACTGAAATGCTCTTTCTAGATATTTAGGTTTAAGGCATGTAACCTATGAAATTAGCTATGCATAAGAGAAAGAAAAGTTTATTATTCTCAATTTATTTAATGCCATTTAATTTCTAATAGCCAGCTCAATCCCAAATGGTCCAAAGCAGATAACAAAAGAATTCAGATATTACATTACAACAAAAAATATTTCATTACAAGAATAAAATAGAAACAAAGAGATCTATCTTCCAAGGTATTACATTGCTAAAACATAATAAAACCTATCTTACAAATTTGTTAACTGTTTCTCTTATTTACCAGAAGTCGTTTTAACTTGCATAATATGAACTCATTAATGTTTTGTTCAACTGTTAAGGATCAAGAGGAGCTGTGAAGCACACAAACTATAATTAAAATGCAAATTACCTTTCTTTTTCCATCTGCTTCTTCTTTCTTCTCTGTTGCTATTGTCAGTGCTGCTGCTGCTACTGATGGTGCTACTACTGTTTGATAAGCTCTGTGAATCTGATTGTACGTCACTGCTCTCTTCCGAGACTTCATATAGCTCTTTGACCTCGTCCCCAGTGTCCTTCTGCAGATTCAACAAGTAGGTTAAGTTTACTCACTGATGCACACACATACACCAAATATGCATAGTATTAAATGCTAGAATAGGCTCCTGAAAAGGAAATCATCATCAGAAGCATACTACATCTGGATTACTGCAATGTTATCTATGCAGATCTACCACTCTATTACTTAAAGCATCTATAGACTATCCAAATACAGCTATCCGTCTTCTTGCCACGCCTGTAGATTCAAACATGCCATCACGTTATTAATCCAATATCATTGGCCCCCTATTAAATTACAGATTCAATATAAAATTCTATAATTTGCTTCTAAGCCATTCAAGAAGAAATCCCAGACTATATTTCCACACTAATTACCTTATATGCCCCAGCTCGGGCTCTCTGATCGTTTTATGGCAACAGGCTCCATATCCCTCCCCCTTCTAAGGCAAAACTTGAATCTATTCAGCAATCAGCATTTTTTGCCTTAACTCCTTTCCTTTGGAATAGTATTCCCTTTTCAAAAAAGCTCTAAAATCACACCTGTTTAAAGTTGCATTTGAAGTCCCACAGACCTAGGTGCCACTGGGTCGCTGCCAATGGAGTAAGCATAGTTACTCATCTGTAACAGGTGTTCTCCGGGGACAGCAGAAATCAGTCTTCACATATGAGTGATGTCGGGGCCGACGAAGCCTGCGTGCAGCAAATCCCCAGCTTTCAAAGAAAACCTTTGGGATTGCTACCATGCCTGGTCCCCTTCCCGCCCAAGGGTGCCATCTTGCTCAGTCAAATGACATAGCTAAAAGACGGCAAAAACAATAAAGATGGTATGACTGCAACTCCAAGGGGAGGAGGGAGGGTTGTGAGGACAGATTCCTGCTGTCTCCAGAGAACACCTGTTACAGATGAGTAACTACGCTTTCTCCAGGAACAAGCAGGAAGTCAGTTCTCACTTATGGGACTCCCCAGCTACAGGCTACCAAAATCTATAGCCAAAATAGGGCTCCCTCGTGAAGATCCACAAGCAGCAGCAATGAAGTCCATATAGATGAACCAAACAGGACCCCTGTGTCCGATGGAACGAGCACTCCGGTAGCCTGAACACAGAAGGGTCGGAGGGTAGGAGTTGCCTAAACCCCGAAAAGGTTACAGAGCACGGCCTGGCCGAAGGCACTGTCCCGTCGGGACTCTCTATCAAGGCAGTAATGAGATGTGAAGGTATGGCCTGAAGACTAGGTGGCGGCACGGCAGATGTCTGCTAGCGGGACCGAACGCAGGTTAGCTACTGAGGTCGCCATAGCCCTGACCCGGCCTTCCAAAGTAAGCCTCGCCTCTTCACAGACCCGGGCAATACAGTCCACCATCCATGTCGACAGCATATGCTTGGACACCGCCTCCCCAAGCTTATTGGAGTCATAGGAAACGAAAACCTGAGAGACTTATCGGTAGCCTTGAATGCGTTGGATATAGAAGGACAAGGCCCTCTTGCAGTCTAAGGTATGGAGGACCGTCTCTGCCCGACTGGCGTGCAGTCTGGGAAAGAAGGTAGGGAGGACCATCTCCTGGATGAGGTGGAAAGAGGACACCACCTTTTGGAAGGAATTTAGGATGTGTGGGAAGCACCACCCTATTCTTGTAAAACCTGGTGTAAGGCGACTCAGCCACGAGGGCCTGGAGCTCGCTTACCCTACGGGCAGAAGTGAATGTGACCAGGAAAACCACCTTCCAGGAGAGATAGCGAAGGTGGCAAGTAGCTCGAATGGTGGCAGGGTGAGTTGCCCCAACACCACATTGAGATCCCATTCGGTCGCTGCGGGGCGAACTGGAGGCTTAGACAGGAGTAGGCCCCGTAGGAAGCAGGACACTACTGGATAAGCCGAAAGGGGCTTCCCGTCCACCTGATGGTCGTTCGCCGCTAGGGCACTTAGATGTACTCTAACAGTTAGACTTGAGCCCCGCATGAGAGAGGTGGAGCAGGTATTGCAACACCGTGACCACCAGGCAAGAGAAGGGGATGGCCCCACGCTCAGTGCACCAAAGTGCGAATCATAACCATAGGCCTGTCTGGTAGACGCCTTGTGTGAGGCCAGCAGAACATCCTCCACCTCTCTACGGAGGTGGAACAGGGCTAGAGCCTAACTCTCAGCAGCCACGCCATCAGGTAAAGGGACCCAAGGTTGGGATGCAGGAGAGAGCCCCCCTCCTGGGAAAGGAGTCGCGGTGCGAACCCCAGGGGAATGGGGTCCCCCACTGCCAGCTGCAAAAGCAGTGGAAACCACGGCTGCCTGGGCCACCTCGGAGCTACCAAGATGACCGAGGCCCTGTCATGGAGAGTCTTGAACAGAGTCCTGGCGATCAGAGGCATCGGAGAGAAGACGTAGAGAAGCCCCTCTGACCATGAGATCAGGAAAGCATCGGCGGCCACCCTGGTAGGGTGCGGCTTCGGTGAGCAGAAGCGGGGCATCTGGTGACTGTGCGGGCTCACAAAGAGTTCCATCACCGGCTCCCCCCAGGTCTGGAAAACCCTGCTGGCTAACTTCAGGTCCAGCTACCACTCATGTGGCTGGAGAATCCTGCTGAGGCTGTCGGCTAGCAAGTTGCCTTGGCCCGACAGGTACACGCTCTGAGGAGGATGCCCTGTAGGATAGCATAGGAGCACAGATCTAGGGCTTTCTGACAGAGGGCACGGGGGCATGAGACTGCTTGTTCACATAGAACATGGCCACCTGGTTGTCCATCTGGACTAGGGCTGACCAGTGGCCCAGGCGATGATGAAAAACCTTCAGGGCAAGAAGAATGGCTCGCAGTTCCAGGAGGTTGATCTGCTGAGCACTCTCGTTCAGGGACCAAGTTCCCTGGTTGCGGTAGCCCTTGCAATGGGCCCTCTAGCCCAGCAAAGAGCACCCTTGAGTGGTTAGGGTTCTGGAAAGGCATGCCTACCTCCAGGTTCACGGGCGACAGCCACCAGATCAAGGACTTTGCCAATTGGTGGGTCACTCGGACTCTGTCCTGGAGGTGGCCTGTGGCCTGAGACCACTGGTCCCAGAGGCACCATGTGCTGCTCGCATGTGGAGGCCGGCATCTGGAGTGACATGCACCGTGGAGGCCATGTGCCCGAGAAGGCACAGAAGATGCCTGGCTGGCACCGAGGTACGGTGCTGCATATAACGGGCTACCACCATGAGTCTGGCTGCCCTGTCTGTGGGCAAGAAAGCTTTTGACCGAAAGGTGTCGATCCTTGCCCCGATGAATTACAGTCCTTGCATTGGGCAAAGATTCGACTTAAGAATATAAGATATACCATACTGGGTCAGACCAAGGTCCATCAAGCCCAGTATCCTGTTTCCAACAGTGGCCAATCTAGGTCATACATACCTAGCAGTTTTCCCAAAAGACACAAGTGCCACAATGCTTGTATTGGGTCAAGCACTGATATCCTGGGTTCCTTCTTAATAATGGTTTAGGACCTTTCCTCCAGGAACTTGTCCAAACCATTTTTAAACCCAGCTACACTAACAGCTTTTACCACATCCTCCGGTAACAAATTCCAGAGTTTGATTACACGTTGAGTGAAAAAATATTTTCTTTTATTTGTCTTAAATAGTTTACCCTGTAGCTTCATTGCATATCCCCTAGTCTTTCTATATTCTGATAACATAAACAATCGATCTACGTTTACCCGTTCCACTCCGTTCATTAATTTACAGACTTCTATCATATCTCCCCTCAGCCGTCTCTTTTCCAGGTTAAAGTGCCCTAAACCTTTTAGCCTTTCTTCATAGGGGTATCCTTCCATCCCCTTTACCATTTTGGTGGCTCTTCTCGAACCTTTTCTAATAACGCTATATCCTTTTTAAGATACGGCGACCAGAACTGGACACAATATTCAAGGTACAGTCGCACCATGGAACGATACAGAGGCATTATAATATCCTTTGTTTTATTTTCCATTCCTTTCCTTATGATACCTAGCATTCTATTTGCTCTCTTGGCTGCCACAGCACACAGGGCGGAGGGTTTTAACATGTTATCCACAATGACACCTAAATCTTTTTCCTGGGTGGTGTTTCCTAATCGCATCGTGTAACCATAGTTTGGGTTGTTCTTCCCTAGGTGCATAACTTTGCACTTCTCCACATTAAATTTTATCTGCCATTTTGATGCCCAGTCTTCCAATTTATCAAGATCCTCTTGCAATTTTCCACAATCCTCATGGGTTTTAACAACTTTAAATAGCTTTGTGTCATCTGCAAATTTGATAACCTCACTCGTTATTCCCTTTTCGAGGTCATTTATGAATATGTCAAAAAGCAGCGAACCCAGCACAGATCCCTGGGGTACGCCACTATTCACCTTTCGCCATTGGGAAAATAGGCCATTTAGCCCTACTTCTGCTTGCTATCTTTTAACCATTTTCTGATCCACAATAGTACACTGCCTCCTATCCCATGACTCTTTAGTTTTGCCAAAAATCTCTGATGAGGGACCTTATCAAAGGCTTTCTGAAAGTCCAAATACACTATATCAATCGACTCACCTTTGTCTACTTGTTTATTCACACCTTCAAATAACATAACAGATTAGTAAGACAAGATCTTCCTTGTCTAAAGTCATGTTGACTGTCTCCCATTAAGCCAGGACTATCTACATGTTCAGCAATTTTGTTCTTTATGATGGTTTCTACCATTTTTCCGGGTACTGATGTCAGGCTCACTGGTCTGTAGTTGCCCGGATCACCCCTGGAACCCTTTTTAAAAATTGGCGTTATGTTGGCCATCCTCCAATCTTCAGGTATTACAGATGATTTTAATGATAGTTCACAGATTACTAATAGCAGGTCTGCAATCTCATATTTCAGTTCTTTCAACACTCTTGGATGTATATCATCCGGTCCAGGTGATTTGCTGCTCTTCAGTTTATCAAATAGTTGTAATACATCTTCCCGATGTATCGATATTTCCTTCAATTCTTCCGCACCTTTAAATACCACTTCAGTCATGGGTAACATCCCTACATCTTCCTCAGTAAAGACCGAAGCAAAGAATTCATTCAGTCTCTCCACTATAGCCTTGTCCTCTCTTACTGCCCCTTTTATCCCTCTATCATCTAATGGTCCAAC
Source organism: Ichthyophis bannanicus (assembly GCA_033557465.1). Taxonomy (NCBI): domain Eukaryota; kingdom Metazoa; phylum Chordata; class Amphibia; order Gymnophiona; family Ichthyophiidae; genus Ichthyophis; species Ichthyophis bannanicus. The sequence goes on from CM066033.1 coordinate 924,456,822, forward strand.
TGACTCTCTCACAGGTTTTTTTGCTATGAATGTACTTGAAAAAGTCTTTATTACGTGTTTTTGCTTCCACAGCAAGTTTCTTCTCAAATTTTCTCTTTGCCTGCCTTATCAATGGCTTGCATTTAACTTGCCAGTGCTTATGCTGTTTCCAGTTTTCGTCATTTGGATCTTTTTTCCATTTCCTGAAAGATGCTTTTTTGGCAACAACAGCCTCTCTGACTTCACCTTTAAACCATGCTTGCAGTTTTTTTGGACTTCCACTTTTCTTAAAGTATGGAATACAGCCGGTCTGGGCTTCCAAGATAGTATTTTTCAACACCCAAGCTTGATGAAAGTCTTTAACCTTTGCAACTGTTCCTTTTAGTTTTTTCTTAACTATTTTCCTCATTTTATCATAGTTTCCCTTTCAAAAGTTAAAAGGTAGTACTGTGGATTTTCTTACCATCCCTCGTCCACTAATTAAATCAAACGCGATCATGCTATGATCACTATTGCCAACTGGCCCCAACAACTTTATCTCTTGCATCAGATCTGGTGTTCCACTAAGTACTAGGTCCAATATGGTTTCCCCTCTGGTCGGTTCATGAACCAGCTGCTCCAAGAAGCACTCATTTATTCCATCTAGGAACTTTATCTCTCTAGCATGTCCTGCCGTGACACGGACCCAGTCGATACCGGGGTAATTGAAATCACCCATTATTATTACTGTGCTGTAACTTTTGTTAGCTTCCTTAATTTCATTGAGCATTTCATCATCCATTTGTTCATTCTGGCCAGGCGGTCAATAGTACACCCCCACTGCCATCACCTTCCCCTTTTTACATGGAATTTCAATCTACAGCAAATTTTGTTTTCTGCAAAACTTTAATCCTTTCTGACTCAATGCCCTCTCTAACATAGAGCGCAACCCCTCCACCAATTTGATCAGCTCTATCATTACGAAATAGTTTGTACCCAGGTATCACAGTGTCCCACTGGTTGCCCTCCTTCCACCACGTCTCTGAGATTCCAATCATATCTAACCTCTCATTTAGTGCCATATATTCTAACTCTCCCATCGTATTTTTTAGACTTCTAGTATTTGCATACAAGCATTTTAGAGACAGTATTTTATTCATATTAATCTGGCTATTGGTAGGCATGGGTAATTTGGAATCTTTAAGCTCTGTCTGCTCCATACTCAAGGGCATTTGGGCTACTTTACTCTTTTTTGGAACCTCTCTGCTTTTGGTGGTATCCTTAAAGGATACATTCTTCCGAACCATGCGCTCTTGGGCGACTGTCGGCTTTCCCATATTATCCAGTTTAAAAGCTTCTCTATCTCTTTTAAAGGTTAATGCCAGCAGCCTAGTTCCATCCCGGTTAAGGTGAAGCCCATCCCTTCAGAAGAGCCCCTCCTTTCCCCAGTATGTTCCCCGGTTCCTAACAAATCCAAACCCCTCATCCTTGCACCACTGTCTCATCCACGCATTGAGACTCTGGAGCTCTGCTTGTCTTTTGGGTCCTGTGCGTGGAATGGGAAGCATTTTGGAGAACACTACCCTGGAAGTTCTGGATTTCAACTTCCTACCTAAAAGCCTAAATTTAGCCTCCAGAACCTCCCTATCACATTTTCCTATGTTACTGGTACCAACATGTACCAAGACAACAGACTCCTCCTCAGCACTATCTAAGACCTTATCTAGGTAGCCCGTGAGGTCTGCTACCTTCGCACCAGGCAGGCATGTTACCTGGCGATCTTCACGTCCACCAGCCACCCAGCTATCTACATGCCTAATGATGGGGTAGGTTATAATGAAGTCCAAGTGTTGCAGGACCTGGGTGGTGTGTGTAGTGACCTGCTGCACCTCAGCAGCTGTGGTGCCCTTGATGAGCCAGTCGTTGGGGAAGACAAATATCTCCTGGAGCCTGAGAATGGCGGCAACCACTGCCAGACACTTTGTGAATAACCTGGGTGCTGAGGCTAGGCCGAAGTGTAGCACCTTGTATTGGAAATGATTGCCTCCTACCACAAAGCATAGGTATTGGCTGTGGTTTGTATGGAATAGGATGGGAGTATAGGCATCCTTTAGGTCTAAGGAGCATAGCCATTCTCCCTGGTGGAGGTAAGGCAGCAATGTTCCAAGGGAGAACATCTTGAACTTCTCCCTCACCAGGAATTTGTTGAGGTTGCACAGGTTGAGGATGGGCCTTAGGCTCCCTGTGCTCTTTGGCACGAGGAAGTATCTGAAGTAGAACCCCTTGCCCTTGAGGTGGTGGGACACTGGTTCCACTGCTTGGTCCTCAAGAAGATCTGCCAACTCCTTCAGAAGAAGGTCCCGGTAAAGGGAAGACCTGAGGGGCTCTCCCGGGAAGTAATGGGGAGGTATTTGGCTCATATGGAGTAGGTAACCCTCCCCGACCACCATTAATGCCCAGGAGTCGGTGGTTATAGCTCCCCTCCTGTGGGCATAAAGGGTGAGGCGACCCCTTTTAGCCTGCTGATCTCCGTGTGGGAGAGGGGATATACTGTAGGAGTCAAAAGCTCCATCCTGGCTGGACCAGAACCGGAGCCTGGGGCTTGGGAGCCTTCTGCTTATGCGGGCCATGCCCTTGTCTCTTGGCCTGCTGACCTTGCTTGGGAGCCAGGGAGGCCTGGTAAGGGGGGTAGTTCAGTAAGCAGTGGGCTTCCTCAGGTAAAAGGGCTTTTTACCCAAGCTCTTCCATCGGGGAGGGGCAGTGGTCTTCTTGGAGAGCCTAGTCCTCGTCCTGAACTCTGTCTCCAGCTCTGCGGCCTTGTCGGTCATGGGTTTGCCGAATAGGTTTTCCCTCTGACACAGGACATCAACCAACTTGTCCTTTACCCACTGCTCGAGGTCGGACGACTGGAGCCAAGCTTGGCGGTGTGCACTGATGCCCGCCGCGGCTACCTGAGCCACTGACCCGAAACCATCATAGACCACCCGAGACAAATTTGGAGCACTCACAGACAACTTTGGACAGGCTCTTGAAGCGCTGTAAAGGTTCCTCAGAGAGACTATCTGAGTTCCTTCATCAGGTCCTTCAGGTACACGCCCATGTACAGCTGGTAGACCTGGATCCGGCAATTCAGCATCGACCCCGGTAGCACTTTCTGCCGAGGGCATCCAAGATGCAGACCTCCCTGCCGGGGGCACCGAGGAGTGCATCTTCTAGCTCTTCAGCCAACGCATGGCTGACTCCACAACCATGGAGTTGTGTGGCAGCTATGACTTCTGAAAGCCAAGGCTCTGGCGGATTCGATACATTGAGTCGAGCTGCTTGCTGACCACCGGCACTGATGCCAGTGTCTCTCACATGTGGAACATAAGCCCCTCCAGGATGGGAGGAATGGGCACCGTGAGCGATTCCCGGGGATGATCCTCGTATTGGAGGATCTTGAGCTTGTCGGCCAGAGGATCCTCCTCGGAATTGGTAGGAAACGCCAAGGCCCTGGACATGTCCCTGATGAAGTCCAAGAAGCCCATATCCTCCGGTGGGGACCTTCTCAGAAGCTAAGAGACTGGGGAATCGGAAGGAACATCTCAGTACTGACAGGTGTCCGGGGACTCCTCGTCCTCGGACTCCCAGATGGAATACTCCGAGGAGGACTCGCGTTGTTCCTTGGACCTCGAGTGGCCTGACGCCATATGCCCCGAGCCTGGAAGACTCATTGGGGATGACCTTAGCCCCATTTAGTGGGAGACCGAGCGCAACCTTGGCCGAGGATCTACTCGGGCCTGCATGGCCTCGAGGATTGGCTTGGCCTCCGGGGACGTCGTCAACATCAAATGCCCAGTGGTCGGGGCAGAGGAACCGGACATGCTGGACATCAGCGCTTTGCTGCCGGTCCAAGAAGGCAGTTACACTGTGTCTACCTGCCGAGGCCGGTCCACAACCGGATCCTTCCAGGGGACCTTGGCTGGCTGCTCCCTCTCCAATGGCTTGAGCGGACACCCGGGGCTCTGCGACCGGGCCCGGGAGGATCCTGGCTGGCCATAGCTGTCCAAGGATGCTGCCTTCGAGGACTTCTTCTTCCTCTTCGGTTCCTTCAAGGGAGACCCCCTCTCTGAGGACCCATGACTACGCTTGGGTTTGGAATGTTCCTCCCGAGGTGTCGAGGCCTCAGACGAGGTCCTGGCTCTTGGAGGCATTGGGGAGTCAGGAAAAAATTTGTCATGCTGCTGCTGGTGGCTCCTCAAGGCCTTAGAAGACATTTTCTTACAAAGGCCACAGACCGCCAGGTCGTGGTCTGGGCTGAGGCACCGGAGGCAGCAGTCATGTGTGTCGGTTAGAGACATAATCTTAGCACATCGATCACACTTTTTAAAGCCGCTGGTCATTATGTGGGGGGAAAAGAACCCCAGCAAGGTCGAAGACCCTTCGGGCTGCCAGCGGAGAAAAAGGTGGTAAAGATGCCAAAAGAAAAATAAAACTTTAAGTAAAAGGAATCTACCCCGATACCGAGGCACCGAGGTCGGGGCAGGAAAGGTACCGGTGCAAGACCGGAGATGAGTAAAGCACTCAAGAAAAATCAACTTTTTCCGGGAAAAAAACAGACATCTGGTGGGCTCCACGGAAAAAAGGAGACTGAGCAAGATGGCACACCCTTGGGCGGGAAGGGGACTGCGCATGCGTGGTAGCAATCCCAAAGGCTTTATTTGAAAGCTGGGGATTTGTCCTGCGTAGGCTCCGTCGGCGCCGTCACTCATATGTGAGGACTGACTTCCTGCTTGTTCCCGGAGAATACCTCTTACCTCTATTCTTTTCTTCTATTCCCACCTCTGTCCCCTTCCCCCATTCTTACTCTCTCTTTTTTCCCTTGCTGCATTATTTCTCTTTTTTCTGTAAATGGAGTTATTTTCTATTTTTAGTTTTTGACATTTTTATCATAAATCGCATTGCTTGTGTGTATAAATGCAGTATATCAAATAAAGATAAACATTAACGCAACCATTTGCATCACTATCTTTCAGTAGTATACCTGTGAATAGATGAAAAGTGGGGAAAGCATACAGAGCATAGCTCATGGTATTCTTTGCAACACCTCTAGAGGGTCTGTTTACTAAAACGTGTTAGGCTTTTGCAGTTAAGATGGCACAGAAGTGCAGATAGTGCAGTGTTGCCTGCAAAAGCTGTGCGTTATCTGTTGGAGGCATGCATAGCAGACTAGATGCAACTAATGCCACCGACTGAGGTGGCATTTGTTGTACCCACGCTGTCTGCAGATCTGACAGTTACTGCGTGTTGTTGAGGCCTGCGGTAACTGCGTATTGCAGACACACCCACTTTCCTCATTAAATCCGCCCACTCTGCATTATCTGAATTTTGCATGCATTATCTGTTAACACGGCCAGATAGTTTATACTATCGACTGCATTAACAGTTAATGCAGCTTAGTAAACATCTCCCTTGGCAGAGGGGGGTGTATGTACTGTTTTTGTATGTTTATCTATTTTGTTTGGGTGTCTTTGTAAATTTTTGTGGCCATGTTTGTGTGTGTCAGTGTAGGCCTTCATCTATTTGTCTATGCATGTATAGGTGTGTGTACATTTGTATCAGTTTTGGTTCTCTATGTGCCTGTAACCATGAGAAGGGAGGGCTGTTTGACAGGTGCAATTCTGTACTGCTCCGTTAATATGAGTCAGCATTAGTATGCTGCAACTATTGGAACTTCTTTTGCCATAGAAATGCATTGAGGAACTGTTTTGGAGGAAGGGGGCTCAATTTCTTTTCCATATGCAGAAACTTCACTTAGAAAGCACAGAAAGTTCCTTTAGATCACCTATTCCCTTTCTGTGACTACAGCAGCATTCCAATGCTCCACCCTAGCAACCATTATATTGGCTGGATCCTACCCACATACTCTATAACTAGAGTTGCCTTCTACTATTCTCACCTCCAGTAGCTTCCCACAGTTAGAGTGGAAGCAGAAAAGGCAAACTTACTCATACAGGGAGGAAAATTAGAGAACTGCAGGGACTGTCTCTTACATGTCTCTGTACGGCACTGTGTATGCCTTGTAGCGCTATACAAATGATAAGCAGTACTAGTAGTAGAGATTTTAAACTCTGAAAAATGTGTAGGCACATCAACCATCCTTCTGTCTTTTGGGCATTAATATACAAATCATAAGAATCCTGTAAAAAGCAGATGGTTTTCAATACCAACCTCCTGTGTGCTGAACACATCTGACAGACCCCACTACCCTAACATTTGGATCCCAGGTATGTGCCTAGTTTGCAATGCCTTGCTCTAGCCCTGGCCTACCCAATAGGTGGCATTAAGGGCATCTGCATTATCTGCAGTACAGTTTATACACGCTAAGTATATCTCCTCTTTGTTAACTGCCTGGGCAAATGCTGGAAACACCACAACAGTTAATGCAGAGGCTTTGCACTTACCGCATGGTCATTTTGGCAATTACTGTGCAGTAACTGCAAAATCTTACTGCACTTTTGTACAAAGGCCCCAGTTTTCCATTTCTAAAATGATGCGTGTTATTTTAAAGGAAAACTGTACCCACAGAAAAAGCAAGTGCAAATCTCTCTAGGTATTTTTCCCTAGACAATTTTTTTTTTAGTTTTATATATTTTAGCATTTTAATCTTTTAACAAACATCCACTTGACCAGTCAGGCCCTTGTACATATAGAATTCCATAAAAACAAGAAATATCTCTCTTAGCCTACCATACTGGGAAGACCCAACAGAAACTAGCAATCAATAACAAACAAATTAAAAAGAGATGAATAAAAGGAAAAGGCAACACAGAGAGAAACATACAGTCCACATAGTTAACTATGACCGCTTATGCTCCCCTGGCTTTGCCAGGCTCACCCTCCAAGGACCCAGAGTAAATTAACTTTTTAGAATCTAAAAACGAAATCAACTGGAAAAGCTCAAGAAATACATATTTAGCACCAGAAAACATAAACACACATTAAGAGGGAACTAGCAAAAGAAATTGAGAACCATCAACCAAAAGGCTGGTTTTAGATAGGATGCGGAGAGAGGAATTTAGACATTCAGGTCAAAAATGTAATGTGTGTATTTGAATCAATGCTGACTCCTAGCAACCCAGCAGACCCTGGATTTTCTTGGCAGTGTAACTGGAAGTAAATTTCCAGGCCTTTCTTCCCAAGGCCGCAAAGGAGTGCGAGTGGGAACTGAACCCTGGTCTCCTGGTTACTAAGCCAGTGCTCTAAACTCCTGGCTACTCCTCCACATCCAGGTCAGGACATGATAAACTCCCATAGTATTTTACAAGAGACTCTGCCCTTATTTGGCAGATTGACCTCTAGTAGTAGTGTTGCAAAAATAAGCAGTTAATGCCACGGAATATCTTATTTATTTATTTAACTGCTTTTTTCTATACCACCTTTCAGACTATCAAAGTGGTTTACAAGTAACAAAATAACAATGTGGTACATGAAACAGTCAGAAAAGAGCAACAATGTATACATGGAACAATCATTAAAATAGTAACATAATAACTTAGTTAAACATGGTATGCACTATGGATGCAATAGACCATCAACCTGTCTATTTACAGTTAGTATATTTGCTGAAGAATTACAAAAGACAAAAAGGAGGATAAAAGGGATGTTACAGGGGAGAAGTGAATATAAAAGCTGCAAAGACATTATTATTTAGTATCTAATGAATCAAGGTCTAGAATAAACTGAGGAAAAGTAGACACAAAAGCTGTAGTGGCATTGTAATAGCGTTGCTATTAAGTGACCGATGTATCAAAATGATCAGTAAATAGGTGTGTTTTTAAGTTCTTACGGAATTCATTGAGGTCAGTAATTTATTTATTTATTTATTTAACAGTTTCTTATATACCGCCCCTTCCAGAGATCAGGGGCGGTTCACATCGAACAAAAATCAATATACTTCTGTATATTTTACATGGAACTTGTGTTAACTATGTACACGTTTAGTTACATTGAACATGTTTTGAACATTAACTAGAATAACACTATTCAAACTATGTACAGGTCATCACAACATAATTGAGTTACCGGTATTATTTACAATAGAGATATAGCCATTTGTCTGTGTAAATCTTTGTCTGTAGGGTAAGGAATGGATCAGAGATTGTCCAGTAGCGTATTCCGTATCTTCGTGGAATATAGAGAGAAAGCTTGGTTTGAAGCAGGCTATAATTTTTTAAGTTCTAAGGAGGAATAGCAAGGGTAAACCGAGTATTAGTTCTTCTTGGCTAGTTATCTGGTGCTCTTGTAATAGAGATTTTAGATAATCTGCAAAGAGGTCATGAAGGATTTTGAAGACTGTAAGTAATGCTTTATATCTAGCTCGAGAGGCAATGAGGAGCCAGTGTAGGCTATGTACGACTGGAGTGATGTGAGTGAAGTGGTCATGTTTACATATGCCACACAGATTCTAAACAGCTGTATACTGCAACATCTGTAATGGGTGGATTTCATATCCTGGTAGATACATTAGGATTATGTTGCAGTAGTCCTTATTTTATGGTAGGTTAATTTGTGATGGTATTGCTGATTTCAGGTTGTAGTGACAGTCCCTGGTCCAGAATTATTCCAAGGTATCTGACTTATGCCTTAACCTAAAATTGGGCTCCTGGGACTTTTAAATGTATTGGTGGGATGAATGATGTGTCTCTAGTGATGTGCAAGATTTCAGTTTTTTCGAAGTTGATAGATGAGTTATGGTCAGCTAGCCATTTTGCGATGGCTGTGAAGCAGCTGATCAAAGAAATATAGATAGGACGCAGGGTGTTGAATGGTATGTAGAGCATTAAATCATCAGCATATATATGGTAGAAGATCTTATAGGATTGTATGATCGAGCATATGGGCTGGATATAGATATTAAAGAGAAGAGCACAGAGCCCTGAGGAATTCTCTGTAACAACTTGTAAGGTGTGGAAGTGTTTCCTGAAAATCTCATGTGTTGCTGGCATTCATTCAAGCAAGATTTAACCTTTTTAGTGTTGTGTCAACAATGCCAATTTCCTGTAGGTGATGGAGTAACAAGGCGTGGGGTACAGAATCAAATGCTGATGAGGTATCCAGAAATAGAAGCACAAATCCTTGATGTTGCTTTTGGATCCTTAGTGTAAGCCTATCCATTAGTAATACAAGTAAGGTTCCCACCCCATGCAGGGGCCTGAACCCATGTTGCTGGGGGTCAAGAGGAGCATACAAAATAATGTGGTCCTGGAGTTGCTGTTGAACCATCTTTTCAATAATCTTTGTCAGGAAAGGGAGGCTTGAAATTGGTCGATAAGAACTTGGTATGTCTGGGTCCAACTTGCTGTTCTTGAGCACAGTTCTAATGGAGGCATGTTGAGATCTGTTGGCATATAGCATAGAGTGAGAGAGAGTTGAGTGATCCTGAGGATTATGGGGCAGGTTTGACACGAGCCATCTTAATCCAGGTAACAGGGCAAGGATCTAGCAGTGAGGTGGTAGTGTTTAAGACAGATGATAGTTTAAATTTGGCGTTGAGATATTTGTTGAAAGGAGCACCATGTAGGGGGAGCTAGGTTTACAGTAGTAGCTGAGGTAGGATTAGCCAGTGAGTTAGAAATTGTGCTCACCTTAGACTGGAAGTGGTTAGCCAGGAGTTGTAATGATATGTTATCAGCTATAGTATTTTGGGAGGGGTTCCTTACCAGCGACTTAATCATGTCAAACAGTTCCCAGGGACGGTTAAGAGATGAGCAAATTAGGTTAGAGTGATATTCCTTTTTGGTATTATTAACCAAAGCCTGGTAGTCCTTTAGCTTCTCCGAATATGTACTGCAGTCTGAGTTCCTAGAACGTTGCCATTTTTGTTCTAGTTGCCAGAGTTTAGTTTTAACGGATCATTTATTTATTATTTATTTTATTTATTTAACACTTATTTATATACCGCATCTTCCAGCGATCAGTTGCGGTGTACAATTAACAACAGTTAACAATGCAGAGCTTGTTTTACATGGAACAGAATAACTTTTTACATAGAACATCTTAACATGCACACATAGGTTTAAAAACTAAGCAGAATAATTCAACTAACACAGATTGTGTAACAATTTAAACAAAGTACTGACTCTACCGCATAGGCAGATCATATCAGTTGCAACTATATACAAGTAGGGTATCAATGCATAGGAGTGGAGTGTTCATTCGATTATGTTTTGTGTGTTATCCCTTGAAGAAGGGAGTATACGCTTGATGTGGGGGGGTTCATGTTTAGCCTTTATCTAAGTTGAGTGGAATGTTTTCTATGGAATTATAGTGTTTAGTGAATAGATATGTTTTCAATTTTTTTCTGAATTCTGTTATCTCTGTTAGTGATCGTAAGTCCTCTGGTAACGAGTTCCAAGTTGTTGGAGCTATGTGGGAAAAGGCTCTATTATTTGTAATTTTGTGAGATCTTATATATTCTTTTGGAATCTTTAGTTTATTTGATTGTCCTTTTCTATGAGTAGTCTTAGGTAGTTCTTTGTTTATTAAATTACATAGTGTCTTCGGGGCCATGTCGTTTAGGGCTTTGAATGTAGTTATTATTGTTTTGTAGGTTATCCTGCTTTGTATTGGTAACCAGTGCAGGGAAGCTAGTATTGGTGTAATGTGTTGGAGTGAATTTATCTTTAGTATAATTCTAGCTGTTGCATTTTGTGCGAGTTGGATTCTTTTGATATTTTGTTTTGGAATGCCTATAAGTATTAAGTTAGCGAAATCGAAGTGTGGAGTAATGGTAGCCTGTGTTATATTGATAAAATCATGCATAAATACCAGGGGGCGCAATTGTTTGAGGATTTTAAGTTTGAAGTAGATTTTCTTTAAGGTATTTCTAATGTGGGTTTCCATAGTAAGGTGTGTATCTAAAATGACTCCAAGATATCTTATTTCATTTTTTATTTTAATTTCTTGGTTTTGTAGTGTTATGTGGGTTGGGAGAATAAATGATTGGTTTTTTGTTACGATCAAGACTTCGGTTTTAGCATGGTTTATATGGAGGTTTTGGGTTTTTAGCCAGTATGTAATTTCATTGTAGCAGTCTGATAGAAGTTGAGTCGGTAGGTTAGGAATCGTAAAAGGTATGTACATCATAATATCATCCGCATAAAGGTGATATTGTATTCCGAATTTTTTAAAGATGTTGCAGACCGGTTTTATATAGATATTCATAGAGTAGTATTAAACAAAGGGACAGCGTGGTGTTTTCTAGGAAGCTTTCTGGTTGGAGGAGCTATTGCAGCTTTGGTGATTGTGTTGTTCCAATTTTCAATTAAAGTGTCAAGGTCTCTGGAGTATCAGTCTAAGAATGGAAGAATAATGTTAAGAAACTTGTCCTTATCTGGTCACTTGAATCTTCTAGCATTAGTGTATTGTTGTATAGAATGAGGCGGAGACTGCTCAAGGAGATAATGGAAGAATATTGTTCTGTGGTCTGACCAAGGTACTGGGAGGGTTGTGACTGAGTGTGGTTGGATGTTTAGCATGTCATGACAAGGGATATAGATGAAGTCCAGCAAACCTCCTTTTTCATGTGTTGGGTTGTCTACAATCTGGGAAAACTCCAGAGCATCCATAGCACTGATGAAGGCCTTAGCCACTTTTTGTGAGGTATAGGGTAGATTCAAGTCACCTAGAAGCATGGCGTGCTTGCTGCTCGATGGGAGGTCACATATTATTTGTAAAATTGTAGAAGCTCTTCTGAGGAGGCAGAAGGAGATCTGTAGGCTAGGCAAATTAATAGGCATTTATTTCTAATAATGAGTATATCTAGGCCATGACTGGGATCTTTGGGAGAGGTATCTTGAAAGACTACAAAAGGGGATTGCTACTTCTGGAGAGAGATCTGCAATTGTAAGTATTTACTTCTGGGAATTTTTCTAAATCTTGGGGAAAAAGGAATTCTTTAGATTAAAGCTGATTAATCTGTGAACCCAGTGTATTTGTTAAATCAGTCAGGGCCTAGTAGCAGCAAAAAAGCTTTCTGTTTAAATTTAAAACACAGAAGAGAGCTTTCTGGTTAAATTTAGAACCCAAGACTCCCTCTATCCAAGCAAGGGCTGTGGGACTCCCCCTGGAAATTGGTCACAGATTACTTTAGAAGCACAGGACAGGGTACTGTGTAGCAGCCAGCTTTTACTAAGTCTTCTTTCCCTCCCTCCCTCCCTCCCTTCCCGACACCCACCGACCCCTGGGATAATCGTAGCTTTATAGGTGCTTAAACATCTTAAAGGAAAGGAGGTGCCATATTCACTCTCAGGTGCAGCTGTTTATCCTCATCAGGCATAAAGTAAAGACATGAGATTAATTAAGCTTCAGGTGAACAAATTACTTTAAACGGATTAGGTATAGTTTTATTAGTATAGTATCCCCAGCAACCCTTAGTAAGTAAAGAACTTAAATATCTAAACACAAGCTTAAAATTAAGATGCAGACAGCAGGTCAGTAGTGAGATGGGGGCTTTCCAGTCTTTTGCATCGAGTATCACATGCATGATTTTCTCCCAGTTGGCGAGAGGTCTTACGTGTGCACTAGGTGCAAGGAGCTCTTTGTTCTCAGGGAACAAGTCCGTTCTCTAGAGGCTAGAGTAGCAGACTTGGAAAACATAAGACAGACAGAGAGGTAAATAGACAAGACCTACAGTGATAAAGTCCTGAAGTCCCACCTCCAGTCTGGCAGCATCCCTGTTGCCATGGAGGAGAGATGTCATGTGACAGGAAAGCATCACCCTGGTGTGGCAGAAAGTAATCCTGTTGCTAGGACCTGTCCTCCAGGAGATGTAAAATGCTCTCACACTGAGGATGTTTCTCCAGGGCCATGTGCCCATGAGAAAATGGTAATGACAGCCGTTTTAGTTGGTGATTCGATCATTATGCATGTAGAGAGCTGGGTGACTGGTGGACGTGAGGATCGCCTGGTAACACATGCCTGCCTGGTGCGAAGGTAGCGGACTTCACGCACCACCTAGACAAGGTCTTAGATAGTGCTGGGGAGGAGTCTGCTGTCTTGGTACATATCAGTACCAATGACATAGGAAAATGTGGTAGGGAGGTTCTGGAGACTAAATCTAGACTTTTAGGAAGGAAGTTGAAATCCAGAACTTCCAGGTTAGCGTTCTCAGAAATGCTTCCCGTTCCACGTGCAGAACCCAAAAGGCAGGCAGCGCTCCGGAGTCTCAATGCATGGATGAGACGATGGTGCAAGGATGAGCGTTTTGGATTTGTTAGGAACTGGGGAACATTCTGGGGAAAGGAGGGGCTCATCCGAAGGGATAGGTTTCACCTTAACTGGGATGGAACCAGGCTGCTGGCATTAACCTTTAAAAAGGAGATAGAGTAGCTTTTAAACTAGATAATAGGGGAGAGCTGACAGTCACCCAAAAGCGCATGGTTCAGAACAATGTATCTTTGAAGGATACTACCAAAAGAATGAAGTTAGGGCATATCAGCAGAGAGGTTCCAATAAAGACAAAAGTAGCCCAAATGCCCTTGAGTACTGAGCAGACAGAGCTTAAAGATTCCAAATAAACCCTGCCTACTGATAACCAGATTAATATGAATAAAATAGTCTCTAAAATGCCTGCATGCAAATGCTAGAAGTCTAAAAAATAAGATGGGAGAGTTAGAATATTAGCACTAAATGAGAGGTTAGATATGATTGGTATCTCAGAGAAATGGTGGAAGGAGGACAACCAGTGGGACACTGTGATACCTGGGTACAAACTATATTGTAATGATAGAGCTGATCAAATTGGTGGAGGGGTAGCGCTCTATGTTAGAGAGGGCATTGAGTCACAAAGGATTAAAGTTTTGCAGGAAACAAAATTTGCTGTAGAATCTCTATGGATTGAAATTCCATGTAAAAAGGGGAAGGCGATGGCAGTGGGGATGTACTATCGACCGTCTGGCCAGAATGAACAAATGGATGATAAAATGCTGAAATAACACAGGTACACTAAAAAAATTTTTTTTAAACTGCCTCTAATTTTTCGATTGATTTTTACGTTTTTTGGTGCGCTGAATCCAAATCTGGTAACCAATTTGCTCCATCACGTACAGATTTTTTGCTACATTGGGTTAGCAGTTTGAGGTGAACGTTTCAGATTGAGTGCGATCGAGATAAAAGTTTCTTGGATGAATTCTTTATACTAATTGTTTAGTAGTTATTCAAATAAGAATAAAGAAAATTGTAACAAGGCAGCACATAAGAATAGAGTAATGTCAACAAAACACACTGTGATGGTAGCAAAATTGTCTGCACTTAAAACAGCCACATACATGTGCACAAACATTGAGCATATAAGAGCGAGGTTAGACACAAAGCAAAGCAAAGGAATGTGCAAAAAATGTTGTACAGGTATGTATGTAAGAATAGAAAACGCAAACCGCACCATTGCAATACATGAAGACAAACATCCGATGGTGTGAAAATAAAATTCTAATAAATGAGATCCGACACTGTGGTAATAACTAGCAAATTTTTATTTCAAAGTTTAGTAAAAACACGATATTTGTCAACACAGTTTAGATTTTAAAGTCATTCTTGGGTCAATCAATCTCCTGGTGGGCCCCTTTCTTCTTCCCCCGAATGCTTCTCTTGGTGCGCTGCTTGGCGTATTTTTCATCTGGGGTTTCCCGCAGCAGCAACCAGCAGAAATCAGCCATCATAGTGGTGTTCCATCTTCCTTGGTACCTTCTCTCTGCGTCCTTGATGTCCTGGTGAAACCTTTCACCTTGTTCTTCACTGTACGCCCCCAAGTTTTCGGGAAAGTAGTTCACATGGGAGTGCAAGAAATGGACTTTCAGGCTCATGTTACAGCCTTGTTCTTTGAAGGCATTGAGCATCCTGGCAACAATATCCTTATAGTTCTCATCCTGCCTGTTCCCCAAGAATTTGAGAACAACATCCTTGAAGGAATCCCAGGCTTCTTTTTCCTTCTCAGACATCGTTTCAGCGAATGCTCCATCTGAAATGAGTTTCCTTATATCAGGGCCAACAAACACTCCTTCCTTTAGCTTTGCTTCAGAAAGTCGGGGGAACTTTGAGCAAAGGTACCGAAAGCACTCACCATCTTTTGGAAGGGACTTGATGAATTGCTTAATGAGACCCAACTTAATGTGGAGAGGAGGTAATAGAATTTTATCACGAGGTACCAAGCTCTCATGAAGAACATTTTTCTCACCGGGTCTCAAATACTCCCGAATTGGCCAGTCTTTTTTCCCTCAGTGTAGATCGCGGGCCCGGCTATCCCACAAGCAAAGGAAGCAGGGATATTTGGTGAAACCGGATTGCTGCCCTAATAGCATGGATAGAATTTTAAAGTCTCCACAAATCATCCACTTATGCTCATCATAACGAATCTTCTGAAGAATCAGGGCCAAATTCTCGTATTTTTCTTGGAGAATAACAGAGTGAGCAATAGGAACTGAAGCGAATGTGTTGCCATTATGAAGAAGAACACCTTTTATGCTGACTTTTGATGAATCAATGAACAGCCGCCATTCAGCAGGATCATACTTGAGTTTAAACTTTTCCATCACTCCGTATATATCGTTGCAAAATACCAAATCTTCCTCTTTGCTGAAATACTTCAAAAATTGTGTCTCGCGGTTGCAGTACCAATAAAAAGTTGTTCCTGTTGACAATAGATTTTTCTGTTTAAGCCGAGAACTTAGCAGTTGGGCAGCATCTTTTGGGAGTCCTAAATCCCGGACTAAATCATTCAATTCAGCTTGAGAGAAAAGTTCAGGTTTCGGATCTGGTTCAGTTTCAAACTCGGAAGTACTGGACTCATTGGGAAAAGCCATCTGATGAGTCTCATCATGATCAGAACCGTCCACACAAATATGATCCAAAGATTTTGGTGGTTCAGGCACAGGTACTTCGTTGCTATGAGGCATAGGCCTAATTGCTGAGGGAAGGTTGGGGTAACTTATTACGTTCTTATTTTTTAAGCTGTATCCCTTCACAATGCAAGAGCAAAAATAGCAGTCACTGCTGTGGTCTCTTTGTTCACGCCACATCATAGGTATTCCGAAACGAAATGCTTGTTTTTTACCTTTCATCCATAAGCGTAGATCTTCCTCACATGTCTTGCACACTTTGTGAGGAGCCCACGGTTTGTCTTGATCGCCTAACTTCAAACCGAAATAGGCGAAATATACTTTTTTAATAAATGCAGAAATGTTCCTCTGCCGCTTTTTCACGGTATATTCCCCACAAATAAAACAAAAACTGTCCGGAGAGTTGACGCAACCTCTGGCTCTGTGAGCCATCACAAATACACAGCACTGCAAACAACTGTAGTGAACCACTTCGGAATAAAGCTGGATTACGACTGAGCAAACAAAAAGTAATAATGAACTTGCAAGAAACTGAAATTTGACAGGAACGTTCATGTCGCAACCACCGTGTTTGAGCGAGCGAACGAGGCGAGGCGAACAGGAAAGAACATGCGCCAGCGCGAGTACTGGATTTAGCCCCCCGCCTCCCAATTGTCCTGTTAATGTATAAAATGAATACAAAACACTCTAAAATATCATGAGGGAGTGTTTCTAGTTAGTTAACCATTACAACCTCTATTTTGGGCCAAGAAAATAAACTGCAGTCGGCTAAAAAGAAATTATGTGAACATTCCTTATATGGGTAAGAAATCTAATTTTGCAAGAAAACGTGACATGATGGAACATTTTGGCTATTTTTCCTGGATTCAGCACCCCAAAATCTATAGGAATCAGTTGCAAAACTGGAGGCAGTTTTTTGGTAGTGTATCTGTGTAATTCAGGGAAGCTAACAAAAGTTACAGCACAGTAATAATAAAGGGTGATTTCAATTACCCCAGTAAATAACTGTGTCAGTGTCACGGCTGGACATGCTAGGGAGATAAAGTTTCTAGATGAAATAAATGACTGCTTCTTGGAGCAGCTGGTTCATGAACAGACCAGAGGGAAAGCCATATTAGACCTAGTCCTTAGTGGAACACCAGATCTAGTGCAAGAGATAAAGGTGTTTGGGCCACTTGGCAATAGTAGTCATAGCATGATTGCGCTTGATTAATGGAGGAGGGATGGTATGGAAATCCACAGTACTACCTTTTAAATTTCAAAAGGGAGACTATGATAAAATGAGGAAAATAGTTAAGAAAAAACTAAAAGGAGCAGTTGCAAAGGTTAAAGATTTATATCAAGCTTGGGTGTTATTTAAAAATACTATCCTGGAAGCCCAGAACAGCTGTATTCCATACTTTAAGAAAAGTGGAAGGAAGTGCAAAAAACTGCCAGCATGTTTATAGATGAGGTCAGAGGCTGTTGTTGCCAAAAAAAAGCATCTTTCAGGAAATGGAAAAAAGAGCCAAATGATGAAAACTGGAAACAGAACAAGCACTGGCAAGTTAAATGTGGCAGGCAAAGAGAGAATTTGAGAAGAAGCTTGCTGTGGAAGCAAAAAAGCATAATAGAGACTTTTTCAAGTACATTCATAGCAAAAATCCTGTGAGAGAGTCAGTTGGACCATTAGATGATAGAGGGGTAAAAGGGGCACTAAGAGGGGACAAGGCCATAGCGGAGAGACTGAATGAATTATTTGCTTCGGTCTTTACTGAGGAAGATGTCGGGATATTACCCATGGCTGAATTGGTATGTAAAGGTGATATTGTAGAAGAATTGAAAGAAATATCGATATACCAGGAAGATGTATTACAACTATTTGATAAAGTGAAGAGTAGCAAATCACCTGGACCGGATGGTATACATTCAAGGGTATTGAAAGAACTGAAATATGAGATTGCAGACCTGCTATTAGTAATCTGCGAACTATCATTAAAATCATCTGTAATGCTTGAAGACTGGAGGATGGCCAATGTATCGGCAATTTTTAAAAAGGGTTCCAGGGGTGATCCGTGAAACTACAGACCGGTGAGCCTGATGTCAGTACTGGGAAAAATGGTAGAAACCATCAAAGAACAAAATTACCAAACATGTAGATAGTCATGGCTAAATGGGAGACAGCCAACATGGCTTTAGACAAGGAAGATCTTGTCTTACTAATCTGTTATGTTTTTTTGAAGGTGTGAATAAACAGGTAGACAAAGGTGAGTCAGTTGATATAGTGTATCTGGACTTTCAGAAAGCCTTTGACAAGGTCCCTTATCAGAGACTTTCAGCAAAACTAAAAAGTCATGGGATAGGAGGCAGTGTGCTATTGTGGATCAGGAAATGGTTAAAAGATAGAAAGCAGAGGGTAGGGATAAATGGCCAATTTTCCCAATGAAGAAAGGTAAATATTGGAGTACCCCAGGGATCTGTGCTGGGTCCGCTGCTTTTTGACATATTCATAAATAACCTGGAAAAGGGAATAACGAGTGAGGTTATCAAATTTGCAGATGACACAAAACTATTAAAAGTTGTTAAAACCCATGAGGATTATGGAAAATTGCAAGAGGATCTTGATAAATTGGAAGACTGGGCATCCAAATGGCAGATGAAATTTAATGTGGAGAAGTGCAAAGTTATGCACCTAGGAAAGAACAACCCAAACTATGGTTACATGATAGCGTAGTTACTCACCTATAACAGGTGATCACCGGGAGCAGCAGGAATTGAATCTTCACATATGGGTATCGTCAGTACAGACGGAGCCCGCATGGGAATGCTCCCCAGCGTCCAATAGGAAAGCTTTTGGGAGCATTCCACTGCGCCTGCGCCGCTGCCTTCCAACCTTTCCAACTCTCCCTCTTCAGTTGAGTTTGTAGCTGAGACAAAAGGAGAGAAGGAAAGAAAAAGAGAGTGAGATAGAGATACAACTCCCAGGGGAGGTGGGTGTTTTGTGAAGACTGAATTCCTGCTGTTCCCGGATATCACCAGTAACTACGCTATCTCCAGGAACAAGCAGGAATTTAGTCTTCACATATGGGGACTCCCAAGCTGAGAGATGCCAGGGAGATGACCCCAGAGCTGCTAAACCCAGGTTTAGGTGGGTCATCTTTCCTCCCAAGGATCTCTGGCATCAAAACCCGGGATGGTGGGTAGGAGTTGTTTTAAGTCTGAAAGAGATGCTGGAGAACAGCTTGGCCAAACGAGGCATCCCGACGGGAGTTCTTGTCCAAGCAGTAGTGGGCTGCAAAGGTGTGGACTGAAGCCCAAGTGGCTGCTCTGCAAATGTCGTCAATGGACACTGTGCGAAGGTTGGCCATAGAGGCCGCCGTTGCTCTCACATTGTGAGCTGTGACATGACCTTCAAGGGAAAGTCCCTTACTCTCATAGGCAAAGGATATGCAGTCTGCAATCCACTTAGAAAGAGTTCTCTTGGAAACTGGCAATCCAAGATGACTGGAGTCAAAGGCAACAAAAAGCTGTGAAGCTTTTCTATGCTGCTTAGTTCTCTGAAGGTAAAAGGCTAGAGCTCTTTTACAATCCAGAGTGTGAAGATTCCTTTCTGTACTAGAGGCGTGAGGCCTGGGGAAGAATACAGGAAGGTAAACCGACTGGTTTAAATGAAAAGGCGAAATTACCTTTGGCATAAAGTGAGGGTGAGTCCTAAGAACTACTTTATCATGGTGGAATCTTGTATAACGACGATCAGCCACTAAAGCCTGTAGCTCACTGATGCACCTTTCAGAAGTGAGGGCAACAAGGAAGGTTACCTTCCAAGAAAGAAACTTCAGCAATGTAGTGGCTAAGAGTTTGAAGGGTGGTTTCATAAGTTGCCCAAGGACAAGGTTCAAATCCCATGCCACATGTGGTGGCTTGATGGTAGGCTTAGTTCAGAGTAGGCCTCTCATAAACCGAACTATGAGGTTGAGAGGAGACAGGTTGTCCATCAAAGGGCTTGTGGAAAGCCGCAATGGCACTAAGGTGAACCCTCACTGAAATGGTCTTAAGACCAGAGGATGATAAATGAAGGAGATACTCCAATAATGCCTCCACTGGAACTGAAAAAGGATTATGGTAACATAGTAAATGACGGCAGATAAAGACCAGTATGGTCCATCTAGTCTGCCCAGTAAGATGGCAAAGAGTCGGTGCACCTGCCGCTCCGTGCATCTTCTATCAAGTTCCTTTTTTGAACACCAGATAGAGAGCCTTCCTCACTTAAAGGCATAGGCCCGTCTTGTGGAAGGCTTTCTTGAAGCCAAAAGGATATCTTTGACCTGTTGGGAAAGGTTGATATCCTGGAATTCTAGGCTCTCAGCAGCCAAGCCATCAGGTGTAAAGGCTGAGGATTCAGGTGCAATAGTGTCCCGTTCTCCTGGGATAGAAGATCTGGAGCACATCCCAACTCCAGAGGCTTGGCTTGAGAGAGACATAGGAGCAGTGGATACCACGTTTGTCATGGCCAGCGTGGGGCTATGAGGATCATATGGCCCCTGTCTCTCTGAAACTTGAACAGAGTCTTGGGAATGAGTGGAATGGGTGGGTAGGCATAAAGGAAGTCCTGACCCCAATGGAGATGGAAAGCATCCCTTGCCTGGCAGTTCTGAACCGGAATTCTGGAACAGAACCGGGGAAGTTTGGCATTCTGAGGACTTGCAAAGAGGTCTATATCTGGAGTTCCCCAGATCTGAAAGATTCGAACAATTTGCTCTGGATAAAGGGACCACTCATGTGGCAGCAGTACTCGACTGAGTTTGTCTGCCAAGAGATTTTGTGTGCCTGGAAGATACACCACTAATAGGTGAATCTGAAGGCCTGTGGCGAAGGCCCAAAGGCGTAGAGCTTGATTGCATAATGCCTGAGAGCCTGTCCCACCCTGCTTGTTCACAGAGAACATGGCTATTTGATTGTCGGTCTGGACAAGAATCGTCCTGTCGCTCAGGTGGTCCTGAAATACTTGAAGAGTATAGAAGATGGCTCTGAGTTCCAGTAGATTTATGTGAAGACAAGCCTCTTGCTCGGTCCAGAGACTTTGAGTGGAGAGATTGTCCATGTGAGCCCCCAACCTAACTTGGACGCATCAGTCGTCAAGGTAGCTTGGTGTAGTGGCTGCTGAAAAGGAGACCCTACGAGAAGGTTTTTCAGCGATTGCCACCATTGTAGGGACGAAATGAGGCGTGTAGAGTTCCTGATTTTGTCCCACACGAGACCAGACGCCTGTGTCCACTGAGAGGCCGTGGTCCACTGGGCTGCCCGCATGTGTAGGTGAGCATAGGGGACCACATGAACAGTGGATGCCATATGCCCCAGCAGCTGAAGCATTTCTCGAGCAGTTAGAAACGTTTTCATAGTTGCTTGAGAAGCCAGCTGGAGTATTCGAGTACAACGTGGTTGTGGCAGGAAAGCCCTTGACTGCCTTGTGTCTAGAAGAGCCCCTATGAACTCTAGGGACTGAGAAGGGGTGAGATGAGATTTTGTGAGGTTTATGACCAGTCCCAAGTATAGCGGGATTTGCATTGTACAGGAGAGAGTGGAGCTGGCTTCTGGAGCTGTTGATGCCCAGAGTTCTCAAGAATGCTGCTACTACTGCTCTGCATTTTCTGAAGACTCTTAGGGCAGAAGCCAGTCCAAAGGGTAGAACCCTGTACTGATAATGTCTTCCTTGAAACAGCAATCAAAGAAACCTCCTGTGAGCTGTATGAATGAGGATGTGTGTGTATGCATCCTTTAAATCAAGAGAACATAGCCAATCCTGACTCTGAATGTAAGGAAGAAGTGTTCCGAGAGAGATCACCTTGAATTTCTCTCGGAACAGATATTTGTTTAACTCCCTGAGGTCCAGTATGGGCCTGTACCCCCCTGTCTTCTTTGGAATGAGGAAGTAGGGGGAATAAAAACCCATGCCCTGTTGGGGTACAGGTACCTCCTCTATAGCCCCGAGCAAGTAGTGAGGTGACCTCTAGACACAAGACAGTGGTGAAGGGGGCCCGAGAATTGAACTGTCTTGTGATGGTGGGAGGGGGCATACTGTACAAATGGAGTTTGTGCCCCTCTCGGCAAAATGAGAGAGTCTGCCTGGAATGGTGAGAGGCTCTGGACCCTTTAGAGGTAGGATGACTAGGTTCTCTAGGAAGGAGTCAAAGACCCTGAGGAGGCTGTGCCTGCTGAGCTGGTTGAGCTCTGGGAACTTGGGCCTTCCTCTGTTGTTTGGGTTGCTGCTGCCCCTTTTGGGGAGCATGGACTGGGCAGTAGACAGTCTGGGTGTAAGATGGATAGAATTTCTTTTTCTTGTTGAAAAAGGGTTTCTTAGCTGTCTTTTTCTTAGCTGGGTTGGCAGTGGTCCTTGATAGTCTGTTCAAGGTGGTGTTTTTGGACTCAAGCTAGTAACATAGAAACATAGTAAATGACGGCAGATAAAGACCAGCATGGTCCATCCAATCTGCCCAGCAATACGGCAAGAGTAGGTGCACCTGTCGCTCTGTGCAGGCCACCCCTCCCCATGTCTTTATTTAAGGGTGGACCCACCACTCCATGTAGGACACCCCTATTTGTTAAGAAGTTAGATGGTTCAGTTTATTTTGCTTTTATCCTGTTGCTGTAAAGGGATCCGCTGTGCTTGTCCCATGCTGTTTTGAATTCCGTCACCGTGTTTGCCCCCACCACTTCCATCGGGAGAGCATTCCAAGCATCCACCAACCTTTCAATGAAAAAATATTTCCTGACATTGCCTTTCAATTTACCACCTTGCAGCTTCATGTTATGCCTAGTTTTGCAGCTTCTCCGTCTTTGGAAGAGGTTTGTTTGTTCATCGTTCCTCTTTAAGTATTTAAAGGTCTGAATCATATCTCCCCTATCCCTCCTCTCCTCCAAAGTGTACATATTTAGGTCTTCAAGTCTCGTCTCATAAGGTTTCTTACACAGGCTCCAAATCATTTTGGTCGCCTTCCTCTGAACAGTTTCCAGTCTTTTTACATCTTTTGCAAGATATGGTCTCCAAAACTGAACACAGTATTCCAAGTGAGGCCTCACCAGCGACCTGTAGAGTGACATAAGTACCTCTTCCTTTCTGATGGTAATCCCTCTTTGTATGCAGCCCAACATCCTCCTGGCTTTTGCCACTGCCTTGTCGCACTGTTTTGCCACCTTGAGATCATCAGAGATAATCACACCAAGGTCTTTCTCCTGAACCATGACCACCAACCTCTCGCCCCCTATTGCGTACATTTCCCTTGGATTTCTGCTGCCCAAATGCATGGCACTGCACTTTTTCGCATTAAATTGTAATTGCCAAGCATTAGACCATTCTTCCAGCTTTTGTAGATCTTTCCTCATGTTATCCTCTCCCTCGGGGAAGTCCAATCTGTTGCAAATTTTTGTGTCATCTGCAAAAAGACAGACCCTTCCATTCAGTCCTTCAGCAATATCACTCACAAATACATTGAACAGTACCGGGCCCAGGACCGAACCCTGGGGCACCCCGCTAATCACCTTCCTTTCATCCGAGTGAGCTCCATGTACCATCACCTTCTGTTGTCTGTCAGTCAACCAATTTCTAATCCAGTTTACCATCTTGGGACCCATCCCCAAGTTACTGAGTTTATTGACAATCCTTCTATGAGGAACCGTATCAAAAGCTTTGCTGAAATCCAGGTGTAAGGGGAATTCAGTTTCTTGTTATACAAAGGGACCATGAGGCCCATCTGTGAATACCTAGATAGAAAGGAATGTGTTGTGCTAAGACAAGATTCAGTGATCTTCACAGAGACAGGTACCAGTTTGTACGATTGCTAATTAGCAATAGCAGGTGCAGGGCTATGCTGCTGGGATGGGTTTATGACGTATATATGTTTTTGATACTGTATAAAAGATAGACTGCACTTCTAACGTACGGAATAAACTTACATGCTACTTATGTGTGTGTGTGTGTTTGTTCCCCTGGGATCCCAGACAGAGAAGGTAAGGTAATTCCTTGACCCAGAAAATTAGAGGACGTCCCAAGGGTAAGTGCTGGGAAAGGAAAGAACTGATACCCTTACAATTTGGTGTCAGAAGTTTGGATTTCCCCGATGCACTTTCTAAATTGAAGCAGCTTTGGTAGCTGCACAAGGATTTTTTAATTGACGTTGCTTTGGTAGCTCGTCTTGGAAAAATGCGCTTGGGTAGCGCTGGGAAAATGCGCTTGGGTAGCGCTGGGAAAATGCGCTTGGGTAGCGCTGGGAAAATGCACTTGGGTAGCGCAGTGAATAACAGGGACGTCCTGCTGGGTCTGTAGTAATATCCTTCTCCTTCTCTGTGTGCCTGTGTGAGTTTGGCAAAATGCCCCTGCCGTACTCCAAAGCAATAGCGCTAGTGACGGGTACTGTGCAGAAAGCAAGTGGCCAGACGTGCGTTTGTTGTGACTTCATTAGAGGATGGGGGGTCCCAAGGTAAGGGGGCCGCTTCAGATACCGCGGGAGTGCGTGTGCAGCTACATGTGATAAGGTTTAAAACTGCAGTTAAAAAAGGCATCTTACATATGCTGTCGGTGTAGGTTACACTTACCATGTTGGTCTGTTAAACAAGAAATAATCGTAGTGTTTGTTTAAATCAAGGACATGATGTTTGTTTTAATAGAGTGAGTTTTTTTGATTTGGTATAGGTTACCGGACATTTGCTAATTCTGCTGAAGAAGTCTGTTAGCATGTTTACTGTGCTTAGTTTATCTCTGTGCCTATATGACAGCCCCCCCCCCCCCAGTCTCTGGCAAAGGTAAAACTGATGACTCAGAGTCCCTGGAATGCAAGTGACACGCGGTGTTTATTTGTCTCTCTATTCTTCCACGCCTTTCCTATCTTCTTTAGCTAAAAAGGGGGGGGGGGGGGGTTCCTGGGTAAAGGGGACCAGCCCGGTTTTCATTAGGTTTAAATCTCTTGTTAAGCAGACTTTGTATTCCAGTTGTACTCCTGTACCCCCCAGGGCCCCTCCCCGTAGATTCCGAATCTCCTAATCACTGAGGGAGTTGTTAGGTTTTTATCAGTTTACTTTGTTGTTTTTATAAATACTGAAATTAAGTACAAGTAATTCTTTTAGATGCTTTTCGATGTGTGCTGTAACTTGCTGCATCTGGAGATAGTAGAGCTTGAGTGACACATGCTCCGCTTTTCCCTCCCTCTCCCTTCCTGTTCTTTGTGTTCAAAGGCTACGGACAGGCAGACAGAACAGAAACTTAAAGTTAAACGGCATACTAAAACATAAATTATTATTTATTTGCAGAGTGTCTATTTATTGCCATATTGTAAGAAGACAAGCTAAATAGAAAAAAAAAAACCAAAAAAAATTTACTTTTGTACTCAACAACGGTATAACTGTCACTGAAATATGTAAAAGGGTGTGTCTGTATTTAGACACCCATTGCTATAGCAATGTACTGAATAATAACAATACTAAAAGAGCTCTTAACCTGCTTCACAATATTCCTCTCCGAGTCTCATTGGCCAGGTTGGCCAAAGGTGAATTGGCCACAGGTAAAGGTGTAAATAACAGCTGGGGCTCGCCGGGATTTTCCCACAATAGAGTGACTCCTGCTGAGTGGAGGTGCGAAGATGCATCCTGTTGATTTCAACAGTCTCACCTCCTCCTCTGCAGAGAGGTTTCTCTGCTAGCTGGTGATGGTCCCGGAGTTGAAAAAACACAGAGGTGTTGTGAAGTTCAGAAAAAATAAATAAATAAATAAAAAATAATTAAAAATTACAATCTGTGAAGAGGGAGGTTAAGTATTTGAGGTTAAGTATTTGGGACACCTCATAAGTGAAGGAAAGAGGAAATAAATCCGGAGAGAATAAAGGGTATTGTGGAGTTACCTTTGCCTAAAACTAAGAGAGCTGATATCTGCTTGGCTGGGTGTATGCCAATGTGTGAGAAATTTCAAACTTTTTTCTCCAGCTGTGTAATGATAGGAATTTAATAGTAATCACAACTAGTGACAATTCTCAAGCAACGCAACTTTTTCTTTTTAAACTCTTAATATTTAGGACTTTTCTCTCTCTTGTTCAACTATATAGTAATCTGCATTTGCCTGAAGGAATCTGGACACAAGAGAGCCTGCTGTTTACTTTGCTATTTGTGTTTGAGATAACATCAAGGTTGAACTGTTACTCTAAGCAAATTGCTTTAACATAATTTCATTATTTCAGATCAGTTTGATACCAGTCTCAAGTATTATGTATAAGGTTTTAATTTAAATGTGACAAAGTATGATTCTGAATTTACCTTTTTGCAGTTTCATGTTATTTGAATGTCTGTTTCCTGAACTGTAAGATTTTAATTAATTGCTTTGCATTGTTTAGCTTGGTGTGGATGGCTGATGAACAGGACAGTAGCACCATTGGTGCTGGCTATATTGACCTTTCCAGTTTAATTTATTACAATATTGGATTTTAGGATAAATTCATCTGTTTTCCTGTATTTGAATTTTATGTGTTGGGGTCCAGAGAAAAAAAAATTGTACTTTGTTTTGAAAGTTTTTAACATTTCAGTTTTAGGAATACAGTATATTGTAGCACTATGACATACAAATTTTCTTTAGTTTACACACTTGCACTTATGTTACCAAAATACTTGTAGCAGTACATTATGTAGAGGTTCAGCATACACAGAAATTATAGAATTTTGGAAAGAGGCTGATCTGAAATCGCTTTGTTCCCAAGCACATAGATCACATTTAGTGGAAAGATGGAGCTTAGTTCCCAGGAAATATGAGAATATTTGTAAAGTTAGTAGACAAATAAAACAATAACATTAACTTGAGTTCATTGGAAAAAAAAAAAAAAAGCAAAAACAACCCCAAATCAACAGCAATGATCCAGGGGCGGTTTGAAAAAAAAAAAAAGAAGCAGAGAGTGAGAGAGAGAGACAGAAGGTGAGGCTACAGCCTTGGGAAAGGCAATAAACGTGCTGCTACGAGTGTGATGATCTGGACCACCGGAATTCTGACTGCTTTAAGACTCCTTGAGGACCCCCAAGGCCTGAAGAACATGAACCTTGTATATTTATGCCTCGGCAGAGACATGAATAGGCAGGGGAAGGTAGGCCAAGAAGAACCCAAGGAAATATCATCATGAGGCCCAACCACAAATGCCTTGAACCTTCTTAGGCCTCTCACCTCAAAAGGATCTCTTAAACACCATGATTAGTGAGTAACTTGCACAGATCCTTGTGGGCACTGCAATTATAAGATCAGTCCTCAAATATTAAGTTTCCACAGCACTCTCACTGGGAACCGGGTATAAGATAGACTTTAGTCACACCTGAGAGATTATGTGGCCGTTCTGTTAGAAGCCATACTCCTTCCTATTGGGACTGATGTTATAAAATGCCGTGAAGCACTAGTCTATACTGTAAGGACTTTACCTATATTTTGTTTAGGCAGTTGCTAATTAGAATGAGCACTGTTTACTCATATTGTTATGCTTAATGAAAAGGATCTACATTTATATTTTATATATACCTTTTGTTTACAAAAATACTAAGTTTTTAACAATTGTTTGATGTTCTTAGCAGCCTTGCCAAATAAGGATACACTAGTATGGTATAAAAAGACAGAAGGACCTATGCATGTAGTTTGATGGAATGATGTAAGTGGAAAAAAAGTGGTGTTGAGAGGAGTGTGATGGAATATTCATGCTGGAAAGGAGAACTCAGATTAACATTATAAAATGGTGAGGGTGAATTGAAATGTGAAATGATGTATCCGATGTATCCACCTAGAAAGAAAACTGACAATGAATACTCTACAATATTTGATTATGCCATCCCCATTAACTCCAATTTTGGAAGTCATCTAGCCCAGAGATATACCCAATAATTGGAAATAGACACTTGGAGATAGGCTGAGTGCACTTTTCATCCTAATGAGCTTTGGGGAGACCCACACTGGCCATGTGGTGCTTTTCAGATGCTTTTATCCCTTTTTGCCTCTATGTGTCCTGGCCCGACACATGAAGGTAAGGGAGGAAAGTTACCTACACAAAATTTTTACAAATTGGTATAATTCTAAAATTGTGGAACAATTGAGGAAGTGTGGGCATCTTGTCAAAATGTAGTAGTTAAATTGAGTTGCTTAGGATTTGGCTGTTGTATGCAAACAGCAACCCACGAAGGGGGAACCTCCAAAACCTTAAAAAAAACTTTGTAAAGACACTAAACTGTCTTGCCTTTGACTCTGTTCAACAACAAAAAAAAAAAAACCAAACAAATTGCCCTAAGGGAGTAGACTGAAATTTTTCTCCCTTTGAACTGTTATATGGAAGACTGCTTACTTTTTATACTCCTGAGCCTCACATTTGATCTCTTGTATTTCCTAGCAGCAGAGGCAACTCTCTTCCCTCCACAGGTATGCTCAGCAGGTCCAGTCCTTTCTGCTGGATGACTCAGCTCTTTTCTTTCAATCCGGAGACAGGATTTGGTAAAGACATACCACCAGCACACAGTACAAGCCCCTTTTCCAGTATGGGACTGTTCCAAGTTCTTCTGATAACACCGATTACAGTGAAGGTGGCGGCTAAAAGATCCTGAAGCCATTGCCTTCGCTGGAAACATTCTCCATCTATAGATCTGGCTTCAGGACCAGGATGAGAAGTAGCTGACGCCGGGGCAGCCAAGGCCCTAGCAACTGGAGAGGAGAGGAGAAGACTCCTGAAGAAAAGCAGCTTTCGGCCTAGAGGTACCGAACCAACATATCCCTTCAAGGTTGGTGACCAGGTACAGGTCAGAGCACCTCACAAGCACAGTACCCTAGACCCGCCCTACGGACCTCCAACTGCAGTGATCGCCATCACATGGACAGCCATCCTGTGGGACTCCTGCCCTTCGTGGATCCATGCGTCAAGAATCAAACGTGTATCATCTCCACTGACATCATCTTCGGTTCCAGACCGCCCTCCAGCCTCCTGACCATCACGCACAAAACTGTGTTGACTCCTACCACTCATGTGGCGCCTCCTTCAGCCCATCTCTGGAACTGTTAATACGGCAATACTACTTGCCCAGACTGCCTTACCTTTTGTGTGCGCAGCTCGCTACAAGCTGGAGCTTTTCTCTCAACATGTCTCATTACTGTACCTTCTAATCTGTGTGAAATGCAGAGGTTTACTGTACTTGACAATTTAAACTGCACCCAGCCCCATGTTTCTTTTAAGAACATAAGAACATAAGATATGCCATACTGGGTCAGACCAAGGTCCATCAAGCCCAGTATTCTGTTTCCAACAGTGGCCAATCTAGGTCATACGTACCTAGCAGTTTCCCCAAGGGACACAGGTTCCACAATGCTTGTATTGGTTTAAGCATTGATATCCTGGGTCCCTTCTTAATAATGGTTTATGGACCTTTCCTCCAGGAACTTGTCCAAACCTTTTTTAAACCCAGCTACACTAACAGCCTTTACTACATCCTCCGGTAACAAATTCCAGAATTTGATTACACGTTGAGTGAAAAAATATTTTCTTTTATTAGTCTTAAATAGTTTACCCTGTAGCTTCATTGCATGTCCCCTAGTCTTTCTATATTCTGATAAGGTAAACAATCGATCTACGTTTACCCGTTCCACCCCGTTCATTAATTTATAGACTTCTATCATATCTCCCCTCAGCCGTCTCTTTTCCAGGTTAAAGAGCCCCAACCTTTTTAGCCTTTCTTCATAGGAGTATCCTTCCATCCCCTTTACCATTTTGGTGGCTCTTCTCTGAACCTTTTCTAAAATCACTATATCGTTTTTAAGATACAGCGACCAGAATTGCACACAGTATTCAAGGTGCGGTCTCACCATGGAACGATATAGAGGCATTATAATATCTTTTGTTTTATTTTCCATTCCTTTCCTTATCATACCTAGCATTCTATTTGCTCTCTTGGCCGCTGCTGCACACTGGACCGAGGGTTTTAACATTGTATCCACAATGACGCCTAAATCTTTTTCCTGGGTGGTGGTTCCTTGTATAACATTGGTGTTACTCGCCCCTCTTTGGGATATGAATAGGTCCCTTGCCCATTGTAAACTGTCTCTAGTTTTAATGCTACAGATTGTTTTATTGTTTCTGCTTTTAGCCTGTCTAATACTGCTCTATACTGTTCTTCAAGTACAGCAGTTTACTCTCTGATGTATCTTCCTTTGGGTTGGTCTCAAAGAGCTGATTATTGCCCTATGGAGCGGTTTTATAATCCTTGTTCTTTTCTGTTGTATATTTTCATTTGTTCTTGGCTGCTGTCGGAAGGCCCTACAGAGCTCCACCACTTTTATGTACTCTTATACTCCTGCTTTTACGGCGGCTGATGTACCTGAGCTGCTGCGTACAGATATTCCGTTAATAATGCCTGTTTTGTTATTCTGTAGTAGATTGTTAGGCTGTTCTTCTAGTGGGCCTATACAGGCCCAAAGGGGGGAATTGTAAGGGGAAATCAGTTTCTTGTTATACAAAGGGACCATGAGGCCCATCTGTGAATACCTAGATAGAAAGGAATGTGTTGAGCTAAGACAAGATTCAGTGATCTTCACAAAGACAGGTACCAGTTTGTACGATTGCTAATTAGCAATAGCAGGTGCACGGCTATGTTGCTGGGATGGGTTTATGACGTCTATATGTTTTTGATACTGTATAAAAGATAGACTGCACTTCTAACGTATGGAATAAACGTACATGCTACTTGTGTGTGTGTGTTTGTTCCCCTGGGATCCCAGACAGAGAAGGTAAGGTAATTCCTCGACCCAGAGAATTAGAGGACGTCCCAAGGGTAAGTGCTGGGAAAGGAAAGAACAGATACCCTTACACCAGGTAGATGACATACATCGCATGCCCCTGATCTAGTTCCTTGGTCACCCAGTCAAAGAACTCAATCACATTTGTTTGGCAAGACCGTCCTTCAGTAAAACCATGTTGCCTCGGATCTTGCAACCTGTTGGTTTTGAGAAAGTTCACTATTCACTCTTTCAGGAGTGCCTCCATTACTTTTCCCGCCACTGAGGTAAGGCTCACGGGTCTGTAGTTTGACACTTCTTCCCTGTCACCACTTTTGTGTAGAGGTACGACATCAGCCATTCTCCAGTCCTGAGGAACTTCGCCTGTTTCCAAGTATCTGTTTAATACATCCTTTAACGGCCCTGCAAGAACCTCTCTGAGCTCTTTCAGTATCCTGGGATGTATCCCATCGGGTCCCATGGCTTTGTCCACTTTCAGTTTAGCAAGTTGTTCCAACACCTCATCTTCTGTGAATGGTGTGGTATCTACTTCATTCCCATTTTTATATTTGGGAGTCACAGCTGGTCCATCTCCAGGATTTTCTTTAGTAAATACAGAGCAGAAGTATTTGTTTAGCAATTTCGCATTTTCTAAGTCACTTTCCACGAGACCTTCCCAGCACTTCTGAGTCCTGCAATTCCAACTCTGATCTTCTTCCTTTCCCGAATATACCTGAAGAAAGTTTTGTCGCCACCCTTAACATATTTAGCCATCTTTTCCTCTGCCTTTGATTTTGCTATCCTTATTTCTCTTTTTGACTCTGAGTTTGATCCTGTATTCATTTCTGTGTTCTTCTGTTTGCAAGCTTTTGAATTTTGCGAAAACTGTGTTTTTTGCCTTTATTTGAGCAGCCACTTCTGTGGAAAACCAAATAGGTTTCCTTCTCCTCTTGTTTTTATTTACTTTTTTACATATTTATCTGTTTCCCCTTTTATTGCCACCTTCAGTTTAGCCCATTGCAATTCCACTTCCCTTTTCTCCTTCCACCCTGTCATCTCCTCCTTTAGGTCCTCGGCCATTTTATTGAAGTCAGTGTTTTTGAAGTTTAGGACTTTGAGCTTGCTATGTTTGGCCTGTACCTTGGCCTTTATCTCAAACCACACCGTGTGATGATCGCTGTTGCTCACAGGGGCACTCACGCAGACATTCGACACGCTATCAACGTTGGTGAGCACTAAATCCAGCATTGAGCTTTTTCTGGTTGGTTCCATGACCATTTGTCTAAGTGATGCATCTTGGAGAGCATCTACAATTTTTTTGCTTCTTTCCAGATGTGCAGGAGTAATCCAATCCACATCAGGTAGATTAAAGTCACCCAAAATGATCGCTTCCCCCTTTGTGGCTATCTTGGCAATATCTATAATCATTTCGTTATCTATCTCTTCAATTTGAGTCGGAGGTCTGCAGACTACAGCAGTATGGATGACAGTGCCATCTCCTCTTTCCAACGCAATCCAGAGCGTTTCTTCTTTTCCCCATGCCCCCTGCATTTCAGTAGCTTCAATATTGCTTTTGACATACAAGGCTGCTACTCCTCCTTTTCCATTTTCTCTGTCTCTTCTGAATAGATTATAGCCAGCTATGGCTATATCCCAATCATGCGATTCATTAAACCATGTTTCTGTAATGGCCACAATGTCCAAATCCATTTCCACCATTAGGGCTTCCAGGTCCGGAACTTTGTTGGCTAAGTTTCGAGCATTTGTGCTCATTGCTTTCCAGCATTTACCTGGCTTGTGTGTATTTTGCATTGATTTTGTTCTGCCCACATCTTCCCACTTGTTTTTGATGTGCGGTTTAAAAGTGTGGCTGTTTCTGATGTTATTCTGCTTTTGCAGGAGGTGGCGTGCAGGTCTTCACCTTCCACATCCGTCACCCCCTTTTCCTGGTTTAAATGTATATCCACATACTGCCTGAATTTTTCACTTAAGATTCTTTTCCCTGCGACAGAGAGATGTAGTCCATCAGCACAGTATAGTCTCTTGTTGGTCCATCTGTTTCCCCAGTTGCCAATACATCTGAATCCTTCTTGTTTGCATCAGGTCTGGAGCCATGTATTAAAGCTGTTAATGCGATGCAGCCTTTTTGTCCCCTTACCAAGAACAGGCAGAACCTCTGAGAATGCAACAGTGTTAACAATGGGCTTGAGTTTCTCTCCCAGAGATTGGAAGTCCTTTTGGACTGTAGAGGCAATGTTTCTAGCCAGGTCATTTGTGCCCAAGTGGATAACAACATCAAGTTTGGAGTGTTCACTTTTTGCGCTAAGTACTTCAACAACTTGGTTTGTATTCCTGCTGGCTGTCGAGCCTGGTAGGCGCATGACTATCTTCTCTCCTTTGAACTGTGTTCCCAAGTTGGTGCCTCTGATGATGGAATCTCCAAGTAGTAGTAGTTTTCTGTTTGGTGAGGTTTTCTTCATATTTGGTGCTTTAGCAGGAGATTGGGCATTGTCTGACTCATTTAAGGGCCCTTCAGTTTCATTGGCTTGAGCATCCTCATTAGCCAAGGCAGAGAAGGCATTATGCAGGGATATCACTTGATGTCTCTGCGTTACAGGTCGCAATCTTCCAGAACCCACTGTAATCCATTTGTTCCTGAGGTGTTTGATTCTTTGTGGGAGCGGTGGTGGACTTTATTCAGCTTGTATCCTAGAAGAGGTGTGTTTCATTGCAGCTATTTCCTCCCTCAGTAGAGTCACTTCTTTATGTATGGCAGCTAGGTCTTTCCTTAGTAGAGTCAGTTCGTCATGCATGGCAGCTGACTGAGGCACATAGGATAAGCTCTTAGGCTCCAAATGATTTGTCTTGGAATGAAGCCAAAGAAGTTTTCTCCCGTCCAAGGAATATTCCTCAGCTTGTCTTGCACCCACTGTTCCAAATCAGATGCTTGTAACCAGGCAATGTGATGTGCACCGATGGAAATAGCAGAGGTTCTGCTAATTCACTCAAAGCAATCAAAGGTTGCACGGTTCATGAACTTAAAAACATTCTGGGCATGTCTGACCAGAGTGAGGAAGTCGGCCCTCTTGTCATTGGGTAGAAGTGGAGCCATGAGTTCCAAATCTCTTGTGACCTCCTGAAGAAACATACCCATATAAAGAATGTAAGAACTTATTCTAGCCGATAGCATCGAGGACTGAAAGCATCGATGTCCAAAGACATTGAGCATCCTTGCCTCATGACCTGGAGGGTTGGAAGAATGCGTCTTAGCACTCTTGATTCTGCGCATTGCCGATTCCACTACCATGGAATGGTGTGGTAATTGTGCTTTTTGGAAACAGGGACATTGTATCGAGTCTCCTAGAATGTGGAGACACCGTCAAGGGTGTTTCCCCACATCCTAAGCATGAGGTCATGCAAAATTTGGTGAATGGGAAGGGTAGCAGCCTCCTTGGGAGCTGCCGGATACTGAAGAATTTCTAATTCTTCAGCTCTCGGTTCCTTCTCAGGGATCACAGTGATCGAGAGTCCCCGTGCTACATCACATATGAAGTCCTGAAAGGACATGTCCTCCGGAAGAGACATACAACGCTGTGGTGAAGGAGAGGGATCCTCCGGAAGAACCATTCCGGTATCGACAGAGTTCTTGGAATCATTGGAAGCGGAGGACTCGAAGTATGCACGGGCCGGATGCTCTCGTAATGCTTGTCATTGGTATTGATCGAAGTTGGCATCAGAATGCCTCGATACCAGACCCTCGATGCCGGAGACCGATTCTAGGGCATAGAGAGGGGCGCATTGGTCGATGCAGGTAGATTCGGTACTGATATCGGCACAGATAACTGCGTAGATTGTAGTGGCTTTAGCGGTACTGAGGCTGCTAATAAGGCCGCAAGACTGCACTCAATGGCTAGGATACATTGATCCATGGAGCCTGTAGATGTTTGGGTGTCGGTACCGGCGGAGCAGGCCACGACCCCAGAACATGGCACCAAGAGTTCTCCGGAGGTGGAAGCCCCGGGAACATCCTGGAACCCAGTTAATGCTGTGGAGGCAAGGACCTCCCGCTGGGGCTGTTTGACCAGTGTGTTTTCCTCAAGGGCAACGCTAGTAGCATCTCGATGTTTAGAAGGAGATCTACCCTCTGAGGACCGGCTGGTCTTGGTAGACCTGGGTTTGGTTACCTGAGATCCATAGGAGGAAGATGAAGCCCTGGATGACGTCGATGCAACGGACATTGCATCCGAGGCAAAGAGGGTGCCGAGTTTTGCAGCTGTGTTTTGCAGGCCTCTTTTGGTCATCTTTCTGCAAAAGAGACACTCCGATGGCAAATGATCAGGACCTAAACATTTAAGACACCAATCATGGGTGTCAGTAGCATAAATGGTACTGCTACATTTTGAACATTTTTTGAAACCACAAGATGGTTTCTCCATTTTGGAAGAAAATAGGGCCTAGTGCCCAAAATGGTGACTAAGCACCAAGAGGAGACAGACCCTCAAAAAGAAGCTTATTCTTTTTTTTTTTCAGAAGAAAGAAAACAAAGAAAATAAAGAAGACACCGGTGGTACCGGTATAGGTGTCGATGGGAAGGCAGACGCAACCACAAAAAAGAAAATTTTCTGCGGTGACAGGGTTTGCTGCCTGTTGGCTCCATGGAAAATGAGGAACTGAAGAGGGAGAGTTGGAAAGGCAGCGGGCAGGCGCAGTAGGATGCTCCCAAAAGCTTTCCTATTGGATGCTGGGGAGCGTTCTCATGTGGGCTCCATCGGTACCGATGATACCCATATGTGAAGACTACATTCCTGCTTCTTCCTGGAGATGCAAGGTTCCACATTAGGAACCACCACCCGGAAAAATGATTTCTGGCATCATCGTGGATAACATGTTAAAACCCTCCACCTAGTGTGCAGCAGTGGCCAAGAGAGCAAATAGAAAGCTAGGTATCATAAGGAAAGGAATGGAAAATAAAACAAAGGATATTATAATGCCTCTGTATCGTTCTATGGTGCGACCGCACCTTGAATATTGCGTGCAATTCTGGTCACCGTATCTTAAAAAGGATATAGCATTATTAGAAAAGGTACAGAGAAGAGCCACTAAAATGGTAAAGGGGATGGAAGAATACCCCTATGAAGAGAGGCTAAAAAGGTTAGGGCTCTTCAAACTGGAAAAGAGACAGCTGAGGGGAGAAATGATAGAGGTCTATAAATTAATGAATGGAGTGGAACGGGTAAACGCAGATCAACTGTTTATGTCATCAGAATATAGAAAAACTAGGGGACATGCAATGAAGCTACAGGGTAACCTATTTAAGACTAATAAGAGAAAATATTTTTTCACTCAACATGTAATCAAACTCAGGAATTTGTTACCGGAGGATGTAGTAAAAGCTGTTAGTATACCTGGGTTTAAAAAAAGGTTTGGAGAAGTTCCTGGAGGACATGTCCATAAACCATTATTAAAAGGGACCCAGAATATCACTGCTTGACCCAATACAAGCATTGTGGAACCTGTGTCTTTTGGAGAAACTGCTAGGTACTTATGACCTGTTGGAAACAGGATACTGGGCTTGATGGACCTTAGTCAGACCCAGTATGGCATATCTTATGTTCTTATAAGTGATCCCTTACCAAGATGAGGACACCTCCTCCTCTAGGTTTGTTCTTGAGCAACTGAAGAGCTGGAGGAGTTAATTGATTTATGAGCATGGTATCTTCTGTAAGCCATGATTCTGTGACACACATAGCATCCAGTTTGTGTTCAGCCAGAAAGTCAGATAGTAGTGTGATTTGTTATGCACTGATCGTGCATTGATAAGCGCAAATTTCAGGGAAAAAATAGCCATAGGTTTAGTAGTTTGTGTGGCAAGGAGGTCTGGTGTTAATGGGTGTAAGAAATTTCTAGATGGTCTGCTTCTCAGTATAGAGTTAGTGTAGAGCATATGTTGCCGGTTCCTGAGATGAATGATAGGAATGAGGCTTGCTTGTGGGGTGAATGACTCTATACTAATTATCAGGAGGTAATTGAGTGCTATATAAATTATTATGCAGATAGATGCCATATTGGGCAGACAAACACAGATAGGCTAAAGATATGCAGCCCCCTAACTGTGGAAGAACACCTGGGTAAAACTGGGAGGGTGGTGACTAACCGGATAGGTTTTTTTTTAAGTGCTGTGAAGTCAGTGCTGACTCCTGGTGACCCAGCTACCTCTGGGTTTTCTTGTCAATGTATCCCTGGAAGTAGATTACCAGGCCTTTTCTTCTGTGGCAATGGAGGTTAAAGTGACTTGCCCAAGTCACAAGGAGTGCAAGTGGGAATTGAACCCTCGATCTTCTGGGTTCTAGGCAGTTGCTCTAACCACTAGGCTACTCCTCCACTCCAACCAGCACACAACCAATCCAGCACACAATACAACACACACTAAACAAAATCCTCACCCTCACTGCATGTATAACACACTCACACTACCAGATTGTTAGCTGTGATACCACCTTGATTATTATGATAAGGCGGTTTAGAAATACTGTTAAATAAATAAATAAATAAATAAATAAACCAGATAGTTTAACAGGTTAATATTAGGACAGGTGAATGGCTAGCCTAACTTTAATCAGTTAGTGACTGAAAATCACCATTAACTGGGTAGCAGCGCAGCTGTCTGGTGAGCCAGATATTCAGCGGTGGAAACTAGATATTCTGCCACCGAATATCTGGGTTTTATTAAAGTGGCAGCAGCTAGGTGCTTTAATTAGCCTAGACACCACTGGTGAATATGCCCCCCATATCTGGCCATTGGTTAAGCAC
The DNA here is from genome assembly GCA_033557465.1 of Ichthyophis bannanicus. Classification (NCBI taxonomy): domain Eukaryota; kingdom Metazoa; phylum Chordata; class Amphibia; order Gymnophiona; family Ichthyophiidae; genus Ichthyophis; species Ichthyophis bannanicus. The sequence continues at coordinate 924,494,202 of CM066033.1, forward strand.
AGCAATTTTCAAAATTAAAACAAATCATTTACAATAGGGCCAAATATGAATATAAGATGATTCTGAGTGGGCAAGATGTGTAGGAAGTGTTCATACAACATGAAAATAAAAGCAGCCATCTCCTAGCAAATTATCTTCAGACTAAAAAATTAAAAGCAAAAATGACTGCAATTAAGAGTCAGAGCCAATGGATAGTTATACAAGACTCTGAAGGATGGAACAATTTAGATCATATTATTGCAGGGCTGGTGCAAGAGTGTTGGGCACCCTATGCAAACCTTTAGCCTTCCCCCTTCCTCCACGATATTTTGATAATCTACCTCAACAATTATGATCATCGCAACACACACCCTTCTCACTACAATCTAGTAAAAAAGCATAACTGAGCATCAGACTTTTAAATATTAAACTTTGCTGTGTATTTATGTGTGTCCCTACTCTCCCTGTAGGTAAAAATGTGCTGATGGCTCTGAGTTTTTGTGGCTGTCAGGATCCATTGTTTTGCTCTGATTATTGCTGCCGCTCAGAAGCTGCTGCCCCAGGCAACTGCCTAGTCTTGCCTAATGGCTGGGCTGGCCCTAATATTATGACAATCTATATAAGTCTCTCACTTGGTTTGCAGCTTGTCGTGCTGTGAGGGCTTGCGTGCATCAGTGATGCTGAGAGCTAAACTATCGGTAGTTTAACTACTGGCAGGGTCTCCCAAGATGGACAGGTCTCAGCTGAGGTGCCAGACCAAGACAAACCACCCATCTGGGCAGCAGCAGAATGGGACAGTGTTGACGGCGGAGGATCACATTTTTGTGACAACGGCAACAACCAGAGGAGAACAGTGGAAGAATTAACCATGGCCTACCAGATGATAATTAAAATCCTTTATTGCTCTCGGCCTCCGACTTCACCCATATCAACCAGTCGTCGAGATGCAGATAGCGTAGTTACTCACCTGTAACAGGTGTTCTCCAGGAGCAGCAGGAATCAGTCCTCACATATGGGTGACGTCGGCGCCGACGGAGCCCTCGCGGAGCAATTTTCCCCAGCTTTCAAAGAAAGCCTTTGGGAATTGCAGCGCGCATGCGCGGTCGCCTTCCCGCCCAAGGGTGCCATCTTAGCCAGTCAGATGACATAGCTAAAAAAGACAGCATAAAAATTTGCAAAAAAACTAAAGCAGATGATTGCAACTCCAAGGGGAGGAGGGAGGGTTGTGAGGACTGATTCCTGCTGCTCCTGGAGAACACCTGTTACAGGTGAGTAACTACGCTTTCTCCAGGACCAAGCAGGAAGTCAGTCCTCACATATGGGACTCCCAAGCTTAAGGCTACCGGAGACCCTAAGCACAAAAATGAGCTCCCTCTAGCTCAGCAGCACAGAAGGAAGGAATCTTCGCTGAATTGTTACCCACCGGTAGCCCACATCCGGGATGGAGGGTAGGAGTTGCTCAAACCTCAAAGAGATTACGGAGGACTGCCTGTCCGAAAGCACTGTCCCTGCGGGACTCCCTCTCGAGACAGTAATGGACCGCAAAAGTCTGGCTCGAAGACCAAGTAGCGGCCCGGCAGATGTCTGCCAGCGGAACAGAGTGGAGGTAAGCCACTGACGTAGCCTTTGCCCGAACGCAATGAGCCGTGACTCGACCTTCCAAGGAGAGTCCGGCTGCCCCATAAGCCCAAGTGATACAGTCCGCAACCCAGATGGACAGAGTACGCTTGGAGACCGGGAGCCCCAATTTATTGGGGTCAAAAGACACAAAAAGCTGAGCAGCTTTACGGTGCTCCCGCGTACGGTCAAGGTAGAAGTTCAATGCCCTTCTACAGTCCAGGGTATGGAGGACCGTTTCAGCTCGGCTGGAGTGCGGTCTGGGAAAGAAGGTTGGAAGTACCACCTCCTGATTGATGTGAAAAGGGGAGACCACTTTTGGAAGAAATTTTGGGTGAGTCCGTAGGACTACCCTATTTTTGTAGAACCGAGTGTAAGGGGGATCAGACACGAGGGCCTGCAATTCACTTACGCGTCTAGCGGAAGTGAGGGCTATCAAGAACAATGTTTTCCAAGAAAGAAAACGGAGAGAACAGGTAGCCATAGGTTCAAAAGGCGGACAGGTGATCCGCTGTAAAACCACATTCAGATCCCAGTCAGGCACTGGCGGGCGCAGAGGTGGTTTAAGCAGAAGGAGACCTCGGAGAAACCTCGCTACAAGAGGGTCACTGGAAAGAGGTCTGCCGTCCACCGGCACATGATGTGCTGAAAGAGCACTAAGGTGAACTTTGACGGAGTTGGACTTAAGTCCCAGATTAGAGAGGTATAGCAAGTACTGCAGGATCACCGACACCGGGCAGGAGAAGGGATCCTGAGACTGTTGGGTACACCAAACGGAAAAGCGACGCCATTTAAGGGCGTAGCATTTGCGGGTAGAAGGTCGCCGAGAAGCTAGGACGACCTCTTCCACCTCTGCCGGCAGGAGAAGGGGAGCAAGGACTACCCTCTCAGCAGCCAGGCCATTAGATTGAGAGACCTGAGGTTGGGGTGTAGCAGAGACCCCTGATCCTGAGTGAGGAGATCCGGTTGTAACCCCAGAGGGAATGGATCCTCTACCGCTAATTGCAGCAGGAGTGGAAACCACGGCTGTCTGGGCCAGCGAGGGGCCACCAGGATCATGAAAGCTTTGTCTCGGAGAACCTTGAAAAGAGTCCGAGAGACTAGCGGGATGGGAGGAAAGGCATAGAGAAGGCTCTCCGACCATGAGAGTAGAAAAGCGTCTGCCGCAACTCGAAGGGGATGTGGCTGATGAGAGCAGAAGCGAGGAAGTTGCCGGTTGAGAGGGCTGGCAAAGAGATCCATCGTGGGGAGGCCCCACTTTAGAAAGAGCTTCTGAACTACCAAGGGATCCAGGCGCCACTCGTGCGGTTGGAGGATCCTGCTGAGTTTGTCCGCCAGGCAATTTTCTTGGCCTGGGAGATAAACTGCCTTGAGAAGAACGCCGTGACTGACGGCCCAAGAGCAGAGCTTCTGTGCTTCCCGACAGAGAAGGAAGGAGCCCGTGCCCCCCTGCTTGTTCACGTAGAACATGGCAACTTGATTGTCCGTCTGGACAAGGACGGACTGGTGAGAGGTCAGGTGGGAGAAGGCCTTGAGAGCCAGGCGGATCGCTCTGAGCTCCAGGAAGTTGATCTGCTGAGCAGACTCCCACGTGGTCCAGAGGCCCTGAGTACGTGCCCCTTGGCAGTGTGCTCCCCAGCCCAGGAGGGATGCATCTGTCGTCAGCACCCAGGCCGGCTGAGGTGACTGAAAAGGCATGCCGAGTACCAGGTTCGGCCGATGAAGCCACCACTGGAGAGACAAGGCCAGCGGCTCGGAGACGCGCACTAGGTCTGCTAGGCCGCCTGTGGCTTGTTGCCACTGCTTGCGGAGACACCATTGAGCAGGCCGCATATTCAGGCGGGCATTGGGGGTCACATGGACGGTGGAAGCCATATGGCCGAGTAGTCTCAGGAAGCGCCTGGCGGAGACCAGGGGCTGGCTGCGAAAACGGTCGGCTAGGTCCATGAGCCGTTGAGCCCTGTCGAGCGGTAGGAACGCTCGTGCCTGAGGAGTGTGCAGCCTTGCGCCGATGAACTCGAGATCCTGTGAGGGGAGCAAAGTGGACTTTGCGAAGTTTATAACAAAGCCCAAGTACTGCAGAAGAGTCACCGTGCGGCGTGTGGCGTTGGTGACCTCCGGAGCGGACGCTGCTCTGATGAGCCAGTCGTCGAGGTACGGAAAGACATAGAGGCCGTGAAGCCGGAGATGGGCCGCCACCACCGCGAGACATTTTGTACTCTGTACTGGTAATGATTTCCTGCCACCACAAACCTTAGGTATTGGCGGTGGCTTGGGTGGATGAGGATGTGCGTGTAGGCATCCTTTAGATCCAAGGAGCATAGCCAATCTCCCTGCTGGAGGTAGGGCAGAAGGATTCCAAGTGGAGAAGATAGCCTTCTCTTACGACTTGAAGCACCCAGGCATCTGAAGTGATGCTGGACCACCTGTGGGCGAAGTGAACCAGCCGGCCTCCGGTGCTGGGAGGAGCCAGCGGAGGGGGAGAGGCTATGCTTAAGGAGTCAAAAGCCCCCACCCTGCTGAGCAGGGGCTGGTGGTGCAGGCTTGGGGGCTTGCTGCCTACGGGACCCGTTACCCCGTCCCTTGGCCTGCTGGCCCTGTTGGGGAGCTGCAGGGGCCTGATATTGGGGGTAGTGTTTGTAGGTAGCCGCCTTTCTCGGGTAAAAGGACTTCTTTCCCGAGCCCTTCTTTTTCTGGGAAGGGGCGGAGGTCTTCCTAGAAAGCCTAGTCCTGGTGAGAGTCTCCGTCTCGATTTGTGCAGCCTTTTCAGCCATGGGCTTGCCAAAGAGGTTTTCGCCTCGGCAGGGGACATCGACCAACTTGTCCTGCACCCAGGGCTCAAGGTCAGACGACTGAAGCCAAGCCTGTCGGCGGGCACCGATGCCGGCTGCGGCCACTCGAGCCGATGCTTCAAAGCCATCATAGGCTGCTCGGGATATGAATTTTGAGCATTCCCGAATGCCAGTGGACAAGGCCAGGAACCTCCGCAAGGGTTCCTCGGACAAACCAGCGGAGAATCCGGCTAGCTCTTTAGCCAGGTCTCGGAGATACATGCCCATGTATAGCTGGTAGGTCTGGACACGACACGCAAGCATAGAGCCCTGGAAACACTTCTTACCAAGGCCATCCAGGTTACGGGCCTCCCTGCCAGGAGGCACCGAGGAGTGCATCTTCTGGCTCTTAAGACGATGCATGGCCGATTCCACTACCATGGAATGGTGTGGTAGCTGTGCTTTTTGGAAGCCAGGGCTCTTGCGGACTCGATAGATAGAATCAACCCGCTTGCTTAGGACCGGCGAGGAGGCCGGACTCTCCCACATGCGGAAGAGTAGTCGTTCCAGCATGGGAGGAACCGGTACAGTAAAGTGTTCCCTGGCGGGAGAGTCATACTGGAGGGCGTTAAGCTCTTCGGCGCGAGGCTCCTCCTCGGGATCCGCAGGGAAGGCCAAAGCCTTGGCCATATCCCTGACGAAGTCCGAGAACCGGGCATCCTCCGGGGGGGACTGCTTCCGAGGTTCGGACTCAGGTGAGTCCGAGGGGACACACCGAGTCCGAAAAGAATCAGGTGACTCTTCCTCTTCAGACTCCCAGACCGACTCCGACGAGGAATCGGTGGGGTCGGCCAGGGCAGGGCGCGGCGCCTGCCGCCCCGACGCCGAGGGAGTCGGCGTCGGCGACCTCGGTCCCTAACGGGAGGCCGAGGGTGACCTCGACCGAGGATCGACTCGAGTTCGCATGGACTCGAGGATCGGCTCGGTCTCCGGGGTCGACTTAGACGTCGACGTCCCGGCGGTCGGGGCAGCGGCGCCAGCGAGGCCAGCGAGCAGTGCCCGCTGCTGGTCCATGAAGGCAGACAGTCTGCTCTCCAAGGCCGTCAACCTGAGTCCGAGCTCAGGTGACCCAGCAGCCCCCGACTCGGGCCCCGACGGCGTCGGGCCCGACGTCGGCGGTCTCGGAGGCGAGTCCAGGAGGACCACAGGACTTACCCGAGCAGGCAGCTCCGACTCCAGGCGAGGTCGCTTCGAGAGGTGCTCCTTCTCCAAGGACCCGGGACGGCTATCGGGGCTATGCGACCTGGCCCTCGCGGAGCCAGGAGCGTCCACCGACGCCGCCCTCGCGGGTTTCACCTTCCGTCGGTGGTCCCCGGAGGGAGAACCCCTGTCGGAGGAACTCCGGCGACGGTCCGAGCTGGAACCTCTGGACGCGGAGGCCTCCGACGAGGTCCGGGTACGGCTGGGGTCAGCGAAGATCCTATCCCGCTGATGCCGCCGACTTCTCAACGCTTTGGAGGACATTTTGCCGCAGGCCCCACAGATCATTTCTTCATGATCCGGGCCCAGGCAGCGGAGGCAATTGTCGTGTGTGTCAGTTAGTGACATATTTCGGTCACACTGACCACACCGCTTGAAACCACTGGCAGCCATCGGGGGAAAAAGGGCCCCTGTGAGGTCAAAGGACCGGGCTGCCAGGGAAAAACCGAAAACGAAACTGACTAAGTCAGAAAAACCGAAAAAGAAGAAGAGGACTCGTGACCGGCGTCGCGAGTCCGGGCGGGAAAAAGACCGGCGTCGAACCGAAGGAAAAAAGAGAAAATTATGAGTAAAATCAACTTTTTCGCGGGGACACGACGGGTACGTCTGTAGGGCTCCGCGGAAAAAAGAAGACTGGCTAAGATGGCACCCTTGGGCGGGAAGGCGACCGCGCATGCGCGCTGCAATTCCCAAAGGCTTTCTTTGAAAGCTGGGGAAAATTGCTCCGCGAGGGCTCCGTCGGCGCCGACGTCACCCATATGTGAGGACTGACTTCCTGCTTGGTCCTGGAGAAGTACTAATATTCCATCCTTTTGCAGCACCGCCGCAACCACAACCATAACCTTGGTGAAAGTGTGCGGCGCTGTCGCTAACCCGTAGGGTAATGCCTGAAACTGGAAATGCCCCCACGGTAGTGCAATTCTTAGAAACTTCTGATGTCCTGGCCTGATAGGAATGTGCAAATATGCTTCTGTCAGATCGAGCGACGTCAAAAATTCCCCTTGATGAACTGCCACTATGACCAACCGTAAGGTCTCCATTCAAAAATGAGGAACCCGCAGACATCGATTTACTCCTTTGAGGTCCAAAATTGGACGAAAGGTTCCATCTTTCTTTTGCACCACGAAATAAATAGAGTATCAACTGATACCGTAAAGCTCTCGTGGAACCAGAACCACTGCTCCCAGTTGCAACGGACGAGCAAGGGTTTCCCGTACCGCTGCCATCCTCACCTGCCCTCTGCAAGGAGACAGGACAAAAGAGATGAGCACCGGATGAGCAAATTTGAGAGCATAACCTTCGCAAATAACCTCTAACTCCCACCGATCGGATGTTATTTGGGCCCAGGCAGGAAGAAATTCTCGAAGCCAACCCCCTACCAGCTGCAATCCTTCCTGAATCCACCTCGTTTCATTGGGGCTTCCTCAGTGCTGCTGATGAGGAGCTGGAAAAACCTCTGCCTTCCCCTCGAAATCCTCGGAAACTTTGCCCTCGTGAAGGGAATCGTCCTCTTTGGAAGCTTCCCAATCTGGAGATATGAAAACGCCTGAAATCCCGAAACTGACCTCGCGAGAATCCCGGGGTCCGCCCTTGTTTCGTCCTATCTTCCGGCAAGCGACCACCTTTAGATTCACCCAAATCCTTGACCAGCTTGTTGAGATCATCTCCAAACAACAACTTCCCTTTAAAAGGCAACTTACTGAGACGTGACTTGGACGAACCATCCGCCGCCCAATTTCTCAACCAAAGATACCGACGTGCGGCCACCAAGGAAGCCATACTATTCGCCAATGATCTAATTAGATCATAATGGACATCTGCCAAATAAGCAGCCCTTGACTCAAGCCTTGTCACATCCGCTAAGAGGTCCTGCGCTTGTTGTAGAGGCTGCTGTAAGTGCTGCGACCACCGAAGGCAAGCTCTTGGTACCCACTCCCCACAAATTGACGCTTGAAGAGAGAGAGCATTAACCTCAAAACTTGTTTTAATAAGGTATCCCCCTTTCTATCCTGTGCGTCTTTCAAAGCCGCACTTCCTTCCACCGGGATAGTCGTCTTTTTAGTGAACGCTGACACCGCTGCATCAATACGTGGAGAACTAAAAAATCTCCAGGAACAAGCAGGAATGAGTCTTCACATATGGGTTTCGTCGGCGCCGACAGAGCCCGCACGGGAATGCTCCCCAGCATCCAATCAGAAGGCTTTTGGGAGCATCCCTCGCACCTGCGCGGTAGCTTCCCGCCCTTCCCACTGCCTCTCCCCAGTTTTCGTTTTTCCGCGGAGCCGACAGGACGTACCTCCTGTCACCGCAGTAACTTTTCTTCTTTTCTTGTTTCCTGTGGTCGCGGTTTTTTTCCCGCTGACTCTGGCACCGCTGGTGCCCCCTTTTTCCTTATTTATTTATTTTTTTGCGTGGCTGTCAGGTGGACGCCTCAGGGGCCTACGTATTCCTGATGTGCTCCTCCCCAACTGATCTGGCGGTCACACAACCATACTGCTACTCTCGCCGATCTGCCCTGCACCACGCACATCGGCCCATCACTTTGGATGGCCCTCCCCCCGCCACCTTCCAGGTGGGCGCCCTCCTGTGGATCAAGGGCCGGTCCGAGTTGGCAGTATCATTCTCACGTGTGCATACCGGTTTAGTAACCTGGGTGGGCGCTCCCGGGCCCACCTATAGCCCGATATACATCTATACCTGTATTGGATATATATCGGTACAAGTGGGCGCTTTTGGGAATTGTTATAGTGCCCTGTGTCTTACCGACTATCTCCCAATTGTCGGTACTGACGTTTTGTTATTTCTTACGGGGTCCAGCCGGCCCGCTTGCCTGCGTTCTGCGGCTCGGACCGGTTATGCTTAAACTTGCTATGAAGTCAACAGCCCCTTGGTTTACGCCTCCTTGTCTGGAGGTTTTCGAACCCAATGTCTTCCTATCCCTTGCCGGCTAGGGTAGACAGTGTACCCCTCGGTATCCCGGGGTACACTCCTGTTCTTCTCTGGGCTGGGTTCTCCCAGATCGGTCAGTCTTCTGATTAGTCCTCCGGATTGGGGACTCTGCTCCTACTGAAATTCTCAGCTTCTCTTAGAGCTCCTCGTGAAGACCTGCCGTCTTTCCGGTGCCGGTTGACACCTGCGTCTCCAGCCCGCCCGGACTGGGAACTTCGTCCTCTTGCGGTGAAGTTCCCTTGAAGACTTCGCTACTGCATCTACAGTACCCGTCGCAGCTCTGCCTTCTACAATCCAGTAGGTAAGCTCTAGATTGTGCTAGATCAGTAACGGTTTAATGATATTTGACGTGGTTTTGAAGTCTCCCCTGTAGTCTTCGGTTGCTGTGCCATGGCAACTCTTCTCAACTCCTACCCTCCATCCCTCAGGGGATGCCGGGGATCCAGGTTGGGCGATGCCGCCCTGTCCAGGGGCGCACATTCTGGGATCTCCTCTGGCACCCTCAGCTAGGGAGTCCCCATATGTGAAGACTCATTCCTGCTTGTTCCTGGAGATAGCACAGTTACTTACCTGTAACAGGTGATCTCCGGAACAGCAGGAATTAGTCTTCACAACCCACCCACCTCCCCTAGGAGTTGTAACTCTCTCTCTCTCTTCCTTCCTCTCCTCTCCTTCTGTCTCAGCTATTAAACGCAACTGGGGAGAGGCAGTGGGAAGGGCGGGAAGCTACCGCGCAGGCGCGAGGGATGCTCCCAAAAGCCTTCTGATTGGATGCTGGGGAGCATTCCCGTGCGGGCTCCGTCGGCGCTGACGAACCCCATATGTGAAGACTAATTCCTGCTGTTCCGGAGATCACCTGTTACAGGTAAGCAACTGTGCTTTTCTCTCTCTTGATCTGCCAAGGGATAAAGGCGATTCATCGCCCGAACTCCCCGCAATCCTGCTTCTGGAAAATCCCATTCATCCTGTATCATCTGCTTAACTACTTGGTGACCAGGAAACACCATCTGTGAAATACGCACCGCTTGAATGAGCGTATCCCTCTAAGCCCTCATCCTCAGTTGGTTGCACCGAAGCCAGATTAAGAACTTGAAGCGATTCTGTAATAAGCGCTATGAGCTCTTCTCTCCGAAATACTCTGATAATCCTTGCCTGGTCCTCAGCCTCCTGAATTTCGCCCTCTTCCAGCTCTTCTACTCCGGATTCAGGCTCCATCTCGAGTTCTTCTCCTTCCGGCTAATCTGAATCAACTGGTTGATCCTCTAGTGAGCGAGCCCTTTTTGCCACTCTAGTTAAAACAGATCCAATCTTGTCCATGCTCTTTTGATTCCCTGGCAGTCCCACTAATGGAAGATCTGCGACTGCCACCTGATTGTGCAAGCAATACGCCTGCAGCACAAAATCTGGGGAAAAAGCTCCAAGCCCTGTTCCAGCCGCCGAAGGTGCAGTGGAAGGCCCGGGCACCACCAGACTCTCTGCCAAAGGAATAGCCGAGGACTCCAGGGGAGATCCCTCCTCTCCCACACTGGGGACCCGCTGAACCCCTTCCGAAGTTTTTCCGTATAGCTCCTGCTCCATATTGAGCACCTCAGTTGCGCAGCCTCGACAGACCCCGGAGTCAGAGACTGCACCCCTACGTGACCTACACACCAAACACTGTGGGCGCGACGGCATCAGAGTAACGCTGCTGGTGAGTTCAAATGTAACACCAAGACCACAGCAAATACTGTTCTATATTTCTCCCCTTTTATTAGTTTATTTATTTATTTATTTTTGTAGTGGTCCCTTTAAGGGAAGCAATCACGATGCAGAACTAACAATTAATGAACTGAAACTAAATTAAACTAAAATCAGCACAAATTAAATAAAGGAAAGCTTTTGATACTCATATATTAAACGCTCAAAGGCTTCTAATCCCCAAAACACGCTTTGAGCCTGGCCAAAAAAAAAAGCGCAGGAAGGCAACATGGCCCACGATTCTAGTCAGCCTTCAACTACTGCTGACGGGTTGTACAAGCGATAGCAGGCCTGAAGTTTGCCTCCCGCTGCCGAAATCGATACCCAGAACTCACCTCCGTTCTGAAGTTTGAAAACAATATCTTCTGCTTCCCAAACGCAGCAGCGGCAACGCTACCCAGCCGATAGCAGCGATCACTTTTGAAAAACTGCTTTTCTGCTGTCTCAGAGCCGAAGCTCCGCGGTGACCTGTACCATGTTTCAATCTTGTTAAGGGCTACAGACGCCGGATCAGGCTCGGCATAAGCACAACACAGCTCCACTCTGTGCCATCAAGGAGGGGAGAGTTGGCAGAAGAGAAAAAACAGCTTTGGAGGTAAAATAAGATATCCTCCTGAAGTTCTCCATTCCCGACTTGAATCTCCTTATTTTTTTTTTCAATACTTAAAGGTACAAAGTCCTCCAAATAAAAGCAAACCAAATGAAATAAAAACCCCTAAACAGATCTAATTGTGTTAAACAAAGGCTCCTTATCCGCTCCTCAGTGAGCACAGCACCTAGGCTCACTACCTCCAGCTGCATGGAGACTGGGCACACTGGGGGCTGGTGGGAGAGGCCAGCGGGATATATCCAGTGATGTCACAAGTTTGACATACCCAGTCTCCATGCTGTACGATGAGGTGCACTACCCAGAGGTGAAGGACTGAACTGGAGAGACGATAAGGAACCGCCTGGTACTTTGGTAGGTCTCTCTCTCTTTTGCTTCAACAGGTACCTAAGCTCCATCAACTGAACAATGGCTGGGAAAAATCATATCGCCAAAGCTGTTGCCCCCGTTACAGCTTCTGCTTCTGTCCAGACAGAGGACCCAATGCCAGATGGAGGATCGGTTGCATGTGCAGGATGCCTGCATGCTGAAGCTCTTAGAAAACAAGTGGAGGAACTCAGAGAAGAGGTGGCGAGGCTGAGGAGCATTCAAGACAGTGAGAAGTACATTGATGAAATGCTTCTTGAAACATCCAAGCTCTACAGCAGAGGAGAAGACAGGAGCCTATGGAATAACGAGTCACCAGGGCCTGCAGAATCACCAATCCAACTCCTCCAGCCCTTGAATTGAAGGACCATTATGCAGCCCTGGAAGTGGAGGAGGTGAATGCATCCCTGGAAAAGAAAGAACCAGAGCTCGATCACCCCAAATTTGCAGAATTAGTGACCACAAGGAAGCAAAGGGTAGTGGTGGTTGGTGACTCTCTTCTGAGGGGTACTGAGGCGTCCATCTGCCGATCAAACTTGATGTCCAGAGAGGTATGCTGTCTGCTAAGTGCCAAAATCTGAGATGTTACGGAGAGTTTGCTGAGACTCATCAAGCCCACTGACTATTACCCGATGTTGCTCATCCATGTCGGCACAAATGATACTGCCAGGTATCCCTCTGAGCATATCAAAAGTGACTTCATGGCTCTGGGACAGAGGATGAAGCAGATAGGGGCGCAGGTGGTGTTCTCTTCAATCCTCCCTGTTGAGGGTAAAGGTCAGAAGCTCGCATCCTGGAGATAAATGCATGTCTGTGTGGATGGTGTCATCAAGAGCGTTTTGGTTTCCTGGACCATGGGATGCTGTCCAAGAAGGGTTAATGTGTCTTCAGTAGCAGACTGGCTAGCCCACTGAAGAGGGCTTTAAACTAGATTCTTTGGGGATGGGTGAAGAATGTTCCGTGTAAAATAGTTCCGTGTAAAATAGTTCTCTCCAAGTTATAATGCCCTGTTCAATGTAATTTCAGTTTGTTCAATGTAAACCGCACTGATGCAGAATAGCGCGGTATATAAGAGAATGTAAATAAAATAAATAAATAAGAAAGCCCCCAGGTAAGTGAAACATTAAATACCTTTATGGAAATGGATAAAAGGGGCAACATATGGAAAGCAGTGCGTATAAATGCCTCGAGCATGGGAAATAAGATCCCAGATGTTGAGGCTTTAATAGGAGAGACTGACTTGGATTTAGTGGCAGTAACAGAGACATAGTTCACGGACATGGGATGTAACTATACCAGGCTATACTTTATTCAGAAAGGACAGGGTAGGAATAAGGGGAGGAGGAGTGGCACAATATTTATAAAAGATGTTAATAAAAGCTCTATTCATTGTATATAATTTCATAACATATATGTACATAGTTTCCCTAAGTTGAATCCCAGTTGAATTTTCCTGTTTCTTGTAAACCTGTTGCTTGCTGTGAGTATTCTTGTTCAATGTAAACCGCGCTGATGAAAAAGAGCGCGGTATAGAAAAGCTATAAATAAAATAAATAAATAAATAAATATGTAAAAAATACTATTAAGGCTATGGAACTACAGGGCTTAAAAGGGAGAGAGGAGGCACTATGGGTTAAACTAGAAAGAGGGAAAGAGAAATCTATTTGCATTGGCGTGATATACAGACCTCCCTCACCAGGAGGTGGACGGAGAGTTAATTGAAGATATACATAGCATTGCCAGGAAAGGGGAAGTGCTACTTATAGGGGATTTCAATATGCCAGACGTTGAATGGCACATCCCTGCTGCAGTATCATCTATAAGTAAGGAGATCCTGGATTCTCTATAGGGAGAACTATTCAGGCAACTGGTAACAAAACCCACACAGGTAGGAGCCATACTGGACTTGGTGCTTAATAATGTTGAACGTGTTTCTGATGTTATAGTGGGGGATCATTTCGCATCCAGTGATCATCAGATGGTGTGGTTCAGTATTAGGACTAGGGCTGCTAAAATCTATTCAAAAGCTCGGGGCATTTATACACAATGCTTTCCATATGTTGTCCCTTTTACCCATTTCCATAAAAGTAAACTAACTTTCCATAAAGGAAAACTAACTTTCCATAAAGGAAAACTAACTTTGCCAAGATGGGCCAATACCTCAGGGAGTCATTAGCAGGATGGGAACAGCTGGGGGATGTAGAAAAACAATGGGCAAAAGGCAACCAAACTTTTTTGTTAAAATGGTAAATAAAGGTAAAAGGAAAAGAAGACTGCTATGGTTTTCGAAAGAAGTAGCTGAAAAGATGAAGAAAAAGAGGGAGGCCTTCATGAAATACAAGAGATCACAGAGAGAGGAAGACAGGCATCTATATTTGGAAAAACTTAGAGAAGCTAGTACAGTAGTCAGGAAAGCAAAGATTCAAAAAGAGGAGGAAATAGCCAATGCAATACAATGGGGGGATAAAACATTTTTCAGATATGTTAGTGAGAAGAAGGCGGCAAACGTGGTATTGTCAAACTCAAGGGTGAAGGGGAGGAATATGTAGAAGCTGATGAGGAAAAAGTGGAACTGCTTAACAAATATTTCTGTTCTGTGCTCACAGATGAAGAACCAGGTACAGGACCTCAGAAAATGCTCACAAACAGGAACAGAAGTGAGGGGCATCTTGAAAAATTTTCAGAAGACTGTGTTTGTGAGAAGCTAGCTAAACTTAAAGTAGACCAAGCAATGGGACCGGATGGGATACACTTGAGAATACTGAAGGAACTTAGAGTCACGAGTAGTGCCAGAGGATTGGAGAGACCAAAAAAACAAACTAACTGTCACTCTACACTTTAAACCCCAAGCAAAAATAGAGTAAGGTACATGAAATTGTAAGCTAGCGTGTATGTAATAATGTCGGAAGAGCAGCCATGAGGTTTCAACCGCCTCTTGAAGCTAAACTTCCATTTTGCTCAAATTTTTAATGAGCTCACAACAGAGATGGATAAATAAAGGTGAAGCACCACAAAAAAGTGCCCACTACATAAAACCAACTAATTATATAGTATTAATTAATTAATTATTATGAAGCTGCTTACTCTGGTACTTACTAAAAATTATTTTCAGTTTGAACAACAAATTTACCATCAAGTTCAAGGTATTGCCATGGGTGCCACAGTGGCTCCATATGTGGCTACCCTTTATATGGCTGAATTTGAATCTTTTCATGTTTACCCTTCACCATGGTTTAAGGATGTGGCATTATGGGTGCGCTTTTTGGATGATATTTTCTTTTTGTGGAAAGGAACTAAAGCTGATTTGTACCAGTTTGTACAGTGGCTGAATTTTCTTCGGCCGAATTTATCTTTCACAATGCAGCATCATTTTTCTCAACTTGAATTTTTGGATGTCAAAGTTTTGAAAGGTCAAGATTCTTTTTCCACTACCCTATATAGGAAATCTGTCCAGAGAAATACTCTGCTATCCTATACTAGTTTTCATCCGGGATCTTTGAAGAGGGGTCTACCGTATGGACAATTCCTTCGGCTCCGGCGTATTTGTTCTAATTTTGAAGATTTCCTTAGGCATGCACATGAACTGTCTGCTCGCCTTATCCAGCGAAGTTACCCTAAACGGGTTATTAAACAAGCATTTATAAGGGCTAAATATACCCACCGTGAATGGTTATTTTTTCCGCAATCTCCGGATCTTACGGATGCTTCAGATGTTTTTGTGGGAGTGTTGCCCTATATGTTTCATACGGATCAGATTAAGAAGATTTTGACCAGGCATTGACACATTTTACAATTGCATCCATGTTTCCGCAGAAAGTTGCAGATAGCGCATTCTCGAGGCCCAAATCTTCGTGATATTCTGGGGGCCACATCTTCCCCTTTGGATAGGGTAGACCTTTTGAGGTTGGCCATTTTGCTTGTGCCTCTTGTTCTCATTGCCCGCAAACGATTTTGGGCAAAGAACGGAGGGTTCCTAACTCAGCTTTTATTCACACAGCCCGGTGGCATACGACCTGTTCCACATCCTTTGTTGTGTATGTGTTGATCTGTCCGTGCCAGCTTTTGTACATTGGCCGGACGATTCGTTCAATAAAGGTTCGCTTGAATGAACATGCCTCCAGGGTTAGAAATTCTGTGATATCAGCCCCGTTAGTTCAACATTGCCTGGATTTGCAACATGCCTTTGAGGATTTTCGGTGGCGGATTTTGGACTTTGTTCCTGAACACCCTAGGGGGGGAGATCGTGAACAACAGCTTCAAGTATTGGAACAGCATTGGATTTTTCGTTGGTCCACTGTAGAACCATTTGGTCTTAATAAAGAATTGGACTTGGCTAGCATTCTTTAACCCTGTTTTTGAGAAACCCTTTTGGCAATTTTTACAGTTTTGCATTGGGTTTTTTTACTAATCCCTTTTGTCTTCAATACATTCATTGCTGAACGCTGATTGGTGGCACATCGTTATTTCATTCATGAATCCTGCGGTGCGGTTCAGACTGCTATTGAGCATGCGCTGGCTTCGTGATCAGCTGGGAGACTTTTTTCACGTTGCAGCTGAATCGAGCGTTGAGACAGGGCTATAATTTGGTGTTTGCCTGAAACGCAGTGCTGTGTACCTGTTTACAACTGCAAATTGTTCTGAGAGATTATTCTGGGAGATGTCCGACTAAGGTTTGAAGAACTGAAGTGGATGTGGAGAAAATTTTCATGGGACGTTTCAGATAAGTTATAGTCCCATTTTTCTTGGTTTTTCCGAATTGGACTTTTCACAGTACACTTAAGACACTCTAAAATACTATATAATTAGTTGGTTTTATGTAGTGGGCACTTTTTTGTGGTGCTTCACCTTTATTTATCCATCTCTGTTGTGAGCTCATTAAAAATTTGAGCAAAATGGAAGTTTAGCTTCAAGAGGCGGTTGAAACCTCATGGCTGCTCTTCCGACATTATTACATACAATTTCATGTACCTTACTCTATTTTTGCTTGGGGGAGAGGATTAGAGAGAGGCACATGTGGTTGCTTTACACAAAAACAGAAGTAAGGATGTGGTTGAAAAGTACTGGCCAGTAGTTTAACCTTCATGGTGAGTAATTGGACGCGCTGCTGAAAGTGAAAATAGTGAAGTTTCTGGAGTCCAACGGATTACCGGATCCGAGGCAGCATGGATTCACCAGAGGCAGGTCTTGTCAGTCAAATCTGATTGATTTCTTTGACTGGGTGACGAGGGAGATGGACCGAGGGAGAGCCCTAGATGTGGTGTATTTAGATTTCAGTAAAGCCTTTGACACCATTCCGCACAGGCGACTTATAAACAAACTGAGCACCCTAGGGATGGACCCTAAAGTTACTGCTTGGGGTAGAAATTAGTTGCGTGGGAGGCAACAAAGAGTATAAGTAAATGGAGTTCTCTTTGAGAGAAGGAGGTTACCAGTGGTCTGCCCCAGGGATCTGTCCTTGGTCCGATTCTTTGTAACATCTTTGTTAGTGATATTGTGGAAGGGCTGTCGGGTAAGGTTTGCCTCTTTGCAGATGATACTAAAATCTGCTATAGAGTAGACAACCCAGGAAGGTGTAGATAACATGAAGAGGGATCTAGCTAAGCTTGAAGAATGGTCTAGAATTTGGCAGCTGAGATTTAATGTTAAATGCAAGATCATGCATTTGGGCTGCAGCAATCTAAGGGAGTGATATAGTATAGGGGATGAAGTACTTCTGTACACAAAAGAAGAGCAGGACCTAGGCGTGATTGTGTCTGATGATCTTAAAGTAGCTAAACAGGTAGAAAAGGCAATGGCAAAAGCTAGAAGGATGCTTGAGTACATAGGTAGAGGAATGGCCAGCAGAAGAAAGGAGGTGATAGTACCTCTGTATAAGTCTTTGGTGCGACCTCATTTGGAGTATTGTGTGCAATTCTGGAGACTGCACCTTCAAAAGGATATAAACAGGTTGGAGTCAGTACAGAGGGTGGCTACTAAAATGGTTAATGGTCTTCTTTATAAAGCATATGAGGACAGACTTAAGGATCTTAATATGTATACTTTAGAGGAAAGGCGGGATACAGGTGATATGATTCAGTTGTTTAAATACCTCCATGACATAAATGCGCAGGAGGAGAGCCTCTTTCGATTGAAAGCAAGCTCTGCTACTAGGGGACATAGGATGAGTGAGCAGGGGATAGGCTCAGGAGTAATATGCGGAAATATTTTTTTATGGAAAGAGTGGCAGATGCATGAAATTGTCTCCCAGTGGAGATGGTAGAGATGAGGACAGTGTCTGAATTCAAAAAGGCATGGGACAAACACAGAGGAAAAAAGGGGACTGTTGAAGTGGTTGATATAGAAGGGCAGACTAGATAGGTCATGTGATCTTTTTCTGCCATCATATTTCTATGTTTCTATGAATTATTGTAAATAAGGCATGATCATACCTGTATATCTTTATTTATTTATTTAACAAAGTTTTATATACCGCCCCTTCGTGAGATCATGGGCGGTTTACATGGAACATTACAAGTTTTGCATTGAACATTGGAACTACATTTAACATGTTATAACTATATCCAGATAACTATGTACAATTTGTTTAGATTGGATATTTAAGCTAGGGTTGCTGCATCATTTTAAGAGATTTTAAGTTATAGGATGGCGGAAATTGGTAGTTCTTTAGATATCTTGGGAGTTAATGAGAGTGCTTGGGTCACCAAAATGTTTGATGAATAGGTATGTTTTTAAGTCCCTGTGGAATTGCAAGAGGTCTTTTGTCGCTCTTAGGTCACTGGGGAACGAGTTCCACAATATTGGGGCTACATAAGAGAAGGCTCTGGTGCTGGTGCATTGATTTGTATTGCGGATGTGTGATGGAGTTATCCCCTATAACCCAGTTTTATATAACCACACTATAGCTAAGTTCACATGTTCAATTTAAAAGTTTTGCTTTCTTATTAATTGTAAACTGTCTTTGATCTCTGGAAGGGGCAGTATATAAAAACTAAAAAAATAAAAAAGTGCACTGGACGCCCAGAAGGACCTATGAATTTAATCAGAGGTTTCAGTGTAGTGAGGATTTACACAATGTAAATAACAAGCAGTTTCCTGTATTATTGTACTACCTATGTATATAGTTGACCATGTTCCCTTTTCATTTGAACTACCTATGTATATAGTTACCCTGTTTCTCCAAGTTCTACTTCCTGTTAAATGTAATGACCAGACATATGAAAGTTGTCGGATGTTTCTGTTCAATGTAAACCGCGCTGATGGCAAATAGTGCGGTATATAAGAAATGTTAATAAATAAAAATAAAATAAATAAATGATCCAGCTGTAGTGTCATCCATCCTCTTATGTTTGGGTTAATGGGGCCTTCTAAGCGAGGATAAGCCTAGAAAGGGAGACACAATAGTGGTGTAACCTTTCTCCTTTTCTTTTTAATTTGGCCTTTCAGCCATTGTTGCTATCAATTCACAGTCCCCAGAGATCTCTGGACTTAACATTCCTCAGCATGAATATAAACTGACAGCATATGCTGATGATGTTATATTTTTGACCAATCCCATAGATTCAATAGAGATTTTATTGGTACTGACAGACCATTATACCTTCTTTTCTGGATACTGGGATGAATAAGAGCTTTTTCCATGTAACTGTCTTACTCAAGGAGCCCTGGTAAGTGGGTGATGGAGGAGATTGAAATATCTCCGTAGTTATTTCTGTACTGACTAGAGCGGTGGCTAATTCATAAAGCAAACTGGATGCTTCAGCTCATCACAGATCACATGGATAGGTGGTTCCATTTTCATCTTACTTGGTGGACACAGACTGAAACCATTAAAATGATGCTAGCGCCTCAAGTAAACTTCATTATTAGTATAATCCCTGTCTTTTTTTCCAAAATGTTTTCACTGGGGGTTGGATGAAATATCGACAATTTTTTTTATGGCAAGGAAAGTTTCCTTCTTGATTTTTATTTATTTATTTATTTATTTTTAAGTATTGTCAAGCTTTTTTTTTTTACTCAGGCAAGGAGTGATGTTGCTATGGCCTATCAACTCTGTAGAAGAAATTTCTAACTGGCATTTGCCTCATTTCAGATACTCACTACCATACTGCCATCTCATGTACGTGATTATTTGATGATGCAATCAACTCATGCTGTGCTGCAAACTTTCAATTCGCATTGCTCTCCTAAATGGGAAGAAAATCCTAGCATTGTTTTATGGAAGAATCCCTTTTTGAAAATGCTAACTGTCCCTTCCAACTGGTCTCATTGCTTAGAATGGGGCATATACCCTCTGATATTGTTGAGAATACGAGTGTATTATCCTATGCCCAATTAAAGCAAAAATTTATGTTAGATGACTCGCAATATTAGAAATGGTTGCAGTTGAGCCATATCATTCAGAAGATGGAGTTAGACCTTTCCACCCTCCTAGATACACCAGAGATACAGGAAATCTGTGTGCAAACATGTAAGTCCAATGTTAGACTGTTCTGCATTGCACAATTTTTGTTGCCTGTGAACCGCGCTGATGATAAATAGCACGGTATAGAAAAACAATAAATAAAAAATAATTATGATCACCCTGCCTCTTACTTTTATAAATTAGCACACATTCAAGCAGTTAAACCATTTTTGGGCATTTATGGGGCACTGGAAGCTGAATGTGGAGTAGAGGAGGTTGATTAGGATTATTATTGGAATGTTTTGTGGAAGGCACCCATGTCTGCAAGTTTTCTGCAATCCATTTTTTGGTGCATAAATTCATTGGACCCCAGTGAAGATGATGAGAGTGGGATTGCTGAATTCAGCAAATGCTGGAGTTACTTCTGGATACATCTCTACATTTAATTTACAAATGGCCATCAGTGTTTCAATTTTGGCAGGCTTTCTGGTCAATTGTTCAAAAGCTGTTCAATATTTCTGTACCAGTCTTCCTACTTACAGATGCTGTGACACAATGGCTATGGACTTCTTAGGAGGCACATACAAAGGGATTAATTTGCTTAGCACATACTCAGTTTGTGTCGCTGAATATCCTGTCCTAAACCTTCTGAACACCCTGATGCTAACTGCTTAGCGTTGTTGCGTGCTGCCACCAAAACGCCCCATTAGCCGGTCAGTGGCAATATTCGGCTTCTAACCAGTTAACCTAAACTGGCCAAAAAAATTGGTCCAATTTTAGTCGGTTTAGTTATCCTACCAGTGGCTGAATATTACCACTGACTGGATAGCTAAACCACTATCTGGCCATACCGGATATGGCCCTACCAATGAATATCCAGGAATAGTTTAAAGTGGTGATGGCCAGCCACTTTCGTTGTAGTGGCTGCCGCCGCCACCACTGAATATGCAACCCCTCTAGTCTAATGTACTATTGGACATTCTGAGACTGCATGACTGGGTCTGAGGGAGGATGATGTGAATAAACAGGTAGATAAAGTTGAGCCAGTCAATACATTATATCTGGATTTTCAAAAAGCCTTTGACAAGGTCCTTCATGAGAGACTCTTGTGGAAATTAAAAAGTCATGGGATAGGAGGCAGTGTACTATGGTGGATTAGGAACTAGTTAAAAGAAACAAAACAGACAGTAGGCTAAATGGACAATTTCCTCAATGGAGAAAGGTAAATAGTGGAGGACACCGGGGATCTGTGCTGGACACGCTGCTTTTTAACATATTTATAAATGACCTGGAAATGGGAATAATGAGTGAGGTGATCAAATCTGCAGATGACACAAAATTATTCAAAGTTCTTAAAATGCAAGATGATTGTGAAAAATTGCAAGAGGACCTTGAAATATTGGGAAACTGGGCATCCAAATGGCAGATGAAATTTAAAGTGGAAAAGTGCAAAGTTATGTTAGGGAAGAACAACCCATACTATGGTTACTCAATGCAAGGATCCACATTAAGAATCACCACTCAGGAAAAGGATCTGGGCATCATGGTGGACAGTACAGTGAAACCCTCTTCCCAGTGTACAGCCTCAGCCAAGAAAGCAAATAGAATGCTAGGAATCATAAGGAAAGGAATAAAAAATAAAACCAAGGATATTATAATGTCTTTGTATTGTTCCATGCTGTGACCGCACCTTGAATATTGTGTGCAATTCTGGTTGCCGTATCTTAGAAAGGATATAGCAAAGTTAGAAAAGGTACAGAGCCATCAAAATGATAAAGGGGATGGAAGGATACCCCCTATGAGGAAAGGCTTAAAAGGTTAGAGTTCTTCAACTTGGAAAAGAGACGACTGAGGGGAGATATGATAGAGGTCGGTAAAGGAATGAATGGAGTAGAACAATTAAACATTGATGAGTTGTTTACTCCGAAAAAAGTATAAACACTAGGGGACAGAGTAGTTACTCACCTGTAACAAGTGTTCTCTAGGAGCAGCAGGAATCAGTGCTCACATATGGGTGACGTCGGCGCCGACGGAGCCCTCGTGAGGAGCATTTCCCCAGCTTTCAAAGAAAGCCTTTGGGAATGCAGTGCGCATGTGCAGTTCCCTTCGCGCCCAAGGGTGCCATCTTGCTCAGTCTGATGACATAGCTAAAAAAACAGCAAAAATAACAAAATGAATCATATGACTGCAACTCCAAGGGGAGGAGGGAGGGTCGTCAGGACTGATTCCTGCTGCTCCTGGAGAACACCTGTTACAGGTGAGTAACTACGCTTTCTCCAGGACCAAGCAGGAAGTCAGTCCTCACATATGGGACTCCCCAGCTTCAGGCTACCGGGAACCCAAAGCTGAAAAATAGCTCCCTCTAGAGCCTCAGCATCCGTGAAAGAATCTTCTCTGAGAACATCCCTGTACGGTAGCCTAACACAAGGGCCGGAGGGTAGGCCAACACAAGGTAGGAGTTGCCTAAACCTCAAAAAGATCACGGAGTACCGCCTGTCCGAAAGCACTGTCCCTGTGGGACTCCCTCTCGAGGCAGTAGTGGGCCGCAAAAGTCTGGCTTGAAGACCAGGTAGTGGCCCGGCAGATGTCCGCCAACGGAACAGAGCGGAGGTGGGCTACTGATGCAGCCTTCGCCCTGACACGGTGGGCCGTGACTCGACCCTGCAAGGAGAGACCGGCTGCCCTGTACGGCCAGGCGATACAGTCTGCTACCCAAATGGACAATGTACGCTTGGAGACAGGTAACCCCAGCTTATTAGGGTCAAAAGATACGACGAGCTGAACAGCCCTTCGATGCCCCTGCGTACAGTCAATGTAAAAGGACAACGCCCTCCTACAGTCCAGGGTATGCAAGACCATTTCAGCCCGGCTGGCATGCGGCCTGGGAAAGAAGGTCGGAAGAACCACCTCCTGATTGAGGTGGAAAGAGGAGACAACCTTTGGAAGGAACTTAGGATGAGTATGTAAGACCACCCTGTTCCTATAGAACCGCGTGTACGGTCTATCAGAAACCAGAGCCTGTAGTTCACTCACACGCCTGGCCGAGGTAAGAGCTACCAAGAACAACCCCTTCCAGGAAAGGAAGCATAAATGACAGGTAGCCATCGGCTCAAACGGTGGGCGAGTAAGTTGTTGCAAGACCACATTCAAATCCCACTCAGGGACTGGTGGACGAATCGGAGGCTTGAGCAAAAGTAGGCCTCTGAGGAAGCGGGCCACTAAGGGGTGGACCGACAGAGACTGGCCCTCCACCGGGGAGTGGTGCACTGTCAGAGCACTGAGGTGGACCCGAACAGAGTTGGATTTAAGGCCTAGGTCTGACAGGTGAAGCAGATACTGCAGCACCACTGGCACCAGGCACGAAAAAGGATCCTCTTGGCGCTGAGCACACCAGGTGGAGAACCTTGGCCACTTGAGGGCATAAGATTTCCGGGTGGATTGTCTTCTAGAGGCCAGAACCACCTCCTCCACTTCCCTAGGTAGAAGGGAGGGAGCTAGAACTATCCTTTCAGCAGCCAGTCCATCAGATTGAGGGACTGGAGCTTGGGGTGCACGAGAGATCCCCGATCCTGAGACAAGAGATCGGGTTGCATCCCCAGAGGGAGTTTAACATCGTGAATTCACTACCGGGTTTTAGATAAAACCTATTGAGACAGAAAAACTTTGAAAAAAACGAAAAAAAGAAAAGGGGTAACGAAGAAAGGCAACATTGTTAGGTCATTGATGCGATTATAAGCATTAAACTCTAACTCTATGAGTTTGCATATGTTTATGTTTATGTTTATTTAAATTTGATATACCGCTCAGGCCAGAAGGCATTACAGCGGTTTACAATAATATATCATTCAAGGAAATAAGAAAAGAACGCCATTTATTTGATAGGACAGAATAGGGAACAGAGACAGTCAGACAGATAAGAGAGAAGGACGCAGAACAGTACATTACCACAACAACTCAGACCGTATCATCAGCGAAACTCCAGAGACAGATGCCACGGACCACCGCCTAAGGGCCACGCCAAAGGGCCCTCTGGCGAGGCCCTCAGGCACGGGCCCGCAAGGTGCGGGCGCGCCCTGAAAACGGCGGTTTTTATGCCGTTCAGCATGTCAGCTGCTTGGTGGCGTGAGGAGGAAGGGGGAGCTCCTGCTCTCACCCCCGCTGAGGTAACTGCTCTCCCGCTGCCCTGAAAACGGCGGTTTTTATGCCGTTCAGCATGTCGGCTGCTTGGTGGCGTGAGGAGGAAGGGGGAGCTCCTGCTCTCACCCCCGCTGAGGTAACTGCTCTCCCGCTGCCCTGAAAACGGCTTGATATAAGTCTGAGACCTAGTTGCCATAGTGATAATACATTTTTTGAGTGAAGAGTGCATTCTCGTAGGTAAAGGGTGGAGCTGTAAATTGTTATATTACCATTCGGTATTCTAAGCTCTGAAAGGTGACAATGTTGCTTTTAGTAGGTAATTTTCTTGGCCAGGTAGATAAACTGCCTTGAGAAACATGCCCTGCTTGACTGCCAAGGCGCACAGGGCCTGTGCTTCCTGACACAGAAGCCTGGATCCTGTGCCTCCTTGTTTGTTCACATAGAACATTGCTACTTGGTTGTCTGTCTGAATCAAGACAGACTGGTGAGAGAGGACATGAGAGAAAGTCTGTAGAGCCAAGCGAATAGCTCGCAACTCCAACAGATTGATTTGCTGTGTGGCCTCCCAAGGGGACCAGAGACCCTGAGTGCATGCCCCCTGGCAATATGCACCCCAACCCTGAAGAGAAGCATCGGTTGTCAGCACCTGTGTGTGTGGCGGTGCCTGGAAAGGCACCCTTTGACCAGGTTCGGGAGATGCAGCCACCACTGCAGGGAGGTCGCTAGTAACTTGGACACTCTTACTTTGTCTCTTAAGTCTCCTGTGGCCTGCAGCCACTGAGCTCTGAGGCACCATTGAGCAGGCCGCATATGCAGACGGGCATTTGGAGTTACATGGACCGTGGAAGCCATGTGGCCCAAAAGCCTCAGGAAATGTCTGGGAGAGACCAGAGACCCACTGCGAAACTGCAGGGCCAGAGCCTTCAGTCTGTGGGCCCTGTCCTCGGGCAAATAAACCATTGCTTGCAAGGTATCCAACCTTGCCCCTATGAACTTTACGTCCTGTGAGGGGAGCAAAGTGGACTTGCAAAGTTTATGACAAAGCCCAGGTGCTGGAGAAGAGAGACACTGCAAAGAGTGGCTTGTCTGGTCTCCTGCGGAGACTGACCCCTGATGAGCCAGTCGACCAGGTATGGAAAGACAAAGATGCCCTGGTTTCTGAGATAGGCCACCACTACTGCCAGGTATTTGGTGAAAACCCTGGGTGCGGAGGTCAGGCCAAATGGAAGTACTCTGTACTGAAAATGATTTCCTCCCACTACAAATCTGAGATATTGTCTGTGGTCTGGATGAATGAGGATGTGAGTATAAGCATCCTTTAGGTCTAAGGAGCATAGCCAATCTCCCTGCTGGAGGTAGGGCAGCAGTATTCCAAGGGTAAGCATCTTGAACTTTTCCCTCTCCAGGAACTTGTTGAGATTTTGCAAGTCTAGGATGGGTCTGAGGCCTCCTGTCCTTTTTGGTACCAGAAAGTACCTGGAATAGAAGCCTCGTCCTATCAGGTGGTGAGGCACCGGTTCCACCGCCTGCTCCTGTAGAAGACTTGCCAACTCCTGAAGGAGGAGGTTCCTGTGCAGAGGGAGTCTTGGAGGCTCCCTGGAAAATAGGAGGGAGGTAACTGGTTGAAGTGGAGCAAGTAGCCCTTTTGGACTATGCTCAGTACCCAGGTATCCCCTGTTATAGCTGACCATCTGTGGGCGTACAGTGTCAGCCGACCTCCTGTGCTGAGTGGAGCCAGCTGTGGGGGAGAGCCTATGCAGTGGGAGTTAAAACCCCGCTCCCTGCTGTGCAGGAGCCGGAGCTGGCAGCTTGGGGGTTTTCTGCCTATGGGGCCCATGTCCCTGCCTCTTGGCCTGCTGACCCTGTTGGGGAGCTGTAGAGGCCTGAAATTGAGGGTAGGATTTGTAGGTAGAAGCCTTCCTTGGGTAAAAGGGCTTTTTCCCCCGAGCCCTTCTTCTGAGAAGGGGCAGAAGTCTTCCTGGACAGCCTTGTCCTGGTGAGAGTCTCAGTCTCGATTTCTGCAGCCTTTTCAGCCATGGGTTTGCCAAAGAGGTTCTCACCCCGGCAAGGGACATCGACCAACTTGTCCTGGACCCATGGCTCGAGGTCCGAAGACTGTAGCCAGGCCTGACGGCGTGCACCAATGCCGGCCGCTGCTACTCGGGCCGAAGCCTCGAAGCCATCATAGGCTGCTCGAGATATAAACTTCGAGCACTCTCAAATCCCTGATGACAAAGTCTTGAACCTCTGCAAAGGTTCCTCGGAGAGGCCAGCAGAGAACCCGGCAATCTCTTTTGCCAGGTCCCGGAGGTACATGCCCATGTACAGCTGGTAAGTCTGGACACGGCAAGCCAGCATAGAGCCCTAGAAGCACTTTCTACCGAGGGCATCCAGGTTCCGGGCCTCCCTGCCAGAGGGCACCGAAGAGTGCATCTTCTGACTCTTCAGACGATGCATGGCCGATTCCACAACCATGGAGTGGTGCGGTAGCTGTGCCTTCTGGAACCCAGGGCTCTTACGGACTCGATAGATGGAATCAACCCGTTTGCTGAGAACCGGCGCTGAGGCCGGTGCCTCCCACATGCAGAAGAGCAGCCGTTCCAGCATCGGAGGAACCGGTACAGTAAAGGCCTCCTTAGGCGGAGAGTCATACTGGAGGGCCTCGAGCTCCTCGGCTCGAGGCTCCTCCTCGGGATCCGCGGGGAAGGCCAAGGCTTTGGCCATGTCCCTCACTAAGTCTGAGAACCGGGTATCCTCCGGTGGGGACCTTCTCCGAGGCTCGGACTCTAGTGAGTCCGATGGGATGCACCGGGTCCGGAAAGTGTCCGGGGACTCCTCGTCCTCCGTCTCCCACTCCGACCCCTCCGAAGCGGAATCGAGCAGCTCCAGTCGGGCGGGCACCGATGCCATCCGCCCCGACGCCGAGGGTATCGGTGTCGATGACCTCGGCCCCGCACGGGAGGTCAAGGGAGAACTTGGCCGAGGATCAACTCGAGACCGCATCGACTCGAGGATCGGCTCGGCCTCCGGGGTCAACTTGGATGTCGAGGTCCCGGTGGTCGGGTCAGATGCACTGGTCAGACTGGTGATCAGCACCCGCTGCTGCTCCATGAAGGCAGCCAAGCTGCTCTCCAAGGCCATCAACCTGAGTCCGAGCTCAGGAGACTCAGCAGCCCCCAACTCGGGCCCCGACGTCGGCTCCCCTGCAGGAGAGTCAACGAGGACAACAGCACTCACGTGACTCGAGCTCCACACGAGGCAACTTGGCAGGCCTCTCCGACTCCGAAGACCTGGGACAGCGGTCGGGGCTATGCGACCTGGCCCTCGAGGAGCCAAGAGCGTCCACCGACACCGCCCTCGCGGGTTTCTTCTTCCTTCTGTGTTCCTGTGAGGGAGACCCCCTCTCAGAGGAGCCTCAACGATGCTCGGGGTCGGACTCCAGAGACGTCGAGGCCTCTGACAAAGTCCGGGCCCGGCTGGACATGGAGTCAGAGAAGATCCTTTCCCGTTTGACGGCTCCTCAGCGCCTTAGAGGACATCTTGCCGCATGGGCCACAGATCATCGGGTCATGATCAGGCCCGAGGCACCGGAGGCAGCAGTCGTGTGTGTCAGTAAGAGACATCAGTTTCTTACACCGATCACACTTCTTGAACCCGCTGGCAGCCATCGGGGGAAAAAGGGCCCCTGCAAGGTCAAAAGACCAGGCTGCCAGTGAAAGAGAAAAAAAGCGCGAATGCTAGTCTCGAAGGACAAAAACCAAAAAAGTAGCTCCGGGCTCGATACCAGTGTACCGTGCCAAGGCGGGAAGGGGAACCGGCGTCAAACCGGCCAAAAACCACAAATCCACTTAGGAAAAATCTACTTTTAAGTGGGTGACAAGGACACACGTCCGTTGGGCTCCGCGGAAAAAAGAAGACTGAGCAAGATGGCACCCTTGGGTGGGAAGGGGACCGCGCATGCGCGCTGCATTCCCAAAGGCTTTCTTTGAAAGCTGGGGAAATGCTCTGCACGAGGGCTCCATCGGCGCCGACGTCACCCATATGTGAGGACTGACTTCCTGCTTGGTCCTGGAGAAACACAATGAAGCTACAACATAACCCATTTAAGTGTAAAAAGAGACAATATTTTTTTCACTTAATGCGCAATCAAACTCTGGAATTCATTACTAGAAGATGTAGTAAAAACTGTTAGAGTAATTGGGTTTAAAGGAGATTTGGACAAGTTTCTGGAGGAAAGGTCCATAAACCATTATAAAAGAGAACCCAGAAAATCCACTGCCTACCCCGGAACAAGTATTGTGGAACCTATGTACCTTTTTGGGAACCTGCCAGGTACTTGTTGGAAGTAGGACACTGGCAGGGACGGCCAAAGGGTTTCTGCCGCCTTAAGTAGAAGCTCTGGCTGTGGCGACCCCCCCATGCACCGTGCCTCCTTTCCCCGTGCTCCCCCTCCCGCTGCTGCTAATTCTAGCAGCGGCAGGCTATGTGCTGAAGCACATGGCCTGCTGCCAGAATCAGCAGCAGCAGGGGGGGGGCATCACGGTTCGGCATGGGGGGGGCAGCGCAGCTGGGCGCATGGGGGGGGGGGGGCACGGCAGGCCATGTGTGCCAAAGTACATGTCCTGCTGCACACAGAAGTCTGCAGCCCTAGGCGGTCACCCAGCCTGCCTAGTGGATGGCCCGGCCCTGGATACTGGATTTGATGGACCTTAGTCTGACCCAGTATGCATTTCTTATATTCCTAGGTGGTTATTTTATAAGGGTGTGCAAACATTGCTAGTAGGTGGGCACACATTTCTAATGAACATAAGAAAAGCCATACTAGATCAGACCAAAGGTCCATCTAGCCCAGTATCCTGTTTCCAACAGTAGTCAATCCAGGCCACAAGTACTATCAGGTTCTCAAAAGCTAGACAGATTCTCCCAGGGGTAAGCAGTAGATTTCTCCAGTCCACTTTAATAATGGTTTATGGACTTTTCATCCAGGAACTTGTCCAAATCTCTTTTAAACCCAGCTACACTAACAGCTTTTACTACATCCTCCAGCAATAAATTCCAGAGTTTGATTATGCGTTGAGTGAAAAAATATTTTTGAGGATCAGTCTCAAATGCGCTACATTGTAGCTTCATTGTGTGTCCCCTAGTCATCTGCATCTTGAATTTTAACTTAATTTTTAGGTATCTATAGACTAACATAGTAACTACATTACCTTGCTTTAAAAAAATGAAATACATGGTAACAACATAGATGATAGCAGATAAAAGACCAGCTCACCCATCCTCTTTGCGCAGTCCTGTCCACCTACTAGGATAAATCCGAGTTGCCAGTCATAGGACATGACTGCTTGTAGGATATCACACCTTATCCAAGACACCGTTTGTGATACAATTCTTTTGATTTCACAGTCTCGAGTTGATGAGCATACAAGATCCCTCTTCAGTTCATACCCTCATCCCCTCTCTTCCCATGTCTATGTCAATGCAACATATTCATATGGTGACCTATGCACCCATTTTTCCAGGAACATATGCAACAGAATTCAAACATAATTTAGGTGGCACAGCTTATCGTGCCTTTCCATAGCCAAAGACGGGAGCTCATTTGCCACCATTACCTAAGATTAGTTGATATTGCAGCTGAGGCACAGGTGCCAGAGATGCTCTGATTACAATTAGCTTCTCCATTGATTGAGTGTATGGTGTGCTCAAGATGCTACAGCTACCTTATCACCCATCCCTGCCACCTCACTTACATAGGGTTCCGGAACCCTTCTCTCCATGTCCACCAGATGATTCAGCCATTATATTATCATAGGACCTATGGGGTGTCCATGCACACGGCCATCTGGAAGGAAGCTGCTTTTTGAATAGGGACACTGCATTATCCCTCTGGCTATGGAGGCCTAAGCGCGGACCTCTACCCTCAACCTCTCAATGTAAGCTCCCAAAACATATCTACTACTACTACTAATCATATGTATAGCGTTACAAGGCACATGTGGTGCTCTACATAAAGATGTCAGACAGTCCCTGCTCATCTAAGCTTACAATCTAATCAAGATGAAGAACATCACAAAACTGGGGACTAAAGTACAGTAAGCATCACATAAATAAATAGAAAGACTCTGCCATGTAGCACTGCACTAGTGCATCCACATGACCAGTGCCCTTCATCTTTGTGCATGGCAGAATGCAGAGGTCAGCCCATGCTAATGGTTTATGGACTTTTCTTCCAGGAACTTGTCCAAATCTCTTTGAAACCCAGCTACACTAACAGCTTTTACTACATCCTCCAGCAACTTATTCCAGTGTTTGATTATGCATTGAGTGAAAAAGTATTTTCTCCAATTAGTCTTAAATATGCTACATTGCAGCTTCATTGCATGTCCCCTAGTCTTTTTACTTCCTTAAGGAGTAAACAACCAATCTACATTCACCTCTTCCACTCCACTCATTATTTTATAGACCTCTATCATATCTCCCCTCAGCCATCTTTTTTCCAAGCTGAAGAGCTCTAACCTTTAAAGCCTTTATTCATAGGGGTATCCTTACATTCCCTTTATCATTTTGGGCACCCTTCTCTGTAACTTTTCTAATTCCACTATATTTAATTTTAAGATATGGTGACCAGAATTGCACACAATATTTGAGGTGCGGTTGTACCATTGAGTGATAAAGAGGTATTATAATATCCTTTGTTTTATTATTCATTCCTTTCCTTATGATTCCTAGCATTCTATTAGTTCTCTTGGCTGCCACAGCACATTGGTCAGAGGGTTTCAACATTATTATCCATCATGACACCCAGATCGTTTTCCTGGGTGATGATTCCAAATGTGGAACTTTGCATTGTGTAACTGTAGTTTCAGTTGTTCTTCCATAAGTGCATTACTTTGCACTTGTCTACATTAAATTTCATTTACCATTTGGACTCAGTTTACCAATTTCTCAAGGTCCTCTGCAATTTTTCAAAATCCACTTGTATTTTAACACCTTTGAATAATTTTTCCATCTGAAAATTTGATCACCTCACTTGTTCCCATCTCCAGGTAATTTATGAAGATGTTAAAAAGCAGCGGGTCCAATACAGATCCCTGGGGTTCTCCATTGAGAACATTGGTCATTTATCCATACTCTGCTTTCTATCTTTTAACCAGTTCCATATCCATAATAGTATATTGCCTCCTATCCCAAGACTATTTAATTTCCTTATGAGGGACCTTTTTCAAAGGCTTTCTGAAAATACAGACACACTATATCAACCAGCTCACTTTATCTACCCATTTATTCACACCTTCAAAAAAATATAGCATATTCGTAAGTTAAGACTTTTCTTGGCTAAATCCATGTTGGCTTTCTCCCATTGAACCATGACTCTGTAGGTTCATTAATTTTGCTCTTTATAATAGTGTCTACAATTTTGCCTGGTACTGATGTCAGGCTCACCAGTGTGTAGTTTGCTGGATCACCCCTGGAATCATTTTTAAAAACTGGCATTACGTTGGCCACTCTCCAGGTACTTCAGATGTTTTTAATGATGGCTTACAGATTACTAATAGTAAGTCTGAAATATCATTTTTGAATTTTTTCAAAACCCTGGGATGTATATCATCCAGTTCAGGTGATTTGCAACTCTTTAGGTTATCAAATTGTTGTATTGCATTTTTGTGGTTTATCAAGATTTGTTTCAATTTCTCCAATACATTACCTTTAAATATCATTTCTAGGATGGGTAACTTCCCTACATCTTCTTCAGTAAAGTCCAAAGCAAAGAATTCATTCAGTCTCTCCACTATAGCCTTGTCCTCCCTCACTGCCCCTTTTACCCTTCTATCATCTAATGGTCCAACTGACTTTCTCAAAAGCTTTTTTTTTTTTTTTTTTTACTACAAATGTACTTGGGAAAGTTTTTATTTTGAGTTTTTCCTTCCATGGCAAGCTTTTTTCAAATTATCTCTGTCTGCCTTATCAATGCATCAGGGCTTAATTTGTAGACAAAAAAGAAGTGGAACTGTGGATGGGGAAAAAGTGACCTGTGGGGATGAGGCCCCTCCCCATATTTCTGTACTTGGTCTCACAGCCCAACTCATACTCATCACTTTGTCCCCACTGTCCTCCTAATCTCTGGCCAATTTCTTAGTCTCCGCTATTCCTTCAGGTGACTTCAAGTCCCCACTTGTCCACCCTACTCAGTCCCAGAATCCTCGCTCACAATCTTACCCCAGCCCTGAGTCCCCATTTATACACCCAATACCCAGTCTATATTAGGCTTTGTTCTGTTTTCTCACCCAATCTTAGATTCTCCACTAAGCCCAAGTCCCTGCTCTCCCACATCCCCATGTCCCCCGTGCCCACCCATCTAACTCCTCCAATACTTATTAACACTTCCTTTCCTCCTTCTTAATCCAGCATCTGATCTTATGGCCAGCACTCTCAACCTTCCCCTGGTTATGACTTTACTTCTTCCCCAGCCTTCACAATATTTTTATTTATTTAACTGGTCTTTTATACCGTTTTATCATTTCAATCAAAGTAGTTTACATTTTAACTTAAACTTGGTAATGTACATTAAACAGGGACATTGATAACTTGGAATTTTCTGAGGCAATGGAGGGTTAAGTGTCTTGCCCAAGGCTACAAGGAGTGCTAGTGGGAATTGAACCCTGGTCTCTTGGTTCCCAAGCCAGTGCTCTAAACATTAGGCTACTCCTCCACTATCTATTCTACTCTCCTCCAATATCTATCCTCCTCTCCTTTCTCACTCCCCCAGCATCTCCTTTTTCCCCACCCTAACCCCAGCATTTTATTGCATTACCCCCTGTCATTACCAGGCCCCCAGCCCTAAAATTAGCCCCATCACAGCAGCAGCCCCCTTCTAGTCCCGGTCTCCCTCCAGCATAAACCCATTTCTATTCCCAGGCCCAGTATCAGCCCATTTCCAGTCCCAGTCCTGCCCCTCCAGCCCCAGTATCAGTCCATTTCCAATCACAATACCCTCAGCCCCAGTATCAGCCCATATCCAGTCCCAGTCCCCATCCCCATCCTCCCCTGCAGACCTAGTATCAACCCATTTCCAGTACCAGTCCTCCCCACAGACCCATTATCAGCCCTTTCCAGTCCCAGTCCTGCCCCTCCAGCCTCAGTATCAGTCCACGTCCGGTCCTAATCCCCCCCAAGTCCCAGTATCAGCCCATTTTCCATCTCAGTCCCTGCCCTACAGCCCTAGTATCAGCCCATATCCAGTTCCAGTCCCCATCCCTCCTGCAGCCTCAGTATCAGCCCATTACTAGTACCAGTCCTTCCCACGGCCCCAGAATCAGCCCACTTCTAGTCCCAGTCCCCCAACAGTCCCAGTATCAGACCATATCATCTCAAAACCCTCCACAATCCCACTATCAGCCCATGCCCAGTCTCAGTCCACCCAGCCCTCTATTAGTCTATTTCCAGTTCCAGACTTCCCCCAACCCCAGTATTAGCTCATTTCCAGTCACAACCCCCCTTCCCACCATTGGCCCTCTTCCAGTCTCACTCATCTCTACCAACATCAGCCCATTTTCAGTGCCCCAGCCCCTTTCCAGTTCCTCACTACCTCGCCCCTCATTAGCTCCCTAATCCCAGTCTCCCCCCAACAGCTCTGGCAATCTATCCATCTCCTCCCCCAAATCACTGAGCCAGCTACCTCCTGTTTTTTTCTCCCTTCCTGTTCCATGCTTAACACAACCGCAGGAGAAAAACAATAATGCTCTCGCACCTGTGTTAAATGTTAATACGGCTTTCTTCTTCTGCCTGTTAAGTGTTAATATGGCCATGGCAGCACAGAACACAGCCACAGGAGCATTTTCATTTCCTCCTGCACTGTGCTGAACTGAAGCAGCATGGCACTTTTAGTAAAGTAGGAATTGTTTATTTTGCTTTACTAAAAGTGTCACAGCTAGGTTGCTTCAATATAGCACAGCCACAGAGCAAAATGCTCCCTCGGCTGTATTACTTGTTAAGACGGCCACGGCCATACAGAGGAGGGAGAAGAGGTGGAAGACGAAATGTGAATTACTTCCGCCTCCTCAAGAAATGCCAGAACACCATTCCACCCTGATCTGGCACAAATTAAGCCCAGTAATGCATTACAACTTGCCAGTGCTTATTATTTTCTGTTTTCATCATTTGGTTCCTTTCTCCATTTTCTGAAAGATGCTTTTTTGGCGGTAATAGCCTTTCTGAGCTCACCTTTAAATTATGCCAGCAGTGGTTTGGCCTTTCTTCCACCTTTCTTAAGGCATGGAATACATCTGGTCTGGTCTTCCAATATGATATTTGTAAATAACACCGAGGCCTGATGTAAACTTTTAACCTTTGCAGTTGCTACTTTTAGTTTTTTCTTAATCATTTTCCTCATTTATTCATAGTCTCCCTTTTGAAAGTTAAATGCTAGCACAGCAGATTTCCTTCCTGTTCTCTCTCCCTCCATTTATTAAGTCAACTTTTATCATGTTATGATCATTATTGCCAAGTGGTCCCAACACTGTTATTTCTCTACTAGATTCTGTTTTCTATTAAGAATTAGGTCCAAAATAGCTCTCCCTCATATTGCTTCCTCAACTAGCTGCTCCATAAAGTAGTGACATACAGCTAGAGGAGCCTTTTTAGAAATCTACAGGGGAGGACAACTGTGTCACCAACTCAGCATCTTCCATGTGCAAGTGTTGGTATTTACACTTTGATCTGGGCCATTTTAGACACCTATAAAATGGTCTACTTCGGGATATAAGGAAGGAGTAAGGGTTTGCCCAGACATGAAGAGTGGATTGGATTGGATTGGATTGGATTGGGTTGGATTGAATTGCTGTGAAGAACTTTTTTGATAATGAGCATTGCTACTGGTGGAAAGTGTATAAAAGAGAAAACCTTTTAAGGGGGATGGACTAAAGAGGGGCAAGTTTTGTCCAAGGGAAGAGCAGCCTGCTGGTTTAGCGTAAAGAACTGTGTGGAAAACCCAGACTGGTTCATTTTGCAAGCTTTAACCAGAGACTGCACTTACTGCAGGAGGTTTTTGGTTGTTCTTTTTATTGTTGCTTTTGATTTATATTGGTGTCTACTTGGAAGATACATGACTGAGACATGCCCAACCGCCTTAAAGACATTTGAAACTACCAGTCACCGCACCACCCTTAGAATTTAGATGTGGTGTGGATCTCTATGTGTAAACAGCGGCTTTCTAAAATTGCCTTTACATGTATATTCTGATGATCTTAGGGTGTCTAAACAGGTAGAAAAGGTGACGGCAAAGCCAGAAGGATGCATGGGTGCACAAAGAGAGGAATGACCAGCAGGAAGGAGGAGGTGATAATGCCTCTGTAAAAGTCTTTAGCGAGACCTCCTTTGGAGTATTGTGTGTAATTCTGGAGACCAAGCCTTCAAAAGGATATAAATAGGATAGAGTCAGTACAGAGGGTGGCTACCAAAATGGTCAGTGGACTTCATCATACGGCATATGGGGACAGACTTAAAAATCTTAATATATACAGTATACTTTTGAGGAAAGGTGGGAGAGAGGAGATATGATAGAGAGGTTTAAATACATCTGTGGTATAAATGCACAAGAGTAGAGCTTTCTCTCAGTTGAAAGCGGCTCTCCAATGAGGGGGCATAGGATGAAGGTAAAAGGGGATAGACTCAGGAATAATATGCAGATATATTTCTTTATGGAAAGAGTGGTAGATGCATGGAAGAATATCCCAGTAGAGGTAGTAGAGACCAGGATAGTAGCTGAATTCAAGAAAGCATGGGACAAACACAGAAGATCTCTAAAGGGAAAAAAAAGGACTACAGTGGTTTGTATGGGAGGGCAGACTAGATAGGCCACATGGTCTTTTTCTGCCATCATGTTTCTATATTCCAATTTTCTTATGTAAGTGCTACTATTTACAAGTGGAAAAGGTCTATAAGACTTCTAATATAATTTCCATAGTTGATCAAATTACCAATGTGACTGAATGGATCACACTCTGAATTGTAAGAAATCTTGAAAAATGATACATTTGTACTTAGATTATCTTACTACTACTAATCATTTGTATAGCACTACAATGCATAAACAGTACTGAACAGA
This sequence comes from Ichthyophis bannanicus, assembly GCA_033557465.1. Classification (NCBI taxonomy): domain Eukaryota; kingdom Metazoa; phylum Chordata; class Amphibia; order Gymnophiona; family Ichthyophiidae; genus Ichthyophis; species Ichthyophis bannanicus. The sequence continues at coordinate 924,530,132 of CM066033.1, forward strand.
CACATGTAAAAGACAGTTCCTGCTCAACAGAGCTTACAATCTAGTTAGGAGGTCAGCACAAACAGCTGAGGACAAGGAAATGTCAAGGGGAATGGTAAGGAAACATGTAAGAGTCAAAGCGGATCAAGATCCAAAAGCCACCTCGAAGAGGTGAGTTTTTAGCCTGGATTTGAAAAGGGACAGAGATCAAGCCTGACACACAGACTCAGGAGGTTTGTTCCAGGCATAAGGAGCAGCAAGGTGGAAGGATCGAAATCTGGAGTTGGTAGTAATAGGGAAGGACACAGTCAGAAGGGATCTGCCAGAAGAGCAGAGGTCCCACTTAACCCTCCATAGCCCATGTTCCCTGTAAAATAGTTATCTCCAAGTTATAAAGCCCTGTTCAAAGTAATTTCAGTTTGCTCAATGTAAACCACCTTGATATCATGAAAGGCAGTATATAAAGAGTAGTTACTCACCTGAAACAGGTGTTATCCAGGAGCAGCAGGAATCAGTCCTCACGTATGGGTGACGTCGGCGCCGATGGAGCCCTTGTGCGGAGCATTTCCCCAGATTTCAAGGAAAGCCTTTGGGAATGCAGCGCGCATGCGCGGTCCCCTTCCCACCCAAGGGTGCCATCTTGCTTAGTCTGATGACATAGCTAAAAGACAGCAAAAAAATCAAAATGAAGTATATGACTGCAACTCCAGGGGAGGAGGGAGGGTCGTGAGGACTGATTCCTGCTGCTCCTGGAGAACACCTGTTACAGGTGAGTAACTACTCTTTCTCCAGGACCAAGCAGGAAGACAGTCCTCACATATGGGAATCCCCAGCTCTAGGCTACCGGGAACCCAAAGATGAAAAAATGGCTCCCTCTCAAGAGCCTCAGCAACCGTGATAAGAATATCCTCTGATAACACCCCCGTACGGTAGCCCAACACAAGTGCCGGAGGGTAGGAGTTGCCTAAACCTCAAAGAGATTACGGAGTACCGCCTGTCCGAAAGCACTGTCCCTTTGGGACTCTCTCGAGGCACTAATGGAATGCAAAAGTCTGGTTTGAAGACAAAGTTGCGGCCCGGTAGATGTCTGCCAACGGAAAAGAGTGGAGTTGAGCTACTGACGCGGCTTTTGCCCTGACACGGTGGGCCCTGCAAGGGAAGGTCGGCTGCCTTGTACGCCCAGGCGATACAATCTGCTACCCAAGTGGATAACGTACACTTGGAGACAGGTAACCCCTCTTATTAGGGTCAAAGAGACGAAGAGCTGAGTAGTCCTTCGATGCCCCCGCGTACATTCTATGTAAAAAGACAACGCCCTCTTACAGTCCAGGGTATGCAAGACTGTTTCAGCCCGGCTGGTATGCAGCCTGGGAAAGAAGGTCGGAAGAACCACCTCCTGGTTGAGGTGGAAAGAGGAGACCACTTTGGGAAGAAACTTCGGATGGGTCCGTAGGACCACCCTGTTCCTATAGAATCGTGTGTACGGTCTATCAGAAACCAGAACTTGTAGTTCACTCACACATCTGGCCGAGGTAAGAGCTACCAGGAAGAGCGCTTTCCAAGAAAGGAAGCGTAAATGGCAAGTAGCCATCGGCTCAAACGGTGGGCGAGTAAGTTGCTGCAAGACCACATTCAAATCCCACTCAGTCGCCGGTGGACAAACCGGAGACTTGAGAAGAAGCAGATCTCTGAGAAATCGGGACACCAAAGGATGAACCGACAGAGACTGGTGCGCTGATAGAGCACTGAGGTGGACCCAAACAGAGTTAGACTTAAGGCCTAGGTCTGACAGGTGAAGTAGATACTGCAGTACTACTGGCACAAGGCAAGAGAAAGGATCTTCATTGCATTGAGCACACCATACCATAAACCTACGCCACTTGAGGACATAGGACTTTCTGGTGGACTGCCTCCTAGAGGCCAAAACCACCTCCTGAGCCTCCTTAGGTAGAAGCAAGGGAGCTAGCACTATCCTTTCAGCAGCCAGGCCATCAGATTGAGGGATCTGAGATTGGGGTGAAGAAGGGAACGCTGATCTTGAGACAGGAGATCGTGTTGCAACCCAAGAGGGAAAGAGTAGTTACTCACCTGTAACAGGTGTTCTCCAGGAGCAGCAGGAATCAGTCCTCACTTATGGGTGTCATCGACGCCGATGAAGCCCCAGCGGGTGTCATCAACGCCGATGAAGCCCCAGCGGAGCATTTCCCCAGCTTTCCATGAAAGCCTTTGGGAATGCTGGCACGCATGCGCGGTTCCCTTCCCGCCTAAAGGTGCCATCTTACCTCAGTCAAATGACATAGCTAAGAACAGCACACAAAAATGTAAAAATTAAACTATGTACAACTGCAACTCCAAGGGGAGGAGGGAGGGTAGTGAGGACTGATTCCTGCTGCTCCTGGAGAACACCTGTTACAGGTGAGTAACTACTCTTTCTCCAGGACCAAGCAGGAAGTCAGTCCTCACTTATGGGTGACTCCCCAGCTCTGGGCTACCAGGAACCCAGGCTGAACAAGAGAACTCCCTCTAGTCTCAGCAACACAGTAAAGGCTTTGCAAGGACACACCCTCCACAGGTAGCCCAACCAGAGGGCAGGAGGGCAGGAGTTGCCTAGACCTCAAAGAGATTCCGGAGTACTGCTTGGCCAAAAACACTGTCCCTACGGGACTCCCTCTCCAGACAGTAGTGGGCTGCAAAAGTCTGGCTTGAAGACCAAGTAGCAGCCCTTCAGATGTCTTGCAATGGAACAGAGTGGAGGTGAGCCACTGATGCAGCCATTGCCCTCACACAGTGGGCCGTGACCCTACCCTGCAAAGGAAGGTCAGCTGCCTTGTAAGCCCAGGTGATACAGTCAGCCACCCAGATGGACAAGGTACACTTGGACACAGGCCTCCCCAAGTTATTGGGGTCAAAAGAAAGGAAGAGCTGAGAAGCCTTCCTGTGACCTTGCGTACATTCAAGGTAGAAGGATAAGGCCCTCCTACAGTCCAAGGAATGGAGAACTGTTTCAGCCGGACTTGCATGAGGCCTAGGGAAGAAAGTAGGAAGAACCACCTCCTGGTTGAGGTGGAAAGAGGAGACAACCTTAGGAAGGAACTTAGGGTGAGTCCTGAGGACCACCCTATTTTTATAGAACCTGGTGTAAGGTCTATCACAGACCAAGGCCTGAAGCTCACTCACTCTCCTAGCCGAAGTAAGGGCTATCAGAAAGAGAGTCTTCCAGGAAAGGAAGCGTAGAGGGCAAGTAGCCATAGGCTCAAAAGGTGGGCGAGTCAGCTGCTGCAAGACCACATTAAGCTCCCACTCAGGAGCAGGAGGACGTATGGGAGGTTTGAGCAAAGCAAGCCTCTGAGAAACCTAGACACCAAAGGGTGCACAGACAAGGAATGGCCCTCAACTTGGGAGTGGTGAGCTGCTAAAGCAGAGAGGTGGACCCAAACAGAGTTGGACTTGAGACCCTGATTGGACAAGTGCAGCAGGTACTGAAGCACTACTGATACAGTACAGGAGAAAGGATCCTCAGCACGTAGCTGACACCACACAGAGAACCTTTTCCACTTGAGAGCTTAGGTCTTCCTAGTGGATTGTTTCCTGGAGGCTAGGAGAACTTCCTCAACCTCGGGAGGCAGGCCCCAGGGAGCCAACACTACCCTTGCAGCCTCCATGCCATCAGATTGAGAGCTTTGAGATTGGGATGCAGCAAGGAGCCCTGATTCTGAGAGAGAAGGTCAGGTTGCAATCCCAGAGGCAGAGGCAGATCCACTACCAGTTGAAGCAGGAGGGGGAACCAAGGCTGTCTTGGCCACATGGGAGCTACCAGGAGGACTGAGGCCCTGTCTCGGAGAATCTTGAACAGTGTTCGGGCCACCAGAGGGGTGGGAGCAAACGCATAGAGTAGGCCCCGAGTCCAGGGAATCAGAAAAGCATCTGCTGCTACTCTCAGAGGATGCGGTTGCCTGGAGCAGAACCTTGGCAGCTGGTTGTTCAGTGGACTGGCAAACAGGTCTATGGAGGGAAGCCCCCATTTCAAGAAAATCTTTTGAACCACTAAAGGATGTAGCTGCCACTCGTGTGGTTGCAGAATCCTGCTCAATCTGTCGGCCAGGGAATTCTCCTGGCCTGGAAGATAGACTGCTTTGAGGAGCATGTTGTGCTTCAGGGCAAAGGAACAGAGGTCCTGGGCCTCCTGGCAAAGGGGCTGGGAACCAGTTCCGCCCTGTTTGTTTACATAGAACATGGCTACCTGGTTGTCTGTCTGGATCAAGACAGACTGTTGTGCCAGGGAAGCAGTAAAGGCCTTGAGGGCCAAGCGGATAGCTCTGAGTTCCAGTAGATTGATCTGCTGGGACGCCTCCCAATGAGACCACAGGCCCTGGGTGCACTTGTCTAGGCAGTGTGCTCCCCAACCCTGCAGAGAGGCATCGGTGGTCAGTACCACTGTATGAGGTGGGATCTGAAAGGGCACCCCCACCAGCAGATTGGGGGGGGGGGTATAACCACCAGTTGAGGGATGCCAGGAAACGGTGGGACACTCTGATCCTGTCTCTGAGACTGCCTGAGGCTTGTGACCACTGAGTCCGAAGGCACCACTGGGCAGGTCTCATATTGAGCCTGGCATTGGGGGTCACCTATACTGTCGACACCATGTGGCCCAGAAGCCTGAGACAGAGTCTGGCGGAGACCAGGGACCTGTGCAGAAACTTGCTGGCGAGGTCCATGAGCCTTTGTGCTTGGTCCACCGGTAAGAATGCTCTTGCCAGCTGAGAATCCAACCTTGCTCCTATGAACTCCAAGTTCTGGGAGGGGAGCAAAGTGGACTTTGCGAAGTTGATGACAAAGCCCACCTTTTGGAGCAGTTCTATGGTCCTGTTGGTGGCCTGTTGAACCTCTAGGGAAGTCTGGCCTCTGATGAGCCAGTCGTCTAGGTAAGGAAACACAAAGATGCCCTGATTTCTCAGGTAGGCTGCCACCACTGCCAGGCACTTGGTAAACACCCTGGGAGCGGAGGTCAGTCCAAAAGGCAGTACTCTGTATTGATAATGGTTTCCTCCCACAATGAACCTGAGGTACTTTCTGTGGTCTGGATGAATAAGGATGTGAGTGTAAGCATCCTTTAGATCTAAAGAGCAAAGCCAGTCTCCCTGCTGGAGGTAGGGCAGAAGTGTTCCAAGAGTAAGCATCTTGAACTTCTCTTTCACTAGAAACTTGTTCAGGTTTCTGAGATCCAAAATGGGTTGAAGACCACCGGTTCTTTTTGGCACCAGGAAATACCTGGAGTAAAACCCGTGACCTTGGAAGTGGGGAGGCACAGGCTCCACCGCCTTGTCCAGCAACAGACCTTTTAGCTCCTGGAGGAGAAGGGCTGTATGCAGGGGAGGCCGGAAAGGTTCCCCTGGGAAGTGTGGTGGAGGCAGTTGGTGAAAGTGCAGGGCATAGCCTCGATGGACTATGTCCAGCACCCAACTGTCTTAGGTTATCAAGGGCCACTTGTGGGCGAACAAGGCTAGGCGGCCTCCTGTGCAGGGCTGGATCTGCAAGGGAGGTATGGCTATACTCAAGGAGTCAAAAACCCCCACCCTGCTGAGTGGGAGCAGGGGCTGCAGGCTTGGGGGTCCTCTGTCTATGGGGCCCATTACCCTGGCCCTTGGCTTGCTGACCCTGGGGGGCAGCTTGGGCAGCCGGATATTGTGGGTACTGTTTGTAGGCAGTGCCCTTCCTCGGGTAAAAGGACTTTTTACCCGAGCCCTTCTTCTTATGAGAAGGGGCAGAGGTCTTCCTCGACAGCCTTGTCCTCGTGAGGTGCTCTGTCTCGAGCTGAGCGGCCTTCTCGGCCACAGGCTTGCCAAAAATGGACATCGACATCTCGGCAAGGGACATCGACCAACTTGTCCTGAACCCATGGCTCGAGGTCCGATGACTGCAGCCATGCCTGGCGTCGGGCCGCGATGCCGGCTACCGCTACTCGGGCCGAAGCCTCGAAGCCATCATAGGTGGCGCGGGACATGAACTTAGAGCATTCCCGGATCCTCGAAGAGAAGGACTTAAAACTCTGCAAGGGTTCCCCGGAGAGACCAGCAGAGAATCCGGCCAACTCCTTGGCCAGGTCTCGTAAATACATGCCCATGTACAGCTGGTAAGTCTGGACACGGCAAGCAAGCATCGAGCCCTGAAAGCACTTTCTACCAACGCCATCAAGGCTTCGGGCTTCCCTTCCAGGAGGCACCGCGGAGTGCATCTTCTGACTCTTCAGACGATGCATGGCCGATTCCACAACCATGGAATGGTGTGGTAGCTGTGCTTTCTGGAAGCCAGGACTCTTTCGGAGCTGACAGATGGAATCGACTCGCTTGCTCAAAACCGGTGCAGAGGCCGGTGCCTCCCACATCCGGAAAAGGAGCCGTTCCAGCATCGGAGGAACCGGGACAGTAAAGGCCTCCTTCGGAGGAGAGTCATACTGCAGAGCATCGAGCTCTTCGGCTCGAGGCTCCTCCTCAGGGTCAGCCGAGATAGCCAGGGCAGCGGCCATATCGCAGACAAACTCCGAGAACCTAGTATCCTCCGGAGGGGATCTACTCCGGGGCTCAGACTCTGGTGAGTCCAAAGGGACACACCAAGTCTTGAAGGTGTCAGGAGACTCCTCGTCTTCAGTCTCCCAAGCAGACTCGTCCGATGTCGAGTCGAGGTCCGACCCCGCGGGGCCTCTAGGCACCCGCCCTGACGCCGGTGGTACCGGCGTCGAGACACTCGGTCCCAAGGGACTCGAGTATCGGCTCGGTCTCCGGGGTTGACTTCGAAGTCGATGTCCTGGTGGTCGGGGCAGATGCGCCAGACAGGCTGGCCATCAGTGCCCGCTGCTGATCCATGAAGGCAGACATTCTGCTCTCCAAGGCTGTCAACCTGAGACTCAGCTCGGGTGACGCAGCAGCCCCCGACTCGGGCCCCGGCGGCGCCGGGCCCGACGTCAGTACTCGGGGAGGCGAGTCCACGAGGACAACAGGACTTACGTGTCCAGCAGACTCCGGCTCCATGCGAGGAACTTTAGTTGGCTTCTCCTGGTCCATGGGCCCGGGACGACGGTCGGGGGTCTTAGACCTGGCCCTCGAGGGCTCAGGGACCTCCTCCGACGCAGCCCTCGCGAGCCGCTTCTTCCTCGTACGTTCCCGGTCGGGGGACCCCCTGTCCGAGCAGATCCGATGCCTCTCGGGATCGGAATCCCGAGATGTCGAGGCCTCAGACAAGGTCCGGGCCCGGGCAGAGGCCGAGTCCGAGAAAAGCCTTTCACTTTGTTGCTGACGACTTCAGAGGGCCTTGGAAGACATTTTTCCACATGGCCCGCACGTTTTAGAATCGTGGTCCGGGCCAAGGCACCGAAGGCAGCAGTCGTGTGTGTCGGTGAGAGACATTATCTTCTTACACCGATCACACTTTTTAAAACCACTGGAAGCCATCGGGGAGAAAAGGGTACCCGCGAGGTCAAAGGACCGGCTTTCCAGGGAAAAAGAAAAAGATTTGGCGCGAGCGCCTAGCCACTAAGGGCAAAAACCGAAAAAGGAAAAAAGGGATTCGATACCGGTGTACCGAACCCGGCGGGAGGGGAACCGACGTCGAATCCGAGGAAAAAAGCGAAATAACGCCAAGAAAAAACTTCTCTTTTCCGGGAAAAAAAGGACACACGTCCGATGGGCTTCACGGAAAAAAAGAGACTGAGGTAAGATGGCACCTTTAGGCGGCAAGGGAACCGCGCATGCGTGCCAGCATTCCCAAAGGCTTTCATGGAAAGGTGGGAAAATGCTCCGCTGGGGCTTCATCGGCGTCGATGACACCCGCTGGGGCTTCATCGGCGTCGATGACACCCATAAGTGAGGACTGACTTCCTGATTGGTCCTAGAGAATGGAGTTTCCACCGCCAACTGCAGCAGAAATGGAAACCACGGTTACTTCGGCCATCTGGGGGCTAGCACAATTACCGAGGCCTTGTCCCATAGAATCATGAACAGAGTTCGGCCCACCAGGGGCGTGGGAGGAAATGCATACAGGAGGCCCGTAGACCAAGAGATCAGAAAAGCATCTGCTGCCATTCTCAGGGGATGCGGCTGTCTGGAGCAAAACCTGGCAAGCTGACGGTTTTGTGGACTGGCAAAGAGATTGATGGACGGAAGTCCCCAGCGGAGGAAGATCTGCTGGACCACCCATGGATTCCACTGCCATTCGTGAAGCTGGAAAATCCTGCTTAGCTTGTCTGCTAGGAAATTCTCCTGACCAGGTAGATAAACTGCTTTGAGAAACATGCCTTGTTTGACTGCAAAGGAGCAAAGAGCCAGTGCCTCTTGACATAGAAGCCTCAATCCCGTGCCCCCTTGTTTGTTCACATAGAACATTGCCACCTAATTGTCCGTCTGAACTAAGACAGACTGGTGAGAGATGGCATGAGAAAAAGTCTGTAGAGCTAAGTGGATTGCTCGCAGCTCCAAAAGATTGATCTGCCCTGGCAATGTGCACCCCAGCCCTTTAAGGAAGCATCGGTCGTCAGCACCCTTCTGTGTGCTGAAGCCTGAAAAGGTACCCCCCTGAGAAGGTTTGGGAGATGTAGCCACCACTGTAAGGAGTCCAAAAGTGGTTTGGACACCTTCACTATGTCTCGGAGGTCGCCTGTGGCCTGCACCCACTGAGCTATGAGGCACCACTGAGCAGCCCGCATGTGCAGACGGGCATTCAGAGTCACATGTACCGTGGATGCCATGTGGCCCAGGAGCCACAGGTAGTGCCTGGCGGAAATATGAGAATTGCTCTGAAACTGGTTGACCAAGTCCATCAGTCTGTGGGCCCTTCCTCGGTCAAGTAAGCTCTTGCCTGCAGGGTGTCTAATCTTGCCCCTATAAACTCTAGGTTCTGAGAGGGGAGCAAAGTGGACTTTGCATAGTTTATGACAAAGCCCAGATGCTGAAGAAGAGAGACAGTGTGAAGAGTGGCTTGCCTGGCCTCTTGGAGAGACTGGCCCCTGATGAGCCAGTCGTCCAAATATGGGAAGACAAAAATTCCCTGATTCCTGAGATAGGCCACCACCACCGCCAGGCATTTGGTGAAAACCCTGGGAGCAGAGGTTAGGCCAAAGGGAAGTACCCTGTACTAAAAATGGTTTCCTCCCACCACAAACCTAAGATATTGTCTGTGGTCTGGATGAATGAGGATGTGAGTATAAGCATCCTTTAGGTCTAAGGAGCATAGCCAGTCTCCCTGCTGGAGGTAGGGCAACAGTATCCCAAGGGTAAGCATCTTGAACTCTTCCCTCTCCAGAAACTTGTTTAGGTTTCGCAAGTCTAGGGTAGGCCTGAGGCCTCCTGTCCTTTTTAGTACCAGGAAGTACCTGGAGTAGAAGCATTGCCCTTCCAGGTGGTGAGGCACCGGTTCCACCGCCTGTTCCTTTAGTAGACTTGCCAACTCCTGAAGGAGGAGGTTTATGTGCAGAGGGAGTCTTGGAGGCTCCCCTGGAATGTAGGAGGGGGGTAGCTGGTGGAAGTGGAGCATGTTGCCTTTTGGACTATGCTCAGTACCCAGGTATCCCCTGTGATAGCTGGCCACCTGTAGGCATACAGGGTCAGCCGACCTCCTGTGCTGAGTGGAGCCAGAGGCGGAGAAGAGGCTATGCTGTGGGAGTCAAAACCCCGCTCCCTGCTGTGCAGGAGCCAGAGCTGGCGGCTAGGGGGTCTTCTGCCTATGGGGCCCATGCCCCTGCCCCTTGGCCTGCTGGCCCTATTGGGGAGCTGGAGAGGCCTGATATTGAGGGTAGGATTTGTAGGCAGCACCTTTCTTCGGGAAAAAGGGCTTATTTCCCGAGCCCTTCTTTTTTTGAGAAGGGGCAGAAGTCTTTCTGGACAGCCTTGTCCTGGTGAGAGTCTCAATCTTCATTTCTGCAGCCTTTTCAGTCATGAGCTTACTGAATAGGTTGTCAACTCGGCAGGGGACATCGACAAATTATTCTTGCACCCATGACTCCAAGTCCAATGACTGTAGCCAGGCCTGACGGCGTGCACCGATGCCGGCCACGGCTACCCGGGCCGAAGCCTCGAAGCCATCATAGGCTGCTCGACAGAAAAACTTCGAGCACTCTTGGATCCCTGTCAACAAGGCCTTGAATCTCTGCAAGGGTTCCTCGGAGAGGCCAGCTAAGAACCTGGCAATCTCTTTTGCCAGGTCTCGTAGGTACATGCCCATGTACAGCTGGTAAGTCTGGACACGGCAAGATAGCATAGAGCCCTGGAAGCACGTTCTACCGACGGCATCCAGGTTCCGGGCCTCCCGGCCCGGGGGCACCAAGGAGTGCATCTTATGACTCTTCAGGTGGTGCATGGCCGATTCCACAACCATGGAACTGTGCGGTAGCTGCACATTTTGGAACCCAGGGCTCTTACATAGAAACATAGAAACATGATGACAGAAAAAGACCACAAGGCCCATCTAGTCTGTCCTTCCATAACAACAACTACAACAGTCCACTTTTTACCTTTAGAGATCCTCTGTGTTGGTCCCATGCTTTTTTGAATTCAGTTACTGTCCTCATCTCTACCACCTCCACTGGGAGACTATTCCACGGATCCACTACTCTTTCCGTAAAGAAATATTTCCGCATATCACTCCTGAATCTATCTCCCTTCACCCTCATCCCATGTCCCCTCGTCGCAGAACTTGCTTTCAATTGAAAGAGGCTCTCTCCCTGAACATTTATGCCACGGAGGTATTTAAACATCTCAATCATATCACCTCTATCCCGCCTTTCCTCTAAGGTGTACATATTAAGATCCTTAAGTCTGTCCTCATATGCTTTATAATGAAGACTACTAATCATCTTAGTAGCAACCCTCTGCACCGACTCCATCCTGTTCACATCCTTTTGAAGGTGCGGTCTCCAGAATTGCACACCATACTCCAAATGAGGTCGCACCAAAGACTTATACAGAGGCATTATCACCTCCTTTTTTCTGCTAGCCATTCCTCTCCGTATGCACCCAAGCATCCTTCTAGCTTTTGCCGTCGCCTTTTCTACCTGTTTAGCTACTTTAAGATCATCGGACACAACTACGCCTAGGTCCCGCTCTTCTTTAGTGGACAAAAGTACTTCACCTCCTATGCTGTATTGCTCCCTTGGATTGCTGCAGTCCAAATGCATGACCTTACATTTTTTAACATTAAATCACAGCTGCCAAATTCTAGACCATTCTTCAAGCTTAGCTAGATCCCTCCTCATGTTATCTACACCTTCCTGGGTGTCTACTTTATTGCAGATTTTGGTATCATCCGCAAAGAGGCAAACCTTACCAGACAGCCCTTCCGCTATATCACTAACAAAGATGTTAAAAAGAATCGGACCAAGGACAGATCCCTGGGGCACACCACTGGTAACATCCTTCTCCTCGGAGTGAGCTCCATTTACTTGTACTCTTTGTCGCCTCCCACCCAACCAATTTCTAACCCAAGCAGTAACTTTAGGGTCCATCCCTAGGGTGCTCAGTTTGTTTATAAGTCGCCTGTGAGGAACAGTGTCAAAGGCTTTACTGAAATCTAAATACACCACATCTAGAGCTCTCCCTCGGTCCAACTCCCTGGTCACCCAGTCAAAGAAATCAATCAGATTTGTCTGACAAGACCTGCCTCTGGTGAATCCATGCTGCCTCGGATCCTGTAATCCGCTGGACTCCAGAAACCTCACTATTTTCTCTTTCAACAGCGTTTCCATTAATTTACTCACCACTGAAGTTAAACTAACCGGCCTGTAGTTTTCAACCACATCCTTACTTCCGCTTTTGTGTAAAGGCACCACATGAGCCTCTCTCCAGTCCTTTGGCACCACTCCCGACTCCAACGAGGCATTGAAAAGGTCAGTCAGTGGAGTTGCTAGAACGTCCCCAAGTTCCCTCAGTATTCTAGGGTGTATCCCATCCGGTCCCATCGCTTTGTCTACTTTAAGTTGAGCTAGTTTCTCACGAACATAGTCTTCTGAAAATTGTTCAAGATGTCCCTCGCTTCTGTTCTTATTTGTGGGTGTTTTCTGAGGTCCTGCTCCTGGTTCTTCATCTGTGAACACAGAACAAAAATATTTGTTAAGCAATTCCGCTTTATCCTTATCAGCTTCTACATATTCCCCCCCTTACGGACTCGATAAATGGAATCGACCCGTTTGCTAAGAACCGGTGCCTCTCACATACGGAAGAGCAGCCGTTCCAGCATCGGAGGAACCGGTACAGTAAAGGCTTCCTTCGGAGTAAAGTCATACTAGAGGGCATCGAGCTCTTCGGCTCGAGGCTCCTCCTCGGCATCCGCAGGGAATGCCAAAGACTTGGCCATGTCCCTTACAAAGTCCGAGAACCGGGTATCCTCCGGGGGATGGGGGGGGGACCTTCTCCGAGGCTCAGACTCCGGTGAGTCCGAAGGGACGCACCAGGTCCGGAAGATGTCCGGAGACTCCTCATCCTCTGTCTCCCACGCTGACTCCTCCAAGGAGGAGTCGAGTGGCTCCGGCCATGTGGGCTTTGGTGCCACCTGCCCCGACGCCGAGGGCACCGGCATTGATGACCTCGGCCCCGCACGGGAGGTCGAGGGGGACCTTGACCGAGGATAGACTCGAGACTTGATGGACTTGAGGATCGGCTCGGTCTCTGGGTTCGACTTAGACATCGAGGTCCCGGTGGTTGGGGGAGATGCAGAACATATGTGACTTGGGGACTCCAGCTCCATACGAGGTAGTCTGGATGGCCTCTCCGACTCCGAGAGCCCGGGGCGGCATCAGGGCTACGCGACTTGGCCCTTGAGGACCAAGGGGCCTTCATCAATGCCGCCTTCACGAGCTTCTTCTCCCTTTTGTGCTCCCGGGTGGGAGACCCCCTTTCAGAGGAACCACAACGGCGCTCGGGTTCCGACTCCCGAGATGTCGAAGCCTCTGATGAAGTCCGGGCCCGGCCGGACGCGGACTCAGAGAAAATTCTCTCATGTTGATGCTAACGGCTCCAAAGTGCCTTCGACGACATTTTGCCGCACGGGCCACAGGCCAGCGGGTCATGGTCGGGGCCGAGGCATCGGAGGCAGCAGTCAAGTGTATCGGTGAGAGACATAAGTTTCTTGCACCGATCACATTTTTTGAACCCGCTTGTAGCCATCGGGGTAAAAAGGGACCTTTCAAAGTCAAAAGACCGGGCTGCCAATGAAAATAACAAAAAAGGCGTGAACGCTAGTCACGAAGGACAAAAAACGAAAAAAAGAATGCCGGACTCGATACTGGTGTACTGAGCCCAGGCGAGAAGGGGGTCCACTTGTGCAGCTGGAGGACACGGCTCAGTTGGTCCACCAGGGAATTGAGTTTCCCGGGCAGATAAGTAGCTCTCAACTCCATTCCATGAGCGATAGCGAACTTACACAAGCAGACCGCTCTCGATATAAACAAATGTGATATGTTATTTTTAGGGGCTCTTCCGAAGGGATGGGCTTCACCTTAACCAGGATGGAACCAGACTGCTGGCATTAACCTTTAAAAAGGAGATAGAGAAGCTTTTAAACTAGAAAATAGGGGAAAGCCGACAGTCGCCCAAGAGCACATGGTTCGGAAGAAGGTATCCTTGAAGGATACTACCAAAAGCAGTGAGGTTCCAAAAAATAGTAAAGTAGCCCAAATGCCCTTGAGTATGGTGCAGACAGAGCGTAAAGATTCCAAATTACCCATGCCTACAAATAGCCAGATTAATATTAATAAAATTCAGTCTCTAAAATGCTTGTATGCAAATGCTAGAAGTCTAAACAATAAGATGGGAGAGTTAGAATATATAGCACTAAATGAGAAGTTAGATATGATTGCAATCTCAGAGACATGGTGGAAGGAGGATAACCAATGGGACACTGTGATACCTGGATACAAACTATATCGTAATGACAGAACTGATCAAATTGGTGGAGGGGTTGCGCTCTATGTTAGAGAGGGCATTGAGTCACAAAGGATTAAAGTTTTGCAGGAAACAAAATTTGCTGTAGAATCTCTATGGATTGAATTTCCATGTATGAAGGAGAAGGTGATGGCAGTGGGGGTGTACTATGAACCGCCTGGCCAGAATGAACAAATGGATGATGAAATGCTCAAAGAAATCAAGGAAGCTAACAAAAGTCACAGCACAGTAATAATAATGGGTGATTTCAATCACCCCGGTATCGAATGGGTCAGTGTCACGGCAGGACATGCTAGGGAGATAAAGTTTCTAGATGAAATAAATGACTGCTTCTTGGAGCAGCTGGTTCATGAACCGACCAGAGGGGAAGCCATACTGGACCTAGTACTGGTGCAAGAAATAAGGGTGTTGGGACCACTTGGCAATAGTGATCATAGCATGATCGTGTTTGATTTAATTAGTGGAGGAGGGATAGTAAAGAAATCCACAGTACTACCTTTTAACTTTCGAAAGGGAGACTATGATAAAATGAGGAATATAGTTAAGAAAAAACTAAAAGAAGCGGTGGCAAAGGTTAAAGACTTACATCAAGCTTGGGTGTTCTTTAAAAATACTATCCTGGAAGCCCAGAAAAGCTGTATTCCACACATTAAGAAAAGTGGAAGAAAGTCCAAAAAACTGCCAGCATGGTTTAAAGGTGAGGTCAGAGAGGCTGTTGCTGCCAAAAAAGCATCTTTCAGGAAATGGAAAAAAGAGCCAAACGACGAAAACTGGAAACAGCACAAGCACTCGCAAGTTAAATGCAAAGCATTGATAAGGCAGCCAAAGCGAGAATTTGAGAAGGAACTTGCTATGGAAGCAAAAACACGAAATAAAGACTTTTTCAAGTACATTTGTAGCAAAAGGCCTGTTAGAGAGTCAATTGGACCATTAGATGATAGAAGGGTAAAATTGGCAGTAAGAGGGGACAAGGCTATAGCGGAGAAACTGAATGAATTCTTTGCTTCGGTCTTTACTGAGGAATATGTAGGGATGTTATCCAAGATTGAAGTGGTATTTAAAGGTGTTACTGCAGAGGAATTGAGAGAAATATCGCTACACCGGGAAGATGTATTACAACTATTTGATAAACTGAATAATAGCAAATTACCTGGACCGGATGGTATACATCCAAGAGTGTTGAAAGAACTGAAATATGAGATTGTAGACCTGCTATTAGTAATCTGTGAACTTTCATTAAAATCATCTGTAATACCTGAAGATTGGATCGCCAATGTAACGCCAATTTTTAAAAAGGGTTCCAGGGGTGATCCGGGAAATTACAGACTGATGAGCCTGACGTCAGTACCAGGGAAAATGGTAGAAACCATCATAAAGAACAAAATTACACAGCATGTAGATAGTCATGGCCTAATGGGAGACAGCCAACATGGCTTTAGACAAGGAAGATCTTGTCTTACTAATCTGATATGTTTTTGGAAGGTGTGAATAAACAGGTAGACAAAGGTGAGTCAGTTGATATAGTGTATCTGGACTTTCAGAAAGCCTTTGACAAGGTCCCGCATCAGAGACTTTTGGCAAAACTAAAAAGTCATGGGATAGGAGGCAGTGTACTATTGTGAATTGGGAACTGGTTAAAAGATAGAAAGCAGAGGGTAGGGCTAAATGGCCAATTTTCCCAGTGGAAAAAGGTGAATAGTGGAGTACCCCAGGGATCTGTACTGGGTCCGCTACTTTTTAACATATTCATAAATGACCTGGAAAAGGGAATAACGAGTGAGGTTATCAAATTTGCAGACGACACAAAACTGTTTAAAGTTGTTAAAACCCAAGAGGACTGTGGAAAAGTGCAGGAGGATCTGGATAAATTGGAAGACTGGGCATCCAAATGGCAGATGAAATTTAATGTGGAGAAATGCAAAGTTATGCACCTAGGAAGAACAACCCACACTATGGTTACACAATGCAAGGTTCCACATTGGGAACCACCACCCAGGAAAAAGATTTAGGAGTCATCGTGGATAACATGTTAAAACTCTCCGCCCAGTGTACAGCGGCGGCCAAGAAAGCAAATAGAATGCTAGGTATCATAAGGAAAGGAATGGAAAATAAAACAAAGGATATTATAATGCCTCTGTATCGTTCCATGGTACGACCGCACCTTGAATATTGTGTGCAATTCTGGTCGCCATATCTTAAAAAGGATATAGCGTTATTAGAAAAGATACAGAGGAGAGCCACCAAAATGGTAAAGGGGATGGAAGGCTACTCCTATGAAGAGAGGCTACAAAGGTTAGGGCTTTTCAACCTGGAAAAGAGACGGCTGAGGGGAGATATAATAGAGGTCTATAAATTAATGAATGGAGTGGAACGGGTAAACGTAGATCGATTGTTTACGCTATCAGAATATAGAAAGACTAGGGGACATGTAATGAAGCTACAGGGTAAACTATTTAAGACAAATAAGAGAAAATATTTTTTCACTGAACTTGTAATCAAACTCTGGAATTTGTTACCGGAAGATGTAGTAAGAGCTGTTAGTGTAGTTGGGTTTAAAAAAGGTTTGGACAAGTTCCTGGAGAAAAGGTCCATAAACCATTATTAAAAAGGGACCCAGGATATCAATGCTTGACCCAATACAAGGATTGTGGAACCTGTGTCTCTTGGGGATACTGCTAGGTACTGTCACGCCCTTGGCCCTGGCCTCTGGCATAGAGGGGCGAGGTAACAGAGAACTTCTCTTGGTGAGCTCAAATAAACTAGCTTTTCCTCAGGTGGATTCTGGGACATGTAGTTTGGCTCTTAAGAAGAAGTGTAGTCATGGTCCGATGTTAAGGCAAATGACAGTATTTATTTTAAAGGTTCAAGTAAACTGTACACAGGAATTTTGTCCATCAGGATTGTTTGCAACAGAGCATTTAGATCAGTATAACTGCTTCACAGTCTTTTAAACACATGCAGCTGTTAACAATGTTGCTCAGTCTTAGAGAAACAGCTCTGCTCAGCAAGGTAAAAATACTTTTTTAACCTTGTGTTTGCGAAACCACTTAACAAAAGAATAACTCAGTTCCTCTGGAACAACCTCTTCTTTCCCTCCTTCCTTTCAGGATAGGTTTTTAAACTCAAAATAGGAAAACAAGTAACAAACATTCACAAGCTTTCTCTTCAGCGTGACTCAGCACTTTGCCTGAGAAATGCAAACACTGGAGTTTTCTTCAAACCCAATTCCTGGCTCAATTCCAGTTACCTGCTTCTAGGAGACTTTCTCATTCAATGCTAGCCTTTAGCATAATGATTCCATGCTTGTAGCTCGACACAGGGTACAGTCCATGGGGATATCTAGATCTTGCAATTCCTCCCCTGCCAACTCAATCTGCATATCCTCTGGTGTTGTTAGGGCAGTGTCCTGTTCTGAGCTTTGGACACAGTGCTCAGAATACAGCCTCCTTGGGGGTTCTAATGTCTCTCCTAAGCTCAATTCTCCCCGATAAAGACAGTCAGTACCTGAAGCACTGGGCAGTTCTCCCTGGTTGTGCTCACTATGGTTCCTTGTCTCTTTCCAGCCTCTCTGGAACAGCTCTCTGTATTCCTCTCTGGGTTCTCTCCTGGAGATTTGCAGGTGCTCCTGGTTCCACTCCTGATTCCCCTGAATCCTCTGAGTCTTCCGAACCTCCTGAGACCTCTGAGCTTCTCCTTTCCTCTGAGCTTCCTCTCTCCTCTGAGCTTCTCCTTTCCTCTGCTTTAGCAGAGGTTTATATTTCCCTCTCCAGGGCTCCAGCCCTTCCTCCACTCCTCCCAGGTGATTGTAATCACCTCTCAAGCCTGCAGTTACGTCATAGGAGTTAGGGTGTGGCTGCCTGAACTTTCTTTCCCTCAGGTTTCTTCCTCTATGAGGGGCCTGAAATCCATGCCCTGCAGGGATTTCTCCTTTCTCTAAGTTAAAGTCATTGGCCTTTTCTATACTCATAGGCTCAAAACAGGCTTCCTTGTCACAGTACGTATGACCTAGATTGGCCACTGTTGGAAACAGGATACTGGGCTTGATGGACCTTGGTCTGACCCAGTATGGCATATCTTATGTTCTTATGTTCAATGTAATATAAGTATTGTATTCCACTCATCTACCACTCTGTTATATAATTTTGTATGTAATGACTTTCTGACTCCCTTTGTTGTATGTCTGCATCCTGGAAGGAGAGACTATGTGGCTAGTAACACATAGCCTGCCACAGGTGCGGAAGTGCAAAGAAGTGGAGTGAGACAGTATTAACCAATGAGTTATAGACATGCTGGAAGAAGGAGAGGACACAGTGTACGATAAAAGAACTGTGAAACAGAGGATAAATGTGTCTGCTCAGTCAAGCAGGCAACCATTCTTGCCAGAATGTAATTAAAGTAACCCTTTGCTTCAGTGAGGAGTCTGTTATTGTGTAAAAAGTTATGTTTTATTACAGATTGGGGGCTTGTCTGGGATTGTGCCATCGCTGCAGGAGATCACCGCCACCGAGGACGGGGAGACGCATCCCGTTGAGGTCAATGGCCTCGTGTATCAACAAGGGGGGGGGGGGGGCCTTCCAGCAGCATACTGACAGCAAAATCCCGAGACCATGATGGAAAAATCAATACTGACTCAGTGAAGCAGACCAGGTATTAAGCAGACACAAACGTGTCAACCAGGTAACTCCGTGCACGGACCAAGGTAAGAAACAATACTGTAAAATATTACCTTGGTGGTTAGGTATCGAGACAGATTGTTGTGTGTATGAGATGTGTCATAGACACGAAGTGAGTGCAGAGTCTCAATCTGCGGTTCCGACACATCTGCGAGGTGTGCGGTGTAAACGGGGGTGCTGGTCGTGAAAGTCCACAGTCTTGGCAAAGGCAAAATATTATTATGACTTGCAAAGGACTGTGGGGGTTTGAGTTCATTCATACCAGAATCAGCCGTTCACAAAATAATGAGTTGTGATACTCGAGTGTAAGCAAAGAAAAACAGATTTTATTCATGGGGTTAATTCTCCCACACAGATTTACTTGGTAACACAAAAGGACACTTGCTTCAGTATTGTACTCAGGAAAAACAAAACATGTTATAAGGTAACTGAACTTCTTAAGCAATAAATCAATAAAGACCTTGATGGGAAACAGAAAAGGTCTTTTTGATGGCTTCTGCTAATGACCTTCTTAGCAGTGCTTCAAAAGGCAAAAACAAACCCAAAAGTAGGAAAAAAACTGTTCTTTACCAAGGATAACTTTCTTCTATTCACACACACAAAGAAGAAGTTTCCATCTAGAGCTCACGTGCACTTGTGCCTGGCTCAATTACAAATAATTAGCCAGCTGCAAACCCCTTTGCTGGTTCACTCTCTCTACGTGGCTCAATCCTACCCTAAAGCTTTCTTGCAGAGACTTTTCTGGGTAGATAAAAGAACAAGTTATAGTTCCTTTTGGTGGTTGTTGTATTAGTGAGAAACTACTTTAAAACAGCAGCCTAGACAGAGAGCAATCCATGTATTCCAACGGGTCATTTGCTATATCTCCTTCTTCCTCAAATATCATGGAATCAATATCATGGTCTGGCTCAGAGGAATTCCTTAATTGATCACTCTCAGGATAATATTTGTTTCCCTGCTGTCTTCCTGTTGAAGAGCTAGGGCATAGATCAAAGTTCATACCTGTGATCCCCTTGCTGTTAGGTTTCCTCTCCAGGTATCCTGGCCAGTAAGTAGTCCAGCTTTTATGTCCAGCCTTCCAATCAAGATCCCTGGACACTGGGTCTCTCTTCACATACCTTCTTGCACCGGTCTTAGGGCCCCTTCCAAATGCAGCCGTCTCCTTCAAAGGTGCCGTCTGGGAATTCCTGGCTCTATAACCCCACTCCTCTGGCTTCCTCCAGTCCAATGGAGTATGCTTGCCCCTGGAATCACTCCTCACACACGTACTGCTGTGGGCTCCTTCTTTAGACCTCCAAGATGTCTTTCTCTTCCTTCTGCGTTGCTTCTGCTGTTGTAGTCCTCTCTCTTCTTTCTCCAATGGCTTCTGTTTCTGGATCTGCAGTTTCTGCTTCTCCCTGTGCTCCTTATTCTGGATCTCACGGTTCTGTCTCTGTGTAGAATATCCTTTACTTTTAAAGTGCTTAGAGGGACACTCCACCCTAGCACAGCCCAGGTGTGCTGAATCAAGCCCTGCCCTTGGAGATGAGTGATTGGGGATTACCTCATAGCTCTCCTGATTGAACACACGTTTCCCCACTTCAGCCCTTCTAGAGGCTGTTTGAAACCTGGTGCATTCTGGGACTGGTAGTCTTTTATGAAAACATTCTGTTTTAGTATTTCTACCAGCAAAGACAGGTTGCTTGTTCATAGCCAATTCACCTCTTTTATAGCTCCCTCCTGAACTATGATAAGCTTCCTTATCACAGCGGCCGGAGAGAGACAAAGTGAAAAGCACATTGGTGAAACAGGTCTCGATGGGTATTAGGAATTCTAAAGGAAACTCGAGTAAGGATGGGGCTAGGAATAAAGACCCCGGGGACATTCCTCCAGACAGTCATTACCATAACCAGACAGTCATTGACATAACCACCCTTCGTCCATGCAAAATTTCGGCCAAAAGATTGCGGGCAGCCTTGTACTTTCTTTAGTCCAAATAAAACAACAGTATCTTATCATCTTAGTTTTATCTTTATCCCTGGTACTCTTATTATCCTTCCAATACCAGGGATAAAGATAAAACTAAGATAAGATACTGTTGTTTTATTTGGACTAAAGAAAGTACAAGGCTGCCTGCAATCTCCTGGCCGAAATTTGGCATGGACGAAGGGTGGTTATGTCAAATCCTTAACTTATATGTAAACAGTGAAAAGAAACCTTTCTTTCAAGAAAAGTCAGATTATGCTGCCTGTTGGGAAGGGATGGGGAGTCAAAGTTATATCCCTTAAGGATAGTAAGATCCCAGGATTCGGAAGACTCAGAAAATAAGGATAAATAACAATCGGTTGGGTGGAACCCTCTTGACTGTCTCCCCCCCCCCCCTTATACAGCCCCTCTCAGTCAGAATCCCCTCTATCCACCACTGCAGGAGATAGAATCAGAAGTTGTCCCAACTTCACAGAGCAGGCTAGAGCCTCAGCTCCTTCAACCTCATCAAGAGAAAGAGAGGAGGAGGAAATAAGAGATATTATAGAAGTGGACCCAAAGGACCCCATTAGGACTATAACCTAACCCCATTAGGACTATAACATGGCCCCTGGAAGACAAGAATAAGACTTCAAGAGAATTAAGGGGATGCCTAGAAGATGTAAGGAAGTTTCCCTTTAAAGAGTCAGGGGATTTCAGGAAAAAGAGAAAGGTCTATGTAAAAGAGATAATTTCATCAAATGAGGGAGGCATGTACCCCCTTAGGGAGGTCCCAATGGGTCTCGATAATGTGGGATACGTTAATACCCCCCTCACTAGTGCAGAGGTCACGGATTTTAAAAAGGAAATGAAATCCCTAATGGAAGACCCTGTGGGATTGGCCGAACAGTTAGACCAATTCCTGGGGCCCAATATTTACAGGTGGGGGGGAAATGATGTCCATTTTAAGTATACTATTTACCGGTGAAGAACAGGGAACGATTAGGCAGGCGGCAATGAGGGAATGGGAGAGAACAAATCCCCCGGGCCAGAATGTGACCCCCGCAGACCAGAAATACTCTAATGTGGACCTTAAATGGAATAATTTGGACACAGATCATAGAAACCACATGCACGATTTAAGGATGTTAGTAGTAAAAGGTATAAGAGAGGCGGTTCCAAAGTCCCAGAATTTAACAAAAGCGTTTGAAATACATCAAGAGATGGAGGAGGCCCTGGCAGTTTTTCTACAGCGGCTGAGAGACCAAATGAGAAAATACTCAGGAATGGATCCAGAGGATGTCCTGGGGAAGGGACTCCTTAAGGTCCATTTTGTGACAAAATCTTGGCCAGATATAAAAAGAAAATTGAAGAAAATGGAGGGGTGGGAGATTAAAATATTGAAGGAATTGTTGAGGGAAGCTCAGAAAGTGTTTATGAGGCGGGGAGACGAAAGACAGAAACAGAAAACCAAGATGATGGTTAACACCATAGAAGAAGTATTAAGGAGGAAGGACAAAATGGGCGGAAGAGAGGGAAAAGGTATATGGCAAAAGGGAAGAGGATCAGGGAGAGGATGGGCTGACAGGAGTGCAGGACAAGGGTGGCCGGAGTACTAAGTTGGTAATTTCCGGTCCAGACCCCAAATCCGGGCAGGATGCTATCAATGTGGAAAAATAGGTCACTTTAAAAGAGAGTGTCCTGAATTAAAAAGAGATAAGAGAGTGCTACCACTGATGAGTTTTGATGAAGATTAGGGGTGTCAGGGGTTTCTCAATCTAAGATCCCATCAAGAACCCTTGATAAACATGAAGGTGGGGCCAAAGGGAGAAGTAGTCGTATTTTTAGTAGATACAGGAGCTGCCTGGACATCCTTAAATTATATACCAGAGGGAATGAGATTATCAAATCAGAAGCTTACAGTCTCAGGGGTAAAAGGAGAGGGTTTCCAGTCTCAATATTTGAGCCCACTCTGTTAAAAAATGACCACGTGGAAATAGAGGGACAGTTGTTGTATATCCCAGAAGCAGGGAGTAATCTATTAGGAAGGGATATGATTACACAGTTAAACTTAGAAATAAAGGTGAAAGACAGCCAGATCATTGTAGAAATGGCTGTCCTCACCGAGAAAGAAGAAAGTCAAATAGACCCTATAGTCTGGGCAAGGGAAGGAAATAGGGAAGGATTGAACATCCCGCCATTGAAAGTTGAACTGAACAAGGAAGTTGAGGTAGTGCTCCAAAAACAATATCTCATTTCTTTGGAAGGTCGCAAGGGCCTCCAGCCTGTTATAAGAAGTTTGTTAAAAGATGCACTATTAGAACCATGCATGTCCCCATTTAATACTCCCGTCTTGCCAGTAAGAAAACCAGATGGATCATATAGGCTAGTACAGGATTTGAGGAAAATGAACCAAATAGTACGGATAAGGCACCCAGTGGTACCGAACTCCTATACAATACTGAGTAAAATACCCCATGAGCACAAATGGTTTAGTGTTATAGATTTGAAGGACGCATTTTGGTCCTGTCCCTTAGACCCAAGCAGTAGGGACATGTTTGCTTTTGAATGGGAAGACCCCGATACTGGCCGGAAACAACAGTTACGGTGGACAGTGTTACCCCAAGGGTTCACGGAATCACCTAACTTGTTTGGACTAGTGCTAGAACAGGTGTTAGAAAAATTTTCTACACCATCCAGCATAACCCTTTTGCAATATGTAGATGATATTTTAGTATCAGGGAAAAAGAAGACCCAAGTAAGTGAAGCCACCAAAGCCATTTTGGAGTTTCTGGGAAGGCAAGGGTTCCGGGTTTCCAAAACTGAACTAAAATTTGTAGAGAAAGAAGTAAAATACCTCGGACATCTGATTAGTGAAGGAAAAAGAAGAATAGGTCCAGAACGAATAAAAGGGATTACAGATTTACCCCTTCCTAGGACAGAGAGAACTAAGGAGGTTTCTAGGACTAACCGGGTATTGTAGATTATGGATAGACTCATATGCACAAAAGACTAAGGGATTATATTCAAAACTGTTAGAAGAAAAACCTAATATTATAACTTGGAGAGAAGAAGAGAAAGAGTTGGTTAAGAATTTAAAACGGAGCTTGGTAGAAGCCCCAGTTCTGACCTTACCCTCACTGGACAAACCCTTTCATTTGTTTGTCACTGTAAACAGGGGAGTAGCCTTAAGGGTCCTCACTCAAAAATGGGCAGGGAAGAGACAACCAGTAGCATATTTATCTAAAATCTTAGATTCAGGGTCTAGGGGATGGTCAGAATGTGTCCAAGCAGTGGCGGCAACAGCCCTATTGGTAGATGAGAGTAGGAAACTGACATTCGGAAGGGCCCTGGTGGTAAGTACCCCACATCAAGTGAGAACCATCTTAACCCAGCAGGCTGGGAGGTGGCTCACTGACTCACGAATCCTGAAATATGAAGTGATACTAATGGAAAAAGATGACCTAATGTTAACCACAGATCAGTGTTTAAACCCAGCTGCCTTCCTATGGAGAGGTGACGGAGAAGATGAGGAACCACAGCATGATTGTTTAGACATCATAGATTATCAGGCCATAGTAAGACCAGACTTAAGGGACATCCCCCTTGCATGCAGGGAGGTATCTATTTTTGGATGGGTCTTCTAGGGTGATTGAAGGAAAGAGGCAAAATGGATATGCTGTAGTGGATGGAGAAAGTCACTACCCACTTGAAACTGGTAGGCTACCTAACAATTGGTCAGCACAAACATGTGAATTATATGCCTTGAATCAAGCTTTGAAGTTATTAGAGAGTGGAGATGGGACCATCTTCACAGACTCAAAATATGCCTTTGGGGTGGTACATACCTCTGGAAATTTTTGGGAAGAACAGGGCCTGATAAACAGCAGGGGGAAGGAGTTGGTATATGGGGAAATAATTCAACAAGTGTTAAAGAATTTGCCGCTGCCACAAGAAATAGCAGTGGTGCATGTAAATGGTCATCAAGCAGGAAATTCTTTCGAAGCTAAAGGAAATAGATTAGCAGATGAGACTGCTAAGGAAGCTGCCTTAGGGGAAGACCTAACCCCTACTTAAAATTTAACCCCTGAAGTAGTAAATCATGCAGCAAATCCCATATTTACTGAAAGGGAAAAATGACAACTCGAAGATATAGGGGCAGTAGAAACTGAAGGGGGAAAATGGGTTTTACCCGATGGCAGGCAGATGGTAAACAAACAAATAATGAGAGAAATTATGGCCATTCTACATCAAGGGAGTCATTGGGGGGTACAGGCAATGTGTGATCTGGTTCTAAGGCACTATGGGTATATGGGAATATGCACAGTAGCCAAGCAAGTGTGTGAGAGGTGTATAACCTGTAAGAAAATAAACAAAAAGGTCCTTAGGAAACAACCACAGGTAGGCAGAGACCCTGGGCTTCATCCATTCCAAGGTTTACAGGTTGATTTCACTGAGTTGCCCCTTGTTGGATGGGTGAAGTACCTTTTGGTAACAGTGGACCATTTGACAGGTGGGTGGAGGCATATCCCATGGTAGCTGCTACGGCAATAGGAGTAGCAAAAATAGTCTTGGAACAGATCATTCCAAGATATGGAATGATAGGTCACATTGACTCGGACCAGGGAAGTCACTTCACAGCCAAGGTATTACAAAACATAATGGAAGTTCTGGGAGTATCCTGGGATTTCCATACTCCATGGCATCCACCTTCCTCAGGGAGAGTGGAATGCATGAATCAGACTATAAAGAAGCAGTTAGACAAATTGATGTTAGAAACAAAATTACCTTGGACTAAGTGTCTGCATTGTTAAGAATCTGAACAGCCCCTCGGAAAGATTTAGGATTGTCCCTCTACAAAATGTTATTCGGATCACCCTATATGGGACAATTAAAGGAACCTCTGCAGTTTGAAACTAAAATAAGTTTCTTAAAGAATATATACTTGGGCTGTCCTCTTCTTTATCTGTTCTCAGGAATAAAGGACTGTTGGAACAAACACCCCGTCTCAAACCAGGACAGTGGGTCTTGATAAAATCCTGGAAGGAGTCCAAATTGCAACCAGACTGGGAAGGCCCGTTCCAGGTCTTACTGAGTACTGAGACTACTGTAAGAATTGCAGAAAAAGGTTGGACTCATTATACACGAATTAAAGGTCCGATCAAAGCTCCTTCAGATGAACAATGGAAGATCCAGGGAACTAATGACCCTCTGTGCCTGAAAAGTAACAAGGAAAAACAGAAGAACAGGAGAGGAGCTGGTTAAAAAGGACTAATAAAAATTAAAACACGGACAAAGAAAAGTGGATGGTGTTGCTATGGTGGGGGGGGGGGGGATCACTTTCTCTGTTAAGGGGAATGACATGGGATCTAGGACGAGGAAAGGGATGGATGGATGAACAAATACGAACACAGACACAATGGGGAAGGGTGTACCCTAACATATTTACTGTAACCGTGCCAGAGGGAGAGGTACTGGTGAGCCTAGAATTTGATGCCTGCCAAGTGATAAGTTGTGATTGGGGATACTACAAAAAGTTGTGGGGAAATAGTCATAAGTATATGTGTCCAGAGACTGCCCAAACACTTGTCACAAGTTTGGTGGACCACCGAGGATGGAGGCTGGGTCTCCTTAGAGGGGAAGAGGCACCCAGTTCAAAAGAAAATAACAATGATAAATAAGCACAGCATTCAGCAATGTAACCCAGGAAGTTGCAACCCCATCGTGGTCACCCTCTCTGGAAGGGATGACTCACTCGATGGGACCTATGGACTATGAATAGACGTTAGTGGGCAAGATCCTCTGGGAAGACTGAGGATAAAAATACCCCTCAAGAATCAGACTCAGGTCTCCACACCATTCCCCAGCATATACTTAGAACCTAATTAGGACCCAAAGGCAGTCAAGATAGTGGAGATTAAAGATTTAAGGGACACTCTAGAGGTGGAAATGGGTTATGGGGATGTGAACACCTGGGTGGAATGGGTTAAATATACCATAGGAAGTCTCAACCGTAGCAATTGCTATGCATGTGCCTCCGAGAGACCCATTGCACAGGTTGTTCCCTTATCCTTGAGGTGGGATACAGATCCTGATGGAGTAAGATGCCTCATATCTCTGTATCAGGAAAAAACGGCTTGGGGAAATGAAAGTTGCAAGTCACTGAATTTGCTCTTTCTCCCTACAGACTTGAAGGAGGTAAAGGTTCCCCCCATATTTTCAGCAGTGTTTGGAAATCACTCCGCCTGTCTCATCAGGCGGGGGAAGAACTACACAAGGGAAGTGGGGGAACTGAACACCTGCGTTCTAAGCTTAAATCTGACAGGGATGGAAGGAGAAGAGAAGAACTACTCCAACCTGGTAATCCCTAGGGCAGACCTAGGGATGGTACTGTGGTGGTACTGTGGAGGGCGGACGTTGAGACCAACATTGCCTACCCTATGGTCGCGAACATGTGCAGTAGTTCAATTGGCAGTGCCTTTCACCTTGGCGTTCACAGAACAGGAAAAGGGGCAAATACAACGGAAAAGGAGGAATACTTTTGGAGCCTCATTTGATGACAGGATATACATAGACACAATAAGAGTCCCGCGGGGAGTTCCGGATGAGTATAAAGCACGAAACCAGATTGCAGCTTGATTCAAATCCCTGTTAAGAGTAGTTACTCACCTGTAACAGGTGTTCTCCAGGAGCAGCAGGAATCAGTCCTCACATATGGGTGATGTCGGCGCCGACGGAGCCCCCGTGCGGAGCATTTCCCCAGCTTTCAAAGAAAGCCTTTGGGAATGCAGCGCGCCTGTGCGGTCCCCTTCCCGCCCAAGGGTGCCATTTTGCTCAGTCTGATGACATAGCTAAAAGACAGCAAAAAACAAAATAAAGTATATGACTGCAACTCCAGGGGAGGAGGGAGGGTCGTGAGGACTGATTCCTGCTGCTCCTGGAGAACACCTGCTACAGGTGAATAACTACTCTTTCTCCAGGACCAAGCAGGAAGTCAGTCCTCACATATGGGACTCCCCAGCTCTAGGCTACCGGGAACCCAAAGCTGAAAAAATGGCTCCCTCTCAAGAGCCTCAGCATCTGTGATAAGAATATCCTCTGAGAACGTCCCCGTACAGTAGCCCAACACAAGGGCCGGAGGGTAGGAGTTGCCTAAACCTCAAAGAAATTACGGAGTACCACCTGTCCGAAAGCACTGTCCCTTCGGGACTCTCTCTCGAGGCAGTAGTGGGCTACAAAAGTCTGGCTTGAAGACCAAGTAGCGGCCCGGCAGATGTCTGCCAATGGAACAGAGCGGAGATGAGCTACTGACACGGCTTTCGCCCTGACACGGTGGGCCGTGACTCGACCCTGCAAGTGAGGGTCGGTTGCCTTGTACGCCCAGGCGATACAATCTTCTACCCAAGTGGACAACATACGCTTGGAGACAGGTAACCCCAATTTATTAGGGTCAAAAGAGAAGAAGAGCTGAGTAGCCCTTCGATGCCGCCGCGTACGTTCAATGTAAAAGGACAATGCCCTCTTACAGTTCAGAGTATGCAAGACTGTCTCAGCCCGGCTGGTATGCAGCCTGGGAAAGAATGTCGGAAGAACCACCTCCTGGTTGAGGTGGAAAGAGGAGACAACTTTTGGAAGGAACTTCGGATGAGTCCAAAGGACCACCCTGTTCCTATAGAACCGTGTGTACGGTCTATCAGAAACCAGAGCTTGTAGTTCACTCAAACGTCTGGCTGAGGTAAGAGCTACCAGGAAGAGCGCTTTCCAAGAAAGGAAGCGTAAATGGCAAGTAGCCATAGGCTCAAACGGTGGGCGAGTAAGTTGTTGCAAGACCACGTTCAAGTCCCACTCAGTGGCAGGTGGACGAATCGGAGGCTTGAGCAAAAGCAGGCCTCTGAGGAAGCGGGACACCGAGGGGTGAACCGACAACGACTGTCCCTCCACCGGTGAGTGGTGTGCTCAAAGAGCACTGAGGTGGACCCGAACAGAGTTGGACTTAAGGCCTAGGTCTGACAGGTGAAGTAGGTATTGTAGCACTACTGGCACCAGGCAGGAGAAAGGATCTTCATTATGCTGAGCACACCACACTGAGAACCTGTGCCACTTGAGTGCATAGGACCTTCTGTTGGATTACCTCCTGGAGGCCAAGACCACCTCCTCAACATCCCTAGGTAGAAGCAAGGGAGCTAGCACTATCCTTTCAGCAGCCAGGCCATCAGATTGAGGAATCTGAGATTGGGGTGCAGAAGGGAACCCTGATACTGAGACAGAAGATCGGGCTGCAATCCCAGAGAGAATGGAGTTTCCACTGCCAACTGCAGAAGAAGTGGAAACCACGGTTGCCTCAGCCATCTGGGGGCTACCAGAATCACCGAGGCCTTGTCCCATAGAATCCTGAACAGAGCTCGGGCAACCAGGGGCGTGGGAGGAAACGCATATAAGAGGCCCGTAGACCAAGAGATCAGAAACGCATCTGCTGCCACTCTCAGGGGATGCGGCTGTCTGGAGCAAAACCTGGGCAGCTGACGGTTCAGTGGACTTGCAAAGAGATCGATGGATGGAAGTTCCCATCATAGAAAGATCTGCTGAACCACCAGTGGATTCAACTGCCATTCATGAGGCTGGAGAAACCTGCTTAGTTTGTCTGCCAAAAAGTTCTCCTGACCAGGTAGATAAACTGCTTTGAGAAACATGCCTTGTTTGACAGAAAAGGAGCAAAGGGCCTGCGTCTCCTGACATAGGAGTCTGGACCCTGTGCCCCCTTGCTTGTTCACACAGAACATTGCTACCTGAATGTCTGTCTGAACTAAGACAGAATGGTGAGAGAGGGCATGAGAAAAAGTCTGTAGAGCCAAGCGGATTGCTCGCAGCTCCAAAAGATTGATCGGCTGTGTGGCCTCCCGAGGAGACCAGAGGCCTTGAGTGCACGTGCCCTGGCAATGTGCACCCCAGCCCTTTAAGGAAGCATCGGTCGTCAGCACCCTGGTGTGTGCTGGGGCCTAAAAGGGTACCCCCCTGAGAAGGTTTGGGAGATGTAGCCACCACTGCAAGGAGTCTAAGAGTGGTTTGGACACCTTTAGTCTGTCTCAGAGGTCACCTGTGGCTTGCGCCCACTGAGCTCTGAGGCACCACTGAGCCGCCCGCATGTGCAGACGGGCATTCGGGGTCACATGTACCGTGGATGCCATGTGGCCCAGGAGCCGCAGGAACTGCCTAGCGGAGACCTGAGAATTGCTTTGGAACTGGATGGCCAAGTCCATCAGTCTGTGGGCCCTGTCCTCGGGCAAGTAAGCTCTTGCCTGCAGGGTGTCTAATCTTGCCCCTATAAACTCTAGGTTCTGTGAGGGGAGCAAAGTGGACTTTGCATATTTTATGACAAAGCCCAGATGCTGAAGAAAAGAGACAGTGCGAAGAGTGGCTTGTCTGGCCTCCTGGAGAGACTGACCTCTGATGAGCCAGTCGTCCAGGTATGTGAAGACAAAAATTCCCTGATTTTTGAGATAGGCCGCCACCACCGCCAGGCATGTGATGAAAACTCTCGGGGCGGAAGCTAGGCCAAAGGGATGTACTCTGTACTGGAAATGGTTTCCTCCCACCACAAATCTGAGATATTGTCTGTGGTCTGGATGAATGAGGTTGTGAATATAAGCATCCTTTAGGTCTAAGGAGCATAGCCAGCCTCCCTGCTGGAGGTAGGCCAGCAGTATCCCAAGGGTAAGCATCTTGAACTTTTCCCTCTCCAGAAACTTGTTTAGGTTTCACAAGTCTAGGACAGGCCGGAGGCCTCCTGTCCTTTTTGGTACCAGAAAGTACCTGGAGTAGAAGCCTTGCCCTTTCAGGTGGTGAGGCACCGGTTCCACCGACTGTTCCTTTAGAAGGCTTGCCAACTCCTATAGGAGGAGGTTTCTGTGCAGAGGGAGTCTTGGAGGCTCCCCTGGAAAGTAGGAGGGGGGTATCTGGTGAAAGTAGAGCATGTAGCCCTTTTGGACTATGCTGAGGACCCAGGTATCCCCTGTAATGGCTGGCCACCTGTAGGTGTACAGGGTCAGCTGACCTCCTGTGCTGAGTGGAGCCAACTGTGGAGAAGAGGCTATGCTGTGGGAGTCAAAATCCTGCTCCCTGCTGTGCAGGAGCCGGAGCTGGCAGCATGGGGGTCTTCTGCCTACGGGGCCCATGCCCCTGCCCCTTGGCCTGCTGGCCCTGTTGGGGAGCTGGAGAGGCCTGATATTGAGAGTAGGATTTGTAGGCAGCACCCTTCCTTGGGAAAAAGGGCTTCTTCCCCGAGCCCTTCTTTTTCTGACAGCCTTGTCCTGGTGAGAGTATCAGTCTCGATTTCTGCAGCCTTTTCAGTCATGGGCTTCCCAAAGAGGTTTTCACCTCAGCAAGGGACATCGACCAACTTGTCCTGCACCCATTGTTCCAGGTTTGATGACTGTAGCCAGGCCTGATGGCGTGCACCGATGCTGGCCGCGGCTACCCGGGCCGAAGCCTCAAAGCCAGCATAGGCTGCTCGAGAGATAAACTTTGAGCACTCTCGAATCCCTGTTGACAAAGCCTTGAATCTCTGCAAAGGTTCCTCGGAGAGGCCAGCTGAGAACCCGGCAATCTCCTTTGCCAGGTCTCGTAGGTACATGCCCATGTACAGCTGGTAGGTCTGGACACGGCAAGACAGCATAGAGCCCTGAAAGCACTTTCTACTGAGGGCATCCAGGTTCCGGGTCTCCCGGCCGGGGGGGCACCAAGGAGTGCATCTTCTGACTCTTCAGATGGTGCACGGCCGATTCCACAACCATGGAGTGGTGCAGTAGCTGCGCCTTTTGAAACCCAGGGCTCTTACGGACTCAATAAATGGAATCGACCCGTTTGCTAAGAACCGGTGTCGAGGCCGGCACCTCCCACATATGTAAGAGCAGACGTTCCATCATCGGAGGAACCGGTACAGTAAAGGCTTCCTTCGGAGGAAAATCATACTGGAGGGCATCGAGCTCTTCGGCTCGAGGCTCCTCCTCGACGTCCGCAGGGAAGGCCAAGGTCTTGGCCATGTCCCTCACGAAGTCCAAGAACCGGGTATCCTCTGGGGGGGACCGTCTCCAAGGCTCGGACTGCGGTGATTCCAAAGGGATGCACTGGGTCCGGAAGGTGTCCGGAGGCTCCTCGTCCTCCGTCTCCCACGCCGACTCCGAGGAGGAGTCGAGCAGCTCCGGCCGTGTGGGCTTCGGTGCCACCTGCCCCGACACTGAGGGTATCAGCATCGACGACCTCGGCCCCGCACGGGAGGTCGAGAGGGACCTTGACCGAGGATCGACTCAAGACTTCATTGATTCGAGGATCGGCTCAGTCTCCAGGGTTGACTTAGACGTCGAGGTCCCGGTGGTTGGGGCAGATGCACCGGTTAGACCGGCGATCAGCACCCGCTGATGTTCCATGAAGGCAGCCAAGCTGCTCTCCAAGGCTGTCAACCTGAGTCCAAGCTCAGGAGACTCAGCAGCCCCCGACTCGGGCCCCGACGGCATCGGTCTCGACGTCGGCTCCCCCGGAGGAGAGTCTATGAGGAGAACTGCACTTACGTGACTCGGGGACTCCAGCTCCACACGAGGTTGCTTGGAAGGCCTCTCCAACTCTGAGAGCCCGGAGCGGCGGTCAGGGCTACACGACCTGGCCCTCGAGGAACCAGAAGCCTCCACCGACGCCGCCCTCACGAGCTTTTTCTTCCTTCAGAGCTCCTGGGAGGGAGACTCCCTTTCAGAGGAACCCCGACGGCGCTCAGGGTCAGACTCCCGAGATGTCGAGGCCTCTGACGAAGCCCGGGCCCGGCCAGACGCAGAGTCAGAGAAAATTCTCTCACATTGATGCTGACGGCTCCGAAGCGCCTTTGACGACATTTTGCCGCACAGGCCACAGGCCATGGTCGGGACCGAGGCATCGGAGGCAGCAGTCATTTGTGTCGGTGAGAGACATAAGTTTCTTGCATCGATCACACTTTTTGAACCCGCTGGCAGCCATCGGGGGGAAAAAGGGTCCCTGCAAGGTCAAAAGACCGGGCTGCCAGTGAAAACACAAAAAGAGTGCGAACGCTAGTCACGAAAGACAAAAACCGAAAATCACAAGTCCGGACTCGATACCGGTGTACCGAGCCCAGGCAGGAAGGGGAACCGGCGTCGAACCGGATAAGACAATGCGAAAATCGCAGAAAAATAATCAACTTTTCCCGGGTGACACGAACTCACGTCTGTCGGGCTCCATGGAAAATGAAAGACTGAGCAAGATGGCACCCTTGGGCGGGAAGGGGACCGCGCAGGCGCGCTGCATTCCCAAAGGCTTTCTTTGAAAGCTGGGGAAATGCTCCGCACGGGGGCTCCGTCGGCGCCGATGTCACCCATATGTGAGGACTGACTTCCTGCTTGGTCCTGGAGAATGGGTAACAACGATAAACAATAATGTAGATTGGATAAATTATATATATTATAACCAACAGTAGTTTATCAATTATACCCGGGATGCAATAAAGGGGATCGCAGAACAATTGGATGCCACTAGCAAAATGGCCTGGGAGAGCCGAATGATTTTAGATATGATGGCGGCTGAAAAAGAGGCCATGTGTGGAATGTTTGGGGGGAGAAATGTATGTTCATCCCAAATAACACGGCCCCTGATGGCACTATCACTAAAGCCCTGTGAGGACTAACTACCTTGGCAGAGGAATTGGCAGAAACTTCAGTTACGGATACCTCTCTCACTGGATGGTTGGAGTCATGGTTTGGGAAGTGGAAAGGGGTGGTAATATCTATATTTACCTCTGTACTTGTTGTAAGTGGAGTATTAATTACGGTGGGGTGTTGCATAATACCATGTATAGGAGGGCTAACTCAAAGATTGATAGAAACAGCAAACACTAAACAAATGATTGTATCATCTCCAGTGCGCAAGGGTGCAATGTTATTAATGGACAATAAAGGGGAAGGGATACAGTCAGGAAGGATGTTATCTAAATTAGAAGCTTCCTATGGAATTGTAGAGTAAATGTAAAAAGTAACAAGAAAACTCTAAAAAGAAAGAGGGAGGTGTTTGATACAATGTAAAACCAGGAGGGAGAGAACGACGACGTCCTCGGGGCCGCCTTCACACCACGCCAGCAGGCTCCCACTGCCCAATCGGGGCAGCCGCGGCACTTTTTAAGGAGCGCCAGAAGGCACTACAGACCTCTTGCCCTCAACAGCTCTCCCAGGAGGGAGAGAATGACGACATCCTCGGGGCCACCTCCACACCACGCCAGCAGGCTCCCGCTGCCCAAATGGGGCAGCCGCGGCACTTTTTAAGGAACGCCAGAAGGCACTACAGGCCTCTTGCCCTCAGCAGCTCTCCCAGGAGGGAGAGAACGACGATATCCTCGGGACCGCCTCCACACCACGCCAGCAGGCTCCCGCTGCCCAATCGGGGCAGCCGCGGCACTTTTTAAGGAGCGCCAGAAGGTGCACCCGCGCCTGGTGGGCCCGCACCTGAGGGCCTCGCCAGAGGACCCTTTGGTGTGGCACTTAGGCGGAGGCCCAAACAGATGACACCAACCACCAACGCCTTCAAAGATGAATAATCACCACTGATCCCGGTAAGATTTCTAATTGGAATAGAGAATTCATCCGCTGTTCATGGTACCTGAAGCCCAGCCACCTGCTAAGCCTCTAACAACTTCAGACTCACGGACATTTTAAAGCCGCAGCACTGGACCCTAGCTCTGAATCTCAGGCCTGCTCTGAACATAAGCAATACTAGAGATGTCTCTACCTCTCTATGCAAATAGTAACTCTAATGTATGGTAATTTATACTGTGATAATCTATGCTACTAATAGAACTGAATACTATGCTAAGTACATAGCCATATGTTTTATCTCAATGCTGCCACCCTGTTGTATAATTCCTCCAATCTTGTCGTGTAATTCTGCTTAACCAGTGCTCAGAGTAGAGCCCGTTACTTTGAGTATACAACTGCCCAGACATCCCAGACTATCTAGACACTTAGTAGCTCCAGATAATTCAACCGCCTAGCTGCACGTGTTCTCATCCTTATAGCTCGTCTGTGATCATTCTAACCGTACCCAACACTAGGCATAGGACTTACGCTTGTCTGCCCTACTCGGCTCTGTTGCATCAAGACTTAGGAGTTGGTTCACACACTCACGAACAAATATCATCCTGTAGTTCCATCTGGAGCACCCCAAGAGTAACCTCATAATGCACCCAATCTTTTCATTAGTCTGTATTTTTCTTACCTCTGCGCTTCCCAGCGCATCACACACCTTCAATCCATGAACCAGCTACATCCCGATCCTCCGCAGCAACGGGAGGAGATGGACGGAAAACCCTTGCCACACCCCATCAGAAACCAACAACACATTTCACCCCCACTACTACACATCCCACTACAAAATATTAAGAAGACCCAAACCAAGAGACATCAACACCAACGTCTGCTGAAGTGCGCCCTCATAAATGCCAGGTCAATACGTGCAAAATGGCCAGCAGTCACTGACCTGATAACCCTACATGATCTTGACATTCTAATGATCACGGAGACATGGCTATCTGACTGTGACAATGTACTCATCAATCAGATGTTACCTCCAGACTTCTCACTATATGCTTGACACAGGACCAACCAGATGGGAGGTGGGGCACTCATCCTTGCCAAAGCCGAACTTCAATTTAAACTAAGTAACGCCACCAGCACAACCCACCTGGATACGATCACCATAGTAAACCATCACTGCACGATCAACTTACTTTACCGAGCACCGACATCATCACCAGAAGATCTCTCGACAATAATTGACCTTGCCTGTAATACAAACAACCCACGATCCCCGAACTAGCTACTAGGCAATTTCAACCTGCCTTCCCTACAAGATGTCCAAGCGACTGCCCTCCTCGAAGCACATGACGAGCTGGGCTACAAACAAATTGTCGATTCTCCCACACATGTGAAGGGAAATAAACTAGATTTGATCTTCGCTCCACAAACAGAGGCCGTCACAACCCAAGGCTTGATGCTATCTATAATGCCAGTACCCTGGTCTGACCATAGCCTGCTCAGATTCTACATATCTACTGCCTGCGATAACCAGAACAGCAACAAAGCCAATACCCTCTTCAGAACACCAGTAAAACGTTTTCGGCCCTTTGATAGAGAAGAAATTCTTGAGAAAGTCCTCCCACTACTTATTAACACAACCCTCGATCCAGACGAAATGGTAGCTAACTGGGACGACAGCCTCAAAGCCATCGCCTGCCTCCCACCCACGAGCAAGAAACCAAGGAAATGAGAACACGCACCATGGTACTCTACAGAACTGCGAGCTTCACTCCTCCACCTGCGCAAACTCAAGAGACATTGGCGCCGAACTCGATCCATCAAAGCACAATATGCATACATTTCACACTTAAAAACACACCAAGATGAAATAACGGAGAAGAGGAAGCAATATCATACGGACATACTAAAGCGATCAATAAACAAGCCACATGACCTGTTCAATATCGCAAAAGCCCTAACAGGAGATCCAGCATCAGATCAACCACACATGCCACAGCCACAGGAATACTCTGACTATCTACAATCAAAGATGATCCAGACGGACAAGAGCACAACCATCGCAAACCACTCCACTCCGCAAAAAATACCACAGCCTGCACCTCTGCTCAAATTCAATGAGATATCTAGCAAAGAGATTGAAGGCACTATTGCCTCTATCAACCTCACCACTGCACCCAATGATCCTTGTCCAGCTCTCTGGATAAAAGAGTTACGTTGCGAACTAAGCCAATTCCTGAGCAAAATACTGAATCAATCATTATCAATGGGATCGTTTCCACAGAGCTTAAAACACACATCAATCAGACCACTCTTGAACAGCAGCAGAATGGACCCATCCAAAGTTGAGTCTTGTAGACCTATTTCAAGTATCCCCCTGCTTGCTAAAATAATCGAAAAGATAGTCCAGTGACAAATCCAACATGTTGACATCGAAGCCCCACTGCATCCATCCCAACATGGTTTCAGGGAAGCACACGGTGTGGACACCTTACTCACTACCCTCTTCAATAACCTAGTCTCCGGAATTGACAACATTCACCAAGGATTTGTCCTCATCTTCATGGACATTGCAGCCACCTTCGACTCGGTGAGCCATGAGATATTAATAAAACGCCTTGAAGAAAAAGGGATACAAGGCACGGCACTGAACTGGTGCAAATCATACCTGTCCAACAGATGGCAACAAGTGAGGACCAGCTCCACGACCTCAGAGCCATTTCTACAAAAACAAGGTGTACCGCAGGGATCCTCACTATCTGCATTGATGTTTAACATTTATATGCAGCCCATCTGTGCCTTGATCCGAGCTTTCAACGTCAACTGTCTTGCCTATGCGGACGATATCCTGCTATACATCAAATTTACGATTGACCAGCCAGATTTTTCTCCAATAATAAGATGCTTTGAAGCAGTAGCAGACTGGCTCCTCATGCAAAACCTACGGATCAACCACAGCAAAACAGATGTCCTCTTTATCACGAGGAACCAGGATTTTACCCCACCACCTTCAATACAAGTCAACAATGCCGAACTGAAAACTAAAACCACAATCCGCTACCTAGGCATTACACTTGACCAATGGTTGGACATGAAAACTCATATAGGAAACACTGTGAAAGCAATATACAATAAGATACGTACATTACGACACCTACGACCTCTGCTTGACCTCGCCGACTACCGAACGATCTACCAAGCCTTAGTTATCCCACACCTGGACTTCGCCAATGTAATCCTTCAAGGACTCCCACAGGCAACACTAAGTCCGCTCCAGCTTGCGATGAACTCAGCCGCGAGAGTTCTAGCAGGATTAGCAAGGACGGACCACATAACGCCAGTTTTGATGAAACTCTACTGGTTACCTGTACAGGCTAGGATCCATCACAAGATTCTAGTCCTGACCTTCAAAGCACTAAATAATCACCCCCCCCCCCCCACACGCCCATCAGCAAGATGATTCACAGATTACCGGATAACAGAAACAGAAGATCCACAATGACAAACACATTAGAGGTCCCTAAAGCAATGACAAAATGCACAAAGGCAACGGCTAATAGAGCCTTCACGATATACGCGCCCAGAGCCTGGAATGCCCTCCCCACAGATATTCGAACCATCACGAACTTGACCCTATTCAGAAAAGCGCTGAAACATCATTTGTTCTTGCGATTCTATCCTGAAACTAATCATGGAAAGCAGGTAATAAGCACTCCGTCTACCCACCCAAACCTCCCCAACTTACATATACAGCAAGAAAACGGTTAGCCAGCGTGATTCCCCCCCACCCAAATTGCCTAGATCTAGGAATGTATGCACCAATGTATATGAACTGTAGATAGTTTTCCCCAGTTATACCCAAGTTTATTACCCTGTTTATTGTAAATACAATGCGGCTTGCTGCACTGTAGTATGTTATGTTTTGAATATACACCGCACTGATCTTAATAGCGCGGTATATAAGAAAAGTTAAATAAATACATAAAATTATTGTATTCCACTCATCTACCACTCTGTAATATAATTTTGTATGTAATGACTTTCTGACTCCCTCTGTTGTATGTCTGCATCCTGGAAGGAGAGACTACGTGGCTAGTAACACGTAGCCTGACACAGGTGCGGAAGTGCAAAGAAGTGGAGTGAGACAGTATTAATCAATGAGTTATAGACATGCTGGGAGAGGGAGAGGACATAGTGTACTATAAAAGAACTGTGAAAGAGGATAAATGTATCTGCTCAGTCAAGCAGGCAACCATTCTTGCAAGAATGTAATTAAAGTAACCCTATGCTTCACTGAGGAGTCTATTATTGTGTAAAAAGTTATGTTTTATTACACTTTCCAGCACAGGAGGTATGACCTCGTGCTGCCCTTCCTGTTGACGTAGTACATTACCATATGATTGTCTGTCTGGATCAGCACAATCTGGTTGGCCAAATGAATCTGGAATGCCTGAAGAGCATTTGCTATAGCCCACAGTTCCAAGAAGTTGATCTGGTGCAGGCTCTCCTGCTCGGACCACAGATCCTGATTGTGCAGGCTGTCCAAATGAGCCCCCCAGCCTAACTTGGATGCATCTGTCATCAGAGTCCTATTGGGGGGGGGGGGTTAACGTCTGAAATGGGAGACTTCTGAGCAAGTTCTGCGGCTACAGCCACCAATTCAGGGACTGGACCAAAGTCAGCCCATGGCTTGTTTCTACTGCATATTCAGAGTCCACTGAGCTTGACTCGTTGATAAACAAGCCAGGGGAGTGACATGCATCGTTGAGGCCATATGGCCAAGCACCATCAGCATCCCCGAGGCCATCACTTGACACCTCTGCTAGGAATCGTAGACCAGGGCTGTAAGCCTCTGCAGGTGATCCACTGGAAGAAAGGCCCAAGCTTGAGTGATGTCAACGAGGGTCCTTATGAACTCCAGCTGTTGGGAGGGCTATAGGTGAGACTTGGGGTAGTTGACCACGAACCCCAACCGCTCGAGTAGCTGGATGGTTAGCTGAGCAGACTGCTGGACCCTGTCCAGGGTGGAACTCTTTATGAGCCAGTTGTCCAAGTAGGGGAAGATGAATACCCCCAGAGTCCGAAGATAAGCAGCCACCACTGTGACGCACTTCATAAAGATTTGTGGTGCCGATGCCAGGCCAAAGGGAAGTACTCGGTATTGGAAGTGCCGATCCCCCAGGGCGAATCTGAGGTATTTTCTGTGAGCTGGGTGGATCGGTATATGTGTATATGCATCTTTGAATTCCAGGGAGCATAATCAATTATCCTTTTGCAGGTAAGGGAGCAGAGACACCTGTAAGCCCATCTTGAACTTCTCTTGCACCAGGTAGGTGTTGAGGTCTCGGAAGTCCAGGATGGGCCAAAACCCCCATCTTCTTGGGGACCAGGAAGTGCCTGGAATAGAAGTCCCGCCTGATCTGAGCCGAGGTCACTAGCTCTATGGTGAGATCAGTTAGAAGAGCGGAGCTCTTTCCCTGTAGCAGGCTGAGATGCAGGTCTACGGGATACTCCCTTGGGGGAGAAGGGGTGGCAGCTTGGTGAAGTGCAGCGTGTAGCCACTTTAGACTATCTGCAGCACCCATGCATCAGAGGTGATGAGAAGCCATCTGTGGGCAAACAGGATGAGCTGCCCCCTCCCCCCCCCACACCGGAGGGTTGTCCCCTGCACACACTGGTAGACTGGCTATGCTCTGCAAGAATAAGTAAAAACCCCACCCCAGGCTTGGGCTATGGAGCTGGCTGGGCCTTCTGAAGCTTCTCTTGGCATTGCTGACAAGGTGCATGCCCTTCGGCTGACAGCTCTGTCGGCTTGGGAGATACCAGTGCTTATGATGGTAGAAAAAGACTTCTTGCCTTGGTACTTTTTATGAGAATGGTTGTCAGTCTTCCTCGAGAGGCTGGTGAGGGTGACATGTTGCATCTCAATCTCACCAGCCTTAGCCTCCACCTGTTTCCAAAGAGGTTCTTGCCAAGGCAAGTCCACCAGCTTATCCTGCACACACTGCTCCAGGTCCAAGGACTGCAGCCAGGCAAGCCAGTGGGCCCCAATGCCTACCAGCGCAGCCCTGCAGGTTGACTCGAAGGCATCATAAGTTGCCCAAGACCATGGAATAGTTCTTGCCATGGCTCACCAGGTGCAAAAGGAGTCCAGACACTCAGGGGGGGACACTCGGCAAGATCCAGCATGATGTCCTTCAGGACCATGCCCATGTACAGCTGTTATGAAAGGACCCTGGCCACCAGCATAGTGCTCTGGAAGCACCACCTGCCAAAGGAGTCCAAGGTCCTCGCTTCCCTGCCTGCATAAAGCATAGTTACTCACCTGTAACATGTGTTCTCCAGGGACAGCAGGAATCAGTCCTCACTTATGGGTAACGGCACCGACGGAGCCCGTGTGGAGCAATTCCCCAGCTTTCAAAGAAAGTCTTTGGGATTGCTACCATGAGTGCATGGTCCTCTTCCTGCCCAAGGATGCCATCTTGCTTAATCAGATCCCTTAGCTCGAGCCCTACCAAGGAGATGGCAAGGGAAGGACAAAAACACAGCAACTCATCAGGGGAGGCAGGAGGGTAGTGAGGACTGATTCCTGCTATCCCTGGAGAACACCTGTTACAGGTGAGTAACTACGCTTACTCCAGGAACAAGCAGGAAGTCAGTCCTCACTTATGGGACTCCCTAGCTACAGGCTACCAAACCTGTAACCAAAAAAACGCCTCCGCGAGGCCGTAAGCAGAAGCCGAAGCCCGAAGGAGTCCGAGACCTCGGGTCCTCGGGGCAAAGCCCTCGGTAGCCATGAAGAAGGGTCAGAGGGCAGGAGTTGCTTATACCCCGAACAGATTACGGAGTACAGCCTGGCTGAAGACGTTGTCCCGGCGGGACTTCCTCTCCAGGCAGTAGTGGACGGCGAAGGTTATCGCAGCCGCTCGGCAGATGTCCATTATGGGCACGGAGCGCAGCGAGGCCACCAAGGCCGCTTTGGGTCGGACCCCATGTGCAGTGACTCGACAATCCAGAGGGACGCCCGCCTTCACATGGGCAAACGTGATGCATTCCGCCACCCAAATAGAGAGAGTACGCTTGGTGACTGCTTGCCCCTGCCTACTGGGATCGTAGGTCAAGAAAGGTCTGTTAGACTTGCAGTGAGTCTGGGTATGCTGCAAGTAGATGGTGAGGGCCCGATTGCAGTCGAGGGTGTGGAGAGCCACTGACGCCTAGTCAGCGTGGGGCCTCGGGAAGAAGGTCGGGAGTACTAGCTCTTGGTTAAGATGGAAGGTCAACATGACATTGGGTAAGAATTTAGGGTGGGTCCGGAGAACCACCCTGGTCCGATAAACCCTGTTGTAAGGGGCACCAGCCATGAGCACCTGAAGCTCACTGACTCGGCGAGCAGAGGTCAGTGCCACCAGGAAGACCACCTTCCAGGACAAGTGCCCGAGCGAACACATCGCCATCGGCTCGAAGGATTGACGAGTGAGCTGTGTGAGCACCACGTTCAAGCCCCATTCTGCCGGAGGGGGATGAATGGGCAGCTTGGACAGCAGAAGACCCTGCATAAAGTGGGAGACTAGCGGCTGCCCCGAGAGAGCTTTTCTCTTGACAGAGAGATGGTTAGCCGATATGGCGCTCAAATGCACTCTAACAGAGTTCGACTTCAGCCCTTCCCTCCAGAGGTGGAGGAGGAACTGGAGAATCCACCGAACCAGGCACGAGAAGGGGTCGATCTGGTATTCCGAGCACCAGATGGAGAAGCGTTTCCACTTGAAGGCATAAGCCCGCCTAGTGGAGTCCTTCCTTGAGGCAAGGAGGATTTCCTCGACCTCCTTCAGAAGGGCCAGAGAGGCTAGAGAGACCTGTTCAGCTGCCGGGCCGTAAGGGATAGGGTGGTTAGGTTCGGCTGGAGTACCCGACCCTCCTGCTGCATTAGCAAGTCCCTGGCAAAGCCCAGGGGAACCGGAAGCTCCGACGATAGCCAGAGCAGGAGTGGGAATCAAGGCTGTCGAGGCCACGAGGGAGCCACGAGAATCAATGATGCCCCGACCCGTTGAGCCTTGAACAGAGTCCTCGCAATGAGGGGGAAAGAAGGGAATGCATACAGGAGGACCAGTCCAGGAGAAATGCATCGGGGCCCTCCCTCCCCAGGTGCGGTACCGGGCTGAAAAAATGAGAGAGCTGTGTGTTCTGGGGGCTGGCGAAGAGGTCTATCGCTGGAGTGCCCCAGCGTAGAAATAGCCAGCCTGCTACTCTGGTATCCAGCCGCCACTCGGGGGGGGGGAGGGGCGAAGGATTCTGCTGAGTCTGTCTGCCAGGCCATTCTCCTGACCCGGGAGGTACGTCGCCTTGAGGGACATCTTCCATCGGACAGAGAAGGAGCAGATGAGGACCGTTTCCCTGCAGAGGGAGCGCGACCCCGTGCCCCCCTCCTTGTTGATGTAGAACATCGCTACCCAGTTGTTGGTCTGCACCAGAACCGACTTCCCGCCGAGAAGATCCTCGAAGGCCCTCAGGGCCCACCGGATGGCCCGGAGCTTGAGCAGGTGTATCTGCTGCTGAGCCTCCCCGGATGACCACTGCCCCTGCATGCAGAAAGACCTGCAATGGGCTCCTTACCCTAACAGAGAAGTGTCTGTAGTCAGCACCACATCGTGCTGTGGGGTCTGAAAGGGTGATCTCCGCAGGAGGTTGTGGGGGTTCTGCCACCAGTTCAGGGACAAGCGGAGGTCGGGGAGAACCCTGATGGAGTCCCTGAGGTGTCCGAGGGACTGGCTCCATTGGGCACTGAGACACCTTTGAGCCGTCCGCATGTGCAGGCGAGAATAGGGAACCACATGCACGGTCGAGGCCATGTGGTCCAGGAGACGTAGCATGGACCGAGCAGTGACCTAGTGGGCACGTTGGACACGAACCGCCAGAGCTCGGAGGCGGGTGGAACGATCTACCAGCAAGAAGGCCATGGCCTGCCGAGTATCAAGGTGTGCCCCAATGAACTCGAGAGCCTGCACTGGCTCAAGATGAGACTTTGAGAAGTTAACCAAGAACCCCAAGTTCTCCAAGAGGAGGACAGTGTGTGACATCGCTTGCCGGGCCTCCTTGACGGAGGAGCCCATAATGAGCCAGTCATCGAGGTAGGGATACGCCGGCACACCCCTGCGCCACAGGTGAGTGGCGGCCATGATGAGGCACTTCATGAAGACCCGTGGTGAGGACGCAAGGCCGAAGGGGAGCACTCTGTACTGGAAGTGCTCTCCCTGCACCCTGAAACGCAGGTACTGCCTGTGTTGGGGGTGGATCAAGATATGGGCGTAAGCGTGCTTCAGATCCAAGGAGCATAGCCAGTCGCCCTGCTGGAAGAAGGGCAGCAGCACGCCAAAAGAACATCCTGAAATTCTCCCGCATCAAGAACTTGTTTAGTTTGTGGAGGTCGAGGATGGGCTGCAGACCCCCCCCCCCATCTTCTTCGGGACGAGGAAGTACCGGGAGTAAAAGCCCCGACCTCGAATGTGGGGAGGGACCTTCTCGACTGCCCGTTGGGCAAGGAGGGAGCGTAATTCCCGCTGCAGCAGAAGCTGGTGCGCAGGGAGTCAAGGAGGCTCCGCCAGAGAGAAGGGTGGAGGGAGGCAGTCGAAATGAAGGCGATAGTCCTCCCGGACAACCTGGAGGACCCAAGTGTCCGAGGTGATGAATGCCCACAATGGGGCGAAACAGGACAGACGTCCTCCCACTGGCTGCTGCATTGCCATAAGGCCAGAAGCCATGCCGCTGGCGTCAAAACCCCTGAGTGGGTTGTGGGGGAGCCGACATTTGGGTCTTCGGACCCTTTGGTTTGCGGCACCCCTGTCCAGGCTTTCCCTGAACCAGGGTAGCTGGCATGGCGGTAGCCGGGTATGGCGGATAACCGCGATACTGGAGGCCTTTCCTGGGAAAGAAGGGTTTCTTGGCTGGCTGCTTCTTCCGAGGCAGCGTCGAGGTCTTGCGGGAGAGACGAGTCCTGGTAACGAACTCCGTTTCGATCTCCGCAGCCTTCTCCTCCATCATTTTCCCAAACAGCTGTTCACCGAGATAGGGCACGTCCAGGAGCTTCTCCTGCAACCATTACTCCAAATCTGAGGATTGGAGCCTTGCCTGGCGGCGAGCCCCAAAGCCCGCAGCAGTCACCTGAGCCACTGTCTCGAAGCCATCATAGGAGGCTCGAGATATGTACTGAGAACAGACAACCACGGATTTCAGCAGAGTGCGGAACCTGTCCAGGGGCTCCCCTGCAAGGCCCGCAGAAAACCCTTGAGTTTCTTCG
This sequence comes from Ichthyophis bannanicus, assembly GCA_033557465.1. NCBI lineage: Eukaryota > Metazoa > Chordata > Amphibia > Gymnophiona > Ichthyophiidae > Ichthyophis > Ichthyophis bannanicus. Next base: position 924,574,521 of record CM066033.1, read on the forward strand.
CTAAGTCGCATAGGAACATACCAATATTTATTTTATTTTATTATATTTATTTCTTTTTTAAAATTTATTTAATATCTTTTCTATACCGCGCTCTTTATCATCAGTGGGGTTTACAGGTAACCAGTAGCCTGTACAGTACGGTGGGGGCCTGCACTGTACCTTACAATGAACATGTAGTGTAACTTGGGGACTAACGTGGGTAACAATATACAATTGGTAAGCCTGGAACCTTGATAGGCCTTGCAGCCCAGAGCATTAAGGGCTCTCGACTCCCGGCCAGATGGCACCGATGAGTGTGATTTCGGGCTCTTCTGCTTGCGCATGCCTGATTCCACCACCATCGAGGTGTGTGGGAGAAGGGTTTTTCGGAAGCCTTGCCCATGCTGCACCTTGTACATTGTGTCAAAGCGCTTGCTCACAATGGGAACCGAGGCTGGGGCCTCCCACATGTGGAGCAGTAGCTGAGATAGAATCGGCGGCACTGGCACGGTGAGAGATTCCCTGGGCGGGGCCTCGTACTGAAGAATATAAAGTTCTTCAGCACAGGGGTCCTCCTCGGCCTGGGTGACCAGGTTGAGGGCTCAATCCATTTTCCGGATAAACACCAAAAAGGAGGTGTCCTTTGGTGGTGAACGCCGCTGGAGACCAGGTGGCAAAGGATCCAATGGGAGATCCTGGTGGGTGCAGGTCTCCAGGGAGGTGTCCCCATCGGATTCCCAGTCCAAGATGTCAGTCGAGCGATCCAAACCGGGTGGTTCGCCCTGCCCGATGGCCTAGACCCGGAGGCCCTGGATGATCTTGCCTCCGAGGAACAGGAGGGCGAGCGAGACTGACGTCGAGGACCCTCACGAGGCCCGTGGCTCTTGGGGGTTTCCTGGACGGATTTGGGTGTCCCACGCGAGGGACCCGCGGTCTCTGGGCGCAAGTCAGCGAAGTTGGCCATGAGCGCCTGCTGGGAAGCAATGAACGCAGAAACGCTGCGTTCAAGTGCCAGCATACAGGACTCTCATGCGGGCATGGTGCCCTGGGACGCCGATACCGGGGTCACCGGATCGGGCATCGAGGAGGAGAGAGGGTCCTCACCAGGACAAACCTCAGGAGACTGGGCACCTTCGCCGGAGGACTCCATTTCTCTGCGAGGTACCTTGCGGGGCCGCTCCTTGTCCAACTCTTGGGAACACCGAAGGGGGCTAAGCGACCAGGCGCGGGAGTGCTCACACTTGTTGGGGGCCCCAGACAGCGACTTCGAGGCCTTCTTATTTTTGCGCTGTTCCACCTCGGGGGACCCCTGGTCAGAATGCTGCCTAGAATGCGGCGCCACAGGGGGAGAACCCACCAGAGGGGAGACGACCGAGGGCGCTACCGGGGGATTCAGAGGCAGCCTTTCGAAAAATGTCTTCGGACATCTGCTTACGGCTGAGCAGGGCCTTAGAAGACATTTTCTTACAGAGCGAACAGAGCTTTGGGTCATGGTCAGCTCCCAGACACCGTAGACAACAGTTATGAGTGTCCGTAAGCGACATGTTCCTAGAGCATCTATTGCATTTTTTAAAACCGGTGGCCATGGGGCAAAAACGGCCCCTGCAAGGTCGAAGACCCATGCAGCCAGTGGTTAGGAAGAAAAAAGGGCGCGAAGCCCGAAAAGAAAAAATTAGGAAGGTATTCCCGTAAGCTCCATAAGAGAGCAAGGGGAAGATGGATAGAGGGCTGGTGCAACCGGAAAAAAGAAATGAGAGCCTGTTAAAGCGAGGAAACAAAAATGTTTTCTGAGGGACAAGGAAGTGCGTCCAAAGGGCTCCACGGAAAAAGGGAGACTGAGCAAGATGGAACCCTTGGGCGGGAAGAGGACCACGTATGCATGGTAGCAATCCCAAAGGCTTTCTTTGAAAGCTGGGGAATTGCTCCAAGCGGGCTCCGTTGGTGCCGACGTCACCCATAAGTGAGGACTGACTTCCTGCTTGTTCCTAGAGAATGAGTCTTACTGCTCTTGATCCTCCTCATGGCTGATTCCACCACCGGAGAGTGGTGCAGAAGTTGAGGTTTCTCAAACCCGGGGCCTTTTTTGACCTGATACATTGAATCCAGTCTTCTGCTAACACTGTGAGGGGGTTCTCCCACATCCTCATCTTTAGTCTCTGCAGGATCTGGTGCACCGGAACCATTGCAGCCTCCTTGGCAGCTGAAGGGTACTGGAAAATCTCCAGTTCCTCTGCCCTAGGCTCGTCCTTGGACCCCTGGTGGAAGAAGATGGCCTTGGCAATCCCTCATGAAATCCTGGAAGGACATGTCCTCCAGAGGCAGCTTCCACTGTTCATACGGAGGGGAGGGGTCCGAAGATTACTCGAGTGACTTGCTCTCACACCTCCAATTCCACCTTGGTCTCCCCCAACTCCAAGAGGAAGTCAAAGTAGCGTTGAGCCTCCTCCTGGCACTGTCACATGGAGAGGCAGAGCACTGATGGGACCAATGGTGCACCCCGATATGCTCAAGAGGGAGATGGGCGTAGGAACTGGAATCAATTCCGATCGCTGGCTCAATGCACCTGCCTTGATGGGCAGTGCATGGGTCTCGAGAATTGGCTGCACAGACTTTGGTTTCAATGCCCTGGGCACCAAAGAGCCAGCTTGTTGTGAGGCCAACACCGCTACCATACGGGCCTCAAGGCATTCCTTGAGGATCACTGTTTCTGAAGGCATCGGGGCTGGTATGACTACTTGGAGTCAATGATTCCAGGTGAAGGTCAATGGAAAGCCTTCACTAACGACCACTGCAGCCCTTTGGTTCAGAGTGTGCTCAAGCACGCCTCTATGATGATGCTTCTGCAGAGCCATGTGAGGACATTGGGTCCGAAGCCAGGGCTGAAGATGCTGAATCAGACGACCTGAAGAGAGACTCCCTCTGCGTCTCCCGTCCCTTCAGACCCATCCTTGTGACAAGAAGCGGGCTGATGGTTGGGACCCAAGCATTGAAGGCACCAATTGTGCTGATCAGTGACTGAGATGGTCCTTGCACATTTGCTGCACTTCTTAAAACCGCTGGCTGGTTTCTGGGACATGTCAGGGAACATGGCCCTAGTGAGATTGAAGGGCTCGAAGGTACCAGCCATGGGAAAATTAGAAAAGTAAAAAATGAACAAAAAAAAGAGAAAAACCAGGGTGTTGGCACCAGGGCCAATGCTACCGATGACAGGCAGTGAAAACTAGATTTAAAGTAACCTGTAAAGGGCAAATGTGAAAAATATTTTTCAGACGTTAGCAGGAACACATCCTAGGAGCTCCACGAAAAAATAAGACCGGAGAAGATGGTGCTGCGACAGGCGGGAAGGCAGGTGTTCCAATGGAAGCTGGGGAGCATTCCCGTGCAGACTCGATCAGTGACGTCACCCATATGTGAGGACTTATTTCCTGCTTGTCCATGGAAAATTTTGTACAGGATACCTAGGTAGTAAAAACAGATGTTTAGATCTGTGCATTTTTAAAACCCTTACTATTTCAGAAGAGACTCGGCAAACGCTATGCCATTTCTAAAAAAATCTATAGCACTGCCAAAGAAGCTATTTTACAAAAGAAAACATTCAGAAATGATCAGCATCATCCAGGGCTTTGCAATTTTAAGAAGCACTGCTTACACAGATAAGCAACAATTCTGCTACTTCAATATGCAGAGAAAATAATTAAGAAGCAGAGCTCTGAAACTCAAACTTTTGGCATTTTGAGAGCTAAGTACAATTCCCCCCCTCAGGCCCAAACAAGAAGTCAACAACTATGTGTGACTCACAGCAAATGTAAATGCCTATGGAGAAATCTTCCTGGATATACATATACTGTTGTTCTAAAAGACATAATACATGTATACTTTGAAGGACCGCCCAATTCCACGCAATCAGTCCTTAATGTAAAAAAAATAATAATAATTTTACATTGCAGTTTGAAAGTGAATGAAAAACCACTTCCCTGAAGTGCAGAGAAAACATGACACAATTCTGTGTTTTGTACAGCAACAGCTTCAGGGGTACATTCGTCTTTAATCTTAAGCCCATTATATCATCTGATTGAAGAAAAATGTGCCCCTCTTATTTATTTATTTTACCAGTTTTCTATACCACCTTATCCTTCAATCAAAGCGGTTTACATTATGTAACTACTACAAACAGGTACGGGATATATTCCCTCGTCCCCAAAGGGCTCACAATCTATGTATACCTGAAGCAATGGAGGCAATCTGTCACTGTACAAAACGTGGAAGCCATGTTGGGTTTTCTCTGTATTGCAGGGAAGTGGCTTTCATTCACTTTCAAAATGCAAAATAATTATTAAGTGGAACCAGTGATCATATCTGAAGACAGATGAACAAATCAAAAAATACTGCTACAGGATTCGGAGGTTTCTTCTTTCATTAATTTTTTTATATTAGTTGACCAGCCATTGGCTGTGTTTTGACGCACAGGAAAGGGGGAACTGGCTTCAGCTCATGCCTTCTCTCAGAAATTCAAGGTGAGCTACATTCAGCCTCAGTGGGCTAGCAATCTAAGTTGTACTTGAGTTAATAGAGGATTAAGTGATTTGCCCAAGATCACAAGGAGAGTCAGTGAGATTTGAACCCTGGCTTCCCTGGTTTTCGGCCCACTGCTCTAACCATTAGGCTACGTCTTCCACTCCACTAGCCTGGCATTTTTGCTATTAAGTGGCGCAGATCCTGGGTTATAGGATGGGAGAATAGCCTTAGAGGCATACTTACTAAAGGTTAACGCTCGTTAATGAAAGTTAATGTGTGTTAAGTGCTATCACGACCCATTCATTTCTATGGGCCATGGCAGCCGTACTTTAATTTTCATTAACATGTTAACCTTTAGTAAACATGCCCCTAAATGAATCAGGGAGCAAGAAGAAGTAGGACTCACACCACACCGTGGATGGGTCCAAAGGACTTTATTCGGGTATCCAGCGAGGTCAAACCCTACACGTGTTTTGGCATGAAGCCTTTCTCAGGGGCTTGAGACCTCATATAAATTAAGAATAAAAAAGCAATAAATACATGTGAATGTCAGTCCCAAATTTCCACTCAACACTTATCATTATTGCTATTATGACATTATATGGTGCCCTAAAACATGATGAATTACCACTGATTATACATAAGCAGGTATGCATCTTAAAGGTGTATAAGGCAGATAGGGTGGAAAACGGACATGCAGGTCCTGGCATGCAAAACTGTGGTAGTATTTTATAAATGGTCACAACGTGGAGTCTTTTGTAAAATACATATAGTACTGGGAAAAATATGCATATGTTTGGTAGCATGTATATGAGAAGAAATCACCTTACAAATGTACACGTTCAAAAATAGAGCTGTATCACTTGGACACCTTGGGGGGATATTCAAAGAAATTTACATGGTTTGCAGACCTGCAAACCATGTAAATGCCAGTTAGCGGGATATTCAGTGGCACTAACACGGTATACAAGTATCTTGAAGGACTACAAAAGGGGACTGCTACTTCTGGAGAGAGATCTGCAATTGTAGGTATTACTTCTGGGATTTTTTCTAAATCTTGGGGGAAAAGGAATTCTTTAGATTAAAGCTGATTAATCTTTGAACCCAGTATATTTGTTAAATCGGTCAGGGCCTAGTAGCAGCAAAGAGTTTTCAGTTTAAATTTAAAACACAGAGGAGAGCTTTCTGGTTAGATTTAGAAACCAAGACTCCCTCTATCCAAGCAAGGGCTGTGGAACTCCCCCTGGAGATTGGTCACAGATTACCTTAGAAGCAAAGGACCGGGTACTGTGTAGCAGCCAGCTTTTAATAAGTTGTTTTTCCCTCCCTCCCTCCCCAACACCTACCCACCCCTGGGATAATCATAGCTTTATAGAAAGGTCCTTAAACACTACCTATTCTGCCTGCACCTTGTATGCACTAATCCTACGCCCCCTCTCCCCACTTCACAAATCACCCACACAGCCCCTGACACCCTAACAACATAGCCCTGGTAGAACATGAAGCAGACCCTCTGCACACCCAAAATGTCCATAGACCTCAAAGTTTCTCCACTACGATTTTCAACATGTTACATGATCTGTAAATAGTCCACAGGTGAAATATCCGTTTTTGTATATAGTTACCCCTCTTACTTTCCAAGTTACTGATCCTGTTGTAATGTAAGCAAAAAACTGTTCTGATGCAAAAATTTGTTATCTGTAAACTGCACTGATACCAAAGAGCGCGGTATATAAGAACTGTAAAATAAATAAATAAATAAGCTTTATAGGTGCCTAAACCTCTTAAAGGAAAGGAGGTGTCATATTCACTCTCAAGTGCAGTTGATTATTCTCATCAGCATACGTTAAGGACCTGAGATTAATTAAATTTCAGGTGAACAAAGTACATTAAACGTATTAGGTATAGCTTTATTAGTATAAGTATCCCCAGCAACCCTTAGTAAGTAAAGAACTTAAATATCTAAACACAACCTTAAAATGAAGATGCAGACAGCAGTCCAGCAGTAAGATGGAGCAAACTTGGACTTGGAGGAGCTAAGGAAGACAGAGAGGTACATAGACGAGACCTACAGGGATATAGTCCTGAAATCCCATCTCCAGTCTGGCAGCATCCCTGTTGCCATGGAGGAGAGAGGTCACGTGACAGGAGATCATCACCCTGGTGTGGCAGGAAGTGATCCTATAGCTAGGTCCTAACAAATCCAAAACAGTCTTCCTTGAACCATCGTCTCACCCACGCATTGAGACGCCAGAGCTCTGCCTGTCTTTTGGGTCCTGCGCATAGAATAGGAAGCATTTTAGAGAATGCTACTCTGGAAGTTATGGATTTCAATTTTCTACCTAAAAGCCTAAATTTGGCCTCCAGAATCTCCATCCCAAACTTTCCCATGTCACAGGTACCAGCAGACTCCTCCCCAGCACCATCTAAAACCTTGCCTAGGTGGTGAGTGAGGTCCATTACCTTCGCACGATGCAGGCATTTTACCAGGAGATCCTCACATCCATCAGCCACCAAGCTATCTACATGCCTAATGATTGAATCACCAATTATAACGGCCATCCTAACCCTTCTTTCATGGGCACATGTCCCTGGGAAATGTTCTCGGTGCGAAAGGGTTTTACATCACTTGGAGGACAGAAACTAGCTATAGGATCACTTCCTGACACACCAAGGTGATGCTCTCCTTTCATGTGACCTCTTTCCTCCATGGCAACAGAGAGGCTGCCAGACTAGTGGTGGGAGATAAGTACTATGTCCCTGTAGGTCTTGTCTATATACCTCTCTGTCTTCCTTAGTTCCTCCAAGTCCAAGTTTGCTCCTCCATGTCTGCTACTCTAGCTTCCAGAGATCAGACTCATTCCCTGAGAGCAAAAAGCTCCTTGCACCTAGTGCACACTTAAGGCCCCTTACCAACTGGGAGAAAATCGCAATGTGTCACTCAATGCAAAAGACTGGATAGTCCCCATCTTGTTGCTGGACTGCTGTGTGCATTTTACTTTTAATGTTTTGTTGTTTATTTAAAGTTGCTAGGGATAGTTGTTTGAACACAATCTAATGGGTTTAAGGGACTTTGTTCATGTCAGGATTAATTTCAGGGCCTTAATTAAGCTATACCTGATGAGGATAACCAGCTACCTCTGGATTTGACTACCCCTGTCCCAGCCCTAAAGCTAAGGTAGTGCTCATGCCTAGATTTAACGCATGTTTTTGGACACTTGCATTCCTATTTTTATAAAGAAAAGTAGACGCCCACTTTTCTTTATAAAATAGGCTTTAGCTAGGTACATTCTGGATGCCAAAAACTAGGCACCTAGTTATAAAATTTATCTTTTATGGGAATATTTTGAAAGGAGTTAGCTTCCTAACCTTAGGCATTAGGTGATTATATTTGCCCATTTAAAAACTGATCCAGGCTGAGTTCCTAAAGTTAGCCACTCAAAAGATGGGTGATCTCGGGGGGGGGGGGGGGGGGTTAGGATTACAATGAGGAAGAAAATTAGCACTGATTTTAGGAACCAGCTGACCAAAAATGGGTGCAGGGGATAACTGGCTTAAATAGCACTATTCCTGTTTCTGGAGCTGGCAATCCACCCTCCTGCCTGATGTAATAATAAACTTGTGGACAGATAGAAGGCTGTATCAGGGGCAGTTATCTACCTGATGGAAAAAATAACTATGGCCACATATTCTTCACTCCCTCTGGTTTAGAGGATTCAGCCATCAATAGCTGATATTCAATAGTACCCATTTAGGTTAGGTAACCCAAAGTTTGAGCAGCCTATTCTGGCCATTTTGGTTAACTAGATTTAAGCTCCTTTTTGGCTGGTGCCAAAGTTCAGATGAAAATATACTTAGTCAATCAAAGTCTAGCTGGATAAGTTAGATGCTGTTGCCCTTAATGAAAACTGACTCTATAGGATTCTACATCCCAAATATAAGTGAAAGTTCCCTGTTTTTGAAAAAGTTGGGGTTTGTTCCCTTGTGAATAGATATTGCTATTTGTTAGAATTTTAATCTTAATTCATTTAGATCCAACCAGTATAAATTGAAAACAACGGGCATAAATCTTTTTGATGCTTTCAAAAATAGGCACAATCTAACTTCTAGATGGCATTTCTTGTCAAATAAATATAATTAGGTTGATATTCAGTGCAAAGTACTACAGTGAAACTGAAAAAAAGAGACCAAGGCAAAGTACTACAGTGGTTCCATACCTAGACAACAGATTTCAACTCATCCGAACCAGCTCCGCTACCTCTTCCCCCTTTAATACTAGAAGCCCCAAAAGGAATTTTACCTAGAAACCCCAAAGTCGTCAATTGATGCATCATCACGATGACTGCGTTTAGCATGAAATGCAGATGTGAATTAATGTGAAGTTACTTATTTGTTAAATCCGTGCATTATGTGACGTCATTACATGACATCATCGTGTGTTTATTGTTTGTAATGTCGGAGTAAAACTATAAACAATGATTGAGATGCGCCACCTAGTAGGAACATGAATTTATACCTAGAAGCCCCAAAGTACGTCAATTGACGCATCCAAGACAATTGAGTGCGTCAATTGACGTACTTTGGGGCTTCTAGATATAAATTTTCCCACTAGGTGGTGCATCTGTCATTAATTTTCGATGCACATATTTGAACATCTTGACCTTGCTAAAAAAAGTCATGGAACATGATTGACATGGTTCTAGCAGTGTCGCTGGTATACAACTTTGAAGATACATTTGCATCAATTGACGCACTTTGGGGCTTCTAGTGTTAAACAAACTCAAGGAATACACCAAGGTTCATCTCTCTCAGCAACTCTATTCAACATTTATCTCCAACCCCTCTGTGAAATAATACGATCCCACAAAGCAACTAGCACCTATATGCAGACGACATCATGCTGTACAGACCAATTACAACAAGTGATCCAAACAACCCGAAACTAATTGAATGCTTTCATGATATCTCAAGATGGCTAAAATAAAACAATCTTACCATAAACTTTAAAATAACAGAAGCACTGTTCGTGACAAAGGACCAATCATTCACCTCACCCCCCCCCCCCCCATCCCTCAACCTAGGCACAGCTAAAATAGCAGTACAACCACAAGTAAAATATCTAGGAATCATCCTTGACAAAACATTACACAGGTCTGTGACTAAAAAGCTGTTTGATTATTTTCATCTAATTTCCATGTATTTTGGTGTGCTGAAAACAAATAAAATATTGAAAAAACTCCTAGACGTCATGATTTGCCACAACATGCAAAATTGTCTTCAAATTTATCAAATTTTTTCAAATTACTATTAATTAATTCACATAAGTGCATTTAAGATATAAAATGCCAAAAAACCTTAAAGGGGTTGTCCTTGTTATGTAAAAAAATATATAGCACTGTAAATCTGATGGTCAGCAATATATACATAAGCTAAGCAAGTTTTAAGTCCGTGCTTCTAATGGTAGAAGGGGTTAGTCTTTCCTGAAGAATCCAGTGGGAGGGAGACACAGGGCAGATAGCAGCAGCTCCGGTCAGTGCAGGGGGGCGTGGCCAGCACTGTGACGTTTCGTGTACAGACACAGAGCTGCTCTCTCCTGCATGCCACACTTGTGCATGAATCATCATCAGGTTCTTGATTCTACGCTGTTCACACTTTTTCATTGCAATTCGTGTTAGCTCGTCATTCTTCAACCGTTATGTTATGGCTCCTCGAAAGTGTATTAATTCGCCAGACAGTTTCTGTTTCATCTGTGGTGAATATACAGTGTTGAAGCAACAGCAGAATATTACAGACTTTGTGAAAAAAGTATACTTTGCATACTTTGGACTAAAAATTGGAGATCAAGATAAAGTCTGTGCGCCTCATAAAGTGTGCAAATGGTGTGTTGAGGACCTCTGAAACTGGTTCAAGGGTAAGAAAAAATCTTTCCATTATGGGATTCCTATGGTATGGCGAGAGCAAAAGAACCATAGTGACGACTGTTACTTTTGTTCATGCGATGTGAAAGGGTTTAATTCCAAATGGAAACATTCCATTTCATACCCCACTCGGCAATTCGTCCCATCCGCCATGGCACAGATATACCAGTACCCAAGCCCCCTGCTACCTTGGAAGAGATACCTAGCTCCGATGAAGGTGAAGTCATCCCTGAACCAGATGACGAATCAAGTTCCGACTTTGAAGATGCTACAAGACCAAAATTGTTTTCTCAGGAGGAGATGAATGATTTGGTAAGAGACTTGAATCTTCCCCAAGATGCCGCTGAGTTACTCAGATCAAGGCTGAAAAGCAGGAAAGCGTAGTTACTCACCTGTAACAGGTGTTCACCAGGAGCAGCAGGAATCAGTCCTCACTTATGGGTGACGTCGGCGCCGACGGAGCCCTCGCGGAGCAATTTTCCCCAGCTTTCAAAGAAAGCCTTTGGGAATTGCAGCGCGCATGCGCGGTCCCCTTCCCGCCCAAGGGTGCCATCTTAGCCAGTCAGATGACATAGCTAAAAAAGACAGCATAAAAATTTGCAAAAGAACTAAAGCAGGTGATTGCAACTCCACGGGGAGGAGGGAGGGTTGTGAGGACTGATTCCTGCTGCTCCTGGAGAACACCTGTTACAGGTGAGTAACTACGCTTTCTCCAGGACCAAGCAGGAAGTCAGTCCTCACTTATGGGACTCCCAAGCTCAAGGCTACCGGAGACCCTAAGCACAAAAATGAGCTCCCTCTAGCTCAGCAGCACAGCAGGAAAGAATCTTCGCTGAATTATTACCCACCGGTAGCCCACATCCGGGATGGAGGGTAGGAGTTGCTCAGACCTCAAAGAGATTACGGAGGACTGCCTGTCCGAAAGCACTGTCCCTGCGGGACTCCCTCTCGAGACAGTAATGGACCGCAAAAGTCTGGCTCGAAGACCAAGTAGCGGCCCGGCAGATGTCTGCCAGCGGAACAGAGCGGAGGTAAGCCACTGACGTAGCCTTTGCCCGAACGCAATGAGCCGTGACTCGACCTTCCAAGGAGAGTCCGGCTGCCCCATAAGCCCAAGAGATACAGTCCGCAACCCAGATGGACAGAGTACGCTTGGAGACCGGGAGCCCCAATTTATTGGGGTCAAAAGACACAAAAAGCTGAGCAGCTTTACGGTGCTCCCGCGTACGGTCAAGGTAGAAGTTCAATGCCCTTCTACAGTCCAGGGTATGGAGGACCGTTTCAGCTCGGCTGGAGTGTGGTCTGGGAAAGAAGGTTGGAAGTACCACCTCCTGATTGATGTGAAAAGGGGAGACCACTTTTGGAAGAAATTTTGGGTGAGTCCGTAGGACTACCCTATTTTTGTAGAACCGAGTGTAAGGGGGATCAGACACGAGGGCCTGCAATTCACTTACGCGTCTAGCGGAAGTGAGGGCTATCAAGAACAGAGTTTTCCAAGAAAGAAAACGGAGAGAACAGGTAGCCATAGGTTCAAAAGGCGGACAGGTGATCCGCTGTAAAACCACATTCAGGTCCCAGTCAGGCGCTGGCGGGCGCAGAGGTGGTTTAAGTAGAAGGAGACCTCGGAGAAACCTCGCTACGAGAGGGTCGTTGGAGAGAGGTCTGCCGTCCACCGGCACATGATGTGCTGAAAGAGCACTGAGGTGAACTCTGACGGAGTTGGACTTAAGTCCCAGATTAGAGAGGTATAGCAAGTACTGCAAGATCACCGACACCGGGCAGGAGAAGGGATCCTGAGACTGTTGGGTACACCAAACGGAAAAACGACGCCTTTTAAGGGCGTAGCATTTGCGGGTAGAAGGTCGTCGCGAAGCTAAGACGACCTCCTCCACCTCTGCCGGCAGGAGAAGGGGAGCAAGGACTACCCTCTCAGCAGCCAGGCCATTAGGTTGAGAGACCTGAGGTTGGGGTGTAGCAGAGACCCCTGATCCTGAGTGAGGAGATCCGGTTGTAACCCCAGAGGGAATGGATCCTCCACCGCTAATTGCAGCAGGAGCGGAAACCACGGCTGTCTGGGCCAGCGAGGGGCCACCAGGATCATGAAGGCTTTGTCTCGGAGAACCTTGAAAAGAGTCCGAGAGACTAGCGGGATGGGAGGGAAAGCGTACAAAAGGCTCCCCGACCATGAGAGTAGAAAAGCGTCCGCCGCAACCCGAAGGGGGTGTGGCTGATGAGAGCAGAAGCGAGGAAGTTGCCGGTTGTGAGGACTGGCAAAGAGATCTACCGTGGGGAGGCCCCACTTTAGAAAGAGCTTCTGAGCTACCAAGGGATCCAGGCACCACTCGTGCGGCTGGAGGATCCTGCTGAGTTTGTCCGCCAGGCAATTCTCGTGGCCTGGGAGATAAACTGCCTTGAGGAGAACGCCGTGACCGACGGCCCAAGAGCAGAGCTTCTGTGCTTCCCGGCAAAGAAGGAAGGAGCCCGTGCCCCCCTGCTTGTTCACGTAGAACATGGCAACTTGATTGTCCGTCTGGACAAGGACGGACTGGTGAGAGGTCAGGTGGGAGAAGGCCTTGAGAGCCAGGCGGATCGCTCTGAGCTCTAGGAAGTTGATCTGCTGAGCAGACTCCCACGTGGTCCAGAGGCCCTGAGTACGTGCCCCTTGGCAATGTGCTCCCCAGCCCAGGAGGGATGCATCTGTTGTCAGCACCCGGGCCGGCTGAGGTGACTGGAAAGGCATGCCGAGTATCAGGTTCGGCCGATAAAGCCACCACCGGAGAGACGAGATCAGCGGCTCGGAGACGCGCACTAGGTCTGCTAGGCCGCCTGTGGCTTGTTGCCACTGCTGGCGGAGACACCATTGAGCAGGCCGCATATTCAGGCGGGCATTGGGGGTCACATGGACGGTGGAAGCCATATGGCCGAGTAGTCTCAGGAAGCGCCTGGCGGAGACCAGGGGCTGGCTGCGAAAACGGTCGGCTAGGTCCATGAGCCGTTGAGCTCTGTCGAGCGGTAGGAACGCTCGTGCCTGAGGAGTGTGCAGCCTTGCGCCGATGAACTCGAGATCCTGTGAGGGGAGCAAAGTGGACTTTGCGAAGTTTATAACAAAGCCCAAGTACTGCAGAAGAGTCACCGTGCGGCATGTGGCGTTGGTGACCTCCGGAGCGGACGCTGCTCTGATGAGCCAGTCGTCGAGGTACGGAAAGACATAGAGGCCGTGAAGCCGGAGATGGGCCGCCACCACCGCGAGACATTTTGTGAAGACTCGGGTGCGGAGGACAGGCCAAAGGGCAGTACTCTGTACTGGTAATGATTTCCGGCCACCACAAACCTTAGGTACTGGCGGTGGTTTGGGTGGATAAGGATGTGCGTGTAGGCATCCTTTAGATCCAAGGAGCATAGCCAATCTCCCTGCTGGAGGTAGGGCAGAAGGATTCCAAGGGTAAGCATCTTGAACTTTTCCCGCACGAGGAATTTGTTGAGGTTGCGCAAGTCCAGGATGGGTCTGAGGCCTCCTGTCCTTTTTGGTACCAGAAAATACCTGGAATAAAAGCCTTGACCTCTCAGGTGGTGGGGCACCGGTTCCACCGCCTGTTCCTGTAGAAGACCTGCTAACTCCTGAAGGAGTAATTCCCTGTGCAGAGGGGGTCGTGGAGGTTCTCCCGGAAAATAGGAGGGAGGGACCTGTTGGAAGTGGAGAAGATAGCCTTCTCGCACGACTTGAAGCACCCAGGCATCTGAGGTGATGCTGGACCACCTGTGGGCGAAGTGAACCAGCCGGCCTCCGGTGCTGGGAGGAACCAGCGGGGGGGGAGAGGCTATGCTTAAGGAGTCAAAAACCCCCACCCTGCAGAGCAGGGGCTGGTGGTGCAGGCTTGGGGGCTTGCTGCCTACGGGACCCGTTACCCCGTCCCTTGGCTTGCTGGCCCTGTTGGGGAGCTGCAGGGTCCTGATATTGGGGGTATTGTTTGTAGGCAGCCGCCTTCCTCGGGTAAAAGGACTTCTTTCCCGAGCCCTTCTTTTTCTGGGAAGGGGCGGAGGTCTTCCTAGAAAGCCTAGTCCTGGTGAGAGTCTCCGTCTCAATTTGTGCAGCCTTTTCAGCCATGGGCTTGCCAAAGAGGTTTTCGCCTCGGCAGGGGACATCGACCAACTTGTCCTGCACCCAGGGCTCAAGGTCAGACGACTGAAGCCAAGCCTGTCGGCGGGCGCCGATGCCGGCTGCGGCCACTCGAGCCGATGCTTCAAAGCCATCATAGGCTGCTCGGGACATGAATTTTGAGCATTCCCGAATGCCAGTGGACAAGGCCAGGAACCTCCGCAAGGGTTCCTCGGACAAACCAGCGGAGAATCCGGCTAGCTCTTTAGCCAGGTCTCGGAGATACATGCCCATGTATAGCTGGTAGGTCTGGACACGACACGCAAGCATAGAGCCCTGGAAACACTTCTTACCAAGGCCATCCAGGTTACGGGCCTCCCTGCGAGGAGGCACCGAGGAGTGCATCTTCTGGCTCTTAAGACGATGCATGGCCGATTCCACTACCATGGAATGGTGTGGTAGCTGTGCTTTTTGGAAGCCAGGGCTCTTGCGGACTCGATAGATAGAATCGACCCGCTTGCTCAGGACCGGCGAGGTGGCCGGACTCTCCCACATGCGGAAGAGTAGTCGTTCCAGCATGGGAGGAACCGGCACAGTAAAGTGTTCCCTGGCGGGAGAGTCATACTGGAGGGCGTCGAGCTCTTCGGCTCGAGGCTCCTCCTCGGGGTCCGCAGGGAAGGCCAAAGCCTTGGCCATATCCCTGACGAAGTCCGAGAACCGGGCATCCTCCGGGGGGGACTGCTTCCGAGGTTCGGACTCAGGTGAGTCCGAGGGGACACACCGAGTCCGAAAAGAATCAGGCGACTCTTCCTCTTCAGACTCCGAGACCGACTCCGACGAGGACTCGGTGGGGTCGGCCCGGGCAGGGCGCGGCACCTGCCGCCCCGACGCCGAGGGAGTCGGCGTCGGCGACCTCGGTCCCGAACGGGAGGCGAGGGTGACCTCGACCGAGGATCGACTCGAGTTCGCATCGACTCGAGGATCGGCTCGGTCTCCGGGGTCGACTTAGACGTCGACGTCCCGGCGGTCGGGGCAGCGGCGCCAGCGAAGACAGCGAGCAGTGCCCGCTGCTGGTCCATGAAGGCAGACAGTCTGCTCTCCAAGGCCGTCAACCTGAGTCCGAGCTCAGGTGACCCAGCAGCCCCCGACTCGGGCCCCGACGGCGTCGGGCCCGACGTCGGCTGTCGCGGAGGCGAGTCCAGAAGGACCACAGGACTTACCCGAGCAGGCAGCTCCGACTCCAGGCGAGGTCGCTTCGTGAGGTGCTCCTTCTCCAAGGACCCGGGGCGGCTATCGGGGCTATGCGACCTGGCCCTCGCGGAGCCAGGAGCGTCCACCGACGCCGCCCTCGCGGGTTTCACCTTCCGTCGATGGTCCCCGGAGGGAGAACCCCTGTCGGAGGAACTCCGGCGACGGTCCGAGCTGGAACCCCTGGACGCGGAGGCCTCCGACGAGGTCCGGGTACGGCTGGGGTCAGCGAAGATTCTATCCCGCTGATGCCGCCGACTTCTCAACGCTTTGGAGGACAGTTTGCCACAAGGCCCACAGATCATTTCTTCATGATCCGGGCCCAGGCAGCGGAGGCAATGGTCGTGTGTGTCAGTCAGTGACATATTTCGGTCACACTGACCACACCGCTTGAAACCACTGGCAGCCATCGGGGGAAAAAGGGCCCCGGCGAGGTCAAAGGACCGGGCTGCCAGGGAAAAACCGAAAACGAAAACTGACTAATTCAGAAAAACCGAAAAAGAAGAAGAGGACTCGTGACCGGCGTCGTGAGTCCGGGCGGGAAAAAGACCGAAGGAAAAAAGAGTAAATTATGAAGAAAAATCAACTTTTTCGCGGGGACACGACGGGTACGTCTGTAGGGCTCCGCAGAAAAAAGAAGACTGGCTAAGATGGCACCCTTGGGCGGGAAGGGGACCGCGCATGCGCGCTGCAATTCCCAAAGGCTTTCTTTGAAAGCTGGGGAAAATTGCTCCGCGAGGGCTCCGTCGGCGCCGACGTCACCCATAAGTGAGGACTGACTTCCTGCTTGGTCCTGGAGAATTTATTGTTGCCAGGAGTGTTATCTTCATGGTTCAGACATCGTGAAAAGGAGTTCATTCCTTACTTCGCCCAGGAAGACAAGTTGGTTTATTGCATCGATGTCGAAGGTCTGATGGGTCAATTTAAAATCCAAAATGATTCAGAGCAATGGCGTCTTTTTATAGATTCTTCAAAAAAAAGTCTCAAAGCAGTTTTACTCCACAATGGTTTTTACGCTTCCATACCTGTAGGTCATTCCGTACACTTGAAGGAAACCTACGAGAACTTGGAATTGGTTCTTCATAAACTTAAATATGAAGACCATGGTTGGCAAGTGTGTAGAGACTTGAAGGTCTTGTGCATGCTGCTCGGGCAACAAGCAGGGTATACCAAATATCCTTGTTTTCTGTGTCTATGGGACAGTCGAGACTGACAAAATCACTGGACCAAGAAGAGTTGGCAGCCGAAGGTGCTAACAGTCGGTGAAAAAAATGTCCTCCGAGAAACTTTGGTACCTTCCCATAAAGTTCTTCTACCACCTCTCCACATAAAATTGGGATGATGAAGCAATTCGTAAAATCACTTCCAAGAGATGGCGAATGCTTCAAATACTTGGTCACCAAGTTTCCAGGCCTGTCGGAGGCAAAATTGAAGGAAGGTGTGTTCATCGGACCAGACATTAGAAGGCTTATAGTTGATCAAGAGTTTGTCAATACCATGACGGATCCTCAAAAAGAAGGGTGGATTGCATTTAAAGAAGTCGTACAGAAATTTTTAGGCAATAACAAAGATCCTCACTACAAAAAGATCGTCGGACGAATGCTGAAAGCATTTCAAGCTTTAGGTTACCTGATGAGTTTGAAAGTGCATTTCCTCCAGTCCCACCTTGACTACTTTCCTGAAAATTTGGGAGCTGTGAGTGAGGAACAAAGTGAACGATTCCACCAAGACATTAAAGAGATGGAAAGGAGATACCAGGGAAAATGGAGCATTACAATGATGGCAGACTACTGTTGGATGCTTCAGAGAGACATTCCAGATGCTACTCACAAGCGTAAATGCACCAAGAGGAGCCGCACAAGGAAGAAGAATCGAGTTTAGTGTGTGTAGGTGAGCTCATTTCAGTTCAAAAAAGGATTTTCATGAAAATATTGTAATAAAACTTTAATTTTATAAGTCTATTTCCATTTATTTTGAGGTATTGCCTTATTTAACAGTTACCTAAATTATCAGGAAACGTGATGTCCTATGACAAAATGGAGGTCATTTTCGGATTCAGCGCACCAAAAAACAAACATTACGTGGAATAACCAAAACAGCTCTCGAAAAAAATTTTTTTGCAGACCTGTGCACAGCAGGTTGCAAAAACCACAAAAGCTGTCTACTTCAAAGCAAAAATGGTACAGAGACTCAGAACGCTCATCGAACCACATGACCTCCGTACAGTTATGCAGGCAATGACACTACCTCACTTAGACTACTGCAATACAATATACCAAGGACTCACCACCGCCACCATCAATCCATTACAGACTGCCCTTAGCACCACAGCACGGATCATACAAAGGACAAAGAAACACGAGCACATAACCCCTATCCTAAGAGATCTGCACATCCTTCCACTAGAAGCACGCATAAAATATAAAGCACTGACCCTCATACATAAAGCAATCCACCAACAGCCATCATCTCACCTGCAAACCCTTCTATCCCGGATGAACTCTGGAAGGCCTACTAGGCAGACCTCAAACAATACTCTCGTTGTTTCTCATGACAGAACAAAATTTAATACTCAAACCTGTAACCATGCATTCGACCTTTATGCACTCTCACTATGGAACGCCCTTCCAAACCTAATCCGCAACAAGGATTCTCCCTGCATTCAGAAAGCAGATAAAAACTCTCCTCTTCAGGGAGCATCTTGGGACAACACAGAACAAAGCTAAACAAAACAGGCCGAGTTAACAGAGAGAACCTGATATATAAATAGTACTGAAATGCAAATATGACTGAAGAGAAGGACAATAATGTAAAAGAATGTAAATAACATAATATCATTGTAAATATGCTATCCCCTCCCCCCTCGGGTAATGGTATTCCCCCCCCCCCCCCCACTCCTATCTGTTCAATGTACTCTCCACGTGTTGGTTGTAACCACTTTGACCCGGAGAAAGGCGGTATATAAATATGGCTAAATAAAATAAATAAATGTGTAAGCTATAGGCTTCACCCTTCACATCTATGTAAACTTGTACAGCTGATGCAAGACGCCCCAGGCAGCGACGAGAAGCAACAGACTCTTGCTATGTCCTAAGCACCCTCACGCATTACCAGCAACGCTCTCTAATTCAGCATTCCCATCTTCTACTCACCACCTACGGAATCTCTCCAGCCCCTTCGTCCTCCCACAGACGCCAACTCTGCTACCAGCCTTGACGCATCCGTCTCGATCCAGCATTCCCAACAAGTTCAGCTAATTAACAAGATGAACTGCACCAAGCTTCCAGCTAACCTAATTATCCAGCTGACTCCCGGTTTAGCCTGAGTGTCTTCAGCTTTCAGATACTGCTCAAGTTGGTAACATTGTTTTCTATTTCTAACAACTGTCCAAGACAACATTGTTAAATACAAATAGCTAGTGTTAGAGGTAATATAGCTCCCTATTTTGCTACTGTATCATATTTTATAATATGTGCTAACTTTACTTACTAAAGCTGCAATACCCCACCCTAGCTCCCACTGCTCTATTTGTCTAGACAGATATTCTCACTGTGCATAGATAACTCTCTAATAGCCTCTAGACCAAAATGGCTATCACAATCTCCCCCACACTAAGACTACTTTACATCAGCATCACTATAACAACATTAATCATCCTGACCCACAGCCTAAATAACAACAATCTCAAAAACATCCCAATCATACATAGATTACCTCGATTTAATCCAACCCCATGGAACTACTATCATCCCAAAGTGAACCACAGTAGACTAATCCACATAAACTATACCATACCTCCCCAACCAAATAACCAAAATGTCATTACAAATATAAAACCGTTATCGTTCATATTAATAAATGCTAGATCAATGAAAAATAAACTCCCCATTTTCACAGACATTCTAACCGACCTAAAACCAGACATACTGTGCGTCACAGAGACATGGTTGACAGATGCAGATAATGTCCTTATAAACCAGCTAAATAATAAAGACTACGACATCTCATATACACATAGAAACCACAAAAAAGGAGGTGGTGTTCTAATGATGACAAAAAATGATCTAAAAGCTAGAAAACAACCATCTAACTTATCTACAAACATTGACGCTATCATTATGAAAGTAAGCCATCTTAGAATCTGTCTAATTTACAGACCGCCTGACCAACAATCAGAAAACTTAGACACCATAATAGAACTCCTCAGTTCCTCCACTGACAACAATCCAATAATTTTGCTCGGTGATTTTAATCTCCCCTCCCTGCCAGCATCATACTCTACCTTCTTCCTAGAAGCAATAACAGACATGGATTATTACCAAATAATTAACACTGAAACTCATAACAAAGGAAATACACTAGACCTTGTCCTCCTCCCTGAAGTACTCCACAAAACATTTAATCCTACCACACTCAAATGCACCCCAACTCCATGGTCGGACCATCATCTCATTAACTTCAACATTTCAATTAACATCACAACAGATAAAAATAGACCAACAAACATCCCAACCTCAAGATTCAGAAAATTCAATGAAGAAGAGTTCTTGGATCTAATAATCCCTCATCTATCCCCATCGCCACTTGATCTGGATGATGCTGTAGCAAACTGGCATAAAACTCTCAATCATGCAGCCTCTAATAACCATGTCAGTAGAAAGAACACACATACTGGAGTCGGTAATGCCCCTTGGTTCAACAACACATTAAAACAATTGAAAAAGGAACTAAGAAAAGCTGAGGTTAGATGGCGGAAACATAAAAACTCCATTAATAGTGAGATTTTCCACAATCAGCTTAAATTGTATAAGGAAGCAATAGACAATGCCAAGAAAAATCACCATGCATCTATCCTGACAAACTCATTAAACAGACCAAGAGAATTATTCTCAATTGTTCAAAAACTAACGAACAACACTAACAACTCCAGCAATGATATCACAGAAATCTCACCTCAAACATTGGCTAATTACTATATAAATAAAACTAAGCTCCACCCTTCCCTACCTAACATCATACACACAGATCATACCCATTATATAGATGAATGGTCTGAGTTCAACCACATATCTAAGGACGTACTTAAGAACACCATAAATAATATCAACACAACAACATCCTACCTAGACCCATGTCCAGTATCCTGGATAAAGAAATCACTCCCAACTTTATCCTCCTTCATCCTACCTATAATCAATTTATCACTAAAAACTGGATATCTACCTTCAACACTAAAACACGCTCAGATCCGCCCAATACTTAAAAATGCTACCCTTGACAAAACATTACCTAACTCATATAGACCCATATCAAGTATTCCTTTCATGGCAAAACTAATTGAGAAAGTTGTACAAATTCAGACCCAAGAATACATTGACACCTCAGCTCCACTCGATGAACAACAATATGGTTTTCGCCCACGACATGGTGTTGAGACGCTCTTAACAGTACTCATTGACACCCTTGTAAGAGGAATAGACAATCCCAAACAAGCATTCTTACTTCTATTCATAGACATCTCTGCGGCATTTGACAGCGTTAACCATGCTTTAATGCTCAATAAACTCAATCAAATAGGAATAAAATCTACAGTTCTTAATTGGTTTTCTTCTTATCTAAGCAATAGAACACAAACAGTAAAAATTGGTAACATGACATCTGAGACATACAATCAGGAACTAGGTCTCCCTCAGGGATCGGCATTATCAGCACTCCTTTTTAATATCTATATAAAGCATGTCTGCAATATATTTAAAAAATTCAAGGTATATTACCACTTATATGCAGACGACATAATGATGTACATCCCATTTACAATCCCCAACATACCACTCCAATTGCTCACAGAGTGTTTTAACGAACTCTCTAAATGGCTAAATGAAAATAACCTCTACATCAATCATGCAAAAACAGAAGCCCTTATTGTAACAAAAAACCTCTCATACTCACCTCCCACACACATTACTCTACAAAACCAAGAAATCAAACTAAAAAATGAGGTACGATATCTAGGTGTAATACTTGATACACATCTTAACATGGAAACACATATAAGAAACACAACCAAGAAAGTATACTTCAAACTTAAAGTCCTGAAGCAACTTCGCCCACTAACGCACTTACAGGACTTTCAGCGCATAATACAAGCCATAATTACCCCCCATTTCGACTTTGCAAATCTAATACTACTAGGCACAACAAAACAAAACTTGAAAAGACTCCAAATTGCACAAAATGCTGCGGCTAGAACCATTATGAAGGTCCCCCCATTTCAACACATCACACCGATCCTGGCGTACTTACACTGGCTACCGATACAAAGCAGAATAATATATAAATCCCTAATAACTACATTCAAAACTCTAAACAACATGGCTCCACCTACTCTGTTCAACCTAATCACTAAAGAACCTGCCAAATCCCAACACAGGAGAGATCACACAAACAAACTAAAGACTCCAAAGGAATTTATAAAAGCCAGAAAGACAACAAACAATAAAGCATTCTCACATGCAGCCCCCATTCTATGGAATGCCCTTCCAGACGAAATTAGATCTCTCTCAGAGATCATCGAATTCCGCAAAAAACTTAAAACACACCTGTTCACCTCACACTACGGACATCTATCAAACACACCTACCCAACAAGAAAACGGATAATACAAGGCCAGTCCTCTTAAGTCAATTCGGTCTTGACATAGGATCTGAAACACAAATGCTTATATATTACGACTCAACCATGTTTCTCTTACAGCTGTATATAGTTTTCTCTCTGTTCCACGTAAACAGTTCATATTGTTTCAAGTAATGTAATTTAAGATGTTATGGTTTAAAGCTGTTCTATGTAATGTAATATAAGTTGTTTCAAATTGTTCCCTGTATTAACAGATGTTGACCTGTTACATTGTTGTTCTATGTAAACCGCACCTGATCTCTGGAAGGTGCGGTATATAAGAAACTGTTTAATTAATTAAATTAAATTAAATAGGCCCGATTGTCAAAAAAAAGCTGTGCTCTTATATGTGGGCTCCTATATTTGTGCCCTATTTTTCAGCCATCTTAATTTAGGGGCTTAAAAGTTATGCTTATAAATTTAAGCCTACCATTCATTTGCCTAGATGTGCCTAATTTATGACTCTAGAACCGAAGATGAGTACTAAACTCCTAACTTTTTACCCTGCCCTAAATCTACCCCCACTGCCATCCACTTTTTATGCTCCTAAATTTAGGACTGTGAAGGCACATTTTAGAAATGATGTCTAGGTACAATCTGGAACATTCAGGTCCAAACGTATAACAAAGGCTGGACATATGCAAGTTTCAGCCCAATTTTAGGAACTTGCATGTGACCAAAATGGATGGCGGCAGCCACAGCTACATAGGCGTCCTGTAATAATATTTTAGGATGGGGACATTTATCCCATGCTGCAGACATGTCCCTGCCTGCAATTTTGCAAGCGGAAACATGTATCGGCGTGCCAACCATAAAACAAATGTCCTTGCCTCCCTTCAATTTTCTTTGTGATAGTGGTGAAATGTATTGAGTATTTATTTAGCTTATTTTATTTATTTAGCTGTATTTATATCCCACTTTTCACCGGGTCAAAGCGGTCAATTGGGGGATACATTTAACACGAGGGGATATGAGACACATACTCTAATAATTACAGGGAACATGGGCAATGGAGGGTTAAGTGGCTTGCCTATAGGACTAGAAATCCCAGTCCCTCCGGCCTGAGATTGCTGTCCCCAGGTGGGACTTGAACTCCCGGCCCTTCGGCCTGAAGTACCTTGTCCAAACCACTAGACCACTCCTCCCCCAGTACCTTCTTCGCTATTCCCTCTACTGTTTTGGTGGCAAAATGAGAGCTTTCCTGATGCCCATTTGTGCCCTGAAGCAGGAATAGACATGGATGTTACTGCTGGTGGGTTGAGATTTACTCGCCGTTTCTGAAATCGGGTGTGCATGTGTATCTTTACCGGAATGCCCTGGACACGCCTTCGCCACTGTCTGTGCGACATGGACATGATCACCCAGGGAGCACACACATACCTGGCTTTCTAAAATGGCCCCATGGACATCTTCATGATTTGCATGTCTGCATACCTGCTTTCAGATCTCCAAATCATGAAGAGAGCTTCTAAAATGACCACCTTAATAAAAGTTTGAGTAAAAATATAGGCACTCAGGCTTAGTAAAATGAAAAAGAGACCAATTTAGGAGAATAGCTTTCAAAGTTAGGAGATTAAATCCTTTGGCTATCAGGCCTTATATCTCTATCTGTACAGATGCATGTATATTTGGCAGCACTTGTTAAATATATAGCGCTGTTTAATAAACACTTAATCTATAAATGCATAGTTAAATATCCCTAGATGTTTCCTTTAACAATTTACATAAATAAATGAATAGGCAGCAACTTCAAATAAAGTACACTTTACATCAATTTTCAAAGGCAAAAATTTCACTTTGAAATTGACTTTGGAAAAGTTTGGAGGTTATGTTAAAAGCGCTATTTGTGATTTGGACATCTGCAAATGGGCATGCAAATGTACAAATCACAGAGACATTCTGGGAACTATTTTAGAAGCCGGGTCTGTAGAAGTCCCCAGCGAGAGGACACCCAAGTCTGAACGGGGGCATGGTGGAGGAGTGGCCAGGGCATTTCTAAGAACCTGGAACTCCCCACCTGAACTCAGAACCACCATGGATGTCCTGAATCGCATCTAAAGTTACACCTGCTTGAGGCACGGAAAGGCATCTGAAAAGTGCTCGTTTTGTCGGGCAAACAGTTGGAAAGTGTGGAGAAAGCACAGTTACTTACCTGTAACAGGTGATCTCTGGGAACAGCAGGAATTAGTCTTCACATATGGGTACGTCGGTACCGATGGAGCCTGCACGGGAATGCTGCCCAGCTTTCAATCAGAAAGCTTTTGGCAGCATCCCTCGCGCCTGCGCAGTGACTTCCCGCCTTCTCCACAGCCTCTCTTCAGTTGAGTTTCAGAGCTGAGACAAAGGCGAGGAGAGAAAAGGAAAAAAATAAAAAAGATGCAACTCCTAGGGGAGGTGGGAGGGTTGTGAAGACTAATTCCTGCTGTTCCCAGAGATCACCTGTTACAGGTAAGTAACTGTGCTATCTCCAGGAACAAGCAGGAATGAGTCTTCACATATGGGGACTCCCTAGCTGGAGATGCCAGGGGGAGATCCCATAAAAATGCAAGTGCCTGGATCAGGGGTGCATTTTGTCTCCAGGAATCCCCGGCATCCAATGTGGGATGGAGGGTAGGAGTTGACAATAAAGGAGCTGTGAGGAAAGAAACAGCATAGTCAAGGACTAGAGGGTTCTACAGACTACAGGAGTCCTTGGTAGATATGACGAGTAGCATTAAAACACATTTAATGTACACTTAAAATATGCAGCTTACCTACTGTATTGTAGGAAGTAGAAAGCATGATGGAGTCTACTGGATAAGCAGTGGCGGAATCTTCAAGGTGACCTCTCAGTAGTGAGGATGAAGGTCCAGACCTGGAGGTAGTAGATGATCCAGGTGGTAGGAGTAGACGTCAGGTCTTCAATGGAAAGCTTTATGGGAAAAGCTGAAAACTTCTTTAGGCATCATTAACATGGAGGACTAAAGGAAGAAGACTGACGGAGTTGGAGAACTAGCCCAGACCTGGCGGGAAGAGGGGGACTGGCAAACCCCTATTCCCACGGAAAACAGTTGTGTACTCGAATATAAAGATGTACACTGTTTTTCCTAGCTGGCGAGAGATAGGAAAAATATTGAAGCTTGATGCTTCAAGGACAGAAAGAAAAAATGGAAGATGTTAGCACCAAAGTGGTTATTGATGCCTAACAGTTTCTGTATCATAATATGGTATGGGACGTAGGGCGACAGACTGTCTAAAACCTCTAGGAGGTAAATCATGTAGTATAGACAGTAAGGGTGATAGTGTATAAGACAGACTAACCCTTAAGAAGCCCCCCATCAAACACATATACATAGGGATATATATATGTGGCTGGAATATATATGTATATATTCATATATGTATATATATATATATATAAATATACATATGTCCAGATGTGTATATTAGGATATGGGTGGTGAAATATACATATCAAATATATATATATATATATAGAGATATGATATACCTAGATATATGTAAATTTGTGGGGCATGGTTTAGCACCACCAGAGTAATGATATAGGTATGTAGACATGTATGGAGATGCTACATACAAGACAAGAGATTGAAGATAGACGTCTACCACCCAGCCCCATAATTGTACATGGGGAATATAAAAGAAAAAGATTCTGCGTTCTACAAGAGGGTGAGCCCACTTGGGATATGTATAGAGAATCTATTTTCGTGGGTTGAGGGATGCAGGAAGGCAATCCAATGAGATAACCGTGATGTTCGCGTGAGAACAGATGAAGATATGAATCTGTAAGGAACAAGGCGGGAGTTCCACAGAACACTGACATGGTAGATGCCTTGGATTTTCACGCAGAAGAACTGATATCTCGTGTTAACACCACAAGCTAGAGGGGGTGTGGAGAACCCTCACAGGTATAGGAAGGGTTTATAAGTTTTTCTCTAATAATAGAGGAACTTCAGAGACAAGGTCAATGCTCTATAGCAAGGCCCCCATAGTAGAAAGCTTCTCTGAAGACTGCAGAGAGCATTGTGCAGGAGAGCTATGAGATAAACTGACTGAAAGTCAGGTATGTTGCCATATCCTAGGAAAGGAGATGGTTAGAATAATGTGAGAAAGCCTAAACGAGTAGGAGGATCCAAGATAGCTTGGAATCACTACTGAGGCTAGACAAAATTTTGAACAAGGGACTGGAACTTGGAAAAAGTCCCAGTAATACAATTACTGTAACTCCTGCAGGCAGAGCTGCTGACGGAAACAGCAGAGAGATTGTCCTGTGCTGAATAAGGAAAAACAGACAAGAAAAAAGAGGGGATATCTCTTCTCCCTGTCTGGGGAACGAGTTTGCCAGAGAAGCAGTTCAGTATGGTAGCCCTCAAGTAGTTGGAGGGTGACGTACCCATGGGGTAAGTCAACTGAAGGAAAAAATGTTCAGTTGGGATAGAAACTATCAGGTGATAGTTGCAACTGCTCTTCTAGGGAGTAAGAAGAGGAGAAGTGTGTAGTTCCTGAACAAAATAATTATTTGACAGGTTAGTACACTGAAAAAGAAAAGCACAGTGAAGAAACGTCTAAGACGTAGAAGTAAAGTGTAAGTTACAATTCCCGGTCCCTATGGCTGCTGGGAATGCTGAAACTGGCCAGAAGTGGAGGACTTCAGACTAGGTTGAGGCGTCCCTTGTTTAGGTACAGCCGAATGAGGGGCAGGAGATGAATGAAACTTTCTTTTCTTAGGGAAAGAAGGTTTGGTAGGACATTTCCTACTATTTGAAGAAGGAGGTGGCGTAGAATGGTTTCTAGTGGAAGAAGGGCCAGTGGAGCATTGAGCAACCTGACGTAAAGCCTCCTTATTGAAAAGACCTTCCCCTGTACAAGGAGAATGAGCTAGTATAGTTTGTGCCCGTTTGCTCAAGTCTGAAGCCTCAAGCCAGGCTCTGCGACGTGCTGCAATGGCAATAGCAGAGGATCTGCTAACGGACTCAAAAGAATCTATAGAAGCACGAGATAGGAACCAGGATATATTCCGGCTGTGATTGATGAGCAAGGAATAATCAGAAGCCTTGGGTTCTGGTAAAAAAGGGGTCAAGAGAGACAATTTCTCTGTGACTTCCTGGAGTGTTAGACTCATGTGAAAAATATATGAGAGAACTCTGGAAGCCAGCATAGAGTTTTGGAAGGCCTGACGGTCAAAAGCATCGAGTGTTCTTGAAGAACGACCTGGCGGAAAAGAAGAATGCTTCTTCTTGCTCTTAACTTTCCTCAGTGCCGATTCCACTACAAGGGAACGATGAGAAAGTTGAGGCTTTTGGAACCCTGGAGAGGGTGGCACTCGGTACCGAACCTCAATGTCTGTAGAAACTTGAGGAAGTCGTAAGGGCGATTTCCAAACCCTGAGAAGGAGATCCTGCAGAGCAGGATGTAAAGGAAAGTTTATATTTTCCATTTGTGCTGGTGAGCCATGAGTAGGATCACAACCAGGGATAGAAATATTAAGAAAGGTTGCCATATCCCGGAGAAAAGCCTGGAAAGACTGATCTCCTATGGGAACCCTCCCTGGTAAGGCTAAAGAAAGAGCCTGAGCATCAGAGGACGTACAGGGTACTGCACCAATGCCAGGTATCGGTTCCAAACTAGGCATCGGTGCAAGAACAGGCATCAACATCGATACTGATAAAGGACTAGCAGGTGAAGTAGCCATCGGGAACTGCTGTAGTGGTACCGAGATCATGAGGGAGTTATGGCTAGGATCTTCGGAACTGCCTATCTGGAAACGACAGGAGTCGGTTCCGGGACGCGTCGGTACGCAGTCCTCGAGACTCGATATCGACTCAAGACTCGGCATCGAAGAGAGCGAGACTATCGATGCATGTCTCGACAGTTCCGACGCCGGTGGCAGTATCGGCGATGTCGATACCACTAAGGCAGCCTGGGTTACATCGATCGATACCGACGGTACCGAGGATACCCGATGAGCACCTATCCACCCCGATGCCGATGCTAGGGTATCGGAACCGATCGACGCCGGTACCGTCCCGGAGCATGGCTGAGATTGAGGGAAGTCAGTGCGGTGCGTATCGATCGGTCCCGAAGGTACCGAGGATGCCCGATGACGATCCCTGGTGAAGAGTGGAATACTCAACACCGGTGCCGATGCCGGAGGCTCGGTACCGCTCGAAGCGGATACCACCCCCGCGCATGGCTCAGGCATGTTCTGTGAGGGGTGAGCCCCAGGAACATCCTGAAACCCCTTTAATGCTTTGGAGCCCGAAGACTCCCGCAGGGGTAATGCCAATGGATTCTTGAGGGTAAGGCCGGAGCCGTCACCATGCTGGGCATTGGACATACCACTCAAGCATTGACTAGTCTTAATAGACTGTTTTTGGGTTACCTGATCCTGTGAAGTAGAGAAACCGGGTACCCTCACTGCCGAAGAAAAAACGGTATCGAGGGAAACTCTAAATACTGAAGGTTTGCTCACAAAATTATCTCCTGACAAGTCAGGGGAAAAAGGGTCAGGACCCACACAGTTGAGACACCAACTATTGGTGTCTAAAAAGAAACAGGTGTTTCCACATCGGATGCACTTCTTAGGAAAAGAAGGCTCCATAATGAAAAGGCCTAGTAGGCCTAAGAAGTTAAGGCAAAAAAAACTGAAGAAAAGTTTTACAGAATTTAGTCAAAAAACCACCGGCGTTACCGGTGGTAGCGGGAAATATAGCCGCGACCACAAGAAAACAAAAAAACGAAAGTAATTAAAGCAATTAAAAAGAAAAGTTTCTGCGGTGACAGGAGGACGTCCTGCCGGCTCCACGGAAAAACGAAAACTGAAGAGGGGCTGTGGAGAAGGCGGGAAGTCACTGCGCAGGCGCGAGGGATGCTGCCAAAAGCTTTCTGATTGAAAGCTGGGCAGCATTCCCGTGCAGGCTCAGTCGGTACCGACGTACCCATATGTGAAGACTCATTCCTGCTTGTTCCTGGAGATGAAGCAATACTAATCCTCCCTGTATTTTACACTATATCTACGTACACTGAAGAGGAATGGGAACTCATGTTTTCACTATGCTATGCCGCTGGAGGTCTCCTTATGCTAGTTTGCCTAAGATGGACATTCCTAACCCAGGTATCCCTACTGGGAATGTATATGTGGCCGTCCAAGTGCAGGTCCAGGTCGGGGACATCCATGTTACTGAAATCAGCTGGAGACAGACGTCCCTGGCATTTTTCTGCACCTTTTGCCCTAGACATCCCAGATTTACAGTAACTTGGATGTCATTTCTAAAATCCCCCTACATATATATAAATCTGTATCTACTATTAGCGTGGGTATTTTTTCCGTGAAAACCTATGCACATACTTTTAGAAATCCAAATGTTTTCCTGATATACTGTATGCTATGTGTTGGTCAACTTTTTATGCATGGAAAAGCCACAAACATACAGCAAATTAGTCAGTAAACTTGAGTTTGATGTACGCCACTTGAAACACTTACCTTTAGTGTATAGACTCCCATTCTACCAGGGACTTTATAGAAAATTCCTTCTTCTCCTCGAGAGTTTGTGTGTAGCATTGCATTCAGACAAGCAAGAGGAGAGGTTCCACTAAAACATACAAAACAAACAAACAAAAAAATTGATTATCCTTTCAATAAAAGGTCCACAGATAACTATCACAGACGTCATATTACTCAAATGTTGACAATCTTCCTGTCATAGTGTGAGCATCGGATTAAGTTCTGGACCTACAGTGAAGCCTTAAAACTGCATATGGCTGGGCCCAGGAAAACACAAGCAATGCCTGGCTTATTTTTGCAGGCTTCAAATAGCATAATATCAGGTCCAAAGAAACAGCATATCATCAGGTTCAAATATAAACAGTGAGAGCATGATCTGGAGATGTCCCTTCTCCTAGTCTAGGCTTCTCCCTTCTTCCTGGGCTTTTAACTTTGCACCCTAGACTCCATTCTCTATTCTAGGCTTCTCAGCTGGGTGCCTGGTTAAGGTGGGCTGGAACTGTTGTGCCCATAAAGTGGACTGGTAGTCTCTCCTGTATACTCCTCTACATGCCCTCCCACTTGACTCAGCCTTCTTTGGTTGGATATCTGCTTCTACAGTGATCACCTTCTGAGAAATAAAGCCTGCATTATGATGTTCCTTATATCCCCTATGTTGTAGTTCACAGGTAAAGATTTAGAGGTTCAGGAACCAGCACATGTCCCTGGTATTGGTCTCCTTGTTCTGAACCATCAACTTGTGTAGTTGGTGATTATTCCTCCAGTCCCCTCAGGTAATTACAGAATGCTTCTAGGGTCCTTTTGGCCTTATAATTTGTGCCTCCTTCTCCATTCCCACATCAGATATCTCCCATGGGAGTAGTTCCATTTCATAAAAGCCACTGAATATTCTTGACCATCAATCTCTTAGGCCAGGACTGCTCCTAAACACCCTTCTACAGCATCCATCTGCACTATGAAGGGTGATTGAAGTCAGGGCTTTCTTCAACATTTTCTGTTTCGTGAGACAAACAGAACCTTCTCTTGTGCCTTCTTCCACAGCAGATGAGTTAATGGTTCAACCTTCTCGGCAACATTTGGGATGAAATGGTGTTAATAGTTGATGAATCCTATAAAGCCTTTCATCTGTTTCTTGTCTGAGGTGGCTCACTCAGACAGTAGCTTTCTCCATCCAATTCTAAAACTGCACTTGCCCCTTTCTCGAGGAATACCCAATGTACTGCCCACATAGACCCCTACCTGACCATCTCCTGGATTCCAGGTCCTCAGATTGAAGACAAAGTCAACATTTGTTCTCTGTGCTTATTCATGAATGCACTTATATCACTCGTGCTTATTCTGGGTTTGCCTAAAGTTTCTGGGGCTAGTGCCCTTCTTCCATTTCTGCTTATGTTTAATTAAATTTGACATATCCTAAGCTTTCTTTAGAAGTGCAAATGGATGCCAATTTATCAACAATTAGCCATTTGACAGAAGAATTAACACAATTTGGGATTACTATCCAGAGGGTTGCCATGAGTTGACATTGACTCGACGGCACTTAACAACAACCACATTGACACCAGTTGCAACAAGGCAGTTTGCTGTAAAAGTAACTTGAAGTCTGATGAAATAGAAAGAAACTCCACAGGGGGACTATCTAAGAGTCTTTGTGATATTTGTGTCATGTCCTCTGTCTAATTTGTTACTTTCTGTTCGAATCATCAATGTTGGCCCTCTTGGTGACGGCCCCCCCTTTTTTCTGTCGACTTGATTACATTCCCCCCCCCCCTTTTTTTTGTTAAACCACTTTTACCCAGTGAAAAGCGGGATATAAATGTGGCTAAATAAATAAATAAATAAAATGTCTTCTTTCCCTGCAGCCTTCAAGCATACTGTGGTCACTCCTCTCCTCAAGAAACCCTCACTAGACCCAACCTGTTCTTCTCAATATTGACCCATCTCCCTCCTCCCCTTCATTTTTAAGCTACTTGAATGTGGGGGTTCACCGCTGTTGCCTCAACTTTCTCTCCTCTCAAGCCCTTCTGGATCCTCTACAATCAGGCTTTTGTCCTTTACATTCTATTGAAACGGCTCTTGCCAAAGTCTCCAGTGAGCTGTTCCTAGCAAAATAGAAGGACCTTTGCTCAATCCTCATCATTCTTGACCTTTCTGCTGCTTTGGACACTGTTGACCACAACCTTCTCCTTGATACTATGTCCTCGCTTGGTTTTAAGGGCTCTGAGCTATCCTGGATATATTCTTATTTCTCCCATCGCTCTTTCAGTGTTTGTTCTGGTGAATCCTCCTCTACTGCTATCCCGCTCTCAGTTGGTGTACCCCAAGGATCTGGCTTGGGTCCACTACTTTTCTCTCTCTATACCCAGTCCCTTGGTGCACTCATCTCTTCCCATGGCTTTCAATACTATCTTTACGCTGATGACTCCCAGATCTACCTCTCTACACCCGAAATCTCTCCGGCAATCCAAGCCCGGATCTCTGCCTGCCTTTCTAAAATTGCTGCTTGGATGTCTCACCATCGCTTGAAATTGAACATGGCCATAACAGAGCTTCTTATTTTTCTCCCTAAACCCTCCTCTCCCCTTCCTCTTTTCTCAGTCTCTGTGGATAACTCTCTACTCTCCCTGTCTCCTCAGCTCTCAACCTTGGGGTCGTCTCTGACGCCTCTCTCTCCTTCGCCACACACATCCAAATGATAGATAAAATCTGCCGTTTCTTTCTCTACAACATCAACCAAATTCACCCATTCCTTTATGAACACACTACTAAAAACTTATCTACCTATTAGTCACCTCTCGTCTAGACTAATGTAACCTACTCCTCGCTGGTCTCTCTCTGAATCATCTCTCTCTTCTCAATCTGCATGGTTAATCTTCCGCCAGCCTCGTCATGATCATATTACCCTTCTTTTCAAGTCACTTCCTTGGCTCCCTATCAATTTCTGCATCTAGTTCAAACTTCTTTTGCTGACTTATAAGTGCATTCACTCTGCAGCTCCTTACTACCTTTTCTCTCTTACCTCTCCCTATACCCCTCCTCGGGAACTCTGCTGTTCTGGCAAATCGCTTCTAGCTGTGCCCTTCTCTTCTATTGCCAACTCCAGACTTTGCTCCTTTCACTTTGCTGCTCTTATGCCTGGAACAAATTCAGTCTCTGTACGTCAGGCGCCTTCTCTGATCCTTTTCAAATCCAGGCTAAAAACTCACCTCTTTGCTGCCGCTTTCGGATCTTGACGTACCTGATCTCCTTTGTGTTTCTGTACCATTCTGCCTAGCTGTATCCCATGTCTACAGCTACTGTGTCGTCTGTGTTGACTAGATTGTAAGTTCTGATGAGAAGGGACTGTCTTTTACATGTGTCCGTGCAGCGCTATGTACGTTTTGTAGCACTATACAAATGTTCAATAGTAGTAGTAGTCATCAGTAGTCACAGAGCCCTCCTCTGTGGTAACCCTAGTAATCCTGGAAGTCATGCTTTCTGCTTTCGACATTGCCGCTGAGATTTAGATATGCTAATCTTCCCAATATATAAACGACTTGCCACTTCACAGGGAAAAAAACCCTCCTGGGCTCCTATGTCCATTCAATTTGCTTTAAGTTGAGTCCATATAGTTTCACAGCCTAGGTAGTCGTGCTTCAGGATAGCTGGATATGGTAGGTTGGAGACTTCTCCTACCTCAAGTATAGCTGATTTAGCCACTGTCCTCAACTCTATTTGGCTGTAGAATACTGTTGACAGTCCCTCTGAACATGTGAGAGTTACCAACTGTTCATAATCAACCCAAATCCTTTTTCAGCGGTTCTCTTCAGGCAAGTCTTGGCATCCCCCACATCTATAAAGGCTTTCCACCCAATATGACAAAAACCATCAAACTGCAACCTTACGAGTGTGAATCAACCACAAAACTAGAAGCATGGGGCGTCACGCAGCTGACTGCTATAATATCTTCTGTTGTTTCTGGGTACTCCCTAGAAAAGTGGCCTTTTTCTCCACAACTGAAGCATGATAAGACTTTCAAATTCCAGACAATCGTAGGTATTTATTTATTTTTTATTGGTAGTTTAAAATGTCCCTTTTCCAAGATTTGGGGAGGCTGTTCTTCTTTCCAGTTATTAGTGTCCAGGTCCCATCCCCCTTATGGGATGGGATTCCCTGGTACCTACTGGGCTTGATGGACGGCATTTAAAACTTCCAAGACTCTCTAAGGTAAGATTTGGGTGTTGATAGGAACATAAGATTTGCCATACTTAGTCAGACCAAAAGTCTACCAGGCCCAGTATCCTGTTTCCAACAGTAGCCAATCCGGGTCAAAATTACCTGGCAATGAATTTTTTCAAGTCCACATTAATAATGATGTATAGGCTTTTCCTCCAAGAACTTGTCCAAACCTTTTTAAAACCAAGCTACACCAACAGCCTTTACCACATCCTCTGGTAATGAATTCCAGAGCTCAATTATGTGCCGAGTAAAAAAATATTTTCTTTGATTTGTCATAAATGTACTACTTATATTCTGTTGTCAAGCAGGATTGAGTCAGGCACACAAATTGGTGATGTTATCTAATGGCATCAGGAGGAAAGTGATCTTCCTCAGCTCAGATCTTCAATATAAAGTTCTGAACATGCAAGGCCCTTCCTGCGCACAGCAGTCCTCTCAGCTCCTCAGTTTGTTTTTTCCACCCCGCCAAACAGATATGTGACAAACCTCTCCTTTAAAATTTCTTTCTTTTATGTTTATTAAAATCTTGACATATCACTTTTTGCACAGCTAACAGCAAAGTGATTTACAATTAAAACAAATTCTATGAAACTTGAAAAAGAAACGCCATAAAATAAATAAGACAGACTGGAAAGAGACAAGACTGGAAAAGGAGACAGTTAAAAATAAAATTAAACAATGCAGGTTACATAAACTAAGGTATCCAAGGTAGAAGTTATGAATATCTGGTGTCCCGGTGCCACCCCTTCCCCCCAAAAATTCCGGGAAAGCCTTCTCAAAGCAGTATGTTTTAAGGGGCCCTTTTAAATTTCCTGAAGTTGGATTCAAGGTGGAGATAGTTCAGTAAAGTGTTCCACAGATGAGGGGCTAAGAAGTAAAAAGCGGAAGGATTCTAGTGTGAGGGAGAGAAAAGGGTCGATAAGTACAGTGGGAGATCTATATAATATGCCCGATGAGCCATCATAAGCATTTTAAAGTGAAATCGGTAGTTGAGACGTAACCAATGATTTTGATTAAATAAGGGAGTGACATGATCATCCTTGGCAACATCAGACAATAAAACGAACAGCTGTCTTCTGAACCAATTGTAATAAAGTGTTCTGGCAAAGCCATCATAGTCTTCCCTGCCCTCGTCATTTTTTTCTATTATTTTTCTGTTTGCTGGAATGGTGACATACAGCTATCTTCGATGTTTTAAAATTTTCCATCTAGAAGTTCTTCACTGTCTATGTCTTCTTTGCCTGGGGCCTGACCATGATTTAGATTCTTGCGTTTTCTGTACAGCATGGCTGCCTCAAGTCAGTGAGGCAATGGCTTAAGGTACAGAAGCTGAAGGACACCCAAAAGTCTTTCTTACCGACTTCTCCCCTTGCAGTGACAGGAGTTTGCTGCCTTTGCTCCCACCACTGTGTGTGGCTTATCTTGGCTCTGCCAGAACTGTGAGAGAGTTTCAAATGTGAGAACAGGAATTTCCTGTGGTCCCTTCTGCTTGCAAATTTTAATTAGTGTGGACTAGTGCAACTGCCTTCTCCTAGTTTGCTTTTCTCTGATCAGAGAAGGGCTGAACTTTTACAGAGCTCTGCTAGTGAGTGGATTTTTGCCTCCTGGGACATCTTACTGTGAGTTCTAGCTGTTTATTTAATTATTTACTGTTTGTCTAACTGTTGTTTGTTTAATTATTTAGTGTTTGTCTTAGTGGTGTGCTAATTCAGCCTTCTCAGCTGTACTTACCTTGCCTCTCTCAATTAACTGGGCCTTGTGTGGTAGCCATTTTGAATTAATCTCTCTCCCCAGAGCCTGCTGTTAAGCTTTTCCTGTCCTTGCCTGCCTGAGTGACTCCTCCCCCTGTGTGTGTGGTAGCCATTTTGAATTAATCTCTCTCCCCAGAGCCTGCTGTTGTTAAGCTTTTTCCTGTCCTTGCCTGCCTGAGTGACTCCTCCCCCTGACCCCCTCCCCCTGAGGTATCCTGTAACCTTGTTCCTGTTTTCTCCACGTGTGCATAGGCTGTTTTAGTTTGCTTTTCTCTGATCAGAGAAGGGCTGAACTTTTACAGAGCTCTGCTAGTGAGTGGATTTTGCCTCCTGGGACATCTTACTGTGAGTTCTAGCTGTTTATTTAATTATTTACTGTTTGTCTAACTGTTGTTTGTTTAATTATTTAGTGTTTGTCTTAGTGGTGTGCTAATTCAGCCTTCTCAGCTGTACTTACCTTGCCTCTCTCAATTAACTGGGCCTTG
This sequence comes from Ichthyophis bannanicus, assembly GCA_033557465.1. Classification (NCBI taxonomy): domain Eukaryota; kingdom Metazoa; phylum Chordata; class Amphibia; order Gymnophiona; family Ichthyophiidae; genus Ichthyophis; species Ichthyophis bannanicus. Next base: position 924,610,907 of record CM066033.1, read on the forward strand.
TGTGGTAGCCATTTTGAATTAATCTCTCTCCCCAGAGCCTGCTGTTAAGCTTTTCCTGTCCTTGCCTGCCTGAGTGACTCCTCCCCCTGTGTGTGTGGTAGCCATTTTGAATTAATCTCTCTCCCCAGAGCCTGCTGTTAAGCTTTTTCCTGTCCTTGCCTGCCTGAGTGACTCCTCCCCCTGACCCCCTCCCCCTGAGGTATCTTGTAACCTTGTTCCTGTTTTCTCCACGTGTGCATAGGCTGTTTTAGTTTGCTTTTCTCTGATCAGAGAAAGGCTGAACTTTTACAGAGCTCTGCTAGTGAGTGGATTTTTGCCTCCTGGGACATCTTACTGTGAGTTCTAGCTGTTTATTTAATTATTTACTGTTTGTCTAACTGTTGTTTGTTTAATTATTTAGTGTTTGTCTTAGTGGTGTGCTAATTCAGCCTTCTCAGCTGTACTTACCTTGCCTCTCTCAATTAACTGGGCCTTGTGTGGTAGCCATTTTGAATTAATCTCTCTCCCCAGAGCCTGCTGTTAAGCTTTTCCTGTCCTTGCCTGCCTGAGTGACTCCTCCCCCTGTGTGTGTGGTAGCCATTTTGAATTAATCTCTCTCCCCAGAGCCTGCTGTTAAGCTTTTTCCTGTCCTTGCCTGCCTGAGTGACTCCTCCCCCTGACCCCCTCCCCCTGAGGTATCCTGTAACCTTGTTCCTGTTTTCTCCACGTGTGCATAGGCTGTTTTAGTTTGCTTTTCTCTGATCAGAGAAAGGCTGAACTTTTACAGAGCTCTGCTAGTGAGTGGATTTTTGCCTCCTGGGACATCTTACTGTGAGTTCTAGCTGTTTATTTAATTATTTACTGTTTGTCTAACTGTTGTTTGTTTAATTATTTAGTGTTTGTCTTAGTGGTGTGCTAATTCAGCCTTCTCAGCTGTACTTACCTTGCCTCTCTCAATTAACTGGGCCTTGTGTGGTACCCCCATCCCCCTGCTGAGGGTTCAGGACAGGGTACCTTGTAACTGCCCTCTTTAATAGGACTTATCTCCCCCCCTCCCTCCCCAGCACCCACCCACCCCTGGGGAAATTGTAGTTTTATAGGTACTTGGACATCTTAGAGGAAAGGGGCTGCTCTCAGGTGCAGCTCTTAATCCAAATCAGTCATACACAGAGGACCTGTGATTAATTAGTTTCAGGTACACAGGGTGTATTAGGGGTATTAGATACACTTTTATTAGTATAAGCATCTACACCAATCCTTATTATATACCGCTTTAAAAGACCTAAACACAAGCTTTAAACTAAGATGCAGTCAGAGGTCCAGCAACGAGATGGGGGTTCTCCAGTCTTTTGCATCGAGTGTCACATGTATGATTATCTCCCAGTTGGTGAGAGGTCCTACATATGCACTAAGTGCAGGGAGCTCTTTGCTCTCAGGGAACGAGTCCGTTCTCTAGAGGCTAGAGTAGCAGACCTGGAAGACATAAGAAAGACAGAGAAGTACATGGACGAGACCTACAGGGATATAGTCCTGAAGTCCCACCTCCAGTCTGGCAGCATCCCTGTTGCCATGGAGGAGAGAGGTCACGTGACAGGAGAGCATCACCCTGGTGTGGCAGGAAGTGATCCTGTAACTAGGACCTGTCCTCCAGGTGATGTAAAACCCTCTCGCACCGAGGACGTTTCTCCAGGGCCATGTCCCCATGAGGGGAGGGTCAGGACAGCTGTTATAGTTGGTGATTCAATCATTAGGAATGTAGATAGCTGGGTGGCTGGTGGACGTGAGGATCGCCTGGTAACATGCCTGCCTGGTGCGAAGGTAGCAGATCTCACGCACCGCCTAGATAGGATCATAGATAGTGCTGGGGGGGAGTCTGCTGTCTTGGTACATGTTGGTACCAATGACATAGGAAAATGTGGTAGGGAAGTTCTGGAGGCTAAATTTAAGCTTTTAGGTAGGAAGTTGAAATCCAGAACTTCCAGGATAGCGTTCTCCGAAATGCTTCCTGTTCCACGTGCAGGACCCAAAAGACAGGCAGAGCTCCGGAGTCTCAATGCGTGGATGAGACAATGGTGCAAGGATGAGGGTTTTGGATTTGTTAGGAACTGGGGAACATTCTGGGGAAAGGGGGGGCTCTTCCGAAGGGATGGGCTTCACCTTAATCAGGATGGGACCAGACTGCTGGCATTAACCTTTAAAAAAGAGATAGAGAAGCTTTTAAACTAGAAAATAGGGGAAAGCCGACAGTCACCCAGGAGCGCACGGTTCGGACAAAGGTATCCTTGAAGGATACTACCAAAAGCAGTGAGGTTCCAAAAGGGAGTATAGTAGCCCAAATGCCCTTGAGTAAGGAGCAGACAGAGCATAAAGATTCCCAATTACCCATGCCTACCAATAGCCAGATTAATATTAATAAAATGCAGTCTCTAAAATGCTTGTATGCCAATGCTAGAAGTCTAAACAATAAGATGGGAGAATTAGAATATATAGCATTAAATGAGAGGTTAGATATGATTGCACTCTCAGAGACATGGTGGAAGGAGGATAACCAGTGGGACACTGTGATACCTGGATACAAACTATATCGTAATGATAGAGCTGAACAAATTGGTGGAGGGGTTGCGCTCTATGTTAGAGAGGGCATTGAGTCAGAAAGGATTAAAGTTTTGCAGGGAACAAAATATGCTGTAGAATCTCTATGGATTGAAATTCCATTTATGAAGGGGAAGGTGATGGCAGTGGGAGTATACTATCGACCACCTGGCCAGAATGAACAAATGGATGATGAAATGCTCAAAGAAATCAAGGAAGCTAACAAAAGCCACAACAGAGTAGTAATAATGGGTGATTTCAATTACCCCGGTATCGACTGGGACAGTGTCACAGCAGGACAAGCTAAAGAGATAAAGTTTCTAGATGAAATAAATGACTGCTTCTTGGAGCAGCTGGTTCATGAACCGACCAGAGGGGAAGCCATACTGGACCTAGTCCTTAGTGGAACGCCAGATCTGGTGCAAGAAATAAGGGTGTTGGGACCACTTGGCAATAGTGATCATAGTATGATCATGTTTGATTTAATCAGTGGAGGACAGATAGTAAAGGAATCCACAGTACTACCTTTTAACTTTCAAAAGGGTGACTATGATAGAATGAGGAATATAGTTCGGAAAAAACTAAAAGGAGCGGTTCCAAAGGTTAAAGACTTACAGCAAGCTTGGGTGTTATTTAAAAATACTATCCTCGAAGCCCAGACCAGCTGTATTCCACGCATTAAGAAAAGTGGAAGAAAGTCCAAAAAACTGCCAGCATGGTTTAAAGGTGAGGTCAGAGAGGCTGTTGCTGCCAAAAGAGCAACCTTCAGAAAATGGAAAAAAGAGCCAAATGATGAAAACTGGAAACAGCACAAGCACTGGCAAGTTAAATGCAAAGCATTGATAAGGCAGGCAAAGCGGGAATTTGAGAAGAAACTTGCTACGGAAGCAAAAACACGAAATAAAGACTTTTTCAAGTACATTCGTAGCAAAAGGCCTGTGAGAGAGTCAATTGGACCATTAGATGATAGAGGGGTAAAAGGGGCAGTAAGAGGAGACAAGGCTATAGCAGAGAGACTGAATGAATTCTTTGCTTCGGTCTTTACTGAGGAAGATGTAGGGGTGTTACCCAAGACTGAAGTGGTATTTAAAGGTGATACTGCAGAGGAATTGAGAGAAATATCGCTACACCGGGAAGATATATTACAACTATTTGATAAACTGAATAGTAGCAAATCACCTGGACCGGATGGTATACATCCCAGAGTGTTGAAAGAACTGAAATATGAGATTGCAGACCTGTTATTGGTAATCTGTGAACTTTCATTAAAATCATCTGTAATACCTGAAGATTGGAGGGTCGCCAACGTAACACCAATTTTTAAAAAGGGTTCCAGGGGTGACCCGGGAAATTACAGACCGGTGAGCCTGACGTCAGTACCAGGGAAAATGGTAGAAGCCATCATAAAGAACAAAATTACACAGCATGTAGATAGTCATGGCCTAATGGGAGACAGCCAACATGGCTTTAGACAAGGCAGATCTTGTCTTACTAATCTGATCTGTTTTTTTGAAGGTGTGCATAAACAGGTAGACAAAGGTGAGTCGGTTGATATAGTGTATCTGGACTTTCAGAAAGCTTTTGACAAGGTCCCCCATCAGAGACTTTTGGCGAAGCTAAAAAGTCATGGGATAGGAGGCAGTGTACTATTGTGGATCGGGAACTGGTTAAAAGATAGAAAGCAGAGGGTAGGGCTAAATGGCCAATATTCCCAATGGAAAAAGGTGAATAGTGGAGTACCCCAGGGATCTGTACTGGGTCCGCTACTTTTTGACATATTCATAAATGACCTGGAAAAGGGAATAACTAGTGAGGTAATCAAATTTGCAGATGACACAAAACTGTTTAAAGTTGTTAAAACCCAAGAGGATTGTGGAAAACTGCAGGAGGATCTGGATAAATTGGAAGACTGGGCATCCAAATGGCAGATGAAATTTAATGTGGACAAGTGCAAAGTTATGCACCTAGGAAAGAACAACCCACACTATAGTTACAAGATGCAAGGCTCCACATTAGAAACCACCACCCAGGAAAAAGATTTAGGAGTCATCGTGGATAACATGTTAAAACCCTCCGCCCAGTGTGCAGCGGCGGCCAAGAAAGCAAATAGAATGCTAGGTATCCTAAGGAAAGGGATGGAGAATAAAACAAAGGATATTATAATGCCTCTGTATCGCTCCATGGTACGACCGCACCTTGAATATTGTGTGCAATTCTGGTCACCGTATCTTAAAAAGGACATAGAGTTATTAGAAAAAGTACAGAGAAGAGCCACCAAATTGGTGAAGGGGATGGAAGGCTACTCCTATGAAGAGAGGCTAAAAAGGTTAGGGCTCTTTAACCTAGAAAAGAGGCGGCTGAGGGGAGATATGATAGAGGTGTATAAATTAATGAATGGAGTGGAACGGATAAACGTGGATAAATTGTTTACGCTATCAGAATATAGAAGGACTAGGGGGCATGTAATGAAGCTACAGGGTAAACTATTTAAGACAAATAGGAGAAAATATTTCTTCTCTCAACGTGTAATCAAACTCTGGAATCTGTTACCGGAGGATGTAGTAAGGGCTGTTAGTATAGCTGGGTTTAAAAAAGGTTTGGACAAGTTCCTGGAGGAAAGGTCCATAAACCACTATTAAAAAGGGACCCAGGATATCAATGCTTGGCCTAGTACAAGCACTGCAGAACCTGTGTCTTTTGGGGAAACTGCTAGGTACGTATGACCTAGATTGGCCACTGTTGGAAACAGGATACTGGGCTTGATGGACCTCGGTCTGACCCAGTATGGCATTTCTTATGTTCTTATGTTCTTATGTTCTTACCAGGCAGCAGTTCTTAGGAACTTCTTGTCATAAGAACATAAGATAAGAACATAAGATATGCCATACTGGGTCAAACCAAGGTCCATCAAGCCCAGTATTCTGTTTCCAACAGTGGCCAATCTAGGTCATATGTACCTAGCAGTTTCCCCAAGAGACACAAGTTCCACAATGCTTGTACTGGGTCAAGCATTGATATCTTCGGTCACTTCTTAATAATGGTTTATAGACCTTTCCTCCAGGAACTTGTCCAAACCTTTTTTTAAACCCAGCTACACTAACAGCCTTTACTACATCCTCCGGTAACAAATTCCAGAGTTTGATTACACGTTGAGTGAAAAAATATTTTCTTTTATTAGTCTTAAATAGTTTACCCTGTAGCTTCATTGCATGTCCCCTAGTCTTTCTATATTCTGATAAGGTAAACAATCGATCTATGTTTACCCGTTCCACTCCGTTCATTAATTTATAGACTTCTATCATATCTCCCCTCAGCCGTCTCTTTTCCAGGTTAAAGAGCCTGTCATTTAATATCAGAGCAGAAAGCTAATGTAAAAAGTTTTAAACCTTAGTAAAACCTGGCTGTTCTGGCAATCATTTGCCAGTTTTTGGATGGTGTAGCATAATCATTTTTCAGCATTCATTTGCCAACTATTCTAGATAATGCAGCATAACCTTTCTAACTAGTAGCACTATCCTTATGTTTTTAGCTTTAATTTGTTGTACTTGATTACTAATTGTCCTATTCACTCCTCTGCCTTATTGTTATTAAACTATATTCATGATTTGGACGTCTGCAAATGGGCATGCAGACATCCAAATCACAGAGATGTCCCTGGAGCCATTTTAGAAGCTGGTCTGTGGACATCTCCAGTACGAGGACATCTAAGCCTGAATGTGGGCGTGATGGAGGCATGATCAGAGTGTTCCTCAGAACCTGAATGTCCCCCCTGATCTCAAAAATGTTCTGGATGTCTCGAATCACATCTAAAGTTATACTTGCTCCAGGCATGAACAGGCATCTGAAAAGTGTTTGTCAGGCAAACATCTAGAAAGTGTGGAGAAGGAGCTACATTGCTATCCCTATATTTTACAGTATGTCAATGAACACCAAAAGAGAATGGGGGATCAATTTTTCACTTTGCTATGCTGCTGGATGTTCTCTTATGCTATCTTGCCTTAAATGGATATCCCTGACCTAATGGGGACATCTATGTGCCCTGCTGCGTGCATGTCTACATTGGGGATGTCTATGTTCCTGAGATCAGTCAGAGACACAGACATCCTTGGAATTTTTCTGCATGTTCTGCCCTGGACGTCCCTGATTTCACTTAGACACCCTTTCTAAAATTCCCCTTTATGTGTTCATATAATTTGTCAGCAATGTTGTTTCCGCTTCAAACTGGAATGCCTGTAAACCACCATGATGTACAAATTGTTTGTTCTAATAGTGGCATATCAAATTTTGATAAATAAAATAAAGAAAAAAATAAATGAACTTTCCTGTGGCACCAACAGAGCCCAACTAAGCTGCACAAAGCAGCAGGAGCAAAGGCAGCAAGCTGCCACAACTGTGCTGTGGGTGTTCATTGCAGGTAGAGGGATCTGAGAGAAGGGGCAGAGCTAATGCTGGCACTGGGAGAAAGGGGGCTTATGCTGGCACAGGGAGAAGAGTGGGCTCTGATTCTGTCACTAGAAATGGGGGGGGGACTCTAATGCTGTATCTTGAGGCAAATGGGGCTGATACAGATGCTAATGCTAGGGGGAGCAGGTCAAGGGAAGGGAGCTGATGCCGACTGCTGCAAGGAGGCATTGATTCTAATACTAGGGGCTGGCAAGGGGGGGCATTAATACTAATGCTAAGCGATAAGAGGGAATGATGATGCTGGGAGCTGGTAGAAGGAGAAGAAGGGGGGTTTTGATGCTGATAATGACGGCTGGGATAAGGTGGTATTGATGTTGATGCTAATGTTGTAGACTGGGAGAAGGGCTGATGCTAACTTTGGATCCTGAGAAGGGAAATGGTATCAGCATTTAGGTTAAGTCGGTGATTGTTGTGGCTGAAAATGTACCTCTATCTGTGAGCTTTATACTGGAATACTGGCCCAAAGAGGGGGCTGTAAAAGCAAGTTGGCTCAGGGCAGAACAATTCCTTGAGCCAACCCTGTTGTACAGTCATAGCTATAGCCTACCATACATAGCTTTTGAGTAGAGGAATTAGGTCGTCATCAATATCAGCTTAGCAGATTCCTCTTTAGTACTCCTTTAGCTCTGCAAACTGCATTACTGACTCCTCAGCCTATTCAAAAGTGGAAAGTGATGCCCACGTTGCTACCCAATAATGGCTGCAGGGGCTACCAAGGTCTGCTCTACCCACGAGGATGCTTGTGCTTGAGTAGAATGGGAGTACAAACACCACAGAACTAGCCAGTTCTGCAACAGATACACCAAGGCAATGGCCTCCTTAATCTAGTGCCCCAAAGTCTACTTGGCAACTGTTTCATCCTTGCGAAGGTCAGCAAACAGTACAAAAAGATGGTCAGACTTACGAAGGGATAGCTAACCTCCAGATACTGGAGGAGTGCCTTCCGGACATCCACCAGGTGAAGATCCTTATCCTTTCCTCGACACTGCTCCTACCGGATCGTATACATCCAAGAGAGTTGAAAGAACTGAAATATGAGATTGCAGACCTGCTATTAGTAATCTGTGAACTTTCATTAAAATCATCTGTAATACCTGAAGATTGGAGGGTCGCCAATGTAACGCCAATTTTTAAAAAGGGTTCCAGGGGTGATCCGGGAAATAACAGACCGGTGAGCCTGACGTCAGTACCGGGGAAAATGGTAGAAACCATCATAAAGAACAAAATTACACAGCATGTAGATAGTCATGGCCTAATGGGAGACAGCCAACATGGCTTTAGACAAGGAAGATCTTGTCTTACTAATCTGATATGTTTTTTTTGAAGGTGTGAATAAACAGGTAGACAAAGGTGAGTCGGTTGATATAGTGTATCTGGACTTTCAGAAAGCCTTTGACAAGGTCCCTCATCAGAGACTTTTGGCAAAACTAAAAAGTCATGGTATAGGAGGCAGTGTACTATTGTGGATTGGGAACTGGTTAAAAGATAGAAAGCAGAGGGTAGGGCTAAATGGCCAATTTTCCCAATGAAAAAAGGTGAATAGTGGAGTACCCCAGGGATCTGTACTGGGTCCGCTACTTTTTGACATATTCATAAATGACCTGGAAAAGGGAATAACTAGTGAGGTTATCAAATTTGCAGACGACACAAAACTGTTTAAAGTTGTTAAAACCCAAGAGGACTGTGGAAAAGTGCAGGAGGATCTGGATAAATTGGAAGACTGGGCATCCAAATGGCAGATGAAATTTAATGTGGACAAGTGCAAAGTTATGCACCTAGGAAAGAACAACCCACACTATGGTTACACGATGCAAGGTTCCACATTGGGAACCACCACCCAGGAAAAAGATTTAGGCGTCATCGTGGATAACATGTTAAAACCCTCCAACCAGTGTGCAGCGGCGGCCAAGAAAGCAAATAGAATGCTAGGTATCATAAGGAAAGGAATGGAAAATAAAACAAAGGATATTATAATGCCTCTGTATCGTTCCATGGTACGACCGCACCTTGAATATTGTGTGCAATTCTGGTCGCCGTATCTTAAAAAGGATATAGCGTTATTAGAAAAGGTACAGAGGAGAGCCACCAAAATGGTAAAGGGGATGGAAGGCTACTCCTATGAAGAGAGGCTACAAAGGTTAGGGCTCTTCAACCTGGAAAAGAGACGGCTGAGGGGAGATATGATAGAGGTCTATAAATTAATGAATGGAGTGGAACGGGTAAACGTAGATCGATTGTTTATGCTATCAGAATATAGAAAGACTAGGGGACATGTAATGAAGCTACAGGGTAAACTATTTAAGACAAATAAGAGAAAATAGTTTTTCACTCAACGTGTAATCAAACTCTGGAATTTGTTACCGGAAGATGTAGTAAGGGCTGTTAGTGTAGCTGGGTTTAAAAAAGGTTTGGACAAGTTCCTGGAGGAAAGGTCCATAAATCATTATTAAAAAGGGACCAAGGATATCAATGCTTGACCCAATACAAGCATCGTGGAACCTGTGTCTTTTGGGGATAATGCTAGGTACGTATGACCTAGATTGGCCACTGTTGGAAACAGGATACTGGGCTTGATGGACCTTGGTCTGACCCAGTATGGCATATCTTATGTTCTTATGTTTGGGAAGGAGGGAAGGCAAACCACCTGGTTCACATGAAAGAAAGAAAGCACCTTAGGTAAAAGGAAGGCACAGGCCGAATGGAAACAGCCTCCTCTGAAAAGGACAGATAAGGATCACGGCAAGACGGAGCATGTAGCTCAGAAATCCACCATGCGGACTAAATCATGACCAAGAAGACAGCCTTGACTGCCAAATCCTTTAAGGTAACGTGCTTCAAAGGCTCAAATGGGGCTGCCATTAGGGCCTTGAGCACCAGACACAGATCCCAGGAAGGGATTACTGACCGAGGAGGATGCAGCCACCAAACCCCGTGGAGAAAACATGAGATGTCTGGGTGTACGGCTAGGTCTTGCCTGCCACCAGGCCATGGAAACAGCCCAAAAGAGAGGGTGATGAACTGTCAGTAAGAGCCAAGCATAGCAAAATGGAGATACTACTGAAAATACGCCTCAGCCAGATCCAGAGATGCCAAGAACTCCCTTCAACACACTGCTTGAATCACAGAGTGCAAGGTTTCCATCTGGAAGTGCAGGATGTGCAAGTGCTCGTTGACCCTCTTGAGGTCCAGAATGGGCTGGAAGGAACCATCCTTTTTTGACACTACAAAATAGATGGATTATCGGCACTTGCCCCACTCATCCGGGGAGATGAACACCACCGTCTTCAGGCATAGCAACCTGTCCAAGATGGTCCACACAGTGGCACTTTCGATCGCAGACCTACAAGAGGAAATGATAAAGGCATCACAAATTGGCTCTTTGCATTCTGGTACACAGCCAAGCTGAATGGTGTCTAGCACCCAGTGATCCTTGGTAACCCAAGCCCATTTCTGAAAGAAAAGGCTAAATAACTAAACAGCTACAAGTTTTGCTTCATTTTAGTTATATACCTAGAAATATGTTTCTTTTCCTTTTTAACAAAGACACTGAATAAGAGCCTCTGATCTCTCTTTGAGTATCTTGTGGGTATCAGCTCATCCCTTGCCTGTTTGATATACTAGCTTCCTATCCATCTACTTTCTCTACCAACTAATTTCCCTCCCTCCACCTACCTGATACCAATAATAGATACAACCAGAGACATAACACACAAAATATGCGTAAGCATAAATACCAATTCTCATAATAAACCACAAAGATTAATTCGTATAGACCCCACCACTACCATCAGGAGATAGCTCCCACCAAGAAAGCACTCCTTACATCCCTCAATTGTGCACTAGTCAATGCTCGATCAATACGAAACAAAGCCAACACTATTATAGATTACATCCAAAACAGGAACATAAATATTATGTGTATTACTGAAACATGGCTCTCCGATACAGATAATGTCATCATAAATCAAATCTCATCACAACAATATACATTACACAATTCCACAAGACCATTACGAAGAGGTTGAGGTGTCTTAATCATTGCAAAGTCACACCTAAAATTCAACACCATCTCATCAACCCAATCTAAAGGAAGCAACTCAATAACCATATCAAATAAGCAATTAGCTGTATGCCTCATATACAGAGTACCAAGTACCAATGATGATGATCTCTCAACCATTCTACAACATGTCTGCTCACATACCACCCAGAATAAACCTTTAATCATTCTAGGCGATCCTAACCTACCATCACTCCCTGCACACAACACCGATGCCTTCCTAGAAGCAATGGAAGACCTCCAATACAACCAATTAATAAATACCCCAACACATGGAAAGGGTGGAATTCTTGAGCTTATTTTTGCACTGAACAATCAAGACTATAAAGATCTGGTACAGCATATAACAGTAAATCCAATCCCATGGTCAGATCACCACATGATTAACTTCAACATTAGCTTTCCCAAAACAATTGAAACCCCAGAACCAATTGACAAACAAAAAAGGAGATTCCGAACTTTCGACAAAGATAAATTCCTGGAAGAAATATTACCAGAACTTGAACAGGACCTAACAAATCTTGACAACGCCATTGCAAACTGGAACAAAACTCTCCGTCATGCAGCATCCGCACTAGACAAACCAATCCATAACAAAAGGAGAAAACACAATGCCCCCTGGTTCTTGGAGGAAATAAATGATCTAAAGAGAAAGCTAAGGAACATGGAAAGGCTATGGCGCCAAACCAAAACCCAACAACACCTAGCAGAATACAACATGCAAACCAATTACCACAATACGATAAATAAATACAAAAAGGAATATCATACAAACCTAATAATGAACTCCATCAACAAACCAAGAGAACTCTTCACGATAATAAAAGGTCTAACAAAAGAACCAACTGTACCAAAACATTCGAACTCCATAGCTCCACAAGATATAGCAGATTTTATAAACCTAAAATACCCACAAATAACACTTGTAAAACCACCCGAATCCAACTCACAGCACAACAGTGATGGAACTTGGGACACATTCCACATCCCAACAAGAAAACAACTTGAATCTATTATATCTAACATCAACACTGCGACATCACCTATTGACCCTTGTCCAGTTAATTGGATTAAACAATCAAAAGAACACCTAACACCACATCTACAAAAGATCATCGAATCATCCCTCACTCAAAATTAACTTCCACCACAACTAAAAGAGGCGTCAATCAGACCAATCCTGAAAAACAACAACCTACATGAAATGGACCCAAGCTCTTACCATCCTATATCAAGTTTCCCATTTGTAGCCAAAATAATAGAGAAAATGGTTCAACAAAAGTTACAAGACCACATGGACCTCCATCAATACGGATTCAGGCAGAACCACAGCGTTGAAACGCTCATCACATCTCTGATGGACACTCTCATTACTGGTATTAACAATATTCACCAAGGATTCATTCTATGCTTCATTGACATCACAGCAGCCTTCGACTCTGTAAACCACTACTCCCTGCTTCAAAGACTTCAAGATATAGGAATAAGTGGAACCGTTCTAAACTGTTTTTTCTCATACCTATCCCACCACCACCAACAAGTTAGAATCAAGAGCCAGCAGTCTAAACCCTTCACACAACACCAGGGTGTCCCCCAGGTTTGGCCCTATCTGCATTACTCTTCAATATTTACATACAACCACTATGCAACATTATAAGACATCATAACATTAAAAACAAACTATATGCAGGTGATATTATAGTATTTACATCTATAAACACCAACAACCCAGACTACTCCCGAATTACATCATGCCTTGAATCCATGGCAAAATGGCTTAATGAATAGAACCTATACATAAACTTCAAAAAAATCAGAATTAATGCATATAACCAGGAACACCACATTCTTTCTACCTGACTACATAAAAATACAAGATGGCACCTTAACCAACAAACAGGAAGTTACATAACTAAATCAGTCTACCACAAACTCAGAATCCTACATAAGCTTAAACCACTACTCGATGACTATCACTTTAGAACAGTATGCCAAGCCATAACAACACCAATACTTGACTATTGTAACGTAATCTACCATGGCTTACCTAATAAGACAATACTCCCCATGCAACTGGTACAAAATACGGCTGCAAGAATCATTACTGGAACAACAGCCATATAACACCTACCCTTCACTAACTACATTGGCTCCCTGTCAAAAATAATAATTACACTTACCTAGTAATTGTAGTTCCTTGAGTGACGACAGCTTAGTCCTCTACTGATGGGTAGTGCACCTCCTCCTGCAGCTTGAAGACTGGACCAATCAAATTTCAGCATCACCGGAGATAGCGTACTGGCATCCCTCTATAGCTCCAGTGAACTATTGACAAAGCAGACTCAACAAAACAAATGCAATAACAGTTAGCTAACCTTATATAACATTTTTATTTATTTTTGCAATGGAAAGAAAGGTGGAAACTTCCCCAAAAAAAACCAGAAGAGGAAGAAAGAAATCACCTCCAAAAGGCAAAGGTTCCCCCGCTTGCCGAACCACAACCAGGTAGCGAGAGAAAAGAGCAGACAGAGTACAAAGCGAACCAGAGCACATGTCCCATGTGACATACTCACCTGGACCGACAGCTGACCAAAGCGAACGCGTGCTGTGCCAAATCCTTACCCCAAGGGCGGGACGGAGGACTAAGCTGTCGTCACTCAAGGAACTACAATTACCAGGTAAGTGTAATTATTATTTCCTTAGCGTTCCTCCAGCTTAGTCCTCTACTGATGGGATGTAACAGAGCAGTACTAATGGGAGGGACCCTGCCAGCCGGCACGCAAGACAGCTGACCCAAAACAGGCATCCGCTGCCGCCAGCACATCAAGCCAATAGTGCTTACTGAAAGTATGCAGAGATGACCACGTCGCCGCCTTACCAATTTCTACCAGCGGGACCAGACTGTGCTCAGCCCAGGACGCGGCCTGCGCTCTAGTAGAATGAGCTCTTAGACCCACCGGAGCCGGGCGCCCCTGCAACATGTAAGCCGAGACAATGGCTTCCTTAACCCATCTGGAAATGGATGCTTTCGCCGCCGCTTCCCCTTTCCTGGGACCCCCAAACAGCACAAACAAGCGATCCGATTTGCGGAAGGGCTCGGTGACCTTCAAATAACGACGTAACACTCTCTTAATGTCCAAGCGACTTAAGGCCACGATCAGAAGCCTGCTCTCCCGCTGCTTGCAAGACCGGAAGAGAGACCTCCTGATTCACATGAAAGGGAGAAGAGACCTTCGGCAGAAAGGAAGGCACTGGTCTAAGCACCACTTTGTGATCCGAAAAACAGAGGAAGGGCTCCCTACAAGAAAGGGCCTGAAGCTCCGAAATACGGCGCGCTGAAGAAATCGCCACTAGAAACACTGTCTTAAGAGTCAAATCCTTCACGGAAACTTGGGAGAAAGGCTCAAACGGAGCTCTGCCGAGCGCCCGTAACACCAAGTTGAGATCCCACGGTGGGATGGAAATCCAACGCGCCGGACGCATTCTGGAAACCGCCTTCAGAAAACGCCCGACGTCGGCGTGCTCCCCGAGAGCCACGCCCTGGACCTTACCTCTGTAACAGGCCAGAGCCGCCAACTGCACTCTTAAGGAACTTGCCGCCAGTCCCTTAACAAAGCCCTCCTGCAAGGAATCCAATACCACTGGAATCAATGCCATAGCAGCACGGACCTGACGCCTCGAACACCAGTCCTCGAAGATTCGCCAATCACAGACATAAGCAAGGGAGGTCGACCGTTTACGCGCCTGTAGTAGAGTCGCCACGACGGCCTTAGAATATCCTTTTCTTCTTAGCCGCGCCATTTCAATGGCCAAGCCGTAAGCGAGAATCTCTCCACTCGCGGCATGAGGAGCGGACCCTGAACCAGAAGCTCCGGGGATATCGGGAGCCGCCACGGAGTCCCGTCCAGCAAGCGCACGAGATCTGCATACCAAGAACGCCTGGGCCAATCCGGCGCTATCAGTAGCACCTTGCCCTGGTGCGCTTCGATTCGCTGAATCACTCGCCCTATGAGCCCCCACGGAGGAAATATGTAGAGCAGACCCGACGAGGGCCACGGTCGCATGAGTGCGTCAAGCCCCTCTGACATGGGCTCTCGTCTCCTGCTGAAGAACCGCGCCACTTTCGCAGAGTGAAACGTTGCCATGAGATCCATGATCGGCGCACCCCACCGAGACACTAGTTGTGCGAACACCGAGGGATGCAGCTCCCATTCCCCGGCATCCACTCGATTCCTGCTGAGAAAATCCGCCGTCACGTTGTCTTTCCCGGCTATATGCGCTGCGGAGATCGCCTGCAACCGTGGTTCTATCCAGGTGAACAGCCTCCGGGACTTCTCCTCCATGCCCGCGCTTCCGGTACCGCCCTGTCGATTTATGTAAGCCACGGTCGCGGCATTGTCGGAAAGTACTCGCACCGCACGGCGCGTGACCTGCTTTTCGAAGCTCTGTAGCGCCAGAAACATCGCTCTCAGCTCTAAGCGGTTGATCGCCCAACCGCTCTCCTCCGGGGACCAGAGCCCCTGCGCAAAGTCCACTCCGCAATGAGCTCCCCAGCCCGTGAGACTGGCATCTGTCAATAGCGGAGTCCAGTCCGGCTGCTCCAACGGCATCCCTGCCTGAAGGGAGGCCGGCCGAAGCCACCATCGCAGGTCCCGCCTGACCTGCAGTGGGCAGGGCAGCCGCATGCTCAAGGAATCGAACTGATTGGACCAGCGGCGGAGCAGGGCCCGCTGCAACGATCGCATGTGAAACCTGGCCCAAGGCACCACTTCCAATGCCGCCGCCATCGTCCCCAACACCTGAAGATATTTCCACGCCGACGGGGCTGTGAGCTTCCGAAAGTCCCGTACCAGACCCCGAAGAGCTAGGGCTCTCCGTTCTGTTAGGAACACCGACCCTTTGCGAGTATCGAATAGTACTCCCAAGTACTCGAGAGACTGAGTCGGCGTTAGATGACTTTTGACCGGGTTGACCACCCAGCCTAGGGACTGTAGCAGATCGACGACCTTCCATGTGGCCTGCACGCTCTCGGCCTGGGACTTTGCTCAGATCAGCCAATCATCCAGGTACGGATGGACTAAGACTCCCTCCTTGCGCAACGCCGCTGCCACCACCACCATTATCTTGGTGAACACACGCGGTGCCGTTGCCAGCCCGAAGGGCAGGGCCTGGAACTGGTAGTGCCTCCAAGGGAGCGCGAAGCACAGAAATTTTTGATAAGACTCCCTGATGGGAATATGGAGATAAGCTTCTGTGAGATCGAGAGACGTCAAAAACTCTCCCTGCCGAACTGCGACAATAACCGAACAAAGGGTTTCCATATGAAAATGCGGTACCCGGAGACAGCGATTCACACCTCTGAGATCCAGAATGGGGCAAAGAGTGCCATCCTTCTTTGGCACCACAAAATAAATGGAATAACGCCCCCTGCCGAGTTCTGCCGGTGGAACTGGAACGACCGCTCCTAACCGCAAAAGACGGTCCAGCGTTTGCCGCACCTGAAGCGCCTTCTGTGGACCCTTGCAGGGGGACTCCACGAACGAATCTAGTACCGGCCGCGCGAGATCTAACGCATAGCCCTCGCGAATGATCTCCAACACCCACAGATCGGATGTGATGTGGGTCCAGGCAGAAAAGAAACCCCGAAGACGACCGCCGATCGGTTGCAATTCTGACGGGACCCGCCGCCCTTCATTGGGACTTCCGGAGGGCTGCCGCTGCGAATCCTCGATTGGCACCGCGAAACCCCCGAAACCCTTGGGTTCTAGACACAAACTGTCCTCTTTGGGACCCCGCAAAACGGGGCGACCGAAACCTCCGAAAGTCTCGAGACTGCCCCCTAAAGGACAAAGCGGGCTTACCCCTTTTGGGCCTATCTTCCGGCAATCTGCCGCCTTTGGAGTCCCCAAAGTCCTTAACCAACTTATCCAGGTCTTCACCAAACAAGAGCTTCCCCTTAAACGGGAGCTTGCCTAGACGCGACTTAGAAGAGCCATCCGCTTCCCAATTCTTTAGCCAAAGAGACCTACGCGCCGCTACCAAGGAACCCATACTATTGGAGAGGGCCCTGATGAGGTCGTATTGCACATCCGCCAAATAGGCCGATCCAGACTCTAAGCGCTGGAGTTCTCGCACCTCGTCGGGCTCAAAGGACGCAGACTGCTGCAGGCGCTGAACCCTGCGAAGACAGGCCCGAGCGACCCAAGCCCCACAAATGGACGCCTGCAACGCCACAGCGTCCGCCTCAAAAGATTGCTTCAAGAATCCGTCCATTTTTCTATCTGGCGCTTCTTTCAAGGCCGCAGCACCTTCCAGCGGGATCGTGGTTTTCTTAGTGACCGCCGAAACCGCAACGTCAATCTTTGGGGAACGAAACCTGTCCTTATCTTTTTCTGCCAGCGGATACAGCTTGTTCATGATCTTCATCCCTTTCAGTCCGGACTCGGGATTATCCCACTCCGTCTGAATCATCTGATCAATAACCTTATGGATAGGGAACACCACGTGCGTCTGACGGACTGCCTGAATAATGGGATCCGCGCCATCCTCGTCCGGCTGCTCAGCAGATAGCCGAAGCGTCTGAAAAGCCTCCGCAATAAGGGCCGGCAACTCCTTCCGGCGAAAAACTCTTATGATTTCCCCTTCCTCTAACTCCTCCATTTCCGTATCTACATCAAAGTCAGCTTCCACCCCCTCCTGCCAGTCCGTCTCGGAGAGAACAGGCTCGACCGCATGTGTCCTTTTGGCCGGCCTCACTGTAACAGAGTCTGCTATACCAGCCCGCGCGCTAGATGAAGGAAGGGACAGGGACCCTGCCACGAAGCCCTGCCGTCTGCGACAAAACGCCTGATGCATAAGTAGGACAAAATCAGGAGAAAAATCATCCATCTGCAGCGTGCTGCCAAGCTCAGATTGCGTGCCCGAAGCGCCCAAAGATGGTTCAGCTACTGGAGCCGAAGGCCCCGCTACAGGCTATGCACTCTCTGTACCCACGAGAGCTGCAGGGGCAACCGGTGTCATGGAATTCTGTAACTGCTGCTCCATGCTAAGTGAGACTGACGCACAGCGCTGACAGATGCCTGACTCTGTGCCCGCGCCTCTACGAGAGCCACAGACGACGCACTGGGATCCGGCTGACATGGAACCCCCCAAAAATGTACGGCCCCTGGGGGCCTCGGACACCTGGAAGTATGGGGCCCGGGAGACAGTCCTGGCCTGAACTTAAAGAAGAGCTGCAGTTCTGCTGTCTACTGTATCAGTGATTAAACCATTTATTTAAGGAATCAGTGGCTTACATCCGCGGGAGGCCGAGCTCCGGAGATACCCGCTAAAGAAAGGAAACCCTAGCAAAACACCTGTCAGCGAACCCCGAGCCCAACGCTAACGAACGGGCACCCTGACAGCGAGAGAAAACCCCCAAACTAAGAAGACTCTAAAAACTAACATAAGAAAAAACAATGAGGCAACAAATACCTGGTAAAACTGCCCAGGCCGCGGTCCGGAGACGAACGCCGCTCCGGGGAACCGCGCTGAGGCCGCTTGTGTCAAAAGAGCTGCGAGCGCCGCGTGCTCAAAATGGCCGCGGCGCCTCACAGCATTTTGGCGCGCTGCTCCTGCTCGCTCTCCTGAGCCGTACCGCCAGCCAATTTAGATAACGGGTTGCACCGTGCTATGACTCCGCTGCCCCGCAAACCAAGGAGCAGAGCGAGAAAATAGCCTTGATCACTAGACCGGGCAACCGGCTCTGCGGGCAGGGAAACAAACAGCCTAAGGACGCTGTCCCTCAAGCTGCATGTTCTCACCTCTTAGAAAGTGCGCTGCCGGCAGACCGATCAAGGAGCTCTGCCCCGAACAGCCTAGGGGCTAGAGATCCTTAAGCAGCAGAAAAATACGAAGGAAATATAAAGAAAATATGCAGACGGCTGTGGCAAGGCAGGAGGGAGACCTCTCTACTGGAGCCCCGGAAGCAACCGGGATCAAAACAAAAACTGTTGTACTTCTTTTTTTTTGTTGTTTTTTAAAGGAACAGTACAACAAAAGTGCCCAAACACCTAAATCAGAGGGAAATGAAATAACAAATGACCATCAAATAAAATTAAAAGGTTAGCTAAGTATCTTGCTGCTGAACTGTATCCCTAGTGAGCCCAGAACCTAAGCTCACTACGTCCTCTAGCTGCATGAAGACTGGACACACTGAAGCTATAGAGGGATGCCAGTACGCTACCTCCGGTGATGCTGAAATTTGATTGGTCCAGTCTTCAAGCTGCAGGAGGAGGTGCACTACCCATCAGTAGAGGACTAAGCTGGAGGAACGCTAAGGAACACGCGTTAAATATAAGAATATAATGATAATATTGAAAATACCAAATAACCTATCTCTGTCCACGCTTCAACCACTGATCAAAAAAATGCATCCAACTACAACAAGAAGAGGAGCAGACGACAACACCCTAGAAATTCCACCTAACTTCAGAACCTCAAAGCATTCCTCCAGCAATAGAGCCTTCTCCCTCTACGCTCCCCATCTATGGAATGAACTGCCAAGATCTATACATGCAACCAAAGACCTACTGGATTTTAGGAAAGCTGTAAAGACACACCTCTTCCTAGAATACTATGGCCCCATCATGGAAGAAACTGAACTATAAGAACTCAATGGAGTAACCTAATAACCTGCTAATCACTATATATCCCTTTCTACATCTCTACCCCACTCGTGATTTAATATAATGACTAAATCTCACTGACCTCTCCTGCAACAAAAGTTCATGAACTCAATCCATACTGCAACAATGTTGCCTCTAGATAACAACTATAAAATGTAACCTGCAGATGTACATAGTTAAAGAAGTTAAATGTTATAAACTCCATGTAATCCAAGTTATTCCTCCCTGTTCTATGTAAAGCTTGTTGGTACAATTGTTATATGTAAACTGCTTTGAATCTATGAAAAGGTGGTATATAAAACCTGTTAAATAAATACATCAATAAATAAATCTAGTATTTTTTTTTTAAAGATAACCATAATGAATATGCAAATATGCAAATGTAACCCTACTACTACTTAGCATTTCTACAGCGCTACAAGACGTACGCAGCACTGTACAGACATTTAAGAGACAGTCCCTGCTCATCAGAGCTTACAATCTAGTCAAGACAGACAACACAGAAGGTGTAGACAGGGATAAAACAAAGGGGAATGGTAAAGAAACCAAGAGATCAGGTGAGTCAAGATCCAAAAGCAGCAGCGAAGAGGTGAATTTTCAGCCAGGATTTGAAAAGGGTCAGAGAAAGTGCCTGGCGTACAGACATAGGTAGTTTGTTCCAGATGTAAGGTACAGCAAGGTGAAAGGAGCGAAGTCTGGAGTTAGCAATAGAAGAGAAGGGCACAGATGGAAGCAATATGCCAGAAGAGCGGAGTTCCCGAAGGGGGGGGTGGTGTAAGGAGAGATAAGAGAAGAAAGGTAGTGAGCCGCAGAGTGAATACACTTATAGGTCAGCAGAAGTTTGAAATGGATGCGGAAATGGATAGGGAGCCAATGAAGTGACTTGAGAAGAGGGGTAATATGGGCATGACGAGGCTGGCAGAAGATTAGCCGCGCAGCAGAGTGTTGAACAAATTGAAGGGGAGAGAAATGATTCAAAGGGAGACCAGCAAGGAGTAGGTTACAGCAATCAAGAAGGGAAGTGATTAAGGAATGGATAAGAGTCTTAGTGGTGTGTTCAGAAAGAAATGCCCCCCCCCCCAATGAAGTAGTCAAACTACGCCCATGCCGCAGAGCCTGGAAGCTAACTGGACAGCGGTGATATTCAGCCACTGCCCATTTAGCTCCCAGGGGTAAAGATAGGCCAGCCTTCGCTGTGCCTAACTTTACCCACAGATCACTAACTGGGGAGTGGCTCAATATCGCTACTACCCATAGTGGCAGGTGCCACCTCCGCTCTGCCCCAGAATGCCCAGATGCTAACCGCGTAGCATTGGGGTGTGTAACGGCATATTATTCCCTTGGATTTCTGCATTCCAGGTGCATGACTCTGCACTTCTTCGCATTAAATCTTAACTGCCAAGCCATAGACCATTCTTGCAGCTTTTGTGGAACTTTCCTCATGTTGTTCATTCTCTCAAAGGAGTTCACTCTGTTGCAAACTTGTGTGTCATCCGCAAAAAGGCAAACTTTTCCCTTCAATCCTTCAGCAATATCACTCACAAATACATTGAACAAATAAAATAAATTTAACGGTACCGGTCCTAGGACTGATCCCTGCAGCACACCGCTACTCACGTTCCTTTCTTCCGAATGAGTTCCGTTTACCATCACCTTCTGTCGTCTGTCAGTCAACCAATTTCTGATCCAGTTCACCACCTTGGGACCCATCTCCAGGCTTCTCAGTTTATTGATAAGCCTCCTATGAGGAACAGTAACAAAGGCTTTACTGAAATCTAGGTAGACTCATCCATTGCATGCCCTTGATCTACTTCTCTGGTTACCCAGTCAAAGAACTCAATCAGATTTGTTAGGCATGATGGTCCTTTAGTAAAACCATGTTGCCTCAGATCATGCAACCCATTGGTATCTTTAAAGCCCACTATTCTTTCTTTCGGGAGCACCTCCATTACTTTTTCCACCACTGAGGTAAGGCTTATTAGCCTATAGTTTGTCACCCTCTTCCCTATAACCACGTTTGTGAAGAGATACCGCATCAGCCCTTCACCAGTCCTGCAGAACCTCTCCCATCTCCAAGGATCTATTAAAACATCCTTTAAAGGCCCTACCAGAACCTCTCTGAGCTCTTGTATTATCCTGGGGATGTATCCCATCAGGTCCCATGGCCTTGTTCACGCTGTTCAAAAACATCATCTTCTGTGAATAATATTGTATTTACTCCATTCCCATCTGTATATTTGTAAACCATCCGAGGTCCTTCTCCAGGATTTTCTTTAGTCAATACAGAACAGAAGTATTTGTTCAGCATTTTGCTTTTTCAAAGTCACTTTCCACAAATATGTCCTTGGCACTTTTGAGTCTCGCAGTTCCACCTCTGATCTTCCTGTTCTCCCTAATATACCTGAAAAAAGATTTGTCTCCATGCTTCACATCTTTAACCATGATTTCTTCTACCTTTGCTATCCTTATTTCTCTCTTTGTCTCTTTTAGCTTTATCCTGTATTCTTTTCCGTGTTTCTCTGTTTGCGATTTTTGAATATTTTGAAAACTGTGTTTTTTTGCGTTTATTTCTGCAGCTACTTCTTTGGAGAACCATATAGGTTTCTTCTTTTGCTCTTGTTTTTATTTACTTTCCTTACATATGTATCTGTTTCCCCTTTTATTGCCTCTTAATTTAGCACACTGCAATTCCACTTCCCTTATCTCCTACCACCCTGCCAACTCCTCCTTCAGGCACTTTGCCATTTACTGAAGTCGGTATTTTTGAAGTCTAGGACTTTGATTATGCTGTGATTGCACTCTGCTACTCATGTGTGATGATTGCTGCTGCTCATGTGGGCACCCACCCGGACATTTGACATGCTATCTCCATTAATGATTTCTAGATCTAGTGTCAAACTTTCCCTGGTTGGTTCCATCACCATTTGTCTAAGCAATGTTTCTTGGAAGGCATCCACAATCTTTTTACTTCTTTCCAGGTTTGCATAAGAAATACTCTAATCCACATCCGGTAGATTAAAATCACCCAGTATGATCACTTATCCCTTCATGGCTACCTTTGTAATATCAATGACCAAGTCTCTATTGATTTCTTCCATTTGAGTTGAAGGCCTGTAGACTACACCAGTATGAATAATAGTGCCAATTCTTCTTTCCAGCACAATCCATAGCGCTTCTTCTTTTCCCCATGTCCCCTGCATTTCAGCAGCTTTAATACTGCTTTTGATATATACAGCTCCTCTTCCTTCTTTTCTGCCTTCTCTACTAAATAAAGTATAGCCAGCTATGGTTATATCCCATTCATGCGACTCATTGAACTATGTTTCTGTAATGGCCATAATGTCCAAGCTCATTTCTACCATTAGAGCTTCCAAGTCAGGAACTTTGTTGGCCTGACCTAAGCATTTGTGCTCATTCCCTTCCAGCATTTGTTAATTGGCTTGCTTGTATTCTGCATGGATTTTATTCTAGAGTCCTCTTCCCACTTGTCATTGATGTGTGGGTTAATATGGTAGCTGTTTCCAATGTTATTATGTTTTTGCTGGGAGTGATGCCCTTAACTTTTTCATTTCATTCCATCACCTCCTTTCCATATTTTAAATTCTTGTTCACATATTGCCTAAATGTATCACTTAGGATCCTTTTTCCTGTCACGGAGAGATGCAGCTCATCAACATGGTATGGCCTCTTGTTGTTTTATCTATTGCCCCAGTTGCCTATATATCTGGCTAAATCCTTCTCATTTACAACAGGTTTGGAGCTACGTATTAAAGTTGGTTATGTGATGCAGCTTCTCTTCCCCCTTAGCATGAACAGATAGAACTTCTGAGAATGCTATAGTGTTGACAGAGGCTTTAAGGTTCTCTCCCAGAATCTGGAAATTCCTTTGTACTCTAGATGTACTGTTTGTAGTCAGGGCATTTGTACCTAAGTGGATAACACCATCAATTTTGCTCACTTTCTGCACTGACTATGCTAACAACTTGGTTTGTATTCCTGCTGGCTGAAGAACCTGGGAGATATTTGACCATTTTCTGTCCCTTGGACTGTGTTCCCAAGTTAATCCCTCTGATGGTGGAATCTCCAAGTAGTAACAGTTTCCTATTTTGTGATTTATTTTGTTCATGTTTGGTGCATTATCGGTAGATTTGGTGTTAACCTTCTCATTCAAGGCCACTTCAGTTTCCACTAATTGTCCACTCTCATTTGCCAAGACAGAGAAGGCATTATGCAGGGATATCTCTCGATAGAGAGGGTGTCTCCATGTTACAAGTTGCAACCTACCAGAGCCCACTGTGATCCATTTGTTCTTGGGATGTTTGATTCTTTGTGGTTGTTTTAAGTTTGTACCCTAGAAGAGGTGTGTTTCATTGTAGCTAATTCTTCCCTTAATAGGATCAATTCTTTATACATAGCAGATAGCTTGAGACATAAAGGGCAAGCTTTAAGGTGCCGAATGATTCTTCGTAGAACGAAAGCACCACAGCTATTGCACTGAATGCACATGTTGATTAAGAGGGTTATAAAGCAGTTTTAGCACAAGTTACAAAGATGAGTGTTCCAACTAATTGGAGGACAGACATCTATCTATGATATGTATATAGACAATGCAACTCGTGGGTGGGTGGGTGGAAATTTACGTGCCCTAGGCCAGTAGACCTTATATGAATTGAGGGTACACTCAAATTTCTGATTAAAAAAGGCTAGGCAAGAAATAAAGGCAAGCTACATTTTCCAATGCTTATAACCAAAATTTAGGTCGTTTGCCACTAGACAGTAGATCAAGGTGGCTGTGAACAGATAGAAATTTGCAAGAAAAAAACCCTTCTCCTTTGAAAAGGAACAAAGAAGAAAATCAAAGTAGTTTTTCTTTTTTCGTGTTTGTGTAGCTACCCTAACACACCACAGTGGCTAAGAAGTATTATAAGTGAATAAAACAGGTAATGAACAGGCAAGGGAAATCTATATCAAAAACCAGCCAAAAAGTAAAAAGTTAGAAAGCTTAACTGTGCAGATTCTCTTGAAGTTGTGCTGGAAGTTACTGGATCAAACTGCTTTCTGCCTGCTCAGGCAGCAGTTGCTGAGTGAATTCCTTGGATATGGGATCCTTCCCCCATCTCCAATGGAAATGCAATGGATATGACTATTTCCTTGAAAAAATTGTGGAGGTTTAGCTCCTCTGGCAGGGATGCTCCTGAGAAGGAATGGGATCTGAGGGCAATTCTGATCACCTCTCCTCAGAGAAGTATTCAGAGTCAGACTGCAAGGAGCAGTCTGATACAGACTCAGAGAGGTACATGAAGGACATCTGAGCCTCTGTCTGGGTTCACCTCCACCTCATAGGGGAGGCAGATATCCTCCAGGATTGTTGATGCACCAATGACGTCTGATGCCTTGGGCAGTGATTACCTCCTGATGCACTGGAAAGTGCTATCAGCTGGGCAGAAACTGGTGTCAAGGCTCTTCAAGATCTTGATGCTGATTCCTCTCCCGCAGGCAGTCTTTCCAAGATGGGCTGGATGTGCCGATGTGCCATTCTTGATGCCATCAAAGCAGCAGTTTCATGAAGGGCAAAAAACATCATCCTCTGCTTGAAACCTTTCATCAGACACTCCTTGAGGACTGCAATGGACAAAGGTGTAAGGCCTGCAACAGATTTGGCCAATGTTTGCAGAATCTGACAGGGAGTATCAGCAGACTGGTAATGGCTTCATGGAGGCTGGCATGGCCTTTCCAATACTGTGGAAAATGAGCGGTGCTCATATCTGGGCTGCTTTGAGGGTTTGTGTTCCTCTGATAATGCTCTTATTGCACTCTGATGGATCTATATACCAATGCATTATAGTCTCTTCCAGATGCTCGCCTTCTCTGAACCTTGATGCCTCTGAGGATGAAGATGAATCCTTCCTCTTCCTTGGGGCGGTTATCTGTGGGTGTCCAATGCCAGGGAGACCTACTAGTGTTCTGTTCTGAGTGAGCTCGAGCTGCTCAATGTCAATGTCAAGTCAAGAGACATAGAGAATTATTTGAAACAGTATGGACCCTCACAAAGGAGCCCACCCCCTATAGATCTGCAACTATGCGCCCTCAAGGCCATGCAAACCTCTTGATTTCTAAACACAATTCCCTACAAACTCACTCATTGCCAGCCTTTGCATCATTCACTTGTGGCAGGTGCAGGCCTGTGATCCACAGTGTCTGACATAAGCAGGCAGGCCTAACTAGCTTGACCTGTAAATGAAGCCTGTGAAGAGGCTCATAGGAATTACACATCCCCCAACATGCTGCTATTGTAGGATAGAACTCAGTAAAAGTATTGAATTAGTTTAGACAAGCAGAACTGGAAGATGGAAAAATACAGAAAAATATGTTTAAAAGTTACTGATAAGAAAGTACATCTGCAAGGGATTTAATTGGGATTGCTGACAGATGAGTTGCAGAGCCCTGCTCCCCTACGTGCACAAATTGGCTCTATGGCCTTGAGAGTATGAAAGTAACAAGTTGATGAACTGACCATTGTAATTGGGACTAGAAGGGGGGTAAGCAGGTGCTGAGCCCACTGAAGGAACATAATTGGATAATCATATCAGTACCGGCACCAATAGAAGGGGTACGGGAGGTACGGGAGATTACCGGGACCAATGAAATGTTTTTCTATGCCTAGAATGGAGTAAGAGTCTATAAACGTTGTTGTATTGCTAGAAAACTTTGCTCAGCCATTTTGAATTTGATTCTGCTTGAGACTTGTGCACAAATAAATGATTTGGACCTTCTGAACAGACTCCTGGTATTATTGGTTTGTCTGCGCTCTGCTGCTACATATTCTTGGTGCGTTGGCCAGGAAGTTGTGGAATCAGAGTGTATATAGGGCAATATACCACGACTTTCCGCCTCTATAGGCTTGGTCCTGCCGGGATCGCGCCCTTCCGATGAGGGCTGCTCCCTGGCGCCGCCGGTCCCTTGTATCGGAGGGAGCTGGTCGGACCTCGGCGGGTGCCGGGCCCGGCTGGAGCCAACGCCTCGAACCCGAGTGAGGGGAGTCCGAGGTCCAACTCATGCGCCTGCTTGGGAAGTTTGAGGACCGGATCCGGTGAGTATAGTTTTGATTTGTTGTCTAGACAGATATAGAAAGAGCAGTACTGCCATTGGAACTTGGAACTTGGAATTTGTAATCTCGAGAAATTGGTAATTGCTAAGAGAGCCTGATCACCTCTCAAAGACGGGCCGAGTAACCCCGCATGAGTATTCGCAGGGCGAAACCCCCATCTTTTTGTATTTTGGGAATTGAATAAGACTAGTCAGAATAGATAGAAACGAATGCATTCTGGGATACGTTGCTAGCATGATTGTGTGAATGAAGTGTGGATGAGAGGTCTGGCAGCACGGACCATGTGAAGGCGGACCCCTGAGTAGCGCATTTCCTGACCGGGCGACCGCGTTCAGGTCGCGAAAAGGGGGAAGCGATTGTCGTCTTGTCTTGTTATTTGTTCTCCTTATACGTTTCCAGGGCCGTGAGGACCCCTTACCCACGGTCCGCCCTCCTTTTCCCTTTTGTCTGTTGTAGCGCGCACACATCGAAATGGGAGGGGCGGGGTCTACTAGAAACACTCCATTAGAATGTATGATCGCACATTTTAAAGAGGGATATTCTGGAGATTATGGTATTAAAATGACAGCAGCAGGTTTACAGATTCTGTGTGCTAGGGAGTGGCCCAATCTAGACCCCACCTGGCCCCGAGAGGGAACTTTTAATGTAGAAATTATCCAGTTAGTACACCGTAGAGTGCGGATAGCGCACCCCGATCAGTACCCCTATATAGATTCCTGGTTAAGTATTTGTGAAGATCCGCCCCTTTGGGCGCAGCGCTGTTATGAAGAACAGTGCAGAATAATGTTAGCTAAGACAGATTATAATCAGAAAACAGAACAGTCTAGAATGAAAGGGCAGGATAAGAAGTCCAGGAAGAAGCCCATCCTGGTAGATCCTGATTCCCCAGAAATAATTCCCCGACAGCCTCGAACCCCAGGTCCAGTAAGGGCTGCCCGGCGTCCCGCCCCAGAGACCCCGAGACAGCCGAGACGGGACCCAACCCCAGAGCTATCACCCGAAGAGCAGGAAGATGAATCCTCTATACAGGAAGGTGAATCGTCTGAGACAGAAAAAGGAGAGTCAGATACAGAAGCAGAGCAATTAGAAACTGAAAATTCCCTAAGCGATGTTGACAGTGTAAAAGTGGTTGCCAGCACTAGCCTGCCAGCAAAATGCACATCTAAAGTGAAACATGTAGAGAAGAAGAAAGTGACCCCTGATAGGACAGTTACAAAAATATCCCTTAGATCCAAAAAGGTATCTACCGCCAAGATGATGCCCTTACGGCAAGTCCCGGGAGTGCCCGTAAAGAATGAAAATGATGAGGTGGTAGCAGGACCCCTGAGTTATGTGTATATCCCTTTCTCTACAACTGATTTGTTAAATTGGAGGTCGCATTATGCCTCCTACACCAATAAACCCTTAGAGCTTACAGAATTAGTGAATACCATTATGGAAACCCACCAACCCACTTGGGCAGATTGCCGCCAGCTCCTGACTACTCTATTCACGACAGAGGAGCGAGCACGAATTAGAAAAGCAGCTATAGATTGGCTGGCGGATAACCCTGTAGCTCCGGGACAGGGGGTGGATAGAATAGACCCTCGAGAAGCGGCCCAGAGAGAATTCCCGAATGAAGACCCCCGATGGGATCCAAATACAGAGCAAGGATCCACAACCCTAGCCCGTTTTCGCCAAGGCTTTTTACAAGGTCTGAGAAGGGGGGGCCAGAAGGCTATGAACCTTTCCAAAGTTGCAGGAGTCATTCAAGGTATAGAAGAGAGCCCTGCAGAATTTCATGAAAGATTAATTGAAGCATATAGAATGTATCTTACTGACGGCTCTGAACCCTCGTATAGCTCGTCCTCAAATATGTAAACACCAAACAGGTTCCTCCCCTATTAACTTCATATGTATATAGTTGCCCCCTCTCTCCAAGTTTCATTCCCTGTTCAATGTAATGACCAGACATTGTATAGTGTCGGATGTTGTTGTTATATGTAAACCGCGCTGATCATAAATAGTGCGGTATATAAGAATTGTTAAATAAATAAATAAAATAAATAAATACTCCCTATGATCCCGAGGCACCAGGAAGTTTATGTATGGTGAATTCTGCTTTTGTAAACCAGTCTCAACCAGACATTAGACGTAAATTGCAGAAGTTAGAAGGGTTTGCGGGCATGAATACAACACAGTTACTGGAAGTCGCTCATAAAGTGTATGTGAATCGTGATAATGAAAGGCAGAGAGAATGTGATAAAAAGATGAAGAAGAAAGCTGATTTTCTGGCTGCGGCCATAGTGGAACAGAAAAGGGGAGGTATCCCTAGTCGACGGAGCAGAGGAAGGGGGCGGGGCCGAGGTGGAGGCCGGTCCCAGCAGCTAGGCGTGAACCAATGCGCCTATTGCAGAGAAGAAGGACATTGGAGAGATGCGTGCCCGCAACTCGAAGACGCCCAGCAAGATGACGAAAACAATCATCAGTGGCGAGAAGAAAGACGAGGCCGTCCCCGAAACCGCGGAGGAGCCAATCGAGAACATTTCCAGCGAGAAAGAGGAGGAGCCATCCAAGCAGTGGCTACGACAATCCATGATGAAAATGACGTGGATTAGGACAGACCGGGCTCCGAGTTTGCTTTAGGTCTCCAGGAGCCTATGGTCGGAATACAAATAGGAGACCAAATTATGAACTTTATGGTTGATACTGGCGCAGAACATTCAGTAATCGACAGAAAAATAGCCCCATTTTCCACAAAAGCAGTCACCATCATAGGAACAACTAGTGCCAAAGTTACAAAATCTTTTCTTCAGAATCGTATATGCAGTCTAGGAGGACAGCAAATAACTCATCAATTCCTTTACATGCCCGAATGTCCAGTGCCACTACTGGGACGAGATATGTTAGCCAAGCTTCAAGCACAAATATCTTTCTCTGAAAAAGGAGAAATGCAAATGACAGTAAATCCCCAAGCCAAACCAGCAGGAATAATGCTGCTGACAGTTCCCCGAGAAGAAGAATGGAGGTATTACATTGATGACTCTATCCAAGACACCTATTTCGAACAAACTTTAAAGAACATTCATGCACCACCTGGAGTATGGGCAGAAGGCAGTCCTCCAGGCCTAGCCAAGCATATAGCTCCAGTAATTGTAACCCTTAAGCCTAGTGCTACACCAGTACACATCAAACAGTACCCTCTCCCAAGAGCTGCAATTGAAGGCATTCATCGCCACTTGCAAAGATTGCTTGAATATGGCCTACTAAAAGTATGTCAATCCCCATGGAACACTCCACTTTTGCCAGTAAAGAAACCTGGGACAGATGATTATCGCCCAGTGCAAGACCTAAGGAGAGTGAATGATGCAGTTGAACTATACATCCAGTTGTACCCAATCCTTATACTCTTCTAGGACTGATACCTGCTGAAGCTACCCATTTCACTGTACTAGATCTAAAAGATGCGTTCTTCTGCATAAGATTAGCCCCTGTAAGTCAAATATTGTTTGCATTTGAATGGCAGGACCCCATCTCTGGAAGAGGGGGCCAACTCACCTGGACACGATTACCCCAAGGATTCAAAAATTCGCCTACCATCTTTAGTGCTGCACTGAATCAAGACCTTTCAAGCTATCCAGTGGCCCCGGGGAAGAGAGTGCTTCTCCAATACGTGGACGACCTGCTGATAGCTGCCATATCAGAAAGTGAATGTATACAAGCTACCAAAGACCTCTTGCAGTTACTAAATGAAGCTGGATATAAGGTTTCCAGAGCAAAAGCACAACTATGCCAAAAAGAAGTGAAATACTTGGGTTTTCGTATAACCCAAGGAAGCCGAAGATTAGGCAGAGAAAGAAAAGAAGCAGTATGCAGAATTCCAACCCCAACAACCAGAAAGCAAGTCAGAGCCTTTCTGGGAGCGGCAGGATATTGCCGAATCTGGATACCCAACTTTGCCCAAATTGCCAAGCCACTGTATGAAGCCACAAAAGGAGAAGAGAAGTCGCCACTGGAGTGGGGACTTGAGCAGGATACAGCCTTCAAGAAGTTAAAGGAAGAATTGATGTCATCACCAGCACTTGGACTACCAGATGTTCACAAGCCTTTCCACTTGTTTGTACATGAAGCACAGGGAAATGCCTTAGGCATGTTGACTCAGAAATTGGGAAATTGGGAGCGACCTGTAGCATATCTATCGAAACAATTGGACACTGTGGCCAAAGGATGGCCACCATGCCTGAGAGCAGTTGCAGCTACAGCATTATTAGTGAGTGAAGCAGATAAGCTCACATTAGGACAGAACATACGAGTCACTGTGCCACATGCAGTCCTTGCCCTCATGGAACAAAAAGCAAATTATTGGCTCACCAATTCCCGAATGTTGAAATACCAGAGCATGTTATGTGAAAACCCACAGATACAACTAGAAGTGAGTCATGCCTTGAATCCAGCCACCTTGATACCCATTAGTGAGGAACTCCCAGAACATGACTGTATCGAAGTCATGGAAACTGTGTTCTCCAGTCGACCTGACTTGACAGATGTGCCCATAGACAATCCTGACCAAATCTATTATGTTGATGGGAGCAGTCTCATCCTCGATGGACGACGCTGTGCCGGATATGCAGTCGTCACTCAACACGAAGTAGTTGAATCATCAGCTCTAGCCTCAGGCACATCAGCCCAGAAAGCCGAATTGATAGCACTCACCAGAGTATTAGTATTAGGAGCAAAACTTGTGCTAAATGTATATACCGATTCCAAATATGCCTTCACTACTCTACATGCCCATGGAGCTCTCTATAAAGAACGAGGGCTCATCACGTCCGGAGGTAAGTCAGTCAAGTATGGTCCCGAGATACTGATGTTACTTGATGCAGTTTGGGCCCCAACACGTGTAGCTGTCATGCATTGCAGAGGACATCAAGCAGGAAAAGGAGAAGTTGCCCGAGGAAATAGATTTGCAGATGCCTCAGCACGACAAGCAGCTATGACAGGACAGATTACACCACAAGCTATGCCAATGCAAGCAGCATTGTTTCCAGTACCTCTGAATTTATGGACACCACGATATACCACCAAAGAATTAGATTACTACTGTAACAAGGAAGATGGAGTACTGAAAGATGGATGGATTGAGCTGCCACCAGCAGAGGACAGTCAACCCCCTGGATGAATAGTAATTCCTGAACTGTTAGGACCATCCTTTGTAAAAGCCTTTCACGAAGCCACCCACTATGGGAAAAGTGCTATGGAAAAAGCACTCAGACCACATTTTTACATCCCTCTATTGACAACCATATCAGCTTCAGTAGCACGTCAATGTCTAACTTGTGCCAAAAATAATGCCAAGCAAGGCCTTATAACAGCACCCCAAGTTCAGTCAGGAGGTGTAACCCCCATGCACAACCTCCAAATTGATTTCACCGAAATGCCAAAAGCCAATGGATACCATTACCTATTAGTATTAGTCTGTACTTTCTCTGGGTGGGTAGAAGCCTTCCCAACCAGAACTGAGAAAGCCCGAGAAGTTACCAAAGTTTTAATGAGAGAGATTGTCCCTAGGTATGGAATTCCAGCAGTAATAGGGTCAGACAATGGACCCTCATTTGTCTCCCAAGTTACTCAACAATTAGCTAAAGCTTTACAGATACAATGGAAACTCCACACTGCATACAGACCCCAGAGTTCAGGGAAAGTTGAGCGAATGAATCGTACCCTAAAAGCCCAGATGTCCAAGCTTTGTCAGGAGACACACTTGAAGTGGCCCCAAGTGCTCCCGAAAGCTTTACTCAGAATACGCTCAGCTCCTGTAAAGTGAACAGGTTTTTCCCCTTTTGAAGTCCTGTATGGTAAACCCCCACCAATAGTGCAGGGAATCAAAGGAAGTTTAGCCCAAATTGGTTCAGAAGTAACCAGACAAGAACTCCTAGCTCTTAGTTTTGTTCTGCAGACTCTCCATGCGTGGATCCGAGACCAGTTGCCTATCAACTTGACGAAACCTCTGCATCCCTATCAGCCTGGTACCTCGGTGTGGATCAAAGATTGGAAGAAGACACCGTTGGAACCCCATTGGAAGGGACCGTACACCGTCATCCTGTCTACCCCAACTGCAGTAAAGATGGCAGAGATCGACGCCTGGATCCACCACAGCAGAGTCAAGCCCGCCGCTGATCCTGAACCTGAGCAGTGGACAGCAGAACAGCATCTTGATGCACCCTTGCGAGTTACTCTGAGACGGCAACCAGCAACTTAGACACTTCATCACAGTATATTGCAGTAGCCAAGTCTTTCGAAGAGGATTGCTGTTTTCCATGCAGCAACAGTTTTGTTTCAACGAACCCAATTTGCGTGCGATTTTGCACACTACTTTGATACTATATTGAACCATACTTCAAAACCAACTGAAATTGCTAAGTTGGTTGAGGTGTGATGGACAACTTGAGGATCTTCAATCAACACTCAGCTCCCGTTGAATTGTTTCATTAGCGCACGGGACGAAGAAAAGAACGTCGTGGTCAAGATCTGCAAGCTGAGGATTCAGAAGAACTCCAATCAACATGTATCTTTGTCTTTGCTTTGCCCTGGTTGCCTTCTTTGGAGAATTTGAACTGACTTATGCTTTACCTCCATGCACTGCTTGCATTACTTCTACTCGAACTGGACTGAAAGTAACTCAGACTTTGATTTACCATTCTTACTATACCTGCAAGGGAAAAGTGACTCGGTGTATTTATAACACCACTGAACTAAATGTTTGCACAAATGGCAAATCTAGAGTATGCTATAATCCGCATCAGAATCCATCCTATTACACGTTGGAAATACGATGGAAGGATGCAGATGGACCTATAATAGCTGCTACGCCACCACTTAAGGACATTACTAAACCTGCTGTTTTGAATTTCGATGCATGTAATGTCATAAACAGAGATAGTTATTCTACCTGTGGTACTTGGGAGAAAGCGTATCGAAATGACCATAAGTATATGTGCCCGGAAGGTGCCACAGGATGGAAAAAGTGTACAGGTAAAAAGGAACCCGGTTATAGTACTGCCCCCGCAGCAGATTACTATTGCCCGGATTGGGAATGTGTGTTTTATGCTACATGGAATAATGGTATCGTTGACGAAAAGATAGATAAACGCATGGCCACCTTAACCAAGTCAACGACAAATGATAAATGTCAGAAAGATGCTTGTAACCCCTTACACTTACGCATACACAATCCCAGTGCATGGAAACAGGGATACAAGTTTGGTTTACGTATTGCTGGTGGAGCAATAGATCCTGGGACCATTGTGTATATCAGATTGAATACCCAAGCCCACAAGTCATCTAAATATCATATCCATAACACCTTTTATGAGGCCATGCATGTAAATAAGTTTGAGATCCCTCATCCTTCTCAGAATTTATTTCTAGAATTAGCCGGAGCAGTAGTATCTAGTCTTAAGATTTCGAACTGTTATTTCTGTGGCGGAACCCAAATGGGAGACCAGTGGCCATGGGAAGCTCAAGAATTGAATTATTCTTTGGTCTACAATCAGAATGAATTACACAAGACTACTAGCGAATGGGTGTTAGCGCACTCAATCGTTGGACGTCTTTGCTATGCCAGAACTGGACCCCAGTTCACCCAACAGGTAGGACAGCTAGTCTGTCTTAGCCAGAAATTCTATAATGCCACGACCAAAAAGACGTCATGGTGGTCAGGAATCAAACACCCTGAACCTCCTAACCCATTAGCCAGATTTCCTGAACTTGCTGATTTATGGACTAATCTTGCCAAAGTCCATACCTGGCACGCCCCACCTGGCCTATATTGGATCTGCGGAAACCGAGCATATGCACAACTTCCACCACTATGGGGAGGAGCATGTGTCTTAGGAACCATCAGACCTTCTTTCTTTCTTTTAAACACTGAACATGGAGAACAATTAGGATACCCAGTATACACTACCCACCGACACAAACGAGCCTTGAGACAGAAGAGATCACCCCTCCAGGTAGGCAAGTGGGAGAAGTGGAAGGGGGATGATTGGCCACCAGAAAGAATCATTGAGTATTATGGGCCTGCCACTTGGAATGATGATGGTATGTATGGTTATCGAACTCCAGTTTATATGATTAATCGTATTATTCGCTTACAGGCAGTAGTTGAAATAATAACCAATGAAACTAGTCAAGCTCTTACACTTTTAGCTAGACAAAGTACTCAGATGCGCACTGCCATATATCAGAATCGCTTAGCACTTGATTATTTGTTAGCAGCTGAAGGAGGAGTATGTGGTAAACTGAATTTAACTAATTGTTGTTTGAAAATAGATGATAAGGGTCAAGTAGTTGAAGAAATTGCCAAAGATATGCAAAGACATGCTTATGTGCCAGTACAAACTTGGCACTCATTGAAATTCCCTAACTGGTTTGCTAACCTTTTCTCATGGCTGGGAGGATTTAAGACTTTCATTGTCTTAGTGCTAATCCTTGTTGCTGTTATTTTCCTCTTACCATGTTTAATCCCATGTTGTATGCGTTCTATTCATAATGCTATTGATAGTACAGTAGAGCGGAAGACCGCAACTAAAATAATGGCTTTATATAAAGCCAGTCCTAGTCGAAATCCTTCGATCATGATGTGATTCTTTTAAAGGTGATTTAATTCTCACACCTTATTAAGTAATAGGGTGAGATTAATCAAAGGGGGGAATGTGGCAGGTGCAGGCCTGTGATCCACAGTGTCTGACATAAGCAGGCAGGCCTAACTAGCTTGACCTGTAAATGAAGCCTGTGAAGAGGCTCATAGGAATTACACATCCCCCAACATGCTGCTATTGTAGGATAGAACTCAGTAAAAGTATTGAATTAGTTTAGACAAGCAGAACTGGAAGATGGAAAAATACAGAAAAATATGTTTAAAAGTTACTGATAAGAAAGTACATCTGCAAGGGATTTAATTGGGATTGCTGACAGATGAGTTGCAGAGCCCTGCTCCCCTACGTGCACAAATTGGCTCTATGGCCTTGAGAGTATGAAAGTAACAAGTTGATGAACTGACCATTGTAATTGGGACTAGAAGGGGGGTAAGCAGGTGCTGAGCCCACTGAAGGAACATAATTGGATAATCATATCAGTACCGGCACCAATAGAAGGGGTACGGGAGAGTACCGGGACCAATGAAATGTTTTTCTATGCCTAGAATGGAGTAAGAGTCTATAAAAGTTGTTGTATTGCTAGAAAACTTTGCTCAGCCATTTTGAATTTGATTCTGCTTGAGACTTGTGCACAAATAAATGATTTGGACCTTCTGAACAGACTCCTGGTATTATTGGTTTGTCTGCGCTCTGCTGCTACACACTGAAAGCACACGCTCACTGCACACCTGGGAGAAATTTAGTATGCCTACCATTGAACAGATTGCACATACTATAGCTAACCTTAATACTAACACTTCACCTACTGATCCATGCCCTGTCCCTTGGATAAAATCATATCCATAAGTTAGTCTGCTCGTCACTGATTCGGGGATACGTGCCAAAGTCTCTTAAATGTGCAACTATCCGCTTGGTACCAAAGTTCATCAACCCTACGAAAGACGACCCTTCTGCATACCATCCAATTTCAAGCCTTCCTTTTCTTACTAAAATACTTGAGAAAACAGTCTACCATCAGATTCAGGATTACATAGACTACATATGGGTTCCGTAGTAACCATAGTGTAGAATCATTGCTAACAGTAATTCTTGACAACATAATAAGAGGGATTGATAGCATCAAAATAGAATTTCTACTGATATTTCTCAATATTTCTGCAGCCTTTGATATTGTGTCCCATGGTATCCTTCTGCAGAGGTTCAGAAATATTAGTCTAAAAAACACTACTCTCAATTGGTTCAATTCTTACCTTACTAAACAGACAACAGGTTAGAGTAGGTCCAGTTACCTCATAATGATTTACACTCCTTTCAATTTGGATAATCCACACTACACGATTATAGTCACTTGTCTTCAAGATATGATTACTTGGCTCTCTCAAAACAACCTAACTATTAATTTTAATAAAACGGAAGCCCTTATTATTATACTTAATACCTCCTTTACTCCCCCTCAATCAATCAATCTAACAAATCATGCTATACCTATCAGGAAAGAAGTAAAATATCTTGGAGTCACTTTGTACTGCAATCTTAACTTCCAAACTCACATCAGTAAGACTACAAGAAAAGTGTTCTACAAATTAGCCATAATACGAGGGATACTCAGAAAGTAATGCCCCACATGTTTTTTCTCAGTCCAGAATGAAGATAGAGGTGTGAAATTGAAAGGGTAGTAACTTGGAACTTCAAAGGACACATGTGTGTAATTTTACAGTCGCCCGACAAATAGCGAGGGGGTAGTGATCCTTCAAATGGCGTCTGTGAGTGACGCACGGTACAAACAATGAGCTGTAATTGAATTCTTGATGGAGGAGAAAGAAAGTGTGAGAAACATTCACAAATGGTTGTGTGCTGTGTATGGAAGTTCTGCGGTAGATAGGAGCATTGTTGGACGATGGGTGAAGAGACTTAAGGCTTCAGGAAGTGGTAAAACGGAACTGGAAGATCGGCCACGGTCTGGGCGTCCTGCCTCAGCCACCAGTCCAGACAAGTTGCAGCACCCTGCGATAGCTGCCAGCGGGCATTAAAATACTGGAAGCTGTTGCGGTGGCTTGCACACACCTTTGAATATACCAAAGAGTCAATAATTGCCATTGGACTACATCTACTGGCGGAAAGCTGTACGGACAATTCCCGACTCATGATGCGCCGATCCGCAAGAACAATGTCATCAGTGTGCTGCAACTTGTCTGGACTGGTGGCTGAGGCAGGACGCCCAGACCGCGGCGATCTTCCAGTTCTGTTTTACCATTTCCTGAAGCCTTTACTCTCTTCACCCATCATCCAACGGTGCTCCTATCTACCACAGAACTTCCATACACAGCACACAATCGTTTGTGAATGTTTCTCACACTTTCTTTCTCCTCCACCAAGAATTCAATTACAGCTCGTTGTACGTACGTCTTGTAGCGCTATAAAAATGTTCAGTAGTAGTAGTAATAGTTGTTTATTTCAAAGACGGGGAAGCTGTAAAACTAGAGAGCACAACATGAAACTGCAAAGGGGTAAACTGAAAGGCAACATCAGGAAATAGTTTTTCACTGAAAGGGTGGTGGATGCTTGGAATACCCTGCCAATGAAAGTGGTGGGGGCAAATACAGTGACTGAATTCAAAATGGCATGGGACAGACACAGTGGATCCCTTTATAGCAATAGTATAAAATCAAAATAAACTTAACT
The DNA here is from genome assembly GCA_033557465.1 of Ichthyophis bannanicus. Classification (NCBI taxonomy): domain Eukaryota; kingdom Metazoa; phylum Chordata; class Amphibia; order Gymnophiona; family Ichthyophiidae; genus Ichthyophis; species Ichthyophis bannanicus. Next base: position 924,649,094 of record CM066033.1, read on the forward strand.
CTCTTATATCTCAACAAATAGGAGTGGCCTGCAGGAAGAGGTGGGTATACCCCTAAACAAATGCATGGGGAGGGGTGACCTGCATGGAGCGTGCTGGTGCACCTATTCTTGCCACCTTGCTGGGCAGACTAGATGAATCATACTGGTCTTTATCTGCCGTTATATACTATGTTACTATGATTATTCCATAAGAAAATAAGAAATGCCAACAGTGGCCAAACCAGTCACAAGTACCTGGTGGGTTCACAAAAAGCACACAGGTTCCACAATGCTTGTCCCAGAGCAAGCAGTGGATTTCCAGGGTCCTTTTTAGTAATGATTTATGGACCTTTCCTCCAGGAACTCGTCCAAAACGTTTTTAAACCTAGCTACACAAACAGCTTTTACTACATCCTCCGGTAATGAATTCCAGAGTTTGTTTACAGATTGAGTGAAAAGCACAGTTACTTACCTGTAACAGGTGATCTCTGGGAACAGCAGGAATTAGTCTTTACATATGGGTATCGTCGGTACCGACGGAGCCTGCGCGGGAACGCTCCCCAGCGTCCAAAAGGAAAGCTTTTGGGAGCATTCCACAGCGCCTGCGCGCTGCCTTCCCGCCTTTCCCAACCGTCTCTCTCCAGTTCGAGTTTTAAAGCTGAGACAAAGAGAGAGAAAGGAAAGGAAAGATAGATAGAGAGATACAACTCCTAGGGGAGGTGGGAGGGTTGTGAAGACTAATTCCTGCTGTTCCCAGAGATCACCTGTTACAGGTAAGTAACTGTGCTATCTCCAGGAACAAGCAGGAATGAGTCTTCACATATGGGGACTCCCCAGCTAGAGATGCCTGGGAGATCACCCAGATTGTGAGTCCCTGGAGGGCTCCAACTCCACCTATGAATCTCAGGCATCCAGTCTGGGATGGAGGGCAGGAGTTGATTAGGTATGGAACAGGTGTTTGAGAACAGCCTGACCAAACAAGGCATCCCGGCAGGAATCCTTGTCCAAGCAGTAATGGACTGTGAAGGTATGAACCGAGGCCCAGGTGGCTGCTCGACAGATTTGGTCGATGGATACAGAGTTTAGATGAGCCATAGAGGCTGCCATGGCCCTCACATTGTGAGCTGTGACATGGCCTTCAAGAGAAAGATTCTTACTCTGGTAGGCGAAGGAAATACACTGAGCAATCCAATTGGATAGAGTTCTCTTAGAGACTGGAAGTCCTAAATGGGAAGGATCAAAACCAACAAAAAGTTGAGAGGACTTTCTATGTTGCTGTGTTCTTTGCAAATAGAAAGCAAGTGTCCTTTTGCAATCCAGGGTATGAAGACTCCTCTCTGCACTTGATGCATGAGGTCCTGGAAAGAAGACAGGTAAATATACCTCCTGGTTCAGATGAAAAGGTGAGACCACTTTAGGCATAAAGTGTGGATTAGTTCTGAGAACTACTTTGTCATGATGGAACCTTGTATAAGGAGGATTAGCCACTAGAGCTTGCAACTCACTGATACGGCGAGCTGAAGTGAGTGCAATGAGAAAAACAACCTTCCAGGAAAGGAATTTCAAGGAGGTAGTGGCTAAGGGTTCAAAGGGTGGCTTCATGAGCTGGCCAAGAACCAGATTTAAGTCCCATGCCACTGGGGGTGGTCTAATGGGAGTTTTAGTTAAAAAAAGGCCTCTCATGAATCTTGCTATAAGAGGATGAGAGGAAATAGGTTGTCCATTAAGAGGCTTCAGGGATGCTGCAATAGCACTCAAATGGACCCTGATTGAATTTGTTTTAAGGCCTGCATGGGATAAATGCAGCAAATAGTCCAGTAACGAATTCAAAGGTATTGCAGAAGGGTTAAGACCATTTTCTGCACACCAAATGGAAAACCTTTTCCATTTAAAAGCATAAGAGCGTCTGGTAGAAGGCTTTCTGGAAGCATGAAGGATATCCTTCACTTGCTGAGAAAGGTTTAAATCTTGAAGGTCTAGGCCTTCAGCAACCAGGCCCTGAGATGAAGAGACTGAGGATTTGGATGCCACAGGGTTCCCTCCTCTTGGGAGAGGAGATCTGGAGCAGACCCCAGGTCCAGGGAGGGAGCTTGAGAGAGATGCAGAAGTAGAGGGTACCACACTTGGCGTGGCCAATGTGGTGCTATGAGGATCATAGATCCCCTGTCTCTCTGAAGCTTGAACAGTCTTGTGGATTAGGTGAATAGGTGGAAAGGCATAGAGGAAGTCTTGCCCCCAGTGAAGAAGGAAGGCATCCCTGGCCTGAACTCCCTGACATGGAATCCTGGAACAAAACCGGGGATGTTTGGCATTCCACGGACTTGCAAATAGGTCTATGTCTGGGGTACCCCAAATCCGGAAGATCCTGGCTACCTGGTCCCCATGGAGGGACCATTCGTGTGGAAGCAGAACTCGACTGAGTCTGTCTGCCCAAGAGTTTTGAACCCCTGGAAGATACACTGCCATGAGATGGATGTGATGCTCTCTGGCGAAGGCCCACAATCTCAGAGCTTTGTTGCAGAGCGACAGAGAGCCTGTCCCCCCCTGCTTGTTCACATAGAACATGGCTACCTGATTGTCCGTATGGATGAGGACTGTCTTGTAGATGAGCACGGTGTGGAATACTCTGAGAGCCAAGAAGATTGCTCTGAGCTCTAAGAGGTTGATATGAAGAGATGTCTCCTGTGGAGACCAGATGCCCTGAGTGGAGAGATCTTGGAGATGAGCTCCCCAACCCTTTGGAGAGGCATCTGTTGTAAGGGTTGATTAGGGTAGCACCTGCTGAAAGGGGGATCCCAACAACAGATTTTGAGTGGACTTCCACCAGTGGAGGGACGAAAAGAGGCAACTGGAGGTTGCTATTTTGTCTGACAGGCAACCTGATGCCTGGGTCCACTGGGAGGATAGAGTCCACTGAGCTGCCCTCATGTGAAGGCAAGCATAAGGAACCACATGCACTGTGGAAGCCATGTGGCCTAAGAGTTGCAACATCTCTCGAGCAGTTAAATGGGATTTTAACTGAATCTGGGAGGCTAACTGCACTAGGCGTAGGCAACGGGCCTGGGAAAGATAGGCCCTTGCAGTTGTATTATCCAGTAAGGCCCCTATGAACTCTAGAGACTGAGTAGGGGTGAGATGGGATTTTGAAATGTTGATTACCAATCCCAGATACTGAAGAACACGCCTTGTGCAGGCCAGGGAAGTCTGGGCCTCTGATTGGGATGGAGCTCGGATGAGCCAGTCGTCCAGATATGGGAATATGAATATCCCTAGAGTGCGTAGAAATGCAGCTACCACTGCCATACATTTTGTGAACACTCTTGGAGCAGAGGCCAGACCGAAAGGAAGCACTCTGTATTGGTAGTGCTTTCCTTGGTAAAGGAACCGAAGGAACCTTCTGTGTGTTGGATGGATGAGGATATTGGTGTACGCATCCTTGAGGTCTACAGAACAAAGCCAGTCCTGACTCTGGAGGTATGGAAGGAGAGTACCAAGAGAGATCATCTTGAATTTCTCCTTGCATAGAAACTTGTTCAACTCTCTGAGATCTAGGATGGGTCTGTAGCCCCCTGTTTTCTTTGGGATGAGAAAATAGGGGTAGAGCCCTGAGCCCTGTTGAAGAAGGGGTACTTCTTCTATGGCCCCTTGGGCAAGAAGGGTGGCAATCTCTTGACCTAAAAGGTCGAGAAGTGATGTTGGAGAGTTGAACTGTTTCACCATGGTGTGAGGAGGAAGGTTTAAGAAATGTAGTTTGTATCCCTCCCTTATGATGGAGAGGGTCCATTTCTCTGCTGTGATTTGTTCCCATCTGGGAGCAAAGTGAGTTAACCTTCCTGGGATGGTGAGAGGCTCTGGATGATCTAGAGCCAGAAATGCTAAGTTCTCTAGTGGAAAGTCAAAGGCCCTGAGGAGGCTGAGGCTGTTGGGCTGTAGCAGTCCTGGCAGCCTGAGGCTTGGCCTGTTTTGGTTGTTGCTGTCTCTTTGCAGCAAAACGACCGTGAGAAGAGGCCTGGGCATAACTAGAAGAAAATTTCCCTTTCTTTGGGAAAGATCCTTTCTTGAATAACCTCTTCTTGAAAGGAGTAGTAGTAGACTTAGAAAGTCTATCTAAAGCAGAATTTTCAGCATCCATCTGGGTGGCTTTTGCTTGCCAATCTTTGCCAAACAGATTTTCACCTGTACAGGGAAGGTTACCTAGACCATCCTGTACCCAAGATTCCAAATCAGAGGCTTGCAACCAAGCTACTCTGCGTGCGCCTATGGCAATAGCTGAAGCTCTACTGGCACCCTCAAAGGAGTCAAAGGCAGCACGGTTGGAAAACTCGGATACATCCTGAGCATGTTTAAGCCAGGTAAGATATTCTTCTCTCTTATCTTCTGATATTTTATTTATTTATTTATTTACATTCTCTTATATACCGCGCTATTCTGCATCAGTGCGGTTTACATTGAACAAACTGAAATTACATTGAACAGGGCATTATAACTTGGAGATAACTATTTTACAGGGAACATGGGCTATGGAGGGTTAAGTGGCTTGCCCAAGACCACAAGGAGCACCTGTGGGACTAGAAACTCCAGTCCTTCCGGCCCAAGGTTGCTGTCCTCTAGTGGGATTTGAACCTCCGACCTTCCGGCCTGAAGTACCTTGCCCCAACCACTAGGCCACTCCTCCACTCCACTTAAGATATTGGCAAAGAACTCTGTAAATGTCTAACAAACATAGCTGACCAGACTCCGAGTCTTCGTCCTCACTCGAAAAGACAGGAAGTTAAGATGGAATGCGGAAACCACATTAGGCAAGGAAGGAAGGAACCGGTCTCAAGATTATCTTCTTTTGATATCAGAAGAAAAGGTTCCCTATAACAAAGTTTGCAACTCAGAAATCCTCTGGGCATATGGCTACCAGAAAAACAACCTTCAGCGTGAGATCTTTAAGTGAAGCAGTGCCCAGAGGCTTAAACGGAGAACCAGTTAGAGCCGATAAGACCAAATTGAGATCCCAGGAAGGTACAATTTGATGAACAGGTGGATGTAGCTGCTTGACAGCTTTGAGAAAATGCATAAGATGAGAAGCCAATAAAAGGAGATAAGGTATATAGATGATCTGTAACCTCTTTAAGAAACATCCCCATATAGAGACTATAGGAGTTGATTCTGGCTATAAGCATACTGGCCTGGAAGATTTTCCTGCCAAAAGCATCTAGGGTTCTGCATTCTCTTCCTGGAGGAGCAGAGGAGTGTCTTTTTGTACTCTTGATTTTTTTCATAGCAGACTCTACCACAATAGAGTGGTGAGGAAGCGGAGTTTTATGAAATCTGGGACAAGGAGGAACACGATACATGGTGTCCAACCTGCGAGAAAAAGGAGAGGTTATAAGAGGAGTTTCCCATATACCCAACATGTGGTCATAAAGAATCTCATGTATTGGTAAAATGGCTGCCTCTTTAGGATCTTTAGGATATTGGAGAATATCCAATTTTTTGGCTCTGGGCTCAGTCTCAGAGGCTACTGTAATAGACAGGCCTCTGGCTACCTCTCTGATGAAGTCCTGGAAAGACAAGTCCTCAGGAGGAGACATTCTCCTTTTTGGAGAAGAGGGTTCTTGAGGACGGATTTACGATGCTTCAATGGAAACCTCTGATGAATCAGATTCTTCAGAGGAATTGAAGTATCGACTGTCTGGATGCTCTCGCAGAGCCCGGTACGAGTACCGAGGGGTATCGACATCGGGGGTCATCGGTACCGAATCGGTACTGACAAGAGTAATGGGGAAAAGATATCCTGTGATAGGAAAGCAGAGGAACCTATGAGTAATAGGGCTGTTTCTAGCAGGAAGGAAGATATTTTATTTATTTATTTATTTAACAGTTTCTTATATACCGCCCCTTCCAGAGATCAGGGGCGGGTCACATTGAACAAAAATCAATATACTTCTGTATATTTTACATGGAACTTGTGTTAACTATGTACACGTTTAGTTACATTGAACATGTTTTGAACATTAACTAGAATAACACTATTCAAACTATGTACAGGTCATCACAACATAATTGAGTTACCGGTATTATTTACAATAGAGATATAGCCATTTGTTTGTGTAAATCTTTGTCTGTAGGGTAAGGCAGAGTAGAGTAAGTGTCTTTCTTATGTTTAATCATTTGTTCTGTCTTGAGAACTGTGAATGTGTTTCTGTGATTGTATCGGAGAGGTTTTTTGTTGGTAGGGGATCTCAAAGTGTTTTGTGAAAAGGTATGTTTTTAGTTCTTTTTTGAATTGGTGAAGGTCTTTTATTTTGCGGAGGGTTAATGGGATTTCGTTCCAGAGGGTAGGGGCAGCAAAGGAGAAGGCTCTATCACTTGTCGTTGCTCTGGTCCTTCTGAAATTAGCTTTTATGTTGAGGGAGTGGGTTGCGTTCTGTCTTCGTGTTCTAGTTTCTGATGGGGTTTGTAATAGGGTAGATAGTTGGGAGGGAGAGATGTTATTGAGGAGTTTAAAGGTAGTCAGGAGGATTTTATATTTTATTCGGCTGCTTATGGGGAGCCAATGAAGATCTAGTAGTATTGGGGTCACGTGGTCTGTTAGCTTAGCTTTTGTGACCATCTTGGCACATATGTTTTGTGCTCTTTGGAGGAGGTATATGCTTTTTAGTGGTAGGCCATTTAGAATGCTATTGCAGTAGTCAAAGTGGGGGGTGATGAGGGAGTTGACCACTGATCTAAAGTCATGTGTGTTGAGTAGGGGTCTCAGGTGTTGTATTGTCTTGAGTTTATAGAATATCGTTTTTACTGTATGTTTTATGTGTGGGATCATGGTGAGTGAATGGTCCAGAATTATTCCAAGGTATTTTACCTCCTTTTTAATAGGTATTGGTGTGTTATTTATTGTGATTGTGGTAGGGTAGTTGTGGTCCATGTCAGGTTTTCTCGTTATGAACATTGCTTCAGTTTTTTTGAGATTGATGCTTAGGTGGTTGTTCTCAAGCCATATGGTGGTCTCATTCATGCATTGGAGTAGTCTATCGTATTTGGGGTTGTTGGTGTTTATGGGGATGGCGAGCATGATATCGTCCGCGTATATGAAATGGTTAATTTCATACTTCTTGAATATGTCTGTAATTGGTTGGAGGTATAAATTGAAGAGGAGGGCAGAGAGTGCCGATCCCTGAGGGATACGCTGGCCTTGCGGGAAGGTTTCTGATGTTTCTTTGCCTAATTGTATCTGTATGAGTCTGTTTGAAATGTATGATTTGAACCATTCAAGGACGGTTCCTCCTATTTTTAGGTTTTCAAGTCTGTTGATGAGTGTTTTGTGATTAATGCTGTCAAATGCAGCAGATAGGTCTATGAAGAGGAGGAGGAAACCTTTGCTATTTTCATTAGTACCACTGATGAGGAGGTCTGTCAAGGCGATTAGGAGGGTTTCCACTCCATGGAAGGGGCGGAATCCGAATTGATGCGCATCAAGAAGTTTTTGCTCATCTATGTATTCCTGTAGTTGGAGTTGTATAATTTTTTCTATTATTTTAGCGATTAGCGGTATGCTGGCAATTGGTCTGTAGGAGTTGGGGTCCTTTGGGTCAAGTTTATTGTTTTTTATTATGGGACGGATCGAGGAGAGCTTTAGGGTGTTGGGCATGGTTCCTTGTGTGAGGGATTGGTTTACTATGTATTGGATGTTTTCTGCAAGGGATTCCTTAGTATACTTGATCCAAGACACCGGGCATGGGTCAAGCGGGGAAGTTGTAGTGTTGATCATTGTTATGATGTTGAGGATGTGTTTACGATCAACTTTGTGGAATGTTGTCCATTCATAGTTACTGGTCTGTGTATATTCTATCGTGATGGTTGGGGAGCAAGATTTTACCTTTAGCTTTTCAGCAAAATGTGATGCTAAGGTTTGGACGTTTATAATGTCCTGGTTCGGTTCTGGGTTATGTGTTTTTGTTAGTGTTTTGACGATTAAGAAGAGTTCTCTTGGTTTGTTGAGAGCAAGATTTATTAGATTGGAATAGTAATCTCTTTTTGAGTTGTTGATTGTTTCTTTGTATTTATTAAGTAAGTTTATATATTTGGTTTTGTTATCATGTGATTTGGTGTTTCTCCAGGTTTTTTCTTGTTTACGTAGTTGTCTTTTTAGTAGGGCAATGTTTTTCGTGAACCATTTTTGTGATTCTTTCTTTTTCTTCTGGGATGTTTGAGTGGAGGTAGCTGCTTCTTGGATTGTTTGGTTCCAGTTCTCTATCGTTAGGTCGATGTCAGATAGGCTTGTAGTGAGCTTAGGTAGTACCTTGTCAAGGAATGTGTCATTGTCAAAGCGGGTAAAACGTGAACGGTGAGCTGTTGCGTTTGGGGACTGTGATGGTACTTGTGTTAGTAGGTGAAAGGTTATCAGATGGTGGTCAGACCAAGGTACCTCTGTAGTTGTTGGGGGAGATTGTAGTTGATGTAGGTTGAAGGGGGAAGGGAGGAAAATGAGGTCTAGTGAGTTTCCTTTATTATGTGTGGGGGTATTGATTATCTGGTTATATCCCATTTGGGTCATTGAGTCTATGAAGTTGTTTTTTTGTGATTGGTTTAAGGATGGGAGGTTAAGGTCACCTAGTATTATAAGAGGTTTTCTCTGGGATGCTGTGCATGCTAGTTCAAGGATAGGAGAAAGATTTTTGTGATCTGCTGATGGTGGCCTATAGATTAGGGAGAATGCTAGTGTTCTGTTTTCGATGTTTATTATGTCCATGCCTTCAACATTGTTTGAGTTTGTTAGGGTGTATTGTAAGTTTTTCTTGGTGAGTATAAGTGTGCCACCTCCTCTTTTTATGTCACGGTGGCAGTTGAAAATATTATATTGTGATATGTTGAGTTGGTTTAATAATATTGTGTCTGTGGATGTTAGCCATGTTTCCGTGATGAAAAAGAAGTCAGGCTGTTCGTCTTTTATTATGTCATTTACAATTGGTATTTTATTTCGAATTGAGCGAATGTTTATTAGGATCAGCTTTAATTTATTGTCTTCATTGGGGGAGGTTTTATTGTTTGCGTAGTTTTTGCAGTTTATCTGTATTAGTCTAGGGGAATGTTTGTGGGTATTGTTGTGTGGTGGCAGGTTGAATAGGTTATTGTGTATTGGGGGGTGTGCTAAATTGCGGTTTGGGTTATAAATTATGGGGATGCTGTTGCAAGGGGGATTGTTGAATTTGTATGTGTAGATTTGTTGGAGTAGGAGGGTTGTTAGTAGGAAAGAGGTTTGCAATGTTTTTGTTTTTAGGTCTGCCATTATGTTTTTGAGTTATGGAGGGTTTTATTGGTGGCTTTGCGAGAGGACTGTTGTGTGGTGGTGTTGGGTTGGGGGGGGGTTGAGTGGAGGGAGTTCTGCAGGATTAGCTGATCGCTGTATATTTATCTATTGGTGATAGTTTGTATAGCTATGGCAACAGAGTGTATGATTACTGGCAACAGTGTTTTTATCTACTGACAACAGTATAATTGGTTCTTAACAACAGTATATTTATCTCCTATTGACAATATTACTGGCAACAGTATATCTATCTACTAGTGATAGTCTATTTATCCACTGGCAACAATATATCTATCTCCTAGGGACAGTATTACTGGCAACAGTATAGATATAATTACTGGCAACAGTATAGATATAATTACTGGCAACAGTATAAATACAGACACTAGTGACCGTATAGACACTGGCAACAGTATAGATACAGGCAATAGTGTAGATAGCTGATATCTACGTTTCCTGAGGGGGGGGGGGAATAGGGATTACTGACAGCAGTATATATAGGGGCAATATGAGTGGGTACTGACAACAGTATAGACTAGTTATGGTAACAGTCCATGAGTGAGTACTGACAACAGTATAAACTAGTTATGGTAACAGTCCATGAAGAGTGGGTAGTACAGTAGGTAGTGAGAGATTAGTTCATTTAATTATATACTTGCTGTGGTTGGTTCAGTTGAAGGTCGTTCTCGGTTCCAAGGGTAAAATAGAGGGGGGGTCAAGATAGGGAAGCACAGTAGAGCTGACAGATCTGTACGGAGCTGTTGTTAAGCGAGCTCAACCTCAGGGGAGCTCTAGCTATTGGTTGGTTGAGAGATAGACTTAGCTTTCTGTTCGTTGGAATGTGGGTCGACTTGCGCGGGCCCGCTGGTATCGCTGTTTTCTGGCGTTGTCAAGGCCCCGATTGGGCTGCTGGCTTGTTGGAGGTGGTGCTTCGGTGCGGCCTGCTTGATCCCTTGTTCCTAGGCCTCCACCAGGTCCCGCCTAAGGGCCACGCCAAAGGGCCCTCTGGCGAGGCCCTCAGGCGCGGGCCCGTAAGGCACGGGCGCGCCCGATGGCGCGATCTTTAAATAGTCCTCGGTGCGCCCGGATTGGGCGGAAGATGGTCGGCTGCTGCCCTCTCTGTCGGAGGCTCTATCCCCGTGCAGGGGAGAGCTGTAGATGGTGGTGGGGGCAGGAAGGAGCACACGCCCGATGGCGCGATCTTTAAATAGTCCTCGGTGCGCCCGGATTGGGCGGAAGATGGTCGGCTGCTGCCCTCTCTGCCGGAGGCTCTATCCCCGTGCAGGGGAGAGCTGTAGATGGTGGTGGGGGCAGGAAGGAGCACGCGCCCGATGGCGCGATCTTTAAATAGTCCTCGGTGCGCCCGGATTGGGCGGAAGATGGGCGGCTGCTGCCCTCTCTGCCGGAGGCTCTATCCCCGTGCAGGGGAGAGCTGTAGATGGTGGTGGGGGCAGGAAGGAGCACGCGCCCGATGGCGCGATCTTTAAATAGTCCTCGGTGCGCCCGGATTGGGCGGAAGATGGTCGGCTGCTGCCCTCTCTGCCGGAGGCTCTATCCCCGTGCAGGGGAGAGCTGTAGATGGTGGTGGGGGCAGGAAGGAGCATGCGCCCGATGGCGCGATCTTTAAATAGTCCTCGGTGCGCCCGGATTGGGCGGAAGATGGTCGGCTGCTGCCCTCTCTGCCGGAGGCTCTATCCCCGTGCAGGGGAGAGCTGTAGATGGTGGTGGGGGCAGGAAGGATATCAGGACACCCAGTTGCCAAGAGCAACATAAACATTCCCAGCCACGAGGGAAGGAACCCTGCACAGCTGATAGGCATTCCCCATCTCTTAGCTCTAATAGCTTTCACCTGAGAGGGGGAAGGGCTGGAGTAGAGCCTCAGAAAACGTATAAGGGACGTTCATTAGAGAATAGGGCAAGCAATAGTGGCAGTAGTAGGAGCAGCAATAGCAGGAGCTGGAGAAGGAGTTCTGACTTTGGTTTTGGTAGCTCCGGTAACTCCAGAGAAAGCAGTTTGGAAGGTTCAGTGAAACCAGTCACTGGAAGCAGGAGAGACGTGCTGAATGAGAACCAGCTGGATACTGAGTGCAAGCTGAGGTTTGAATCTGGGAAGCAACGTCTGCTTTGGGCTGGTAGGAAAACTGATGTGAGTGACTTTAATTCTGAATGTGAAAGAGAAAGGCAGATAACAGCTGATAGTCTTAATTGGAGGAGAAAGGCTCAAAAACCTTTTAACCAAGCCTCCAAACATATACCTTATGGTGAAGGCATTTATAAGGAGAAAGTACCAGTCAGAATAACTGGAAAGCAAGTACAAGCCTCAAGAAAGAAAGAATATACGGTGCCAGACATCTGTATGTTGGAAGAGGGTGACAAACAGCCTAAGCATAGAGAAAAGCCTCTGAGGTTTAAACCCCTACTGAATGAAGCTGTGCATAGCTTTTCTCCTGCCTCAAACCAAGAAGGTGGGCTAATTAACCAAGGTAAAGCTGCTTACAAGTCTTTTTCACCTAGAAGTTATAAAGGACATAAGTCTTATTGGAATTGCATGCCAAGATATGGTGACTCTGACCCTTACCTGCTGGAGGAAGTAGTAGGCAGGTCAAGGGAGCTGGCAGAGGAGAATAATCTGCCAACACACTATAGGCAACAATGTTATGCAAATGACAGTCAGATTGAATCAATGATAATTGATCCGCCAGAGCCTGAATTATCTGACTACCAGATGGACTGTACATTGGCTGTGATAAACGATAGGTTTTCATTGTGCTGAAGCTATACGATGTTGGAAGTGATTTAACTGCCTGTTTAAAAGCACCAGACTTTACTTTATCCTTTTTGCCAGAGTGTATGGCTTTTGTTCTTTTGTTACCTGTGTTATAATCCAAACCCCGGGAGGGGAAATAAAACCTTGATTTGACCTTACCACTCGGGTCTCAACTATCTTATTGCAAAGGAGCCCAACTACAATCCTTTCAATAAAAGGTCCCCCTGTAGCCCAACCAGTATACTACACTGCTGGCCGCGCAGGGTGTGACACAAGCATCACTGGATACCGTACCGCTGCTGTCGATGCTGATGCCAATGCAAGCGGTACTGGTATCGGAACTGGAGCTGGATCCGGAACCGGAATCGGTATCGACAACGGAGTGTGTTGTTGTACCGAGGGCGTCGCAGCTTGTATGAAGGCCGTAATGGCACGCTACATGGTCAGAATATTCTGATCCATCGACGCCACCAATGTCTGGATATCGGTACCGGGAAACACCGGTACCCCAGAACATTGTAACAGGTGATCGGTCGAGGCCGTGCCATCGATGTCAACCTGTGACCCCATAGATAATGCTTTGGAAGCCGGAGCCTCCCGCCGGGGTAATTTTGCCGGTGTGGATTCGTCAATAGTAATGTCGGGAACATCTCGATACTTAGAGGGAGATGTACCCTTTGAGGACCGACCGGACTTAAATTTTGTTACCTGAGATCCATGGGATGAAGAAGAAGCCCTGGAAGACGTCGATGCCACTGAAGCTGCATTGGAGGGAAACAGGGTACTGAGCTTGGCTGCCCGATTCTGTAACCCTCTTTTAGACATCATGGAGCAGGACTCACAATCCGCGATGGAATGGTCAGGACCTAAACATTTTAGACATCAGTCATGGGTGTCTGTGACAGAAATAGTGCCACTGCACTTTGTGCACTTTTTAAACCCGGAGGCGGGCTTTTCCATGAGGAAAAAGACTGTAGGCCTAGGGCCACAGAGGAAAAAACAGAAAGAAGCTTTTGGGGTTTTTTTTGAAAGAAAGAAAAAAGACCGGCGGTACCGGTCTTCGAGAAGGCAGACACGCGACTAAAGAAAATAAAAATGAGAAAAATAGAAATTCTTCAGCGGTGACAGGAAACACGACCTGCTGACTCCGCAGAAAAGAAGAACTGGAGAGAGACGGTTGGGAAAGGCGGGAAGGCAGCGCGCAGGCGCTGTGGAATGCTCCCAAAAGCTTTCCTTTTGGACGCTGGGGAGCATTCCCGCGCAGGCTCCGTCGGTACCGACGATACCCATATGTGAAGACTCATTCCTGCTTGTTCCTGGAGATATATATTTTCTCTTATTAGTCTTAAGTGGGTTATGTGGTAACTTCATTGCATGTCCCCTAATTTTTCTATTTTTTGATGGTGTAAACAACTGATCTATGTTTACCTGCTACATTCCATTCATTAATTTATAGACCTCTGTCATATCTCCCCTCAGCCTTCTCTTTTCCAAGTTGAAAAGCCAGAAGGATGCTTGGGTGTATATAGAGAGAAATGGCCAGCATCGAAGGAGGACATGATACTCCCTCTGTAGAAGTCTCTGAAGAGATTTCATTTGGAGTACTGTGTGCAATTCTTGACACTGCACCTTCCATAGAATGGAGGTGATACAGAGGGCGGTTACTAAAATGATCAGTGGTCTTCGTCATAAAGCGTGTGGGGTTAGACTTAAAGATCTCAATATGTATACTTTGGAAGAAAGGCAGGACAGAGGAGATATAATAAAGATGTTTAAATACCTCTGTGGCATAAATACACACGAGAACAGCCTCTTTCAATGAAAGAATGCTATGGAAAGAGGGGGTATAGGATGAACGTGAAAGGAGGTAGACTCAGGAGTAATCTGAGGAAATATTTCTTTTTGGAAAGAGTGGTGAATGCATGAAATACTGTAGCCTCCCAGTAGAGGTGGTAGAGACAAGGACTGTATCTCAATTCAAGAAAGTGTGGGATTAACACAACGGATCACTAAGGGAAAAAAAGGGATTGTAGAGTTTAGTATTTGGCATGGATGGGAAAACTGAATAGGCTGTATGGTCCTTATATTATCAATTTTTTATGTATCTATGTTAACAATCCTATAAAAATTCATAACTGGATATCATACTTTTAAATATTAAAATTTGCTTTATATTGTATGTTAGTGTTTACCCACTCTGCCTGTAATTAAAAGAATGTGCTAATAGCCCTTTTAATTTGTCTGGCTATCCAGATCTATTAGTTCTGTTTTGAATGCCGTTGCTCTTTGCTGCCCCAAAGAATCTATTACACTAGGTGACCGCCTAGTCTTGTCTAATGGCTGGGCCGGCCCTGCCAGATGCTACTATATGTATCTAATTTAACTTCTGAGGGGAAAATAAACAAGAGGGCATTAAGGAGGATAACCCTCTTAATCTCTCCTGGAAATCGTTGGCTGAACCACTGGTGATGAAAGAAGAAGTTAAAGCAGCACTGAAAGCTTTATCAAAGAACAAAGCACCAGGCATTGATAGCATTCCCAAAGACGTATTACAGCAATCTGATGCAGCTGTTACCGTACTTACAAGGCTCTGCCAAGAAATATGGAAGACAACATCATGGCCAACTGACTGGAAAAGATCTGTGTTTATACCAATACTAAAGAAAGGTGATCCTAACGGACTGTGGAAATTATCGCACAATCGCTCTGATCCCACATACCAGCAAGATTCTACTGAAGATTATTCAAAAGAGACTACAACCAAACCTGGAACAAGAACTACCTGAAGTGCAAGCAGGGTTCAGGAAAGGGCGAGGAACGAGAGACATCATTGTGGATGTGAGATGGATCCTTGAAAAGACTAAAGAATACCAAAAGGATATCTATTTGTGCTTTATCAACTATAGCAAGGCTTTTGACTGTGTAAACCATGAGAAACTCTGGGCCAGGTTAAGAAGCATGGGTATACCAGAACACCTGATCGTACTCTTGCACAATCTGTAAATTGATCAAGAAGCAGCAGTTCAAACGGAAAAAGGAGAAACAGAATGGTTTAAAATAAGCAAAGGTATAAGACAAGGCTGCATACTTTCCCCTACCTGTTTAATTTATATGCAGAACAAATCATCAGAGAAGCAGGATTGTATGAAGATAACAGAGGTGTGAAGATTGGTGGAAGACTCATCAACAACCTTCGCTATGCTGATGATACCACATTACTGGCTGAAAGTGAAGATGATCTGAAACATTTGCTTCTCACAATCAAAGGACATAGTCTCAAAATGGGCCTGCACCTTAATGTAAAGAAGACAAAGATCATGACAACTGGCATAATCAACAGGTTCATCATTGAAGGAGAAGAAATTGAAATAGTGAACAGCTTTAACCTACTTGGATCAACTATCAATAAAGAAGCAACAAGCAGTCAAGAAATCAGACGACGCATTGCTCTTGGCAGAATGGCTATGAAAGACCTAGATAAGATTTTCAAGAGCAGAGATGTCTCTCTCCATACAAAGATTCAACTTGTTCAAGCCATGGTATTTTCAATAACATCATATGGCTGTGAAAGCTGGACAGTGAAAAAGATAGAATTATGCCTTTGAATTATGGTGCTGGCGGCGAATACTGTGTATACCATGGACTGCCCGAAGAACAAAACAGTCGGTTCTAGAGGAGATCAAACCTAAGCTTTCTTTAGAAGCTCAGATGACAAGACTTCGACTTTCATACTTTGGACACATCATGCGAAGAGAGAGATCATTAGAGAAAGACATCATGCTTGGCAAGATAGAAGGTCAGCGCAAAAGAGGAAGGCCAGCAATGAGATGGATCGATACAATAACAGCAGCTACGGGTACCAGTCTGTCAACAATGAGCCGCCTGACTGAAGACCGAACACAATTTAGGATAGCTATCCAGAGGGTCGCCATGAGTCGACTCCGACTCAACGGCACTTAACAACCACCAACAACATCTGTCTTCATGTCCCACTATGTTCCCATGGGAGTGGCAACAGATAGCACACGCTAACACCTTCATCTGTGAACACAGAATAGAATTATTTGCTGAGAAAACATCTCTTGTCTGAAGGTGTGTCATTTAGCTCAGCAGAACAGACTCTTTCACCTTTCCCACTCCCCCAATTATCTTCTTCCACTGTGTCTGTTGGGCCTATTAACCCTGCAACCTTCTGTTATTCTTGTTCCTGTACTGAAACCAGTGGTTATGCAGGAGGAAGTACAGATGGCAGTGGAACCTTTTCAGGACATTAATATGAAAGATATTTGGTTTGCAATATCAAAAATAGATGCTAAGTTGTCTACTACAATGTTCTCTCTTTGTGTATTTACTCAGCAAACAGCTCAGAAACTTCAGGAGATAGATGATAGATTTTCTCGAAATGATGGTTTGATTTCTAAAGAAGAAGGTCAAATGCAGTTATTGCAGCAGACCAGAGTGTCAGCAATCAAGGATTCCCTTTCCACATATTATAAATTGGAAATGTTGGAGAATTTTGCAAGGGCTAATAATTTGTGCTTTTTAAATCTTCCTTTTACCCATTTGCTGCATGCGGAGATACTTTGGGCAAAATATTTTAAAGAGATATTGTTGATTCCTGATGTGGTTGCCATCCAAAAGTGTTTCTATTTGCCTTCCAGGCAATGGACGGCTATTCCTGGAGTAAACACTTTGCACATTTTAACTCCAAATGTTAGTCAGGATTAGACTAATATTTTGGAGGAGTCCTCTGATAATACTATATCTAAGAGAGCTACACTGTTAGTTATGTTTTTATCTGGTGCAGATAAAATTAAAGTTTTAAAATTGTTCTTTAAGGTTAAAGATCATTTTTTCTGTGGGCAGAATTTGAATGTGTTCATTCAAATTCTGCTCACCATTCATAAGCATTAGGTCCAATATTACATTCTCCTGCATAGGTTCCATTATCAGTTCCCAGAACAGTTCTCCTTGTAGAGAATTCAGAATCTCCCTATTTCTAGAAGACACTGTAGTTGAGATGTCTAAATCAACATTCAGCAAACTGAAATCACTTATGTACAGCACTTCCCTTTCCATAGTAATATTGTGAGAAAGCACAGTTACTTACCTGTAACAGGTGATCTCTGGGAACAGCAGGAATAAGTCTTCACATATGGGTTTCGTCGGTACCGACGGAGCCTGCGCGGGAACGCTCCCCAGCGTCCAATCAGAAAGTCTTTGGGAGCTTCCCACAGCGCCTGCGTGCTGCCTTCCCGCCTTTCCCAACTGTCTCTCCTCAGTTGAGTTTTAAAGCTGAGACAAAGAGAGAGAGAGAGAGAGAGTGAAAGGAAAGATAGATAGAGAGATACAACTCCTAGGGGAGGTGGGTGGGTTGTGAAGACTTATTCCTGCTTTTCCCAGAGATCACCTGTTACAGGTAAGTAACTGTGCTATCTCCAGGAACAAGCAGGAATGAGTCTTCACATATGAGGACTCCCTAGCTTTAGATGCCAGGGAGAGACCCCAGAAGTTGTGTGTCCCTGGGACAGGGCTCCACTTCCAACCATGGATCTCTGGCATCCCATCAGGGATGGTGGGTAGGAGTTGATTAAGTATGGAAAAGATGTTTGAGAACAGCCTGACCAAACAAGGCATTCCGGCGGGAGTCCTTGTACAAGCAGTAATGGGCTGTGAAGGTATGAACCGAGGCCCAAGTGGCTGCTCGACAGATGTCGTCAATAGACACAGAGTTCAGATGAGCCATTGAGGCTGCCATGGCTCTCACATTGTGAGCTGTGAAATGGCCCTCCAGAGAAAGGTTCTTACTCTGATAGGCGAAAGAAATACACTGGGCAATCCAGTTAGATAGTGTTCTCTTGGAGACTGGCAGTCCCAAATGAGAAGGATCAAAGGCAACATAGAGCTGAGAGGACTTTCTATGTTGCTGTGTCCTCTGTAAGTAAAAAGCCAGAGCTCTTTTACAGTCCACGGTATGAAGATTCTTCTCTGCACTTGATGCATGAGGTCCTGGAAAAAAAGACAGGTAGGTAGACCTCCTGGTTGAGGTGAAAAGGCGAGACCACCTTAGGCATAAAATGTGGATGAGTCCTAAGGACTACCTTGTCATGATGGAACCTTGTATAAGGTGGATTAGCTACGAGTGCTTGCAATTCACTAATACGACGTGCTGATGTGATTGCAATGAGAAAGATAACTTTCCAAGAAAAGTATTTCAAGGAGGTGGTAGCCAAAGGTTCAAAAGGCGGCTTCATAAGCTGACCAAGAACCAGGTTCAAGTCCCATGCCACCGGAGGTGGTCTAATGGGAGGCTTTGTTAAAAGGAGGCCTCTCATGAACCTTGCTACAAGAGGATGAGAGGAAATAGGTTGTCCATTTAGAGGCTTAAGGGAAGCTGCAATAGCACTCAAATGGACCCTTACTGAATTTGCTTTAAGGCCTGCATTAGACAGATGGAGGAGATACTCCAGCAAAGATTCCAGAGGTAAGGCAAGGGGGTTAAGACCCTTCTCAGAGCACCAGATAGTAAACCTCTTCCACTTGAAAGCATAAGAACGTCTAGTGGAAGGTTTTCTGGAAGCATAAAGAACATCTTTCACCTGTTGAGAAAGATGAAGATCTTGGAGATCTAGGCCTTCAGCAACCAAGCCCTGAGATGCAGAGACTGGGGATTGGGATGCCATAACTTTCCGTCCTCTTGAGATAGGAGATCTGGAGCAGACCCTAACTCCAGGGAGGGAGCTTGAGAGAGATGTAGAAGCAGAGGGTACCACACTTGCTGTGGCCAATGTGGAGCTATGAGAATCATGTGGCCTCTGTCTCTCTGAAGCTTGAACAGGGTTTTGGGAATTAGGGAAATGGGTGGAAAGGCATACAGGAAGTCTTGACTCCAGTGAAGGAGGAAAGCATCCCTTGCCTGAGCTCCCTGAGCCGGAGTTCTGGAACAGAACCGGGGAAGTTTGGCATTCCACGGACTTGCAAAGAGGTCTATGTCCGGGGTTCCCCAAATCTGAAAAATCCTGGCCACCTGGTCCACATGTAGGGACCACTTGTGTGGAAGCAGAACTCAACTGAGCCTGTCTGCCCAAGAGTTTTGAACACTAGAAATACTTAGTCATAAACTTCTTGAACGGTTATCACGTAAATTCAAAAAGAATCTAATTCGTTCAATATTCTAAACTCTGCAACTTGAAATCCTCCAATATCATCACTGAATAGAGATCGGGTCTCAGATAAAACTCGCAGCACTAAACCATGGACTCATAGCCCTTTAAAAGTGCTAGTTCTCACATCAAGGACCCGTCTCTATAAATTCTTATAACCCTATTCACGCTGATGTGTATATATGCGTATGTAAAATATTTCACTCAGCTTAAAAATATTGGTCAGTCCACATTCTTGTAAATCTGCTCACAAGCTGAGAAATGTTTCACTTAGCTTAAAGGTCAATCCCGACGCCTTCTCCCAGGCACCTCAAGCGTTTCACTCTTGTTAGTTTCTTCAGGGAATTGCCCGTGTGTTTGAACATATAATGCATATAATTTGATGCTGCCCATGTATCCTCCGTTATCTTGAATCCTTCTAAACTGTTAACTCAATGAGCTTCTGACAAAAACGCTGATACGCGGCGTTTTTTCGTCAGAAGCTCATTGAGTTAACAGTTTAGAAGGATTCAAGATAACGGAGGATACGTGGGCAGCATCAAACACACGGGCAATTTCCTGAAGAAACTAACAAGAGTGAAACGCTCGAGGTGCCCGGGAGAAGGCGTCGGGATTGACCTTTAAGCTAAGTGAAACATTTCTCAGCTTGTGAGCAGATTTACAAGAATGTGTACTGACCAATATTTTTAAGCTGAGTGCAATATTTTACATATGCATATACTGTATACGCATCAGCGTGAATAGGGTTATAATAATTTATAGAGACGGGTCCTTGATGTGAGAACTAGCACTTTTAAAGGGCTATGAGTCCATGGTTTAGTGCTGCGAGCTTTATCTGAGACCCGATCTCTATTCAGTGATGATATTGGAGGATTTCAAGTTGCAAGTGTTTTGAACGCCTGGAAGATAAACTGCCAGAAGATGAATCTGATGCTCTCTGGCGAGGGCCCACAGTCGCAAAGCTTCATTGCAAAGCGACAGAGAGCCAGTTCCGCTCTGCTTGTTCACATAGAACATGGCTACTTGATTGTCCGTGTGGATAAGGACTGTCTTGCGGCTGAGCAGAGTGTGGAACACCCACAGAGCAAGGAAGATTGCTCTGAGTTCCAAGAGATTGATATGTAGACAACTCTCCTGTGGGGACCAGATGCCCTGGGTGGAGAGGTCTTGCAGATGAGCTCCCCACCCCATTGGAGAAGCATCTGTTGTGAGAGTTGCTTGGGGTAGAGACTGCTGAAAGGGGGACCCCAGCAACAGGTTTTGAGGGGACTTCCACCACTGGAGGGACAAAATGAGGCGACTTGTGTTTGCTATTTTGTCTGACAGGCAGTCTAATGCCTGGGTCCATTGGGTAGATAAAGTCCACTGAGCTGCCCTCATGTGAAGGCGAGCATATGGTACCACATGCACGGTGGATGCCGTGGCCTAGTAACTGTAACATCTCTCGAGCAGTGAAGTGGGGCTTCAACTCTGCTTGAGAAGCTAACTGCACCAAGCGAAGGCAACGGGCCTGGGGGAGATAGGCCCTTGCCCTTGTGGTATCCAGGATAGCCCCTATAAACTCCAGGGACTGAGTAGGGGTTAGATTGGATTTTGGGATGTTTATTATCAGCCCTAAATACTGAAAGATACGCATTGTGCAGGCTAGAGAACGCTTGGCCTCTGATTGAGTGGGAGCTCGAATGAGCCAGTCGTCTAAATAAAGGAATACGAATATTCCCAGAGTGCGCAGAAATGCAGCTACCACTGCCATGCATTTTGTGAACACCCTTGGTGCAGAGGCCAGACCAAAAGGGAGCACTCTGTATTGATAGTGCTTCTCTTGAGAAAGGAACCGAAGGAACCTTCTGTGAGTTGGATGGATGAGAACATGGGTGTACGCATCCTTGAGATCTAGAGAACAAAGCCAATCCTGACTCTGAAGGTATGGAAGCAGAGTTCCCAGAGAAATCATTTTGAATTTTTCCTTGACTAGGAATCTGTTCAATTCTCTGAGATCTAAGATGGGTCTGTGGCCCCTTGTTTTCTTTGGAATAAGAAAATAGGGGGAGTAGAAACCTGTGCCCTGTTGTTGAAGAGGCACTTCCTCTATTGCCCCCTGGACGAGAAGGGTGGCAATCTCCTGCCCCAACAGGTTGAGGAGGGAGGTTGGAGAATTGAACTGGTGCACTCTTGTGTGAGGGGGCAAGCTTGAAAAAGAAGAAATTAGGCCTTACCTGCTAATTGTCTTTCCTTGAGTACTCTCCGGGCCAGTCCAGGACATTTGGGTGGTCAATCCGCTCCAGCAGCTGGGGACTGAATTCTGAACGGTTTTTCCTGACAGCTTACCCAGCTCCCCCTGGTGTCAGAGAATCAGTCTAATGGTAACAAAGCAGCAAACTCCACTAGTACTGGAACCAAAAACAACACAAATAACAAACACTAACTGTTGGGCTAGCCGTCCGTAGAACATAGAGCATAAAGAAGAACCAGAAAAAACACGGTTAATGTCATTCCCTACGCTCTTTCCATCCTGCACGCTTCTCCCCATTTCTCAATGTTTTATTTTATTTTTATTTTTTTTTCTTCGTCACAGGGAAGAACCCCTGTCTTCTGAAAAAGGAACTGTTACTCTCCCTCCTCCCAGGATCCATTTCCAACTGAACACTTCGATCTGGCCAACCCCTGCGAAATCTGCCAACACCCGCCAAGGCTGCACTCCTCTGAAGCTCGCAGAAAAAAACTGGGGAGGGCCCTGGACTGGCCCGGAGAGTACTCAAGGAAAGACAATTAGCAGGTAAGGCCTAATTTCTTCTTCCTAATCGTCTCCCGGGCCAGTCCAGGACATTTGGGCAGTACCAAAGCAGTACCTAAATCCGGGAGGGTCCTGCGAGCCCCGCAACGATCGCCGAGGCCCCAACACTAGCGTCCGCCCTGGCCTGAACATCCAAGCGATAATGTTTTGCGAACGTATGCAACGACGACCACGTCGCAGCTTGACAGATATCCATCGGCGGAACCAAAGCATACTCTGCCCAGGAAGTAGCTTGGCCTCTGGTGGAATGCGCCCCGACACCCAGCGGAACAGGCTTGCCCCTGGCCTCATAGGCTGCCCGTATGGCATGCTTTACCCACCGAGCGATAGAAGCCTTAGTATTTATTTTATTTATTTATTTATTTACAATTCTTATATACCGCACTATTTGCAATCAGCACGGTTTACATATAACAAAAAAAACATCCGACAATATACATATGTCTGGTCATTACATTGAACAGGGAATGGGACTTGGAGAACAAGTATAAACTATATAAAGGAACTTGGAGAACAAAGGTGTAGCAGCCTTTCCTCTAGCCGGGCCCCCATAGAGGACAAACAACCGATCCGATCGCCTAAAAGAGTCCGTTTTCTTCAGATAGACACGCAACACCCGACTGAGATCCAGTCGCTGAAGCACCCGATCCGAATCTGAAAAAGTGGGAAGAGAGACCACCTGGTTCACGTGAAAACTGGAAATCACCTTGGGTAGAAAAACCGGCACCGGCCGCAACACCACCTTCTCCTGCGAAAAATGAAGATAAGGCTCCTTGCATGACAGAGCCTGTAGATCGGAAATCCGCCTAGCTGAACACAAGGCCACCAGAAAGGCTGTCTTCCAGGACAACTCGCGAAGACGTCCCGAAGACGTCGGCACGAAGGGCGGTTCTGTCAAAGCTTGTAAGACCAGATTTAGGTCCCACGGCGGGTCCACAGGTCGCAGCGGAGGTCGGATGTTCTTGGCCGCTCTCAGAAATCGTATGACGTCGGGATGTGTAGAAAGAGGAGCCCCTTGCACCTTTCCTCTGTAGCAGGCCAGAGCCGCCAGCTGCACCCTCAGCGTGCTAACTGCAAGACCTTTGTCGAGCCCTGCCTGAAGAAAACCCAAGACGTCAGACAGGAGCGCCCCCCAGGGTCTAATGTGACGATCGCTACACCATGCCTCAAAAACGCGCCAGACCCGCATAAACCATTATTAAGAAGGGACCCAGGATATCAATGCTTGAACCAATACAAGCATTGTGGAACCTGTGTCCCTTGGGGAAACTGCTAGGTACGTATGACCTAGATTGGCCACTGTTGGAAACAGAATACTGGGCTTGATGGACCTTGGTCTGACCCAGTATGGCATATCTTATGTTCTTATGTTCTTATGTTCTTATATGCTAAGGAAGTGGATCGTCTCCTGGACTGCAACAAGGTGGCTATCACCGCCCCCGAGTAGCCCTTCCGGCGCAATCGCTCCCTCTCAAGAGCCAAGCCGTAAGCAAGAACCGATCCACCTGCGGCATCAGCACGGGACCTTGTCGCAACAGATCGAACCGAACTGGCAGCCGCCAGGGAGGAGCGACGAGAAGCCTCACCAGATCGGCATACCAAGGACGTCTGGGCCAATCCGGAGCCACCAGAACCACTGTCCCCCGGTGACTCGCAATCTGCTGCACTACTCGTCCCAAGAGCGGCCACGGAGGGAACATGTAGAGCAGCTGATCCCTCGGCCAAGGTTGCACGAGGCCGTCGAGACCCTCGGACATGTGCTCCCTGCGCCTGCTGTAGAACCGCGCCGCCTTCGCGTTTGCTTGGGTAGCCATGAGGTCCATCACTGGCTGGCCCCAACGCTGAGAAATTTCCTGAAATATCGCCCAATTCAACTCCCATTCCCCGGGATCCAGGAGATGACGACTGAGATAATCGGCTTGAACATTGTCCTTGCCCGCCACATGGGCTGCTGAAAGTGCTACGAGATGGATTTCTGCCCAGTGAAACAAAAGTTGACTTTCTTCCAACAATGGAGCACTGCCAGTGCCCCCCTGCCTGTTTATGTAGGACACGGTCACCCGATTGTCGGAGAACACCCGAACGGCCTTCCCCTCGAGTAGCTCGACAAAATCCAACAGCGCCAAGCGCACCACTCTCAGTTCCAACCGATTTATCGACCAAGTTCTCTCTTCCGTCGACCATTCTCCTTGAGCTATCCGCGACAAACAATGAGCCCCCCATCCGGAGAGACTCGCATCCGTCGTGAGAAGAGTCCAGTCCGGCACATCCAGCGGAACTCCCGCTGTCAAATGGTCGGGGACCAGCCACCACTGTAGACTGCCGCGAACCACCTCCGGACAGGACAATCTCCGGGAAAGCGGATGATCCTGTGGGGACCACCGAGATACCAATGCCTGCTGCAGCGGTCGCATACGGGCCCTGGCCCACGGAACCAGATCCAAGGCCGCCGCCATCGACCCTAACAATTGTAGATACCTCCAGGCCGTCGGAGCCTTTAGGTGCAGAAAGGCCGACACCTGGGCAAAAATCTTTTGTACTCTGTCCTGCGGAAGAAACACAGATCCTCTCTCTGTGTCGAAGAGAGCTCCGAGATAAGTTAACCGCATGGCCGGTTCCAAATGACTCTTCGCGTGGTTGATGACCCAGCCTAAGTGCTCGAGGAAATCCACCACACGCACCGTGGCCACGAGCGACCCCGCCCAAGACAGTGCCCGAATGAGCCAGTCGTCGAGGTAGGGATGGACTTGAATCCCTTCCTTTCGCAACGCCGCTGCCACCACCACCATCACCTTGGTGAATGTGCGAGGCGCCGTCGCGAGACCAAAAGGCAACGCCCGGAACTGAAAATGACCCATGGGAACTGCAAAACGCAAGAACTTCTGATGCTCTTCCCTGATGGGAATGTGCAAATAGGCCTCTGTCAGATCTATGGATGTAAGCACTTCGCCCTGTCTGACGGACCTGATGACGGAACGTAAAGTTTCCATCCGGAAATGCGGCACCCGCAAAGTCCGATTCACGTGCTTGAGATCCAGGATAGGGCGAAAAGAACCTTCTTTCTTGGGAACCACAAAATAAATCGAGTATCGACCGGAACCGTACTGGTCGAGGGGAACGGGAACCACTGCTTGAAGGCGCAACAAGCGGAGCAACGTTTCGCGGACTGCCTCCCGCTTCGACTGGGGACCGCACAGCGAACGAACAAAAGCGTCTGGCAGAGGCTGCGCAAACTCCAGAGCATACCCATTCCGGACAATCTCGAGAACCCACTGGTCCGTAGTTATGCTGGCCCAGGCGGAGAGGAACTGGTGTAATCGTCCCCCTACTGGAATCTCCACCTGGACTGGCCTCACTTCATTGCAGCTTTTTAACGGCGGCTTGCTGGGAATTAAAGAAACCCCTATTGAAGGAACGGGCTCCCCGAAAGGACTGCCCCCGTGCCACAAAACGGCCCCGCTGATAAGGGGAGAAACGGGATCCGCGGAATCTACGAAAATCTCTGCCGTGACCTCTCTGCACCGAAGACAACTTTGACGCCCACGGACGGTCCCCGGGTACACGCCCGCCTTTGGAGTCCCCCAAATCCTTAACTATTTTCTCCAACGCTTCCCCGAAAAGCAACTTGCCCTTATACGGAAGCTTACTGAGATGGGCCTTAGAAGACGCATCGGCCGCCCAATTCCGTAGCCATAGGAAACGCCTGGCCGCAATTACCGATGCCATGGACTTTGCGGAGATACGCACCAAATCATAGCAGAGATCCGCTAAATAGGCCGCCGCCGACTCCAACTTGGCGCCGTCTGAGGCATTCTCTCCTTTATCCGAACTCTGGTCTCCCTGGAGCCAACGGATAGAGGCGCGGGACACATAGGCACCACAAACTGACGCCTGCAAAGCCAAGGCACTGGAATCAAATGTCTGCTTCAGCAGCGGTTCCAATCTACAATCTTGCAAATCCTTAAGAGCAGCTGCACCTTCCACGGGAATGGTTGTCTTCTTAGTTACCGCCGAAACTAACGCATCCACCTTAGGCATACGCAATAAATCCCGCTCTTCCTGGGGCACGGGGTAAAGGCGAGCCATAGCTCGCCCACCCCTTAACGACGCTTCTGGACACTCCCATTCCGACTCAATCATTTGTTTAATAACCCGGTGAATCGGAAAACATTTTTGCTCCGCACGAAATCCCTGCAACAAGGGATCTTCAAGTGGCTCCTGCTGCACAGCCGGAAGCACTATATTAAGAGCCGATAACGACTGAGAAATCAACGCTCCCAGCTCCTCTTTACGAAAAACCCTAAATACATTTGGGTCTTCACCTGGTCCCGATTCACCTTCTTCCAGTTCCCCTGGCCAGGTGTCAAATCCTGAGTCTGAGAGAATCTCGCCCTCCTCAGCCACTTGGGACAACGCAGGAGGAAGCACACCAGTCTCCAATGCTGTTTCCAACCCCTTCTCCCCCGAAGAGCTGCCTTCTCCCGGGTCTGCCACCATCTGTGCCACCGGCGGGGAGCTAAACAGGCTGTCTGGGGCAGCACTATGAGACAACTGATCCTTCTTTAACAAAAATGCATTATGCATTGATAAAATAAATTTGGGGGAGAAGAAGGTACCGAAAGACTGGAGCAAGGAAGGGGAAGCCTGCTGCTTCAATTCCACCGGAGAAGGAGCTCTCCGCAACTTAGACTTCTTTTTCTGAGGCTTCCCCTGCAGCTCAGAAGAACCGGCCGGCTCAAACAAAATGGCCGCTGTTCCTGCTCTTTCTGAAGAGCTGAGAGACAGAACCCCAGCCTCTTCTGTAACCTTGCCCTCCATTAACTGAGCAAAGAAATGCTAGAGCAACAAAACAAGGCTGCTTCAGAGACTGAAACACTGACGAATCCGCGGCTCGCCAAACCGCTGAAATCGGAACTCCGAGGCCACGCCGGCAGCTAAGCACCCGCCTAACAGCTAAACGTCTCCACAGAAACCGCGACGCCAAAATTCAGTAAGTCATTAAAAATTCCCGCGGAGTAGCTATGACTGCTCGGAAGCTCACCTACCTTGCACTCAGGCACACAAAAAACCCCCGGACACGCTTCGCCGCTGCTAGCGGGAGCTAGTGAGAGACTGCCGTCGGGGAAGAAGGAAAAGGATCCTGGGGCTTCCAGGTCTATTTCTCACGCTGCGGGCTGCAAACTCTCAAGGAGACAGGCTCTGCCTCCACCAGCCGGTCCCAGCGCCGGCAGGAGAACCGGGGCGTTTTTACCGCTGAAGAACTGCCCTGCTAGGACAGAGAACTCAGCCACGGAGAAGGGCAAACAGTGTTATGCCCTCTCGTTTTTGTTTTTTTTCTGTTGTTTTTTTTTCAGCCCGATTCAAATCAACAGTTTTGCCCTGGTTCTCCTTCCTTGCTTTATGCAATTAATTATTATTACTTGTCTCTGGAAATTGTCTCCTAAGCTAACCTAACCAATATGTCTCTCTGGGGAGCTGGTGAAATCAACGTCCTATCCAACTGCTGAGGACTGAAAGACTGATTCTCTGACACCAGGGGGAGCTGGGTAAGCTGTCAGGAAAAACCGTTCAGTATTCAGTCCCCAGCTGCTGGAGCGGATTGACCACCCAAATGTCCTGGACTGGCCCGGAGAGACGATTAGGAATGAAGTTTGTACCCCTCTTTTATGATGGAGAGTGTCCAATGCTCTGCTGTAATTTGTCCCCACCTGGGAGCAAAATGACATAACCTTCCTGGAATGGTGGAGGGCTCTGGTCCTTCCAGAGCCAGGAAGGCTAAGTTCTCTAGCGGAAAGTCAAAGGCCCTGAGGGGGCTGAGGTTGCTGGGCTGGAGGAGGCCTAGCAGCCTTTGCTTTGTTCCGTTTGGATGATTGCTGACGTTTGGTAGGGAACTGAGCTGCAGAAGATGCCCGCTGACCATAAGCAGGATAAAATCTTCCCTTTTTAGAAAAAGGTGCTTTCTTGAACAACCTTTTCTTAACAGGAGCAGCTGTAGACTTGGATAGTCTCACACCAACCCACCTCTACATCCCAGGTCAACACGTTAAACCCATGCGCTCTATAGTCTTAACACGAAGAGCGGCAATCTCACCTTGCTTCCGCTCTCATCAGGAATCATATAGCTGCACTTAGCGGCTTTGTATATAGTTGCCTTTTGTACATAGTTTATTATGTTCTCTGTTTAAGAAACCTGTTTAATGTAAACCTGTTTAATGTATTGCCCTGTTCATTGTAAGCACTGATCAATTTTGTGAAGTGTAATTTCTGTTCACTGTAAACCGCGCTGATGTCGAATAGCGCGGTATAAAAGAAACTTTAAATAAATAAATAAATAATTTTCAGCATCCATCTGATTGGCCTTTGCTTGCCAATCTTTACCAAACAGGTTTTCACCTGTACAAGGGATATTTCCCAATTCATCTTGTACCCAGATCTCCAAATCAGATGCTTGAAGCCAAGCAATTCTATGTGCACCTATGGCAATAGCTGAGGCTCTGCTTACACATTCAAAGGAGTCAAAAGCTGCACGGTTGGAGAATTTGGAGATATCTTGGGCATGTTTGAGCCAAGTGAGAAAGTCCTGTCTTTTATCTTCAGAAATGAAAGGATTTAAAGTCTGCAAATGATCAGTGACTTCTTTTAGGAACATTCCCATGTAAAGACTATAGGAATTAATTCTCGCAGCAAGCATGGAAGCTTGGAAGACTCTACGTCCAAAAGCATCCAGGGTTCTACATTCACGTCCTGGAGGATTAGGGGCATGTCTTTTGGCACTTCTAATCTTTCTCATAGCAGACTCAACCACAATAGAGTGGTGAGGAAGCTGAGTTTTATGGAAACCAGGACAAGGAGGGACACGATACATGGTATCTAACCTGCGAGAATGAGGAGAGGTAGTAAGAGGTGCTTCCCATATCCTCAACATGAGATCATACAAAATCTCATGAACAGGCAAGGTAGCTGCCTCCTTAGGAGTTTTAGGATATTGTAAAATATCGAACTCCTTGGCTCTGGGTTCTGTCTCAGGGGCCACCGTGATGGATAGGCCCCGAGTCACCTCCCTGATGAAGTCTTGAAAAGACAAGTCCTCTGGAGGAGACATCCTTCGTTTAGGAGAGGACTCCTCCTGTGGAAGAAGCATCACTGCATCGACAGACTCTTCAGAATCCTCAGAGTCTTCAGAGGAATCGAAGTATCGTCTGTCCGGATGCCCTTGCAAAGCTCGATACCCGTACCAACCGGGATCGGTATCGGGAATAACCGGTACCGGGGTATCGGTACCGGAGGGCTTCAGAGGACAGAGTACCGGCATAGCGGACACCGAAGCTGATGTCGATGCCACCGGACCCGGGATCGGTACTGATGGCGGTGCTAGAGCCGGTACTGGTGAAGTAGTCTGTTGCTGTACCAGGGGCGTCGATGCCACAAGGAAAGCCGCCAGACTGTGTTCTATGGACAGAATCCTCTGATCCATCGACGCCGCCAATGCTTGGAGTCGGTACCGGGGGAAGCCACCGGTACCCCAGAGTATGGCACCAGGTGATCTGTCGAGGCCACACCATCGAGATCATCCTGGAATCCCGATGATGATGCTTTAGAGGCCGAAGCCTCCCGCCGGGGTAATTTTGCCGGTGGAGAATCCTCGAGGGCAATGCCAGAGGCATCTCGATGCTTAGAAGGAGATCTACCCTTCGAGGACTGACTGGATTTATGTTTAGTTACCTGAGATCCATGTGAGGAAGAAGAAGCCCTGGAAGACGTCGATGCCACCGAAGCCGCATCAGAGGAAAACAGGGTACTGAGCTTGGCAGCTCGGTTCTGCCGACCTCTTTTAGACATCATAGAACAGGACATACAATCGGTGATGGAATGTTCAGGACCTAAACATTTTAGACACCAGTCGTGGGTGTCGGTGACAGAAATGGTACCGCCACATTTTGTGCACTTCTTAAACCCTGAGGCAGGCTTTTCCATGTTAAGGAAAAAAAGTTTTGGGCCTAAGGCCCAAAACGCAAGTGCACCTGAAGAAAAAAGAAAAAGGAAAAAAGTATTTTTTTTTTTTTTAAAAGAAGAAAAGAAAGACCGGCGGTACCGGTAGAGCGTCGACGAAGGCAGACGCGACACAAAAGAAATAAAGAAAAATAAAGAAATTCTTCTACGGTGACAGAAACACGACTTGCTGGCTCCGTGGAAAAAGAAGAACTGAGGAGAGACAGTTGGGAAAGGCGGGAAGGCAGCATGTAGGCACTGTGGGATGCTCCCAAAGGCTTTCTGATTGGACGCTGGGGAGCGTTCCCACGCAGGCTCCGTCGGTACCGACGAAACCCATTTGTGAAGACTCATTCCTGCTTGTTCCTGGAGATGCCTAGTTACTAAGGTGCACTAATGTTAATCTGCATTAATTCATCATTAATATGCTTGGAATAAACCATCTCCACCTGTGTCCTTATACTGAACTGCACTGTCCAGTGATCACTGAATGCCACATGGTCACCCACTATAATATCAGGAGCACTCTCCGCATTTGTAAGCATTAGGTCCAATATCACATCCCCCTGCGTAGTTTAGTTTATTAAAGCTTGATATACTGCCATCGAAAACAGCGAGGTGATTTACAATAAAAATAAGAAATGGGAAAAGAGGAAGGAAGAAAATAGAGAAAGGAGAGGGCAAGAGAAAGTTCAAAAGGTTAGGTCAGCCTGTCATCCCTAAGAGGAAAAGCTTGAAGGAACAAATAAGTTTTTAGGACAGCTTTACATGTGGGATAGGAAGGTTCCAGGCGACGATCTGAAGGTCATTCCAACATTTTGGGACAAGAAAGTAGAAGGCTAAATGTCGATAGATTCCAATTGAGCGTGGTTGGCAGGGAGCAGATATAGATGATTGGCGGGCAATGAGCGAAGAACCCAGTAGGGAGTGTGCAAGGACGTCAAAGATGAGAGATGAAGAGGAAAGCCAGTTTGAACATCCCTGTGGGTTAAGAGAAGAACCTTGTAATGAATCCTAAAAGAAACAGAGATCCAATGGTGTGCGAACAGCAGAATTCTGAACATACTGGAACCTTTTAATTTCATAACTGGGGAAAACTGCAAAGATAAAGTTGCAATAATGTGATTTTGAAATAACCAAACTAAGCAGAAGGGTAGACAGAGTGGCAGGAGAAAGAAAGGAATGAATGGAACGGATTTGACAGAGAGAAAAGTAAGAGCCCTTGATGACATTACTGATATGGTCATGAAAAGAGAGTGCAGGGTCTTGAATTATGCCCAGGTATTTACAGGCAAAAGAAAGTGTAATGGGAAGACCTTCAAGCCTAGGAGCTAGTGTAGGGGAGGAAGAAAGCCAGATGGTCAAGGTTTTCTGAGGGTTCAGTAAGAGGTGATAGTGCCAGAACCACGAGGTGTCAAGACAGAAGGGATCAGGAGCAAGAGGATTAGTATGGAGAACCAAAGGCACATCAGCAGCATAAAAATAGGCAGAAATACTATGCTGATGAATCAGAAGAGCGAAAAGGGCCAGAAAGGAGTGGAGCCAGTACTGAAACCTGGGGGACCCCACAGTCCAGAGAGCAGAAGGAGGAGGTAGAAGAGTTGAACAAGACTACAAAAGAATGGCGAGAGAGAAAAGAATGGAACCAGTGGAGAACAGTCCCTTGAAGACCAATACCAGCAAAACGAGACAGAAGAAGTGTGTGATCCATCAGGTCAAAAGCAGAAGAGAGATCCAGAGAAACCAAAAGGAAACTATTATCACGGACAAAGAATTGATGCACTTCACATTACCAGTTGCCAGAACAATTCTCCTTGCAAAGAATCCAGAATCTCCCTATTTATAGAAGGCACTATAGTTGAAATCCATCTTCAGCAAATTGAAATCACTTGCCTATAACACTACACTTTCCATAGCAATATTGTGAGGGGCCTAGTTACAGCTGTTTCAACCAGTACCTTATGATCAGGAACCATTGGTGATGAAAGAAGTCAAAGCAGCATTGAAAGCCTTGTCAAAGAACAAAGAACCAGGCATTGATGGCATTCCCATTGAAGTATTACAGCAATCGGATGAAGTTGTTATCTTACTTACAAGGCTCTGTCAGGAAATTCGGAAGACAAATTCATGGCCAACTGACTGGAAAAGTTCTATGTTTATACCAATACTGAAGAAAGGTGATCTAACCGACTGCGGAAATTATTGCACAATCGTTCTGATCCCACATGCCAGCAAGATTCTACTCAAGATCATTCAGCAGAGACTATAACCATACCTGGAACGAGAACTGCCTGAAGTGCAAGCAGGGTTCAGGAAAGGGTGAGGAACAAGAGACATCATCGTGAATGTGAGATGGATCCTTGAAAAGACAAAAAAATACCAAAAGGATATCCATATTGACTAAAGCAAGGCTTTTGACTGTGTAAACCATGAGAAACTGTGGGCCACATTAAGAACTATGGGTATAGCAGAACACCTGATAGTTCTCTTGCACAACTTTTACATTGATCAAGAAGCAACAGTTCAAATGGATCAAGGAGAAACAGAATGGTTTAAAATCAGCAGAAGATTTAGCACTGCAAATCTGTTGCACATACCAGCCCTAACCACCAAGACCACTTGTTCCACCTCTAAAAGGGCATTCTCACTTTTCGCCCCAACTTTATGGAATTCAATTCCTCCCATGCTTCGTGGCATTGAAGACCTTCAAGAATTCTGGAAGAAGTTAAAAGCTTTCCTCTTCTTTAACCATTTTTTGGTTACTGAAACTATGCAATCACATTCAACCTAATTAATGCTTGCTTAACCTTATTTACTTTTGTGCCATTTACCCTCACTCATGTTTTATCTCCCCTTGTTTTAACTTCTTGTTTTATGTAAAGCCATGTTGGCTCACTTGTTCTCTGTAAACCGCTTTGACTATTAAACTAAGCAGTATATAAGCATATCTAAATAAATAAATAAAGGTGTACAACAAGGCTGCATACCCCTACCTCTAATTTATATGCAGAACAAATCATCAGAGAAGCAGGACTGTATGAAGACAACCGAGGTGTGAAGATTGGTGGAAGACTCATCAACAACCTTCGCTATGCTGATGATACTACATTACTGGCTGAAAGCGAAGACGGTCTCAAACATTTGCTTCTCAAGATCAAGGGACATAGTCTTAAAAAGGGTCTGCACCACTGTTCCCTCTAAGCTGTGCGCGTGTGCGCGCGCAACACCTCGCTGAGCGAGCGCACATACTTTACAACAGAGCGCACAAAAATTACGGTTCTGATTCTGATAGAAAACAACACAGATGTCTTAAAATTTAAAAGTTCTACAATATTTTCTAGTGCAATCAATGTGGTGTACATGCTGTATTCTGACGTGTAGTCAAATTTTAAAGTATGTAACTCAGTGTCGTTATGTGGCGCACAAAAATTTAACCTTCCTTCAAAAGCTGCACAGCTGATATTTTATGCGCACACAGCCTACAGAAAATTAGAGGGAACATTGGTCTGTATCTTAACGTTAAGAGGACAAAGATCCTGACAATTGTCAAAATCATTAAATTAATCATTGATGGAGAAGAAATTGAAATATTAGACAACTTTAACTTAATTGGTCAACAATCAATAAAGAAAGGACTAGCAGTCAAGAAATGTGACGACATATTGCTCTTAGTAGAATGGCTATGAAGGACCTAGACAAGATTCTCAAGAGCAGAGATGTCTCTCTCCATATAAAGATTCGAATTGTCCAGGCCATTGTATTTTCAATATCATATGGATGCGAAAGTTGGACAGTGAAAAAGATAGGCAGGAAGGAAATTAATGCCTTTGAATTATGGTGCTGGTGACGAATATATCATGGACCGCCCAAAGAACAAACCAGCCAGTACTAGAGATCAAACCTAAGCTTTCTTTAGAAGCTCAGACGACAAAACTTCAACTTTCATACTTTGGACACGTCATGCGAAGAGAGAGATCAATGGAGAAAGACATAATGCTTGGCAAGGTAGAAGGTCACCATGAAAGAGAAAGGACGGCAATGAGATGGATCGATACAATAACAGCAGCTATGGATACTACTCTATCAACAATTAGCTGCTTGGCTGAAGACCGAACAAAGTTTAGGTCAACTATCCAGAAGATCGCTAGGAGTCAACAAAGACTCAACGGCACTTAACAAAAACAGTTACTAAGGTGCACTAATGTTAATCTGCATAATTCACCATTAATACGCTTTATTTGAACATAGGTCCCATATTATTCAATGGGACCTAGTTACTAATACTCCACATTAATGGTGAACTAACACTTTAATGTTAGCACACCTTAGGAACTAGACTCCTGAATGTCTTCAATTATATTTTTTATTTATTTATTTATTTATTTACATTCTCTTATATACCGTGCTATTCTGCATCAGTGCGGTTTACATTGAACAAACTGAAATTACAGTGAAGAGGGCATTATAACTTGGAGATAACTATTTTACAGGGAACATGGGCTATGGAGGGTTAAGTGCTTGCCCAAGTCCACAAGGAGCACCTGTGGGACTAGAAACCCCAGTCCTTCTGGCCCAAGGTTGCTGTCCTCTAGTGGGATTTGAACCCCCGACCTTCCAGCCTGAAGTACCTTGCCCCAACCACTAGGCCACTCTTCCACTCCAAATATATCTCTGTCTATGAAACAGGGGCTAGCACAAGAAGGCCAAGACAAGACATGCCTAAGTGGATCTCTTTCTGCACTATTCCTTATTACCTTATTACCTTCTATGAGATGGAAGCTGAAAGCTAAGCAGAAAACGAGTGGTACATCATTCGCAAGTAAGGCACGGATGGATGGATGTATTCCTCCAGTTGAGTCTTTGGCTGGGACTCCAGTGTGTTCATTAGTGTCAGCAGGGGCAGAAGAAGACTCCATGACAGTGCTTGAGCTTTATGTCACACTCAGCGAGGAGTGCCAAGAGACTATGCAGAGAAGATGTCTAGAAAACAATTGTTTTTGCTGGTGCTACAACCTTGACATTAGCCCATGGAGAAGAAAGGCCATTGGAGAGGTGGGACTTCCAAGGCACAACAGGAGATGCATAAGAAGAAACTGCCTACTCTATGGGTCAAGAGACAAGCTCTGTTAAGTCTGGTATATCCTCCATCTTCCATGGCAGCTTCATCCGGTGGTACATCAGGTTCTGCAGGGATTCAAGCAACACTAGTTAGACTTAAATTTTTTACGTTTTGAAACGATTTGGGAAAGTTTTTCCTCCTTGGAGTTGTCACTTTTAGCTCAATTTCAATCTATTCGTAATAAGTTTGAGGAGACAGACCAGAAGCTGGTCAGAGAGGCACAGGAGCTGGCATCTCTTAATTAATCTCCAACTGTGAAAGAGTTTGAAGTTCAAAAGGTACATGATAGAGGAGTAACTTTTGTAAAAGACTCTATAATAATTCATAGAAAGACATATATGTGGAAGCTGTGTTAGTCCGCTATAATGGTAGTTAAATAAAAAGGAAAATAAAGTGATACCTTTTTGGACTAAATGTATTAAGTTAGTCCAATAAAAAGGTATCACCTTATTTTCCTTTTTATTTAACTACCATAGAAAGACAAAGGTTCTGGAAATTTAATTATGGAGAAGGAATTTATGCCTATTGAATTTTCCTCATACCTTTCCATATCTGCTCATGTGATTTCTAGGGGGTAGTGCATGTGGTGTACTGCCTGTGTGACAAACTGTATACTGGCCAAACTACTAGGCAATTTAACATAAGAACATAAGATATGCCATACTGGGTCAGACCAAGGTCCATTAAGCCCAGTATCCTGTTTCCAACAGTGGCCAATCCAGGTCACAAGTACCTAGCAGTTTCCCCAAAGGACACAGGTTTCACAATGCTTGTATAGTGGCAAGCAGTGGATTTAAGTTGAATTTAAGACAAGGATGATAGAACATCAGTCTGCCTTACGGTGGGGGGTGGTGTCGGCTCTATTGGTGGAACACTAACAAGCCCATAAGCATCAACTGGATGATTTTAAATGTTGTGCTGGGTCAGTTAAGAGCAGAGGGTGGTGGGAATTTAGCACTGAGATTGTTACAACGTGAGCAGAAACTAATTTATCAATGGCATACCACTACACCAGAGGGCCTGAACTCTGCAGTGGAATGGCGGTGGTTTTATTAGAGGCGTGGGGGCCATACTGTCTGCGAATAGTCAGGGTTGTGTATGCCATTACTTAGTAGATGGTGAGAATAAGGGGTTCCCAGGGACACCCAATGACGTCGTGTGGTAGGAGCTAATGGATGTGAACAATTGGGTGAAGAGGTATGAATGGATTTAAGGATGGGACCAGTCATGCTTGATGAAACAGAGGTGACCTGTGATTGGAGCACAGAGAACAAGCACTGATGTAGGCTCTTCTAATAGGAGTTAACAATTCCTTTTATATAAACAGGGAGGGGGATGCTGAGTAGGTTTTGAAGTATGTGCCAGGAGAACATGTAGAGAGAGCTGTTTTAGCTAAATAAGTAGTTTATGTAATAACTCTTGGAAATATGTATTTTAAAAGTAATTTTTGTATGTTCTATAGAGTTATTTCTCTTTTAGCTTTAAGCTGGCGGCGCACAAGCCCTTTAAAAAAGCCGTAGTGGAGACAGCGAAACCAGCGGCCGGGGTAAGGTTTAGTGAATCGCCAAGCTAAGGTTTTCAGGACAAATGAGTATGCCAATTTCTTAAATGGCCAGGAGAAGCCGAGATGAGAAACATAATAAGCCAAGTGGATAGGTGACTCATGAATGTGCAAGTTTCATGAATTGCCCAGATGAAGAAAATATTTTAAATATATTTTTGATATTAATAAAAATAGTGAAGCAAGTTAATTTGGTGTGGGTCCAAATAGATTTTTCATCAAGATATGTTCAAGAAATTTGTTTTACAAGCTTTGAAAATACTGCCAAGAATAGAGCTTGGAGTTATGGAGCAATATCCCCAACTTTCTTTTGATAGTCAGGATGGTGACTGATTTCTTAGGAAAATCAGACACAGAAACTTTGGAGATTAATACTTCTTATTACTATAACCTTGGAGCTTGATCAAGACTGGTTGCCTAAGATGTTTTCCAAAGTTAAGGATGCAACCTTTAAAGCCTGCAGGAACAGTATGTTCCGTGATGTATCTAAGGCAACCTAGAAAAGGAGGAAGCAATTTCCGTTACTGAGATCTGGGCTCAGACAATTAGGAGGATTATTTTTCCTCCACTTTCTAGGTAAATGTTCAGTAAAATTGGATGGGTCTAGCTATGCCTTTTTTGAACCTCAACAACTGACTGCTTTTCTGAGGGACATGTCTCTTGTATCTGGAGTAGTGAGCACTCATAAGAACATAAGAACATAAGATATGCCATATTGGGTCAGACCAAGGTCCATCAAGCCCAGTATCCTGTTTCCAACAGTGGCCAGTCTAGGTCATACGTACCTAGCAGTTTCCCCAAAAGACACAGGTTCTGCAATGCTTGTACTAGGTCAAGAGGGAGGAGTAGCTTAGTGGTTGGGGCAAGGTACTTCAGGCCGGAAGGTCGGAGGTTCAAATCCCACTAGAGGACAGCAACCTTGGGCCGGAAGGACTGGGGTTTCTAGTCCCACAGATGCTCCTTGTGGTCTTGGGCAAGCCACTTAACCCTCCATAGCTCATGTTCCCTGTAAGTATTAGTGTATGTGTCTCATATCCCCGCGTGTTAAATGTATCCCCCAATTGTGTTGTGACCGCTTTGATTGAAGGATAAGGCGGTATACAAAATTGTCTAAATAAATAAATAAATCATGGGTCCCTTCTTAATAATGGTTTATGGACCTTTCCTCCAGGAACTTGTCCAAACCTTTTTTAAACCCAGCTACACTAACAGCCTTTACTACATCCTCCGGTAACAAATTCCAGAGTTTGATTACACGTTTAGTGAAAAAATATTTTCTTTTATTAGTCTTAAATAGTTTACCCTGTAGCTTCATTGCATGTCCCCTAGTCTTTCTATATTCTGATAAAGTAAACAATCAATCTACGTTTACCCGTTCCACTCCGTTCATTAATTTATAGACTTCTATCATATCTCCCCTCAGCCGTCTCTTTTCCAGGTTAAAGAGCCCTGACCTTTTTAGCCTTTCTTCATAGGAGTATCCTTCCATCCCCTTTACCATTTTGGTGGCTCTTCTCTGAACCTTTTCTAAAATCGCTATATCCTTTTTAAGATACGGCGACCAGAATTGCACACAATATTCAAGGTGCGGTCTCAACATGGAACGATATAGAGGCATTATAATATCTTTTGTTTTATTTTCCATTCCTTTCCTTATGATACCTAGCATTCTATTTGCTCTCTTGGCTGCCGCTGCACACTGGGCCGAGGGTCTTAACATGTTATTCACAATGACGCCTAAATCTTTTTCCTGGGTGGTGGTTCCTAATGTGGAACCTTGCATCGTGTAACCATAGTTTGGGTTGTTCTTCCCTAGGTGCATAACTTTGCACTTGTCCACATTAAATTTCATCTGCCATTTTGATGCCCAGTCTTCCAATTTATCAAGATCCTCTTGCAATTTTCCACAATCCTCTTGGGTTTTAACAACTTTAAATAGTTTTGTGTCATCTGCAAATTTGATAACCTCACTCGTTATTCCACTTTCCAGGTCATTTATGAATATGTCAAAAAGCAGCGGACCCAGCACAGATCCCTGGGGTACACCACTATTCACCTTTCTCCATTGGGAAAATTGGCCATTTAGCCCAACCCTCTGCTTTCTATCTTTTAACCAGTTCCTGATCCAGAGTAGTACACTGCCTCCTATCCCATGACTCTTTAGTTTTGCCAAATGTCTCTGATGAGGGACCTTGTCAAAGTCTTTCTGAAAGTCCAGATACACTATATCAACCAACTCACCTTTGTCCACCTGTTTATTCACACTTTCAAAAAAACATAACAGATTAGTAAGACAAGATCTTCCTTGTCTAAAGCCATGTTGGCTGTATCCCATTAGGCCAAGACTATCTACATGCTGAGAAATTTTATTCTTTATAATGGTTTCTACCATTTTTCCTGGTACTGACGTGAGGCTCACCGGTCTGTAATTTCCCGGATCACCCCTCAAACCCTTTTTAAAAATTGGTGTTACATTGGCGATCCGCCAATCTTCAGGTATTAGAGATGATTTTAATGATAGTTCACAGATTACTAATAGCAGGTCTGCAATCTCATATTTCAGTTCTTTCAACACCCTTGGATGTATACCATCCGGCACAGGTGATTTGCTACTCTTCAGTTTATCTAATAGTTGTAATACTTCTTCCCGATGTATCGATATTTCCTTCAATTCTTCCGCACCTTTAAATACCACTTCAGTCATGGGTAACATCCCTACATCTTCCTCAGTAAAGACCGAAGCAAAGAATTCAGTCAGTCTCTCCGCTATCGCCTTGTCGCCTCTTAGTGCCCCTTTAACTCCTCTATCATCTAATGGTCCAACTGACTCTCTCACAGGTTTTTTGCTACGAATGTACTTGAAAAAATCTTTATTTCGCGTTTTTGCTTCCGCAGCAAGCTTCTTCTCAAATTCTCTCTTTGCCTTCTTTATCAATGCCTTGCATTTGACCTGCCAGTGCTTGTGCTGTTTCCAGGTTTCATCGTTTGGCTCTCTTTTCCATTTCCTGAAAGATGCTTTCTTGGCAACAACAGCCTCTCTGACCTCACCTTTAAACCATGCTGGCAGTTTTTTGGACTTCCTTCCACTTTTCTTAAAGCGTGGAATACAGCTGGTCTGGGCTTCCAAGATAGTATTTTTCAACAACACCCATGCTTGATGTTTTAACCTTTGCAACTGCTCCTTTTAGTTTTTTCTTAACTATTTTCCGCATTTTATCATAGTCTCCCTTTCGAAAATTTAAAGGTAGTACTGTGGATTTCCTTACTCTCCCTCCTCCACTAATTAAATCAAAGGCGATCATGCTATGATCACTATTGCCAAGTGGCCCCAACACCCTTATCTCTTGCACTAGATCTGGTGTTCCACTAAGGACTAGGTCTCATATGGCTTCCCCTCTCGTCGGTTCATGGACCAGCTGCTCGAAGAAGCAGTCATTTATGTCTTCTAGGAACTTTATCTCCCTAGCATGTACTGCCGTGACACTGACCCAGTCGATACCGGGGTAATTGAAATCGCCCATTATTATTACCGCGCTGTAACTTTTGTTAGCTTCCTTGATTTCTTTGAGCATTTCATCATCCATTTGTTCATTCTGGCCAAGCGGTCGATAGTACACCCACACCGCCATCACCTTCCCATTTTTACATGGAATTTCAATCCATAGAGATACTACAGCAAATTTTGTTTCCTGCAAATCTTTAATCCTTTCTGACTCAATGCCCTCTCTAACATAGAGTGCAACCCCTCCACCAATTTGATCAGCTCTATCATTACGATATAGTTTGTACCCAGGTATCACAGTGTCCCACTGGTTGTCCTCCTTCCACCATGTCTCTGATATTCCAATCACATCTAACCTCTCATTTAGTGCTATATATTCTAACTCTCCCATCTTATTTTTTAGACTTCTAGCATTTGCATACAAGCATTTTAGAGACTGTATTTTATTCATATTAATTTGGCTATTAATAGACATGGGTAATTTGGGATCTTTAAGCTCTGTCTGCTCCATACTCGAGGGCAGTTGGGCTACTTTACTCTTTTTTTGGAACCTCTCTGCTTTTGGTAGTATCCTGAATCTGAAGAGAGCATCAATGGACAGATAGCAAGACCTTTCATTGGAAAGGTTCCAGTATGCCAAGGGTGGACAATGGTTTACTATCCCAATCTGTTTACGGAGAATGGTGTTCATTTGTTAGGTATGGGAATGAGATTATGCTTAAACACCTTATAGAAAGCCTTAACTAGTTTAAAATGAAAGGAGCATATACTACTTGCAGCTTGGGCATGGGGGCTTTGACTTTAAGATTAGTTGTGCCTTGGGGAGATAGATCCAAATATATGGTGGGTGTTCAAGAACTGAGGAGAAAGGGCCGAGACTTTTAAATTGCCAGCATAGGAGCCAGTCCTCGCTTTGGCGGTTGTTGGTAGTAAGGATCCCGTGACAATATGAGCTTATTTAAAGCTTGATTTTCTAACACACCTATGTGAGAAGTCCAAAAAGGTGCCTATACTATAAAGGCAACATAGAAACCTATGCACCTTTTTTAAATATGCGCCTAAACCCAGCCCAAATAGTGCACAAATTCTGATGCACAAATTTACACTTGCTCCAAAGAAGGTGCAAATTTGAACATATACTCTATGCATGCACACATGTATTTTATAAAATACATTTGTACACTGCAGCTCAACTTTTGCTCTGCCCAAATTTTATCCTCAGGAATACCTACATTCAGATCATGTAAAAGTAGGCACACACTTTCCATACATGTACATGTACAGCAGGCATGTCCAACAGGTAGATCGCAATCTACCTGTAGATGGCGGAAGGGTCAGAGTTAGATCGCCAGCCCCACTTGGCTCCATCTCTCCAGCAGCTCGCCCTATCACTAGGAGAGAGCTGGCCGAGGGCTTGCTGCCACTGCTGATCCTTTGCCTGTCTTTTTTCCCTGCCTGCGGGAATCTTGCCTGTGGGTGTATTGGGGGTGCTTGTTGTTTTCGTGCCAATAGTTTGTGGGTACCCTAAGGGGCCGCCGCCCACACCCCACAACAAGACACCACAGGCCGGCATCATACCTGGTCTCCTGCCTCTCAGAATCACCCATTCCTGCCCCGCCCCAACACCCCTTAGAAGTGTGTTATATACCGGGCGATATCCATTCGCCCGGGCTTTACCTGAATACACTTGCCGTATTAGTTGTGTCATGTGCTGGTCATTGGTCGCTTTATAGTTCACTTTCATTAAACATTTTCGGACAGACACAACAAAGTGTCAAGAATTTGGTGATTTTGGCGGGCTTTTCCAATTTTGTTCTAACTTCCCTAAGCCTTGACTTCGAATTGGTTCAATCCACTTTGACTTTTGCTTGCCTCTGCAATTTTATTTTACCTTGCCTTTGCGTTGAATCTACACTGCAATTTTATTTTGCCTTGCCTTTGTGTTGATTCTACACTGTGTGCAGAATTTACTAAATCGCGTGTGGTGGCATTTGAACTTGTTTGACGGTATTTGAAATATCTGGTTTGCTGGACAGGTGTTTGAGTTTTTTTGATGATTGTTTGGTGGTATTTGATTATTGGTGCCAGTATGATGAATTCTTATTTTTACTTTTAGAACTGCATGTGTGGTTTTGGCATCTCCAGTCCTTGTATTGCACATCATCCAGAGGTCTTCAGTTCCTGTTGATCTTTAATACTTTGGGACAGTGACAGTTTGGACCAGATTCAGACAGTGTTTATACTAACTTAGCAGATTTGGCCTTCTTACATCCAGCCACCCCAGTATAACGAAGATGAGTGTTCCAAAGAAAAGCAAAACCTAACACTTTCATGATGAATGGGAAATGGACTACTTCTTCATCATGGTGAAAGACAAGTGTTGTTGTCTAATTTGCAACGCCCCAGTATCCTTGCCCAAAAAGGGTAATCTGGAACGTCATTATAAGGCTCTGCATAGCAATAAGTTTGATGCTGATTTTCCACCCAAAAGTGAAATTCATAAACTGAAGCTCAAAGAGCTCAGAGAGGTTCTTGCAGGGCCGTTAAAGGATGTTTTCAACAGATCCTTGGAAACAGGAGAGTTTCCTCAGGACTGGAGAATGGCTGAGGTCGTACCTCTACACAAAAGTGGTGACAGGGAAGAAGTGTCAAACTACAGGCCTGTGAGCCTTACCTCAGTGGCGGGAAAAGTAATGGAGGCACTCCTGAAAGAGCGAATTGTGAACTTTCTCAAAACCAACAGGTTGCAAGATCCGAGGCAACATGGTTTCACCAAAGGACGATCTTGCCAAACAAATCTGATTGAGTTCTTTAACTGGGTGACCAGGGAACTAGATCAGGGACATGCGATGGATGTCATCTACCTGGATTTCAGCAAAGCTTTTGATACTGTTCCTCATAGAAGGCTTATCAATAAACTCAGTAGTTTGGGGATAGATCCCAAGATGGTAAATTGGATCATAAATTGGTTGACTGACAGAAGACAGAAGGTGATGCTACAAGGAGCTCACTTGGATGAAAGGAAGGTGATTAGCGGGGTGCCCCAGGGTTCGGTCCTAGGCCCGGCACTGTTCAATGTATTTGTGAGTGATATTGCTGAAGGACTGAATGGAAAAGTCTGTCTATTTGCAGATGACACAAAAATTTGCAACAGAGTGGACTCCCCAGAGGGAGTGGTTAACATGAGGAATGATCTACAAAAGCTGGAAGAATGGTCTAATGCTTGGCAATTAAGATTTAATGTGAAGAAGTGCAGAGTCATGCACTTGGGAAGCAGAAATCCAAGGGAAATGTACGGGATAGGGGGTGAGAGATTGGTGTGTGCGGATCAGGAGAAAGACCTTGGAGTAATTATTTCTGAAGATCTCAAGGTGGCAAAACAGTGCAATAAGGCAGAGGCAAAAGCCAGGAGGATGTTGGGCTGCATACGAAGAGGAATTACGAGCAGAAAGGAAGAGATACTTATGCCACTGTACAAGTCACTGGTGACGCCTCACTTGGAATACTGTGTTCAGTTTTGGAGACCATATCTTGCAAAGGATGTAAAAAGACTGGAAACTGTTCAGAGGAAGGCGACCAAAATGATTTGGAGTCTGCATCAGAAGCCTTATGAGAAGAGACTTGAAGACCTAAACATGTACACTTTGGAAGAGAGGAGGGACAGGGGAGATATAATTCAGACCTTTAAATACTTAAAGAGAAATAATGAACAAACAAACCTCTTCCAAAGATGGAGAAACTGCAAAACTAGAGGGCATAACATGAAGCTACAAGGTGGTAAATTGAAAGGCAACGTCAGGAAATACTTTTTCACTGAAAGGGTGGTGGATGCTTGGAATGCGCTCCCGATGGAAGTGGTGGGGGCAAATACGGTGACGGAGTTCAAAAGGGCATGGGACAGACACAGTGGATCCCTTTACAGCAACAAGAAAATATCAAAATAATCTGAACCATCTAATTCCTTAACAAATATGGGTGTATTACAAGGAGTGGTGGGATCACCCCTAAACAAAGACATGGGGAAGGGGGGCCTGCACAGAGCGGCAGGTGTACCTACTCTTGACATCGTACTGGACAGACTAGATGAACCATACTGGTCTTTATCTGCCGTCATTTACTATGTTACTATGTTAAATCGAAAATGGCTACTCAGCAACAGTTGATGGCGAAGCCAAGGTCACATTCGGTCAATGCAACCATAGCATCCTTCAAGGTCAGCAACCTGATCGCAAACCTTTCACTGAAGGGGAATTTGTAAAAGATTGTTTTCTTGAAGCAGCTGACAATCTTTTTGAAGGATTTAAAAATAAGAAAGAGATCATAGCAGCTATTCAAGATGTACCATTGTCAAGAAACACCGTCGTGTGGCGAATAGAAAAGATATGTGGAGACACAACTGAACAA
Organism: Ichthyophis bannanicus; assembly: GCA_033557465.1. Taxonomy (NCBI): domain Eukaryota; kingdom Metazoa; phylum Chordata; class Amphibia; order Gymnophiona; family Ichthyophiidae; genus Ichthyophis; species Ichthyophis bannanicus. Next base: position 924,693,670 of record CM066033.1, read on the forward strand.
TTGTTGGAGGATGTTTCAAATTGTGTTGCTTTCTCACTCCAACTGGATGAATCTACAGACATAAGAGACATAGCCCAGTTACTAGTCTTTATCTGGATGCTTTTTAAAGATGTCAGTGTTAAAGAACTACTTGGAATGATTTCTTTAAAAGGGCGAACTACCAGACAGGAAATATTCAGTTCTTTCCATTATTTTGTGACAAAGTGTAATCTTCCATTGCATAGACTTGTTTCCATCACTACTGATGGAGCAAAAGCAATGACAGGTGAGGTTAATGGTTTCATAGCCCTCTATAGACAGCATGATGACTTCCCAGATTTCCTTTCTTACCACTGCATCATTCACCAGCAAGTTTTGGCAAGCAAAAGACTCAATACAAAGACTGTCATGGACATCACTTTCAAAATTGTAAATTCAGTTTGTGGAAGATCACTTCAAAGACGGATTTTCAATCTTACTCTTGATGAAGTGGCAGCGGAAATCATTTCGCACACAGATGTAAGGTGGCTAGGTAGGCACACATTTCTGCAAAGATTTTGTGATTTGCTGAATGAAATACAACGTTTTCTGAAGGAGAGGGGAGATGACCAAGCAGAGTTGGAAGTTCAGGAGTGGTTATGTGATCTGGCATTTCTCGCTGATTTTACAGGCGAACTAACTGATATGAACCTTGAACTACAACGTAAAAATAAATGCATTGGCGAGATGAGTACAGTTTCATCCTAGAAGAGCAAATTTGAGCTAATGATGACTGACCTTGCAAACAACACTTTTGATCATTTTCCTAATACACAGGACCATCTGGGACAATATCCAAATTTTGTTTTTCAGAATGAGAAGTTGTTTGTTGTTAAGTGCCGTCGAGTCGGAGTCGACTCATGGCGACCCTCTGGATAGCTATCCTAAATTGTGTTCGGTCTTCAGTCAGGCGGCTCATTGTTGACAGACTGGTACCCATAGCTGCTGTTATTGTATCGATCCATCTCATTGCTGGCCTTCCTCTTTTGCGTTGATCTTCTATCTTGCCAAGCATGATGTCTTTCTCTAATGATCTCTCTCTTCGCATGATGTGTCCAAAGTATGAAAGTCGAAGTCTTGTCATCTGAGCTTCTAAAGACAGCTTAGGTTTGATCTCCTCTAGTACCGACTGGTTTGTTCTTCGGGCAGTCCATGGTATACACAGTATTCGCCGCCAGCATCATAATTCAAAGGCATCAATTTTCTTCCTGTCTGTCTTTTTCAATGTCCAGCTTTCACATCCATATGATGTTATTGAAAATGCCATGGCTTGGACAAGTCGAATCTTTGTATGGAGAGAGACATCTCTGCTCTTGAGAATCTTATCCATCGTAAACTATTATCTGTAATAACTACTCACTATACTGTTGACAGTAAAAACTAATTCCATTTTCACACACTGTTATACTAAGTTTAGAAATCAATAATCATTATACTGTTGTCAGTAGCCACTCAGATCATAAGGAACTACTGTCAGACATATTTCTTAGTGTCAGTAAAAATCAAACCTTCTGCCCATCCCTCATACAACATCATACTGTTGATCGTAACCTTCTACCCCTATACTCATCAGCTAACCCCCTTTACACTAAAAGACCCCCTCTGAAATACACACAATGCCTCCTACAAAACAAATAAGCATCCCCTTCACTCTCCTCCTAATAACACTCCTAATACAACATATCTATACATACAAAACCAATCAAAACCCCTACAAAAACATCCCCATCATCCATAATCACCACAGAAGCTCACAAAACATTAACCCCATCATACAAGTTCCTTACCAAAACCCATCACATAGCTCAATACACTCCAATAATCACTATACACGACATGACTCAAACAAATACCAACGAAGACTCATACAAATAAAGCAGAATCCATACAGACGTATAACTGACAAAACCACTATCATAGACGCAAAAACAAAGCTCATCTTAATAAACATTCGATCCATACGAAACAAAATACCAATAATCAACGACATGATAAAAGAAGAAAAACCTGAAATTATATGCATCACCGAAACATGGCTCTCTCCCACAGACACTGTACTACTAAACCAGCTAACCACACACCAGTATGACATATTCAGCTGTCATCGAGATGCAAAGAGAGGTGGTGGTACTCTCATACTCACCAAAAAAGACCTACAATACACCTTAACAAGTTTAAATAATATAGAAGGAATGGACATAATCAACATAGAAAATAGAACCCTTGCACTCACCCTCATATATAGACCCCCTACAGCTGATCAAAAAAACCTCTCTCCCATCCTTGAACTTGCTTGCACAACATCACCAAGCAAACCGCTCATAATCCTAGGTGATTTAAACCTCCCCTCCCTAAATGATTCCCAATCAAATAACTTTATGGACACCATGTTCCAAATGGGATATACACAGATAGTACAAGCACCCACCCACACAAAAGGTAACACTCTAGATCTCATCTTCCTCCCCAGCTCCTTTATCAACCACCAGCAGCACACCCCTCCAACAATAACAGAAGTACCATAGTCCGACCATCACCTCATCACACTCCACCTCCCAATACAAGCAATGCAGAACTCTACGCACCACACACCTCATATATCACGATTTGCACACTTCAACAAAGACACTTTCCTGGACAAAGTACTACCCATACTCAACACAAACCTCCCAGACATCAACTCCACCGTAAATCACTGGAACCTTACAGTTCAAAAAGCAGCTGCCCCCACACAACCCACACATAGACAGTTAAAAAAAACAGAAAAATGGTTCACGAAAGAACTAGTGAACCTAAAAAAACAACTGAGAAAACAAGAAAAGAAATGGAGGAAAACTAAATCTGCTGAGAATAAATCCCAATACTTAAACACACTCAACGAATACAAGAATGCGATTAATAAATCAAAAAAGGATTACCACTCCAAGGTAATAAACTCAGCTATCAATCGCCCCAGAGAACTATTTGCAATTGTAAATACACTGACAAAAGTCAAAAATCCAGAACCAAAACAATCTGCAATAAGTATACAAGCCCTTGCAACCCACTTTGCAGAAAAACTAAAATGCAAACTTAATACTACACCAACACTAACCCACACAAACACCGAAACTAATAACAACAGCTGGACAACCTTTCATACGATAGATCGGAAACACCTCCTCAGGATTATAACAATTATCAACACCACAACTTCCCCACTCGATCCATGCCCCGTATCATGGATCAAAAATACTAAGGAAGAACTAGCTGGAAACATTCAATACATAGTAAATCAATCCCTCTCCCAGGGCATTATGCCTGATGCCCTAAAACTCACAACAATCCGCCCAATAATAAAAACAATAAACTCGACCCAAAAGACCCAAACTCATATAGACCAATAGCCAGCATTCCATTTATGGCTAAAATAATAGAAAAAACTGTTCAACTTCAATTGCAAGAACATATAGATGACCACAACTCCCTTGACTCCCACCAATTCGGTTTCCGCCCCTTCCATGGGGTAGAAACCCTATTAATTACTCTGATGGACTTCCTCATAAGACATACAGATGATAACACCGAAGGCCTCCTACTCCTTTTCATAGACATTTCCGCTGCATTTGACAACATCAACCACCTTACACTGATTAATAGATTAGAAAACTTAGGAATAGGTGGGACTGTCCTTAATTGGTTCAAGTCCTACATCACACACAGACTAATACGAGTTCAATTAAACCAGGAAGCATCGGAAACCTTCCCCCAAGGACAAGGAATACCACAAGGATCAGCCCTTTCTGCTCTCCTTTTCAACCTGTACTTGCAACCCATCACAAAAATATTTAAAAAACACAAAATCAATCACTTTATCTATGCCGACGACATCATGCTCGCCCTCCCCATAACCACGAAAAACCCTAATTATAACACTCTATCCGAATGCATGGCGGAAACCTCATCCTGGATGGGAACCAACTTCCTCAGCATCAATCTCAAAAAAACTGAGGCAATGTTTGTATCAAGATCACCTGTGGCTGAAGATACCTACCCAACAACAATCTCCATCAATAACACAACGATACCTGTTAAAAAAGAGGTAAAATACCTAGGCGTTATAATCGATCACACACTCACCATGCTACCTCACATAAAACAGACGGTAAAAACTATATTCTACAAACTCAAAACTATTCAACACTTAAGGCTCCTCCTTGACACGCATGACTTTAGATCAGTCGTTAGTGCCCTCATAACCCCTCACTTTGACTATTGTAATAGTCTCCTAACCGGCCTCCCACAAAAGAATATCTACTTATTACAAAGAGCACAGAACATCTGTGCAAAAGTAGTCACTAAAGCCCACCTAACAGACCATGTAACCCCTATACTGCTAGATCTACACTGGCTCCCCATAAATTATCGAATCAAATACAAAATACTACTAACAACCTTCAAACTACTAAACGATATTGCCCCCTCACATCTATCCACACTCCTTCACGTCCCAAATGAATTAAGAGCCCGCAGACTAAATGCAACCCTCTCACTAGAGCTGCCAAAAACATTCACGAGGACCAAAAACTCCACCAGTGCCAGAGCCTTCTCATTCACCGCTCCCACACTTTGGAATGACCTCCCAATAGACATCCGAATCATAAAGGACCTCTCCCAATTCAGGAAAGAACTCAAGACATACCTATTCTCTGAGCACTTCGGAATCCCCTACCCTCCAAGTCCAGACACACAGCGTCCACAGACACACAAACAAAAAAAACCCGCAGAAACACAATTAACTGAACACACAACTCCTCTTCTAACAGCCCCCCAAAGACACCCCAAACAACCCACGAAAAAATGGAAATAAATTCCATCACACACAAACCCACTCACATACACACACAAACACACGCACACTTATACACACACACACTCACACATACATACACACACACACACACCTGAATAGCGAATCATGTATTCTTGTAAATAATTTCTATAAATAGCAATGTCAGCTCGCTGACATTCCCCTGTAAATTCAGCAGTATACAAAAGTATACACCCTGTAAATAGTTCTGACAATTTACTGTTCTGTTATATGTAAAAAGTTAAGAAGTTCTTGTTCTATGTAATGTTATGCAAATGTATGCAATTGTTCCATGTAAACCGCCCCTGATCTCTGGAAGGGGCGGTATAGAAGAAATAGATAAATAAATAAATAAATAAATTATCTAGGTCTTTCATAGCCATTCTGCCAAGAGTAATGCGTCGTTTGATTTCTTGACTGCTTGTTGCTTCTTCATTGATAGTTGATCCAAGTAGGTTAAAGTTGTTCACAATTTCAATTTCTTCTCCTTCAATGATGAACCTGTTGATTATGCCAGTTGTCATGATCTTTGTCTTCTTTACATTAAGGTGCAGGCCCATTTTGAGACTATGTTCTTTGATTGTGAGAAGCAAATGTTTCAGATCATCTTCACTTTCAGCCAGTAATGTAATATCATCAGCATAGCGAAGGTTGTTGATGAGTCTTCCACCAATCTTCACACCTCTGTTGTCTTCATACAATCCTGCTTCTCTGATGATTTGTTCTGCATATAAATTAAACAGGTAGGGGGAAAGTATGCAGCCTTGTCTTACACCTTTGCTTATTTTAAACCATTCTGTTTCTCCTTGTTCCGTTTGAACTGTTGCTTCTTGATCAATGTACAGATTGTGCAAGAAAACGATCAGGTGTTCTGGTATACCCATGCTTCTTAATGTGGCCCAGAGTTTCTCATGGTTTACACAGTCAAAAGCCTTGCTATAGTCGATAAAGCACAAATAGATATCCTTTTGGTATTCTTTAGTCTTTCAAGGATCCATCTCACATCCACAATGATGTCTCTCGTTCCTTGCCCTTTCCTGAACCCTGCTTGCACTTCAGGTAGTTCTTGTTCCAGGTATGGTTGTAGTCTCTTTTGAATAATCTTCAGTAGAATCTTGCTGGCATGTGGGATCAGAGCGATTGTTCAATAATTTCCACAGTCAGTTGGATCACCTTTCTTTAGTATTGGTATAAACACAGATCTTTTCCAGTCAGTTGGCCATGATGTTGTCTTCCATATTTCTTGGCAGAGCCTTGTAAGTATGGTAACAGCTGCATCAGGTTGCTGCAATACTTCTATAGGAATGCTATCGATGCCTGGTGCTTTGTTCTTTGATAAGGTTTTGAATGCTGCTTCAACTTCTTCTTTCATCACCAATGGTTCCCGATCATAGGTACAGGTTGAAACGGCTGTTGGTCCACTTGATCTTTATCATATAAAAACTCTATATTCCTTCCACCTTTTCTTGATCTTCTCAGCATCATTCAACATAGAACATTGAGCATCTTGTATCATTCCAATTTGAGGCTGGAACTTTTTCTTTAACTCTCGTAGCTTTAGGAAAGCCGATCTTGTTCTTCCTGTAATAGTTTCTGCTTCTATTTCCATGCAAGTGTCATTGTAGTACTTTTCCTTGTCCTGTCTTGCTGCACGTTGGAAATCTCTGTTGAGTTCTGTTTTTGTCTTTCTTTCTCCTCTGGCTTTAGCTTCTCTGCGTTTCTGGAAATTTTTCAGAGTTTCTTCCGTCATCCATTTTGGCCGTTTTTGCTTTTTCACCTTTTGTAGACTTCTCGCATTCTTCCAACACAACCTTCTTGATGTCATTCCATAACTCTTCCAGAGCTCTGTCATTTGTATCTAAAGCAGCAAATCGATTTTGCAGGCAGTCTTTAAATTCCAGTGGTATATTCTGAAGGTCATATTTTGCTGCATTCATGAGTGGTTTTCTCTTTTTCAACTTTAGCTTGAGTTTGCATACTAGTAGTTGATGATCTGTACCACAGTCAGCTCCAGGTTTTGTCTTTGTTGATGTTATAGAGCTTTTCCATCGTTGACTTCCACAGATGTAGTCAATTTTGTTTTTATACAATCCATTGGGTGAAGTCCATGTGTACAGTCGCCGCTTGTGTTGCTGGAAGAAGGTGTTTGAGATGAATAGATCATTGGTCTTGCAGAATTCTATCAGTCTTTCTCCAGCTTCATTTCTGTTGCCAAGTCCATATTTTTCAACTACTTTGCCTTCTTCTTTGTTGCCAACCTTTGCTTTCCAGTCACCCATGACTATCAGGATATCCTGCTTGCATGTTCTGTGAATTTCAGCTTGTACTTGTTCATAGAACTCTTCAATTTCATTCTCTTCTGCAGCTGTTGTTGGGGCATATACTTAAATTATAGTTGTGTTGATAGGCAATCCTCGTAGACGAATAGAGATTAAGCGTTTGCTGACTGCATTGTATTTCATTACAGTTCTTGCAAGTTTCTTCTTTATTATAAATGCAACACCATTTCTTCTTTGTCTGTCATTTCCAGCATAGTAGACCATGTGATCATCTGATGCAAAGTGCCCGATGCCAGTCCATTTCAGTTCACTGACACCCAACAGATCAAGTTGTACACGTTCCATTTCATTCTTGACCACCTCCAACTTCCCTTGGTTCATGTTTCGTACATTCCATGTTCCAATGTGTAAGACATCTTTACAGCTTCTGACTCTCATTTCATGCACAGCTACATCAGCAGTCAGACTTCCCGAGGGCTTTGATCCAACCACATCATAAATGCTGGCTTTACTCTGAAACGTCTTCAGCTCTTCCCCAGTAGCTAGTTGAGTGCCTTCCGACCTGGGGGTCTCATCTTCCAGCACCATAGCACAATTTGTTTTGTTGTAACTATCCATTGGGTTTTCATGGCAAGATACAGAAGTAGATTGCCGGGCCTTTCTTCCGCGCAGTTTAAGTTTGGTGTTGTTGCCGTTGTCACAAAAATGTGATCCTCCGCCGTCAACACTATCCCATTCTGCTGCTGCCCAGATGGGTAGTTCATTCAAAATTCAGGAATTCAAAAATAGATTCTGTGACTTCCAAAAAATTGGAACAGTTGTGGAGTACTTGTCATACCCATTCAAAGTAGATGTGGACATTAAAGCTGCTTTCATTAAAAATTACTCATTGAACAAGCCATCTCTTGAAAACAAAATATTAACCCTTAAAAATGACATTCTTCTCAAGACCCATGCTGAGCAAGAATCGTTTTGGAAGCTAGTGCCTAGAGACAAATTTCCCAACTTAAGAAGATGGAGTGAAGCTGTTTCGGTTCAACTTATTTGTGTGAATCTGCGTTTTCCCATCAGAAAATGACAAAGAGTACACAACGTTCCAACATGACAGATGAACATCTTCAGGATTCCCTGAGACTGGCCCTCACACAATATTCACCCAACTTCAAAAAGCTGGTGGATGAAATGCAGGCTTAGATGTCTCACTAATGAGCAAGAGCGAAATAGTAAAGATTGCACAAGATCAGCCTGGATCAATACTAGACCTAAATGTAACACAAATTACTCAATAAAAGTTAATGAAAGTTATTAAGACAGTTAAAGAAAGTAAGAAAGTTATTACTCAATAAAACTTTAAGAAAATATGTACTTTCCAGTTCCCCTCGCAGTTCTTACTGGATCTTCATCTTTGTTTTGTTTTTGCTTAATTTGCTTAGCAGCTGATCACATCCAAGTAAATGACAGAAGGTTCATTAAAAATGGGGGGGGGGGGAATCCTCCAACTTTATTGGGTTAAAATTTAATTTGAAACTAATTTGAAACTTAATTTTCATGGTGGCAGATCACCGGCACTTTTGGCCAGAAAAAGTAGATCACGACCTGTTCGAAGTTGGACATGCCTGATGTACAGGATCATGTAATTTTATAAAAGTAACAAAGTAACATAGTATATGATGGCAAATAAAGACCAATATGGTCTATCTAGTCTGTCCAGAAAGGTTGCAAGAGTAGGTGCACCTGTCACTCCGTGCAGGTCACCCCTCCCCATGCCTTTGTTTAAGGTATACCCACCGCTGCATGTAGGTCACCCCTATTTGTTGAGATATAAGAGACAGTTCTGTTTATTTTGATTTTATCCTGTTGCTATAAAGGGATCCACTGTGTCTGTTCCATGCCATTTTGAATTCTGTCACTGTATTTGCCCCGACCATGTCCATCTGGAGGGCATTCCAAGCATCCACCACCCTTTCAGTGAAAAAGTATTTCCTGACATTGCCTTTCAAGTTACCCCCTTGTAGCTTCATGTTATGCCCTCTAGTTTTACAGCTTCCCTGTCTTTGGAAGAGGTTTGTTTGTTCATTAAGACTTTAAGTATTTAAAGGTCTAAATCATATCTCCCCTGTCCCTCCTATCCTCCAGAGTGTACATATTTAGGTCTTCAAGTCTCTTCTCATTTGTCTTCTGAAGCAGGCTCCAAATGTGTTCAGAGAAAGACGATCAAAATGATTTGTAGCATGCGTAAGAAACCTTATGAGAAGAGACTTGAAGACCTAAATATGTACACTTTGGAGGAGAGGAGGGATAGAGGAGATATGATTCAGACCTTTAAATACTTAAAGATGAACAATGAACAAACAAACCTCTTCCAAAGACGGGGAAGCTGCAAAACTAGAGGGCATAACATGAAGTGCAAGGTGGAAAATTGAAAGGCAATGTCAGGAAATATTTTTTTCACTGAAAGGGTGGTGGATGCTTGGAATCAGGGGCAGCCCAAGGGGGGTGCGGGGCCATGTGCGGAGACTCGGTGCGGGGCCTCATTTGCATAAGTGGTCTTATTTGCATAAATATTTGCATAATGTTACCATTCACTAACTTTTAGTAAACATGTCTCTTAATGAGTGTATGGATAAAGAAAGACTAAAAGATTTCTACATTACTATAATCCAGTGCCAACCGCCAGGCACATTAGGAACTACTACAAACGCTGCCCATTTAGAACCCATAGCAAACCCGCCGTATTCTGACAGCATTACCAGGACTCACAAAGCACCATACCCTACCTATCAAAAGGCAACACTGCAAATATTAAACTAATACATTTCAGAGAATACTGGGGAAAGAGAACAAGTGGCAACGTCAAATAGGAATTACATAAACAGAATACCTCAGCTCAGTTACACATGCAGAACATAGACCATCACCAAACAAGGAATCACAATTTAGAAACAGGAAGGCAATAATTAAACTGGGAACCCCAAAAGCCAAACTTGGAATGTACAACAACACTGTAGAAATAAAACTATAAATTAATTTCCTCTTGTACCAAACAAAGCGCAGATGTTAATGATGCACATTTCCCAGAGCTGACATATTCCAGTTAATAAATTCAAAATAAAGAGATATTTTTCTACCTTTTGTGCATTTTTTTTCAGTTGCAATTGGTCCAGCCACTTTCTTCTGGTTTCTTCATGTTTTCTGCTAACTCTCCATCGTCTGCTGTCCATTTGTCCTTTCTTCTCTCTTCTAGTTTTTTTTTCCCATTCTCTCTCTCTCTACATCTGCTTTAACATACTAATCTTTCTCCTTTTGCTCTTTCCTCATTTCTATTTCATCCACACAAATTTTACCCCTCCATCCTCAATCCCCAATTACTCTCCCAATACCTGGCCAATTGTAGATTTTTCATCCCTCCTACACAAAATATTTTTCCCCTCTCCATTTTAATCTCCCAGCCCCATCCCATTCTAATCCTCCCCCAACATCAGCTCCCTTCTAGTTCCAGTCTCACCCAGCATCCATTCCCTTCTAGTCCCTGCATCAGCCCATTTCCAATCCTAGCCCCCCATCAGCCCATTTCTAGTCATTTCCTAGCCCCACCATCAGCCCATGTCAAATCATAGCTCCCCTCCACTCAGCCCAATTCCAGTCCAAGCCCCCCCCCCATGAGCCTACTTCCAGTTCTAGCCCCTCCATGAGTCCATTTCAATTCAAGCCCCCACCACAGCCCATTTCCAATCTTAGCTCCCCCCAACAGCCCATTTCCAGTCCTATCCTAGCTGTTCCACCAGCCCATTTTCAGTCCTAGCTCCCTTCCATCACAGCCCAGTTCCATTCCAAGCCCCCTCCCCGTCAGCGAGTTGCAGTTCAAGTCTCCCCTTCCACTCAGCCCATTTCCAGTCCTAGCAACCCCCCAACCCATTACCAGTCCTAGCCCCCCGTCAATCAACTTCCAGTCCTAACCCCCATCACCCCATTTTCAGTTTAAACCCCCCTGTAACCCATTACCAGTCCTAACCCCCATCAGCCCATTTCCAGTCAGCCCCCCATAGCCCATTGCCAGTCCTAACCCCCCCCCCATCAGCCCACAGCCCATTACCAGTCCTAACCACATCAGCCCACCTCAAGTCCTAACCCCTCCCCATCAGCCCATTTCCTGTCCTAGCCCCCCCATAACCCATTATCAGTCCTACCCCCCCCCCCATGAGCACACTACCAGTCTTAACCCCCCCAATTGCCCATTACATTTCCTAACCCCCCATCGCCCATTAACAGTCCTAACCCCCCCCATCAGCCCACTACCAGTCTTAACCCCCCCCATAGCCCATTACCAGTCTTAACCCCCCCCATAGCCCATTGCCAGCCCTCATCAGCCCACAGCCCATTGCTAGTCTTAACCCCCCCATAGCCCACTGCCAGTCTTAACCCCCCCATAGCCCATTGCCAGTCTTATACCCCCATAGGCCTCTTCCAGTTTTCACCACCTCCCCATCCCCTTGCAAGTCTTAACCCCCCTCCCTAGCCCACTGCCAGTCTTAAACCCCCCCCCATAGCCCACTGCCAGTCTTAACCCCCCTCCCCAGCCCATTGCCAGTCTTAACCCCCTCCCTCCCTCCCTAGCCCATTGCCAGTCTTAACCCCCCTCCCTCCCTCCCTAGCCCATTGCCAGTCTTAACCCCCCTCCCTCCCTCCCTAGCCCATTGCCAGTTTTAACCCCCCTCCCTCCCTCCCTAGCCCACTGCCAGTCTTAACCCCCCCATAGCCCATTGCCAGTCTTAACCCCCCTCCCCAGCCCATTGCCAGTCTTAACCCCCCCTCCCCAGCCCATTGCCAGTCTTAACCCCCCCAGCCCATTGCCAGTCTTAACCCCCCCTCCCTAGCCCACTGCCAGTCTTAACCCCCCCCATAGCCCACTGCCAGTCTTAACCCCCCCTCCCTAGCCCATTGCCAGTCTCAACCCCCCTCCCTCCCTAGCCCATTGCCAGTCTCAACCCCCCTCCCTCCCTCCCTAGCCCATTGCCAATCTTAACCCCCCTCCCTCCCTCCCTCGCCCATTGCCAGTCTTAACCCCCCTCCCTCCCTCCCTCCCTCCCTAGCCCATTGCCAGTTTTAACCCCCTCCCTCCCGCCCTAGCCCACTGCCAGTCTTAACCCCCCCATAGCCCATTGCCAGTCTTAACCCCCCCCTGCCCACTGCCAGTCTTTAACCCCCCGTCCCCAGCCCATTGCGAGTCTTAACCCCCCCTCCCTAGCCCATTGCCAGTCTCTACCCCCCTCCCTAGCCCATTGCCAGTCTCAACCCCCCTCCCTCCCTAGCCCATTGCCAGTCTTAACCCCCCTCCCTCCCTAGCCCACTGCCAGTCTTAACCCCCCCATAGCCCATTGCCAGTCTTAACCCCCCATAGCCCACTGCCAGTCTTAACCCCCCTCCCCAGCCCATTGCCAGTCTTAACCCCCCAGCCCATTGCCAGTCTTAACCCCCCCTCCCTAGCCCACTGCCAGTCTTTATCCCCCCCATCGCCCACTGCCAGTCTTAACCCCCCCCATAGCCCACTGCCAGTCTCAACCCCCCTCCCTCCCTAGCCCATTGCCAGTCTCAACCCCCCTCCCTCCCTCCCTAGCCCATTGCCAGTCTTAACCCCCTCCCTCCCTCCCTCCCTAGCCCATTGACAGTCCTACCCGCCCCCCCTCGGCTCATGGCAATTAAAAAAAAAAAAAAAAGCTGGCCGCGGCGGCATGGAGTGTCCCCCGGGGCGCCCACTGCCCGGCGGAACACTCCCGGGGCGGCGGTGCCCCGCGCTGCCGGCGTGCCGATAAGCGAAGGGAGAGTCTCCCTCGCGTCTCTGTTAAGCCCGCAGGGGCTGATGGGAAATTTCCCATCTGCCCCTGCGGGCTTAACAAAGACGCGAGGGAGACTCTCTCCCTTCGCGTATCTGCAAGCCGGCAGAGAGGGGCTCAGCCGCGCCGGGAGAGTTCCGCCGGGCAGAGGGAGCCCGGCGGGACACTCCATGCCGCAGCGGCCAGCTTTTTTTTTTTTTTTTTTAATTCAATTAAGAAAAAGCAGAATGTTCTTTGCGCGGGGCCCTGTGCAAAAAACATTCTTGCTCAATGGACGGGCCGGCCCTGCTTGGAATGCTCTCCCGATGGAAGTGGTGGGGGCAAACACAGTGATGGAACAGCAACAGGATAAAAACAAAATAAACTGAACCATCTAACTTATCAACAAATGGGGTGTCCTACATGGAGTGGTGGGTCCACCCCTAAACAAAGACATGGGGAGGGGTGGCCTGCACAGAGCGACAGGTGCACCTACTCTTGCCGTATCTTGCTGGGCAGACTGGATGGACCATGCTGGTCTTTATCTACCGTCATTTACTATGCTACTATGTCGCCTTCCTCTGAACTGTTTTCAGTCTTTTTATATCCTTTGCGAGATATGGTCTCCAAAACTGAACACAATATTCCAAGTGAAGCCTCACCAGTGACTTGTACAGTGGCATTAGTACCTCTTCCTTTCTGCTGGTAATTCCTCTTTGTATGCAACCCAGCATTCTTCTGGCTTTTGCCACTGTCTTGTCACACTGTTTCACCACCTTGAGATCCTCAGAAACAATCACTCCGAGATCCTTCTCCTGGGCCGTGCACACTAACCTCTTGCCCCCTATCTCATACAATTCCCTTGGATTTCTGCTTCCCAAGTGCATGACACTGTGCTTCTTCACATTAAATCTTAACTGCCAAGCATTAGATCATTCTTCCAACTTTTGTAGATCTTTCCTCATGTTATCCACTCCATTAGGGGAGTCCACACTGTTTCAAATTTTCGTGTGATCTGTAAAAAGACAGACTTTTCCATTCAGTCCTTTAGCAATATCACCCACAAATACATTGAACAGTACCGGTCCCAGGACCGAACCCTGGGGCACACCGCTAATTACCTTCCTTTCATCCGAGCGAGTTCCGTTTACCATCACCTTCTGTCGTCTGTCAGACAAACAATATCTGATCCAATTCACCACCTTGGGACCCATCCCCAAGCTGTTGAGTTTATTGATAAGCCTCCTATGAGGAACAGTATCAAAGACTGGTGAAATCTAGGTAGATCACGTCCATTGCATGCCCTTGATCTAGTTCTCTGGTCACCCAGTCAAAGAGGTCAATCAGATTTGTTTGACAAGATCATCCTTTGGTAAAACCATGTTACTTCACATCATGCAACCTGTTGGTTTTGAGGTAGTCCACTATTTGCTCTTTCCGGAGCGCCTCCATTATTTTTCTTCCATCAAGGTAAGGCTTAACGGCCTTTAGTTTGTTACTTCTTCCCTATTACCACTTTTGTGAAGAGGTACCGCATCAGCCCTTCTCCAATCTTTTTCTGTGTTTAAAATAGAATTTACACACAGAAAAAGTATTATAAAATTACCCCCTTAGAGCACAACATCAAAGGCCTTGAAATTCAAGGTGGGCCTTGAGATGAAGCCTTGTAACTGAAGGTGAACTTTGAAACGTATACAGGCAGTGGGATAAGGAAAAGAGGAGTGATCAGTGGAAAATCCCTTCCTGTAGGTGCGCTTCATAAGTGGATTTACTATGGTTTATGGTTTATTTAAGAACTTGATATACTACCCTTCTACAGCGTGTCAAAACAGTTTACACTAAAATCAGCAAGAATAAGAAAAGGAACACCAATTAAATGAGTAAAGGAGTTAGACACATATAGGGAAAACAATAGGCTGGGGAAGGTGCAGTAATCTCAACGTGATCCAGGTAAGAAGTATGTGAGATATCAGGATTGGTGTGTTCTAGGCAATCTCGGGAGCAAAATTAAATGCCCTTTGAAAAAGATGAGTTTTGAATGCTGCTTTAAATTTAAAAAAAAAAAAAAAAACGATTCAAGCGATAGAGTCAAGGGGAGGGAGTACCAAAATGACAGTCCCAAAAAATAGAAGGCGGAATTCCGAGTACTATCAAGATGGGCATGTGATGGAGAAGACAGGTGGAGGCGGTTCGCATACAGAGAACAAAGGGACCAAATTGGCACATATGGTATAATGTAAGAGGAGAGATAGGCAGATGTTCTGGAATAGACAATCTTATGAATGATAAAAGAAGCTTGTATTAGGGGCAGTATGGTACAGGAAGCCAATGAGTCTGGATGAATACTGAGGTAACATGATCGAACCGCAAAGAGTGGTGGAGAAGATGGATTACAGTGTTTATAACTGACCGTAAGCGTTTCAATTGGTACTTTGGTAATCCGGAAAAAATAGTATTACAATAATTGAGTTTTGAGATAACTAAGGAAAGCAAAAGGGTAACAAAGGGCAGATGGTGGTAAATAGGAATGAATGGCACGGATTTGATGGAGAGAAAAGAAGCATTGACGGATGCTATTACTAATGTGAGAATGGAAGAAGAATGTACTTTCAAGTGTAAATCCTAAGCATTTGAGTGATGAAACTACGGATAGTGATACCTTTGAAAGATGGAGGATATAGAGGGAGGTGGGAATGAATTGGATAACCATAATGCAGACGTCTTCATGGAATTGAGCTTTAAATTGTTGGTTTTCAACCAGGAGGATACCAGGGTGAGACAAACATTAACGGGAGCGAGGTCCAGAGAAGTGGGTGTGGAAAAACAGCAGAATGTTAGCTGCATAAAAATATGTGGAAGGAGAACTGCTGTGCTGTTGGGAGTGGAAGCAAGCTCCTCCCTGCCTTGTTTCACCTGCTGGCTTTAAAAGTCATATGTGCTTAAGCTGTGCCCGTGCCTGAGGGCCTTGCCAGAGGGCCATTTGGCATGGCATGAGGCCAGGAGCTTGGTTTTTAATATCTTTTGGCAGCGGTTCTTCTTTAGGAGGATTTAAGTTCATGTTGGAATAGTTCATCCTGGCTTTTGCTTCCATTGGTTTAGTTTTTCTAGATGCCTAAATGGAAAACTAAAGGTAGGGGAGGAATTTCCTCCACTGCTGTTGCTATACCAGTGGGGCAACATACCATGGATGATTTTGTACAGGCGACGTGTTTGGGCAATCCTACTGTCGGGGTTAGGGAGAGCCCCGATTTGGGCAGAGATGTTTTGCTGAGCCCACTTGGCCCTTCCACTCCTCTTGCCCCTGGGGGTGCTGAGGGTAATGCACCTGGTGTGGTTTCGGATGTGGCTACCCAGCAGTCCTTGGCCTCTGCATTGGTTGTGCCGGTGGCTAGTGGTAATGGGTCCAAATGCCTCCAGGTGGGGGGTTTACCCTGAGATCCAGGATCTTCCTCCGCTTGTGAGACCAAAGGAGGTGATCCTGGACTCTATTTGGAACGCAATGCAGTTACTTTATCAGTTTTGTGCTGGGAAATTGCAGGCTTCTACTCCCTTTTCTCCTAGATTGGAGGGGGTGGAGGCAAAGGTGCTCCAACAGCAAGCACAATTGGATGGACTTGAGGTTAAAATTCAACATTTGCAGGATCAACAAGGGTCCCAGCTTAGGATGGTTTGGTTTTCCAGCGTAAAATTGAAAACTTGGAAAATCAACAGAGAAACTTAAATCTTTGTTTACTGAATTTTCCACAGCTTTCATTGTGCTCCCCTAGGGACCTGTTTAACTATCCTGAGTCTGGGATCCCTCCTCTTCAAAACGATTTATTTCCTCCCCTCAATGATTAGTAAGGACACTTTGCAGAAAGACGAAACATTTCAGGTAGAGGTGTCTTCTGACTCCTTGGACTTGGGGAACCTGTTAGAGCAGTTTACCGAAGTGATTGAAGCCCGGGCTACTTTGTTGGTATCTTTTGTATTTCTTCAGGAAAAGGAAGTGTTATTATGAATGTATTTAAAAAAAAATCTGATGTTTCTTTTTCGGAGGGTAGAGTACAGATCTTCCCAGATGTGTCCGGGTGGACTCAATCTAGGAGGAAAAAATTTATGGAACTCCGCACTGAGGTTTTAGCTTTGGGTACGAGTTTCTAGTTGAGATTTCCTTGTAAATGTGTACTTGGGTATCAGAATAAGATTTGCAAAATATCTGTAAAATATTTAAAGGACATGGCTAGTATTTAAAAAATTTGCAAATCGTGGCATTGAATATTGACCTGTAAACGTGTTGACAAAGAAAACCAAACCATAGTTTCAGTGCCAGGTAGACGACAGACTTCAGAAGAAACCACTGCCAATTGTCAAAAAAAAAAGAAAAACTGTACACAATTAGAAGGTTAACTAGACTGGGGAGAAATACCTTAAAGAAGAGCGTAGGAACACAAATAAAGATAGTGACCTGGAGAAAATTTACTTTTGCAATAGCTAACAAACTGAAGAACATTGGTCTCTGCTTCCTTAACTGTTATAGTTTCAGAGAAGTTCCTTCCAGCAAATTGTGACAGATGATATGATGCACTAGTGTAGTTCTATTAGTAAGGTTTAGTTTTGGAGTTCTGTTTTACTTTATTTCAAAGTATATAACAATACTAAATAATAAGCAAAATCATTATCATAATGTGAAAAATGTAAGCTCATCTAAAACATTAGTTTTGAATATGTATACTGCTATATGCCATGTCTTGGACACACAGTACATGTGAAAATGGCCACTTATATTGTAATACTCAAGTGGCTCCAAGTTCTAAAGAATAAAATTTTTGTAATAGTCTTAAAAGATCAACAATTGTTCTTACCTTCTGGAATTGTAATGCAAACATAAAAAAGAAAAGAAAAATATGAACTTGAAATCTAAACAATAGTTTTAATATATGCAACTACATATATTTGGTGTTCTAAAAATGTTTCCTAATTCAATAAAACACATGACATATGTACAGTGAAACTATGAAAAGTATGCTCAACACTTGACATTGGGGAGCTGCTGTGGGCTGGGATTTCATCGGCAAGGGAAAAGATTTGCTTCAAGGCCTTTGGGGTTGGGATGTTTACTGAAGACCTTGTTAAATGGTTAGCTGACAGAAGACATATTGTGAGTAAGTTATATCCACAAAATAAATCCACTCATATACAGAGCTCATCAACAAGCATGGGCTTCCTATGACACCAAAACTACATCAAGTTACAGTAGTTTTGTTCCATAAAAAAAAAATAAAATTTAAGCCCCATAATAATATATGTTCAATAATTCCATTGCAAGCAAGGTAATACTATGTGACATTTAAATACAAGCTCTCTGCCTGAGAGCTCTTAAAGGGGCTTTGGTCTTCATTTCAAAAAGCTAATTTTTTTTAGGGCTCATTCCATCCCAGACGTCCAGCCCCTCTGTATGTCTGGTCAGAGCCGGATGTATAGAGGGGCTCGCGATTCAGTTCCTGCGGGGCACGTCTAGCCCCGCGGGATCAGAATTGCGAACAGGCCTGTACATGCAGGCCAGGACTGCGATTCAGCCTGGCCTGCACATACAGGCCTGATTCCGGCTAACTCAGTCAGGGCTCTACAATGGAGCCGCGGCGCCATAGCATCCGGTTGCCATGGCACTGCAGCTCCTTTGTAAAACTACAGCTTGGGCACCCCAAAGTTGCAGAATCAGTGACCACAAGGAAGCAAAGGGTAGTGGTGATTGGTGACTCTCTTCAGATGGGTTCTGAGGCGTCCATCTGCTGACCAGATTTGATGTCCTGAGAAGTATGCTGTCTGCCAGGTGCCAAAATCCCAAGAAGTAATGGAGATTTTGCTGAGACTCATGAAGCATACTGACTATTATTTGATGTTGCTCATCCATGTTGGCACAAATGATACTGCTGTGTATCTCTCCTAGCGTATCAAAAGTGACTTCATGGCTCTGGGAAAGAGGATGAAGCAGATAGGTGCACAGGTGGTGTTCTTTTCAATCCTCCCTGTTGAAAGTAAAGGCCAAGGCAGAGAAGCTCGCATCCTGGAGATGATTGCATGACTGCATGGATGGTGTCATCAAGAGCGTTTTAGTTTCCTGGATCATGAGATAATGTTCCAAGGGCTGCAGAGCAGAAATGGCATCCACTTGTCCAAGAAAAGTCAAAGTGTCTTCCGCAGCAGACTGGCTAAGTTACCGAAGAGGGCTTTAAACTAGATTCATTGGGGATTGGTGAAGAAAGCCCACAGGTAAGGGAAACATTAAATACCTCTGTAGAAATGGGTAAAAGGGGCAACATCTGGAAAACAGTGGGTATAAATACCCGTAGTATAGGAAATAAGATTCCAGATGTTCGGGCTTTAATGGAAGAGGTTGACTTGGATTCAGTGGCAGTTACAGAGACATGACTCACGGACATCCATGACTGGGATGTAATTATACCGGGCTACACTTTATTCAGGAAGGACAGAGTAGGAAGAAAGGGAGGAGGAGTGGTACTATATGTAAAAAATAATATTAAAGCTATAGAAGGGGCTTCCGGTTCTGGCAGGGGCTTCCGGTTCGGCACCTATGTAAGAGGAGGGAGTTGGATCAGCTCCACGCCATTACATTATTAAACCGGAATTTTTCTGGTATTTTCTCCCCCTGCAACAATTTTGCTGTGTGTTAAAGCATGCATAAGACTGCTCGAGCCCGTTCTGAATGAACGATCAGAGAAATATATGCGGAAAAGGCAAAGCAGGCAGGGGCATCTAAAGTTGCAAAGGGTGTCATGGAGGATGGGGAAGAGGGATCTCCGAAGGAAGGTGGTGATGTGCAGGAAGAGGTAGATAAGACGACCCTACTGCTGCAGGAAATACGAGCCTCCAAAGCCGAAATCATCTCTGTGGTACCGGCCAGCCTAGCGGAGTGCTTTGACACGTTGGTGGCACGTATAGCTGAAGCAAAGGACCGAGTGAGTGCAGTGGAGGACTGCGGAACACAGCAGGCGGAAGAGCTGGCTAAGTTAAGGAAGGCGGTGCGATGGTTGGAGGAGAACGCTGAGGATCGGGAGAACAGAGACCGTCGACAAAATATACGCATCTTTGGTGTGCTGGAGGGAGGAGAGCTTCCAGATATGTGGAGTTTTGTGAAAGGCCTTCTGGATACGTGCTTTCCCGCTCAAATTGCTTCCCCGTCATATGAGATTGATAGAGCACACAGGGAGACCCAGCCTCATCCAGAGCCTGGGAAGTGGCCAAGGGCTCTAATAGTCCAGTTATTGAGATACACAGAGAAAGAGCACATTATATTTGAGACTCGTAAATCTAAGACTGTGGCTTATAAAAACTGGAAAATTTCAGTATTTCCTGACATGAGCGCTGAGATTGTGCGTAAACTCAAGGCACTACTGCAATATAGGGAAGCTTTGTTGAAGGCAGGTCTGTGAGCAAGTATATGGTTGTGGGTTTGTGTGTTGGGGAGTCTCTCTTACCTGGGATGAAGGTGGTGGGAGGGGAGGGTGGAGGAGGTAATGGTGGCAGGCTGGTGGATGTTGAAGCCTACTTATGATTGTCATTACAAAAGAGGTCAGGGGTTTTGCCCTTCTTATGTTGGGTGGCTGTTGGGTGTGTGTTCTTGGTTCCTTTTTGCTCTTTCTTCTTTCCTTTTTTCTTTTTTGGCCCTACTCAGTGTGCGGTGGATTGGGGGGGGGAGTGGGATAAGCATTTTTGGTGGGATGGATTGTTCTCAACCTGATGTAGATGGCCCTTAAGGTTGCAACGCTGAATGTTGGCGGGCTTAACAACCCCATCAAGTGAAAAAGAGTGTTAGGCTATCTTAGGACGGAGAAGGTGAATATTGCACTTTTGCAGGAGGTGAGGCTAACTCCTCTGGAAATCGCTAAGTTGCAGAATAAACACTGGGGGAAGATATATTTCTCTGCTTATAACTCAAAGAAGAGGGGAGTGGCTATTTTGATTAGAGATAATGTCCCATTCACGCTGTTTGGGACGGGAGGAGATAGTCAGGGGAGGGCGGTATGGGCTGTGGGGCATGTTGAGAGGCAGGAGATATCGCTGCTTAATCTGTATGCACCCAATGGTCCAAAAGGTGCGGTTTTTTGGCAGGCATTGGCCTCCTTTGTATAGAAAACCAAGGGGTCCCCCTCTGGATGGGGGGGGGGGGGGGGACGACATGAACTGCATTTTGAGCACTTTGGATAGATCGGGTCCAGTTCTTCGGGCATCTCCTGTGTCTGAAGGGGCTGCATTGAGAAAGGCCCCAGCTAGGCAGGATTGGGCGGATGTGTGGCGCTCTATACACCCTAACGAGCGGGATTACACATACTGCTCTGCAAGGACGCAGGGGTACTCTAGGCATGATATGTTTTGCTGCCCTGCTGAGGATTTGGGGAGGGTGAAAGAAGTAGGCATTAAGCCCCTGGAGGTCAGTGATCATGGTATGGTTTATTTGTTGCTAGATATGGAGGACCTTGAAGTGGCGCAACAGAAGCCGTTTTGGCGGGCAAATGTGCAGTTGGTCCAAGAGGAGGGAGTTAGGACATTGATAGAGGGCTGATGAAGAGAATTTCTATCATTTAATGATGATGGTAAGATAACCCTTGGAGTGTTGTGGGAGGCCGGGAAAGCATATATAAGAGGTCGGCTTATATTTATTTATTTGCTTTTATATACCGCACTTTTTTAAATCAGTGCGGTTTACATATAACATGAACAATCAAAACATTTTACATAGAACTGGAGATATCAAGAACAAAAATAGTGGAACGGTTACATTGAACAAATTTTGTATAGAACAGAATATAGAACTTTAACTAAAACAGAGGAAGAGTAGTAAAATAAAGTCTAGCCGATTGTTCATAGTCAATGTGGATGTGGGGAGATGAGTAAGGTTGGGCAAAAAGAGAAGGTCTTGTTTAGGGTGGTTGGTTGTAGACTGATTGGAAGTCTTTAATGCTTTCTTAAAGGATGTTAAATCTGGGATGCTTCGGATTGTTGGGGCTAGAGCATTCCAGTTGGTTGGTGCATATAATGAGAAAGCATGATTCCTGGTAGATTGAGTACAAGACCTTATTGCAGAAGGGATGATGAGAGAGTTTACCATGCATGATCTCCTGGTTCTGGTCTCCGGGGTCCGTTGTGTGAGTTCCGACAGAGGATGCAGACATGCCATTAAGAACTTTGAAGGTAAGTAGGAGAGCTTTGTAAATCAGGCGACTTGTTATAGTGTAGCTGTATGAAGACGGACGTAACGTGTTCATATCTGGACACTGACAGAAGCGTTCGGGCGACTGTGTTCATAGCCAGTTGTAGAGGATGGACAGCATGCTTTGAGAGGCCATGGAGAATTATGTTGGAGTAGTCAAAGTGAGGAAAAATGAGGGCTTGGCAAACTGTGCGGAAATCTGAGAGTTCAAGAAGGGGAAGTAGATGCCGGCGTGTTCTCAGTTTATGGTAAACTGCCTTGGTGATGTTTTATACCTGGGTTTCCCAATTCAAATGCTGGTCCAATGTGATTCTCAGGTAACGTACTTCCTATTTAGGCACAAGATCAATGTCATTCAATCTGAGGGAAGTTGGTGGGGTGAAAGTCTTGTCTTTAGTTATAAATAAGACCTATGACTTTCTGCTGTTAACTGTCAGGTTGTGGGAGGCAAGCCAATTTGAGACTGCATTGAAGCACTCTATGATGGAAGAATAGTCAGGGTTGCCTGTGGAGAAAGGGGCATAGAGAAGAACATCGTCAGCATAAATGTGGTAGTAGATTTTGAAAGATTGAATGATGGCACAGATCAGTTGTATATACACGTTGAAGAGTAGAGCAGAGAGGGATGAGCCTTGTGATACTCCTTGTGTCTGCTGGAACGGTCTGGATGACTGCGTTTCAATGCGGACTTGCTGCTGTCGATCAGAAAGGTAGGATTTGAACCATTTGAGGGCTAAGTTCCTTATACCTATTTGGTGTAGGCGGTTAGAGTAGTTACGCACCTGTAACAGGTGTTCTCCAGGAGCAGCAGGAATCAGTCCTCACATATGGGTGACGTCGGCGCCGACGGAGCCCCTGTGCGGAGCATTTCCCCAGCTTTCAAAGAAAGCCTTTGGGAATGCAGCGCGCATGCGTGGTACTCTTCCCGCCCAAGGGTGCCATCTTGCTCAGTCTGATGACATAGCTAAAAGACAGCAAAAACACAAAATGAATGATATGACTGCAACTCCAAGGGGAGGAGGGAGGGTTGTGAGGACTGATTCCTGCTGCTCCTGGAGAACGCCTGTTACAGGTGAGTAACTATTCTTTCTCCAGGACCAAGCAGGAAGTCAGTCCTCACATATGGGACTCCCCAGCTTAAAGCTACCGGAGACCCAAAGCTGAAAAAATGAGCTCCCTATAGAGCCTCAGCATGTGAGAAAAGAACAGTTACTTACCTGTAACAGGTGATCTGTGATAACAGCAGGAATAAGTCTTCACATATGGGTACGTCGGTACCGATGGAGTCTGCGTAGGAATGCTCCCCAGCGTCCAATCAGAACGCTTTTGGAAGCATCCCAACAGCATCCCAACACGCCTACGTGCTGCCTTCCCGCCTTTCCCAACTGCCTCTCCTCAGTTAAGTTTTAAAGCTGAGACAAAGAGAGAGAGAGAGAAAGGGAAAGATAAAGATAGAGAAATGCAACTCCTAGGGGAGGTGGGTGGATTGTGAAGACTTATTCCTGCTGTTCCCAGAGATCACCTGTTGCAGGTAAGTAACTGTGCTATCTCCAGGAACAAGCAGGAATGAGTCTTCACATATGGGGACTCCCAAGCTAAGATGCCTGGAGGAGTCCCAGCATGTTGCGAATCTGAGAGCCATGCTATTTTACCGAAACCCCAGGCATCCTAGGGATGGAGGGTAGGAGTTGAACTAAAAAGATGTGCTGTGGAACAGCTGGACCAAACAGGACGCCTAGATAGGAGTCTCTGTGCAGGTGATATTTAGTGGTAATATTGAAGAGCAATAAACCAATATGGACCTCACCTGGTGGTATTGTAAAAAGGTATATGGAGGTTCATGTGAATTTGTTAATATGAACCAACAGAATATCCCCAGGGAGTACCTCAATGTAAGGAGAGGTAAATAACTGTGCAAAAAACAGGGTGAGGTTAGAACCCTTAGGGTGAGAAGAAACAATCCTAGTGGAACTGGGGTAGTTCAAAGAGGCAGGACTTTGCGGGAAACGCGGAAGTCCCTATTAGATAAGACTGAAGCTCTTTTGACTTTAAAGAGACATAGTTCTTATAGGAGAAGGGAGCTTCGAAGATCCCTATATACGATAACAAAGAAGGATAGGAGCATGAGGCATTGTAGCCTCACATTTTCTGAAGATTCAGAAAGTCCTTCCTAATTGAAATCACGTAGGAAAAAGAAAGTATATTTAGGGCTTCAGGTGTACCTAAACTGAAGGTTATGGTACAAAAACCCCTCAACTACCACAGGAAGTGGTTGATTATGGAGAACCCTAAGTATGCTGGGACAGCAAGGAAAGGGATAGAGACTATCTGTCGGGTCCGTAGGGGAATATATATATATATAGGCAGACAGACAGAAACAGTATATAGACATATATCTACTCACTATCATATATTGCAATAGAGATATATAGATAGATAGGTAAATATAGCTATATCCATTATCTATCTATCTATCTATCTATATATATATATATATATATTGTCACGCTTCCCCTGCCTAGGGCCAATGGCTCTATAGCAAGGGTGACCGCAATCTTGTTTCCAAGTGTCATTTTACTATGTAGAAGCAAGGGTTGCTGGGACTTGTAGTTTTTAAGTTTCACTCTTCAACAAAATGTGTTGTGGCACGAGGGTCTTTTGAACAGATAAATTTATTTAGGGGTTTTTCCTTTCACAAGGGTTCAAAAGGCTTAGGCAAAGCAAAGAATTTCTTTCCAAAATAATAGGAAACAGGAGCAAAAGTAGAAATAAAGTACAAAAACTGTTTCTTCACAGCAACTTAAACAGCCAAAACAACTTTGTATTCTTCTCCTACAAAGCTTGTTTAACGTAAATCTAAGTGATCAATGTTACACAGAGAACAGTCCATCTCATAGCATTCAGGTGTTTCAGGAATATTGGCTACGTCGATAATCATATCCTCACTCTCTTCATCACAGCTCTGCTTAGGGGAACTCTTGCACTGCAAACCTTGGATAACCTCTTGCAGCTGCTCTAGAAAGTTTCCTCTCTCATTAGCCGTGACCTTCTCTAGTGTAGGAGATTGGTTATTACCTAAGCTCTTCCCTATGGCTTTTATATCAGCTTCAAACCATTTACTGAAAGTGTTTCTGTTAGGAGTTACTTTTACAGCCGTGCTATCTCGACACTTATTAGCACTAGCTTTCAATTGTTGCACAATATCTTCAACAAGTCTCTGGCTAGGAAGTAATTCTGACGTACCTTCTTTACTAGCAATGCCTTGTCTGTGCTCAGAGCTTTCTCCCCTTGTGCAGGCAAACTGCTTGGCCTTGTCCTCGGGTAGCTTCCACAGAGGCTCTGGTTTTGCTTTAAAGGTACAGGGAATGGACCCTCCAGTATCCCTCTTGCCTGGAGCTGGGTTCCAAGGTTTCCCTGGTTGCTGCCTTCCTGAGTGCCTTCCTTGTTGAAGTGGCTTGGACAATTGCAGAGGCTTCTCTCTGCCTTCTGTTCCACAGTTCTCTTTCTCTTTCCTCCAAGACTACTCCTTCTCCTGTAAGACTGACTCTGAAACCGGTTTAAAACGGCTTCCTCCTGCAGCCACACCCCTCTGATTACTCAGGTGCAAATCATTAGAGCTGCCTTCAGCTCTTATGTCATGGCTATGGCTGAGCTCCGTTCTGGCTGAAAGCTTCCTGTTGCCATGGGAACCTGGCTTGCTCTTACTTTTAAAGGTAAAGTGCTTGCTATTTTCCCATTCCATCTGTTCAGGAGTGCTTTCGGTACCACAATATGGGCACAGACATGCAGATGTCCATATACATGTAAACATATATATATATACATACATATATATATATATATATATGTATACATACCCATGTCTGCACATAGGGTATGTGGAGAGAGAAAGATCCATCTAATAACAAGAAGGGAGGTACCTGCTTGAGAAGATATTTAGAGAATCCCTACTCCCTGGTTATGAGTGGGAAAGCCAAGGGAGTTCTCTCACTGGCAAGGAAAAGTCTAGAGTCCTCTAAGAACTCTAGCCCCTGAATAACCTGGAATGGAGACCTACCTGAAAAATGCAGAGGATGTTTTTAATCTGCAGACAGTAAGTCTGAATCCTTCCATAACTCCAGCAGGTAGCTGGAGAAAAGATGCAATGAAATAAAAATAGCATATTTACCCTTTATGAGGGTAAAATGGGTATGATGCATTCTTGTGCTCAATATGGATTATGCCCTGAAGAATTGAGGATGGAAGGAAAATACAAGACAAGGACTGTCTATACTGAAAGAAAAACCATCCCTGGTGAAGGAGTCCCCTGGAGATGTGAAGCAATCCAGGGAATTGGATAATTCTTTAGGTCTTCACTTAATTAAAGGCCTGTGTCCTTTATTTAAGAAGACTTTAATGTAAATGGTAAGGGCAGGGAGAACCCAGTAGGCATGACTAGGTAAAGCCCTTCCTAACCATCTGGAATTATGTGCTCTCTAACAAGGCCCCACAGTGTAGAGCTGCTCCGTAGACATGCAGAGAGCATGTTGCAGGCTAATTAGAAGAAAAAAATAGAAATTACACTTACCTGGTAATTGTAGTTCCTGGAGGATCCAGTTTAGTCCTCCACATCCGGGTAGTGCACCTCCTCCTGCAGCTTGGAGACTGGACCAATCAGAATCTTCCTTTGCCAGGATGTCTGCTGCTGGAGCTCCCATCAGCCCCCAGTGAACTATTAACAAAGCAGACTCAAAGAAGCAACACATGAGATAATTAAAGATATATCAAACCAGAACTTAGCCCCCTAATTGATAAATGACCCCCTCCCCAAACGAGGAAGCCAAACTCTGCACAGCGCCTCTGACTCCACCAGAAGAAAAAAGCAGTCCTAAGCCAGCCACCTGACCAGAGGAACTGGCAAAAAGTAAGTAGAAACTAGTCCAGGATACGAAAAACAAAAACTCGCAGATACATACGGAAGCAACCCCTCGCCGTTCACCGCAAGCGTGCCGCTACTAATCACCGTGACACTTGGGAGGGAAGGAGGACTAAACTGGATCCTCCAGGAACTACAATTACCAGGTAAGTGTAATTTCTATTTCCTGAGCGGTAATCCAGTTTAGTCCTCCACATCCGGGATGTAACAGAGCAGTCAACACCGGGCGGGCCCCTGCCATCCGGCGCGCAACACCGCCGAACCAAAACCAGCATCCTGAGCGGCGAGCACATCCAACCGATAATGTTTACTGAAGGCATGAAGAGAAGACCAAGTAGCCGCCCTACAAATGTCCGCAGGCGGAACAAGGCAATGCTCTGCCCAGGACGTCGCCTGAGCTCTGGTAGAATGGGCTCTCAAACCCACTGGAACCGGCCGATTCTGTAAAATATAAGCCGAAGCAATCGCCTCCTTAAGCCACCGGGCGATGGAAGCCTTTGCCGCCGCCTCTCCTTTGCGGGCTCCGCCAAAAAGCACGAACAAGCGATCAGTCTTACGGAACGTTTCTGACACTTTTAGGTAACGACGAAGGACTCGCTTCACATCAAGGCAATGCAAACCCCCGTCCGCAGGACCTTCCGCTTCAGAAGTAAGGACCGGAAGAAATACAGACTGATTCAAATGAAAAGGCGATACTACCTTAGGCAAAAAGGAGGGAACTGGCCGTAGAATCACACGATTGCGAGCAAAAGACAAAAACGGCTCTCTACACGAAAGCGCCTGCAACTCAGAGATTCGTTGCGCCGAACAGATCGCCACCAGAAATACCGTCTTTAGGGTCAGATCCTTAACCGACGCTCTCCATAGGGGTTCAAAGAGTTTGCGAACCAAGGCCTGCAATACGAGATTCAAATCCCACGAAGGAACTGACACTGCGCGAAGGACGCAACCTGAGGACCGCTTTGAGAAAACATTGGACGTCCGCATGCGCCCCTAGGGAAACCCCCAGAACTTTGCCCCGGTAGCACGCCAGCGCTGCCACCTGCACCTTCAAAGAACTGGCCGCCAAGCCCTTGTCAAAACCGTCCTGCAAAAAACTGAGAATCACCGCCACCGAAGCCGCACGAACTCCACGTCGCGAACACCAATCCTCAAACAACCTCCACACCCGTACATACGTCAACGATGTGGAAGGTTTCCGAGCCCGGAGGAGCGTGGCAGCCACCTCAGGAGAATAACCTTTCTTCTTCAACCGAGACCTTTCAAGGGCCAAACCGTAAGCGAGAATCGATCCACCTGAGGGATCCGCAACGGCCCCTGAAGCAGCAGATCCGGAAGCGAAGGCAGTCTCCAAGCCACTCCGTGGCGCAAACGAACCAGGTCCGCATACCACGGCCGCCTTGGCCAATCTGGAGCCACCAGCAAAACCCGCCCCCGGTGTGCCTCAATGCGCTGAACGACGCGACCGATCAACGCCCACGGGGGAAAGACATAAAGAAGACCGTCCGTCGGCCACGGCTGAATGAGCGCGTCGATACCCTCGGACATGCGTTCTCTCCGCCTGCTGAAGAACCGCCCTGACTTCGCCGACTGAAACGTTGCCATAAGGTCCATGATCGGAGGCCCCCATTTGCGAACTATCTGTGCGAACACCTGAGGGTTCAGTTCCCACTCCCCGGGATCGACATGCACCCTGCTGAGAAAGTCCGCCATCACGTTGTCTTTTCCGGCGATATGCGCCGCCGAAAGGGCCGGTAGGCGGGTCTCCACCCAAGCGAACAAGGCCTCTGCCTCGCTTTCCATGGCTACACTGCCCGTGCCCCCTTGGCGGTTGATGTACGCCACTGTCGCCGAGTTGTCCGAGAGAACTCGCACTGCTCGCCCCCATATCAACGTCTCGAGGGCTTTCAACGCGAGTCTCACCGCCCGCAATTCGAGACGGTTGATCGACCAAGCAGCTTCGAGAGGAGACCAAGTCCCCTGAGCATAGCGGCCTTCGCAGTGGGCTCCCCAGCCCAACAGACTCGCATCCGTGATGAACGGGACCCAAGAGGGCTGCACCAGGGGAAGCCCCATCCGGAGGCTCTTCGAACACAGCCACCACCGGAGGGACAACCGGACCGATTTCAGGCAAGGCAACCGCTTGTTCAAGGAATCCAACTGGTTCAACCAGCGACGCAACAGTGCCCTCTGAAGTGGTCGCATATGGAACCTGGCCCACGGCACAACTTCCAACGTCGCCGCCATAGTGCCCAACAGACGCAGGTACCACCACACAGACGGAGCGGGAATCCCCAAGAAAACCCGCACGAGTTTTTGCAAGGCCTGAACTCGGCGTTCCGGCAAGCACACCAACCCTCTCGCCGTGTCGAAATGAACGCCGAGGTATTCGAGGGACTGCGTTGGCCGCAAGTGACTCTTTTTCTCGTTGACCACCCAGCCGAGGGAGCTCAGCAACGCCACCACTCTGTCCGTGACTTGCACACTCTCGTCCTCGGACTTGGCACGAATCAACCAGTCGTCGAGGTAAGGGTGTACTAAAATACCTTCCTTGCGCAAGGCCGCCGCCACCACCACCATGACCTTGGTGAAGGTGCGTGGCGCTGTGGCTAGACCGAAGGGCACTGCCTGAAATTGAAAGTGACCCCACGGAAAGGCGAACCTCAGGAACTTTTGATGTACAGCTCGGATGGGAATGTGTAGATAGGCTTCCGAGAGATCGAGAGAGGTAAGAAACTCTCCCTGACGCACCGCTACAATGACGGACCGCAAGGTCTCCATCCGGAAATGTGGGACCCGGAGAAAGCGATTCACACCTTTGAGATCGAGAATCGGGCGTAGCGACCCATCCTTCTTTGGCACCACAAAATAAATGGAGTAGCGACCTACGCCGCGCTCAGAAGGAGGAACGGGGATCACTGCTCCCAAACCGAGGAGCCGAGTCAACGTCTCCCGAATGGCCTGCACCTTCTGTGCGCCCTTGCAGGGGGAAAGGACAAAGGCGTCGGGAATTGGTAGAGCAAATTCTAGTGCATAACCCTCTCGGACTATCTCGAGCACCCATTGATCTGATGTTATTTGGGCCCAGGAAGGAAGAAAGTCCCGAAGACGGCCTCCGATGACTAACCCCCCTTCCGGGGCCTGCCTCGTTTCATTGTGGCTTTCGACTAAAGGAAGAGGTCGCCGAAGAGGACGCTGCGGCGAATCCTCTACCCGCCCCTTGAAAACCTCGAAATCCGTGGCCTCTGGTACCATACCGACCGCGCTGGGAAGGCCAAAGTCGGGAAGAACGAAATCTACGAAAGTCTCGAAACTGACCCCGCACCGGCGGCATACTTCTACCCAGCTTAGGCTTATCCTCGGGCAGTCTACCACCCTTGGACTCCCCAAGATCCTTAACCAATTTATCCAGGTCGTCCCCGAACAACAACTTACCCTTAAAGGGAAGCTTACTGAGCCGGGACTTGGAAGAACCATCGGCCACCCAATGTCGCAGCCAGAGAGATCTGCGTGCCGCTACCAAAGAGGCCATACTATTCGCCAATGTCCTAATCAAATCATAATGCACATCCGCCAGATATTCTGACCCCGACTCCATCCGAGTCACCTCCAGCAAGCCCTGCTGATCTAAGCCAGAAACCTGTCTCAAGTGCTGAGCCCATCGCAAGCAGGCTCTAGCCACCCAAGCTCCACAAATGGAGGCCTGCAAAGATAAAGCATTGGTTTCAAAGGACTGTTTCAACAAACCATCAATCTTCTTGTCTTGCGCGTCCTTTAAGGCCGCACTGCCTTCCACCGGAATAGTAGTTTTCTTAGTGACCGCCGACACCGCGGCGTCAACTCGCGGCGATTTAAATCTTTCCTTGTCTTTATCTGCTAACGGATAAAGGCGGTGCATAGTCCGAATTCCCTTAAGACCGGACTCGGGTTGATCCCACTCAGTCTGAATCATCTGTCCCACTACACGGTGCACTGGAAACACCACTTGAGATTCCCGCACCGCTTGAATGAGGGGATCCTCCAAGCCGTCTTCCTCGAGAGGACGAGGAGCAGCGAGATTGAGGGCGTGAAGAGATTCCGTAATTAAAGGCACCAGCTCCTCCTTACGGAAGACCCGAATAATTCGGGCTTGATCCTCAGGTTCTGGAATTTCTCCATCCTCTAATTCGTCCATAGCACCGTCCGGATCCCCCTCTGCATCAGGATCCTGCCAGGTCAAGTCGTCATGGTCTAGCTCCGTGGCACGAAGGCATCTGGCTGAAGGCTGGCCTTCTTGCTTGGCCTCCACACCCTGAAGGGATGAAATAGGCGCCGGCCAGGCGTCTGGGAACTTGCCCGAGCGACCCAAGCGAAAGGCTTGGTGCATAAGCAGTACAAAGTCAGGGGAAAAATCCGGGAAGGCAGATTCCGCCGTTGCCATCGGCCACGAGCCCCCCTGCCCTTTAGGAGGGGCCGTAGAGTCAGACGCCAGAGGGTCAGGAGAGGGAACATCACCCGCCGGTACCGTCGGACTCCCTGGACCGGATAATTCCTTGTGTTCCATCTGGTGTTCTAAATCGGTGGAGATGGAGGCGCAGCCCCTGCAGACCCCAGAGTCATCCACCGCCCCCCTGCGCGACCCGCAGATGACACACTGCGGTCTGGAAGCCATGTCAAAACAGACCCAACAGAGACAGGCAAGGCAATATAAAGTTCAATGAAAGCAAGGCTCCGTGTAGAAATCTGCCTTGTTTGTTTTTTTTTTGTTGTTTTTTTTTAAAAGAAACAGCAACCGGGAACTGCAAAGGCCCCCTCCCCCAGCAAAAACGCTATGCTAAAATAGCAGAAAAATAAAAGGAAAAGCCGTTGTAGCCCACTATATGCCGGGCGGGAGAAACACCGGGGCTTTAAAATGGCCGGCGGCACCTTTAGCCGGCGGGAAAAAAAAATGGCGCGAAAAAACAACGCGAAGGAAAATCAAATTAAATAGAAAAGAAATATGAAAGAAATATGAAAGAAAGGGAAGGGGCAAGCAGCAGCACCACGCCCCGAAAAAAAAATCACCGCACCTGGCCAATATCACCGCACACAATGCTGAGGGAGCAAACAAGGATACCGGATGACAGTGAACAGAATGACTGCAGCACGGAGCGTAAGGGAAAAGCTGGCCTGCTGCAGAGGGGCTTCCCGAACGCTGTCAGATGGCCGGAGAGACTGAGACCTCCTCCGAATCGTCTTGCAGGAAGGTGCTAGTCTCAGACTGCAGAAAAAGTCTTCAGAAAGTAAGACAGCAGTGCAGTGCAGATCTGTGCTCCCGATCGTAGCCGGCTCTCTTTTTTTTTTTTTTTTTAAAGAGATAGCTACCTAAAAACAAACAATTGAAATCAAAGCCAAAAAAAAAAAGCAAAAGAAACTCTCTAGTGTTGCCTCTATCTGTCCCTAAGTGAGCCTAAGTCCAGGCACACACGTCATCCAGCTGCCAGGAGACTGGACACACTGGGGGCTGATGGGAGCTCCAGCAGCAGACATCCTGGCAAAGGAAGATTCTGATTGGTCCAGTCTCCAAGCTGCAGGAGGAGGTGCACTACCCGGATGTGGAGGACTAAACTGGATTACCGCTCAGGAACTGGTGTTTAAGAGCCAGTAGGTATCCGGAACTACACCGCCAAGCCCAAGGATTGGGAAAGGCTAAGGATAGAAGGTAAGGTGATGTGTCTGCAACAATAGCCAGAAAAGGTTCTTAACCCGTCTGGGACTTAGTAGTAAGGCCAGAAATAATTGAAAATGGGGAACAAGCCCTGGTTGCTTGGTCAGCAAGTCAGTGGTCTAACCAGTAAGAGCCCCTGCAGTTCTAACTATTGATAGGGCAGCAGAAGAAATCTTAGGTCCCAAGATTGGGAAAGACATCCAGACATAAGTAGGAGTGGTAAGACTCCGTTATTGTCTGAGAAGCTGCCAGAAAACTAAGAATGCAAGGGGGAGACAACTCTGAAAGAAAACTTAGGGGCTTAAGGAAAAGCCCTCAGTAAAGTGGTATCACTCTTACAGACCAAATGTCTTAGTAAGAGGGACAGAGTTGAAAAGAAAGACTTACAGTGGAGTAAATCTTTGAAAAAGTAATATGAGAGATGCTGATACAGGAGAAAAGGTCAAAGGTAAAGGCATAGCAACCTTATTGACAGCTGTTACTCCTCTGTGTACTTCAGAGGACAAGGAGTAACCTTACTACCTGTAAAGCATAATCATCTTAAGAAGCTCTTTGAGCTAATCGTCAGGATGTCTCTTTAAGAGAGACATGTTTAAATTTTAGGATGGAACCAATGTAGATGCTTGTAATGGGAAGAAGCAAACTACAGGATCTAAACCTCAAACAGGAAAAAGGATTCAGTGAAGAGTCTATCAGCAACCCTGCGGCTGCTGGGTTTGCTGAACCCGTTGAGGTTGAGGTTTCCTGAGCCTGGTTGGTTGTCTCCCCTGTCTGAGAGCATCTGTATGATGGATAGAAGATGAACAAAACCTTCTCCCATTAAGGGAACAAAGCTTATTAGTAGATTTTCTACAAACTGGGATAGAGGAAGGCGTAGAGAAGCCTCTGAAAGTAATAGTGTCAGTGGTTAACTGAGCAGCCTGGAGTAAAGTCTCTTTATTAAAGAGATTCTCTCCAGTGCAAGGAGTATTTCCCAGTCTATCTTGTATGCATTTGTCCAAGTCTGAAGCTTGGAGCCAGGCTCTACGTCGTGCCCCTATGGCAGAAGTTCCGCTAACAGACTCAAAAGAGTCCAGGGAAGCACGAGTAAGGAACCTAGAAATATTTTGAGCATGATTGACTAGTATAGAAAAATCTGCTCTTTTAGGCTCTTGGAGAAAAGGGGTCAAAAGTAGTAAATCTTTTGTGACCTCCTCAAGAGATAATCCCATATAGAAAATATATGAAAGGATTCTTGCTGAAAACATGGATGCCTGGAAAGTTTGACGTCCAAAGGCATCTAAAGTCTTAGCCTCACGACCTGGCGGATAAGAAGAGTGCTTCTTGGTACTCTTAACACGCTCATTGCTGATTCTACAACAAGAGAATGATGAGGGAGCTGAGGCTTTTGAAAACCTGGAGAAGGGGGCACCTTGTATAGAAGATCAGTTGCCCTAGCAGGTGGGGATACCGTTAAAGGAGTTTCCCACGTTCTAAATAGGAGATCCTGCAAGGTCTGATGCAAAGGAAACATAATGACTTCCTTTGGATTGCAGGGGATCTGTAGAGGTTGTGGCTCCCCTGGTGCAGGGTCTTGACCAGGTATAGAAATGGCAAGTAACTTTGCCATATCAAGCAGAAAAGCTTGAAAAGAAATCTCCCCAGAGTGGAGTCCTCGAGGAAGAGGAGGAAGAACTAGATCTGTTGAAGAACTAGCTCTAGCACCCACCGGTTCATTCAGATTCTGTAGAATAGAAGATCTGGAGGGGTGGAGCATCGGATTATCTTTGAGAGATAGTTGTCGGTACCGCTGGAAACCGGTACCGCAACTCGTCGGTAGCAAATCGTCCATTCTAGGGATCGATTCCAAACTCGGTATGGAAGGAAGCGAGCCGGCTGAAAGGAGCATGGGAAGTACCGACACCGATGTTGATGTCGATACCGGTACCGGGACCGGCACCGGTACCTTCGTTGACACCGATATATGAAGATCAGTCTGTGATAGCACTATCGGTACCGAGGTAACCGAATGTGGCAGACCTTGATCATCGGTAGAATGTCTTCGGTACCGTTTGAAGTCGGTACCGAGACGAGTCGGTACCCAGTCATCCAGACTAGAGATCGATTCTAGACTCGGCATCGAAAGAAGTGAGTCTATCGATGCATATCTGGAGGGTACCGACGTCGATACCGATGCGGGAAGATCGGTCGGTAGCGGCTCTAGCGGCACCGAAGATACCGAGAGTGCTCGACTGCGATCATCGGTGTGGAATGTTTCATCCAGCACCATTGCCGATGCCGGGGTACCGGCACCGCTCAAAGCGGATACCACCACCAGGCATGGCTCAGGTATGTTCACCGAGGTAAAAACCCCGGGAACAACCTGAAACCCCGTTAATGCTTTGGAGGCAGAAGCCTCCTGCCGGGGTTTAAAGCCAATATGTCCTCGGGAGCAAGCCGAGAGGCATCTCTATGATGTACATGAGATCTACCACCCGAGGACTGGCTAGTCTTTACAGACTTTTGTTTGGTTACCTGATCCTGCGAAAAAGAAGATGTAGCTGGTACCCTCAGGTCTGAGGGGAACCACGTATTGAGTTGAGCTCGATGCTGAAGACTTCTTGTAGAAATAGTAGTGCAGGAGGGACACTCCAGCGGATGGTGTTCAGGTCCCAAACATGGAAGGCACCAATTATGGGTGTTTAAAACTAATTTGGTAGCGCCAAAGTTAAAACACGTTCTAGTGGCTGGCATTTCCATGAGGGAAAGTGGAGAGGCCTAGCAGGCCGAAACCTGTCAGGCACTAACAGGAAAAAAAAATTCCCTACAAAAGGAAATATTTGTAGAAGAAAAGAAGAAGAAAACACCGGCGGTACCGGTGCGTCGAGGAAAGGTAGACGCGACCACAAGAAAAAACAAAAATAAAGGAAGAATTTTCTGCGGTGACAGGAGAACGTCCTGCCGGCTCCGCGGAAAAACGAAAACTGAGGAGAGGCAGTTGGGAAAGGCGGGAAGGCAGCACGCAGGCATGTTGGGATGCTTCCAAAAGCATTCTGATTGGACGCTGGGGAGCGTTCCCGCACAGACTCCGTCGGTACCGATGTACCCCTATGTGAAGACTCATTCCTGCTTGTTCCTGGAGATAGAATCTTCTCTGAGAACGCCCCCGAACGGTAGCCCAACACCAGGGCCGGAGGGTAGGAGTTGCCTAAACCCCAAAGATTATGGAGTACTGCCTGTCCGAAAGCACTGTCCCTGCGGGACTCCCTCTCGAGGCAGTAGTGGGCCGCAAAAGTCTGGCTTGAAGACCAAGTAGCGGCCAGGCAGATGTCTGCCAACAGAACAGAGCGGAGATGAGCCACTGACGCAGCCTTCGCCCTGACGCGGTGAGCCGTAATTTGACCCTGCAAGGAGAGGCTGGCTGCC
The DNA here is from genome assembly GCA_033557465.1 of Ichthyophis bannanicus. NCBI lineage: Eukaryota > Metazoa > Chordata > Amphibia > Gymnophiona > Ichthyophiidae > Ichthyophis > Ichthyophis bannanicus. The sequence goes on from CM066033.1 coordinate 924,729,843, forward strand.
CTGTAAGCCCAGGCGATACAGTCTGCTACCCAAATGGATAGGGTATGCTTGGAGAGAGGTAACCCCAACTTATTGGGGTCAAAAGAGACGAAGAGCTGAACAGCCCTCCGCTGCTCCCGCATACAGTCAAGGTAGGACAACGCCTTCCTACAGTCCAGGGTATGCAAGACCATCTCAGCCCGGCTGGCATGCGGCCTGGGAAAGAAAGTTGGAAGAACCACCTCCTGATTGAGGTGGAAGGAGGAGACAACCATTGGAAGGAACTTAGGGTGAGTCCGTAAGACTACCCTGTTCCTATAGAACCTAGTATATGGAACCATCTGATACTAGGGCCTGAAGCTCACTCACTCGCCTTGCGGAGGTAAGAGCTACCAGAAACACTGTCCAGGAGAGAAAGTGCAAAGGACAAGTAGCCATAGGCTCAAATGGTGGGCAACTAAGCTGTTGCAAGACCACATTTAAATCCCACTCAGGGGCAGGAGGACGAATTGGAGGCTTAAGCAAAAGCAGGCCTCTGAGGAAGCGAGCCACCAAAGGGTGGCTGGAGAGAGATTGACCCTCCACCGGAGAGTGGTGCGCTGAAAGAGCACTAAGATGAACTCTAACAGAGTTGGACTTAAGGCCAAGGTTGGAGAGGTGAAGCAAATATTGCAGCACCACTGGTACCAGACATGAGAAAGGTTTCTCGTTGTGTTGAGCACACCAGGCAGAGAATCTATGCCACTTGAGGGCATAAGATTTCCGGGTGGACTGCCTCCTAGAGGCCAAGACCACATCCTCCACTTCCCGAGTAGCAGTAAGGGTGCTAGAACTATCCTTTCAGCAGCCAGGCCATCAGATTGAGGGACTGGAGGTTGGGATGTAAGAGAGATCCCTGCTTCTGAGACAGGAGATCTGGTTGCATCCCCAGAGGAAGAGGAGTGTCCACCGCTAGTTGCAAAAGAGGTGGGAACCACAGTTGCCTGGGCCATCTGGGGGCCACCAGAATTATCGAGGCTCTGTCCCGGAGCACTTTGAACAGTGTCTGGGGCACTAGCGGCATGGGAGGAAAGGCATAAAGGAGGCCTGTAGACCACGGAATGAGAAACACATCCGCTGCTAATCTGAGAGGATGCGGTTGTCTGGAGCAGAACCTGGGCAGCTGATGGTTCAGAGGACTGGCAAAGAGATCTATGGTTGGAAGACCCCATCTTAGGAAGATCTGTTGAACCACCAGTGGATTCAACTGCCATTCGTGTGGCTGCAGGATCCTGCTCAATCTGTCTGCCAGGTTGATTCTCCTGTCCAGGGAGATAGACTGCTTTGAGACGTATGCCATGATTGACTGCCCAGGAGCACAGGTTCTGCGCTTCCTGACATAGAAGTCGTGACCCCGTGCCCCCCTGTTTGTTCACATAGAACATAGCAACTTGGTTGTCCATCTGAACTAAGACGGACTGGTGAGAGATGACATGAGAGAAAGTCCTCAGGGCTAAGCAGATAGCTCTCAGTTCCAAGAGATTGATCTGCTGTGCGGTCTCCCAAGGAGACCACAGGCCTTGAGTACATGCATCCTGGCAATGTGCACCCCAACCTTGAAGAGAAGCATCGGTTGTCAACACTTGAGAGTGTGGAGGTGCCTGAAAAGGCACCCCTTGCACCAGATTCGGAAGATGAAGCCACCATTGTAGAGAAGACTCTAGGAGCTTGGACACCCTCACTCTGTCCTTCAGGTTTCCCGTGGCTTGGTGCCACTGAGTTCTGAGGCCCCACTGAGCCGGCCTCATGTGTAGGCGGGCATTTGGAGTTACATGGACCGTGGAAGCCATGAGGCCTAAGTGCCTGAGGAATTGTCTGGCAGAGACCAGAGAATTGCTGTGAAACTGACTGTCCAGATCCATCAACCTGTGGGCCCTGTCCACGGGTAAAAAGGCTTTTGCCTGAAGGGTGTCCAGTCTTGCCCCTATCAACTCCATGTTCTGCGAAAGGCGCAAAATGGACTTTGCGAAATTTATAACAAACCCCAGATGCTGAAGTAGAGCGACAGTGCAAAGGGTGGCTTGATTGGCCTCCTGTGGGGACTGGCCCCTGAAGAGCCAGTCGTCCAGGTATGGAAAGACAAAGAGTCCTTGCACACTGAGGTAGTCCGCCACCACCGCTAGGCACTTGGTGAGTACCCTGGGGGCGAAGGTTAGGCCAAAAGGCAGTACCCTGTACTGATAATGATGCCCTCCCACTACAAATCTGAGATATTGTCTGTGGTCTGGATGAATAAGGATGTGAGTATAAGCATCCTTTAGGTCTAAGGAGCAAAGCCAATCTCCCTGCTGGAGGTAGGGCAGCAGGATTCCAAGGGTAAGCATCTTGAACTTTTCCCTCTCCAGGAACTTGTTGAGATTCCGCAAGTCTAGGATGGGCCTGAGGCCTCCTGTTCTTTTTGGTACTAGAAAGTAACTGGAATAGAAGCCTTGACCCCTCAGGTGGTGGGGCACCGGTTCCACTGCCTGTTCCTTTATAAGACTTGCTAACTCCTGTAGGAGTAGGTCCCTGTGCAGAGGAAGTCATGGAGGCTCCCCTGGAAAGTAGGAGGGGGGTACCTGGTGGAAGTGGAGGAGATAGCCCTTTTGGACTATGCTTAGTACCCAGGTATCCCTTGTTACGGCTGGCCACCTGTGGGCATACAGGGCCAGCCGGCCTCCTGTGCTGATAGGGGCCAGCTGAGGAGGCGAGGCTATGCCACTGGAGTCAAAACCCTGCTCCCTGCTGTGCAGGAGACAGAGCTGGTGGCTTGGGGGTTTTCTGCCTATGGGGCTCATGTCCCTGCCCCTTGGCCTGCTGGGGAGCTACAGAGGCCTGAAAATGAGGGTATGTTTTATAGGCAGATGATGTCCTCGGGTAAAAGGTCTTTTTTCCCGAGCCCTTCTTCTTTTGAGAAGGGGCAGAGGTTTTCCGAGACAGCCTTGTCCAGGTAAGAGTCTCGGTCTCGAGTTCTGCAGCCTTTTCAGCCATGGGCTTGCCAAAGAGGTTCTCACCTCGGCAGGAGACATCGACCAACTTGTCCTGCACCCATGGCTCGAGGTCTGATGACTGTAGCCAGGCCTGACGGCGTGCACCGATGCCGGCCGCGGCTACCTGGGCCGAAGCCTCAAAGCCATCATAGGCTGCTCGAGAGATAAACTTCAAGCACTCTCGAATATCCGATGACAGGGCCGTGAACCTCTGCAAAGGTTCCTCGGAGAGACCAGCAGAGAACCCGGCAATCTTCTTTGCCAGGTCTCGAAGGTACATGCCCATGTACAGCTGGTAGGTCTGGACACGGCAAGCAAGCATAGAGCCCTGGAAGCACTTCTTACCGAGGGCATCCAGGTTCCGGGCCTCCTGGCCGGGAGGCACCAAGGAGTGCATCTTCTGACTCTTCAGACGATACATGGCCGATTCCACAACCATGGAGTGGTGCGGTAGTTGTGCCTTTTGGAACCCAGGGCTCTTGCGGACTCAATAGATGGAATCGACCCGCTTGCTAAAAACCGGTGTCGAGGCCGGCGCCTCCCACATGCGGAAGAGCAACCATTCCAGCATCGGAGGAACTGGTACAGTAAAGGCCTCCTTGGGAGGAGAGTCATACTGCAGGGCCTCGAGCTCCTTGGCTCGAGGCTCCTCCTTGGGATCCGCGGGCAATGCCAAGGCCTTGGCCATATCCCGCACGAAGTCCGAGAACCGGGTATCCTCCGGGGGGGGACCTTCTCCGAGGCTTGGATTCCGGTGAGTCCGATGGGACACACCGAGTCCGAAAGGTGTCCGGTGACTCCTCGTCCTACATTTCCCAGTCGGACCCCTCGGAGGAGGAATCAAGTGGCTCCGGTCTGGCAGGCACCGATGCCATTCCCCCCAATGCGAGGGTACCGGCGTCGACGATCTCGGTCCCGAACGTGAGGCCGAGGGAGACCTTGGCCGAGGATCGACTCGAAAGCACATGGACTCGAGGATCGGCTCGGCCTCCGGGGTCGTCTTGGACGTCGATGTCCCGGTGGTCGGGGCAGATGCACCAGTGAGACCGGCGATCAGTGCCCGCTGCTGTTCCATGAAGGCAGCCAAGCTGCACTCCAAGGCCGTCAACCTGAGTCCGAGCTCAGGAGACTCAGCAGCCCCCGACTCGGGCCCCGACGACGGCGGCTCCCCCAGAGGAGAGTCCACAAGGACTACAGTACTCACGTGACCCGGGGACTCCATCTACACACGAGGTTGTTTGGCAGGCCTCTCCGACTCTGAAGACCCGGGACGGTGCTCAGGGCTATGCGACTTGGCCCTTGAGGAGCCAAGTGCATCCACTGACGTCACCCTCGCGAGTTTCTTCTTCCTGCGATGTTCCCACGAGGGAGACCCCCTCTCAGAGGGGCCTCGGCGATGCTCGGGGCCGGAGTCCCGAGACGTCGAGGCCTCTGACGAAGTCCGGGCCCGTCCGGACACGGAGTCAGAGAAGATTCTTTCATTTTGGTGCTGCCGACTCCTCAACGCCTTCGAGGACATCTTCCCACACGGGCCACAGATCATCGGGTCATGATCGGGTCCGAGGCAGCGGAGGCAGCAGTCATGTGTGTCGGTGAGAGACATAAGTTTCTTACACCGATCACACTTCTTAAACCCGCTGGCAGCCATCGGGGGAAAAAGGGCCCCTGTGAGGTCAAAAGACAGGGCTGACAGTGAAAAATAGAAAAATGGCACATACGCTAGTCACTAAAGACAAAAAACGAAAAAAGAAGTGCGGGCTCGATACCGACGTATTGGGCCCAGGCGGGAAATGGAAACCGGCGTCGAACTGAAGAAAATGGGTCCACGCAGAATAAAATCAACTTTTTCCTCGGGTGAAAACGAAACACGTCCGACGGGCTCCGCGGAAAAAAGAAGGCTGAGCAAGATGGCACCCTTGGGCGGGAAGGAGACCACGCATGCGCGCTGCATTCCCAAAGGCTTTCTTTGAAAGCTGGGGAAATGCTCCGCACGGGGGCTCTGTCAGCGCCGACGTCACCCATATGCGAGGACTCTTCCTGCTTGGTCTTGGAGAAAAGTAGGAGATCGTGGTTGACTGAATCAAAAGCAGAGGCGATGTCCATGAATATTAGGATGAATCCTTTTTTCTTGTTGTCTAAGCCAGTGTGGAGTCTATCTAGAAGAGTTGTCAATAGGGTTTCCACGCTGTGATGCTGTCGGAACCCGTGCTGCTGTGGGTCTAGAGGTGCCTGGGAGTCAATGTGGTCCTGTGTTTGTTGGTGGACAACCTTTTCAAGTATTTTGGCTACATAAGGAAGGCTAGAGATGGGTCTGTAGGAACTGACCTCTGATGGGTCAAGTTTGATATTCTTTATCAGTGGTATGATGGAGGCAGTTTTGAGGGGAGTTGGTAGATTTCCTTCGGTCAGTGAGAGGTTAACGATTCTGGAGATGTCTGGACTGAGATTTGTTCGTGTTTGCTTGATCCAGAATGCAGGACATGGGTCAGTTGGGGAGGTAGTGGTGTTGATTCCGCAGATAATCTTCTCAATTTGTTCAGGGGAGTATGGGTAGAAAGTCTCTAAAGTGGATTCGAGAGTGTCATTGGCAAATGGGAGATGTCGTGTGTCTAGACATCATATATATATATATATGCTGTCATATATTGTGACAAGGAAGCCTGTTTTGAGCCTATGAGTATAGAAAAGGCCAATGACTTTAACTTAGAGAAAGGAGAAATCCCTGCAGGGCATGGACTTCAGGCCCCTCATAGAGAAAGAAACCTGAGGGAGAGAAAGTTCAGGCAGCCACACCCTAACTCCTATGACGTAGCTGCAGGCTTGAGAGGTGATTACAATCACCTGGGAGGAGTGGAGGAACGGCTGGAGCCCTGGAGAGGGAAATATAAACCCCTGCTAAAGCAGAGGAAAAAGGGAAGCTCAGAGGAAAGGAGAATCTCAGAGGAAAGGAGAAGCTCTGGGAAGACAGAGGTCTCAGGAGGTTCGGAAGACTCAGAGGATTCAGGGGAATCAGGAGTGGAACCAGGAGCACCTGCAGATCTCCAGGAGAGAACCCAGAGAGGAATACAGAGAGCTGTTCCAGAGAGGCTGGAAGGAGACAAGGAACCGTAGTGAGCACAACCAGGGAGAACTGCCCAGTGCTTCAGGTGCCGACTGTCTTTATCGGGGAGAGTTAAGTTCAGGAGAGACATTAGAACCCCCAGGGAGGCTGTATTCTGAGCACTGTGTCCAAAGCTCAGAACAGGACACTGCCCTAACACCACCAGAGGATATGCAGATTGATTTGGCAGGGGAGGAATTGCAAGATCTAGATATCCCCATGGACTGTACCCTGTGTCAAGCTACAAGCATGGAATCATTATGCTAAAAGCTAGCATCGAATGAGAAAGTCTCCTAGAAGCAGGTAACTGGAATTGAGCCAGGAATTGGGTTTGAAGAAAACTCCACGTGTATGCATTTCTCAGGCAAGGTGCTAAGTCACGCTGAAGAGAAAGCTTGTGAATGTTTGTTACTTGTCTTCTTATTTTGAGTTTGAAACCTATCCTGAAGGGAAGGAGGGAAAGAAGAGGTTGTTCCAGAGGAAATCAGTTATTCTTTTGCTGTTAAATGCTTCACAAATACAAGGTTAAAAAGAAGTATTTTTACCTTGCTGAGCAGAGCTGTTTTCTCTAAGACTGAGCAACGTTGTTAACCAGCTGCATGTGTTTAAAAGACTGTGAAGCAGTTATACTGATCTAAATGCTCTGTTGCAAACAATCCTGAATGGACAAAATTCCTGTGTACAGTTTACTTGAACTTTTACTTTAAAATAAATTCTGTCATTTGCCTTAACATCGGACCATGACTACACTTCTTCTTAAGAGCCAAACTACATGTCCCAGAATCCACCTGAGGAAAAGCTAGTTTATTTGAACTCACCAGGAGAAGTTCTCCGTTACCTTGCCCCTCTAAGCCAGAGGCCAGGGGCAAGGGCGTGACAATATATATATGTCTATATTATATATATAGATGTCTAGGTATTATATATAAAATATTATATATATTATATATAATACCTTGACATCTATATATATAATATAGACATCTAATATATAATATAAAATATATATTATATATAATATATATTTTATATTCACCCTATTATTATTTTATTTTATACAGAAATAGGTTTATTACATAGGTACAGAACAGAGGTAGAAGGTTGTTATAAAGCTGCTTCAGTGTACTTCAATGCATCTGTGTGTCTGTCTGTGTGTGGGTGAGAGAGAATAGGAAGGGAGAGAGAGAAGGGGGGGTAAGGAGTGTGTGTTCAATGAATAGGAAGAGAGAGAGAGAAGCGGGGGTGTAAGGAGTGTGTGTTCAATGAATAGGAAGAGAGAGAGAGAAGGGTGGGGATAAGAAGTGGGTGTTCAATGAGTAGGAAGAGAGGGAGAGAAGGGGGGGGGGGTGTAAGGAGTGTCCGATGAAATAGGAAGAGAGAGATATTTTTGTCCTCTGTATTTATAGTGAAGTTCTCCAGCACCTCCCTTTTGTCATAATTTGGTCTGTTTGAGGTCTGCTATCACTTGATTAGCAAGGAGGGGCTGTTTGTCCTGCAGACTAATCTCATCAGGCAAACTAAAACCATCAATTCTAGAGACATCCTATCCGACATCACCAGGGGGTCAAAGCTGCTTGCAAGCCCATGTCTGGGAATGTCATGCTGATGTATGCTGACATCTCCCACACCTTTTTATTTTTATTTATTATTTGTGCCTGGAAATGGTGGGAGCAAACCTGTGGTACCTGTCCCAGCTGCAATTACATGATAGTAGGCAGCTTGTCTAATACCTCCTGTATTAATAGGTTGGTATGGTGGCCAGAAATGAAACATGATATACAGGATCATGTTTCCTCCTGTGTAATCTGTGCTTCATTTGGGAGACAACCTAAAAAGAGAAGGGGACAGTTAACGAGAGCACCTCCTCGTGGCCCATTTGAGAGATTGCAAATAGATCATGTGGGCCCTCTTCCGTTAACAGCTAGGAAAAATAGATTTTTACTCACTGTTGTTGGTTCCTTTTCTCATTGGGTAGAAGCATTCCCTGTCCCAGATCAAACTGCTCGAACCACTGCAGAAATCCTAACTATGCAATTTTTTACACGCTGGGGCATTCCCAAGACTATTGATTCTGATAATGGTCCTGCATTTGTTTCTCAGCTCATCAAGGAATTGTTTGATTTTCTAGGCATAGAACAAATACTCCACATTCCGTACCATCCACAGGCAGCAGGGCAGGTAGAAATAATGAATCAAACAATTAAGATCCACCTCAGCCCTATGCTTAATCTGACTGGGAAAAATTGGGATCGGGTGCTTCCGTTAGTCCTTATGCATATCAGAGCTAATGTCTGTAAATCCACAGGTTTTGCACCCTATGAAGCCTTAATGGGAAGGCCAATGCCACAGTGGGAAAATCTGCTGCATCCTTTTCTTCCAGAGGACCAGATCGTAATTCTTATCAATGAGTGGATGAAATCCCTGCAAGAACATCTAAAAGAAATTCAGACCACTGTGCTAGCTAACACAGAAAAAGCTAGAGATTATTTGCAGGAGGTACATACAAAAGGTTCCGATTTAAGGCCCCTCAAGGTTGGGAGTAAAGTGATGACCCTGACACCTAGACCAAACCTCCCCTTTGGAAACTGCAAAGTGGGAGGGACCGTACTTAGTTACTGATACCTTAGGCCCAAGCCTATACCAGATCCTAATGCCCGACAACCAGCAGTATTGGAAACACATCACCCAGCTGAAACCATATGGGTAATACATGTTTTATTAGTCTTTGTTTCCAGATACCACCTGAAGACAGCACGGACAGCTGCTTTCTGAAGACAGCATTGACAGCTGCTTTCTGAACAAAAGTCGCTTGAGGATGGTAACTATTTACTTCTGCTGTATAGTTGATGTGTCCTATATACTCGACACGTGTCTAATAGTTATGTAAATAAGTAGTAAAAATTATTTCTGTTGTTGCATAGTATAAGTGGGGAGCACTAGTTTACTCCCTAGTAGAGTGAAACGAGTTAGCTTTTATTATGTCTCGGTTTCCTGTTGTTCTTGTATCTGCTCTTGTCTACCCAAGTCTCATTACAGGAACTCCACAGGTGAGGAAAGGATCTGGTCATCCTGAGTTTCTGTTCCATACAGGACAAGCCAGTGTTCTACTTCATTCAAGCCTATGGACCCCAGTCTGTGTGAACAGACTACATTTCATTTCAAGTGTGAACCGCACCAATTTAAGGAGGCTGATACCTCCTGCTGGAACAATTCCTCCTCTTGCTCCCTGACTGTTAAGCTCTCATATTCCCTGACTACCTCACACAGTTTGTATTACCTTGGAGCTGGACACTTTTGTTTTCATCTGTTCTTTCCCCAGAATGTTTCTTTTTCAGTTGCTCCCAGAATGCATGACATCCGCCTTCCTAAGAACACTTTGTTGTACAGTTCAAACTATTTACTAAACAATACCTGGTGCAGTCATACACCACTGGTCTCCATCACCATTAACGGGACAACTTATTCCACACCGCTGGTTACCAATGACTCTATTGACATTCCAGACTATCTCATATGATGTGCATCCCTTACCACTTGGCATGGGAGAAGAGACATTACATAAACTGCTCAACTTTACAGAACTCCATGCCTATATTGATCACCTTAAAACAACATCCACTGAAGTGAATCACACCATCACTTATGAGAATGGACACATTCGACAAACTGTTGAACACTTGCTACAAGATGCTCATGTGTCTGTGTGTGGGAATTGTTATTTGGTTACTCACCTACTGCTGATCATGTCTTTAATGTTTTTATTCACCCTATCATTATTTTATATAGAAATATTATATATATTATATATAATACCTAGACATCTATATATATAATATAGACTTATATAATATCAATATATATATATTTATATGTCTATATATATATATATATATATATATACACACACACACACTCTATATATATATATATATATATATATATATATATATGTCATCTATATATATATATGTGTCAGCATACATATATATAAGATGTCTAGTGTGTCTAGACATCTTATATATATGTATGCTGACATCTAGGTAGGTTGTAAAGATCGAGCAAATCAGAGTTGGGTGTTGTTGAGGTGATTTTCCTTTGGAAATATGAGGCAAAGGTCTCGGTTGGCTGCGAGGCAGAAGTGCTTGCGAGAAGCCCGATTAGTAGAGTTGCATGCACGCCTGGAGGAGCTGCAGGTGGCGCATAAGAGGACAGGGAGTAATAAGACCTATCGGAAGTTGTTGGAAGTGAGGCAGCAGCTGGAAGTGATTGAAACTGAGCATTTGGAGTTTTTTTGCGGATATCGTGGCGGAATTTTGTGGAATATGGGGGTAAAGCTGGGCGGCTGCTGGCTTGGCAGCTCCGCAAGAGGCGGAAGAGCTGCTTTGTGAGTACTGTTTATGACTCTGCTAGAGAGTTGCAGTGGGATAGCATAAGCATATCTCGTGCGTTTCAGGTATTTTATGAAAACCTTTATAGGTCAGAGCTTTCGGCTTCCCCGTCGGAGACTGATGCATTGTTAGAGCAAGCTGGGCTCCCGAAGGTGTCGGAGGCACAGAGAGATATGCTGGATCATGATATTATGGGAGAGGAAGTTATAAAGGCCATCAAGTCCCTCTCTTCTGGAAAGGCTATGGGAGTACATGGCTTCCCAATGGATGGTACAAGGCATTGAGGGACTCATTGGCCCCGGTTCTGCAGCGAGTCTTTAATGAACCGAAGAAGGTTGGGAGTTTGCCATCAGAGGCTGAGATATTGCTTATTCCAAAGGAAGGACAATCCCCAGAGAAGCGTGGTAATTATCGTCCAATATCTTTGTTGAACAGTGATGTGAAGATATTTGCACAGGTGTTAGCCAATTACTACTACTACTACTGAGCATTTGTATAGCACTACCAGTCGTACACAGCACTGCACAGACATGTAAGAGACAATCCCTGCTCATCAGAACTTACAATCTAATCAAGACAAAACACAGAAGGTGTACGCAGGGGTAAAACAAGTGAAGGAAAAGGAGATTAGGCGAGTCAAGACTTGGATGCTGTCATGGCTGATTTAGTTCACGCTGATCAGACAGGGTTTATTCAGGGGGTGACAGATCACAGATAATGTGTGAAGATTGGTGAATATTATTATGCACACTGCCCGGTCATCGAGGACATCTTGCTGCGTGTTTTTGGACGCGGAGAAGTCTTTTGACCATGTTGAATGGGAATATTTGAATGCTGTTTTGACTAAATTTGGGTTGGGGGAATACTATGTTGGCTGGGTGAGGGCATTGTATGCAGCCCCTCGGACACGGGTGATAGTAAATGGGTGGCGGTCTGACAGTTTTCAGCTATATCGGGGTACAAGACAGGGGTGTCCCTTGTCCCCACTGCTGTTTGCGATGGCCATTGAGCCGCTGGCCTCTCTTATACGTTTGGCGGAGGATATATCTCTGATTAGGGTTGACTCTACACTGCATAGTGTTTCTTTGTATGCGGATGACACATTGGTCATTTTAGAAGACCCAGAGAGGTTGTTGGTGGGTTTGGAACGGGTGCTTAGGGAGTCTGCTGGTACTTCAGGGTTTAGGGTCAATATGGATAAGTCCGAGGTCCTGCCTCTTGGGAATACTCTGCCGGTACTTCCAAAGGGCTGCCAATTTCGGCTGGCAGCTGGGGCAGTCAAGTACTTGGGGGTTAAGATTTCCCACAATGTTGGGGAGCTTTTCTCCCTTAATTATGCTCCTTTACTTACAAAGGTTTGTGAGGACTTGGCGGGGTGGAGGAAGTTGACCCTGGGTTGGCTGGGTAGAGCGGTGGCACTAAAAATGGTGGTTCTGCCTAAGCTACTGAATTTGTTTTTTCAGTTGCCGATTAAGGTTCCACAGGGTTTCTTTGTCAAATTAGAAAAGTGCTTAAGCCAATTTGTATGGAAATCGAGTAGTGCCCGTATTGGTTGGGATCTGTTGATTCGATCCATGGAGACGGGGGGGAGGGGGGGAGGGGGGGTTGGGTTTTCCCAAATTGGTGCTGTACTACAAGGGGGCTGTCCTTTGTGGGCTGGGGTATCATTATGTTAGGCCGCCAGATGTGCAATGGGTCCAGATGGAAAGAAGTTGGATTTCGCCTCTTTCGGTCTTTGAGGTAAGCGGTGTGGGAGGCAAAGTGAACGATGGACATGTGTTTTTGGTCCCTCTAGTTCAGGTGGTAATTGGGCTGCGACGGAGAGATTGGCTTGGGGGGGCTTTTGTTTCCGGATGCCAAAATTTGGGATTTCCGGCCCTTTAGTGGGTCTGATTTTCGCTATTTGCAGCATAGCTGGGAAGCTAATGGGTTGCTCAGATTTCGAAATTTATTGGAAGATGGGGTCATGCTGAGTATGGAACAGCTGATTAGGAAGGGAGGGGTTGGGGTCCCTTTCTTTCAATACTTTCAGCTTTGTGGTTTTGTCACTCGTGAGGAGCACAGATCTCAACTGCTGCGCCCTATTCATGACTTACAAGTGATTTTATTTGGGGAAAGGGAGGGGTGGAGAGGGATGTTGTCTAAAATATATTGTGCCCTGCTATTGGCGACTTTTTCAGTTGTGGGAGTACATGTGGACGGGTGGCATCGGTTTCTGGGGCGGAGCCTCTCAGAGAACGTATGGCAATGTGTTCATCGGCACCTTTATCGCTGTGCGCGAAACACTAGCTGTCGACAAACTCATTTTAAGTTGCTGCAGAGGGCGTATGTTGTGCCGCAGCACTTGCAGCGGTGGGTGGGGGGGGATGTTCGGATGCGTGCTGGCGAGGATGCGGAATGGTGGGCTCCTTCTATCATCTGTGGTGGGACTCTCCTGTGCGCAGAATTTTTGGGCGCAGATTGTGGCTTGGATTAACTCAATAGCTGGCACCCGGTTACAGTCAGAGCCAGCATTGTGTCTGTTGGGGTTGAGGGACGGGGCTGGCTCTATGGGTCAAGATAAATTGATTGGGCAACTTTTGGTGGCTGCACGCATGGTGATAGCGCAGCAGTGGGGTCAGACAGTGGCCCGAAGATGTAGGACTGGCAACTGAGAGCTAACAGTGTGATGAATACTGACAAGTTATCGGCCATGCTCAAAGGGCGGATGGAGAGTTTTGAGTGCATATGGTCCCCTTTTGTGAGATGGATGGGAATGCAGGTTGGGGAGGGGGTGGGGGAGGATGCTGGATTTGGAAGAGGGGAAGGGAAGTAAACTACGGGATTTCCCGGATGGTCCTTTGTGTTTCCATATGCTGCTGATTGATGGCACAGTCCGTTGACTGCCTGGGTGCACCAAGAGTTGGGGTGTTTGGCTTGTTTTCTTTTCTAGTATTTTTCTCTTCTTCTCTTTTTTTCTCTCCTTTCCTTGCTTCTTTTGGGTCTGATGCCCCAGTCTATTTCTTCTTCTCTTTTTTTCCCCTATCTTTTCTGTTGCTAGTGGAGTGTTCTAATGTTGGTGGAACTTGTATAAAGGGAAAGGAGGTTTTTCTTCTCTTTCCTCCCGTGAGTGGAGAATGTGCTAATCCCCTACAGTGGGGGCTGCCACCAGTGGGGACAGCATGCTGAGATATTCAGAGTGGATGAGGAAGGTGGTGTACTCGGATCCATGTAGAGGGGGGATGGGTATGAGTAGTTGCCTGGAGTATCTACCACCATGGAGTTGGTTTATAAGTACAAACACTGTGGTTGTTAATGTTGTGATTCTGTTGGGGGCGATGCCACCCTTTGGTTGGTGCATGATGTATATGTATTTGCCTCATTATAAATAAAGTTATATAAAAAAAAGCTATAGAATTACAGGGCTTAAAAGACAGCAAGGAGGCACTGTGGGTTAAACAAGAAAGACGGAAAAGGAAATTCATTTGCATTGGTGTGATATACAGCATATAAGGACAGACTTAAAGACCTTATTATGTATACGTTAGAGGAAAATAGGATAGAGGAGATATGACAGAGACGTTTAAATACCTCTGTGGCATAAATGCACAAGAGGAGAGCCTTTTTTTCTTTTTTTTTATTATTTATGGATTTTATAAGAATACTTGCAAAAGCAAATACAAAGAAAAATAAAAAGTAAAACATCCAAAGCATATTAACCAAAAATAAGAAAACCTACAAATCAAATTTAGCCCACATGACGGTGAGAATAGATAAACATAGAAACTGGGGAAACCCCCCACAATAAGGAAATAAGGAAAGCAATTTTCAAACTTACTGTTCTAATACATTAATCCCACTATCCATATACTAATCTCCTAAACCAACCCGGCTCTCCTTACTCAGCAAAAACTGTCCAGAAAAACATATCAAATACCCTGAAACATAATTAAACATTTACAGGGATAACGCAGAAAGAAGGAAGCTCCCAGAGCCACAATCCTGGGTTTCAGAACTAGAAAAGCCCTTCTTCTCAGCTGTATGGCTCTGGAGACATCTGGAAAAAGTTGAACTTTAGCACCACAAAACATTTTGCCTTTATTTTTAAAGTAATTTTTAAAAATTAATTAATTAATTTATTTAGCTGCATTTATATCCCGCTTTTCACCGGGTCAAAGCGGTTGGGGGATACATTTAACACAAGGGGATATGAGACACATACACTAATACTTACAGGGAACATGGGCAATGGAGGGTTAAGTGGCTTGCTCAAGACCACAAGGAGCACCTGTGGGACTAGAAACCCCAGTCCTTCCGGCCCAAGGTTGCTGTCCTCTAGTGGGATTTGAACCACCAACCTTCCGGCCTGTAGTACCTTGCCCCAACCACTAGGCCACTCCTCCCTTTATCTTGATCACTAACTAGAGTGATCACTAAAATGGAGATACTGTCCTGTGTGTCCTCAAGAAAATTAATTAAATCAAAATCAGACTGTGATTATAACACATCATAATCATCTGAGGACCCAGCTGACAGACTACTACCAGTAAGGTAATAAGATTTAGCAACCTCTATTAAATCCCTATTAGGCAAAAGCAGAATTTCCTTAAGATATTTAAGCAACCTATGACAGGGAATATTTTAACAAGCGAACATTTTTTGCCCTCAGCATGTTCTCAAGAGAATCTAACTTATGATGTATCACAATACTGTCTTTAACAGTGCAGGTATTTACTGCCTGTAAGGCAGAGTATTGGCTCTCACACCTACTGTAAGAACTGAACTAGCTAAAGAATCTATCCGTTCCTTCACAGCCCCCAGCCTACCCACAGTCTCCTGTGAGAATTGGCAAAGCTGTGGGATGGTAGACACAAGATACCAATCTATCCGCTTTGCTATTCTCCAAACATCAGCCAAAGAAAACACAGTTACTTACCTGTAACAGGTGATCTCTGGGAACAGCAGGAATTAGTCTTCACATATGGGTTTGGGTACGTCGGTACCGACGGAGCCTGCACGGGAATGCTCCCCAGCATCCAATCAGAAAGCTTTTGGGAGCATCCCTCGCGCCTGCGCGCTGACTTCCCGCCTTTCCCACTGCCTCTCCTCAGTTGAGTTTCATAGCTGAGAGAGAAGGAGAGAAAGAGGAAAGGAGATAGATAGATACAACTCCTAGGGGAGGTGGGTGGGTTGTGAAGACTAATAGAAGAAATAAGTAAATAAAATAAATAAATAAAATAAATAAATAAATTCCTGCTGTTCCCAGAGATCACCTGTTACAGGTAAGTAACTGTGCTATCTCCAGGAACAAGCAGGAATGAGTCTTCACATATAGGGACTCCCTAGCTATGGGTGCCAGGGGAGATCCCATAAAATGCGTATCCCTGGAACAGGACGGCATTTCCCAAACCTGGATCCCTGGCATCCCCTGAGGGATGGGGGGTAGGAGTTGAATAGAGAAGAGCTGTAGAGGAATAGCTAATCTAAAGACTACAGGGAAAAAGAGTCTTTAGAATGTATGTCAAGTATCATTAAAATATTTAATGAACTAGTACAATATAGAGCTTACCTACTGGATTGTAGGAAGTAGAATTGTGATGGAATGTACTGTAGATGCAGTAGCGGAATCCTCAAGGTAACTTCACAGCAGTGAGGATGAAGTCCCAAATCTGGAATGGGCAGGTGACCCAGGTGTCAACTGGGGTAGGAGAAGAACGGCAGGTCTTCAATGGAAAGCTTTATGGGAAAAAGCTGAAAACTCTTTTAGGTACAGAGTTATTAACATTGAGGACTAAAAGAAGAAGACTGACCGATCTGGAGAATTAGCCCAGTCCTGAAGGGAAGAGGGGGTATGGAAAAAAGCCCCTATTCCCAGGGAGAACAGAAGTGTACTGAGAAATACTGAAGATGTACACTGTCTTTCCTAGCTGGTAAGAGATAGGAAGACATTGAAGTCTAATACTTCATAGACAGGGAGATCTATAACAAAAATAGAAGCTGTTGACATCACAGCAATAATTGTGTGTATAACCGTTCCCACTTACTGAGCCGTATGAGAATAGGCAAGTGGACTGTCTGGACCCCTTAAGAATGGAAAAACTTTATAGCACAGACAGTTAGGGAGATAGCAGGTGATACTTAGCGTCCTATGGACATCTCCCAATGGGCACATATATATATATATGGGCATGACTTATGCCCACACAGACTACAGAAAATATGTATGTATAGGACATATACATACATGAATATAAGTCTGAGGATACATGCCTGCAACTGAGCCCCACAAAAACATTCACATGGGGAATGTGATGGGAAAAGATTCATCTAATAATGAGGGGGTAAAAACCACCTGAAGATATATAGAGAATCTATTTCTGCGGTGCAGGAATGTAGTTTAGTGGAATAACCAGTATGGTTGTGTGAAAAAACAGAGGATAATAGCAGTCTGGCAAGAGCACGTCAGGAGTACTTTAGGACTCTGACATGTCCGAAGGACAAAAAAACGCATAGACTAAGACACCAGGATGACCCAGCCAAGGGACACAGGGGTATCATGTACACTAAAAGAGTATGCGTTGTCCAAGTGGAGCAGAAAAGCATAATGCCAAGCTGTAAGGAAAAAAGGGGTAGATTCCTGCAAGATTGGGAACTCCTTGGACATTCACGCCATGGAATGATTATATAAGCTTTTTCTACTATATGGAAAAAACCCTCAGAGACAAGTTCAATGCTCTGTAGCAAGGGCCCATAGTAGAAAGCTTCTCTGAAGATTGCAGAGAGCATTGTGCAGGAGAATTATAAAAGAATACTGACAGAAGTCAGGTGTGTTGCCACATCCTAGGAAAGGATATGGCTAGAAGAAGATAACCTGCAGTGAGTAGTACTATGCAAGATAGTTGAAAGTAGCTTGCAATGAGTATTAAAGTAATCACTGGAACTCCTGCATACATAGCAGCTGAACAAAACAGCAGAGGGGATTCTCCTGTAAAAAACAGAGAGAAAACAGGTAAAGGGAGCGGAGATATTCCCGTCCCTGTCTGATGAGTTGTTCAGAGCATGCATTGAAGGATAACAAAAGGTCTACACTGGAAGAAAGAGAAGTGTTTCAGTATGATACCAACCCAAGCAGGGGAAACCCTGGAAGAGAGGGGGTTGGAAAATGACTTACCATATGGCAAGTCAGCTGAAGGAAACGATGTCCATGTGGGGACAGAAACTATCATGGGATAGTTGTAACCTCCCTTCGTAGTAGTAAGAAGGGGAGAATTCTGTAACCCATGGACAAAAGTATCCTAACAGCTTAGCATACTGAAAGGGAAAAAACCAGTGTAGGGTTTGGGAATAAACTTCTGCTAAGAAGAAGTTAGCTGTATATAGCAACATACCGGAACCTATGGTTGCTGGTTATGATTAGACTGGCTAGAGTCTGCAGACTTCAGACTAGGATGAGATGTCCCTTGTTTGGGTACATCTGGAGGATGGGCAGGAGAAGGGTGAAACTTTCTTTTCTTAGGAAAAGAAGGTTTGCAGGACATTTCCTACGTCCTGGGTTAAAAGAAGGCTTAGGATGGTTTCCAGAACCAGGGAAGTCAGTGGAGCAATGAGCAACCTGACGTAAAGCCTCTTTATTGAAGAGATTTTCTCCAGTACAGGGAGAATTACCCAGTGTATGTTGTGCCCATCTGCTCAAGTCTGAAGCTTGCAGCCAGGCTGTACGACGTGCTCCAATGGCAATAGCAGAGGATCTGCTAACAGACTCAAAAGAGTCTAGAGAAGCACGAGAAAGAAACCAAGAGATATTCCTGCTGTGATTAAGAAGCAAGGAATAGTCAGTGGTCTTAGGTTCTGACAAAAAAGGGGACAAAAGAGATAATTTCTCTGTGACCTCCTGAAGTGTCAGACTCATATAAAAATATATGAAATAATTCTTGAAGCCAGCATAGAAGTTTGGAAGGTTTGACGTCCAAAGGCATCAAGTGCTTTAGATGCACGACCTGGCGGATAAGAAGAATGCTTCTTCTTGCTTCTTACCTTCCTCATTGCTGATTCCACTACAATGGAATGATGTGGAAGTTGGTTCTTTTGAAACCCTGGAGAGGGAGGCACCTGATACAGAACATTAATGGCTGTAGAAGGCAAAGGAACCTTTAAGGGTGATTCCCACATCCTCAGAAGAAGATCCTGCAAAGAATGATGTAAAGGAAGCATTATATTTTCCTTTTCTGCAGGATCTTGGTCAAGAGTAAAGTCAGGAATAGGAATGGCAAGAAAGGTTGCCATGTCAAGGAGAAATTTCTGAAAAGAAGGATCTCCAATAGGAACTATTCCTGGGTAAGCTGAGGTTGAAGGAGCAGCTTGAGCACCAGAAGACATACTGGACTGGTGCAGAAAAAGAATCCTGCTAGATGGACAGTGATACTGACAGCTCTGATTTGAGGCAGTTAGTACCGCATTGTCAGTGCCCGGTATCGATTCCAAACTAGGCATAGAAAGGATCGATGGCACCGATGGAACTGCCGGAATCGACATCGATACCGGTACCGGTATCGAAGACGATAATGTCATTGAAGGAGTAATCGGGGGCTGCTGAAGCGGTACCGAGGTAGCCAGAGAACCTTGGTGAATATCCTCGGTAATGCGTAGTCTGAACCGATATGGATCGGTTCCGAAACGCGTCGGTATCAAATCATCTAGACTGGATATCGATTCTAGACTCGGCATCGAAGGGAGCGAGTCTATCGATGCATGTCTAGAAGGTACCGACGTTGGTGGTGGTATCGGCGATGCCGATACAGGAGAGTCAATCGGAGTCGTATCGATCGGTTCCAAAGGTAACGAGGACGTCCGAAGACGATGCCTGGTGAAGAGAGGAACACTCGACACCGGCGCCGATGTCGGGGTATTGGTACCGCTCGAAGCCGGTACCAACCCCGAGCATGGCGAAGATACAGGAAAGTCAATCTGGATCGTATCGATCGGCCCCGAAGGTACCGAAGATACCAGATGACGATCCCAGGTGAAGAGTGGAACACTCGACACCGATGCCGATGCCGGGGTATCGGTACCGTTCGAAGCCGGCACCAACCCCGAGCATGGCTGGGATACAGGAAAGCCAATCTGGGTCGTATCGATCGGCCCCGAAGGTACCGAGGACACCAGATGACGATCCCTGGTGAAGAGTGGAACACTCGACACCGGTGCCGATGCCGGGGGATCGGTACCGCTCGAAGCGGATACCACCCCCGAGCATGGCTCAGGTATGTTCTGTGAGGGGTGAGCCCCAGGAACAACCTGAAACACCGTAAATGCTTTGGAGCCCGAAGACTTCCGCCGGGGTTTTATTGCCAATGGGGTCTTGAGAGCAAGGCCGGAGCCGTCATCATGCTGGGCATGAGACTTACCCTTCAAGAATTGGCTAGTCTTAACAGACTGTTTGTGGGTTACCTGATCCTGGAGAGAAGAATAAACTGGTGTCCTCACCTCAGGAGGAAAAACGGCATCGAGGGAAACTCGAAAAAGGGAAGGCCTTCTCCCAATAATATAACCTGAGGTATCAGGGGAAAAAGGGTCAGGACCCAAACAGGTTAGACACCAAGCATTGGAGTCTAAAAAGAAAACTAAGTTTCCACAGTGAAGGCACTTCTTAGGGGAAGAAGGCTCCATGTTGGAAAAGGCCTGGTAGGCCTCAAAAAGTTAAAACAAAAAACTGAGGAGAAAATATTTCTCTAAGTTTGAAAAAGAAAAGAATAAAACACCGGCGGTACCGGTATCGGCGGGAAAGACAGCCGCGACCACAAGAAAACAAGAAAATAAGGATTTTAAAGAAAAAAGTTTCTGCGGTGACAGGAGGACGTCCTGTTGGCTCCGCGGAAAAACGAAAACTGAGGAGAGGCAGTGGGAAAGGCGGGAAGTCAGCACGCAGGGGCGAGGAATGCTCCCAAAAGCTTTCTGATTGGATGCTGGGGAGCATTCCCGTGCAGGCTCCGTCGGTACCGACGTACCCAAACCCATATGTGAAGACTCATTCCTGCTTGTTCCTTTTCCCCTCCTTCAACAACAGGAGGAAACCAAGTAACTGGCTTACAGGTGGACCATACTGACTGCAGAGTACTCTGCTGTAGTGGTGCCTCACTGTAGGTGGATATGGGCGGAGTCACTTTAATCCGGGGAAGGGATGGGATAAGGTCCAGGGAGCTTAAAGAAGCTCCCATAAGAGATGGAGCCTGTGCAACAGTACCTGGTATAGACGCGGTTGCCTCTTTAGGTTGAAGATGCTTATCCATCGGGCCTTGCAATGTTCCAGCAGCTGGAAACTACTTACGCTTCCCCATCAATGGGGTTAAATATAGCGGGACACTTGCTCCAAAGGGGCTCTGAAGGTGCACTGTGGGAGCCCCTTTGGGCACACGATGGCCATGCGCCTTACCAGGGACCTGGTTTTAAATGCTCTGCAGCTGGTGTTCACAGACTTCTTTTGCTGTATCTATTCCTCTGCTCCACCTCTCAACATGCAGGCAGGTAAAGAAAGTTCTCACACTGAGGAGAGCCTCATTTGATTAAAAGCAAGCTCAGTTATGAGGACACACAGGATGAGGGTGAAAGGAGATAGACTAAGGAGTAATATGTGGAAATATTTCTTTACGGAAAGAGTGGTAGATGCATGGAATAGTCTCCCAGTGGAGGTACTAGAGAGGAGGACAGTATCTGAATTCAAAAAATCATGGGCCAAACACAGAATATCTCTAAAGGAAAAGAAGGGACTTTAGTATTTGATATAGAAGGGCAGACTAGATAGGCCATGTGGTCTTTTTCTGCCGTCATGTTTCTATGTTTCTAATAAATTATATAAGCATAGGACATCTAGGGAGGGATTCAGATGTCCAGATTGGGACATTCAATATTCCCCTAGTATTTGATAAAAGCCTCTGCTGAATACAGATCTTTTTGTGAAATATTTATAAGGATACTGGAAAATACATATGTATTTGCTGACATATACAGTGGAAGCATTGATTTAAAAAAACTAGAGGGCATATTCAAAAGGGTTTAGCACCAGTTAGCAGGACCCGCTAACCATCTAAACCATGGTGATCCCATTAGTAAGCAGCACTATCCAGATAGTGCCGGTGAATATCCCCACAGACTGCAGAAAAGATGCCTGTCTAAAACCAGGGCAGTCTGTGGGCGATGTAGGGACAGTCCTTGCAGCTATTCAGCCACTAACTAGATAGCTAAACCAAATTAAGTAGGCACAGGTCAATGAACATAAGATCAAGGGTCCATCAAGCCCAATATCCTCTTTCCAACAGAGTCCAGCCAATCCAGTCAAAAGAACCTGTCACGGTCCCAAAATGTATATAGATTGTATGCTGCTTGTTCCACGGCTAAGCAGTGCATTTCCCCGGTCCGCTTTAAAAATGGTTTATGGATATTTCCTCCAGGAACTCGTCCAAACATCTTTTAAATCTTGCTACACTAACAGCTTTTATTACATTCAGGGCCAGCCCAAGGGTTTCTGCTACCCCAGGCAGAAGCCTCAGCCATGCCTCCCCCCTCCCACGCCGCCGCCGATTCCATCAGCACAGTTGCCGACACAACTTCCTGGAGGAGAGGGGTCAGAAGCGACAGGTCTGCTGAAGTGTATGGCCTGCCGCCCATAGATGTCTGTTGTCCTATTGGATGGGCCGGCACGGACTACATCTTCTGCTAATGAATTCCAGAGCTTGATTACATGTTGAGTGAAAAAATACTTTCTCCGATTAGTCTTAAATGTGCTACATCATAGCTTCATTGCATGTCCCCTAGTCTTTCTACTTTTTGAAGAAGTAAACTATCAATCTATATTTACCTGTTCCATTCCATTATTTTATAGACCTATCATATCTCACCTCAGCTGTCTCTTTTCCAAGTTGAAGAGCCCTAACCTTTTAAGCCTTTCCTTGTAGGGATATCCTTCCATTCCCGTTACCATTTTTGTTGCTCTTCTCTCTAACTTTTCTAATTCTGCTATATCCTTTTTAAGATATGGTGTCCAGAATTGTACACTATATTCAAGGTGCGGTCGCACCATGGAGCGATACAGCAGCATTATAATATCCTTTATTTTATTCAGCATACCTTTTTTATGATTCCTAGCACAGTGAGCTGCACACTGAGCAGAGGGTTTCAACGTATTATCCATGATGTTGCCCTTTTCCTGAGTGGCGATTCGTAATGTGGTAGTTCTTCCTTAAATGCATAACTTTGCATTTGTCCATCTTAAATTTCATCTGCCATTTGGACGTCCAGTCTTCCAATTTATCTAGGTCCTCTTCCCGCATTAACTGCAAAGCTACATGTTGTCTATTGAGGGTGTGCACAACATTTCCCCAACAGATAGTGCAGCGAAATTGCAGAGATCACACCAGGCGATAGCTACACCCGCAATGTCTGCAAAGTATGCAGTTACCATGCACTGTCAACGCTCATGGTAACGCTTATGGCAGGCACATCCACTCTCCGCCCATACCCCACCCATGCATGCTGTTAACATGTGGTATGCAAATAGCATGAAAAATTCCATTTTATCTGTATTTGGGCCACGTTAGCTGTTAACATGGCGATAATCCGGGAGGAGCTCACCATGGTAACAGATATCGCGCTTCAGTGAACATGTCTCTATATCTAATTTAACATGAATCACTCATGTATAAGAAAATAATCACTCGATACTTGGAAAAATAAACAATGGAATAATCATGCAAATACAATGTATCAGCGACCCCTCGTCCCCTGTCAGAGTGGCATTGAACAAAATGAAATTGAAGCAAATTATGGCCCAAATAATCTAGAGAAAACCAACCAGGCAGGTACACAAAGACTGGTGACAATTTGATTCAGGTGAAGAATCTTTTTATTGGGCCCTGACGCGTTTCAGCTAGAAAGCCTTCTTCAGGGGGTCTTGAAAAGAGAACACACCTCAAAAGATAACAAAGTAAACATTTAAAAATATAAATTAATAAAAAAATTATTAGAAAATATAAATGTAATAAAAACATTAATCATAAATATTAAAAACCAAATATAAAACATATATGATGTAGAGCCTATTAAACAAAATACAAAAGATAAAAAATTTCAAGGAATCATAAAAAATGACAAAAATATGGAATAACAAATTACATATTAATACGAATATAAATATTAATATGACTAAAAAGTAAAATCATATAAAATGAAAATAAAGGAGAGATGAGGAGGACAAAAAAGGTACCTTATTTCTGTCACGTGGTACACTGAAAAACTAAACATAAAGAATTGATCATTAATGAATAAATAAATATAATAAATATTATAAAAGACCAAAACAATAAAGGTATAAAAATACTAAAAGTTATCATAGAACATAATACATACAATTTATTGTATGGCAATGCCATTAAGGATGTTTTGAAAAAGAAACCGCATAATCCAATTAAAATATATACCAAGATGTGAAAACATCTGCACGTAAACCAACAAACTAATAATATAATGTATGTCTAAAAATGCTTCTGAAATATCATCAATATGAAAATAAAAATGAAATTAGTAGTCGAGCTCTGAAAAAGTAAAGATAGGGATGGAGAAACAAAACCTATTAAAAATGAAACTAAATTCCGACTGTGTGAGGCTCGATCTCATAGTCTTTAAAATGCACTGTAGCAGGCTAAAACGTTGCACAAACAAACAGAGATATTGAAAAATATCTCTTTTTTAAAGGAGAGTTTTTCATTCAATATCCCCCACTTACGGTCATAGACTATTAAAACCAGCTCATATGGAAGGCTTAAATAAATCCTAAAATGTATTGTTATGAAGCGAAACAATTCATAAACAGACGTTTATGAAAAAAGCTTGACCGTCCATTGCACATTGCAATTTTTTACTTGTGCGAAATGAAAAACCTTACATTTCAAAACGCCTACCAATTACACAATTGCGTAAAATGAAAGATGCACATGCATAAGAACTTCAGAGTGAAGAAACCGAAGAAGAGACGCCAAGGATAGAAAAAATAATCTAATTCAAAGAATAATGATTAAAAACATATCAATACTATGGCATACCATAAGTTACTAAGGGACTCTTGCAAGGGAAATTTTGTAGTGCAGTGCACCTCGCACTGTCTGCTTATCCAAATCAAAATAGCTTGCAGACATAAAGGCTACCAGTTAAACAGATCAAAAATACTTTCCAAAAGTTATTATATTAAAATCCAAAAATATCATGAATCAGACGAGGCAAATCTGAAAAAGGACAGGAAAGCTTACCACACGATGCGCGCTACACTGTTTGCTTGTTCAAAGTGAAACGCCCCGTCCTCCAACTACCCAGATATACTTGCATTTTCCTGCTCTCATGGGGTGAAAGGTCAAAAATTGCAGATATACAAAGAAAGAATATAAAAATAAACCAAATATAACAAAGCAAGGGATCCAATTAACATTACTATTGAAATGCTTAAACTAATGGAGAAGTTAAACACAGGAATAAAACAAGTATTAAAAACTGAGATTGATCAAGCTTAGAAGGGGAGGGGGAGGGAAGAGGAAGGGAGAGAGGGGGAAGGGAGGAAGGGGAGGGGAAGGAAGAGGAGAAGAAAGGAAATAAAGGAGAGGGGGAGGGGGAGGGAAAGAGGAGGGGGGAAGGGGAGAGGGGGAAGGAGGGGGAAGGGTAAGCCTACAGATTGGAACTCGCTTCTACATTTCAGTAGTTTCCAAATATATTTGGTTTATTTTTATATTCTTTCTTTGTATGTCTGCAATTTTTGACCTTTCACCCCATGAGAGCGGGAAAATGCAAGTATATCTGGGTAGTTGGAGGGCGGGGCGTTTCACTTTGAACAAGCAAACAGTGTAGCACGCATCATGTGGTAAGCTTTCCTGTCCTTTTTCAGATTTGCCTCGTCTGATTCATGATATTTTTGGATTTTAATATAATAACTTTTGGAAAGTATTTTTGATCTATTCAACTGGTAGCCTTTATGTCTGCAAGCTATTTTGATTTGGATAAGCAGACAGTGCGAGGTGCACTGCACTACAAAATTTCCCTTGCAAGAGTCCCTTAGTAACTTATGGTATGCCATAGTATTGATATGTTTTTAATCATTATTCTTTGAATTAGATTATTTTTTCTATCCTTGGCGTCTCTTCTTCAGTTTTCTTCACTCTGAAGTTCTTATGCATGTGCATCTTTCATTTTACGCGATTGTGTAATTGGTAGGCATTTTGAAATATACGGCTTTTCATTTCGCAACCTTGGGCCGGAAGGACTGGGGTTTCTAAGTCCCACAGGTGCTCCTTGTGGTCTTGGGCAAGCCACTTAACCCTCCATAGCCCATGTTCCCTGTAAAATAGTTATCTCCAAGTTATAATGCCCTGTTCAATGTAATTTCAGTTTGTTCAATGTAAACCGCACTGATGCAGAATAGCGCGGTATATAAGAGAATGTACATAAATAAATAAATAAATAAAATAAAAAATTGCAATGTGCAATGGACGGTCAAGCTTTTTTCATAAACATCTGTTTATGAATTGTTTCGCTTTATAACAATACATTTTAGGATTTATTTAAGCCTTCCATATGAGTTGGTTTTAATAGTCTATGACCGTAAGTGGGGGATACTGAATGAAAAATTCTCCTTAAAAAAGAGATA
Source organism: Ichthyophis bannanicus (assembly GCA_033557465.1). NCBI lineage: Eukaryota > Metazoa > Chordata > Amphibia > Gymnophiona > Ichthyophiidae > Ichthyophis > Ichthyophis bannanicus. Next base: position 924,755,976 of record CM066033.1, read on the forward strand.
TTTTTCAATATCTCTGTTGGTTTATGCAACGTTTTAGCCTGCTATAGTGCATTTTAAAGACTATGAGATCGAGCCTCACACAGTCGGAATTTAGTTTCATTTTTAATAGGTTTTGTTTCTCCATCCCTATCTTTACTTTTTCAGAGCTCGACTACTAATTTCATTTTGATTTGTATATTGATATTTCAGAAGCATTTTTAGACATACATTATATTATTAGTTTGTTGGTTTAAGTGCAGATGTTTTCACATCTTAGGGGTATGTTTACTAAAACCCCGGTAAAGTGCGTGCCGCGGTAGTGTGCGTGTGCCATTTAAGGAGTGGGCGTTCCGTCCTGAAAAAGAAAAGTCGGAATTTACATATGCGCTAAGGTGCGCGGCGCCCATGTGCGCCCCGCACCTTAGCGCATGAGATAGCTGCGTGGGAGGCATAAGTGGCGCGCTGAAGTGCAAGAAAAAGAGCAGAGCCACAGCACAATGGTTAAGACACTGACCAACGGTGCAGGGATCAGGGGTTCAATCCCCCACAGTGCCCAATGAAGACGGCTGGCTAAGGCATTAATTTATGAGGCGCAGAAATACTGGGCGTCATAAGGCGGCGCGCTAATGTTTTTGGCGGCATATTAATAGTGGGCGGCATAAGGCGGCGCGCTGATGTTTATGGAGGCATTATAATACTGGGCGGTATAAGTGGCGCGCTGATGTGCAGGAAGAAAAGCAGAGCCACAGCACAATGGTTAAGGCAATTACCAATGGTGCAGAGATCAGGGGTTCAATCCTCCACAGTGCCCAATGGAGACAGCTGGCAGAGGCATTATTTTAGGAGGCATTTAAATGATGGGCGGTATAAGGCGGCTCGCTGATGGGCATAAGGCGGCGCGCTAATGTTTTAGGAGGCTTTTTAATACTGGGCAGCATAAGGCGGTGCACTAATGTTTTAGGAGGCTTTTTAATACTGGGCGGCATAAGGCAGCACGCTGATGTGCAATCACAGGAACACAGCCACAGCACAATGGTTAAGACACTGACCAATGGTGCAGGGATCAGGGGTTCAATCCCCCAAAGTGCCCAATGAACAAGGCTGGCTGAGGCAGAACATATTAAGGGGAAGATTGCTTTAGGAGGCATTTTATTCATATTTTAATTATCACTAATAGCAAACGCACTCCCAAAGCATGTTAACATAAGGTGCCCTATAAGGCACATTTTAAAGTGCACTGTCAGCCAAAGCACCCTAGAATGTCGCTTATAGGGCGCTTTAGAGGGTGCCGTATGAGGTACCGCAAGGTCAGTGTACTGTTTTTTATGGCAGCACTGTGCAGTTTAAGGAATGAAAAGCATAAGTAGGTGCGCTGACAGGCAAGGAGGAGCAGCAGTGGAGCACAATGGTTAAGGCACTGACTGCTGATACAGGGGTCATGAGTTTGCTCCCCAGTGTGCCTAATACGTAAGGCTGGCTGTGGCATCAGCTTTGCATTGTACATATTTTGTCCTGCAGCACTTTAATTTTATGTTATTAATTGCTGCCAGCAAAAACGCCCTCACGTGCCGTTATGGAAGGTGCCGTATAAGGCACCCTATAAGGCACTCCATAGGGCACAAAAGAAATTGCACTGTCCGCCACAGCACCCTAAAATGTCCCCTATAGGGCACCCTATAGGTTGCGTCACAGGATATTGTATAGTGCACCTTATATGGACGGGAACCATAAGGTGCCCTATAGGGCGCCCTACAAAGCACCCTCAGAGGCACCTTATGGGTACAGTACGCTGAAGGGTGTTTTTGCTGGCATCAAAATATGTACATTAAAAAAAATGCGTTGGACAACCCTATCAAAAAACCCCACTGTGGGTTTGAACCCATAACCTCTGGCTTCAGAGGCAGTGAAGTAACCATTGGGCTACAGCTCTATAGCTGCTAGTAAGCCCCTGGCTGGCTGCAGAGAGCCTGCACGTCACCACACAGACAGTCTGCTGTGGTCACCAGGATAGGGTTAGCCCACCCATACCCATGATGCACTGCACATGCAAATCAGCTGTCCACAGATTAACACAAGATGGGCAATGCACCCCCACAGCACCTCGGCCCGGTAGAGGGAAGTGACCATGTGCACCCACACACCACCTCGGCCTGGTAGGGGGTACTGACCGTGTGTTTTACTGGCACAGAGTAGCTACACACCGTCACATTGTGCGGGTACTGTGCTCACCCTGAGGGTGCAATGAGGCGCCCAGGACCAGGTCCACAACACCTTCCATTGCTGAAAGAGGCCATGCCGGAGGTCCAAAGCAGTGTTAATGTGTGAGATAGGTAGTTCCTGCACAAACACCTTGGATATCTCTGTCTGACTCAGTCAGGTGTAGCCCCTATGGACCCCTAGGTGGGCCATGTACCACCACCCCCCTCCTCCAGGGCTGAGGGTGGCAAACAGGGTCTCCTATCAATAGATCCACATTCTACCTCCCTGCAAAGGTGGCAGTAGAGGGGTCCATCAACCCCGGTCCTGCTGAGGAGCAGACACCCCACAGGGCAGTCAATGCAGCTCTATACACATCCATTACACAATAGCAGACAGATATTAGGCCTGGATATGGTGAGCTGCACCCCACCACTATCTGATATTCTCCTGCAGCAAGTCATCAGCCGCTGCACCCTGCAAGCTGCTCCATCACGACACATACCAGCTGCAAACAGTGTGCTAGTTAGTCCACAGTGCATGTTCCCAGTGGAGATGCGTGCACCCAGAACTGGGATGTCAGCATACACAGCAAGCAGATAAATCAGTGACTTGGCCCCAAAAGGAAACCCATATCTATCACATGAGAGAAATACTATATAGCACTATGGGGGTGCCTAGCCATGCTGTGGTCACTGCACAGTCAGGGTGAGAGTGATCTCTCAGCATGACATACTGAGGTCACCCTGTCTGTGTAGGTGGTGGCCGGGCACTAAAATGTCCCAGTCAGTGCCCTATGCCCTGTGCAGATGCACCCTGGCCAGGCCACCCTGTCCGGCCTATACCCATGGTACCTTGCTCCTCATTATGCACATTGGCAGCCCAATACTGGCAACATTGCTGGCAGTGTGGGCTGTGGAAGGTGTTTGCAGCCACCACACACTGGATAGGCAGACAGCCACCCCCACACCTATGCCAGCATTGTGCTACTATAGAGGAGTCCAGCAGCCATACCCACCACACCAGTCCTGGGCACAGTACAGGCATGGATATGGTACGCACTACTGTTGGGGGTCACTCCCCAGGGTGGTAAACACTGTTAGAGACCAGACCTGCAGCGCACACCGCAGACATCACAATGATTGCTATGGTGGGGATCAATGAGCAAAATGTGCTTAACGTAGGAATTGATATCTGTCAGTTATCATGGGCAACGTTTGATAGCTGTGTACCATATACCCAGGTGTAGGGTGGCAGTGCTAAGTTATGTAACTGCTAGTATTGGGAGATACAGGCAGGGCCCAATGTCCTGCCTCTCCAGGAGGCATTGGCCAATGGGGCCTGTGGGGGTGTGTGTGGGTGTGTCTGGCCCTGTTGGCTGCTGCTTTACGGCAGAGTGTCCCAACTCCAGTCCTGGTGTTCCAACCACTGTTCGGGTTTTCATGCTGTCCCTCATAGATATGCATGAGCTACATCAGCATACCATGGGGGTGGTGCATAGATATGCAGCACAGGCATCTTTATTAGAGGCAGCATGGATCCTGAATGGTGTGGGGCCCTCCAGGACTGCATTTGGGAGACTCTGCTCTAGGTAATGCGTCTGTTTATGGTGTCTGTGTTTGGTGTGGTAAAATATAGGCGTATGAACCATGCGTATGTTCTCAGCAATAAAGATTTGTCCGTACTATCACGGTTTAGTTGTAGGAAAAATATGTGGACTGGATTGGCAGTAGCCCCAGCTGGGCTTTGAACCTGTGACCTTCTGTTCCTGCACACACTGTCTGTGTGCACTGCACCACCGTGTTGCCACAAATATGCTGTGTTCCCTGGGGAGTCCATGACTGTACATCCGACAGAGCCTGTCTGTTGTGGTGGACGGTGCCAGCCTGCACAGGCCTAGGCCAATGTCTGCTGTGGTTTGCAGCCACTGCCCCCTCCACCACCTGTACCCTTCCGCCAACATGCAGACATGTCTCTATCTGGGAAAAAGCATATGACCTGATTGAGTTGTAGCACTCCAGGACTGACTTTGGGGGACTCGGCTGTAGGTAATGCCCATTGTTATGGTTTGTGTGCGGTGTAGGGTAAAATATAGGTGTTGGAACCATGCTTATGTTCTCTGCAATAAAGGAGTGTCTGTACTATCACTGTTTAGTGGTGGGTAAAACTATGGGGACTGGGTTGGCAGGAGCCCCAGCTGGGATTTGAACCTGTGACCCTCTGGTCCTACAGGCACTGGCTGTGTCCACTGCACCACACTGTGGCCACAGAGACAGTGCAGTCTCTGGAGATAGGAAACCTGGCCGCACGAGTCAGACACCCTGCTCTGCACAATTTTACTGTGGGCTCGTTTACCTTGTATGGGGACAAAGGTGCGAATAAACCTCACAAATGCCCTCCAAAAAAGGGGAAGAAAACCAAAACCAAGCTGCGCAACAGTGATATCAATGGGCAACCTGGAAAACACTCCCAGGAAAGTTCCATTAAAATGCAGTGCTTTTGAATGAGTCTACGGAGCGTAGACCCTTCCAAAAATCATTTCTTTTTTTTGGAGCTTTCCTGGGAGTGTTTTTTATGGTTGCCCCTTAATATCACTGTTGCCCAGCTGGATTATAATTTATTTGGAATTTGTTGTGGTCATTTGCAATTTATATTTGCTATTTTGTTCTGTGCACATGTATCATACTGCTCACGTTTTGTATGTTTCCCCGGTTTTGCTGTACATTGCTGACGGAAATGGTTTCTCTTCCCTTTAAATCGGCTCTAACGCGAGGTTTTCACTCGCGGTATTTTTTTGCCGAAATTCAGCCACGCTCCTGTGCGGGGAGCCTCTCCCCTCCCACTCTCCACCCATTGACCCCCTCCCTCCGCCCCTCGGGGGCCTTCCTCTGCCCTCCGTACGCCTTTCCCCGCCTCTATCGCACATCAGCGCCCCGCACACGTGCGCAGGCCCGTTAATGTGACGCGCACGCGTATGGGGCTCTTAAGAGCATCATTAGCGTACGCTACTGTGCGCCGCGCACGTGGGCGTGGTTTAGTTAACATACCCCTTAGTATATATTTTAATTGGATTATGCAGTTTCTTTTTCAAAACATCCTTAATGGCATTGCCATACAATAAATTGTATGTATTATGTTCTATGATAACTTTTAGTATTTTTATGCCTTTATTGTTTTGGTCTTATTATAATATTTATTATATTTATTTATTCATTAATGATCAATTCTTTATTTTTAGTTTTTCAGTGTACCACGTGACAGAAATAAGGTACCTTTTTTGTCCTCCTCATCTCTCCTTTACTTTCATTTTATATGATTTTACTTTTTAGTCATATTTATATTTATATTCGTATTAATATGTAATTTGTTATTCCATATCTTTATCATTTTTTATGATTCCTTGACGTTGTTTATCTTTTGTATTTTGTTTAATAGGCTCTACATCTTATATGTTTTATATTTGTTTTTTAATATTTATGATTAATGCTTTTATTAAATTTATGTTTTCTAATAATTTATTTATTTATTTATATTTTTAAATGTTTACATTGTTATCTTTTGAGGTGTGTTCTCTTTTCAAGACCCCCCGAAGAACGCTTTCTAGCCAAAACGCGTTGGGGCCCAATAAAAAGATTCTTCACCTGAATCAAATTGTCGCCAGTCTTTGTGTACCTGCCTGGTTGGTTCTCTGTCTAGTGTGCAGGTTCTTGTTGCTCTTTTTTGGTACCAAATAATCTAGAGAACAGAATCCAAGTTTTTCGAGGTGGGTCACTCATGCTATCCAAATACATAGAAGCAGCAATAACAGTTTTAATCTTGAGAAATGCCCTTAATTAATTGAGATCAACAAAAATCTATTCATTCCCCTAATAATCCACAGCACATTTGCAGGGAAATTTGAGAAAAAAAGCTAGCAGCAATGTCTCAAACCTTCTGTCAGAGCTCCAACATTTTTTTCTTTACAGCTTGTATATTTTTTTGATAGATCTGGTTATATCCTAATTGCCTGCCTAAGAAAAGGAACATCCTTCATCTTGAAAAAAGATTGAAGGACTAAATCCATAGTCAAATCTATAGCAAACAAAAGCAAAAGCATAGCCCTGGGCTGAACCTCTTTCAATGAAGTTTCCAAAAGTTCTGTCTGATTTAAAGTAGTAGGGATCAATATGGCAGATTGCCCATCTTCCCTTCCAAAAGGAACAGGTTTATACCCTGGAACAGAGCAGACACAGACTACAGGTGGTGAATGCCTCCTATTTACGTTTCAGGACTTCAAAAAAAAAAATATTTTTTTTTTATTTAGAATTTAGAATTCTACAAATTAATCAAGCAAACAAGCTTGTACAGTAAAGGTAGATCTTACAATAAACTTTTAGGAAAAAATAATACATGGTCAAAAATAAGAAAGAAATACCTATAGTCCTCATTTGGAGAGGTGAAAAGAAATAGATCAGAAGGGAAGGGAAAACCCCCCACTAATCATTAGGAAACATAAAGAGTAGTTACTCACCTGTAACAGGTGTTCTCCAGGAGCAGCAGGAATCAGTCCTCACATAACGGAGCCCTCGTGCGGAGCATTTCCCCAGCTTTCAAAGAAAGCCTTTGGGAATTGCAGCGCGCATGCGCGGTCCCCTTCCCGCCCAAGGGTGCCATCTTGCTCAGTCTGAAGACATAGCTAAAAGACAGCAAAAAATTAGCAAAATAAATCATATGACTGCAACTCCAAGGGGAGGAGGGAGGGTTGTGAGGACTGATTCCTGCTGCTCCTGGAGAACACCTGTTACAGGTGAGTAACTACTCTTTCTCCAGGACCAAGCAGGAAGTCAGTCCTCACATATAGGACTCCCCAGCTTAAGGCTACCGGAGACCTCAAGCCGAAAAAATGAGCTCCCTCTAGCTCGTCAGTACGTAAGGAAGGAATCTTCTCTGAGAACGCCCCCGACCGGTAGCCCAACACCAGGGTCGGAGGGTAGGAGTTGCCTAAACCCCAAAGAGATTATGGAGTACTGCCTGTCCGAAAGCACTGTCCCTGCGGGACTCCCTCTCAAGGCAGTAATGGGCCGCAAAAGTCTGGCTTGAAGACCAAGTAGCGGCCCGGTAGATCTGCCAACGGAACAGAGCGGAGATGAGTCACTGACGCAGCCTTCGCTCTGACAAGATGAGCTGTGACTTGACCCTCCAACGAGAGGCCGACTGCCCCATAAGCCTAGGCGATACAGTCAGCGACCCATATGGACAAAGTACGCTTGGAGACAGGTAACCCCAACTTATTGGGGTCAAAAGAAATGAAGAGCTGAACAGCCCTCCGATGCTCCCGCATACGGTCAAGGTAGAAAGATAACGCCCTCCTACAGTCCAGGATATGCAGGACCATCTCAGCCCGGTTGGCATGCGGCCTGGGAAAGAAGGTGAGGTGAAAAGGGGAGACAACTTTAGGGAGAAACTTAGGGTGAGTCCGTAAGACTACCCTATTCCTGTAGAACCTAGTGTAAGGGGGATCAGACACTAGCGCCTGAATTCACTCACTCGCCTAGCAGAGGTAAGAGCTACCAGAAACAAGGTTTTCCAGGAGAGAAAACGGAGAGGGCAGGTAGCCATATGTTCAAAGGGCGGACAAGTAATCCGCTGTAAGACCACATTCAGATCCCACTCAGGGGCTGGTGGACGCAAAGGAGGCTTAAGCAGAAGGAGGCCTCTGAGAAAACGAGCCACAAAAGGGTGGTTGGAAAGAGGCCTTCCGTCCACCGGCGAGTGGTGCGCTGAGAGAGCACTGAGGTGAACCCGGACAGAGTTGGACTTAAGGCCTAGATTGGAGAGGTAAAGCAAATATTGCAATACTACCGCTACCAAGCACGAGAAGGGATTCTCGCTGTGCTGAGCACACCATGCGGAGAATCTACGCCACTTAAGAGCGTAGGATTTCCTGGTGGATTGCCGCCTAGAGGCTAACACTACATCTTCCACCTCACGAGGCAATAGTAGAGGAGCCAGGACTAGCCTTTCAGCAGCCAGGCCATCAGATGAAGGGACTGGAGGTTGGGGTGCAAGAGAGTCCCCTGATCCTGAGACAGGAGATCGTGCTGAAACCCCAGAGGAAGAGGGGTGGTCACCGCCAGTTGCAGCAGAAGCGGGAACCACGGTTGCTTCAGCCACCTGGGGGCTATCAGGATCATTGAGGCCCCGTCCTTGAGGACGTTGAACAGTGTTCTGGACACTAGTGGCGTGGGAGGAAACGCATACAGCAGGCCTGTGGACCACGAGATCAGAAACGCATCCGCTGCTACTCTGAGAGGATGCGGTTGTCTGGAGCAGAATCTCGGGAGTTGCCGGTTCAGAGGACTGGCGAAAAGATCCATGGTGGGGAGGCCCCTCCTGAGAAAGATCTGCTGAACCACCAACAGGTTCAATCTCCATTCGTGTGGTTGCAGGATCCTGCTCAGTCTGTCCGCCAGGAGGTAGACAGCCTTGAGGAGGATTCTGTGATTGACGGCCCAAGAGCACAGCCGTTGTGCCTCCTGACATAGAAGGAAGGAGCCTGTGCCTCCTTGTTTGTTCACATAGAACATGGCAACTTGATTGTCCGTCTGGACTAGTACAGACTGGTGAGAGGCGAGATGGGAGAAGGCTCTCAGAGCTAGGCGTATCGCCCGTAGCTCCAGGAAGTTTATCTGTTGAGCAGCTTCCCAAGGGGTCCAGAGACCCTGAGTACATGTCCCTTGGCAATGTGCTCCCCAACCTAGAAGAGAAGCATCTGTCGTCAGCACTTCAGAATGCGGAGGGGATTGAAAACCCACTCCGAGTACCAGATTCGGAAGATGAAGCCACCACTGCAGAGAGGAGACTAGCAGGTCGGATATTCTTACTGAGTCCGCTAGGCTCCCTGTGGCCTGATGCCACTGAGTGCGAAGGCTCCACTGAGCAGGCCGCATGTGCAGGCGGGCATTGGGGGTGACATGAACCGTGGAAGCCATATGGCCGAGTAGTCTCAGGAATTGCCTGGCAGAGACCAGGGAATTGCTGTGAAACTGCCTGGCCAGATCCATCAGCCTGTGGGCCCTGTCCATTGGCAGAAAAGCCTTCGCTTGAAGAGTGTCCAGCCTTGCTCCTATGAATTCTAAGTTCTGGGACGGGAGCAAAGTGGACTTTTCAAAGTTTATGACAAACCCCAAGTGCTGAAGCAGAGCCACAGTGCGAAGGGTGGCTTGATTGGCCTCCTGGGAAGACTGGTCCCTTATGAGCCAGTCATCCAGGTACGGAAACACAAAAAGACCTTGAAGCCTTAGGTAGGCCGCCACCACTGCCAGGCACTTGGTGAACACCCTGGGAGCGGAGGTCAGGCCAAAGGGTAGTACTCTGTACTGATAGTGGTTTCCTCCCACAACAAATCTGAGATATTGTCTGTGGTCTGGATGAATAAGGATGTGAATATAAGCATCCTTTAGATCCAAGGAGCATAGCCAATCTCCCTGCTGGAGGTAGGGCAGCAGGATTCCAAGGGTAAGCATCTTGAACTTTTCCCTTTCCAGGAACTTGTTGAGGTTGCGCAAGTCTAGGATGGGTCTGAGGCCTCCTGTTCTTTTTGGTACCAGAAAGTACCTGGAATAAAAGCCGTGACCTCTCAGGTGGTGGGGCACCGGTTCCACAGCCTGTTCCTTTAGTAGACTTGCCAACTCCTGAAGGAGTAGGTCCCTGTGCAGAGGGAGTCTTGGAGGCTCCCCTGGAAAATAGGAGGGAGGTACCTGGTGATAATGGAGAAAATAGCCCTTTTGGACTATATGAAGCACCCAGGTATCTGATGTGACGGCTGACCACCTGTGGGCAAAGTGGGCTAGCCGGCCTCCTGTGCTGAGAGAAGCCAGCTGAGGAGAAGAGGCAATGCTTTTTGAGTCAAAACCCCCCACCCTGCTGAGCAGGGGCCGGTGTTGGTGGCTTGGGGGCCTTCTGCCTACGGGGCCCATGACCCTGCCCCTTGGCCTGCTGACCCTGTTGGGGAGCTGCAGAGGCCTGATAATGAGGGTACTGTTTATTGGCAGATGACTTCCTCGGGTAAAAGGTCTTTTTTCCCGAGCCCTTCTTCTTCTGAGAAGGGGCAGAGGTTTTTATGGACAGCCTAGTCCTGGTCAGAGTCTCGGTCTCGAGTTCTGCAGCCTTCTCAGCCATGGGCTTGCCAAAGAGGTTTTCACCTCGGCAGGGGACATCGACCAACTTGTCCTGTACCCATGGCTCGAGGTCGGATGACTGTAGCCAAGGCTGTCGGCGGGCACAGATGCCGGCCCCGGCTACTCGGGCCGAAGACTCGAAGCCATCGTAGGCTGCTCGAGAGATAAACTTCGAGCACTCTCGAATACCGGTAGACAAGGCCTGGAACCCTCTGCAAAGGTTCCTCGGAGAGACCAGCAGAGAACCAGGCAATCTCCTTTGCCAGGTCTCGGAGATACATGCCCATGTAGAGCTGGTATGTCTGGACACGGCAAGCAAGCATAGAGCCCTGGAAGCACTTCTTACCGAGGGCATCCAGGTTCTGGGCCTCCCGGCCGGGAGGCACCGGGGAGTGCATCTTCTGACTTTTCAGTCGATGCATGGCCGATTCCACAACCATGGAGTGGTGCGGTAATTGTGCCTTTTGGAACCCGGGGCTCTTGCGGACTCGATAGATGGAATCGACCCGCTTGCTTAACACCGGCGTCGAGGCCCGGGGTCTCCCACATGCGGAAGAGCAGCCGCTCCAGCATCGGAGGAACTGGTACAGTAAAGGCCTCCTTCGGGGGAGAGTCGTACTGGAGGGCCTCGAGCTCCTCGGCTCGAGGCTCCTCCTCGGGATCCGCGGGGAAGGCCAAGGCCTTGGCCATATCCCGCACGAAGTCCGAGAACCGGGTATCCTCCGGTGGGGATCGTCTTCGAGGTTCGGACTCCGGCGAGTCCGATGGGACACACAGAGTCCGATAGGTGTCGGGTGACTCTTTGTCCTCCGTCTCCCAGTCCGACTCCTCGGAGGAGGTGTCGAGCGGCTCTGGTCGGGCGGGCACCGATGCCCTCCGCCCCGACGCCGAGGGTACCGGCGTCGACGGCCTCGGTCCTGAACGGGAGGCCGAGGGAGACCGTGGCCGAGGATCGACTTGAGCCCACATGGACTCGAGGATCGGCTCGGCCTCCGGGGTCGACTTGGACGTCGATGTCCCGGTGGTCGGGGCAGATGCACCGGTGAGACCGGCGATCAATGCCCGCTGCTGTTCCATGAAGGCAGCGAGGCTGCTCTCCAAGGCCGTCAACCTGAGTCCGAGCTCAGGAGACCCAGCAGCCCCCGACTCGGGCACCAACGGCGTTGGGCCCGACGTCGGCTCCCTCAGAGGAGAGTCCACGAGGACTACAGCACTCACGTGTCCAGGAGATTCCATCTTGAGACGAGATTGCTTGGCAGGCCTCTCCGACTCTGAAGACCCGGGACGGCTATCGGGGCTATGCGACCTGGCTCTCGAGGAACCAGAAGCGTCCACCGTCGACGCCCTCGCGGGCTTCTTCTTCCTGCGCTGTTCCCGCGAAGGAGACCCCCGCTCAGAGGAACCTCGACGCTGCTCGGGGCCGGAGTCCCGAGACGTCAAGGCCTCTGACGAGGTCCGGGCCCGTCCGGACGCGGAGTCAGAGAAGATCCTATCCTTCTGGTGCTGCCGACTCCTCAACGCCTTCGAGGACATTTTGCCACATGGACCACAAATCATCGGGTCATGATCGGGTCCGAGGCAGCGGAAGCAGCAGTCGGGTGTGTCGGTAAGAGACATAAGTTTCTTACACCGATCACACTTTTTAAACCCGCTGGCAGCCATCGGGGGAAAAAGGGCCCCTGCGAGGTCAAAAGACAGGGCTGCCAGTGAAAAAAGAAAAAATGGCGTGAACGCTAGTCACGAAGAACAAAAACTGAAAAAGGAGAGAGTGGGCTCGATACCGGCGTATCGGGCCGAGGCGGGAAAAGGATCCGGCGTTGAACCGGAAGAGAAGTACAAAAAATAGGGAAATCAACTTTTTCCTCGGCGGAAAACGAACTACGTCCGTCGGGCTCCGCTGAAAAAAGAAGACTGAGCAAGATGGCACCCTTGGGCGGGAAGGGGACCGCGCATGCGCACTGCAATTCCCAAAGGCTTTCTTTGAAAGCTGGGGAAATGCTCCGCACGAGGGCTCCGTCGGCGCCGACGTCACCCATATGTGAGGACTGACTTCCTGCTTGGTCCTGGAGAATAACATAACAACAAGATAGCAAACCAGGGCCCAAGACTACATCTTAACTATTGATGACACCTTCCTCAACAGGGGAAGACGCTACATGCAATCGAGCACTTAAAAAAGCAGAAAGATCTTCTGGTAAAAAGAAAATGTACTTCTGAACTTTATAAACAATAACACACTTACACGGAAAGCGTAACAAAAAGGAAGCACCTAAACGCTGCACTCCAGGTTTAAGCAATAAAAATTGCCTATTCCTTTTTCCTGATTTTTTTTTTTAAACATAAGGTGAGATCATCCAGTTATAAGGAAAACTGATCAGCAAAGGTTCCTAAATCTTCCTAGGTCTTCCACTGAGTCTATTTTCCATCTTAACAAGGAAACGTCCTTATTCAAATCAGATGAAACAACCTGAGATTTTAACATTTGTCCATGCATAGGAACTAACCTCCTATTACAATCATTTAAGGCTGTATCTTAACAGACAAATCTTTGTTCAGCTTCAGAAGTAAATCAGCACAATTGGGTCATATAATTTACTGAAGTTCCTTCAAATCTTTCATCGTGACCCCCCAAGTTCTCCACTGAAAATTTCTAAGATGGCTGAGACCCTACTTGCTGGCAGTCAAAGGCCGAAGAAGGCATATCACTCCACTGGTATGGGAAAGCTGGAAGAAGGAAACAGCACTGCATTCTCTCAGGCATTCCCAGGCAAGGGCCGGTCTTTGCAGAATCAGTTTCTAATGCTGCATTGCTGACCTGAGCAGCAGGGAGTTCCTGTCCTGTATGCCCACAAAAAATGAATCTCCATTTCTCCAGTAATAAACCTTCTAGGGAAAGATGCCAACAGTATTGAGACATCGTTCTCAGTGAGCCAATAGATAGTCTCTGGCAATGGAGGCCACCCATTTCCAACTGGGTTCAATAACAAAAGTGACATCTTCTCCTTCAAACACACTGGTGCGTCTACCCATTCCACAATTTTGCTACAGATTGAGGCCCCACAAAAACAATCCATCAGGCCAAGGACACCTCTTGATAAACCCACAGAGTAAGTTTCTTGTTTTTGCCTTCCTTTTCCCCATCAAAATATCAATCATCTTAGGAGCCTCCTAGGAGGAAGCTCTAGGACATCAAGAATCTGCAGCCTATGGCAGTGCCATTTTGTATCCAGGCCCACCAAGGCAATTTTATAAGTGCCAACTTAATAATATAAACCACAGTTCTATAGACTGAAGTAGCTTATAAAATTACCCCCTTAGAGAACAATTTTCAAAAGCATTTCCTCAGATAAAGAGGTATATATCCAGGAAGTTGTTGTATTACAACTATTTGATAAACTGAATAGACCGGATGGTATACATCCAAGAGTGTTGAAAGAACTGAAATATGAGATTGCAGACCTGCTATTAGTAATCTGTGAACTTTCATTAAAATCATCTGTAATACCTGAAGATTGGAGGATTGCCAATGTAACGCCAATTTTTAAAAAGGGTTCCAGGGGTGATCCGGGAAATTACAGACTGGTGAGCCTGACATCAGTACCGGGGAAAATGGTAGAAACCATCATAAAGAACAAAATTACACAGCATGTAGATAGTCATGGCCTAATGGGAGACAGCCAACATGGCTTTAGACAAGGAAGATCTTGTCTTACTAATCTGATATGTTTTTTTGAAGGTGTGAATAAACAGGTAGACAAAGGTGAGTCAGTCGATATAGTGTATCTGGACTTTCAGAAAGCTTTTGACAAGGTCCCTCATCAGAGACTTTTGGCAAAACTAAAAAGTCATGGGATGGAAGGCAGTGTACTGTTGTGGATCGGGAACTGGTTAAAAGATAGAAAGCAGAGGGTAGGGCTAAATGGCCAATTTTCCCAATGGAAAAGGGTGAATAGTGGAGTACCCCAGGGATCTGTACTGGGTCCGCTACTTTTTGACGTATTCATAAATGACCTGGAAAAGGGAATAACTAGTGAGGTTATCAAATTTGCGGACGACACAAAACTGTTTAAAGTTGTTAAAACCCAAGAGGACTGTGCAAAACTGCAGGAGGATCTGGATAAATTGGAAGACTGGGCATCCAAATGGCAGGTGAAATTCAATGTGGACAAGTGCAAAGTTATGCACCTAGGGAAGAACAACCCAAACTATGGTTACACTATGCAAGGTTCCACATTGGGAACCACCACCCAGGAAAAAGATTTAGGAGTCATCGTGGATAACATGTTAAAACCCTCCGCCCAGTGTGCAGCGGCGGCCAAGAAAGCAAATAAAATGCTAGGTATCATAAGGAAAGGAATGGAAAATAAAACAAAGGATATTATAATGCCTCTGTATCATTCCATGGTATGACCGCACCTTGAATATTGTGTGCAATTCTGGTCGCCGTATCTTAAAAAGGATATAGTGTTATTAGAAAAGGTACAGAAAAGAGCCACCAAAATGGTAAAAGGGATGGAAGGCTACTCCTATGAAGAAAGGCTACAAAGGTTGGGGCTCTTCAGCCTGGAAAAGAGACGGCTGAGGGGAGATATGATAGAGGTCTTTAAATTAATGAATGGAGTGGAACGGGTAAACGTAGATCGATTGTTTACGTTATCAAAATATAGAAAGACTAGAGGACATGTAATGAAGCTACAAGGTGATCTATTTAAGACAAATAAGAGAAAATATTTTTTCACTCAATGTGTAATCAAACTCTGGAATTTGTTGCCGGAGGATGTAGTAAAGGCTGTTAGTGTAGCTGGGTTTAAAAAAGGTTTGGACAAGTTCCTGGAGGAAAGGTCCATAAACCATTATTAAAAAGGGACGCAGGATATCAATGCTTGACCCAATACAAGCATTGTGGAACCTGTGTCTCTTGGGGATACTGCTAGGTATGTATGACCTAGATTGGCCACTGTTGGAAACAGGATACTGGGCTTGATGGACCTTGGTCTGATCCAGTATGGCATATCTTATGTTCTTATGTTCTTAAGTTCCCCCTGGTTGTAAATTATCCCCCTCACAGTGGACAAAACAGACATTCCCAACAATGTACTTAGGTTGGGGGAGGCAAACAGTGGGGTTTCTTTTGATGTGTGCAACTTGTATGACAAAAGTGTAAAAACGCAGCAAGTCATTTTGCTTGCACTATTTTTAAAAACAACCCTTTCCCAGAGGTTTTCATTTACAGACAGAATTCCAAAGAAAACAATGTGGAAATGCAAAAGCCCTATGAAATATTTGCTTTGCCCGAAGAGCAAAATTTCAATGTGCTTTTTACACACTTTTTCTCACACAATTTTGATTCTTTACAACCCAACAGAATGTTGGAAATTATGCACAAGGGAAAGAGAACGTCTGTCTGTCTGGGGACAAAATAACTCTGAAAATTTAACGGTACAGGACAAAATTTGGCAGGGGGTAAAAGAGGTGAAAAGACAGGGAGTTCCAAAGAAATGAAGTCCACCAAAAAATAGCCCAATGCATTTCTATGAGAGAAGCAAGTCCTGCTTCTCCACCACAGAAACACTGATACACAAGGAATTGTTCCTTTCAAACTGTCTCTAACCGCTTCTTTAAACTGGAGGTGACAAGCACATACAGAGTCACGCCCACACACACATATGAAGTGGGGTGGGGAGAAGAAGGGAGATGTTTGTATGTATCAGAGGGGTAGTGAACTTGTGAGACAGTTTGTTTCCATACCAGCTTTAAAGTATCCTTGTCTAAGTTGTACATTGCTTAGTTCTGTATTGCATGGCACTTTCTATAAACTCAACAAACATAAAAATAAAAAGCACATACATGCATACTACCCCTTGCACACAAACAGAAAATACAGGCCTACAAACAATATACAGACACACACATGCAAACCAAGGAGATAAATTCAAGCCATTTTCCACATGCTTTCCTCAACATGCACCCTTACTCCCATTGCTGCCACATCCCTATCCCTTCTGGGTTAGTTACTAGTGATTCAGAGGTTTTCTTCATATTCTTTGTTGTAAGTTTTATTATAGAAGCTAACAACTGAACCATATAATCAAATAACCCATGTGTGGTTACCAGTGTAGACTTTACACCTGTTTAAAAAGAGGCACAAATTATGTGAATATTTTGTACCCATGTTGTATGTGCCAGCCAAATTTTCAGAGGAAACTCCAGGAGAAGTTTCTTCTACAAAATCAGCTTAATTTTACCCACAGGACTTTCAGCACTTTCATTATTGTCTTCACAAAATATAATTAAGGAGGCAAATTTCAAACAGGTCGATATTCAAAAGGAATTATCTGGATAACTGTAGCCATAATCCAGATAATTCCCCAAGGAGGCACTATCCATGACTATTCAGAGACACTCTATAGAGTGCCACTAAAAATCCTTAGATTGCCTTGGCACCATCTGAATAGTGATGGGGTGGTGCCAGGGCAGAGTGTCAAATTATCCACAGAACACAATATTTAGTCTGCTATCCAGATAAATTCAGAACAGCAAAATAACTCTCCTAAATTTATCCAGGTGACTGAAAATAGTTGCCTTCCGGATAGCTCTGGCGTGGACCATCCTCTGCATATATTCAGTGCCACTCGCTATCTGAATAGCAGCACTAAATATACATATTTTATTTAAACATCAGGGCTGACATTTAAAAAAAAATAAACGATCACAGACTTTAAAATACTGACCAGAAATGTTTACTCACAGACTATGCACCACATTTTGAAGGGAAAATAACTACATATTTTTCCTTTGAAAATTGCCGTGGATATACAGTACCCATCAATTTTTGAACCTGATTTTAATGCAGGCAAAATATGACAGAAATTAACACGCGCAGATGTGAAACATCAGTCTGTGAGTGTTGAGGCAATATTCATCACAGTGCTATCAGTATAACTTTATGTGGATAATACAGTGTGGCCCAAAAAAAGTGAGAACATCTCGTTAATTAAAAGCTTAAAGTTTACTTATTTACCTTTTTTAGCTATATAACATCTTTATTTCGACAATTTTCAGTCGCCATCTTTTTTTTTTTTTATATACTTTATTTAAATACCACCAATGAACAACAATAAAACATCAAACAATAGCAGCCCAGGGAGTGTACTCTTATCCCCGCCAGGGCGCAACATAAAGAAACACAACAGATGGATTATATCATTTTTAATCTGTCAATCGTTTACATCTGTCTTTTCGAATTTTTAAATAACTTATATGCTACGAGATGTTCTCACTTTTTTTGGGCCACCCTGTATATTTGTTTGAGGTTATATATATATATTCCAGCAATATATGGGAGTAATTTCATAAAAGAGCACTTTCGTAAAAATTCCAAAAAGATGACTATCTTATAAATACAATGCAAACTAAAAACAGTGTACTGGATAGTGGAACATAGAAATATAGAAATATAACAGAAAAAGACCACATGGCCTAACTAGTCTGTCCTTCATTATCAACAACTACAACAGTCCCCTTTTTTCCTTTAGAGATCCTCTTTGTTTGTCCCATGCTTTTTTGAATTCAGATACTATCCTCATCTCTACCACCTCCAATGGGAGACTATTCCACGGATCCACCACTCTTTCCGTAAAGAAATATTTCCACATATCACTCCTGAATCTATCCCCCTTCACTCTCATCCCATGTCCCTTCATAGCAGAACTTGCTTTCAATTGAAAGAGGCTCTCCCCCTGTACATTTATGCCATGGAGGTATTTAAACATCTCAATCATATCACCTCTATCCCGCCTTTCCTCTAAGATGTACATGTTAAGATCCTTAAGTCTGTCCTCATATGCTTTATAATGAAGGCCACTAACCATTTTAGTAGCCACCCTCTGTACTGACTCCATCCTGTTTATATCCTTTTGAAGGTGCGGTCTCCAGAATTACACACTATACTCCAAATGAGGTCGCACCAAAGACTTATACAGAGGCACTATCACCTCCTTTTTTTTTTGCTAGCCATTCATCTCCGTATGCACCCAAGCATCCTTCTAGCTTTTGCCGTCGCCTTTTCTACCTGTTTAGCTTCTTTAAGATAATCAGACACAACTATGCCTAGGTCCCGCTCTTCTTTAGTGGACAAAAGTACTTCACCCCCTAAATTATATTGCTCCCTTGGATTGCTGCAGCCCAAATGCATGACCTTACATTTTTTAACATTAAATCCCAGCTGCCAAATTCTAGACCATTCTTCAAGCTTAGCTAGAATCCTCCTCATTTTATCTACACCTTCCTGGTTGTCTACTCTATTGCAGATTTTGGTATCATCCGCAAAGAAGCAAACCTTACCCGACAACCCTTCCACTATATCACTAACAAAGAGGTTAAAAAGAATTGGACCAAGGACAGATCCCTGGGGCACACCACTGGTAAAGCATAGTTACTCACCTGTAACAGGTGATCTCCGGGAAGAGCAGGAATTTAGTCTTCACATATAGGTATCGTTGGTACCGACGGAGCCTGCGTGGGAACGCTCCCCAGCGTCCAATTAGAAAGCTTTTGGGAGCATCCCATAGTGCCTGCGTGCTGCCTTCCCGCCTTTCCCAACTGCCTCTCTCCAGTTGAGTTTAAAGCTGAGACAAAGAGAGAGAGAGGGAAAGAGAAAGAGACAGATAGAGAGATACAACTCCTAGGGGAGGTGGGTGGGTTCTGTAGACTAAATTCCTGCTCTTCCCGGAGATCACCTGTTACAGGTGAGTAACTATGCTATCTCCAAGAACAAGCAGGAATGTAGTCTTCACATATGGGGACTCCCTAGCTTTAGATGCCAGGGAGAGACCCCAGAAGTTGTGTGTCCATGTGAAAGGGCTCCACTTCCCCACATGGATCTCTGGCATCCAACCAGGGATGGTGGGTAGGAGTTGATTAGGTATGGAACAGGTGTTGAAGAACAGCCTGAGCAAACAAGGCATCCCGGCGGGAATCCTTGTCCAAGCAGTAATGGGCTGTGAAGTTATCAACCGAGGCCCAAGTGGCTGCTCGACAGATGTCATCGATAGACACAGAGTGCAAATGAGCCACTGAGGCTGCCATGGCTCTCACATTGTGAGCTGTGACATGGCCCTCCAGAGGAAGATTCTTACTCTGAGAGGCAAAAGAAATACACTGAGCAATCCAGTTGGACAGTGTTCTCTTGGAGACTGGAAGTCCCAAATGAGAAGGATCAAAAGCAACAAAGAGTTGAGAGGACTTTCTATGTTGCTGTGTTCTTTGCAAGTAAAAGGCTAAAGCTCTTTTACAGTCCAAAGTATGAAGATACCTTTCTGCATTTGATGCATGATGCCTTGGAAAGAACACAGGCAGGTAGACCGCTTGGTTAAGATGAAAAGGCGAGACAACCTTTGGCATAAGTGTGGATGAGTCCTAAGGACTACCTTGTCATGATGGAACCTTGTATAAGGTGAATCAGCCACTAGTGCCTGCAACTCACTGATGCGACGTGCTGATGTGATAGCAATGAGAAAGATAACTTTCCAAGAAAGGAATTTCAATGAGGTAGTAGCTAAGGGTTCGAAAGGTGGCTTCATGAGCTGACCAAAAACCAGGTTTAAGTCCCATGTTAGAAGGCCTCTCATAAATCTTGCTATAAGAGGATGAGAGGAAATAGGTTGTCCATTTAGAGGCTTGAACGAAGCTGCAATAGCACTCAAATGGACTCTTACTGAGTTAGTCTTAAGTCCTGCATTGGATAAATGAAGGAAATACTCCAGTAATGATTCCAGAGGTATCGCAAGGGAGTTAAGACCCTTCTGCGAACACCATATGGTAAACCTCTTCCACTTAAAAGAATAAGAGCGTCTTGTGGAAGGCTTCCTGGAAGTATAAAGGGCATCCTTTACTTGCTGAGGGAGGTTAAGATCATGAAGATCTAGGCCTTCAGCAACCAAGCTCTCAGATGCAGAGACTGGGGATTGGGATGCCATAACATTCCGTCCTCCTGTGACAGGAGATCTGGAGCAGATCCTAACTCCAGGGAGGGAGCTTGAGTGAGGTGTAGAAGCAGAAGGTACCACACCTGCCGTAGCCAATGTGGAGCTATGAGAATCATACGCCCTCTGTCTCTCTGAAGCTTGAACAGGGATTTTGGGAATTAGGGGAATGGGTGGAAAGGCATAAAGGAAGTCTTGACCCCAGTAAAGGAGGAAAGCATCCCTGGCCTGAGAGCCCTGAGCCGGAATTCTGGAACAGAACCGGGGAAGTTTGGCATTCAACGGACTTGCAAAGAGGTCTATGTCTGGGGTTCCCCAAATTTGAAAAATCTTGGCCACCTGGTCCGCATGTAGAGACCATTCATGTGGAAGCAGAACTCGACTGAGTCTGTCTGCCCAAGAGTTTTGTATGCCTGGACGGTACACTGCCCGGAGATGAATCTGATGCTCTCTGGCGAGGGCCCATAGTCGCAAAGCTTCGTTGCAAAGCAACAGAGAGCCTGTTCCCCCCTGCTTGTTCACGTAGAACATGGCTACTTGATTGTCCATCTGAATGAGGACTGTCTTGTAGCTGAGCAGGGTGTGGAACACTCGAAGAGCAAGGAAGATTGCTCTGAGTTCTAAGAGATTGATATGTAGATGAGTCTCCTGTGGAGTCCAAGTGCCTTGGGTGGAGAGGTCCTGCAGATGAGCTCCCCAACCCATTGGTGAAGCATCTGTCGTGAGAGTTGCCTGGGGTAAAGGTTGTTGAAATGGGGACCCCAGCAACAGGTTCTGAGTGGTCTGCCACCATTGGAGAAACAAAATAAGGCGATTTGTGTTTGCTATTTTGTCTGACAGGCACCCTGATGCCTGGGTCCATTGAGCGGATAAAGTCCACTTGGCTGCTCTCATATGGAGGCGAGCATAAGGAACCACATGCACTGTAGATGCCATGTGGCCTAGTAGCTGTAACATTTCTCGGGCAGTGAGATGAGATTTTAGCACTGCTTGAGAAGCTAACTGCACCATGCGAAGGCAACGGGTCTGAGGAAGATAGGCCCTTGCTTTTCTGGTATCCAGCAAAGCTCCTATGAAATCCAGAGACTGAGTGGGAGTTAGACTGGATTTTAGGATGTTTTTGACCAGACCCAAATACTGGAGGATACACATTGTGCAAGATAGAGAAATCCTGGCCTCTGACAATGATGGGGCTCGAATGAGCCAGTCGTCTAAGTAGGGGAAGACGAATATTCCTAGAGTGCGGAGAAATGCTGCTACCACAGCCATGCACTTCGTAAATACTCCTGGTGCTGAGGCCAGGCTGAAAGGAAGCACCCTGTATTGGTAGTGCTTTCCTTGAAAAAGGAACCGAAGGAACTTTCTGTGAGTTGGATGGATGAGAACATGAGTGTACGCATCCTTGAGATTTAGAGAACAAAGCCAATCCTGACTCTGAAGGTATGGCAGCAGAGTTCCCAGAGAAACCATTTTGAATTTCTCTTTGAACAGGAATTTGTTCAATTCTCTGAGGTCTAAAATAGGTCTGTGTCCCCCTGTTTTCTTTGGGATAAGGAAATAGGGGGAGTAAAACCCTGTACCCTGTTGAGGAATGGGTACTTCCTCTATTGCCCCTTGGGCAAGAAGCATAGTGACCTCTTGACCTAACAGGTTGATGAGAGAGGTCTGAGAATTGAACTGTCTCACCATTGTGGGAGGGGGCATGCACAAAAAGTGAAGCTTGTACCCCTCGTTTATAATGGAGAGTGTCCAATGTTCTGCTGTTATCTGCCCCCATCTGGGGGCAAAGTGACACAACCTTCCTGGAATGGTGGAAGGCTCTGGTCCATTGAGGGCCAGGAAGGCTAAGTTCTCTAGATGAAAGTCAAAGGACTTGTGGAGGCTGAGACTGCTGAGACAGTTGAGGCTTAGCAGTCTTTGCTTTCCTTTGTTTAGGTGGTTGCTGACTCTTTCGGGCAGGCTGACCTGCAGAACGTCCCTTAAGAGGGATAAAACCTCTTCTTTTTTGAGAAGAATGGTTTCTTGAAAGATTTCTTTCTTGCAGGATCAGCTGTGGCTTTGGATAACCTATCCAAAGTGGAGTTGTCAGCATACAACTCATTGGCTTTCTCTTGCCAATCTTTGCCAAATAGATTCTCACCTGTACAAGGGATATTGCCCAGTTTGTCCTGCACCCAGAGCTCCAAATCAGATGCCTGGAGCCAGGCAATTCTACGTGCACCTATGGCAATGGCAGAGGTTCTGCTTATGCACTCAAAACAGTCAAAAGCTGCACAATTGACAAACTTAGAAACATCCTGGGCATGTTTAACCAGTATGAGAAAATCCTGCCTCTTGTCATCAGGAAGGAGAGGGCTTAAAATTTCCAAGTCTCCTGTGACTTCTTTAAGGAACATTCACATATATAAAATATAGGAACTGATCCTGGCAGAAAGCATGGAAAGTACGATGTCCAAAGGCATCCAAGGTTCTACACTCACGTTTTGGAGGATTAGAGGCATGCCTCTTTGCACTCCTGATCCTTCTCATAGCTGATTCCACTACAATAGAGTGGTGAGAGGAAGCTGAGTTTTCTGGAAACCAGGACAAGGAGGGACTCGATACATGGTATCCAGTCTGCGAGTGAGGTGGTAAGAGGTATCTCCCACATTTTCAACATGAGATCATGTAAGATCTCATGGATAGGCAGAGTAGCTGCCTCCTTAGGAGCTTTGGGATATTTCAAAATCTCCAACTCCTTAGCTCTGGGCTCTGTTTCAGAAGCCACAGTAATGGACAGATCTCGAGCCACCTCCCTGATAAAATCCTGAAAGGAGATATATTCTGGAGGAGACATCCTACGTTTAGGGGAGGAAGGCTCCTCCAGGAGAAGTATCCTGGTACCAGCAGAGCTGTCAGAATCCTCGGAGTCCTCCAAGGATTTGAAGTACCTCCTGTCCGGATGCTCTTGAAGAGCCCGATACCCGCACCGACTGAAGTCGGTACCAGGGGGCATCGGTACCGGTGTATCGGCACCGGAAGGCATAGCATGACTGGGTGCCGGCAAAGCAGACACCAATGTCGATGCCGATGCTATCGATACTGGTACCGGCGTGTACCGGTTGAACTGTCTGACGCGGTTCCGAGGGTGTCGATGCCGCAAGGAGAGCCGCCAGACTGCGTTCAATAGCCAGGAACCTCTGGTCTATGGATGCTGCTGATGCCTGGGTATCGGTACCGGAAGTAGCCGGTACCCCAGAGCAGGGCACCAGTAGTTCTGCCAAGGTCAAGGCCTTTAACATCCTGGAGCCCCAATAATGCTTTGGAAGTCGAAGCCTCCCGCCGGGGCAATTTTGCCGGTACAGAACCCTCAAAGGCAACGC
Organism: Ichthyophis bannanicus; assembly: GCA_033557465.1. NCBI lineage: Eukaryota > Metazoa > Chordata > Amphibia > Gymnophiona > Ichthyophiidae > Ichthyophis > Ichthyophis bannanicus. Next base: position 924,779,655 of record CM066033.1, read on the forward strand.
CAGAGGCATCTCGATGCTTGGAAGGAGATCTACCCTTTGAGGACCGGCTGGACCTATGTTTGGTTACCTGAGATCCATGGGAGGAAGATGAAGCCCTGGAAGACGTCGATGCCACAGAAGCTGCATTGGAGGGGAAAAGGGCGCTGAGTTTAGCAGCTCAGTTTTGTCGACCCCTCTTGAACATCATGGCACAAGCCATACACTCGGAGATAGAGTGGTCAGGACCTAAACATTTGAGACACCACTCATGGGTGTCGGTGACGGAGATGGTACCGCCACACTTGGAGCACTTTTTGAAACCCGAAGCAGGTTTTTCCATACTGGAGGAAATTTTGGGCCTAAGGCCCAAAATGGCGCGTGCACCTGGGAAGAAAAGTTTGGAAAAAAAATAAAATATATCTTTTTTTTTTTTTTTTAAACAAAAGAAGATAAGAAAAGAGAACCGGCGGTACCGGTATAGCGTCGAGGAAGGCAGACACGACCACAAAAAAGAAGGAATAAGGAAAAGATTTTCTGTGGTGACAGGAAGGACGAACTGCTGACTCTGCGGAAAACAAAGAACTGGAGAGAGGCAGTTGGGAAAGGCGGGAAGGCAGCACGTAGGCGCTGTGGGATGCTCCCAAAAGCTTTCTAATTGGACGCTGGGGAGCGTTCCCACGCAGGCTCCGTCGGTACCGACGATACCCATATGTGAAGACTACATTCCTGCTTGTTCCTGGAGATCATCCTTCTCCTCAGAGTGAGTTCCATTTACCTGTACTCTTTGTCGCCTCTCACCCAACCAATTTCTAACCCAAGCAGTAAAGCGTAGTTACTCACCTGTAACAGGTGTTCTCCAGGAGCAGCAGGAATCAGTCCTCACATATGGGTGACGTCGGCGCCGACGGAGCCCTCGCGGAGCAATTTTCCCCAGCTTTCAAGAAAGCCTTTGGGAATTGCAGCGCGCATGCGCGGTCGCCTTCCCGCCCAAGGGTGCCATCTTAGCCAGTCAGATGACATAGCTAAAAAAGACAGCATAAAAATTTGCAAAAAAACTAAAGCAGATGATTGCAACTCCAAGGGGAGGAGGGAGGGTTGTGAGGACTGATTCCTGCTGCTCCTGGAGAACACCTGTTACAGGTGAGTAACTACGCTTTCTCCAGGACCAAGCAGGAAGTCAGTCCTCACATATGGGACTCCCAAGCTTAAGGCTACCGGAGACCCTAAGCACAAAAATGAGCTCCCTCTAGCTCAGCAGCACAGAAGGAAGGAATCTTCGCTGAATTATTACCCACCGGTAGCCCACATCCGGGATGGAGGGTAGGAGTTGCTCAGACCTCAAAGAGATTACGGAGGACTGCCTGTCCGAAAGCACTGTCCCTGCGGGACTCCCTCTCGAGACAGTAATGGACCGCAAAAGTCTGGCTCGAAGACCAAGTAGCGGCCCGGCAGATGTCTGCCAGCGGAACAGAGCGGAAGTAAGCCACTGACGTAGCCTTTGCCCGAACGCAATGAGCCGTGACTCGACCTTCCAAGGAGAGTCCGGCTGCCCCATAAGCCCAAGTGATACAGTCCGCAACCCAGATGGACAGAGTACGCTTGGAGACCGGGAGCCCCAATTTATTGGGGTCAAAAGACACAAAAATCTGAGCAGCTTTACGGTGCTCCCGCGTACGGTCAAGGTAGAAGTTCAATGCCCTTCTACAGTCCAGGGTATGGAGGACCGTTTCAGCTCGGCTGGAGTGTGGTCTGGGAAAGAAGGTTGGAAGTACCACCTCCTGATTGATGTGAAAAGGGGAGACCACTTTTGGAAGAAATTTTGGGTGAGTCCGTAGGACTACCCTATTTTTGTAGAACCGAGTGTAAGGGGGATCAGACACGAGGGCCTGCAATTCACTTACGCGTCTAGCGGAAGTGAGAGCTATCAAGAACAATGTTTTCCAAGAAAGAAAACGGAGAGAACAGGTAGCCATAGGTTCAAAAGGCGGACAGGTGATCCGCTGTAAAACCACATTCAGATCCCAGTCAGGCGCTGGCGGGCGCAGAGGTGGTTTAAGCAGAAGGAGACCTCGGAGAAACCTCGCTACAAGAGGGTCGCTGGAAAGAGGTCTGCCGTCCACCGGCACATGATGTGCTGAAAGAGCACTGAGGTGAACTTTGACGGAGTTGGACTTAAGTCCCAGATTAGAGAGGTATAGCAAGTACTGCAGGATCACCGACACCGGGCAGGAGAAGGGATCCTGAGACTGTTGGGTACACCAAACGGAAAAGCGACGCCATTTAAGGGCGTAGCATTTGCGGGTAGAAGGTCGCCGAGAAGCTAGGACGACCTCTTCCACCTCTGCCGGCAGAAGAAGGGGAGCAAGGACTACCCTCTCAGCAGCCAGGCCATTAGATTGAGAGATCTGAGGTTGGGGTGTAGCAGAGACCCCTGATCCTGAGTGAGGAGATCCGGTTGTAACCCCAGAGGGAATGGATCCTCTACCGCTAATTGCAGCAGGAGTGGAAACCACGGCTGTCTGGGCCAGCGAGGGGCCACCAGGATCATGAAGGCTTTGTCTCGGAGAACCTTGAAAAGAGTCCAAGAGACTAGCGGGATGGGAGGAAAAGCGTACAGAAGGCTCTCCGACCATGAGAGTAGAAAAGCGTCTGCCGCAACTCGAAGGGGATGTGGCTGACGAGAGCAGAAGCGAGGAAGTTGCCGGTTGACAGGGCTGGCAAAGAGATCCATCGTGGGGAGGCCCCACTTTAGAAAGAGCTTCTGAACTACCAAGGGATCCAGGCGCCACTCGTGCGGCTGGAGGATCCTGCTGAGTTTGTCCGCCAGGCAATTTTCTTGGCCTGGGAGATAAACTGCCTTGAGAAGAACGCCGTGACTGACGGCCCAAGAGCAGAGCTTCTGTGCTTCCCGACAGAGAAGGAAGGAGCCCGTGCCCCCCTGCTTGTTCACGTAGAACATGGCAACTTGATTGTCCGTCTGGACAAGGACGGACTGGTGAGAGGTCAGGTGGGAGAAGGCCTTGAGAGCCAGGCGGATCGCTCTGAGCTCCAGGAAGTTGATCTGCTGAGCAGACTCCCACGTGGTCCAGAGGCCCTGAGTACGTGCCCCTTGGCAATGTGCTCCCCAGCCCAGGAGGGATGCATCTGTCGTCAGCACCCGGGCCGGCTGAGGTGACTGAAAAGGCATGCCGAGTACCAGGTTCGGCCGATGAAGCCACCACTGGAGAGACGAGATCAGCGGCTCGGAGACGCGCACTAGGTCTGCTAGGCCGCCTGTGGCTTGTTGCCACTGCTTGCGGAGACACCATTGAGCAGGCCGCATATTCAGGCGGGCATTGGGGGTCACATGGACGGTGGAAGCCATATGGCCGAGTAGTCTCAGGAAGCGCCTGGCGGAGACCAGGGGCTGGCTGCGAAAACGGTCGGCTAGGCCAATGAGCCGTTGAGCCCTGTCGAGCGGTAGGAACGCTCGTGCCTGAGGAGTGTGCAGCCTTGCGCCGATGAACTCGAGATCCTGTGAGGGGAGCAAAGTGGACTTTGCGAAGTTTATAACAAAGCCCAAGTACTGCAGAAGAGTCACCGTGCGGCGTGTGGCGTTGGTGACCTCCGGAGCGGACGCTGCTCTGATGAGCCAGTCGTCGAGGTACGGAAAGACATAGAGGCCGTGAAGCCGGAGATGGGCCGCCACCACCGCGAGACATTTTGTGAAGACTCGCGGTGCGGAGGACAGGCCAAAGGGCAGTACTCTGTACTGGTAATGATTTCCTGCCACCACAAACCTTAGGTATTGGCGGTGGCTTGGGTGGATGAGGATGTGCGTGTAGGCATCCTTTAGATCCAAGGAGCATAGCCAATCTCCCTGCTGGAGGTAGGGCAGTTGAACTTTTCCCGCACGAAGAACCTGTTGAGGTTGCACAAGTCCAGGATGGGTCTGAGGCCTCCTGTCCTTTTTGGTACTAGAAAATACCTGGAATAAAAGCCTTGACCTCTCAGGTGGTGGGGCACCGGTTCCACCGCCTGTTCCTGTAGAAGACCTGCTAACTCCTGAAGGAGTAATTCCCTGTGCAGAGGGAGTCGTGGAGGTTCTCCCGGAAAATAGGAGGGAGGGACCTGGTGGAAGTGGAGAAGATAGCCTTCTCACGACTTGAAGCACCCAGGCATCTGAAGTGATGCTGGACCACCTGTGGGCGAAGTGAACCAGCCGGCCTCCGGTGCTGGGAGGAACCAGCGGAGGGGGAGAGGCTATGCTTAAGGAGTCAAAAGCCCCCACCCTGCTGAGCAGGGGCTGGTGGTGCAGGCTTGGGGGCTTGCTGCCTACGGGACCCGTTACCCCGTCCCTTGGCCTGCTGGCCCTGTTGGGGAGCTGCAGGGGCCTGATATTGGGGGTATTGTTTGTAGGCAGCCGCCTTTCTCGGGTAAAAGGACTTCTTTCCCGAGCCCTTCTTTTTCTGGGAAGGGGCGGAGGTCTTCCTAGAAAGCCTAGTCCTGGTGAGAGTCTCCGTCTCGATTTGTGCAGCCTTTTCAGCCATGGGCTTGCCAAAGAGGTTTTCGCCTCGGCAGGGGACATCGACCAACTTGTCCTGCACCCAGGGCTCAAGGTCAGACGACTGAAGCCAAGCCTGTCGGCGGGCACCGATGCCGGCTGCGGCCACTCGAGCCGATGCTTCAAAGCCATCATAGGCTGCTCGGGATATGAATTTTGAGCATTCCCGAATGGCAGAGGACAAGGCCAGGAACCTCCGCAAGGGTTCCTCGGACAAACCAGCGGAGAATCCGGCTAGCTCTTTAGCCAGGTCCCGGAGATACATGCCCATGTATAGCTGGTAGGTCTGGACACGACACGCAAGCATAGAGCCCTGGAAACACTTCTTACCAAGGCCATCCAGGTTACGGGCCTCCCTGCCAGGAGGCACCGAGGAGTGCATCTTCTGGCTCTTAAGACGATGCATGGCCGATTCCACTACCATGGAATGGTGTGGTAGCTGTGCTTTTTGGAAGCCAGGGCTCTTGCGGACTCGATAGATAGAATCGACCCGCTTGCTCAGGACCGGCGAGGAGGCCGGACTCTCCCACATGCGGAAGAGTAGTCGTTCCAGCATGGGAGGAACCGGTACAGTAAAGTGTTCCCTGGCGGGAGAGTCATACTGGAGGGCGTCGAGCTCTTCGGCTCGAGGCTCCTCCTCGGGATCCGCAGGGAAGGCCAAAGCCTTGGCCATATCCCTGACGAAGTCCGAGAACTGGGCATCCTCCGGGGGGGACTGCTTCCGAGGTTCGGACTCAGGTGAGTCCGAGGGGACACACCGAGCCCGAAAAGAATCAGGTGACTCTTCCTCTTCAGACTCCCAGACCGACTCCGACGAGGAATCGGTGGGGTCGGCCCGGGCAGGGCGCGGCGCCTGCCGTTCCGACGCCGAGGGAGTCAGCGTCGGTGACCTCGGTCCCGAACAGGAGGCCGAGGGTGACCTCGACCGAGGATCGACTCGAGTTCGCATGGACTCGAGGATCGGCTCGGTCTCCGGGGTCGACTTAGACGTCGACGTCCCGGCGGTCGGGGCAGCGGCGCCAGCGAGGCCAGCGAGCAGTGCCCGCTGCTGGTCCATGAAGGCAGACAGTCTGCTCTCCAAGGCCGTCAACCTGAGTCCGAGCTCAGGTGACCCAGCAGCCCCCGACTCGGGCCCCGACGGCGTCGGGCCCGACGTCGGCGGTCTCGGAGGCGAGTCCAGGAGGACCACAGGACTTACCCGAGCAGGCAGCTCCGACTCCAGGCGAGGTCGCTTCGAGAGGTGCTCCTTCTCCAAGGACCCGGGACGGCTATCGGGGCTATGCGACCTGGCCCTCGCGGAGCCAGGAGCGTCCACCGACGCCGCCCTCGCGGGTTTCACCTTCCGTCGATGGTCCCCGGAGGGAGAACCCCTGTCGGAGGAACTCCGGCGACGGTCCGAGCTGGAACCTCTGGACGCGGAGGCCTCCGACGAGGTCCGGGTACGGCTGGGGTCAGCGAAGATCCTATCCCGCTGATGCCGCCGACTTCTGAACGCTTTGGAGGACATTTTGCCGCAGGACCCACAGATCATTTCTTCATGATCCGGGCCCAGGCAGCGGAGGCAATTGTCGTGTGTGTCAGTTAGTGACATATTTCGGTCACACTGACCACACCGCTTGAAACCACTGGCAGCCATCGGGGGAAAAAGGGCCCCGGCGAGGTCAAAGGACCAGGCTGCCAGGGAAAAACCGAAAACGAAACTGACTAAGTCAGAAAAACCGAAAAAGAAGAAGAGGACTCGTGACCGGCGTCGCGAGTCCGGGCGGGAAAAAGACCGGCGTCGAACCGAAGGAAAAAAGAGAAAATTATGAGTAAAAATCAACTTTTTCGCGGGGACACGACGGGTACGTCTGTAGGGCTCCGCGGAAAAAAGAAGACTGGCTAAGATGGCACCCTTGGGCGGGAAGGCGACCGCGCGCATGCGCGCTGCAATTCCCAAAGGCTTTCTTGAAAGCTGGGGAAAATTGCTCCGCGAGGGCTCCGTCGGCGCCGACGTCACCCATATGTGAGGACTGACTTCCTGCTTGGTCCTGGAGAACTTTAGGGTCCATCCCTAGGGTGTTCAATTTGTTTATAAGTCGCCTGTGAGAACAGTGTCAAAGGCTTTACTGAAATCTAAATACACCACATCTAGGGCTCTCCCTTGGTCCAACTCCCTAGTCACCCAGTCAAAGAAATCAATCAGATTTGTCTGACAAGACCTGCCTCTGGTGAATCCATGCTGCCTCGGATCCTGTAATCCGCTGGACTCCAGAAACCTCACTATTTTCTCTTTCAGCAGCTTTTCCAATAATTTACTCACCACCAAAGTTAAACTAAGCAGCCTTTAGTTTTCAGCCACATCCTTACTTCCGCTTTTGTGTAAAGGCACCACATGAGCCTCTCTCCAGTCCTTTGGCACCATTCCAGACTCCAACGAGGCATTGAAAAGGTCAGTCAGTGGAGCTGCTAGAACGTCCCCAAGTTCCCTCAGTATTCTAGGGTGTATCCCATCCGGTCCCATCGCTTTGTCTACTTTAAGTTGAGCTAGTTTCTCACTATCATTTCAGTGTTTTCTTTTGAAAAATATGTAGATGTGCACACACACACAAATGGGTCAGTTTTCAGTGGTGGTAATAAGCGTGTCTTTTTTAAACAGCAATTGTGGCATTTAAACAATAAGTATATTCACTTTCACTATATGGATAGGTAGTGGTGATGAAGATACATCTTATGTGGTCGCTGCCATCAGTTATACATTAAAAGTGGGATTTTAGAAAGGATGTCTAGGAAGAATCTGGGTCATCCAGATCAGAATGTCAAAAATTCTGAGGGGGTGGCAGCAGTAATGGGCAGCATGTATAAGTGCCTTCTGAAATTGCTTGTTTCTGTCCCAAAAGATAAATATCTCACTAATCTTTCTGGCCCACAAAGATAACAAGACCAGGTACGTGCACAGGTGTAGCCATTTCACAAATGTGGACATTCCCAAATTACACTGCCTCAGAAACAAGTACTTGGCCGTGCTGGCAAGGGTATTTCATATGGGGGCAACTATATTATGAGACATGCACGTTTCAGCCAGCTATTTCAGATAATAAGATGTGAGGCAAGTTTTTTCAGGCAGAAAATACTAACTATGGGGTGACTTCCACAAGAACCTGAAACCCTGCTTTTCCTTGAGCACTTTGGACCAAACCCAAAATAAGGGACATCTCTCCATACAACTAACGTTAGACCCCATTTCTGTACATATAGTTAATGACATTGTTACTTGTCGCCTTGCTGTTAAACTAAATGTTCAATGTAAAATGCACCTTTTGATGGAGTTGTTCAGTGTTCACGCATTGAGCTCTCTGTAAACCATCTTGACTTGTAGAAAGACAGTATAAAAAAGATGTTAAATAAAATAAAATAAATAACCAAGGCCAGACTAACTTTTCCATTTTGAAATCGTACTGAGACAAGCATCTCCGTTGCTCCGCCCAAGTCATGCTTCCACCATGCCCTCATGTTATATGGATGCATTCACACCAGGGATATCTATATATACGGGTTTCTAAAATGGGTCCAGGGATGTCTCTGTAATTTGCATGCCCGAATGCCTGTTTTCAGATATTCAAATCACGAATAGAGCTTCTAAAATAATCCCTATAGTGGCAATATCAGCTGCTCTATATATCTAATTAAGATGCTTAATTTACGATTGCTTTTTTTGCAGCAGCTGGAAATGAGAAAATGATGTCACATACCCTGATGGCCAACTAAAGCAGAGGCTCTGCCCCAAATTGGGCAATATCTTGATTCTTCAATGGTGTTTGAAGCAGTTAACTTTTTCTCCCATAAGAATCCACTCTACAGTGCGGGTAGTGCTCGACAGCAATGATGGCTCAAAGAAAAACTGTAGACCAGGGCCAGCACAAGAGTTGGTTAAATATGTTGGTGCCCTAGGCAAGCCTTATGCCCCCCCTGGCTGTCAGAATCTATTGTTTAGTTTTGAATGCCTTGCTCTTTGTGCCTTTCAGAAGATGCTGCCCTAGGTGACCACTTATTTTGCCTAATGAGTGGCCCAGCCCTATTGTGAACTTAAAAAGAATTTTCATACTCAACAGGTCTTCCTCCTCCAGAGACTCAGCAAGCATGGGGAGGGGGTCAGTCACAGAGGCCTACCCATGTGGCATGCACCAATGCTGGTGAGCGGGAGGAAAGTCTTGGAACATCCTTGCTGCAGTGACATCCAAAAGTAGAGAGATCCTGGATCCTCTGCAGGTAGGGTTGCCAACTGGCCGGTTTTCAGCCGGCCTGGCCGGTTTTTCCATGGCCAGGCCGGCTGCCGGCACAGAGGCAAAACCGGCCCTTGAAAAGCCGTTTTTTTTGCTCTGGCCGCAAGATCGGGAGCGGCCAGAGCAAAAAACCGGCTTTTCTCCCAACCCGGAGGGCTTCAGAGGGAGCCGGGGAAGCCCGCGCGAGGCCCCGGCTCCCTCTGAACAGCCGCCAGCGTGAAGAGCCTTTACCTTCACGCTGACGGCTGTTCCTGTGAAGCCGCGATTGGTGGGAAAGGTTAAAGGCAATGCCCTTTAACCATTCCCAGCATTCGCGGCTTCACAGGAACAGCCGCCAGCGTGAAGGAAAAGGCTCTTCACGCTGGCAGCTGTTCAGAGGGACCCGGGGCCTCGCGCGGGCTTCCCCGGCTCCCTCTAAAGCCTCAGACAGCCGCGGTGTTGGGGGGGGGGGGGAGGAGGCCAAGGACTGCATGGGCTGGGTGGGGGGGAGGGGGCCTGGACTGGAAAAGGGCTAGGAGGGTGGAATTTGACTGGAAATGGGTTTGTGATGGGGGGGGGGGACCTGGACCGGAAAAGGACTATGGGGGGGGGGGGGACTTGGACTGGAAAGAAACAGGCTGTGATGAGAGGGGACCTGGACTGTAAAAGGGCTATGGGGGGGGGGGACATGGACTGGAAATGGGTTTTGATGGGGAGGGGGACCTGGACTGGAAAAGGGCTGGGGGGGGGGGGGCATGGACGGGAAAAGGGCTGGGGGGGGGCATGGACGGGAAATGGGTTGTGATGGGGAGGGGGACCTGGACTGGAAAAGGGCTATGGGGGGGGGGGAACTTGGACTGGAAAAGGGCTATGGGGGGGGAACCTGGACTGGAAATGGCCTATGGTGGAGGGAGGGGGAACGGACTGGAAATAGGCTGTGATTAGGGGACTTGGACTGGAAATGGGTTGTGAAGGGGGGGGGACCTGGACTGGAAAAGGGCTATGGGGGGGCATTGGACTGGAAAGAAATGGGCTGTGATGGGGAGGGGGACCTGGACTGTAAAAGGGCTATGGGGGGGCCGCCGACATGGACTGGAAATGGGTTTTGATGGGGAGCGGGACCTGGACTGGAAAAGGGCTATGGGGGGGGGGGGGAACTTGGACTGGAAATGGGCTATGGTGGAGGGAGGGGGAACTTGGACTGGAAATAGGCTGTGATTAGGGGGCCTAGGACTGCAAATGGACTGTGATGGTGCGGGGGGGGGGGGGGTAGGACTGCAAATGGGCTGTGATGGTGCGGGGGGACTCGGACTGCAAATGGGATGTGATGGGGGGGGCCTAGGACTGGAAATAGGCTGTGATGGGGGACTTGGACTGGAAATGGGCTGTGATGGGGGGGCTAGGACTGGAAATGGTCTGTGATGTGAGGGCTAGCACTGGAAATGGGCTGATGAAGAGCTGGAATAGGACTGGAAATGGGCTGATGTGGGGCATGGGAGAATGGGATTAGAAGGGAGTGGATGCTGGGTGGGTCTAGAACTATAAGGGAACTGATTTTGGGGGAGGACTAGAATAGATGGGGAATGAGAATGGAGAGGGGAAAAAATATTTTGTGTGGAAGAAAAGTCTATGATGGGCTGGGTATTGGGAGAGTGAGGGGCTTGAGAATGGAAGGGTGAAATTTAAATGGATGATAAAGGAATAAGGAAAGAATTGGGGGAAAGAGCAAAAGGGAAACAATCAGTATGTTAAAGCAGAAATAGAGAGAGAATGGAAAACATCTAAAAGAGAAGAAAGGACAAATGGATAGCTCGCAGAAGACACGAAGAAACCAGAAGAAAGTGACTGGAGCAATTGCAACTGAAAAATAAAACGCCCAAACAGAAGGTAGAAAAATACTTTTTATTTTGAATTTATTAGCTGGAATATGTTTGGTCTGGGAAGTGTGTATTGATAACATCTTTGCGTTTTTGTTTAGTGCAAGAGGAAATTACTTTATAGTTTTATTTCTCCAGTGTTGTACATTTCATGTTTGGATTTTGGGGTTCCCAGTTTAATTATTATCTGACCAAGGAAGTTAGCCTAAACGTATCCTCGATAATTTTTGTGGGTGGGGCTGGGGGCATGGCAGGGGTGGGACTAGGGGCGGAGAATGGGTGGAGCATGGCGAGCCACAGGTGTCGGGTTTTTCTCGGTGAAAAAGTTGGTAACCCTATCTGCAGGTAGAACTGTTTTAGCAAGTAGTAATGAAACCCAAGCAGGCGGGGACGATACTAGACTTAGTGCTTGCAACTGGGGACAGTTTTTCTGATGATGTAGTAGGTGATCATCTGGCATTCAGTGATCATCTGGCATTATGTGATTCAGTATTAGGAAACACGGGGACAAAGTTTACTGAAAAGTAAGGGTTCTAGACTTCAGGAAAATTAATTGTCGTTAGCTGGATGAGACCATCTGGAGGAAGTAGAAAAGCAACAGGTAAAACTGAAAGGAGATATTTTAAGAACAAACCTTTTTGTTAGGAAAATAAATAAGAGAAAAAAGAAGCCGCTATGTTGGGCTTTTTTTTTTTTATTACAGAAATAGCCTAAAAAGTAAATAAGAAAGATTGCAACAATGCAATGTAGTGTGTATCTTTTTTGAGTCACTGCTAACTCCTGGCAACCCAGCAGCTCCTGAGTTTTCTTGGCAGTGTGACCAACAGTAGATTGCCAGGCCTTTCTTCCGAGGAAATGGAGCATTAAAGTGGCTTGCCCAAGGCCACAAGGAGTGCCAGTGGGATTCAAACCCTGGTCTCATGGTTACCAAGCCGATGCTCTAACCACTAGCCTAAGCATTCATAAATTACATGAGATCACAAGAAGAGAAAGACAAGCAACAGTAGCTGGAAAAGCTAAGAGAACCTAGTCAAGTAATCAGGAAAACAAAGAACATGGAGGGAAAAAGAGCCAATATAGCAAAATGAAGGGGATGAGTGGGTTTTTTGGATATATTAGTGACAGGAGGAAGTGCAAAAGCAGCACTTTAAGTCTGTAAGACTCAAGGATGAAGGAGAAAAATGAGGCTGAGAATACACTGGAATTGCTTAACAATTATTTACATTCTGTGTTCAGTGTTCACAGATGAAGGGCTGGGAGTTGGACCTCAGAATACGAACACAAATAGGAATGGAAACAACATAGCCCTCAAACTATTTTCAAAAGACTACGTTCACGAGGAGTTAGCTAAACTAAAAGTAGACAAGGCAATGGGGCAGGATGGGATACATCCACGAGTATTGGAAGAACATAGCAGAGTTCAGATGAAGCTAATGTCAGACCTTTTCAATGATACTTTATAGTAAAGAGTGGTCTGAGGACTGCAGAGGGGCAGCTCTTCACAAAAGCAGAAGGAAGAAGTTGGGAACTAGAAGCTGGTTACTTTATGGTCAGCAAGTTATTGGAAACACTGCTGAAACAGAGGATACTGCAGTTCCTAGAATCCAGTGGATTAAGGGATTTAAGGCAGAATAGGAAGGTCCTGTTAGATGAATCTCATTATCTGGATCAAGGGAGAACACTAGATGTGGTACACTCTGATTACAGCAAGGTCTTAACACTGTTCTGCATAGGTAATACATAAAAAAACTAAGCACCCGGGGAGGAAGTGACGTCACCTGGGAGATGGCAGCTTAATTTAGGAGCTCCCATCGGGACACTACAATTAAGGAGGCAAAGTGCTGATTTTCCTCATCCCAGTAGGTAAAGCTGGGGTCTGTGGAGTGGGGGACCAGAGGAGATGTCAGTCCGAAAGAAATTAGCAAAGTTCAAGTCCCCATACGCTGATAGTTGCGAGCGAAGGGCCCGAGAATCGTTGGAGCACATGGTTTCAGGAGAAGAGTCGGAGGAGGAATTGGAGCGTGCTGACGAGGGCTGTACTCGTGGTGATATATGGGGCTGGATGAGAACCTTAAAGAGAGAAATTACTGCCATGCGGGGGGAGTTGAAAGAAACCCTGGCAGGCATTAAGGAAGATGTAAGGGAGCTTGGCAACAGAGTGGAAACTTTGGAGGAGCAGGCGGACCGGCAAGCGGAGAGAGAGATGGAAATGGAGGCCCAAATGCAGCGATATCAGGCTGAACAATCTACTCTGAAAGATAAACTGGAGGACCTTGAAAACCGCTCCCAGCGGAACAATGTGCGCTTGAGGGGACTGCTGGAGATGGAGGTGTTTGCAGACGCAACAGCAGTAGTTCAAAAGGTATGCCGTTTCCTGCTGCAGCGAGAGGGAGATACAGAGGAGGGAGTGGAGGTGGCTGTGGAGAGGGCGCACCGCGTGCTGGGACCGGCGCGCGGGGGGCAGCTGCGGGATATAGTAGTATGCCTGGCTTCATTTGCGACAAAGGAAAAGGTGGTGAGGATTGCTGCAGCCCGGAGGAGTTTCACCTAGGAGGGCCAAAAAGTGGAGTTGTATCATGACCTTTCTTCTGGCACGTTGCAGAGGCATAGGGACATGAAGCAGGTTACACAGTATTTGCAGACAGAGAACATGAAATACCGATGGCTGTTCCCCTTTGCTTTGTTGATGGACATAAATGGACGTGGATTTAGAGTGCGAACGGAGGAGGAGGCCTGGAGAACTTTGCGCCAGGAGGCGGCCCCTCGACTGCCAGAGTTGGGAAAGATATCGGGACAGAAGGAGAGCAAAGGACAGTACTCCGGATGGTAGAGGGTGTCGGCGAAAGGTCAGCGCTTGAGGAGGAAGACTGGACCGGCAGATCAAGGAGAGAAGGCTGGAGAAATTACAAATGGGACTGTATGAATTTAAAAGGTAGAGACTGAGGTCTTTGGTCTCTGGTCCCCACTGATCAATGATCAATGATTAATGAGGAAGAGATTTAAGAGTTAGATTGCTGAGATGGAAGAGTGTGTCTTAGATGGCTGAACGGGGGGGGGGGGGGGGAGGGGGAAGAGTAAATTTACCCAACCGAGTTACTGTTAGGATGGTGCAAACGGTTGACTGCTGTCTAGTAGGGCAGGGGAGATAGGGGGTAGGTGGGGGAGATGGTCTGGTTAATGAGAGATATATGGAGGGATGGGGGCTGGAGTAGTGTCCAAGGGGAGGTCACATCCTCGGTGGTGGGCGGAGTGGAGCTCTGTATGTTTGGGGTGGGGATGGAGAGGAAGGCACAGATGGTGAGCTATGGGAATAGGAGGGGTAAAAGGTGGATATGGCGTCGGGTTTGATAGTGGGGAGCTTGAATGTGAGGGGCCTGAACTCGCCCCAGAAGAGAAAGCTGTTGTGGGGTGAATTGCGGAATCAGAAGTGGCAGGTGGCTTTTCTGCAGGAAACCCACATGCGCAAGAGGGATGAGCGTCTGTTGGGAACGGGCAAATTCCAGGGGTATTTCGCAGCGGAGGAGGGGGGAAAGAGGAAAGCAGGGGGTTGCTATTCTTATTAGACAGGATGTTCCCTTAAGGGTAGGGCAAGTGCATAGGAAAATGGATGGGAGGGTGGTGGTGGTGGTGGTGGTGGGAGAGCTAGGGGGTGAGCAAGTGACCCTGATTTCTGTGTATTGGCCGAATGTTGCGCAGCGGGGGTTCTGGGAAGAGATGGGTAAATGGTTGGAGGGGAAAACGCAGGGGAAGGTGTTGGTGGGAGGAGACTGTAACATTGCGTTGGACGGTAGACAAGGGAAGAGGGAGGGGAGGGAGGGAGGAGATAGGGAATTCCAGCGATGGATGAAGGGACTGGGGTTAGAGGATTTATGGAGCCTGGCAAATCCCCGGGCAAGGGACTTCACATTCTATTTGGCGGTACATGATTCATACAGCTGAATAGACTATGTGCTGGGAGATGGATACTGGATGCAGGCCTTGGACAAGGCAACCATAGGTGTAGTCACGTGGTCGGATCATGCCCCAGTGGGGGCATGGTTTGGATCGCCTGGGGAGGTGGGAAGGCGAACCTTCTGGAGATTGAATGACTATCTTCTGCAGGGGGGGGGGAGTGGAGCAGAAGCTGAAGAAGGTGATAACGGACTACATGGAGTTGAATGATAACGGGGAAGTAACGACGGGAGCACTCAGGGATGGGTTGAAGGCAGTAGTAAGGGGGCACCTGATCCAGATGGGAGCTCAAAGGAAGAGGAAGAGGGAGGAGGAAATCCGTTCCCTTATTGGACGATTGGAGGAACTGGAGAAGGCACACAAGCAGAGGGGGGGGGGCTTGATTAAGGGGACAGGTTGAGGAAATTTGAAAGCAACTTAATGCCCTCCAGCTGGAAAGGATATCCCGACAGTTAGAGAGGTTAGGTCAGCGCTATTACGAATTTGATAATAAGTCAGGTCGCCTCCTGAGTAATAAATTAAAGATCCAAAGGCAGCGGCGAGCTATTGCAAAAATTAAAGGCCCACAAGACAAAATGTTGTTTAAAAGTAGGGATATTCGGGAGAGGTTCCGGGAATATTATAAAGAACTATATACAGCGGATACTTGTGAGGAAGAGGCTATTAAGCAGTACTTACTGAATGGGGGGGAAAGGCAGTGCGCAGTTGGGTGACCTGGATGGGGAGGGGTTGGAAGAAGATATTGCATTAGAGGAGGTGATGGGTGCCATTAAGTCTCTGGCTCCGGGCAAGGCTCCGGGCCTGGATGGATTCTCGGGCCTATTTTATAAGAAATTGTCGGAATCGTTGGGCCCTGTTTTAACGAGAGTGTTTAATGCGGTGTTGAAGGGAGAGGCCTTGCCAATGTCTATGAGTCAGACCGCCATAGTGGTGATTCCTAAGCCGGGGAGAGACCCGGCGGTATGTGGTTCGTATCGACCCATATCATTGCTGAATATAGACGTTAAGATACTGGCAAAGGTGCTGGCTCTGAGATTAAGTCCGTTTATGCCGGGGTTGGTGCACCCAGACCAGTCCGGGTTCATAATGGGGAGACAGCCGGCGGATGGGATACGGAGGGTGCTCCATTTGGGGTGGCTGGCGAGGCAAGAGGAACAGCAGGCTATGTTCCTCTCTATAGATGCGGAAAAGGCCTTTGACTGGGTTAGTTTTGATTTTCTTCAAGGGGTGTTAGAATATGTAGGTTTGGGCCCCAAGTTCCAATCATGGATAAAAGCATTATATGCCTCGCCGGTGGCGGCCGTGTGTGTGAATGGAGGGTACTCCGAGTTCTTTCCATTGGGACGTGGGACTCGCCAGGGATGCCCATTGTCCCCGTTGCTTTTCACGTTGGTTATGGAACCGTTGGCTGCTAGGATTCGGTCGGTACAGGATATCAGGGGCATAGGGGTTGGGACGACACAACACAAGATGGTATTGTTTGCAGATGATGTGCTTTTTGCTCTGACACAGCCGATTGTCTCTCTTCCGGTGTTGATGAGGGAGCTCAAGGATTATGGGAATCTTTCGTGATATAAAGTTAATTGGGACAAAACTGAGGCTATGTCTCTCTCGTGAGACCACATGTTATTGAGAGCTTGAAGGGCTCCTTCCTGTTTCGTTGGGAGAGTAGATCTATAAAATACCTGGGAGTGCAGGTTACGGCCCACCCATTAGGGTTATATGGGGAAAATTACTCCCCAATGTTTGGGCAATTGAGGAAGGATATGACACGATGGAATGGGATAGAGCTGTCTTGGTTGGGAAGAATAGCAGTTTTGAAGAACCTGTTGCCGCGCCTGCTATACCTATTTCAAACATTGCCAGTTGGGATTGCAAGTCGGGAGTTGTGGTCACTACAGAATCAGATTTTTGCTTTTGTGTGCGGTAACAGTCGCCCGCGGGTGAGTAGAAGGGTAATGTACGCGAATAGGGAGGGAGGGGGGGGGGGCTAGGGGTACCAGATGTAGCAAGGTATTATGCGGCGGCCCAATTGCGGCAGGTATTTGAGTGGAGGAGTGGAGAGACACGGGGGGGGTGTTGAAAAGGTTGCGGGAAATTGAGCAATACTGGGAGGGGGGACCCAATTGAAGTATTTGCCCTGGATATTCAACAGACTCCCCGAGGGGAGATGGCGGGCAAATCCGTATATATGGCACCTGGTCACACAGTGGCGTAGGGCAAGTAGTCTCTTTGTTCCTGGGGTGTGTTTCTCACTGTTGGCCCCTGTGAGGGGAGTAAGAGGGTTTGATCCGGGAAGAGAGGGGATATTCCGGCGATGGGAGAGAGCGGGGTTAGATACCTTTGAGAAATTTATAAAAGATGGGGACCTGATTCCCTTCCCGGAGCTTAGGGTGAAATACCAGCTGCGGGGGGAGGAGACTTTTTTCCACACTTGCAAGTTAAGCATTTTTTGACCCAGAGGCGTATTCGGGAGTCATGGGATGGCGCCCAAGATGACAGGGTGGCGCTCTGGCAGGGTTGGGAGAGTTCTAGGGGTTTGATAACCCAATTGTATCGAGGATTGGGAAGAGGGAATTTAAGGAAGTTTCCTCATCAGATAGCGTGGGAAAGGGACCTGGGCAGGGTCTTGGGAGAGCAGGAATGGAAGCAGATACATGTGAACATTATATGTCAGGCCTTGTCGGTGGCGATCAGGGAGACATCTTATAAGCTGCTGTACCGGTGGTATTACTCCCCAGAGAGGCTGCATAAGATGTTTCCGACAGTGTCAGACCGGTGCTGGAGGGAATGCGGGAGTGAGGGATCATTTCTACACGTGTGGTGGGAATGCCCAAGGATAAAGCTCTATTGGAAAATGGTGGGGGAGCGGATACAGGATCTTTTTGGGGAGCAAATAGAATTGGATATGGGACTTGGGCTACTGGGGATCTGGCCTGATAACAGTGGAAAGAGGTTTGAACGCCCCATAAGAGCGTGTATTCAAGTGGCCCATAGCGAAATTGCTAGGGCATGGAAACAAGCCCAGTTACCGGGCCTGGAGCAATGGAAGAGCAGGCTCCGTCGGATAGCTCTGATGGAGCAACTGACAGCTGTGCGATGCCAGAGGGAGGAGAAATTTAAAGAGCGGTGGCTTCCTATTCTGGGCTACTTGGGGTCTTGATATGCCTTCCGTTGGGGGGGGGGAAGGGGAGGGAGAAGGGGGAGGGGGGGTAAGGGGGATAAATTCCAGGTTTGCATTGTATGCGGTTGAAGCGTGTGTTTTATTTGGTGGTATCACATTTGAATAACAACAAATTTCTAAAAAAGGGCTACCCAAGGTTGGCGGGCTATTGGTTTGAATTAAGTATTGATAAGATTTGTAGCTGTTACATAACAATGTAAAAGTTGGGCTTGTATATAATCTGTTGATAACAGGTATATATTGTTTTTTTATGTATTTTAATTTCTGTAGGTGCATTTTTAAGTTGACAATTACCTGTTGAATAAAAATTTAAATTACAAAAAAAAACAAACCCCCCCCCCTAAAAACTAAGCACCCTTCTTAGGGTCTAAAGTGACTGGGTGAGTAGGAAACGGGCTGGATGGGGGACAACAAAAGATAGTGGTAAATGGAGTTCACTCTGAGAAGGTGACATTTTACTTACAAGTTAATGTGCTTTCCAGAGTCCTGCTAGCCCAGTTCAGACAAGTGGGTTGTGTTCCCCTACTAGTAGATTGGTGGAGGCAAAGAACCCATGCCTCTATTTGCCTCAGCCACCAAAGGTCCTTCAGTATTTATCCCAAAGCATATGAGAGAAACATGGCAAGCCTCACACAACCTCAATGTGGCAGAAATGTACAGAAATATGGCAAAAAGTTACAGAAATATTCCCATTGTATTGGGAGCCACAGGCTTGATAAAAGAACTTCCAAGCACATCTTGACAAACTACCCATACCTGTTACATCTTACAAACTTCAGAAGGAAGCTCTCTTTGGCATAATGCAAGTACTACACCAAGCATTAGCAGTAAATTTGAGAGACTGAGATCATACAAGGTTCCACATTGGAAACCACCACCCAGGAAAAAGATTTAGGCATCATTGTGGATAACATGTTAAAACCCTCCACCCAGTGTGCAGCGGCGGCCAAGAGAGCAAATAGCATGCTATCATAAGGAAAGGAATGGAAAATAGAACAAAGTATATTATAATGCCTCTGTATCGTTCCATGGTGCGACCACACCTTGAATATTTTGTGCAATTCTGGTCGCTGTATCTTAAAAAGGATATAGCGTTATTAGAAACGGTACAGAGAAGAGCCACCAAAATGGTAGATGGGATGGAAGAATACTCCTATGAAGAAAGGCTAAAAAGGTTAGGGCTCTTCAACCTGGAAAAGAGATGGCAGAGGGGAGATATGATAGACGTCTATAAATTAATGAATGGCGTGGAATGGGTAAACGTAGATTGTTTAGGTCATCAGAATATATAAAGACTAGGGGACATGCAATGAAGCTACAGGGTAACCTATTTAAGACTAATAAGAGAAAATATTTTTTCACTCAAAGTGTAAACAAACTCGGGAATTTGTTACCGGAGGATGTAGTAAAAGCTGTTAGTGTAGCTGGATTTGCAGGGCGCATGGGGAAAAGAAGAAGCACTCAGGATTGTGTTGGAAAGAGGAGATGGCATTGTCATCCATATGGTGTAGTCTACAGACCTCTGACTCAAATCGAAGAAATAGATAACGAATTGATTATAGATATTTCAAAGATAGCCACAAAGGGGGAAGTGATCATATTGGGTGACTTTAATCTACACGATGTGGACTGGAGTACTCCTGCAAATCTGAAAAGAAGTGAAAAAAATTGTGGATGCTTTCCAAGATGCGTTACTTGGACAAATGGTGATGGAACCAACCAGGGAAAGCTCAATGCTGGATTTAGTGCTCACCAACCAAGATAGCGTGTTGAATGTCTGGGTGGGTGCCCCTGTGAGCAGCAGCGATCATCACACGGTTTGAGATAAAAGCCAAGGTGCAGTCCAATCATAGAAAGCTCAAAATCCTAGACTTCAAAAACACTGACTTGAGTAAAATGGCCAAGTACCTGAAGGAGGAGTTGGCAGGGTGGGAGAGGATAAGGGAAGTGGAATTGCAATGGGCTAAACTAAAGGTGGCAATAAAAGAGGCAACAGATAAATATGAAAGGAAAGTAAATAAAAACAAGAGGAGAAGGAAACCTATTTGACTCTCCAAAGAAGTGGCTGCTCAAATAAAGGCAAAAATCACAGCTTTCACGAGCTTGCAAACAGAGGAATACAGAAAGGAATACAGGAACAAACTAAAAGATACACAAAGAGAAAGCACAGTTACTTACCTGTAACAGGTGATCTCTGGGAACAGCAGGAATTAGTCCTCACATATGGGGTACGTCGGAACCGACGGAGCCTGCGCGGGAAAGCTCCCCAGCTTCCCAGAAAGGAAAGCTTTTGGGGCCTCCCACAGCGCATGCGCGCTGCCTTCCCGCCTTCCTGACCAACTCTCCTCAGTTCGAGTTTAAAGCTGAGACAATAGAGAGAGGAAAGGAAAGAGAGAGAGAGAGGGATACAACTCCTAGGGGAGGTGGGTGGGTTGTGAGGACTAATTCCTGCTGTTCCCAGAGATCACCTGTTACAGGTAAGTAACTGTGCTATCTCCAGGAACAAGCAGGAATGAGTCCTCACATATGGGGACTCCCTAGCTAAGATGCCGGGGAGATCCCCTCCCCAAGGGTATGAGACCCAGAAGGGGTGCTCATCTTCCTATGGATCTCAGGCATCCATACAGGGAAGGTGGGCAGGAGTTGATTAAGAATGGAACAGGTGTCTGAGGACAGCCTGACCAAACAAGGCATCCCGATGGGAGTCCTTGTCCAAACAGTAATGGGCTGTAAAGGTATGAACCGAGGCCCAGGTGGCTGCTCGACAGATCTGATCGATGGATACAGAGTGAAGATGAGCCATAGAGGTGGCCATGGCTCTCACACTGTGAGCTGTGACATGGCCCTCTAGAGAAAGGTTCTTACTTTGGTAAGCAAAAGTGATACACTGAGCAATCCAATTGGACAGTGTTCTTTTAGAGACTGGAAGTCCTAAATGAGAAGGATCAAAAGCAACAAAAAGCTGAGAAGACTTTCGATGTTGCTGTGTCCTGTGGAGGTAAAAGGCAAGAGCTCTTTTACAATCCAGAGTATGAAGGTTCCTCTCTGCAATGGATGCATGAGGAGCCGGAAAAAAGACAGGTAGATATACCTCTTGATTAAGATGAAAGGGGAGACCACTTTAGGCATAAAGTGGGGATTAGTCCTAAGGACCACCTTATCATGATGAAACCTTGTATAAGGGGGATTAGCCACTAGGGCTTGCAGTTCACTGATACGGCGAGCTGAGGTGACTGCAATGAGGAAAATAACCTTCCAAGAAAGAAATTTCAAGGAGGTAGTGGCTAAGGGTTCAAAGGGTGGCTTCATAAGCTGACCAAGAACCAAGTTTAAGTCTCATGCTACCGGAGGAGGGCGAATGGGAGGCTTAGTTAAAGTTAGGCCTCTCATAAATCTTGCAATAAGAGGATGAGAGGAAACAGGTTGTCCATTGAGAGGTTTAAGGGATGCTGCAAGAGCGCTCAAATGGACCCGTACTGAATTTGTTTTAAGGCCTGCATTGGAGAGATGCAGGAGATATTCCAGTAAAGAATTTAAAGGTAGTGCTAAAGGGTCAAGACCCTTTTGAGCACACCAAATGGAAAATCTTTTCCATTTAAAAGCGTAAGAACGCCTAGTGGAAGGTTTCCTAGAGGCATGGAGGATATCCCTCACTTGCTGAGAAAGATTGGAGTCTTGAAGGTCTAGGCCTTCAGTAACCAAGCTCTGAGGTGAAGGGACTTGGGGTTTGGGTGCCACAAAGTCCCCTCCTCCTAAGACAGAAGGTCTGGGGCAGCTCCCAAGTCCAGGGAGGGGGTTGGGAGAGATGCAGAAGCAGAGGGTACCACACTTGGCGTGGCCAGCGTGGAGCTATGAGGATCATAGATCCTTGGTCCCTCTGAAGTTTGAACAGAGTCTTGGGAATCAAAGGAATGGGTGGAAAGGCATAGAGGAATTCCTGACCCCAATGAAGGAGGAAGGCATCCTTGGCCTGAGCTCCCTGACACGGAATTCTGGAACAGAACCGGGGAAGTTTGGCATTCCACGGACTTGCAAATAGGTCTATGTCCGGGGTCCCCCATTCCTGGAAGATTCTGAGTACCTGATCCATGTGCAGGGACCATTCGTGTGGAAGCAGAACTCGACTGAATCTGTCTGCCCAAGAGTTTTGGATTCCTGGGAGGTATACTGCCAGGAGATGGATTTGATGCTCTCTGGCGAAGGCCCACAATCTTAGAGCTTCGTTGCAAAGTGACAGAGAGCCAGTCCCTCCTTGTTTGTTTATGTAAAACATGGCTACTTGATTGTCGGTATGAACAAGGACTGTCATGTTGTTGAGGAGGGTATGAAAGACCTTGAGAGCAAGGAAAATTGCTCGCAGTTCCAAAAGGTTGATATGAAGGGTGGTTTCCTGTGGAGACCAAGTGCCCTGAGTGGAGAGGTCTTGGAGATGAGCTCCCCAACCCATTTGGGAGGCATCTGTTGTGAGGGTTGCTTGGGGTAACAAAGGTTGGAAGGGGGCCCCCAACAACAGATTTTGGGTGGACATCCTCCATTGGAGAGACCAAAAGAGACGTTTTGAGGTTGCTATTTGGTCTGAGAGAGCTCCTGATGCTTGAGTCCACTGGGTGGACAAAGTCCATTGAGCTGCTCTCATATGCAGGCGAGCATAAGGCACCACATGAACTGTGGATGCCATGTGGCCTAGCAGTTGTAGCATCTCCCTGGCAGTCAAGTGGTTTCTGGACTGGGTTTGAGAGGCCAAGTGCACTAGACGGTGGCAACGGGCTTGAGGAAGATAGGCCCTTGCAGTGGTGGTATCTAGCCAGGCCCCTATGAATTCTAGGGACTGAGCAGGGGTGAGTTGAGACTTTGGCAGATTGATGACAAGTCCCAGATACTGCAGTATGCGTCTGGTGTGGTCCAAGGAAGTCTGAGCCTCGGACTGAGATGGAGCTCGGATGAGCCAGTCGCCCAGGTATGGGAAAACAAAAATTCCCAGGGTGCGAAGAAATGCAGCCACTATTGACATGCATTTGGTGAACACTCTTGGAGCAGAGGCTAGACCGAAGGGGAGTACTCTGTACTGGAAATGTTTTCCTTGGAACAGAAACCGTAGGAATTTTCTGTGGGATGGATGGATGAGTATATGCGTGTATGCATCCTTTAGATCTAGAGAACAAAGCCAATCCTGACTCTGCAGGTATGGAAGGAGAGTACCTAGAGAGAGCATCTTGAATTTCTCCTTGCATAGAAATTTGTTCAAGTCTCTGAGATCCAGAATGGGTCTGTATCCCCCTGTTTTCTTGGGAATGAGAAAATAAGGGGAGTAAAACCCTGACCACTGTTGAAGAAGAGGAACCTCTTCTATTGCCCTTTGGGCAAGAAGGGTGGTCACCTCCTGACCCAACAGGTGCAGGAGAGATGGGGGAGAATTGAAATGTCTCACCATGGTATGGGGAGGAAGGCTGGAGAAATGTAGTTTGTAGCCCCTCTCTGATGATAGAGAGGGTCCACTGTTCTGATGTGATTTGCTCCCATCTGGGAGCAAAATGAGTTAACCTTCCTGGAATGGTGAGAGGCTCTGGCTGTTGTAGAGCCAGAAAAGTTAAGTTCTCTAGAAGTAAGTCAAAAACCATGAGGAGGTTGGGACTGCTGAATTGTAGCAGTCCCTGCAGGTTTTGCCCTGGCCTGTTTAGATTGCTGACGCTTAGGAGCAAAGCGAACTTGGGAAGATTGTTGGCCAGTATTTGTGGAAAATCTGGTCATTTTGTAGAAAGGCTTCTTAAAAGATTTTTTCTTGGCAGGGGTAGAGGTAGACTTAGAAAGTCTATCTAAAGCAGCATTCTCTGCATCCATTTGAGTGGCTTTGATTTGCCACTCCTTGCCAAACAGATTTTCACCTGTACAGGGCAGATTGCCCAACCCATCTTGGACCCAGGGTTCTAGGTCAGAGGCCTGGAGCCAAGCAATTCTGCGAGCAGCTATGGCAATGCCTGAGGCTCTGCTAGCACTCTCAAAGGAGTCAAAGGCAGCTCTGTTGGAGAACTTTGAAACATCTTGGGTATGCTTTAACAAAAGAAGGAATTCCTCCTTCCTAACCTCTGGGATAAAGGGGAGGAAATGGCGTATCTTCAGTGCAATCTCCTTCAGAAACATGCCCATATACAGGCTGTATGAATTGATTCTGGCAATAAGCATACTGGCTTGGAAGATTTTCCTACCAATAGCATCCAAAGTCCTACATTCTCTTCCTGGGGGAGTGGAAGAGTGTCTTTTGGTACTCTTTATCCTTTTCATAGCTGACTGTACCACAATAGAGTGGTGAGGAAGCTGAGTTTTTTGAAAACCAGGAGAAGGAGGGACACGATACATGGTGTCCAAACGACGAGAATGTGGAGATAAGGTGAGAGGAGTCTCCCATAAGTCCATCATGTGTTCTTGAAGAATTTCATGGATGGGCAAGGTGACTGCCTCTTTGGGAACCTTAGAGTATCCCAAAATATCTAATTTTTTTGCTCTAGGTTCTTTTTCAGAGGTTACTGAAACTGAGAGCCCCTTGGCTAGTTCAAGAATGAAGTCTTGAAAGGACAAATCCTCTGGAGGAGACATTCTCCTCTTTGGAGAAGAGGGCTCCTCAGGAAGAGTAAGAGATACTTCAGCAGAGTCTTCTGAGGTATCAGAATCATCAGAAGACTCGAAGTATCGTCTATTAGCTTCCAAAGATCGATACGCGTATCGACCGGTATCCACATCGGGCGTACCCGGAACGGATCGGTATAAACCCCGGAACCGGGAACCGGAACCGGTATCCTGGTGGAAGTGGATGCTCTGGGTACCGGTATCGGTTGTGGTACCGGAACCGGAACGGAACCGCTTGGTGCGGTACCGAGGGCGTTGCAGCTTTAATAAAAGCCATTATGGCCTGCTGCATGGATTGAACAGTATTATCCATAGACGCCACGACTGCCTGGATGTCGGTACCGGTATGGGCCGGTACCCCAGAGCAGTATAACAGGTGATCGGTCGAGGCCGTGCCATCGATGTCAACCTGTAACCCCATAGGAGGAGCTTTGGAAGCTGGAGCTTCCCGCCGGGGTTGTTTGGCTGGGGCAGGGTCCTCAGGGTCAAGCCCAAGGGCGTCTCGATGCTTAGAGGGAGATTTTCCCTTTGAGGACCTGCCGGAAGAATGTTTGGTTACCTGAGATCCATCAGGAGAGGAAGACCTGGAGGATGCTGATGCTGGAGTATCTGTAGAAAACAGCATATGAAACTTGGCTGCTCGGTTCTGTAAGCCACGCTTGGACATCAGAGAGCAGGATGGACAATCCGGAATGGAGTGGTCAGGTCCCAAACATTTAAGACACCATTCATGGGTGTCTGTGACTGATATCGTACTGCTACACTTGGTGCATTTTTTAAAACCAGAGGCTTGTTTCTCCATGAGGGAGAATTCTGTGAAGGCCTAGAGGCCTCACAGAACAAACACACCAAGTGGGGAAAAATAAGTTATGTTTTGTTTTTTGTTTTTTTAAGAAATAAAGAAAAAAGACCGGCGGTACCGGTCCGGAATCGGGGAAGGCAGACACGCGGCCAAAGAAACAAATTAAAATAACAACTTCTTCAGCGGTGACAGGAACACGACCTGCTGGCTCCGCGGAAAAAGAAGAACTGAGGAGAGTTGGTCAGGAAGGCGGGAAGGCAGCGCGCATGCGCTGTGGGAGGCCCCAAAAGCTTTCCTTTCTGGGAAGCTGGGGAGCTTTCCCGCGCAGGCTCCGTCTGTTCCGACGTACCCCATATGTGAGGACTCATTCCTGCTTGTTCCTGGAGATATAAGGACTCACAAGTGCTGGGAAGACTCGTGGAAAGTGACATTGAAAAAGCAAAATTGCTAAACAAATACTTCTGCTCTGTTTTTACTAAAGAAAATCATGGAGAAGGACCACCTGTGACTCCCAAATATAAAAATGGGAAGGAAGTAGATAAAACACCATTCACAGAAGATGATGTATTAGAACAACTTGCAAAACTGAAAGTGGAGAAGGCCATGGGACCGGATGGGATACATTCCAGGATACTGAAAGAGCTGAGAGAGATTCTTGCAGGGCCGTTAAAGGATGTTTTTAACAGATCCTTGGAAACAGGAGAAGTTCCTCAGGGCTAGAGAAGGGCTGATGTGGTACCTCTTCACAAAAGTGGTGACAGGGAAGACGTGACAAACTACACGCCAGTGAGCCTTATCTCGGTGGTGAGAAAAGTAATGGAGGTGCTCCTGAAAGAGCGAATAGTGGATTTTTTCAAAACCAAAAGGTTGCATGATCCGAGGCAATATGGTTTTACCAAAGGACGATCTTTCCAAACAAATCTGATTGAGTTCTATGACTGGATGACCAGAGAATTAGATCAGGAGCATGCGACGGATGTCATCTACCTGGATTTCAGCAAAGCCTTTGATACTGTTCCTCATAGGAGGCTTATCAATAAACTCAATATTTGCGGATGGGTAACAAAGTGGATTAACTAGATCAGAAATTGGTTGACTGGCAGATGCCAGGAGGTGATGGTAAATGGAGCTCACTCGGATGAAAGGAGGGTGATTAGCGGAGTGCCCCAGTTTTCAGTCCTGGGACTGGCACTGTTCAATGTATTTGTGAGTGATATTGCTAAAGGACTGAATAGAAAAGTCTGTCTTTTTGCAGATGACATGAAAATTTGAAACAGAGTGAACTCCCCTGAGGGAGTGGATAACATGAGAAAGATCTACAAAAGCTGGAAGAATAAATCTTAACTGCCAAGCATTAGATCAATGTGAAGAAGTACAGTGTCATGCAGGGAAATGTACGCAATAGGGGGCAAGAGGTTGGGGTGCACGGACCAGGAGAAGGACTTTGGTGTGATTAATTCTGAGGATCTCAAGGTGGTAAAATAGTGCGACAAGGCAGTGGCAAAAGCCAGGAGAATGTTGGGTTGCATACAAAGAGGAATTACCAGCAGAAAGGAAGAGGTACTAATGCCACTGTATAAGTCACTAGTGAGGCCTCACTTGGAATACTGCCTTCAGTTTTGGAAACCATATCTCACAAAGGATGTAAAAAGACTGAAAACGGTTCAGAGGAAGGCGACCAAAATGATTTGGAGCCTACATCAGAAACCTTATAAGAAAAGACTTGAAGACCTAAACATGTACACTCTGGAGGAGAGGAGGGATAGGGGTGATATGATTCAGACCTTTAAATACTTAAAGAGTACTAATGAACAAACAAACCTCTTTCAAAGACAGGGAAGCTGTAAAACTAGAGGGCATAACATGAAGCTGCAAGGGGGTAAATTGAAAGGCAATGTTAGGAAAAGAGTAGTTACTCACCTGTAACAGGTGTTCTCCAGGAGCAGCAGGAATCAGTCCTCACATATGGGTTTCATCGACGCCGATGAAGCCCCAGCAGAGCATTTCCCCAGCTTTCTATGAAAGCCTTTGGGAATGCAGGCACGCATGCGCGGTTCCCTTCCCGCCTAAAGGTGCCATCTTACCTCAGTCAAATGACATAGCTAAGAACAGCACACAAAAAAATGGAAAAAACAAACTATATACAACTGCAACTCCCAGGAGAGGAGGGAGGGTTGTGAGGACTGATTCCTGCTGCTCCTGGAGAACACCTGTTACAGGTGAGTAACTATTCTTTCTCCAGGACCAAGCAGGAAGTCAGTCCTCACATATGGGTGACTCCCTAGCTCTGGGCTACCGAGGAACCCAGGCTGAACAAGAGAACTCCCTCTAGTCCCAGCAGCAAAGAAAGGCTTTTCACTGACACAACCTCCACCGGTAGCCCAACAGAGGGCTGGAGGGCAGGAGTTGCCTAAACCTCAAAGAAATTCCGGAGTACTACTTGGCCAAAAGCACTGTCCCTACGGGACTCCCTCTCCAGATAGTAATGGGCCGCAAAGGTCTGGCTTGAAAATCAAGTTGCAGCCCTGCAGATGTCTACCAAGGGCACAGAGCGGAGATGAGCCACTGAGGCAGCCATTGCCCTGACACGGTGGGCTGTGACCCGACCCTGCAAAGGAAGGTCAGCTGCCTTGTAAGCCCAGGTGATACAGTCAGCCACCCAGATGGACAAGGTACGCTTGGACACAGCCAACCCCAACTTATTAGGGTCAAAGGATACGAAGAGCTGAGTAGCCCTTCTATGCCCCTGCGTACGGTCAAGGTAGAAGGATAAGGCCCTCCTACAGTCCAGGGTATGCAGGACTGCTTCAGCCTGGCTTGCATGAGGCCTAGGGAAGAATGTTGGAAGAACCACCTCTTGGTTAAGGTGGAAGGAGGAGACAACTTTTGAGAGGAACTTAGGATGAGTCCTAAGAACTACCCTGTTCCCATAAAAACGAGTGTAAGGCCTATCATAGACCAGGGCCTGAAGCTCACTCACTCACCTAGTCGAGGTAAGGGCTATCAAGAAAAGTGTCTTCCAGGAGAGGAAGCGTAGAGGGCAAGTAGCCATCGACTCAAAGGGTGGGCGAGTCAGCTGCTGCAAGACCACATTCAGCTCCCACTCAGGAGCAGGAGGACGGATTGGAGGCTTGAGCAAAAGCAAGCCTCTGAGAAAGCGGGACACCAAGGGGTGAACCGACAGAGAATGTCCTTCCACCAGTGAGTGGTGAGCTGCTAGAGCTGAGAGGTGGACCCGAACAGAATTGGACTTAAGTCCTTGATTTGATAAGTGCAGTAAGTACTGAAGCACTACTGGTATAGTACAGGAGAAAGGATCCTCTGTACGTAGCTGACACCACAGAGAAAACCTTTTCCATTTGAGAGCATAGGTTTTCCTAGTGGATTGTTTCCTAGAGGCTAGGACAACCTCCTCAACTTCCTGAGGTAGGCCCCAGGGAGCCAGAACTACCCTTGCAGCCTCCAGGCCATCAAATTGAGAGCTTTGAGATTGGGGTGAAGAAGGGAACCCTGGTTCTGAGAGAGGAGATCCCAGGCTGATCCCAGGAGATCCCAGGCTGCCAACATGCTACTTATACCAATTGAATCCGCAAAACTCAACCAGATCACCACCAATAGGGCTTTCAGGAACTATGCCCCCGTATGCTGGAACAAACTCCCCCCACACATTAGAGCTATTAGAGACCTTATTCAATTTAGAAAAGCCCTCAAACACCACCTTTTTCTCTTACATTATACCCATCCCGATACCCCATTACCTCCCACACACCCCCACTATATCATACAGCCGCTACATGATGTAAAACACTGTAATCATACCTAATATGTAATACAACCGATTTGTACATAGTTTCCTAAGTTTGCTATAAACTTGAATGTAAATAGTTCCCCAAGTTCTCCTCCATGTTAACTCCCCGTTTTATGTAAACGACGGCCAATGTATCTGGTCAAGTGTTCTATTGTTTTGATGTAAACCGCGCTGATGACAAATAGCGCGGTATATAAGAAATGTTAAATAAATAAATAAAATAAAATAAAAGAAGGTCGGGTTGCAACCCCAGAGGCAGCGGAGGATCCACTGCCAGCTGAAGCAGAAGTGGAAACCAAGGCTGTCTGGGCCACCTGGGAGCCACCAGCAGGACCGAGGCCTTGTCCTGAAGAATCTTGAACAGAGTTCGGGCCACCAAGGGCGTGGGAGGAAACGCATACAGGAGACCCTGAGACCAGGGAATCAGAAAAGCATCTGCTGCCATCCGCAGAGGATGCGGTTGCCTGGAGCAGAACTTTGGCAGTTGCTTGTTCAGTGGACTGGCAAACAGATCTATCAAAGGAAGACCCCACTTTAGGAAGATCTTCTGAACTACCAAAGGATGCAGCTGCCACTCGTGGGGCTGTAAAATTCTGCTCAACCTGTCGGCCAGGAAAATTTCCTGGCCTGGAAGGTACACAGCCTTGAGGAGCATGTTGTGCTTGAGGGCATAGGAGCAAAGGTCCTGTGCCTCCCGACAAAGGAGTCTGGACCCCGTCCCATCCTGTTTGTTCACATAAAACATGGCTACTTGGTTGTCTGTCTGAACCAGAACAGATTGATGAGCCAGGGTAGGAGAGAAAGCTTTGAGTGCTAAGCGAATAGCCCTGAGTTCTAGGAGATTGATCTGCTGGGCCGCCTCCCAAGGAGACCACAGGCCCTGGGTGCACTTGTTCAGACAATGAGCCCCCCATCCCTGTAGGGAGGCATCTGTGGTCAGTACCACTGAGTACCCAGGAATTTGAAAGGGTACCCCTTTTAGGAGATTGGGTGGGTGCAGCCACCAGCTGAGGGAGTCCAGAAATGATCTAGACACCCTTATCCTGTCTCTGAGGCTGCCTGTGGCCTGTAACCACTGACTCCGAAGGCACCATTGTGCAGGTCGCATATGGAGCCTGGCATTGGGGGTGACATGAACTGTCGAAGCCATGTGGCCAAGCAGCCTCAGGCAGAGTCTGGCGGAGACCACTGATCCGCTGAGAAACTGATTTGCCAAGTCCATCAGTCTTTGGGCTCTGTTTGCTGGCAAGAATGCCTTTGCCAAGACAGAGTCCAGCCTTGCCCCTTTGAACTCCAAGTTCTGGGAGGGGAGCAAAGTGGACTTTGCGAAGTTTATTACAAATCCTAAGCTCTGAAGAAGAGCAATAGTTCTGAGAGTGGCCTCTCGGGCCTCCTGGCACATCTGACCCCTGATAAGCCAGTCGTCCAGATAGGGAAAGACAAAGATGCCTTGATTTCTCAGGTGGGCCACCACCACTGCAAGGCACTTGGTAAAGACCCTGGGAGTGGAGGTTAGGCCAAAAGGCAGTACTCTGTACTGATAATGGTTTCCTCCCACAATGAACCTGAGGTACTTTCTGTGGTCTGGATGAATGAGGATGTGAGTGTATGCATCCTTTAGATCTAAGGAGCATAGCCAATCTCCCTGCTGGAGGTAGGGCAGAAGCGTTCCAAGAGTAAGCATCTTGAACTTTTCTTTCTCCAGGAACTTGTTGAGGTTCCTGAGGTCCAGAATAGGTCGAAGGCCACCGGTTCTTTTGGGTACTAGGAAATACCTGGAGTAGAACCCCTGACCTTGCAAGTGGGGAGGCACAGGCTCCACCGCCCTGTCCACCAACAGACCTTGGAGCTCCTGGAGGAGAAGATCTGTGTGCAGGGGAGGCCTTGGAGGCTCCCCTGGAAAGTATGGCGGAGGCAGTTGGTGGAAATGTAGTGCATAGCCCCTGTGGACTATGTTCAACACCCAACTGTCTCCAGTGATGTGGGGCCACTGGTGGGCAAAGAGGGCGAGGCGACCTCCTGTGCAGGGTTGGGAGAGCAGGGACTGAGAGGCTATGCTTGAGGAGTCAAAACCCCCCACCCTGCTGAGTAGGAGCATGGGCCGGAGGCTTGGGGGTCCTCTGCCTACGGGGCCCATTACCCTGCCCCTTGGCTTGCTGACCCTGGGGGGCAGCTTGGGCAGCTTGATACTGAGGGTACTGTTTGTAGGCAGTGCCCTTCCTTGGGTAAAAGGGCTTCTTAGCCGAGGCCTTCTTCTTATGAGAAGGGGCAGAGGTCTTTCTAGACAGCCTTGTCCGTGTAAGGTGCTCAGTCTCGAGCTGTGCGGCCTTCTCGGCCATGGGCTTGCCAAAAAGGTTCTCACCTCGGCAAGGGACATCAACCAATTTGTCCTAAACCCATGGCTCGAGCTCAGATGACTGCAGCCATGCCTGGCGTCGAGCTGCGATGCCGGCTGCCGCAAATCGGGCCGAAGCCTCGAAGCCATCGTAGGCGGCGCGGGACATGAACTTCGAGCAGTCCCGAATCCTCGAGGACAAGGACTTAAATCTCTGCAAGGGCTCTCCGGAGAGACCAGCGGAGAACCCGGCCAGCTCCTTGGCCAGGTCTCGCAAGTACATGCCCATGTACAGCTGGTAAGACTGGACACGGCAAGCAAGCATCGAGCCCTGGAAGCACTTTCTACCAACACCATCCAGGTTTCGGGCCTCCCTGCCAGGGGGCACCGCGGAGTGCATCTTCTGACTTTTCAGGCGATGCATGGCCGATTCCACCACAATGGAATGGTGTGGTAGCTGCGCTTTTTGAAAGCCAGGGCTCTTCCGGAGTCGATAAATTGAATCAACTCGCTTGCTCAAGACCGGTGCCGAGGCCGGTGCCTCCCACATACGGAAGAGGAGCCGTTCCAGCATCGGAGGAACCGGGACAGTAAAGGCCTCCTTCGGAGGAGAGTCGTACTGTAGGACCTCGAGCTCTTCAGCTCGAGGCTCTTCCTCAGGGTCCGCCGGAATAGCCAACGCGGTGGCCATATCCCGGACAAACTCCGAGAACCGGGTGTCCTCCGGAGGGGGATCTACTCTGGGGCTCAGACTGCGGTGAGTCCGACGGGACGCACCGAGTCTTGAATGTGTCGGGGGACTCCTCATCCTCCGTCTCCCAGGCGGACTCGTCTGACGAGGAGTCAGGATCCGACACCGCGGGGCCCTGGAGCACCCGCCCCGACGTCGGAGGCACCGGCGTCGACGTCCTCGGTCCCGAACAGGAGGTCGAGGGAGACCGCGACCGAGGTCGACTTCGAGTCATGATGGACTCGAGTATCGGCTCGGTCTCCGGGGTCGACTTTGATGTCGATGTCCCGGTGGTCGGGGCAGATGCGCCAGACAGGCTGGCCATCAGTGCCCGCTGCTGCTCCATGAAGGCAGACAGTCTGCTCTCCAAGGCTGTCATCCTGAGACTCAGCTCGGGAGATGCAGCAGCCACCGACTCGGGCCCCGGCGGCGCCGGGCCCGACGTCGGCTCTCTGGGAGGAGAGTCCTCGAGGACCACAGGGCTTACGTGTCCAGCAGACTCCGGCTCCACGCGAGGAACTTTGGCAGGCTTCTCCTGTTCCACGGGCCCGGGGCGACGGTCGGGGGTCTTAGACCTGGCCCTCGAGGAGCCAGGGACCTCCTCTGAGAACGCCCTCACGAGCCGCTTCTTCCTCTTGCGTTCCCGGTCGGGGGACCCCCTGTCCGAGGAGCTTCGACGGCGCTCGGGATCCGAATCCCGAAATGTTGAGGCCTCAGATGAGGTCCGGGCCCGGCCGGAGGCTGAGTCGGAGAAAAGCCTTTCTTTTTGCTGCTGGCGACTTCGCAGTGCCTTGGAAGACATCTTCCCACATGGTCCACACGTCTTAGGGTCGTGATCAGGACCGAGGCACCGAAGGCAGCAGTCGTGTGTGTCGGTGAGAGACATCAACTTCTTATACTGATCACACTTTTTAAAACTGCTGGAAGCCATCGGGGAAAAAAAAGAGTCCCCGCAAGGTCAAAGGACCGGCCTTCCAGGGAAAAAGCAAAAAAGGGCGCGAATGCCAGCCACGAAGGGCAAAAACCGAAAAAGAAGAATCGGGCTCGATACTGGTGTACCGAACCCGGCGGGAGGGGAACCGGCGTCGAACCGGGCAGAAAAATTAGCGAGAATCGCCGAAAAAATCAAACTTTTATCCGGGATGACAGGACACACGTCCGGTGGGCTTCTCAGAAAAAAAGAGACTGAGGTAAGATGGCACCTTTAGGCGGGAAGGGAACCGCGCATGCGTGCCTGCATTCCCAAAGGCTTTCATAGAAAGCTGGGGAAATGCTCCGCTGGGGCTTCATCGCCGTCGATGACACCCATATGTGAGGACTGACTTCCTGCTTGGTCCTGGAGAAAGCACAGTTACTTACCTGTAACAGGTGATCTCTGGGAACAGCAGGAATAAGTCTTCACATATGGTACGTCGGTATCGACGGAGCCTGCGCGGGAACGCTCCCCAGCTTTCCAAAAAAGGAAAGCTTTTGGGAACATCCCACAGCGCCTGCGCGCTGCCTTCCCGCCTTTCCAACCGCCTCTCTCCAGTTCGAGTTTCAGAGCTGAGACAAAGAGAGAGACAGGAAAGGAAAGAGAGATAGAAGATACAACTCCTTGGGGAGGTGGGTGGGTTGTGAAGACTTATTCCTGCTGTTCCCAGAGATCACCTGTTACAGGTAAGTAACTGTGCTATCTCCAGGAACAAGCAGGAATGAGTCTTCACATATGGGGACTCCCCAGCTAGAGATGCCGGGGAGATCCCCAGGGTTGTAGACCCTGAGAAGGGCCCTACCTCCCCCTTGGATCTCAGGCATCTAAACAGGGATGGAGGGCTGGAGTTGTTCAAGTATGGAACAGGTGTTTTAGGACAGCCTGACCAAACAAGGCATCCCGGCGGGAGTCCTTGTCCAAACAATAATGGGCCATGAAGGTATGAACCGAGGCCCATGTGGCTGCTCGACAGATCTGGTCGATGGACACAGAATCTAGATGAGCCATAGAAGTTGCCATGGCCCTCACATTGTGAGCTGTGACATGGCCTTCCAGAGAAAGGTTCTTACTCTGGTAGGCGAAAGAAATACACTGAGCAATCCAAGTGGACAGTGTCCTTTCAGAGACTGGAAGTCCTAAATGAGAAGGATCAAAAGCAACCAAGAGTTGGGAAGACCTTCTATGTTGCTGAGTCCTTTGTAAGTAAAAGGCAAGAGCCCTTTTACAATCCAGGGTATGAAGATTCCTTTCTGCACTTGATGCATGAGGACCCGGACAAAAGACAGGTAAATATACCTCTTGGTTCAGATGAAAAGGTGAGACCACTTTAGGCATAAAGTGTGGATTGGTCCTGAGGACTACATTATCACGATGAAACCTTGTATAAGGAGGATTAGCCACCAAGGCCTGTAGCTCACTGATGCGGCGAGCTGATGTGACTGCAATGAGGAAAATGACCTTCCAGGAAAGAAATTTCAAGGAGGTGGTGGCTAAGGGTTCAAAAGGTGGCTTCATAAGCTGACCAAGAACCAGATTTAAGTCCCATGCCACTGGAGGAGGCCTAATGGGAGGTTTAGTTAAAGTTAGGCCTCTCATGAATCTTGCAATAAGAGGATGAGAGGAAATAGGCTGTCCATTAAGAGGCTTAAGGGATGCTGCAATAGCACTCAAATGGACTCCTACTGAATTCGTCTTAAGGCCTGCATTGGAGAGATGCAGGAGATATTCCAATAGAGAATTCAAAGGTAGTGCTAGAGGGTCAAGACCCTTCTCAGCACACCAAATGGAAAACCTTTTCCATTTAAAAGCATAGGAACGTCTAGTAGAAGGTTTTCTGGAAGCATGGAGGATATCCTTCACCTGCTGAGAAAGATTCCAACCTTGAAGGTCTAAGCCTTCAGCAACCAAGCCCTGAGGTGAAGGGACTTGGGGTTTGGGTGCCACAAAGTCCCCTCCTCCTGGGACAGGAGGTCTGGAGCAGCTCCCAAGTCTAGGGAGGGAGCTTGAGAGAGATGCAGAAGTAGAGGGTACCACACTTGGCGTGGCCAGCGTGGAGCTATGAGGATCATAGATCCTTGATCCCTCTGGAGCTTGAATAGAGTCTTGGGAATTAAGGGAATGGGTGGAAAGGCATACAGGAAGTCTTGACCCCAGTGAAGGAGGAAGGCATCCTTGGCCTGAACTCCCTGACACGGAATTCTGGAACAGAACCGGGGAAGTTTGGCATTCCACGGACTTGCAAAGAGGTCTATGTCCGGGGTTCCCCACTCTTGAAAGATTCTGAGTACCTGGTCCATGTGCAGGGACCATTCGTGTGGAAGCAGAACTCGACTGAGTCTGTCTGCCCAAGAGTTTTGGACTCCTGGAAGGTATACGGTCAGGAGATGGATTTGATGCTCTCTGGCGAAGGCCCACAATCTTAAAGCTTCGTTGCAAAGTGACAGAGAGCCAGTTCCTCCTTGCTTGTTTATGTAAAACATGGCTACCTAATTGTCCGTATGAATGAGGACTGTCTTGTAGCTGAGCAGGGTATGGAAGAACTTGAGAGCTAGAAAAACTGCTCGGAGCTCCAGGTGGTTGATATGTAGAGAGGTCTCCTGTGGAGACCAAGTGCCCTGAGTGGAGAGGTCTTGTAGATGAGCTCCCCAACCTGTTGGGGAGGCATCTGTTGTGAGGGTTGCTTGGGGCAACAACTGTTGGAAGAGGGACCCTAGCAACAGATTTTGGGTGGACTTCCACCACTGTAGAGACCAAAAGAGGCGCCTGGAGGTTGCTATTTTGTCTGTCAGAGCCCCTGAAGCATGAGTCCACTGGGTGGACAAAGTCCATTGAGCTGCTCTCATGTGAAGGCGAGCATAGGGGACCACATGCACTGTGGATGCCATGTGGCCTAGCAGTTGTAGCATCTCCTGGGCAGTTAGAAGGCTCTTTGACTGAATCTGGGAGGCTAACTGCACTAGGCATAGGCAACGGGCCTGAGGAAGATAGGCCCTTGCAGTGGTAGTATCTAGCCAGGCCCCTATGAACTCTAGGGACTGAGTAGGGGTGAGAGCTGGGACTTTGGGAGATTTACCACAAGTCCCAGATACTGCAGAATGCGCCTTGTGCAGTCCAGGGCAGTCTGGGCCTCTGACTGAGATGGAGCTCGGATGAGCCAGTCGTCCAGGTATGGGAATACAAATATCCCCAGAGTGCGTAGAAATGCAGCTACTACTGCCATGCATTTGGTGAACACTCTTGGAGCAGAGGCCAGACCGAAAGGAAGTACCCTGTATTGGTAATGCTTTCCTTGGAAAAGGAAACTGAGGAACCTTCTGTGAGATGGATGGATGAGGACATGTGTGTACGCATCCTTGAGATCTAGAGAACAAAGCCAATCCTGACTCTGAAGGTATGGAAGGAGAGTGCCCAGAGAAAGCATCTTGAATTTCTCCTTGCATAGAAATTTGTTCAATTCTCTGAGATCTAATATGGGTCTGTGGCCCCGTTTTCTTTGGGATCAGAAAGTAGGGGGAGTAAAACCCTGACCCTTGTTGAAGAAGAGGTACTTCTTCTATTGCCCCTTGGGCAAGAAGGGCAGTCACCTCCTGACCTAGAAGGTCGAGGAGAGATGTTGGAGAATTGAAATGTCTCACCATGGTGTGAGGAGGAAGGTTTGAGAAATGAAGTTTTTACCCCTCCCTTATGATGGAGAGGGTCCACTGCTCTGTTGTAATTTGCTCCCATCTGGGAGCAAAATGAGCTAACCTTCCTGGAATGGTGAGAGGCTCTGGCTGTTTCAGAGCCAGAAAGGCTAAGTTCTCTAGCATGAAGTCAAAAGCCCTGAGGAGGCTGGGTCTGCTGAGTTGCAGCAGTCCCTGTAGGCTTAGGCCTGGCTTGCTTAGGTTGCTGACGCTTAGCAGCAAAACGACCTGTAGAAGATTGCTGACCAGAAGCAGGATGGAATCTGCCTTTCTTGAGGAAAAAAGACTTCTTGAAAGGTTTTTTCTTGGCAGGAATGGAGGTTGACTTTGAAAGTCTATCCAAAGCAGAATTTTCTACATCCATTTGAGTGGCTTTTATTTGCCAATCTTTACCAAACAGGTTTTCCCCTGTACAAGGAAGATTTCCCAAGCCATCCTGGACCCAAGATTCTAGATCAGAAGCTTGGAGCCAAGCAATTCTGCGAGCAGCTATGGCAATGGCCGAAGCTCTGCTGGCACCCTCGAAGGAGTCAAAAGCTGCACGGTTGGAAAACTTTGAAATATCTTGAGTATGGTTAAGCCAAATAAGAAATTCTTCCCTTTTATCCTCTGGAAGAAAAGGGAGGAAAGTGTGTAGCTTATTTGCAACTTCTTTCAGAAACATCCCCATATAAAGACTATAGGAGTTGATTCTGGCAATGAGCATACTGGATTGGAAGATTTTCCTACCAAAAGCATCCAAGGTCCTGCATTCTCTTCCTGGAGGAAGTGTCTTTTTGCACTCTTGATCTTTTTCATAGCTGACTCCACCACAATAGAATGGTGAGGAAGCTGTGTTTTATGAAAACCAGGACAAGGAGGGACACGGTACATGGTGTCCAACCTACGAGAATGAGGAGAGATAGTAAGAGGAGTCTCCCTTAAGTCAATCATGTGATCATAAAGAATCTCATGAATTGGCAAGGTGACTGCCTCCTTAGGAGCCTTGGGATAACCTAAAATATCTAATTTTTTAGCTCTAGGCTCTGATTCAGAGGTTACTGAAATAGAAAGCCCTTTAGCCACTTCTCTTATGAAGTCTTGAAAGGACAAATCTTCTGGAGGAGACATTCTTCTTTTTGGAGAAGAAGGCTCTTCAGGAAGGGCTATGGATACTTCAGCAGACGCCTCCGATGCATCAGAATCTTCGGAGGAATCAAAGTATCGACTGTCCGGGTGCTCTTCCAAAGCTCGATACGCGTACCGAGCGGTATCGACATCGGGCGTTATCGGTACCGGTTCGGTACAGATGGGCACCCCTGGACAGGGAACCGCTGCAGTCGACACCATGGCCGATGTCGATGCAGTCGGTACCGGTACCGACACTGGTGCCGGTACTGGAGCTGATACCGACAACGGAGTTTGTTGTGGTATCAGCGGCGTCGCAGCTTGAATAAAGGCCGTGATAGCCTGCTGCATGGATAGAACATTCTGATCCATCGACGCCATGAATGCCTGAAATTCGGTACCGGAAGGTTGTGCCGGTACCCCAGAGTATTCTAACAGGTGATCGGTCGAGGCCGTGCCATCGATGTCAACCTGTAACCCCATAGGTGGAGCTTTGGAAGCCGGAGCTTCCCGCCGGGGTAGTTTTGCCGGTGCAGGATCCTCGAGGGCAAGCCCGGAGGCATCTCGATGCTTGGAAGGAGATCTACCCTTCGAGGACCGGCTGGTTTTATGTTTGGTTACCTGAGATCCATGGGAGGAAGAGGAAGCCCTGGAAGACGTCAATGCCACTGAAGCTGCATCAGAGGGAAACAGAACATGGAGCTTGGCTGCTCGGTTCTGTAAACCTCGTTTGGACATCAAGGAGCAGGACGGACAATCCAAAATGGAGTGGTCAGGACCCAAACATTTGAGACACCATTCATGGGTGTCGGTAACAGAAATAGTACCGCTGCACTTAGTGCATTTTTTAAACCCGGAGGCTGGTTTTTCCATGAGGAAAATTTCGTGAGGCCTAAGGCCCAAAAAGGAAAAAACACACTAAGTGAGGGAAAAATATGTTCTTTTTTTTTTTTTTTTTTAAGAAAAGAAAGAAAGACCGGCGGTACCGGTCCGACGTCGAAGAAGGAAGACGCGCGACCAAAGAAATAAAATAAAACAAAGAACTTCTTCAGCGGTGACAGGAACACGACCTGCTGGCTCCGCGGAAAAGAAGAACTGGAGAGAGGTGGTTGGAAAGGCGGGAAGGCAGCGCGCAGGCGCTGTGGGATGTTCCCAAAAGCTTTCCTTTTTTGGAAAGCTGGGGAGCGTTCCCACGCAGGCTCCATCGGTACCGACGTACCATATGTGAAGACTCATTCCTGCTTGTTCCTGGAGATTACTTTTTCTCTGAAAGGGTAGTGGATGCTTGGAATGCCCTCCCGATGGAAGTGGTGGGGGCAAATACAGTGACAGAATTCAAAATGGCATGGGACAGACATAGTGGATCCCTTTACAGCAACAGGATAAAATCAAAATAAAAACTTAACTATCTAATTTCTCAACAAACAGGGGTGTCCTACACGGAGCAGTAGGTTCACCCCTAAACAAAGACATGGGGAGGGGTGACCTGCATGGAGCAGCAGGTGCACCTACTCTTGCCATCTTACTGGGCAGACTAGATGGACCATACTGGTCTTTATCTGCCATCATTTACTATGTTACTATGTAAAAGAAGAAGCTGTGAGTGTATAACCAGCTCTTTTAAAATCCCTAATTCAGCTCGTGGCAAACAGGTCAAAGGTCAAGGGTTGAGGAATAAAATAATCGTGTGCAATTAAAATACAAAATAGACCCTGTCATTAAATAGCTATCATAAAAGTGAAAGCGCGAGCTTAGTGGGTATAAAAATGAAAATAGTATTAAAAATAAAATTGGAACACTGGGAAAGATGCACGGACGAAATTGTATAGCACCCTATATAACGGATCACAAACTGCAAAGATTGCATGATCGTGACCTAACTGCCTATATAGGATAAAACCAGAGGAGGGGAGTAATAAGGGGACTATCTCAGAAAAGACAGACTTTTCTATTCAGTCCTTCAGCAATATCACTCACAAATACACTGAACAGTGCCGGTTCCAGGACTGAAATCTGGGGCACCCCGCTAATCACCCTCCTTTCATCCGAGTGAGCTCCATTTACCATCACAAGCCAAAGGAAACCAGCAATGAAATTATGGCACCAAAATGGACCAAGTCCTATCGACCATCCAGAAAATGTACAAGCTGGACAGGATCTGTAAATACATAACATACTGCATTAAGGGAAATCAAACATTTACATGGAAAACGCAAGAAGAAAGTTCCCCCTGTAGCCAAAACCCGAGGCTTCAGCTGCAAAAAGGACTTCCTATGAGCCTGTGTAGAACAAGAGACATCAGGGACGATTGAAATCTTTTGATCACAAAATAGAAAAACTTTCCTACAAAATAAGCCTTCAAGACAAGCGTAGTTACTCACCTGTAACAGGTGTTCTCCAGGAGCAGCAGGAATCAGTCTTCACATATGGTGACGTCGGCGCTGACGGAGCCCTCGTGCGGACATTTCCCCAGCTTTCAAAGAAAGCCTTTGGAAATGCAGCGCGCATTCGCGGTCCCCTTTCCGCCCAAGGGTGCCATCTTGCTCAGTCTGATGACATAGCTAAAAGACAGCAAAAATCAAAATGAAAGATAGAACTGCAACTCCAGGGGAGGAGGGAGAGTCGTAAGGACTGATTCCTGCTGCTCCCGGAGAACCCCTGTTACAGGTGAGTAACTACGCTTTCACCAGGACCAAGCAGGAAGTCAGTCCTCACATATGGGACTCCCCAGCTCTAGGCTACCGTGAACCCAGAGCTGAAAAAATGGCTCCCTCTCAAGAGCCTCAGCATCCATGATAAGAAGGGTAGGAGTTGCCTAAACCTCAAAGAGATTACGGAGTACCGCCTGGCCAAAAACACTGTCCCGCCAGGACTCTCTCGCCAGGCAGTAATGGGCTGCAAAAGTCTGGCTTGAAGACCAAGTTGTGGCCCGGCAGATGTCTGCCAACGGAACAGAGCGGAGATGAGCTACTGATGCGGCTTTCGCCCTGACACAGTGGGCTGTGACCCGACCCTGCAAGGGGAGGTCGGCTGCCCTGTACGCCCAGTCAATGCAATCTGCTACCCAAGTTGACAACGTACGCTTGGAGACAGGTAACCCCATCCTATTAGGGTCAAACGAGATGAAGAGCTCAGTAGCCCTTTGATGCCCCCACGTACGTTCTATGTAAAAGGACAATGCCCTCTTACAGTCCAGGGTATGCAAGACTGTTTCAGCCCGGCTGGTATGAGGCCTGGGAAAAAGGTTCGGAAGAACCACCTCCTGGTTGAGGTGGAAAGAGGAAACCACTTTTGGAAGGAACTTGGAATGGGTCCGTAGGACCACCCTATTCCTATAGAACCACGTGTATGGTCTATCAGAAACCAGAGCTTGTAGTTCACTCACACGTCTGGCCGAGGTAAGAGCCACCAGGAAGAGCACTTTCCAAGAGAGGAAGCGCAAATGGCAAATCGCCATTGGCTCAAACGGTGGGCGAGTAAGTTGCTGCAAGACCATGTTCAAATCCCACTCCGTCGCAGGTGGACGAACCGGAGGCTTGAGAAGGAGCAGACCTCTGAGAAAACGGGACACCAAGGGATGAACCAACAGAGACTGTCCCTCCACCGGGGAGTGGTGCGCTGAAAGAGCACTGAGTTGGACCCGAACAGAGTTAGACTTAAGGCCTAGGTCTGACAGGTGAAGTAGATACTGCAATACCACTGGCACAAGGCAAGAGAAAGGATCTTCACTGCGCTAAGCACACCATACCACAAACCTATGGCATTTGAGGGCATAGGACTTTCTGGTGGACTGCCTCCTAGAGGCCAAAACCACCTCCTCAACTTCCTTAGGTAGAAGCAAGGGAGCTAGCACTATCCTTTCAATATCAAAAAGTCAAAACAGAAAAAGCACTATCCTTTCAGCAGCCATTACATCAAATTGAGGGACCTGAGATTTGGATGTAGAAGGGATCCCTGATCCTGAGATAGGAGATCGGGTTGCAACACCAGAGGGAATGGAGTTTCCACCGCCAACTGCAGCAGAAGTGGGAACCACGGCTGCCTGTGCCATCTGTGGGGCTACCCGAATCACCGAGGCCTGGTCCTGGAGAATCCTGAACAGAGTTTGGGTCACCAGGGGCGTGGGAGGAAACGCAAACAGGAGGCCCGTAGACCTTGAGATCAGAAAAGCATCTGCTGCCATTCTCAGGAGGTGCGGCTGCCTGGAGCAAAACCTGGGAAGCTGACGGTTTTGTGGACTGGAAAGAGATCGATAGACGGCAGTCCCCAGTGGAGGAAGATCTGCTGGACTACCCATGGATTTAACTGTCACTCGTGAGGTTGGAGAATCCTGCATAGCTTGTCTGCTAGGAAATTCTCATGTCCAGGTAGATAAACTGCTTTGAGAAACATGCCCTGTTTTACTGCAAAGGAGCAAAGGGCCAGCGTCTCTTGACATAGCAGCCTGGACCCCGTGCCCCCTTGTTTGTTCAAATAGAACATTGCCACTTGATTGTCTGTCTGAACCAAAACAGACTAGTGAGAGAGGGCATGAGAAAAAGTCTGTAGAGCTAAGCGGATTGCTTGCAGCTCCAAAAGATTGATCTGCTGCTTGGCCTCCCGAGGGGACCAGAGGCCTTGAGTGCACGTGCCTTGGCAATGTGCACCCCAGCCCTTTAAGAAAGCATCGGTTGTCAGCACCCTTGTGTGTGCTGGAGCCTGAAAAGGTACCCCCTTGAGAAGGTTTGGGAGATGCAGCCACCACTGTAAGGAGTCCACAAGTGGTTTGGACACCTTTTACTCTGTCTCGGAGGTTGCCTGTGGCCTGTGCCCATTGAGCTCTGAGGCACCACTGAGCAGTCCGCATGTGCAGACAGGCATTCGGAGTCACATGCACAGTGGATGCCGTATGGCCCAGAAGTCGCAGGAACTGCCTGGCGGAGACCTGTGAATTGCTTTGGAACTGGTTTGCCAATTCCATCAATCTGTAGGCCCTGTCCTCGGGCAAGTAAGCTCTTGCCTAAAGGGCGTCTAGTCTCGCTCCTACAAACTCTAGGTTCTGAGAGGGGAGCAAAGTGGACTTTGCGTAGTTTATAACAAAGCCCAGATGCTGAAGAAGAGAGACAGTGCGAAGAGTGGCTTGTCTGGCCTCCTGGAGAGACTGACTCCTGATGAGCCAGTGGTCCAGGTATGGGAAGACAAAAATTCCCTAATTCCTGAGATAGGCCGCCACCACCGCCAGGCATTTGGTGAAAACCCTGGGGGCAGATGTTAGGCCAAA
Source organism: Ichthyophis bannanicus (assembly GCA_033557465.1). Taxonomy (NCBI): domain Eukaryota; kingdom Metazoa; phylum Chordata; class Amphibia; order Gymnophiona; family Ichthyophiidae; genus Ichthyophis; species Ichthyophis bannanicus. Next base: position 924,822,749 of record CM066033.1, read on the forward strand.
GGGAAGTACCCTGTACTGAAAATGGTTTCCTCCCACCACAAACCTGAGATATTGTCTGTGGTCTGGATGAATGAGGATGTGAGTATAAGCATCCTTTAGGTCTAAGGAGCATAGCCAGTCTCCCTGCTGGAGGTAGGGCAGCAGTATTCCAAGGGTACACCAAAAATATGTAGTAAATCTGAATTGAAAGAACTCCCCAAAGTACCAAACTAAATTTTTTTTGTCGGAGCTTGTCAGCCCAGCGCCAGGAAAGAGTAGTTACTCACCTGTAACAGGTGTTCTCCAGGAGCAGCAGGAATCAGTCCTCACATATGGATGACGTCGGTGCCGACGGAGCCCTCGTGCGGAGCATTTCCCCAGCTTTCAAAGAAAGCCTTTGGGAATTGCAGCGCGCATGCGCGGTCCTCTTCCCGCCCAAGGGTGCCATCTTGCTCAGTCTGATGACATAGCTAAAAGACAGCAAAAAATTAGCAAAAATAAAACATATGACTGCAACTCCAAGGGGAGGAGGGAGGGCTGTGAGGACTGATACCTGCTGCTCCTGGAGAACACCTGTTACAGGTGAGTAACTACTCTTTCTCCAGGACCAAGCAGGAAGTCAGTCCTCACATATGGGACTCCCCAGCTTAAGGCTACCGGAGACCCCAAGCGGAAAAATGAGCTCCCTCTAGCTTGTCAGCACAGAAGGAAGGAATCTTCTCTGAGAACGCCCCCGACCGGTAGCCCAACACCAGGGCCGGAGGGTAGGAGTTGCCTAAACCCCAAAGAGATTATGGAGTACTGCCTGTCCGAAAGCACTGTCCCTGCGGGACTCCCTCTCAAGGCAGTAATGGGCCGCAAAAGTCTGGCTTGAAGACCAAGTAGCGGCCCGGCAGATGTCTGCCAACGGAACAGAGCGGAGATGAGCCACTGATGCAGCCTTCGCCCTGACACGATGAGCCGTGACTCGACCCTCTAACGAGAGGCTGGCTGCCCCATAAGCCCAGGCGATACAGTCAGCGACCCATATGGACAACATATGCTTGGAGACAGGGAGCCCCAACGTATTGGGGTCAAAAGAAATGAAAAGCTGAACAGCCTTCCGATGCTCCCGTGTACGGTCAAGGTAGAAAGATAACGCCCTCCTACAGTCCAGGGTATGCAAGAGCATCTCAGCCCGGTTGGCATGCGGCCTGGGAAAGAAGGTCGGAAGAACCACCTCCTGATTGAGGTGAAAAGGTGAGACAACCTTAGGAAGAAACTTAGGGTGAGTCCGTAGGACTACCCTATTCCTGTAGAACCTAGTGTAAGGAGGATCAGACACTAGTGCCTGCAGTTCACTCACTCGCCTAGCAGAGGTGAGAGCTATCAGAAATAAAGTTTTCCAGGAGAGAAAACGGAGAGGGCAGGTAGCCATAGGTTCAAAAGGCGGACAAGTAAGCCGCTGTAAGACCACATTCAGATCCCACTCAGGGGCCGGTGGACGCAAAGGAGGCTTAAGCAGAAGAAGGCCTCTAAGGAAACGAGCCACCAAAGGGTGGTAGGAAAGAGGCCTGCCGTCCACCGGCGAGTGGTGTGCTGAGAGAGCACTAAGGTGAACTCGGACAGAGTTAGACTTAAGGCCCAGATTGGAGAGGTAGAGCAAATATTGCAATACTATCGCTACCAAGCACGAGAAGGGATTCTCGCTGCACTGAGCACACCATGCGGAGAATCTACGCCACTTAAGAGCGTAGGATTTCCTGGTGGATTGACGCCGAGAGGCCAAGACTACATCCTCCACCTCTTGAGGTGGTAGTAGGGGAGCTAGGACTACCCTTTCAGCAGCCAGGTCATCAGATGAAGGGACTGGAGGTTGGGGTGCAAGAGAGTCCCCTGATCCTGAGACAGGAGATCGTGTTGAAACCCCAGAGGAATAGGTGTGTCCACCGCCAGCTGTAGCAGAAGTGGGAACCACGGTTGCCTCGGCCACCTGGGGGCTATGAGAATCAATGAAGCCCCATCCTTGAGGAATTTGAACAGCGTTCTGGACACTAGTGGTGTGGGAGGAAACACATACAGTAGGCCTGTGGACCACGAGATCAGAAACGCATCCGCTGCTACTCTGAGAGGATGCGGTTGTCTGGAGCAAAATCTCGGGAGTTGCCAGTTCAGAGGACTGGCGAAAAGATCAATAGTGGGGAGCCCCCACTTGAGAAAGACCTGCTGAACCACCAATGGGTTCAATCTCCATTCGTGTGGTTGCGGGATCCGGCTTAGTCTGTCTGCCAGGCAATTTTCCTGACCTGGGAGGTAGACAGCCTTGAGAAGGATGCCGTGATTGACAGCCCAAGAGCACAGGCGTTGTGCCTCCTGACAAAGAAGGAAGGAGCCTGTGCCCCCTTGTTTGTTCACATAGAACATGGCAACTTGATTGTCCGTCTGGACTAATACAGACTGGTGAGAGGCGAGGTGGGAGAAGGCTTTCAGAGCTAGGCGGATCGCCCGTAGCTCCAGGAAGTTTATCTGTTGAGTAGCCTCCCAAGGGGTCCAGAGACCCTGAGTACATGTCCCTTGGCAATGTGCTCCCCAACCGAGAAGAGAGGCATCTGTTGTCAGCACCTGAGTATGCGGAGGGGATTAAAAAACCACTCCGAGCACTAGATTCGGAAGATGAAGCCACCATTGCAGAGAGGAGACCAGGAGGTCGGATATCGTTACTGAGTCCGCTAGGCCCTCTGTGGCTTGATGCCACTGAGTGAGAAGGCTCCACTGAGCAGTTCGCATGTGCAGGCGGGCATTGGGGGTGACATGAACCGTGGAAGCCATATGGCCAAGTAGTCTCAGGAATTGCCTGACAAAGACCAGGGAATTGCTGCGAAACTGGCTGGCCAGATCCATTAGCCTGTGGGCCCTGTCCAGAGGCAGAAAAGCCTTTGCTTGAAGAGTGTCTAGTCTGGCCCCAATGAACTCCAAGTTCTGGGACGGGAGCAAAGTGGACTTTACGAAGTTTATGACAAACCCCAAGTGCTGAAGCAGAGCCACAGTGTGAAGGGTGGCCTGGTTGGCCTCTTGGGAAGATTGGCCCCTTATGAGCCAGTCGTCCAGGTACGGAAACACAAAAAGACCCTGAAGCCTCAGGTAGGCCGCCACCACTGCCAGGCACTTAGTGAACACCCTGGGAGCGGAGGACAGGCCAAAGGGTAGTACTCTGTACTGATAGTGGTTTCCTCCCACAACAAACCTGAGGTATTGCCTGTGGTCTGGATGGAAAAGGATGTGAGTATACGCATCCTTTAGATCTAAGGAGCATAGCCAGTCTCCCTGCTGGAGGTAGGGCAGCAGGATTCCAAGGGTAAGCATCTTGAACTTTTCCCTCTCCAGGAACTTGTTGAGGTTCCGCAAGTCTAGGATGGGTCTGAGGCCTCCTGTTCTTTTTGGTACCAGAAAGTACCTTGAATAAAAGCGGTGACCTCTCAGGTGGTGGGGCACCGGTTCCACAGCCTGATCCTTTAGCAGATCTGCTAACTCCTGAAGGAGTAGGTCCCTGTGCAGAGGGGGTCTTGGAGGCTCCCCTGGAAAATAGGAGGGAGGTACCTGGTGAAAATGGAGAAGATAGCCCTTTTGGACAATATGAAGAACCCAGGTATCTGATGTGACGGCTGACCACCTGTGTGCAAAGTGGGCCAGCCGGCCTCCTGTGCTGATATGAGCCAGCTGAGGAGAAGAGACTATGCTTTCTGAGTCAAAAACCCCCACCCTGCTGAGCAGGGGCCGGTGTTGGTGGCTTGGGGGCCTTCTGCCTACGGGGCCCATGACCCTGCCCCTTGGGCTGCTGACCCTGTTGGGGAGCTGCAGAGGCCTGATAATGAGGGTATTGTTTATAGGCAGACGACTTCCTCGGGTAAAAGGACTTTTTTCCCGAGCCATCTTCTTCTGAGAAGGGGCAGAGGTTGTCCTGGAAAGTCTAGTCCTGGTTAGAGTCTCGGTCTCGAGTTCTGCAGCCTTTTCAGCCATGGGCTTGCCAAAGAGGTTCTCACCTAGGCAGGGGAGATCGACCAACTTGTCCTGGACCCATGGCTCGAGGTCGGAAGACTGTAGCCAAGCCTGTCGCCGGGCACCGATGCCGGCCCCGGCTACTCGGGCCGAAGCCTCGAAGCCATCGTAGGCTGCTCGAGAGATAAACTTCGAGCACTCTCGAATACCGGTGGACAAGGCCTGGAACCTCTGCAAAGGTTCCTCGGAGAGACCAGCAGAGAACCCGGCAAACATGCCCATGTAGAGCTGGTAAGTCTGGACACGGCAAGCAAGCATAGAGCCCTGGAAGCACTTCTTACCGAGGGCATCCAGGTTACGGGCCTCCCGGCCGGGAGGCACCGAGGAGTGCATCTTCTGACTTTTCAGTCGATGCATGGCCGATTCCACAACCATGGAGTGGTGCGGTAATTGTGCCTTTTGGAACCCGGGACTCTTGCGGACTCGATAGATGGAATCGACCCGCTTGCTTAACACCGGCGTCGAGGCCGGGGTCTCCCACATGCGGAAGAGCAGCCGCTCCAGCATCGGAGGAACTGGAACAGTAAAGGCCTCCTTTGGGGGAGAGTCATACTGGAGGGCCTCGAGCTCCTCTGCTCGAGGCTCCTCCTCGGGATCCGTGGGGAAGGCCAAGGCCTTGGCCATATCCCGCACGAAGTCCAAGAGCCGGGTATCCTCCGGTGGGGATCGTCTCCGAGGTTCGGACTCGGGTGAGTCCGATGGGACACACTGAGTCCGATGAGTGTCGGGTGACTCTTCGTCCTCCATCTCCCAGCCCGACTCCTCGGAGGAGGAATCGAGCGGCTCCGGTCGGGCGGGCACCGATGCACTCCGCCCCGACGCCGAGGGTATCAGCGTCGACGACCTCGGCCCCGAACGGGAGGTCGAGGGAGACCGTGGCCGAGGATCGACTCGAGCTCGTATGGACTAGAGGATCGGCTTGGCCTCCGGGGTCGACTTGGACGTCGAGGTCCCGGTGGTCGGGGCAGATGCACCGGTGAGACCGGCGATCAATGCCCGCTGCTCTCCAAGGCCGTCAACCTGAGTCCGAGCTCAGGAGACCCAGCAGCCCCCGACTCGGGCCCCGACGGCGTCGGGCCCGATGTCGGCTCCCTCGGAGGAGAGTCCACGAGGACAACAGCACTTACGTGTTCAGGAGACTCCATCTCGACTCGAGGATGCTTGGCAGGCCTCTGCGACTCTGAAGACCCGGGACGGCTATCGGGGCTATGCGACCTGGCCCTCGAGGAACCAGGAGCGTCCACCGACGACGCCCTCGCGGGTTTCTTCTTCCTGCGATGTTCCCGCGAAGGAGACCCCCGCTCAGAGGAACCCCGACGCTGCTCGGGGCCGGAGTCCCGAGACGTCGAGGCCTCTGACGAGGTCCGGGACCGGCCGGACGCGGAGTCAGAAAAAATTCTATCCTTCTGGTGCTGCCGACTCCTCAACGCCTTCGAGGACATTTTGCCACACGGACCACAGATCATCGGGTCATGATCGGGTCCGAGGCAACGGAGGCAGCAGACGTGTGTGTCGGTAAGAGACATAAGTTTCTTACACCGATCACATTTCTTAAACCCGCTGGTAGCCATCGGGGGAAAAAGGGCCCTGCTAGGTCAAAAGACCGGGCTGCCAGGGAAAAAAGAAAAAATCGCGAATGCCAGTCACAAAGGACAAAAACCGAAAAAGAGAGAAAAGGACTCGATACCGGCTTATCGGTCCGAGCGGGAAAAGGATCCGGTGTCGAACCGGAGAAAAAAGAGAAAAATAGGGAAAATCAACTTTTTCCTCAGGGAAAAATGAACTATGTCCGTCGGGCTCCGCGGAAAAAAGAAGACTGAGCAAGATGGCACCCTTGGGCGGGAAGAGGACCGCGCATGCGTGCTGCAATTCCCAAAGGCTTTCTTTGAAAGCTGGGGAAATGCTCCGCACGAGGGCTCCGTCGGCGCTTACGTCACCCGTATGTGAGAACTGACTTCCTGCTTGGTCCTGGAGAACTGTTCCAATGGCACCACCGTGAACACTCCTTTTATTAAATAAATTAAAAAAGAAAGTCAATGACTTAGCTTGTTGCCAGAGCGCCGCCAAAACGCTGAAACAATTCACAGACGACGTGGCACACGTTTCGGGTTTTCCACCAACTTGTCTAGAAACCCTGCTTCAGGTCCATTTGCTGACTCGTTGGACCTGAAGCAGGGTTTCTAGACAAGTCTGAATTGTTTCAGCGTTTTGGCGGCGCTCTGGCAACAAGCTAAGTCATTGACTTTCTTTTTAAATTTATTTAATAAAAGGAGTGGTGTCAGACGGCTGCCTGGGTGAGAATCTTCACACTCTTGGCAAGTGCATATTTCTATATGATTTGCAAGGTATTGTGGGCAATGTAGTTCATTCACACCAGACACAGCTGCTGACAATAATTTAGTTGTGCTCTTGGTTAAAGCCAATAAGATATTTATTTATGGGGTTATTTCTCCCAACACAGATATGCTTGGTAGCACATAAATTAGGTTACTTGCTTTCAGTGTTAACTTGGAAAAACAAAGTCAAAATCAGGAAAACAACAAATGAAAAGCCACAAAGCAAGAAACAAACTGTTCTTTTCAGGTTAACTTCTGATTACTTCCCACATAGATACAGAAGTGATTCTCTCCTAGCTCACAAGCAATTAGATAAGGCTTAATTGCTAGCAGTTATCCAGCTGAAACCCCTTAGCTGGCTTGCCTTCCACTGTGTGGGTCAAATCCTGCTTCAGGAGCTTTTCTGAGTAGATTAAAGAACAAATTTGTATTTCTTTGTGATGGTTGCTGTACTTTATAACAGAAAGTTACCAACGGAGTTTAGATAGAGAGCAGTCCATATAAATAGGATCCTCATCTGCTATTATTCCCCCTTGTTCAACAAGCATAGGTTCAATATCATGGATTGGCACAGATGAATCTCTCAATGGAGCATTTTCAGGAGAATACTTGTTTCCCTGCTGTCTTTCAAGGTTATAGCTAGGGCATAGATCAGTGTTCATACCTGAGCTTCCATTGCTGCTAGAGTTCCTCTCTATATAGCCTGGCCAGTATGTAGTCCAGTTCTTATGTCCAGCCTTCCAATCCAGATCCCTGGACACTGGATCTCTCTTCACATACCTTCTGGCACAGGTCTTAGGGTCCCTTCCACATGCAGGCGTCTCCCTCACAGGTAGCGTCTGGTGATTCCTAGCTCTGCAGCACCATTCCTCTGGCTTTCCCCAGTCCAATGGTGTATGCTGGCCCTTGAAATGCCTCCCAGTATACGTACTGCTTTGGACTCTTCTAGACCTCTCAAAGGCTTTTCTCTTCCTTCTTCCAAAGGGTCTCTTTCCCTCTCTGTCCGTCCGGTTTGGCTTCTGCTTCTGATGATCCTTCAGATGAAACTGAGGATAATTCTCTGGATATCCAAGGTGATCATGAAGATCGTCATCTGTAGAATAAACTCTACTCTTATTCTGCTTAGATGAGTGATCCTCCCTAACACAGCGCAGCTGTGCTGAATCAGGCCCTGCCCTTTGAGATGAGTGCTTAGGGATTACCTCATAGCCCTCCTGATTGAACACACGTTTCCTCACTTCAGCTCCTCTAATGGCTGTTGGAAACCTGGTGCATTCTGGGACTGGTAGTCTTTTATGGCAAAATTCTGTTTTCATATTTCTACCAGAACTGACAGGTTGCTTGTTCAGAGTCACTTCACCTTTTCTATAGCTCCTTCCTGAGCTATGATAAGCTTCTTTATCACAGTGGTCACGGTGGTGCCATTGGAACAGTTCCTGGCGCTGGGCTGACAAGCTCCGACAAAAAAATTTAGTTTGGTACTTTGGGGAGTTCTTTCAATTCGGATTTACTACATATTTTTGGTGTTTCCTGATTAATCCGATTGGGTTCTATTTTTTTCACATCTGGTATTCCAAGGGTAAGCATCTTGAACTTTTCCCTCTCCAGAACATAAGAGATGCCATACTGAGTCAGACCAAGGTCCCTCAAGCCCAGTATCCTGTTTCCAACAGTGGCCAATCTAGGTCATACGTACCTAGCAGTTTCCCCAAAAGACACAGGTTCCACAATGCTTGTACTGGGTCAAGCATTGATATCCTGGGTCCCTTCTTAATAATGGTTTATGAACCTTTCCTCCAGGAACTTGTCCAAACCTTTTTTAAACCCAGCTACACTAACAGCCTTTACTACATCCTCTTGTAACAAATTCCAGAGTTTGATTACACGTTGAGTGAAAAAATATCTTCTTTTATTATTCTTAAATAGTTTACCTTGTAGCTTCATTGCATGTCCCCTAGTCTTTCTATATTCTGATAACGTAAACAATCAATCTACGTTTACCCGTTCCACTCCGTTCATTAATTTATACACTTCTATCATATCTTCCCTCAGCCGTCTCTTTTCCAGGTTAAAGAGCCCTAACCTTTTTAGCCTTCTTCATAGGAGTATCCTTCCATCCCCTTTACCATTTTGGTGGCTCTTCTCTGAACCTTTTCTAATAACGCTATATCCTTTTTAAGATACGGCAACCAGAATTGCACACAATATTCAAGCTGCGGTCTCTTCAAAAAAACATAACAGATTAGTAAGACAAGATCTTCCTTGTCTAAAGCCATGTTGGCTGTCTCCCATTAGGCCATGACTATCTACATGCTGAGTAATTTTATTCTTTATGATGGTTTCTACCATTTTTCCCGGTACTGACATCAGGCTCACCGGTCTGTAGTTTCTCGGATCACCCCTGGAACCCTTTTTAAAAATTGGCGTTACATTGGCGATCCTCCAATCTTCAGGTATTACAGATGATTTTAATAAAAATTCACCGAATACTAATAGCAGGTCTGCAATCTCATATTTCAGTTCTTTTAACACCCTTGGATGTATACCTTGGATGTGACATATCCTCATTTATAGCAAAAATATTAAACCATTCCTTCACCACTGGCTCATTCCCAACTACGCTCAAGCAGACCTCTGTAAGACCGCTGTTAAAGAACACCAAACTTGATCCTCAGAAGGTAGAATCTTATAGGCCCATATCTAGCATACCTATGCTAGCAAAAATCATCGAGAAAGTGGTGCACAGGCAATTACAGGATCATATAGACACCTCTGCTCCACTCGATCCGGCTCAACATGGTTTCAGAGAGTCACATGGAGTAGAAACACTACTCACAACACTCCTCAACAACATAATCTCAGGTGTGGATAACATACGCCAGGGTTTCGCTCTTGTCTTTCTAGACATAGCAGCGGCTTTTGACTCGGTATGCCATGAAATTCTCATCTGCCGGTTAAGGGAAAAAGGCATCTGCGGAACAGCACTCGAATGGTGCAAATCTTACCTGTCCGATAGATGGCAGCACATCCGAGTCGACGGGGATACATCTGAACCATTCCAACAAAGCCAAGGTGTACCTCAAGGATCCTCCTTATCTGCATTGATGTTTAATATATATTCAACCCTCTGCGACATCATCAAATCCTTTAATGTAAGTTACATGATATATGCAGACGATGTGCTACTATATATGCCAATATCATTGGATTGCCTAGATCTCACCCCGCTGACTAACTGCTTTGACGCCGTAGCAGAGTGGCTCCTATCACAAAACCTAAGAATACAACACAAAAAGACGGAAGTCCTTTTCGTCTCAAGGAACACCAACTTCACCCCTCCTAGTTGTATTAACGTAAAGGATGCCCAACTCCAAGTGAAACCTGCAATACGTTACCTTGGAGTAACACTGGACCAAAACCTTGACATGAAGGGCCACATAGCCAACACAGTCAAAGCAATCTACTTTAAAATCAGATCCCTCAGACACTTACGCACGCTACTTGAACCGGATGATTTCCGTACCATTTATCAAGCCCTTATACTTCCCCATTTCGACTTCGCAAACTCCATTCTACAAGGACTCCCCCGGTCCACCCTGAACCCCCTGCAACTGGCCATGAATAGTGCAGCGAGGGTACTCCTCGGGGCATCTAGGAGAGACCACGTGACACCACTCCTAAAACAGCTACACTGGCTCCCCATTCAAGCAAGGATCAGTTTCAAGACCTTACTGCTAACATTCAAAGCGACTAAGGGGCTCACCTCTTCCTCTCTCTCCAACCTCATACAACCACTTGCACCAAACAGGCCACGAAGAACAGCAGAAATGGACACACTAGTTATCCCAAACGATACCACAAGATGCGCCAGATCAACAGCCAACAGAGCCTTCCGACTCTGCGCCCCGACTTTATGGAACACCTTACCAGCACAAATCAGAGCAGTACCCAATTTGAGTCAGTTCAGAAAGTCACTGAAACATTTCCTCTTCCTAAAATATCTCAATGACAGCTCCGAACATAACACCCAGGCGAATAGCAGGAGTGGCCAAACAGACAGACCATCGCAACAGGCCAACTTCATAATGTAAATAACAAACAGTTCCATGTACTATTGTACCACCTTTGTATATAGTTAACCATGATATCTCTTATCAGATAACCCACCATTGTATTAGTTTCCCCTGTTTCACCAAGTTATACTTCCTGTTAAATGTAATGACCAGACATATGTAAATTGTCGGATGTTTTCTGTTCAATGTAAACCGCGCTGATGTCTAATAGTGCGGTATATAAGAATTGTTAATAAATAAAAATAAAATAAATAAATAAAATCCGGCCCAGGTGATTTGCTACTCTTCAGTTTATCTAATAGTTGTAATACATCTTCCCGATGTATCGATATTTTCTTCAATTCTTCCGCACCTTTAAATACCACTTCAGTTATGGGTAATATCCCTACATCTTCCTCAGTAAAGACCGAAGCAAAGAATTCATTCAGTCTCTCCGCTATCGCCTTGTTGCCTCTTAGTGCCCCTTTAACCCCTCTATCATCTAACGGACCAATTGACTCTCTCGCAGGTTTTTTGCTACGAATGTACTTGATAAAGTCTTTATTTCGCGTTTTTGCTTCCGCAGCGTTTTTGCTTCCGCAGCAAGCTTCTTCTCAAATACTCCCTTTGCCTGCCTTACCAATGCCTTGCATTTGACTTGCCAGTGCTTGTGTTGTTTCCAGGTTTCATCATTTGGCTCTTTTTTCCATTTCCTGAAAGATGCTTTTTTGGCAACAATAGCCTCTCTGACCTCACCTTTAAACCATGCTGGCAGTTTTTTGGACTTCCTTCCACTTTTCTTAAAGCGTGGAATACAGCTGGTCTGGGCTTCCAAGATAGTATTTTTCAACAACACCTAAGCTTGATGTAAGTCTTTAACCTTTGCAACTGCTCCTTTTAGTTTTTTCTTAACCATTTTCCTAAACTTGTTTAGGTTTCGCAAGTCTAGGATAGGCTGGAGGCCTCCTGCCCTTTTTGGTACCAGGAAGTACCTGGAGTAGAAGCTTTGCCCTTCCAGGTGGTGAGGCACCGGTTCCACCGCCTGTTCCTTTAGAAGACTTGCCAACTCCTGAAGGAGGAGGTTCCTGTGTAGAGGGCGTCTTGGAGGCTCCCCTGGAAAGTAGGAGGGGGGGGGGGTAGCTGGTGGAAATGGAATATGTAGCCCTTTTGGACTATGCTGAGTACCCAGGTATCCCCTGTGATGGCTGGTCACCTGTAGGCGTACAGGGTCAGCCAATCTCCTGTGCTGAGTGGAGCCAGCGGTGGAGAAGAGGCTATGCTGTGGGAGTCAAAACCCCGCTCCCTGCTATGGCCATGTTCCTGCCCCTGCTCCTTGGCCTGCTGGCCCTGTTGGGGACCTGGAGAGGCCTGATAGTGAGGGTAGGATTTGTAGGCAGCACCCTTCCTCAGGAAAAAGGCTTCTTTCCCAAGCCCTTCTTTTTTTGAGAAGGGGTAGAAGTCTTTCTGGACAGCCTTGTCCTGGTGAGAGTCTCAGTCTCGATTTCTGCAGCCTTCTCAGTCATGGGCTTACCGAATAGGTTGTCACCTCGGCAGGGGACATCGACCAACTTGTCCTGCACCCATGACCCCAGGTCCGATGACTGTAGCCAGGCCTGATGGAGTGCACCGATGCCGGCCGCAGCTACCCGGGCCGAAGCCTCGAAGCCATCATAGGCTGCTCAAGAGATAAACTTTGAGCACTCTCGGATCCCTGTAGACAAGGCCTTGAACCTCTGCAAAGGTTCCTCGGAAAGGCCAGCTGAGAACCCGGCAATGTCCTTTGCCAGGTCCCTTAAGTACATGCCCATGTACAGCTGGTAAGTCTGGACATGGCAAGATAGCATAGAGCCCTGGAAGCACTTTCTACCGAGGGCATCCAGGTTCCAGGCCTCCCGGCCAGAGGGCACCAAGGAGTGCATCTTCTGACTCTTTAGGCGGTGCATGGCCGATTCCACAACCATGGAATTCTGCGGTAGCTGCGCCTTTTGGAACCCAGGGCTCGATAAATGGAATCGACCCGTTTGCTAAGAACCGGCGCCGAGGCCGGTGCCTCCCACATACGGAAGAGAACGCGTTCCAGCATTGGAGGAACCAGTACAATAAAGGCTTTCTTCGGAGGAAAGTCATACTGGAGGGCATAGAAGCTCCTCGGCTCGAGGCTCCTCCTCGGCGTCTGCAGGGAAAGTCAAAGCCTTCGCCATGTCCCTTACGAAGTCCGAGAACCGGGTATCCTCCAGGGGGGACCTTCTCTGAGGCTCGGACTCCAGTGAGTCCGAAGGGATGCACCGGGTCCGGAAGGTGTCCTGAGGCTCCTCGTCCTCCAACTCCCATGCCTACTCCTCCGAGGAGGAGTTGAGCAGCTCCGGCCATGTGGGCTTCGCTGCCACCTGCCCCGACGCCGAGGGCACCGGTATCAATGACCTCGGCCCCACACGGGAGGTCGAGGGTGACCTTGACCGAGGATCAACTTGAGACTTGATGGACTTGAGGATCGGCTCGGTCTCCGGGGTCGACTTAGATGTCGAGGTCCCGGTGGTCGGGGAAGATGCACCAGTGAGACCGGCGATCAGCACCCGCTGCTGTTCCATGAAAGCAGCCAAGCTGTTCTCCAAGGCCGTCAACCTGAGTCCAAGCTCAGGAGACCCAGCAGCCTCTGACTCGGGCCCCAACGGTGTCGGGCCCGATGTCGGCTCTCCCAGAGGAGAGCCCACGAGGACAACAGAACGCATGTGACTCAGGGACTCCGGCTCCATACGAGGTAGCTTGGACGGCCTCTCCGACTCAGAGAGCCCAGGGCGGCAGTGAGGGCTATGCGACCTGGCCCTTGAGGGCCCAGGAGCTTCCACCCACGCCTCCCTCACGAGCTTCTTCTTCCATTTGTGCTCCCAGGTGGGAGACCCCCTTTCAGAGGACCCACGACGGCAGTCCGGTTCCGACTCCCGAGATGTCGAGGCCTCTGACGAAGTCCGGGCCCGGCCGGACGCAGACTCTGAGAAAATTCTCTCACGTTGAAGCTGACTGCTCCGAAGCTCCTTAGATAATATTTTGCCGCACGGGCCACAGGCCAGCGGGTCATGGTCGGGCCCGAGGCATCGGAGGCAGCAGTCATGTGTATCGGTGAGAGACATAGGTTTCTTGCACCGATCACATTTTTTAAACTCGCTGGCAGCCATCAGGGGAAAAAGGGCCCCTGCAAGGTCAAAAGACCGGGCTGCCAATGAAAATAACAAAAAAGGCGCGAACGCTAGTCACGAAGGACAAAAACCGAAAAAAGAATACCGGACTCGATACCGGTGTACCGAACCCAGGCGGGAAGGGGAACCGGCGTCGAACCGGATCAGAAAAAGTGAAAATCGCAGAAAAAAAATCTACTTTTACCGGGTGACACGAACTCATGTCCGTTGGGCTCCACGGAAAAAGAAAGACTGAGGAAGATGGCACCCTTGGGCGGGAAGGGGACCGCGCATGCGCGCTGCATTCCCAAAGGCTTTCCTTGAAAGCTGGGGAAATGCTCCGCACGAGGGCTCCATCGGCGCCGACGTCACCCATATGTGAGGACTGACTTCCTGCTTGGTCCTGGAGAATCCAGGGGTAAGAAACTCCAGCTTTCTGGTATTGCAAGCCAGTAGGGTTTCAGGATATCCAGATCAAATGTGCAAACAGATGTGTTTGCATGCAATGAAGGCAGTACATACGAATGCATCTCACACTGAATATCTTGAAACCCCAAGCAGCAGTACATGAGGACTGCAGTTTCCTACCCAGGTGTAATCAGCTTCATATTGTCATGGTGAAACTGACTGTCAGTAAACTCACCTGATCTCTTTTAGCCCTTCTCTCTGAATAACTTGCAGTATTTCTTTATGGCTCATAGGTGTATTTGGGTATTTTTCCAGGACCTGGCAATAAAGAAAAAATAAAACATGTGTTACAACCAGGGCCACAAGTCATGCTGCTTGTAAATAAACTAGAAAATGGACATCAGCTTAAAATGAGGAATGCAGATGACAGAAACTTGCTCAAGTAACTCAAAATCAGACTTAAAGTGTTCACATTTTCCTTTAAAAAAATGAGTCTCAGAAGCTTTGCATGCATTCCAAAATACATATAAAAATCCAATATTCAGGATTTAGACTGGCCTCTGCTTTGACTGGCAGGGAACATCAGGCTCCTAAAATAAATGCATGAACCTCATTATCCCCTCTGGGATATATGGCATCAATCTAGGGGAAAGCATAGTCACTCACCTGTAACAGGTGATCTCCGGGAACAGCAGGAATTTAGTCTTCACATATGGGTATCGGTACCAACAGGAAAGCTCCCCAGCGTCCAATAGGAAAGCTTTTGGGAGCATCCCACAGCGCCTGCGTGCTGCCTTCCCGCCTTTCCCAACTGTCCCTCTCCAATTGAGTTTAAAGCTGAGACAAAAGAGAGAGGGAAAGAGAGAAAGAGAGAGAGATAGATAGATAGAAAGATACAACTCCTAGGGGAGGTGGGTGGGTTGTGAAGACTAAATTCCTGCTGTTCCCGGAGATCATCTGTTACAGGTGAGTAACTATGCTATCTCCAGGAACAAGCAGGAATGTAGTCTTCACATATGGGGACTCCCTAGCTTTAGATGCCAGGGAGAGACCCCAGAAGTTGTGTGTCCCTGTGAAGGGCTCCACTTCCCCCCATGGCATCCAACCAGGGATGGTGGGTGGGAGTTGATTAAGTCTGGAACAGGTGTTGAAGAACAACCTGACCAAACAAGGCATCCCAGCGGGAGTCCTTGTCTAAGCAGTAATGGGCTGTGAAGGTATGTACCGAAGCCCAAGTAGCTGCTCAACAGATGTCGTCGATAGACACAGAGTGAAGATGAGCCATTGAGGCTGCCATGGCTCTCACATTGTGAGCTGTTATATGGCCTTCAAGAGGAAGGTTCTTACTCTCATAGGCAAAAGATATACACTGTGCAATCCAGCTGGACAGTGTCCCCTTGGAGACTGGACGTCCCAAATGACTAGGATAAAAAGCAACAAAGAGTTGAGAGGATTTTCTATGTTGCTGTGTCCTTTGCAAGTAAAAGGCCAAAGCTCTTTTACAGTCCAAAGTATGAAGGTTCCTTTCTGCATTTGAGGCGTGAGACCTTGAAAAGAATGCAGGAAGGTAAACCGCTTGGTTTAAATGAAAGGGCGAAACCACCTTTGGCATAAAGTGTGGATGAGTCCTAAGGACTACCTTATCATGATGGAACCTTGTATAAGGAGGATCAGCTACCAACGCTTGCAATTCACTGATGCGATGTGCTGATGTGATTGCAATGAGAAAGATAACCTTCCAGGAAAGGAATTTCAAAGAGGTAGTGGCTAATGGTTCAAAGGGTGGTTTCATGAGCTGCCCAAGTACCAGATTTAAGTCCCATGCCACCAGTGGTGGCTTAATGGGAGGCTTCGTTAAAAGATGGTCTCTCATAAATCTCGCTATGAGAGGATGAGAGGAAATAGGTTGTCCATTTAGAGGCTTGAAAGAAGCTGCAATAGCACTCAAATGGACTCTCACTGAATTGGTCTTAAGCCCTGCATTTGATAAATGAAGGAGGTACTCCAGTAATGATTCCAGAGGTATCGCAAGAGGGTTAAGACCCTTCTGCGAGCACCATATGGTAAACCTTGTCCACTTAAATGCATAAGAGCGTCTTGTGGAAGGTTTCCTGGAAGCATGAAGGATATCCTTTACCTGCTGGGAAAGGTTAAGACCGTGAAGGTCTAGGCTTTCAGCAACCAGGCCCTGAGATGCAGAGACTGGGGATTGGGATGCCACAGCATCCCATCCTCTTGATAAAGAAGATCTGGAGCAGATCCTAAACTCCAGAGGGGGAGCTTGAGAGAGAGGTATGAGCAGAGCGTAGCACATTTGCAGTGGCCAACGTGGAGCTATGAGGATCATATGACCTCTGTCTCTCTGAAGCTTGAACAGGGTTTTGGGAATTAGAGGAATGGGTGGAAAGGCATAAAGGAAGTCCTGATCCCAATGAAGGAGGAAAGCATCCCTGGCCTGACAACCTCGAGCCGGAATTCTAGAACAGAACCGGGGAAGTCTGGCATTCAGCGGACTTGCAAAGAGGTCTATGTCTGTGGTTCCCCAAATTTGAAAAATTTGGGCCAACTGGTCTGCATGGAGAGAACATTCGTGTGGAAGCAGAACTCGACCGAGTCTGTCTGCCGAAGAGTTTTGAATGCCTGGAAGATACACCGCAAGGAGATGAATCTGATTCTCTCTGGCGAGGGCCCATAGTCGCAAAGCTTCGTTGCACAGCGACAGAGAGCCTGTTCCGCCCTGCTTGTTCACAGAGAACATGGCTACCTGATTGTCCGTTTGAACTAGGACTGTTTTGTAGCTGAGCTGGGTGTGAAATACTCGAAGAGCAAGGAAGATTGTTCTGAGCTCCAGGAGGTCGATATGGAGATAGGCCTCCTGTGGAGTCCAGGTACCCTGGGTAGAGAGGCCTTGCAGGTGGGCTCCCCAACCTGCCTGTGAAGCATCTGTTGTTAGAGTGGCTTGGGGTGGGGGTTGCTGAAAAGGAGACCCCACCAGAAGGTTTTTGGGTGACTGCCACCATTGGAGGGACAAAATAAGGCGATCTGAGTTTGCTATTTTGTCTGACAGGCAACCTGACACCTGAGTCCACTGAGTGGATAAGGTCCACTGGGCTGCCCTCATATGGAGGCGAGCATAAGGAACCACATTCACAGTGGATGCCATGTGGCCTAGCAACTGTAACATATCCCGAGCAGTGAGGTGAGGTTTTAGCATTGCTTGGGAAGCTAACTGCACAATGCGAAGGCAGCAGGGTTGTGGAAGGAAGGCCCTTGTCTGTCTGGTATCCAGAAGAGCTCCTATAAACTCTAGGGATTGAGTGGGAGCAAGGTTGGACTTTGGGAAGTTTATGACAAGTCCCAAATACTGAAGGATGCGCATTCTGCGAGACAGAGCAACCCTGGCCTCTGGCTCTGAAGGGGCTCGAATGAGCCAGTCGTCAAAGTAAGGGAAGACGAATATTCCCAGGATGCGGAGAAATGCTGCTACCACAGCCATGCATTTTGTGAACACCCTTGGTGCACAAGCCAGGCCAAAAAGGAAGAACCCTGTATTGGTAGTGCTTCCCTTGAAAGAGTAATCGAAGGAACTTTCGATGAGTTGGATGGATGAGAACATGAGTGTACGCATCCTTGAGATCTAGAGAACAAAGCCAATCTTGACTCCAAAGGTATGGCAGCAGAGTTCCTAGAGAAATCATTTTGAACTTCTCTCTGAACAAGAATTTGTTCAATTCTCTGAGGTCTAGAATGGGTCTTTGTCCTCCTGTTTTCTTCGGAATAAGGAAATAGGGGGAGTAAAACCCTGTATCCCATTGGGGAATGGGCACCTCTTCTATTGCTCCTTGAGCAAGGAGCATTGTGAGACTTCTTGACCTAACCGGTCGTTGGGAGAGGTCTGAGAATTGAACTTCATGCTGAGGAAATGAAGCCTGTACCCCTCTCGTACAATAGACAGAGTCCAATTTTCTGCTTTTATCTGACACCATCTGGGGGCAAAATGACATAACCTTCCTGGGATGGTGGAGGGTTCTGGGCCGTTCAGGGCCAGGAAGGCAAAGTTCTCTAAATAGGAGTCAAAGCCCCTGTGGAGGCTGAGTCTGCTGAGCCGGTTGAGGCTTAGCTGCTTTTGGCTTCCTTTGTTGCCCAAGTTGTTGCTGCTGTCCCTTTTGGGCAGACTGACCTGAACGATGTCCCTGCTGGGTATAGGAGGGATACAACTTCTTCTTCTTACTGAAGAATGGTTTCTTAGAGGATCTTTTCCTCGCAGGATCAACTGTAGATTTGGACAATCTATCCAAAGTGATATTGTCAGCATCTATCTCATTAGCTTTTTCCTGCCAATTCTTGCCAAAGAGATTCTCTCCTGTGGAAGGTATATTCTCCAGTTTGTCCTGTACCCAGATTTCTAAGTCAGATGCCTGGAGCCAGGCAATTCTACGTGCACCTATGGCAATAGTAGGTTCTGCTTATGCATTCAAAGCAGTCAAAGGCTGCACGATTCACAAACTTGGAAACATCCTGAGCATGTTTAACAAGAGTAAGATAATCTTGCCTTTTATCATCAGGAAGGAGAGGGCTCATAAGCTCTAAGTCTCCTCTGACTTCCTTAAGGAACATTCCCATATACAAGATATAGGAACTGATCCTAGCAGAAAGCATGGAAGCCTGGAACGATCGACATCTAAAGGAATCTAGAGTCCTACACTCACGCCCTGGAGGATTAGATGCATGCCTTTTTGCACTCTTCATCCGTCTTATGGCTGATTCCACCACCATGGAATGGTGTGGTAACTGAATCTTCTGAAACCCAGGACAAAGTGGAACTCTATACATGGTGTCGGGTCTTTGAGTATGAGGAGATGTGGTTAAAGGCGTTTCCCACATCCTTAACATGAGGTCATGCAAGATCTCATGAATAGGTAAGGTAGCTGCCTTCTTGGGAGCTTTAGGGTATTGTAGGATTTCTAATCCCTTTGCCCTAGGCTCTTTTTCAGGAGCCACTGTGACGGATAAAATCCTGAAAGGACATATCCTCTGGTGGAGACATCCTACGCTGAGGAGAAGAGGAATCCTCGGGAAGAAGTGCTCTGGTATCGGCAGAGCCTTTGGAGTCTTCAGACTCATCGGAGGATTCGAAGTATCTCCGATCCGGGTGATCGTGCTAGGCACGGTACCGGTACCGATCAAAGTCGGCATCGGAGTGATCCGGTACCAACTTGTCAATGCCGGATAGAGACGCATGACTCGGTCCTGGTAGAATACCTGCCGATGTCGATGCAGTCGGTGCCAGTACCGGTTGAATTGTCTGAAGTGGTTTCAGGGGCATCAAGGCCGTGAGAAGAGCCGCCAGACTGCGTTCAATAGCCAAGAATCTCTGGTCTATGGACGCTGCTGATGCTTGGTTATTGGTGCCGGTTAAAGCGGCCGGAACCCCAGAGCATGGCACCAGTAGTTCTGCAGAGGTTGAAGCCTCGAGAACATCCTGGAGCCCCGTTAGTGCTTTGAAAGCCGAAGCCTCCTGCCAGGGCAATTTTGCCGGTGAAAGTCCCTCAAGGTCAACGCCAGAGGCATCTCGATGATTAGATCTACCCTTTGAGGACCGGCTAGATTTATGTTTAGTTACCTGAGATCCATGGAAGGAGGATGAAGCCCTGAAGGACGTCGATGCCATGGAGGCTGCATTGGAGGGAAAAAGGGTTTTGCCGGCCTCTTTTTGACATCATCCCACAGGCAACACACTCTGAAATAGAGTGGTCAGGACCTAAACATTAGAGGCACCACTCATGGGTATCGGTGACGGAGATGGTACCGCCACACTTAGAACACTTTTTAAAACCCGAAGCGGGTTTTTCCATTTTGAGGGAAAAAGTTGGGCCTAGTGCCCAAAATGGTGCGTGGCACTCGAGATGAAAAATTACTGGAGAAAGACTCCAGAAACAAAGGTTTGGGATTTTTTTTTTTAGAAACAAGAAAAGAAGATCCGGCGGTATCGGTATAGCGTCGAGGAAAGGCAGATGCGACCACAAAAAAGAAGTATAAGAAGGGAATTTTCTACGGTAACAGGATATACGATCTATCGGCTCCGTGGAAAACGAAGAACTGGAGAGGGACAGTTGGGAAAGACGGGAAGGCAGCACACAGGCGCTGTGGGATGCTCCCAAAAGCTTTCCTATTGGACGCTGGGGAGCGTTCCCGCGCAGGCTTCGTCGGTACTGACGATATACATATGTGAAGACTACATTCCTGCTTGTTCCTGGAGATATAATAATACACATGGGTGGTAAACAGGAGAATAATGGGGCCAGAATCCAAAAGCAGCCTCAAAGAAGTAGGTTTTTAGACTGGATTTGAACAGGTCAGAGATGGAGCCTGATGTACCGACAAGTAGTCTGTTCCAGGTATACAGTGCAGCAAGTTGGAACAAACGAATTCTGGAACTGGTAGTGGAAGAAAAGAGCACAGATAAAAGTGGTTTTCTTGATGAGTGGAGTTCCCAAGGGAGGGGGGTAGGGAGAGATAAGACAAGAAAGGTAATGAGGAGCCACAGAATGAATGCATTGTAGGTGAATAGAAGAAATTTGAACTAGATGCGAAAACAGATAGGGAGTCAATAAAGTGACTTGATAAGAGGGATTACATGAGCATGTCGACACTGCCAGATTAGCTGTGTGGTTGGGCTTTGAATGGAGTGAAGGGAAGACCAGCGAAGAGCAGGTTGCAACAGTATAAACAAGAGGCAACTAAATTGTGGCTAAGGGTCTTGATAGTGTGTTCAGAAAAGAAGGATAAATTTTGCTGATCTTATAGAGAAAGAAACGACAAGTTTTAGCTATCTGTTGGATGTGTGCAGAGAAATACAGAGAAGAGTCAAAGATGACCCCAAGGTAGCAAGCTGAGGAAACAGGGAGAATTATCCACAGAGAGAAAGGAGGAAGGGGGAGGTGGGTTTAGAGGAAAAGATAAGGAGTTCAGTCTTAGCCATGTTCAGTTTCAGATGGCTACGGGACATCCAGGTCGCAATGCCAGATGAGCAGGCTGAAATACAGACCTGGATTCCTGAAGAGATTTCAGGTGCAGAAGTAATTAGCATAGAGATGGTACTGTGGGAGGACATCAGGCCACAAAGGGATGAGTATAGAGAGAGAAAGGAGGAGGCCCCAAAACAGAGACCTGAAGTGCACTGATGGAAAACTGGATAACAGTGTTTTATGTTTATGTTTATTAAAAACTGGATATACCACCTTTTATTTATTTATTTATTTATTTATTCCATAAATAATTATTTATGGAATTTATATACAGTCAACAAGAAAATTACAATCTTGCAGGAAAAGAGAATAATCAGGTGCAAAGTAAACCAATCATATATCAGCCATGAAGATATATCCCCAACAATCTCTTTTAGTCCACAATTAGGGGGGAGAAGAGAAAGAAACAGACTCCAAGGCAGGAGAGCCTTGGACATCCAAGGAATTAAACTATCTAATAGTATTTAAACAGGAAACACAAAATGTCCACAGAGTAACCCTGAATATCTTACTTAGCAAGAGGCTACATTGTACATTACTCTGGCACATTATCAACAGATAGCTTGGGGTTAATAAATGTAGCAAGATCAGTAGGATGGAAAAATACATATCTCGTGGATTTATATAGCACCAAGCATTTACAAGGAAATCTTAGGAAGAAGGACCCCCCAATACGTAACACACCAGCTTTATGTAAAAGAAACCGTTTCCTCCGCTTCTGTGTCTCTCTGGTAATATCTGGAAACATAGAAATAGAAAAACCATAGAAAGTCTCCAAACGCTTTTTAAAGAATATCCTTAATAACCAATCTTTGTCAGAAACCAGCGCACATTGAATCAATAAGGTAGATGGAACACACGATCCTCCTCCAGTATCCTCAAGAAGATCCGATACATTCAATACATCAAAGTTTAAATTAGAAGCTTCAACAGGGGCCACTGGTTCCTTCTTCCCTTGTGGGAGATAATAAACTTTGGTCATAGGTGGAATTAACTCTGAGGGGACTTTCAAAACCTCATGAAGATATCTTTTAAACATGTCGAGTGCTGTAACACCTCTCATCTTAGGAAAATTTAAGACCCGCAAGTTCACGGCCCTTATAGCATTTTCCAGGACCTCCAATTTATACCGAAGAGCCCCATTATTTTTAATCAATGATGAAGTCGTATCAGACAAAGTTCCCAGTTGAGTTCCATGATCTTCCAGCTGTAATTCAGCTTGCTCACAGAGACACTACAGTATCTATTTTCACAACATTCTCTTGAATTTTCACGACATTCTCTTGGATCCTAGAGGATAACGCCATGGTCTGAGTTTGCACAGCTTCAGAGAGATTAACTATGGCCTCCCAGATAACTTCCAATGTAAATACCTTTGTTCTTTCTAAGGAGGGAGACACAGGCATGGAGGGCGTCAAAGAAAAATGACTGGGTAATCTTTCACCCAGCCAAGAGATCGCCAGAGCTTCAGCCAACTGCGATGCACCAGAATCCTCCCCGAGAGTTTCAGGGGTCAACAAAGCCAAACCTCCTGCTGTCTCTCCTCTACCGACGCTTTCAATCTCCCCAACGGCAGACAGAAATGCCGTGGCAGCTTGGGCTGGGCTTGAAGCAGCAGGGCACTGCGGCGGCATCCTCTCTGCAGGAGAGAGAGAGATCTCAGTATCCGACGACAGCGCGAGACCTAACTCCATCAGCGCTGCCAAGCCGGCTCGAATCTCCCGCCTTTGAGGTAAGCATGACGAATCGATCCATAGGACCCGCAGATGGTAGCTGGGGCTCCGAAGGGAAAGCCCTCACCTTCCCTTTTCGCTTAGGCATCGATCAGAGGAAAACGCTCAGCGGCCATCTTGGAAAGCCTCCTCTCTAAAATGTTTTGGATATACCACCTTTTACATGATTAGTAGCAAAGCAGTTTACATTAAAAGTCAAAATACACAACTCATTGTAAAAAGCAGCAGGACAGAACAGATATAGAGAAAAAAAAGACAATGATACACCATAACGTACACTAAAAGTGCAATGGGAGACATAAGAAGAAAACAAAGACAGAGCAGAGCCTCTAAATCCAAGCAAGAACAGGATATCGAGGAGAAGGTGGTGATAAACGATGCCAGAACCAGCAGATAGGTCAAAAAGCAGGAGGATCACGTAAAGGTCCTTGGATTGGCTAGGAAGAGGAAATTATGGCAAGGGCTGTTTCGGTAGAATGTAGAGGACGAACGCCAGATTGCAGTAGATCCATAATGGATGAGAAGAAGAAAAGTCGACAGAAAGTGTGAACAGCACCTCTGAGTAGTTTGGATGTGAAAGGGAGGAGGAATATGGTCCAATAATTGGAACTGCAGGTAAGGTCTAGTGAAAGTCTTTTGAGGAAAGGTGTAACCAAAGCATGTTTGAAGGCTGCAGGAACGGTTGTGGTGGAAGGGACAACAGGGAGTGAGATAGAGCTTAGAAGATGGGTAGGGAATGAGAAGGTAGCAAATCTGGAGGAGAGAAGATGAGTGGTTTCCTGTAAAGTGATTTTAAAAAAAGAAGAAAGGTTGACCGAAGTTGAAAGAAGGATCAAAGAGTGAAGAGGTGGAAGGGGAGATGGCGGTGGAGCTGTGGAGAATTCAAAACTAATCTTGTAAAACTTACTATGGAAGTAGTCAGCCAAATCTTTGGCAGAAAGTGAAGGAGGGGTCAGGGGTCGAGGCACTTTGAGGAGAAAGTTGAGTGTTGCAAAGAGACAACAAGTGTCAAAGGGAAGAGAGTTTGTCAGATGGACACAGCACTTGCTAATGAAGAATACTATGACAAATCGGAAAGAGGTAAGTGTGAATTTAAAATGTAGAAATCAGCATGGATATGAGATTAAGTCAAAGGTGCTCGGCAGATCAGGCACAGGAACATAGGTAGTGGATTTTAGAGGTTAGCCAAGGCTGGGGTACAGTATATCTTAGAGGGCATGGAACAAGAGGAGCGAGGACATTCAAAATGGAGGATATTATAGTGTTAAAGTAAGAGACTGCCTCATCAACAGGCTCAGCTGACATAGTGGAAGAGAGGACATGAGACAGCAGTGGAGAGAGTAGAGTGGTCAATAGCCTTAAGATCTGTAAATGTGCTGGTGGAGACAGGAAGTGACTGTGGTGGTGGAGGGGCGGGGGTGATTAAGAGTGAAAGTCAGCAAATGATGGTTGGATAGGGGGAGAACTGCGGTGAAGAAGCTCGAGGACAAGCAGTTGGAGAAAAAGATGAGGTTAAGGCTAAGGTTAAGTAGAGGTTAAATGATGAAGTTAAGGCAAGGAGCTTTGAGCAGAAGTCATAGGGGCCATCAACATGAATGTTAAAATCCCCAAGAATGAGAGAAGGAGAAGATGGAAGCCAGGAACCAAAGTCAATGAGAAAGGTAGAAGTGGACTTGTCAGCTACCCATAGAGATAGTGGAGTAAATAGGTAGATGGAGAGAGTTCAAAAGAAGAAAAAAAAAAAGAAGTGAGTGATGTGAAAGAAAGGTCTGAAATTAGCAGGAAGAGACAGCAGTAACCAGACACCAACACCACGGCCAACAGGACAAGCTGTATGGGCGAAAAGAAAGCCTCCATAACAGAGGGTAGCAAATGAAACTGACTTCAGGTACAAGCCAAATCTCGGTTAGAGCAGGAAGATGCAGAGTATTAGAGATAAAGAGGTCATGAATGAAGGTAAAATTGTTGGAGGCAGAGTGTACATTCCACAGGGTGTTAGAGAAAGGAAGGGATGAATGAGGAAAGAAAAGGATATGAATAATTTAGAGGAGTTGCAGTTGGGTTTGCATAAGGAGTAAGTGAAGAATAATAAAGCTTTATTCAAAACTTGAATTTGTATATTCCTACTTCATTACATGATCCTTTTAGATTTAGAGTGGATTTAGCATGTAGAATCAGAAATATTCAAGTAAAATTATACTTTTCTGATTTGACAAAAAGTTGACAAAAATGTATTGATTATGAGAACCAGATCTTGTTGGGTACCCTCTGGATCAATGGATGCCCACATTATAGAAACATAGAAACATGACGGCAAAAAAAGACCACATGGCCTATCTAGTCTGCCTTTTCATATTACTGTTATATATATATATATATATATATATAATCTACTCCTCAAAAATGTCAAAGGCTGTTTACTTAATTAGTTGTGAAATTCTCAAAACCACTTTCTTTCTATATCTCACATTTGAGCTTGATTAGAACTGGGTCTCAGACTGTTTTCAGTACTTATTATGGGATAAACTCCCCGTTGTACTAGCTTCGCATCAACGACCACAGTTCATGTTACGTTTCATAACTCTTGCATTCATGATGTACTGATAGTCACAATGTTTTAATTCCGAAGTTCACGCTGATATATTTCTATACAATGTACATGAATGTAGTAAGTAGCAGAAACTTATCTTATAATTTGTCGTGTCTGTATATATTACTTGGTCGTTGATGAACTGTGAACTGTGGTCGTTGATGCGAAGCTAGTACAACGGGGAGTTTATCCCATAATAAGTACTGAAAACAGTCTGAGACCCAGTTCTAATCAAGCTCAAATGTGAGATATAGAAAGAAAGTGGTTTTGAGAATTTCACAACTAATTAAGTAAACAGCCTTTGACATTTTTGAGGAGTAGATTATATATATATATAGCAGTTAGCTGAATCCTCTATGAAATAGACCTACAATTTTTGGAGTGCCTTTTCATATTAACCACTACAACAGTCCCCTTTTGTTTTCCTTTAGAGATCCTCTGTGTTTGTCCTCATCTCTACCACCTCCACTGGGAGACTTTTCCACGCATCTACCACTTTTTCTGTAAAGAAATATTTCCACATATTACTCCTGAGTCTATCCCCTTTCACCCTCATCCTATGTCCCCTCGTAGCAGAGCTTGTTTTCCATCAAACGAGGTTCTCCTCCTGTGCATTTATTTATTTAGACAGATTTGTATGCCACCTTTTCCTTCAATCAAGGTGGTCACGTCACATCACAATTGGAGGGTTACATTTAACATTAGGGTACGTGTAATCATTTAGACAGCACAGTTACATAACAGTATTTAGACATTTAGACAATGTTTAGACAGTATAATTGAAGTAACATTTAACAAAAAGGTATTTACTAATGAGGTGTGTTGAATTTGTGTGTGTGGATGGGATGGGTGTGTGCTTAGTTGGCGGAGGTAGTAGTGTTGCTGTTTGGGTAAGAGATGTTTCTTGAATGCTCATAGGTTTCTATAAATAACCATGTTTGAGGTCTTTGCGGAATTCTGTGAGGTCTTCTAAAGCTCGCAGGCACAATGGTAGGGAGTTCCATATTGAGGATGCAAGTAGTGATGGTGCTCTTTTTGAGGTTGTTTGTTTGGTTTTGTGGTAGCCTGCAGGTGTGCCGATCATGTTGTTGTTATTGGTTCTTCTTGGTCTATTGCTGATGTCTCTTGTTATAATGTTTTGGAGTACGTCTGCTGAGAGATGGTGTATGACTTTGAAGATTATCATGATTGTTTTGTATTTAGCGCTTGCCACCATTGGAAGCCAGTATAGTTGTGGTAGGATGGGAGTGATGTGTTCGGTTCTTGGGGTGTCTGTGATGATGCATGCTGTGGTGTTTTGTACCATCTGTAGTGGGTGTAGTGTCTGATGAGGAAGGCCTTGATATAGTGAGTTTTCATAATCAAGCAATGGTGCAATGAGTGCTTGGCACACTGTGCGGAAGTGGTCTTGACGGAGCATTGTTTTGATTTGTCTGACTATTTTCAATCGATGATATGCCTTGTTTGCAGTTTTGGTGATGTGGGATTTTAGGTTCAGAGCTCTGTCTAGTGTTATGCCCAGATACTTAACTTCTTCTTTGACTACTATGTGTTTGTCCAGGATGCTGATATTTTGTGGAGGCATGAAGGTGGGGTTCCTGGTGACGAACATTGCCTCAGTTTTTTCGTAGTTGACCGTTACGTTGTTGGCTATGAGCCATTCATTCATGTCTTCAAGGCATTTTGCTATTGTTGTAGTGTTTAGTGCTAGTAAGTTGATTGGAGCATACACCATGATGTCGTCAGCATAAATGTGGTAGTGTAATTTGAAGTGCTTGATGATGTTGCATATGGGCTGTATGTAGATGTTGAAGAGCATTGAGGATAGGGCTGAGCCTTGAGGTATTCCCTGCGTGACGGGGAATTGTAGGGATTTCTTTTGATCGCATCTGACTTGTTGCGTTCGCCCTTCCAGGTATGATGTGAACCATTTCAGGGCATCCTTGCAAAGTCCTATCTGTTGTAAGCGTTGCAATAGCTTAGGGTGTGACACAGTGTCAAGGCCGCAGAGATGTCCATGAACACTAGCAGGAAGCCATTTTTTTATGTTATCTATGCCTCTTAGGAGATTGTCAAAGACGGAGGTGAGTAGTGTTTCCACTCCGTGTTGGGGCTTGAATCCATGCTGATGTATGTCCAGTGGTGCATTGATATCTATGTGGTCTTGAAGTTGCCTTTGGACTGCTTTTTCCACGACTTTAGCAAGGCATGACAGGCTGGAGATAGGACGGTATGACTTTGGTTCAGATGCTACTTTTAAGTATTGGTCGTATCACTGCGTGCTTTAGGGGTTGTGGCATGTATCCTTGTTGGAGTGAATCTTTGACGATTTTTTGAATGTGATGAGAGAGCTGACTTTTTGTGACTTTGATCCATGACACTGGGCATGGGTCTGATGGTGAAGTTGTTGTGTTTAGTCCAGATATGATGTCTTCTATTTGCTGTTTTGTTGGTATATTGAAGCTTTCCCATGCTTGCTGTTGCTTTTTTATCGTGTGGTCATTCGTTTGTGGTGAAGCAGAGTATGTTTGGTTAGTGGTTGTTTTTGACTTCATGTAGTCTGCATATTTTTTAGGGGTCAAGATGGTGGGTGCTTTGTTGCGTGACATCTTTGGTGAGCTTTTGTACAATGCTGAAAAGCTCTCTTGGTCTATTGGTAGATTTCATGATTAGGTTGGTATGGTGTTGCTGTTTACGCTCATTTATTAGATTGTTGTATTCCCTTTGTTTGTCTTTATATTGTGTTAGGAGGTTGTGTGATTTGTTCCGTCTCCATTTTCTTTCTATTCTTCTTAGTGTGCACTTTGCGACTCTGAGTTCGTGCAAGTACCATGGGGCGTTGGATCTTTTGTGGGTTTGTGGTTCTTTAATGGCTGGGGCAGAGGCTGCGTTGGATATTATTGTGTTCCATTCTTCTATGTTTAGGTCCAGGGTGTCGTGATCCTGTTTAAGTTGTGGGGTGATGTCGTTTATGAATGAGTCTCTGTTAAATGTTTTAAAATGTCTGGTTATTCTTTCTTCTTCTTTGCATTGGGTGGGGCTATTCAGGTTCATGGTGAATTCAATTACATGGTGGTCCGACCAAGTGACTGGGGTGATTGTTGGTTTTGTGGTTTTGTTCTGTTCCACTAGTTGTGTTGGCATGAATACCATGTCTGGAGTTGAACCATGTTGGTGCGTTGGGGCGTTGATTGGCAGTATTTCAATGACTGGCTTTTAGGAACGTTGCAGATTCTCTGGTGGGTGCGGATGTTAGGTTGTAGTCTCCTAGTGCAACGAGGAGTTTGTGCTTTCTGTTATGTGCGCATATCATTTCAATTACTGTGGCTAAGTATTCAGTTGTGGTTCCAGGTGGTCTGTATGTGAGGGAGATGGTTAGATACTTGTTGGTTATAGTTAGTGTGTTGACTTCGCTTGTGTTAATGATGGCGATTGTTTTGAATCTGAATTCCTTTATGGTGAGTATCAGTACTCCTCCCCCTCTCTTTTGTGCTCTGATGCAGTTAAATGCTGAATATCCTGTTGGGGTTACTTGATTTAATATGACTTCGTCTGAGTCGTCTAGCCAAGTCTCAGTGATGCATATTATATCAAGCTTCTTGTCGTGGATTAGGTCAAGGATAGTATTTGGTTTGTTCCTGATAGATCTGGCGTTTAGTAGAGCACACCTGATGTCTGTTGAGATGATTGGGTTTGTGTGTTCATTATTTGTGTAGTGAGAGGGTGTGTCATGTGTGGCATTGTATGGTTTGTGTGCTGTATTCTTTGATTGTTGGCGTTCTTTGGATATGTGTGATGCTGATGTAGATATGGTTGGGTGGTATATATGTTTATCAATTGGATTTCTTTGTTGAGTCTGATGGTGTGTGTGCAAAGTGCAAACATGTGTAGGATTTCTTTTGATCGCATTTGACTTGTTGCGTTCACCCTTCCAGGTATGATGTGAACCATTTCAGGGTATTCTTGCAAAGTCCTATTTATGCCACGGGAATATTTAACCTTCAGGAAACTAGTTTTGCAAGACGTACACGTTTTGGAAGATAATAAACATAAGAAATATCACACTAATTTAACACCTAGGGAGAAAAATGATTTGAACCAATTGGTTGATAACCAAGAATTAATAATCGAGCCTACTGATAAAGGCAGCTTTATACTTACCCAACAACAAACCTAATATACACATAAAGCCAAAAGAAATTCAGCACTATAGGTCAGAATTATTAAGGTGCAGCAAGTACCTAATGTGAGTTCTACCACGTCCTAAAAGTTAGCAAAGGCCTGCACTAATAGTTACTGCATAGTAAAAAACCCACACTAAGCAACCATGAAAATACAGATGCAATTCACGGAACACAGAAGTCTGATTAGGATGACTTCCATGACAGCCCCTTGGTTGCCCACTGTATTGAAAAAGCACACACTTTGAGGATCTTCAGTGGGTTATTGTGGATCAAGTTTTTAAGACCAGAAGAGATGGTGACAGAGCTTCAGCGCTTGCATGGGTAGAGCAATACTGGATTTAGAGCAATACCAAGGGCCCCTTTCACTACAGCTCGCTAATCAGTTAGGGCCAGATTCCGTTCCGGATGTCAATCCTCTCTGTACGTCTGGTCTGAACCAGAGGGGATCGCGATTCTGATCCCATGAGGCCTGTCTAGCCCTGCGGGATCAGAATCGCAAACAGTCCTTCACGTGCAAGACTGTCCATGGCTAATTCAGTCAAGGCTCCTCAATGGAGCCGCAGCGCCATGGCATCATAGAAACATAGAAACATGATGACAGAAAAAGACCACATGGCCTATCTAGTCTGTCCTTCCATATCAACAACTACAACAGTCCACTTTTTACCTTTAGAGATCCTCTGTGTTGGTCCCATGCTTTTTTGAATTCAGTTACTGTCCTCATCTCTACCACCTCCACTGGGAGACTATTCCATAGATCCACTACTCTTTCCGTAAAGAAATATTTCCACATATCACTCCTGAATCTATCTCCCTTCAACCTCAGCCCATGTCCCTTCGTAGCAGAACTTGCTTTCAATTGAAAGAGGCTCTCTCCCTGAACATTTATGCCATGGAGGTATTTAAACATCTCAATCATATCACCTCTATCCCGCCTTTCCTCTAAGGTGTACATATTAAGATCCTTAAGTCTGTCCTCATATGCTTTATAATGAAGCCCACTAATCATTTTAGTAGCCACCCTCTGCACCGACTCCATCCTGTTCACATCCTTTTGAAGGTGCGGTCTCCAGAATTGCACACTATACTCCAAATGAGGTCGCACCAAAGACTTATACAGAGGCATTATCACCTCCTTTTTTCTGCTAGCCGTTCCTCTCTGTATGCACCCAAGCATCCTTCTAGCTTTTGCCGTCGCCTTTTCTACCTGTTTAGCTACTTTAAGATCATCAGACACAACCACGCCTAGGTCCCGCTCTTCTTTAGTGGAAAAAAGTACTTCACTTCCTATACTGTATTGCTCCCTTGGATTGCTGCAGCCCAAATGCATGACCTTACATTTTTTAACATTAAATCCCAGCTGCCAAAATTCTAGACCATTCTTCAAGCGTAGCTAGATCCCTCCTCATGTTATCTACACCTTCCTGGGTGTCTACTCTATTGCAGATTTTGGTATCATCTGCAAAGAGGCAAACCTTACCCGACAGCCCTTCCGCTATATCACTAAAAAAGATGTTAAAAAGAATCGGACCAAGGACAGATCCCTGGGGCACACCACTGGTAACATCCTTCTCCTCAGAGTGAGCTCCATTTACTTGTACTCTTTGTCGCCTCCCACCCAACCAATTTCTAACCCAAGCAGTAACTTTAGGGTCCATCCCTAGGGTGCTCAGTTTGTTTATAAGTCGCCTGTGAGGAACAGTGTCAAAGGCTTTACTGAAATCTAAATACACCACATCTAGAGCTCTCCCTCGGTCCAACTCCCTGGTCACCCAGTCAAAGAAATCAATCAGATTTGTCTGACAAGACCTGCCTCTGGTGAATCCATGCTGCCTCGGATCCTGTAATCCGCTGGACTCGAGAAACCTCACTATTCTCTCTTTCAGCAGCGTTTCCAATAATTTACTCACCACCGAAGTTAAACTAACCGGCCTGTAGTTTTCAACCACACCCTTACTTCCGCTTTTGTGTAAAGGCACCACATGAGCCTCTCTCCAGTCCTTTGGCACCATTCCCGACTCCAACAAGGCATTGAAAAGGTGAGTCAGTGGAGTTGCTAGAACGTCCCCAAGTTCCCTCAGTATTCTAGGGTGTATCCCATCCGGTCCCATCGCTTTGTCTACTTTAAGTTTAGCTAGTTTCTCACGAACACAGTCTTCTGAAAATTGTTCAAGATGTCCCTCACTTCTGTTCCTATTTGTGGGTGTTTTCTGAGGTCCTGCTCCTGGTTCTTCATCTGTGAACACAGAACAAAAATATTTGTTAAGCAATTTCGCTTTATCCTTATCAGCTTCTACATATTCCCCCCCTGCACCCTTGAGTCTGGCAATACCACTTTTGCCCTTCCTCTTCTCACTAATATATCTGAAAAATGTCTTATCCCCCCATTTTATTGCATTGGCTTTTTCCTCCTCCTTTTGAATCTTTGCCTTCTCGACTACTTTGCTAGCTTCTCCAAGTTTTTCCAAATGCAGATGCCTGTCTTCCTCTCTCTGTGATCTCTTGTATTTCATGAAGGCCTCCCTCTTTTTCTTCACTTTTTCAGCTACTTCCTTCGAAAACCATAGCGGTCTCCTTTTCCTTTTGCCTTTATTTACCATTTTAGCAAAAAGGTTGGTTGCCCTTAAAATACCCCCTTTCAGTTTTGCCCACTGTTTTTTCTACATCCCCCAGCTGTTCCCATCCCACTAACGACTCCCTGAGGTATTGGCCCATCTTCGCAAAGTTAGTCTTCCTAAAGTCTAAGATCCTCACCTTGGAATGGATTCTAACAGCCCTAGTCCTAATACTGAACCACACCATCTGGTGATCACTGGATGCAAAATGATCTCCCACTACAACATCAGAAACACTTTCACCATTGGTAAGCACCAAGTCCAGTATGACCCCCTTCACGTGTGGGGTCTGT
Source organism: Ichthyophis bannanicus (assembly GCA_033557465.1). Taxonomy (NCBI): domain Eukaryota; kingdom Metazoa; phylum Chordata; class Amphibia; order Gymnophiona; family Ichthyophiidae; genus Ichthyophis; species Ichthyophis bannanicus. Next base: position 924,855,175 of record CM066033.1, read on the forward strand.
TACCAATTGCCTGAATAGTTCTCCCTGTAGAGAATCCAGGATCTCCTTACTTCTAGATGATACTGCAGCAGGAATGTGCCAATCAACATCTGGCATATTGAAATCTCCTATCAGTAGCACTTCCCCTTTCCTAGCAATGCTGCATATGTCTTCAATTAATTCTCTGTCCACCTCTTCCTCTTGTGAGGGAGGTCTGTATATCACACCAATGCAAATAGATTTCTCTTTCCCTCTTTCTAGTTTAACCCACAATGCCTCCTCTCTCCCTTTTAAGCTCTGTAATTCCAAAGCTTTAATAGTAGTTTTTACATGTTGCCATGGTATCGCGGCTAAATTGAAGAGCCGCGATGCCGGCCGCCGGATTGCAGGACCTCATTCCCCACAGCCCGAACCCCGATCTGGCCTCCAAAAGGCCAGGGTCGGGCTGTGGGGACTGCCTTCAGGCCCCCCCCCCTGCCCACTGCAAGCCCCGGGCCCACTGCAAAATGACATACAGGGATGTTATTCCACCTCGGAGGTGGAATAACTTCCCCATATAAGTCGCAGGCCCTTCAACGTCCTGGGCCAACATTAGAATCGGCCCTGTACGTCCAAGGCCGGTGACTGCCAAGACTCCACTCAGACTCTGCCCCCGAGCTGCCCCCGTCTAACTATCCTACATAACCAGCAAGGAAGTTAGTCGCGGCTGGGTAAAGGCACTAATAGCGGGGATGGACGACCCATTGGGCCATCCATCTCCGCTATTCGTGGCAAAGAATAACCCCCTTAGCATGCATTTTAAAGTGCAGCAATTGGCAGTCTGGAATGCTAATGTGGTGAGATACCAGTCACTGCACAGTAAAGTACATGGTAATCAGCCATTAAGTGATAGGGTGGGGAATGGGCAGAGTGCAGGTGTGGAGAGTACATCACTGATAGCGCGTCAGCTATGGGTGTCGTTAAGTGTACCCGTGTTAAGAGTGCCACACATTAAGGAATTCCATCCTGTGTTAACTGCTGGGAACATACTGGTCAATATTTCGAAAAACTTAGAGAAGTTAGGAAAGTAGTAAGGAAAGCAAAGATACAAATACAAGAAAAAATAACCAAAGCAGTAAAATGGGGGGACAAGCCATTTTTCAGATATTTTAGTGAGAGGAAGAGGTGCAAAAGTGATATTGTCAGACTCAAAGGTGAAGGGGAGGAATATGTAGAGGCTGATAAGAATAAAGCAGAATTGCTTAACAAATATTTTAGTTCTGTGTTCACAGATGAAGGAGCAAGACCTGAGAAAACACCCACAGGAGCAAGACCAGAGAAAACACCCACAAATAGCAATAGTAGTGAAGGGGATCTCGAATGATTTTCAGAAAACAATGTTCGTGAGAAACTAGCTAAACTAAAAGTAGACAAAGTGATGGGACCGGATGGGATACATCCCAGAGTATTGAAGGAACTTGGGGAAGTTCTAGCTGCTCCACTTTCTGACCTTTTCAATGCTTCTTTAGAGTTGGGGGGGAGGGGGTCCCAGAGGACTGAAAAAAGGTGCATGTGGTCTCTTTACACAAAAGCAGAAGTAAGAATAAGGATGAGAACTACAGGCCGGTTAGTCTGACATCTGTGGTGAGTAAATTAATGGAAAAGCTGCTAAGTTTCTGGAGTCCAATGGATCGCAGGATCTGAGGCAGCATGGTTTTATACTAGGGGCAGGTTTTGTCAGAGAAATCTAATTGAAATCCCTTTGACTGGGCGATCAGAGAGTTGGACTAAGGGAGAGCCCAAAATGGTGTAATTAGATTTCACACAGTTTCACACAGATGACTTATAAATAAATTGAGCATCCTAGGAATACACCCTAAAGTGACTGATTGGGTTAGAAACTAGTTGAGGGGAAGGCGACAAAGAGTGCAGGTAAATGGAACTTACTTTGAGGGATCTGTCTTTGGTTGGATTTTTTTAAAAATATTTTTGTTAGTGATATTGCAGAAGGGCTGTCGGGTAAGGTTTGCCTCTTTGCAGATAATACCAAAATTTGAAATAGAGTAGGCACCCAGGAAGAAGTAGATAACATGAGGAGGGATCTCGCTAAATGAAGAATGGTCAAGAATTGGAGACTTAACACTAAAAAATGCAGGGTCATGTATTTGGGCTGCAAAAATCCAAGGAAAAGTACAGTATAGGGGGTGAAGTACTTCTGTCCACAAAAGAGCGGGACCTAGGGGTGATTGTTTCTGGGGAGGAGGGAGAAGTGATGAGTGGCCTAGTGGTTGGGGCAAGTTACCTTGGGCCAGAGGGCCAAGGGTTCAAATCCTGCTAGAGGACAGCAACCTTGGGCCACTCAACCCTCCATGTCTCAGGTACAAAAAAAAAAAAAAAGATTGTGAGCTCTTCAGGGACAAGAGAATATATGTACACTGCTTTGACTGGTAGAAAAGTGGTATATAAGCCTAGTTAAATTTAATAAAATAAGATCTTAAGATAGCAAAACCCAGAAAGATCCTTGGGTACACAGGGAGAGGAATGGCCAACAGGAAGAAGGAGGTGATAGTGCCTCTGTAAAAGTCTTTAGTGAGACTTCTTTTGGAGTATTGTGTGAAATTCTAGTGACCACGCCATCAAAAAATATGAACAGAATGGAGTCTGTGCAGAGAGTGGCTACCAAAATGTCCCCTATGTCCACTAACCAGACTTAAAGATCTCAATATGTATACTTTCGAGAAAAGGCAGGAGAGAGGAGATACAATAGAGACGTTTAAATACTTCCATGGCATAATTACAAAAGAGAAAAGTCTCTTTCAATTGAAAGAAAACTTTGCAATGAGGGGGCATAGGATGAAAGTGAAAGGAGACAGACTCAGGGGTAATATGCTGAAATATTTCCTGATGGAAAAAGTAGTAGATGCTTGGAACAGTCTTCCAGTTGAAGTAGTAAAAATGAGGACAGTATCTGAATTCAAGAAAGCATGGGACCAACACAGAAGATCTCTAAAGGAAAAAAAAGGGACTATAGTAGTTGGTATGGAAGGGCAGACTGGATAGGTCATATGGTCTTTTTCTGCCGTCATGCTTCTATATTTTCATGATCCTTTTGAAACTTTGTGTAGGTAATAAGGTTTTTTGAAGTGCGATATCATCAGCACAGGTCACTTAAAAAACACTGCTGGGAGTCGAGAATTGTTTGACGGTGGAGCAAGCTTTGCTTCTCAGCCATTTAGGAAAAAGTGCTATATAGTAGTGCTGAATAAATAAAATGCTGCGGCAGTTTAAAAATAGTTGGTGCAGACTGCAGATCCCCAATACAGATTGCAAAACTAGATCAAGTCAGATGAAAAACTGAAGTTGCATGGTTGTTTTGGACTAAATATGCTGTATTTTTACAATGAAGAACAATGCGGCTGTGTAAAGATGCTGGTAATTATAAGATGAGAATACTCTTTCTATATTTTTAACTATTATTGTCAAAATTATATTTAAGTAAAAATGCATAGCACATATGGAACCAATGAATGAAATAAGGAGCCAGACACTGTAACAGCAGTTTTTCTTTTAATTTGAAAGTTTTTTATTGGCACACAACAAAATAGTCAATAAATAACGTACACCGTGCACCCCCCCACGCATGTACCAATATACATTCCTTACATCATCAACAATCTTGAGAGGTCCCCTCTCTTAGTGCGTACCCTTTTTTTTTTTTCCATCCCATATACACTTTTTGCACTTTATACATATCCACCCCAACTTACAATACTGTACATTGGGCCAGCCGAAAATTCTCACCAACCGCTAAAAACTTCCCCATATATTACCAGCTTAGCTTCTACCGACCGGGCAAGTATTCTTCCAATTGGAACCACCCAGGCATAGTTAGCATAATATTGCCCCCCTTATTCCCCCCCGACCCTGTACCATCCCCCCCCCCCACTACCAACCCCCCAACCCTCTGACATTAGGCCTCATAGCATAAGGTCCTCACTCAACCCAGAATCGTGATATCGCACCTCAACATTACAATCAACTGTGAACTCGCCAGAAATAACCATTGTAAATCTTAACAGTAGGTGCAAAACTTTAACTTCCCTCCCAATACATCTACAGTTTGGGGAGGCAAGAATTGAAAACTACATCCATGCCCTCAACCTCACACTAACCCCTCCTTCTCCCCGCAGTCATTCCTCTGGACCCCCCCCCCCCTCCTCCCAACCCTCCAATGTTCATATCTTTCCCACACCTTGTTATACCTTTTAACAGTCTGCTTTTGATGGGCTTCTATTGCACAATACCCCCAAAGCTGCTCCATTCTTCCCACCACCTCCGCTATTGGGGGGACACCCTGTTTCTTCCACCAGCGGAGAAGACACATCCGCCCTGCGATTACACAGTACCCCTGCAGTCTGCCTAGTTCTTCCCCTCCCTCTCCCATCACTCCTTCATTCAGTATCACCATACTAGGGGTAAAGCACACCTTCACCCTTGTGATGTCTTCCATAAGCCTTTCCACCCCTCTCCAATAGTCCCGAACTGTCGGGCAACCCCACACCATATGTAGCAGATCCCCTCTAGCCCCACAGCCCTTCCAGCATTGATCTGAACTACTGGGATACAAGGCATGCAACCACACCGGGGTCCAATACATTCTTAACCGTAGCTTATAGCTGTTTTCCAGCATTGCTGTTCCCGGAGCTAATTTATGGGTTCGAATATAAATTCTTTCCCACCTCTCAGCATCCCACTGCCCTCCCAGCTCCTCCTCCCATTGTAACTGGCCCCGTATATCCCCCTGCTTAAATTCCCACAGAAGTTTATATAACTTCGATATGATCCGATTAGGCATCCCTTTACTCCCCATCATCTCCTCAAATGGTGTAGGTTTCGCCATCCAATCTTGCTTCACCTCCCTCCGCTGGAGCCAGTACCACAGACTTACATAGGCATATCGATCTTGCTCCTCCAGGCAATATTTCTGTTTCAACTCCTCAAAGCCCCTAACCCTCCCCCATCCCCCACCAATTGGCCCAACTTCCGCAACCCTTTCTCCCCCCACTGCCTAAAGACCCCTGCCGCCTCCCCCATCTTCCCCTCCATTATGCTCTGAAAAGGAGTTTCCCGGGAGTACTGTTTCCCCCCTAGTAGGTACCCCTTCCATTTCACCCAAACCTGTCTTGTAAGTTCTCTATAGGGATTCCCTTCTCCCTTCCCCTTCCCTCCCCCCCCAGGGTCCCAGATCCAGGCTCCCACCTCTACCCCCTCCTCTCCCTCCATCTCCACCCACCCAGGCCTCTCCACCCCGTCCTTCCATGCAAACAGTGCCCGAAGTTGCGCTGCTTCATAGTACCTAAGCAACGATGGGACCCCCAACCCCCCCTCCTCTTTTGACCTATACATAGTCGCCCGAGCGACTTTCGGGCGCTTCCCATCCCAAATAAACTGCAGAAGCATATTTTGCATCTTATCTATTTCCTTTCTTACCAACCTACACGGCAGGGACATATATACAAACAACAACCTTGGAAGAACATTCATTTTCACCACTGCAATGCGCCCCAACCATGACAGATACAACCCCCTCCAACGTGATAAATCCTGCCTGATAGTCTCTACCAAACCCTGATAATTCCATTGCTTAATCCTGAAGAGAGGGGTCCCCAGCTGGATCCCCAAATATCTAAAACTCCCCACCACCCACCGAAACTTAAAGTGATGTCGCAAGCTCTCTTCCACCCTGGGTGCCAAATTAAATCCCAGCAGTTCCGTTTTCCCTTGATTCATTTTATATCCCGCTAAGCGGCTGTACCTTTGTATAGCCGTCAGTAGCACTGGTAATGTTGTAAGCGGCTGTGTCAAAGTGAATATAACATCATCCGCAAACAGTCCAATCTTTTCCTCCCTCCCGCGCATCCGTACCCCCTTGATATCCCCCGCTCGTCTAATGTAAGCTGCCAGCGGCTCGATAGCCAATGCAAACAATAAGGGCGATAATGGGCAGCCCTGTCTGGTACCTCTCTGGAGCTCAAAACTCTCAGAATACCCACTGTTTACCCGAACTCTAGTTCGCGGTCCCTGATATAGAGTTTTTATCCAACTGATGTACTTCCCTCCAAACCCCATTTTCTCCAAAACTTGAAACATAAAAGACCACTCCACCCGATCAAAAGCCTTTTCTGCGTCTACTGTGACTAACACTGCCATTTCTTTAGTGCTCTGAAGTTGCCACATAACATTCAGAACCTTTCTCATATTATCACTACCCTGACGCCCCTTCACAAAGCCCGTCTGATCCGGGTGAATCAGTTGCGGCACTACATCCTGGATCCTATTTGCCAGTACTTTTGCCAAAATCTTTGCATCCAAATTTATTAAGGATATGGGTCTATATGATCCGCATACCCCCTTATCTTTTCCCGGTTTTGGCAAAACCATTATACCAGCCTCCGCCATTGTTTGCGGGAGTCCCTCCCCCTGAAGCACCTTATTTACTACCTTGGTAAATATGGGTGTAATCTGTTCCGACATGACCTTATAGAACTTCGCCGTATACCCATCTAACCACTGGCGCCTTCCCCAATTTCAACGTTGTTATAGCCCTCCTCACCTCCTCCTTCTGTATTTCCCACCCAAGATATTCCCTTTCCTCCCCAGTCACCTGTGATAAACCACACTCCTCCAAAAATTCTGCAATATCCCTCTCTCCCACCTTCAGTTCACTTTCATACAGTTTCTCGTAATACTCCCGAAACACTTCCCTAATTCCCTTAGAGTTGTGTATCCATTCTCCTTTATTATTCCGAATACCCTCAACATACGCTGCCTGCCTCCTCCCCTTCAGGCAACTTGCTAGCACCCTCCCCGCCCGATTACCACCTTCAAAATGGGCCTGCTTCAATACTGCCAGTTGGAATGCTATCTCTTGGGCCCGCAATTTACTCAACTCCGCTCTCACCTTATGGAGTTCCGCAAGCGTTCGTGGGTCCGCCACCCTCTGATGTACCTCCTCTAAGCGCCGCAGCTGTTGCAATAAGTCCCGTTCCACTGCCCCTTTTTCTTTCTTTACCCGTGCCCCCAAACTGACCAACTGTCCGCGAATTACTGCCTTTAAGCCATCCCATATCACCCCCATAGATACCTCCCCCGTATCATTTAGCCGGAGGTATTCCTTTATACTATCTTTAATCTTCCCCACATGTTCCTCCTCCTCTAACAGGGAATTATTGAGTCTCCAGAATTTTAGACTGTCATCTTTCCTACCCATATCAAATCGTACGCTCACTGGAGTGTGGTCCGACCAGGTGATTGAACCATGTTCCACTTCCTGTATTCTCTCCAACCAGATTCCGCCCCCCCATATCATATCCAGCCTACTATATGAGCTATGCACTTGTGAATAGAATGTGTACTTCCGTTCCCCCGGATGCCAGCTTCTCCAAACATCTACCAGACCCAGGCTTTCTCGCAATTTATGCAGGCTGCGTCTATCCCCTTGCCCTCCTCCCCCCTGCCCCCCACTTGTGTCAATTCTGGGGTTACACGTCAAATTAAAGTCCCCCCCCATTATTATTGGAATACTCCCAAATCCCTCCAGCTCCTTCAAAAGTTGTTCATACGCCTCCCCCTGCTTCTCATTGGGACCATACAGACTTATCACCCATACCTCCTCCCTTTTAATTTGCAATAATACCCCCACCCATCTACCTCCTTTCCCTCGCCTGATATCCTTCACCATATTCTGGTACTCCCCCCCCACCAAGATTCCCCCCCCCCCTTTCTGAGAGTTTAGTCTCTGTCCCGCCAGAACCACCTTGGGGTATTGCCTAGATTCCAACAAATATTCCTGCCCCACCCGCAAATGTGTTTCTTGTATGCACATAATATCTGCACCTATTCTTTTACCTTCCATCTCCACCAATCTTCGTTTCTGTCTCATACGCAACCCTTTTACATTCAATGTCATAATCTTTAGCCTTCTCTGCTTCCCACACCCCCCTCCCAGGTTCTCCCCACCCTCCCTTCCTCCCCCCTTCCTTCCCCCCCCTCCTCCCCCCTCCCCCCCTCTTATTTCTTACCCCTTTCGTCCTCCCCAAGTCATCATGCCCCCTCCCCTCCTCCCTCCCCATCCCTCCCACATCCTCCTTCACTTCCAAAGGATAACTCAGGAGTAGTGCGCCCCCTACCTTCCCCAGCCTTACACCTTCACATATCCCTTCCCCCCTCCCTTCCGCCATCCCTCTCACCCTCCACCCTCTTCCACCAGCCCATATTCTCATCCCCCCTTCCCTCGCCACGTTCCACTCCTACTCCCTCTTTGCCCCTCCTTCCTTTCCCCTCCTCCCCTCCCCTCTCTAATCTGTACCTCCCTCCCTTTACCCTTCCTCATCTCCTTCCTTCCCACCCCTCCCATCATCCTACTCCCTCCCCCCTCTCCACACTCTCCCCACCTCCCCACCCACATCTCCCCCATAGCCCATGTTCCCTGTACAATAGTTATCTCCAAGTTATCATGCCCTGTTCAATGTAATTTCAGTTTGTTCAATGTAAACCGCACTGATGCAGAATAGCGCGGTATATAAGAGAATGTAAATAAAAATATTACTGTACAAAATACCTGTAGGACACTTATACAAACATTCTTAACCACAACACTCCACCACCACCCTTCAACACTTAGACCAGCATTTTCTTTTATGTTTCAGTCCTCAGGCTTCTTCAAGTTTCCTCCATCAGCCGGTCCTCTTGCAACTCCTGCCCTTGTCTAGCCGCTCTTTTCTTCCTGCGCTCTGGGCTTCCCCCACCCTGCCCCTGCCACTCTCCTGTTGAGGGGCCTGTCCCCAGGACTGCCGCCTGGGTGCTCAGTCCCGCGTCCCGGATGGCCTTCATTGCCTCCTCCGGTGTCTGTGTCCGCCATGTCCGCCCTTTAAAGGTAAACGTTAATCCAAAGGGATGCAGCCATCTGCATTTAATGTCCGCTCGACGCAGTAGTTGGGTAACGGGCTGCATCGCCCTCCTCCTCTGCAACGTGCCCGCCGAGAGGTCTTCATATACAGTCAAACCTCGGTTTTCATGATTAATCCGTTCTAAGAAGTCTGACTAAAACCGAAACGTACGAAAACCGAAGCAATATTTCCCATAGGAAATAATGTAAATTCAATTAATCCGTTCCAGACACCCAAAACTATTCACAAAAAATACATTTTATAGAGAGTCAATCCCACTTCTGGCCACAAGATGGTGCTCCAGAGGTATTTTTGGCAGACAAATTGTTTAAACTGCCTTCCTCTCTGTGCAATCCTTGCATCTCTGGCTCGAGGATGTTGCTCACCTGACTTTCGCATCTCAACACGCGATCGGTGAGTCCGGGGGGGTAGTGCTGCCGGGACTGGGCAGGCAGTGTATGCAGACCAGCGCGAAGGTGTATGTACACTATTGCAGTACTTTTGGTTTTCAGATCTGGCACACACGCGATCGGTGAGTCCGGGGGGGTAGTGCTGCCGGGACTGGGCAGGCAGTGTATGCAGACCAGCGTGTATTGCAGTACGAAAACCGAGGCGATAGACGAAAACCGAGACAAGATTTCAGTCTGAAAAGACGTCGAAAACCGAAACCGACGAAAACCGGGGCCAACGAAAACCGAGGTTTAACTGTATGTGCACTGGGTAACCCTGCCACATGAGGGCTCCTTCCCTCCTCATTTTGTTAACAATTTTCTCCTTAATTTTATAACATGCTAGGCAAATGATAATGTCCCTGGGTTTGATGCCAACTGGCTTTCCCAGTGCACGATGTGCTCTTTCAAGTTGTATGTCCATAGCGGTCACCTCCTCACCTCCCTTCCGTAGAGCCTCCAGGCACACTGAACATGCAACCTTTTCACTGTCCTGAAATTCTTTCTCCTCTGGTATTCCGCAGAGTCTCAAATTATTGCGTCGAGAACGATTTTCCAAATCTTCCAACTTATACAACAGGGCCTTGTATTGCGATCCCAACTGTACATTTCTCTGTGCCTCTCCTTCCTGTTGTTGTTCAATCTCTTGTAACCTGTTCTCATGATCTCCCATTCTGCACACCAGTTCTCCAACTTCTTCCTTCAGGGGCCCCAGCACTTCGTTCAACTCACTCTTCACTGACTGCACCTCATTTTTAATTTCAAGAAACCAGTCTCTGAGCTCCGCTCTTGTGACAATTTGCGTATATTCCATTCTAGGGTCTTTTACATTCTCCATCTCCACTTCTCCTCCCTGCGCACCGTGCCCTTCTTGGAGCTTTTTGATCTCCATCTGTCCTGTGTCGCCCTTCCCTCCTTGCGGCCCTGAGTACACATATTCTCTGAGATCTGCAGCTTTTCTTCAGGTGGTCATCTCAGCACCGGATTTCTCTGTCAGGCACTGCACTGGTCTTTCTATTCTCAGGCTCCCAAGCACTATGTGCGGACTTACAGAGCTCTTTCGCACTTCACTGGGATACATTGTCCTTCTGCTGATGCTCAGCTGCCGCCAGTTCCTCTCAGTGCCCCACCACGAGTCACACCGGTCTCACAGCTCTCCCACTGGCTTCAACACTGCAGGCTCTCAGCGTTCTCTGCCTTCTGAGAGCCTATGGGCCACCCTCCTCGGCCCCTTCTCACCTCCAGCACCACTGTGCACCGCTGTTTTCCCACTCTGGAGAGCTTCAAAACCTTTAAAGGCACGGGGCTGTATCTTCTACCTGCCTCTCATGCCGCCTCCACCGTTCCTCCGGGCGCCATTTTCTTCCCTCCACGTGGCCACACGGTCCTCCTGCTCATGCGGCTCACCGCCGCTTGATTCTACTGCCGCCGGCGTTCCGTCGATCGCGGTCGCCTCCCACCAGCTTCCCGCACCCGGGGCCACCACTTTCCGCCTCTGGGGGGTTGCGCTTTTCTTTTTAATGGCTGGGTCGGTGCCGGAGCAGCTCTTTCAAGCCGCCATCGGCTCCGGTGACGTCACTTCCTCCTCTGTAACAGCAGTTTTAAGACTGCAGATTGGTACTCCGTTTGTTCCTGACAGTCCCCATTCATCATTAATATTATTTTTGATACACTGTGTACAATAGTTTGGGTGGGGTTTTTTTGTTTGTTTGCTTGTTTTAAATAAGGCATCAAAGGCACCTAGGTGCCTTTATAAAATAGGCTTTCAGAAATGCCCTTGCACAAATCTATACCCGCTCCATGGCAACTATATATGAATACTCTATACTTGTAGGAACACAGGAAAAGCTGAGCCCTCGCAGCTAAAGCAGGAACACACACAAGGCGGAGGCTGATAAGGTCACAGGTGCTAACTTTTAATAAGGAAATCCCCTAAGCGTTTCGGCTGAAAGCCTTTATCAGGGAGGAGGGGGGTGTACGCATCTAAAAATAACAGTACAATTTATTAATGACATAATTAAAAACTTAAAATTGTGACAAATACAGACTGTGGCAAATATATACTTTAAAAGAAAATATACATAAATATATAAAAAACAATTACACTATGGTTAAAAACAAAATGTTTCAAAAAATGACAAACCTACATGTATAAATAAATATGTGTAAGTAAAATGTATAAACAACTACATAAATAAAGGCAGACAAATAAATAGTTTAAAAGGTTTAAAAATTATTAGGGTTTAAGAATTGAAAACAGTGCCTGTAGAGTTGACTATAGAGAGGGTACCCACATAATGCACCTTTTGAGATGCACCTTTTGAGACTGAGGGTCTTGAAAAAGACCTCTTTCAAAGTGATAGCTGAAAGCTGGAGAGTGAAGAATAAAATTGTATGAAAACATATTGCAAGTCATGGAGCAACATCTAAAAGAGACCAGGAAGAAAATTTCTAAAAAATAATGTATTTTAAAACATATTGTCTCATACTGTGTCACTGAAATTATCTGAAATTAATTCGGAGAGGAGCATCCCTTTACACGAATATCCCACAAAATGCAGCACTACAGGTCATTGAAGAAGTTTTATATCAGAGAGAGCGACATGTTTGTGTTCCCTCTTTCTTTCTCACTCAGATGGTTAGCCTCGCCATGATGGAATTTTTTTTCTGTTTCAGAGGTATTTTCTATATGCAGGTGAAAGGGGTAGCCATGGGCTCATCAATGGCTCCTGATGTGGCCAATTTGTATGTTGCTAAGTTTGAAGAACATTTTTTTTAAAACATCACCCATTTAATCATCAATTAAAACTCTGGAAGCGGTATATAGACAACATCCTGATTATTTGGGATGGCACAGAAACAGAGCTTTCAGAATTTTTTGAATGGATAAATAGCCTTGATGAGAATTTACAATTTGAGGGATCATACAGTACCTGTGAGATCTCATATTTAGACATTCTCATTAAGAAAACCAACAGTGGCTTTACTCCTGATCTCTTCCGGAAACCCACTGATAGAAACACTCTTCTCAAATTTGATAGTTTCCACAACAGATCTTTGAAGAAGAATTTACCTGTTAGCCAATACGTCGAATTATGTACCATTCCACAAGATTTTGAATTGCATGCCAAAGATATGAAGAACAGATTTTTACAACATGGTTACCCAATGCAGTGTGTCCAACAGGCTTATGATAGAGCAAAGAATACTAACAGAGAGTCTCTATTGACTACAAAAACACCTGCTGCTTCAGATAAGTTAGTGTGTGCCCTCACGGCTTTTGATTCCCTCTGCCCTATCTAAACCCAGGATAACTCCTAGAGTTAAGGGACATTTCAAATGTGGGAGGTGCTGCGTGTGCTCTCATGTGCTTGTCACAAAAGATTGTTTCTGACATGGTACCTATAAGATTTTCTTACAAAACTTCTCTAATTGTAATACATCCAATGTAATATATATCATTCGTTGCCCCTGTGAGTTGTTATATGTTGGGAAAACTAAGGGGTATGTTTACTAAACCGTCTTAATGTGCGCTCTGCCACGTTATCGCGGGATAAGGTACCTTATCGCGCAATAATGGCGCTTTATCGGGCGCAGAGGTACCTTCGCGCAAATGAGTGCTGAGGGTGGAGAAAGGCTCCCGGAGGGCGGAGTAAGGCTCCCCAGGGGCAGAGAGAGAGGGTCAATGGGCGGAAAGTGGGAGGGGAGAGGCTCCCTGCACACTAACGCTGTGAAATTCGAGGCTGAAAACTAACGCCAGTGAAACCCTAGCTTTAGAGCTGATTTAAAGGGAAAAGAAACCATTTCCGTCAGCAATGTACAGCAAAACCAGGGAAACCTACAAAACAGTGATAAGTGTGATACATGTGCACGGAACAAAAGGGCAAATAAACAGTGAAAATGACCAGCAGAAAATGTAATAAAAACATAACCACACTGGCTAGTAGTGATTGTAATGGGAAACATCAAAAAACACTCCTGAGAAAGCTCCAAAAAAAAGATATGAATTTTGGAAGGGTCTATGCTCCATCCCCATACAAGGTGAATGAGTCCACAGTGAAATTGCGCTGAGCAGGGTTTTCCCTCTCCATTGGGCAGGTGTCCTATGGCGTGCACATGTTCCACAACAGCAGAGCGGGCATGTCGGAACGGGCAACTGGACAGATGGTTGAAAAGGGGACACAGAGGGCTGCAGGCGGCACATGCTGTGGTGCAGCTGGGCCACAGTGCAGACTAGGGTAATGCCTAAGTGGCCCATAGGAATTCTGAAACAGTAGTGCAGCCAGACAGCAACTGATGAGGGCCCAACATGGGCACGAGTGTGCTTCCCACAGTGTCACAGGAGATAGTACCCAGCAGGTACCCCCAAGGGCACAGAACATTGGCAGGCGGCGCTGGGGGGAAGCGTGGACAGCTATGCAGGCACCCCTACCCCAGATCCTGCACCATAGGCAGCCACCTACCCACACACTGGATGGCCTGAGACTGCGCTCCACCAGCACCACCAGCAGAAGGGCATATCAGCAGGGTGACAGAGGGGTACTGGTGGTGGAGGGGGCAGTGGCAGCTGCCCAGAGCAGACCGTGGCCTAGCCCTGTGTAGTTGGGTGCCATGTACTGCAACAGACAGGCCCTGTCTGATGAACAGTCATGGTATCCCCAGGGAATGCACTGTCTCTGTGGCAACACGGTGGTGCAGTGCACACAGCCAGTGTGTTCAGGAGCAGAAGGTCACAGGTTCAAGTCCCAGCTGTGGTTCCTGCCAACCCGACCCCCATATTTTACCCACTACTAAAACGTGCTAATACAGACAGAACCTTTATTGCAGATGATGTAGACATGCCCAAAACACCTACATTTTACCCTACAGAGCACAGACACCATAAACATGCGCATTACCTAGAGCAGAGTCTCCCAAATGCAGTCCTGGAGGGCCAAACACCATTCAGGTTCCATGCTGCCTCTAATAAATATGGCTGTGCTGCATTTCTATGCACCGCCCCCATGGTATGCAGATGTATCTCATGCATATTCATTAGGGACAGCCTGAAAACCCAAACAGTGTTTGGCCCTCCAGGACTGGAGTTGGGAACCTCTGCTCTAGAGCAGCGGCCAACAGGGGCAGACACACCCGCACCCACAGGCTCCGTTATCCGAAGCATCCTGGAGAGGCAGGATGTTGGGCCCTGCGTGCATCTCCCAATACTAGCACTTGCATACCTTAGCAATGCCACCCTAAACCTGGGAAAACTGTACACAGCTATCAAAAGGTTGCTATGATAACTGGCAGATAGCAATTCCTACGTTAAGCACAATTGGCTGATTGAGCTGCATCAGAGCAACCTTTCTGATGTCTGTGGAGTGTGCCTCAGGTCTGGTGTCTGACAGAGTGACCCCAACAGTATTGCGTACCATAGCCATGCCTGCACTGTGCCCAGGACTGGTGCGGTGGCCAGGGCTGCCAAACACTTCTATAGTTGCACAATGCTGGCATAGGTGTGGGGAGTGTGTGGTGGCTGCTAACACCTTCCTCAGCCCACACTGCTAGCACTGTTCTCAGTATTGGCCTGCCAATGTGCATAATGAGGAGCAAGGTACTGTGGGTATAGCCTGGACAGGGTGGCTTGGCCTGGATGCATCAGCACAGGGCATACGGCAATGGCTTGGACACTGTAGTGCCCGGCCACGACCTGCACCGACAGGGTGGCCACAGCATGTCCTGCTGGGAGGTCACCTTCACCCTGACTGAGCAGTGACCACGGCATGGCTAGGCTCCCCCATAGTGCTATATTGTATTTCTCTTCAGTGAAATATATGGGTTCTCTTCTCTGGGGCCTAATCACTGACTTATCTGCTTGGTGGGTGTGCTCACATCTCTTCCAGGATCATGCACTGTGGACTAGCTAGCAGACTGTCTGCAGTTATATGTATATGGCTGGAACACCTTGCAGGGTGCAGCGGCTGGTGAATGTCAGATGGTGGTCAGGGCAGCTGAGCATTTCAAGGCCTACTGTCTCCCTGCCATTGCTCTAGGGATGTGTACAGCTCTGCATTGGCTGCCCTGTAGGGTGTGTTCCCCAGCATGACTGGGGTTGATGGCCCCCCTCTACTGCGACCGTTGCAGGGAGGTAGAATGTGGATCTGTTGGTGGGGGACTCCTGTCTTCCACTGTGAGCCACAGAGGGTGGGTTGTGTGGTGGTACAGAATCCGCCTATGGGTCCAAACACCCCCCTTCACTTACATCATGTTACCATGCACCAAAACAGAATAGGTACTATTCTGGGTGCATCATAGCCCATAAGGGCTAGACCTGAGTGACACCTACAGATGGACACGAATGTATCCTAGGTGGGTCTGCAGGAACTGCCTAACACACACACACACACTGATGGGTACCTGCGACATGGCTTCATTCAGCCATGGAAGGTGCTGCGGACCTGGTGCTGGCCGCCCCACCTCATCATCAGGGTGTGCGGAATACCCACACAATGTGATGGTCTGTAGCTACTTTGTGCCACTAACACACACCGTCTGACCCCCTACCAGGCTGAGGTACTGTGGGGGTGCACTCGGTCAGTTCCCCCTACCAGGCTTGGCGCTGTGGGGTGCATACCCCATCTTGTGATCATCTGTAGACCGCTGCTTTGCATGTGCTGTGCATCATGGGAACGGGTGGGTTGACCCTATTCTGGTAACCACAGCAGAATGGTTGTGTGGTGACGTGCAGTCCTTCTGTAGCCAGCCAGGGGTTTGTTAGCAGCTGTAGAGCTGTAGCCCACTGATTACTTCACTGCCTGTGGAGCCAGTGGTCATGGGTTTGAAACCACAGTGGGGCTACCTGATAGGGCTGTCCGAGGCAATGTATATTTTTAATGCACATTAGTGCTGCCAGCAAAAACACCCTCAGTACTGTAACCATAAGGTGCCTCATAAGGCGCCCCATAAGGCACTCTCTATAGGGTGCCTTATAATGTGCCTTATAAGAAGGTGCCTTATAAGGTGTCCTATAGGGGACATTCTAGGGTGCCATGGCAGATGGCACATTATAAAGTGCACTCTATGGATTTCCTATAGGGTGCCTTATGCGGCACCGTAGGTTACGCTACTGTGAGGGTGTGTTTGCTGGCAGCAATACTAAAACTAGAAATAAAAGGCCTCAAAGAGCACTACTTAAATGTAAGGGGTGATGCCTCAGCCAGCCT
The DNA here is from genome assembly GCA_033557465.1 of Ichthyophis bannanicus. Classification (NCBI taxonomy): domain Eukaryota; kingdom Metazoa; phylum Chordata; class Amphibia; order Gymnophiona; family Ichthyophiidae; genus Ichthyophis; species Ichthyophis bannanicus. Next base: position 924,871,732 of record CM066033.1, read on the forward strand.
TATGCATTGGGTGCACTGGGGGATCGAACTCATGACCCCTGTATCACCGGTCAGTGTATTAACCATTGTGCTACACCTCTGCTCCTCTGTTTGCACATCAGCACGCCTAATTATGATTACCGCACGTTAACGTGCTTAGCGGCTTCTCGCACGATAATGTGCGCAGCGCACGTTATCGCGCGATAATCCCGTTTTGCTACGATAAGACTGACACGCCCACTCCTTTTATGGCAGCCTGCACACTATCGCCGGGCGCACGTTAAGACTACTTAGTAAACATACCCCTAAGAGACCCGTGAAAACCCGTATAATTGAACACAAAAGCTGTGTACAAAGACAAGTACAAGATAAATCCCTGGTCGCCCACTGGATTGAAAAAACCACCTTATTTCTGGTTATCAAGGCCATCCAGCCACATTGGCGAGCGGGAGATTTGGACAGGATCTTATTAAGGTTGGAACAAAGATTCATTTATGAACTCAACACTCTTGTGCCTTCCAGTTTGAATCAAGAAGTGGATCTGTCTGTCTTTCTCTAACCCTGTTCTCTGAATTCACTAGTGCTCCCCCCCCTTTTGGCTTTGTTTTTGTTCATGTTTGTTCCTTTTTTTAATATTTTTTATGCCTTTGATCTATTTATTATTTATTTATTTATTGTTGGTATTTTTATCACATGATGGTTGCCCCTTTTACATATAGCAATACATAGTTTCTATAATTCTTTTTTGAATGGATAGTCATCCTGTTTTGATACCCGAGGTGCATACATTCTGCAATATGCAGAATTACTTTTTTTTTTTTAGTTCCTCTTGACACATTTTTTATAACAACATTTTAAAAAATAACATCTTTTAAATAATATTTGATAGTTTAGACACATCGTTTTTTCATATTAGTTCTGTTTGCACACGTATCATTTGGCTTTTATAAACCACTACTTCACTCATATTAAAAATGATACTGATTCTTTTGGTTTTAATTTTATAATCGGTTTTTAACTATCCACCTCCTTCACTACTACATGCACTACATCTTTTTAATTCATGTAGGAAAGTACGATCTGTTTTTAGTCACTATTATAGTGCGCCCCCTATAGACTGTTATTTTAGATTCTGATTGTTAATTAGTCCCCTTTCTATAAGTTCCGTTTTTGTATGTTTTTAATATTATTTTTAACATAACTTTTATTCATTTTACTCTTAAGGTTAAGTATGGCTTAAGTTTGTAAAGTTGAATGCCCAATAGCTCTACTCTAAAAAACCATACTGTAATTTGCCGATTTCGGCATCACCCCCTCCCCCCCCCCTTTTAATACTACGATCAGTTATATTTAGCTTACTCATTTATATTTTTTAAAACAGTTCTTGATTATTTATTGATATTTATTGATTTTTATTATCCTATGGCAAAACGTTCCTCTCCCCATTTTTAAAAAAAAAGCTTCTCCTTTTTTAATTTGTTTTTACTATGCACCTCTTCTGATTGCCCAATGAATACATTATTGCCTTTTGAATGCTGTATCCTATAATTGCCGTTTTTTGATCACACACTTTTTGATACATCTTTCACTTATGGGCTATCGTTGCTAATTTTGAAATGACACTGTCCAACAGGTTCACTTTCCTATATGTGCGGGAACACACCGCACTATGCCGATCTTAGATCCCGGCATCTTCATTTTAACAGACTGATTAGCTGCACTCGGTTCAGCTTACTAACACGCATGGTTTTAACATTTTGAATGTCTTCACTTTTCCTTTTGGCAATATCTCTTCAGTAGGTTGACTGCTCTCATTTGTGCGGTCCCTCCCTTTGGACATGCGCACCCTTCTGTCAATCACTGTTTTGGCGCAAAATAAAAATTTTAATCTGAGACGCCTCCATTCAGTCTCCTTCTAAGATAAATTACACTCCATGTTGTAAATTCGGACTTCAAGGTTTACTGGGTAATGTATCTTTGTTTTTATTACACCTTATGCTCCTGCTCCTTGTTTTATATGATTTATAACGACTGATCTTACACATGGTTTTTATTAGACGTTTTTATTTTCCCCTTCCCCTCCGTTCTGGCTCTGTGTGCTCCTCTCCAAATTAACTTCAAATAATTTCAGTGACACAGTATGAGACAATATGTTTTAAAATACATCATTTTTTTAGAATTTTTCTTCCTGGTCTGTTTTTAGATTTTGCTCCATATGTTTTCATACAACTTTATCCTTTACTCTCCAGCTTTCAGCTATCATTTTGAAAGAGGTCTTTTTCAAGACCCTCAATCTCAAAAGGTGCATTATGTGAGTACCCTCTTATAGTCAATTCTACAGGCACTGTTTTCAATTCTTAAACCCTAATAATTTTTAAACCTTTTTAACTATTTGTCTGCCTTTATTTATATAGCTGTTTATACATTTTACTTACACATATTTATACATGTAGGTTTGTCATTTTTTGAAACATTTTGTTTTCAACCATAGTGTAATTGTTTTTTATATATTTATGTATATTTTATTTTAAAGTATATATTTGTCACAGTCTGTATTAGTCACAATTTTAAGTTTTTAATTATGTTAATAAACTGTACTGTTATTTTTAGATGCGTACCCCCCCCCCCCCCCGATGACGGCTTTCAGCCGAAACGCGTAGGGGATTTCCTTATTAAAAGTTAGCACCTGTGACCTTATCAGCCTCCACCTTGTGTGTGTTCCTACTCTATACTTGTATGCACATATTTTATAAACTGTGCACACACCTCATGACTCCACCACAGCTCCATCCACATGCTGCTTCTTCAAACCTTTACACACGAACCACATAAACATGTGTGCTCGTCGGTACATGTACTTACATGCATGTATTCACTCGCTCAGTTCTATAAAGCGTAGTTACTCACCTGTAACAGATGATCTCCGGGAACAGCAGGAATTTAGCCTTCACCTATGGGTATCATCGGTACCAACGGAGCCTGCGCGGGAACGCTCCCCAGCGTCCAATAGGAACGCTTTTGGGAGCATCCCTCAGCACATGTGTGCTGCCTTCCTGCCTTTCCAACTGTCCCTCTTCAGTTAAGTTTGTAGCTGAGTGAAAGGATAGAGGGAGAGAGGAAAGAGACAGAGAGATAAGGAGACAACTCCTAGGGGAGGTGGGTAGGTTGTGAAGACTAAATTCCTGCTGTTCCCGGAGATCACCTGTTACACAGGTGAGTAACTACGCTATCTCCAGGAACAAGCAGGAATGTAGTCTTCACATATGGGGACTCCCTAGCTGAAGATGCCGGGGAGATGGCCCCAGGAAGCTGCCACCTATAGTGAGGTGGGCCATGCTTCCTCCCATGGATCTTTGGCATCCTACCAGGGTTGGTGGGTAGGAGTTGAATTAAGTCTGAAAGAGATGTTGAAGAACAGCCTAGCCAAAGAAGGCATCCCGACGGGAGGCTTTATCTAGGCAGTAGTGGGCTGTGAAGGTGTGCACCGAAGTCCAGGTGGCTGCTCGGCAGATGTCATCGATAGACACAGAGTGAAGGTTTGCCATAGAGGCTGCCATGGCTCTCACATTATGTGCTGTGACATGGCCTTGAAGAGGAAGACCCTTACTCTCATAAGTAAAGGATATACATTGTGCAATCCATTTAGATAGAGTTCTTTTGGAGACTGGAAGTCCCAAATGACTAGAATCAAAAGCAACAAAAAGTTGAGAAGACTTTCTATGTTGCTGTGTTTGTTGTAGGTAAAAAGCCAAGGCTTTTTTTACAGTCCAAAGTATGAAGGTTCCTTTCTGCATTAGAGGCATGAGGCCTCGGAAAGAACACAGGTAGGTAAATCGATTGATTTAGATGAAAAGGCGAAACCACCTTTGGCATAAAATGTGGATGAGTTCTGAGAACAACTTTATCATGGTGAAACCTTGTATAAGGGGGATCAGCCACTAAAGCTTGCAATTCACTAATGCGATGTGCGGAGGTGATTGCAATTAGGAAGATGACCTTCCAGGATAAAAACTTTAGGGTTGTTGTGGCTAAAGGTTCAAAGGGCAGATTCATGAGCTGTCCGAGAACTAGATTTAAATCCCATGCCACCGGTGGTGGCCTGATGGGAGACCTCTCATAAATCTTGCTATGAGTGGATGAGAGGAAATTGGCTGTCCATTTAGAGGCTTATAGGAAGCTGCAATTGAACTAAGATGGACTCTTACTGAATTGGTCTTTAACCCAGAATTTGATAAACGAAGTAGGTACTCTAGTACCGATTCCAAAGGTATCACAAGGGGGTTTAAGCCCTTTTGAGAACACCATATAGTAAAACGTTTCCACTTAAAGGGTAAGAGCGTCTTGTGGAAGGTTTTCAGAAGCCTGAAGGATATCCTTTACCTGTTGGGAAAGGTTAAGATCCTGCAGGTTTAGGCTTTCAGCAACCAGGCCCCGAGATGCAGGGATTGGGGATTTGGGTGCAGAATCAGAGCACTTAGACAGCCTGGTGTGCCCCGAATTCTGATAAGCGAGACGTCCTTGAACTTGCCTGGCCAGCCCTCTCTACACTCTTGCTGGTGTGCCGGTGCTGTTGCCATGGCTCCAGCAGGAGCTTCCAATGCCCGAACAGAAAGAACAATCCCTTCCGCGCCGCCCAACCCTTGGTGGGGTCAGCCAGGACCAGGATTGAGCGACGGGACCTACCGTGGTGGTGCGATGACATCTGGGAGGCTGCAGGGCCTGATCTCCCCCACGCCTGGCACTTATTCCACCTCAGAGGTAGAATAAGCCAGGCAGCTAAGTGTCTGCCGGTGGACGTTCAGGGCCCTGACCTGAAAAGGCCCTGTATGTCCGGATGCTTGGGCCCACCCCCACTATGACTCCTTCTCACCCCCTCCTGCCCACATCCCACCCCATCCCGCCCCCATCCAGTGCTCCCCACACAAACTCTCTATACATGCACGGAGCAATGGGCTTAGAATAGCATCCAGGGCCTCTTTGCAGGTTGTACATCGGCCCTCGGAATTTACCCCATAGTTTCTCAGTAGTCAGAAAAAATAGTCAGTGGCACTATTCAAATAATGTCCCTGAATACTGGGCTCATCAGAGCTGATCTGATTAATATCTCCTGCTAACCAGATAAGCCCTTTTGAATGTTGGGCCCTAATTTTATAAGGGAACACCATAGGTAGGCAACTACAGAGGAATTATTTTATAAAGGCAAGCAGGTGTCTACTTGTCTTTATAAAAATCTAGCGCAAATAGCAGAGAAGTTGCCTTGAATGTAGACGCCATCACAAACACCTGCTCGCCAGCAAAAGTAAATAACTGTGCATACTTTATACATCTCGGTGTGTAGATGAAGGTGTTTTATAATCTACGCATATATGTAAAAACTTCACCTACTCTCTGCTCAGACCATACCCCCAGCTACGCCTACTGGAAAAAGTGTACATCTTCATGCCAAAGCATGTAGTTATATGCTGGTTGCCATTTGATAAAAGATCATTTACGCATGTATGTGGCCACATATGCATGGGAATGACTTCATAAAAGTTCCTCTCCTAATGAAGTAATATTCAAAAGCATTTTTGTGAATAAAACAGCACTTTACCCATAGAAATGGGTTTTTATACAATTGCAAGACTGATATACAGGTAAAACTATACATTACTTCTGTTGGAATTCTACATATAATTCTAAATTTTGCACCTTTATGTGATATTTTATTTCTGCATTGCATTTTAAATTAGATATCACTCAAAAACAATATGCTTTGTTATTTTGTTAAACAAAGCATGCAGAATTTTGCATAATTCAGACCTTTTGACACAGAATTTTGAATTTTTTGCGCAGAATTCCAGCAGAAATTTATAGTCACAGCCACTGTTCCCTCTAAGCTGTGCGCGCGCACACACTTCGCCGAGCGAGCGCACACACTTTACAACAGAGCGCACAAAAATTACGGCTCTGATTCTGATAGAAAACAACACAGACGTCTTAAAATTTAAAAGTTATGAATGTAATTACTAGAAATTTCCCGCTTCATTTAGTAATCGTCTATTTTCATTTAATTTGATTAAAATCAGTGTGGTGTACATACTGTATTCTGACATGTAGTCAAATTTTAAAGCATATAACTCTGACTGTCGTTATGTGGCGCACAAAAATTTAACCTTCCTTCAAAAGCTGCACACAGCTGATATTTTATGCGCGCACAGCCTACAGAAAATTAGAGGGAACATTGGTCACAGCCCATATACATGTAGCTCTACCATTCTGAGCAGCCATTTAGGAGGAAGGCCAGCAATGAGATGGATCAATACAATAAAAGCAGCTACGGGTACCAGTCTATCAACAATGAGCCGACTGAAGACCAAACACAATTTAGGACAACTATCCAGAGGGTCACCATTTATTTATTTATTTATTTATTTAACAAACATTTATATCCCGCATCTTCCAGAGTTCAGTTGCGGTTTACAATAAAACAAAATCCACAAAGCAAGAGCTTTGTTTTACATCGAACATTATGTAACAATATACAATAAATTGGTTAACAGCATAGGCTAATACATAACAGCATGAAACTTGCTTTTAAACTATGTACAATAAACTATATACAGATAAACTATATACAGATACAAGTAGTGGTACTTTAGGGTTTAATCTTAGCATTTTTAGTTCAACAGCACTTATAACAGCATTTCTCTTTTTGTCTCTCTTAGCTTTATCTTTTATTCGTTTTGGTGTTCCTCTGTTTGCAAACTTCTTAATTTTGTGAAAGCTGTGGTTTTTGCCTTTATTTGTGCAGTCACTCCTTTAGAAAACAAAATAGGTTTCCTTTTCCTCTTGTTTTTATTTACTTTCCTTACATATCTGTTGCTCCTTTTATTGCCTCATTAAGTTTAGTCCTCTGCAATTCCACTTCCCTTACCTCCTCCCACACTGCCAAGTCCTCCTTCAGGCACTTGGCCATCTTCCTGAAGTCAGCGTTTTTGAAGTCTAGGCCTTTGAGCTTGCTGTGAGGAGATGCTGCCTTGGCTTTTATCTCAAACCACACCATGTGATGATCACTGCTGCTCACGTGGGCAACCATCCAGATGTTCGACACACTTTCTCCATTGGTGAGTACTAAATCCAGCATGAAACTTTCCCTAGTCGGTTCCATCACTATTTGTCTAAGCAATGCATCTTGGAAGGTATCCACAATTTTTTTTATTTTTTTTTTTACTTCTTTCCAGATTTGCATAAGGAATACTCCAATCCACCTCGGGTATATTAAAGTCACCCAATACGATCACTTCCCCCTTCATGGCTACCTTTGCAATATCAATAATCAAGTCTCTATCCATTTCTCGGTTTGAGTTGGAGGCCTGTAGATTACACCAGCATGGATGATATTGCCATCTCCTCTTTCCAACACAATCCTCAGCACTTCTTCTTTTCCCGACATCTCCTGCATTTCAACAGCTTTAATATTGTTTTTGACATATAGGGCTACTCCTCCTCCTTTTCTGCCTTCTCTATCTTTCCTAAACAAATTATAGCCAGCTATGGCTTTATCACATTCATGTGACTCATTAAACCATGTTTCTGTAATGGCCACAATGTCCAAGTCCAGGCTTCCAGGTCAGGAACTTTGTTAGCTAGGCTTCGAGCATTTTTGCTCATTGCTTTCCAGCATTTCTTGAATGGCTTGCCTGTATTTTGCATGGATTTTGTTCTACACACCTCTTCCCACTTGCCATTGATGCGTGGTTTAAAAGTGTGGCTGTTTACAATGTCTTTGCTGGGAGTGACGTCCTGAACTTGTCCTTCTCCATCTGTCACTCCCTTTCCCTAGTTTAAATGCCTGTCTGCATACTGCCTGAGTTTTTCACTTAGAATCCTTTGCCCTGCGACAGAGAGATGTAGTCCATCAGCACAGTATAGTCTCTTGTTGATCCATGTTTCCCCTGTCACCTATATATCTAAATCCTTCTTGTTTGCGCCAAAGTTTGTAGCCATGTATTAAAGTTGTTTATGCAATGCAGCCTTTCTGCCCCCTTACCAAGAACAGGTATAACTTCTGAACATGCTATAGTGTTAACAATGGACTTGAGTTTCTGTCACAGAGTCTAGAGGTCCCTTTGAACTGCCGAGGCACTGTTTCTAGCCAGGTCATTTGTACCCAAGTGAATGACATCACTTTCTGCACTAACTATACCAACAATTTGGTTCCTATTCCAGCTGCTGAAGAGCCTGGGAGGCATTTGACTATCTTCTCTCCTTTGAACTGTGTTCCCAAGTTGGTGCCTCTGATTATAGAATTTCCAAGTAGTAGTAGTTTTCTGTTTCGTGATTTTTTTCTTCATATTTTGGTACATTATCAGTAGATTGGGCATGGACTCTCTCTTTAAGGGCACTTCAGTTTCCAAGGATTGGGCACCCTCATTATCCAAGGCAGAGAAGGCATTATGCAAGGCTATCTCTTGATGTAGAGGGTGTCTCCGTGTTACAGGTCACAACCTACCAGAGCCCACTGTGATCCATTTGTTCCTGGGCTGTTTGATTCTTTGTGGGGGCGGTGTGTTTAATTGCAGCTAATTCTTCCCTTAGAGGAGTCAATTCTTTATGCATAGCAGCTAACTTGAAGCCTATAGGGCAAGCTCTTAGGTTCCAAATGATTCTTCTTAAAATGCAATAATTGTGATGCTTTCACTGAATATACAACAAGGAGACCAGAGGGCCAAGCAGGTGTCTCTGCAGATGATGCCATGTGTGTCCCAGACCATAGAACCAGATCAAAGGTTGATGGCATAGATCTGAGGAGCTGGAGATAAGTCAACTCCATGGACATGGAACTTACATAAAACGGGCTGAGTTGACTCTGAAGTTTGAGGGCCCTCTCCGACGTGAGGGAGACTTGCCACAGGAGAATGCTGAAACAAGCTTCGAGGTACTTCAAGTCCAGGGATAGGAGAAGGCTGTTCTTGGAATAATTGATCACCAACTCCAGCCTATCTAGCCAGTAAATTGACAGGGCAGTATCATCCCTGGACTTCTTAAGTGAGTCTGACCAGATCAACCAGTCATCCAGATACGTTGTTACCACCACCATGACATTCAAGAAAGCAGGAGGAGTTGTAGCTAGATCAAAGGGCAAAGTCCAGAACTGGAAGTGGTGCTCCAGGATACAGAAGCAGAGTAACAGCTGGTGCTGCTCCCGAATGGGAATATGGAAGTACAGTACACCTCGATGAGATCCAAGGAGGTAAGGAACTCCCCTTGTTGACTGGATGCAATGATTGACGTGATAGTCCCTATGTAAAAATGGGGAACTTTGAAAGCTGCATTGACCTCTTTCAGGTCCAGAATAATCTAGAAAGAACCTCCCTTCTTGGAAGTCAGAAAGTAGGTGGAATTACGGCCCTGACCTTGCTCTGCAGAAGGCATGGGTACAATAGCCTGCAACTTCATAAGGTGCTGACGAATTTCTTCAAGTGCAGTGAGCAGGGGAACCACAGGGAGATTCAACAAAGGTGTCCTTTAGAGACTCCACAAATTCAGCACATAACCCTGTCTCAGAACACCAAGAATTGACTGATCTGAAGTAATCTGGATCCACTTTGAGAGAAAGCGTAGTAACTCACTTGTAACAGGTGATTTCTGGGAACAACAGGAATCGGTCTTCGCATATGGGTGACGTTGGCGCAGATGGAGCCCGGCGCAGTAACACTCTCCAGCATCCAATAGGAATGCTTTTAGGAATGTTACTCCACGCATGCGTGGCTGCCTTTCCGTCTTCCCTCCTGGTCTCCTCAGTCAGGTGTGTAACAGAGAATAAACAAATATACTCATATATACACCAGGAAGGGAAAATATTAGGGACAACTTGATGGGGAGGTGGGCAGGTCGTGAAGACTGATTCCTGCTGTTCCCGGAGATCACTTGTTACAGGTGAGCAACTACGCTATCTTCAGGAACAAGCAGGAAGTCAGTCTTCACATATGGGACTCCCTAGCCCCAGACAAACAGTGAGGGAAGATACCCAGGAAGCTGGAGGTTGCAGCCGGGATCCAACAGACTCAGTTCGTTCAGAGCACTCCTCGCATGGTAGTCATATGGGCGGTGGACAAGTTGTCTAAATTTGAAAGAGATTATGCAAAACTGCCTATCTGAATTGAGCATCCGCTCTAGAGTCCTTATCCAGGCAATAGTGCACTGCAAAAGTATGCAAAGAAGACCATGTTGCCGCTTGACAATATCAGAGATAGGAACTGAGCGAAGATTAGCTATAATAGCTGCCATGGCTCTGACATTATGAGCTGTAACATGGTGTGTTAGGGATAGTCCAGCTTGTGCCTAAGTAAAGCATAGTTACTCACCTGTAACAGGTGATCTCCGGGAACAGAAGGAATTTAGTCTTCACGTATGGGTATCGTCGGTACCGACGGAGCCTGCGCGGGAACGCTCCCCAGCGTCCAATTAGAAAGCTTTTGGGAGCATCCCACAGCGCCTGCATGCTGCCTTCCCGCCTTTCCCAACTGCCTCTCTCCAGTTGAGTTTAAAGCTGAGACAAAGAGAGAGAGAGAGGGAAAGAGAAAGAGATAGATAGAGAAATACAACTCCTAGGGGAGGTGGGTGGGTTGTGAAGACTAAATTCCTGCTGTTACCGGAGATCACCTGTTACAGGTGAGTAACTATGCTATCTCCAGGAACAAGCAGGATTGTAGTCTTCACATATGGGGACTCCCTAGCTGCAGATGCCAGGGAGAGACCCCAGAAGTTGTGTGTCCCTGTGAAGGGCTCCACTTCCCCCCATGGATCTTTGGCATCCAACCAGGGATGGTGGGTAAGAGTTGATTAGGTATGGAACAGGTGTTGGAGAACAGCCTGACCAAACAAGGCATCCTGGCGGAAGTCCTTGTCCAAGCAGTAATGGGCTGTGAAGGAATGAACTGAGGCCCAAGTGGCTGCTAGGCAGATGTCGTCGATAGACAAAGAGCACAGATGAGCCATTGAAGCTGCCATGGCTCTCACATTGTGAGCTGTGACATGGCCCTCCAGAGGAAGATTCTTACTCTGATAGGCAAACGAAATACACTGTGCAATCCAGTTGGACAGTGTTCTCTTGGAGACTGGAAGTCCCAAATGAGAAGGATCAAAAGCAACAAAGAGTTGAGAGGACTTTCTATGTTGCTGTGTTCTTTGTAAGTAAAAGGCTAAAGCTCTTTTACAGTCCAAGGTATGAAGATTCCTTTCTGCATTTGATGCATGAGGCCTTGGAAAAAAACACAGGCAGGTAGACCGCTTGGTTCAGATGAAAAGGCGAGACCACCTTTGGCATAAAGTGTGGATGAGTCCTAAGGACTACCTTGTCATGATGGAACCTTGTATAAGGTGGATCAGCCACTAGTGCCTGCAATTCACTGATGCAACGTGCTGATGTGATTGCAATGAGAAAGATAACCTTCCAGGAAAGGAATTTCAATGAGGTAGTAGCTAAGGGTTCGAAAGGTGGCTTCATGAGCTGGCCAAGAACCAGGTTTAAGTCCCATGCCACTGGAGGTGGCCTAATGGGAGGCTTAGTTAGAAGAAGGCCTCTCATAAATCTTGCTATAAGAGGATGACAGGAAATAGGTTGTCCATTTAAAGGCTTGAAAGAAGCTGCAATAGCACTCAAATGGACTCTAACTGAGTTATTCTTAAGTCCTGCATTGGATAAATGAAGGAGATACTCCAGTAATGATTTCAGAGGTATCGCAAGAGGGTTAAGACCCTTCTGCGAGCTCCATAAGGTAAACCTTTTCCACTTGAAAGCATAAGAGCGTCTTGTGGAAGGTTTTCTGGAAGCATAAAGGATATCCTTTACTTGCTGAGAAAGGTTAAGATCATGATGATCTAGGCCTTCAGCAACCAAGCCCTGAGATGTAGAGACTGGGGATTGGGATGCCATAACATTCTGTCCTCCTGAGATAGGAGATCTGGAGCGGATCCTAACTCCAGAGAAGGAGCTTGAGAGAGATGTAGAAGCAGAGGGTACCACACCTGCCATGGCCAATGTGGAGCTATGAGAATCATACGGCCTCTGTCCCTCTGAAGCTTGAATAGGGTTTTGGGAATTAGGGGAATGGGAGGAAAGGCATAAAGGAAGTCTTGACCCCAATGAAGGAGGAAAGCATCCCTGGCCTAAGAGCCCTGAGCCAGAATTCTGGAACAGAACCGGGGAAGTTTGGCATTAAACGGATTTGCAAAGAGGTCTTTGTCCGGGGTTCCCCAAATTTGAAAAATCCTGGCCACTTGGTCTGCATGTAGAGACCATTCGTGTGGAAGCAGAACTCGACTGAGTCTGTCCGCCCAAGAGTTTTGGATGCCTGGAAGATACACTGCGAGGAGATGAATCTGATACTCTCTGGCGAGGGCCCATAGTCGCAAAGCTTCATTGCAAAGCGACAGAGAGCCTGTTCCTCCCTGCTTGTTCACATAGAACATGGCTACTTGATTGTCCGTCTGAATGAGGACTGTCTTGTAAATGAGCAGGGTTGTGGAACACTCGAAGAGCAAGGAAGATTGCTCTGAGTTCCATGAGATTGATTTGTAGATGAGTCTCCTGTGGAGTCCAAGTGCCTTGGGTGGAGAGGTCTTGCAGATGAGCTCCCCAACCCATTGGTGAAGCATCTGTTGTGAGAGTTACCTGGGGTAAAGGTTGTTGAAAAGGGGACCCCATCAACAAGTTTTGAGTGGACTGCCACCATTGGAGGGACAAGATAAGGCGATTTGTGTTTGCTATTTTGTCTGACAGGCCCCCTGATGCCTGGGTCCATTGAGTGGATAAAGTCCACTGGGCTGCTCTCATGTGGAGACGAGCATAAGGAACCACATGCAGGGTGGATGCCATGTGGCCTAGAAGTTGTAACATTTCTCAAGCAGTGAGAAGAGGCTTTTGCACTGCTTGAGAAGCTAACTGCACCATGCGAAGGCAAAGGGTCTGAGGAAGATAGGCCCTTGCTTTTTTGGTATCCAGCAAAGCTCCTATGAACTCTAGAGACTGAGTGGGAGTTAGGCTGGATTTTGGGATGTTTATGACCAGACACAAATACTGGAGAATACGCATTGTGCAAGATAGAGAAATCCTGGCCTCTGACTCTGATGGAGCTCGAATGAGCCAGTCGTCTAAGTAGGGGAAGACGAATATCCCTAGAGTGCGGAGAAATGCTGCTACCACAGCCATGCATTTCATAAACACCCTTGGTGCTGAGGTCAGGCCAAAAGGAAGCACCCTGTATTGGTAGTGCTTTCCCTGAAAAAGGAACCGAAGGAACTTTCGGTGAGTTGGATGGATGAGAACATGATTATACGCATCCTTGAGATCTAGAGAACAAAGCCAATCCTGACTCTGAAGGTATGGCAGCAGGGTTCCCAGAGAAATCATCTTGAATTTCTCTTTGAAGAGGAACTTGTTCAATTCTCTGAGGTCTAAAATAAGTCTGTGTCCCCCTGTTTTCTTTGGGATAAGGAAATAGGGGGAGTAAAACCCTGTACCCTGTTGAGAAATGGGTACCTCTTCTATTGCCCCTTGGGCAAGAAGGATAGTGACCTCTTAATCTAACAGATTGATGAGAGAGATCTGAGAATTGAACTGTCTTACTACTGTGGGAGGGGAGCTTGTACCCCTCTTTTATAATGGAGAGAGTCCAATGCTCTGTTGTTATCTGCCCCCCATCTGGGGGCAAAGTGACACAACCTTCCTGGAATGGTGGAAGGCTCGGGACCATTGAGAGCCAGGAAGGCTTAGTTCTCTAGATGGAAGTCAAAGGCCTTGTGGAGGCTGAGACTGCTGAGATGGTTGAGGCTTAGCAGTCTTTGCTTTCCTCTGTTTAGGTGGTTGCTGACTTTTTCGGGCAGGTTGACCTGCAGAACATGCCTGCTTGGAATAAGAAGGATAAAACCTCTTCTTCTTGGAGAAGAATGGTTTCTTGAAAGATTTTCTCCTTGCAGGATCAGCTGTGGCTTTGGAAAGTCTATCCAAAGTGGAATTGTCAGCATCCAATTCATTGGCCTTCTCTTGCCGAATAGATTCTCACCTGTACGAGGGATATTGCCCAGTTTGTCCTGCACCCAGAGCTCCAAATCGGATGCCTGGAGCCAGGCAATTCTACGTGCACCTATGGCAATGGCAGAGGTTCTGCTTATGCACTCAAAACAGTCAAAAGCTGCACGATTTACAAACTTAGAAACATCCTGGGCATGTTTAACCAGTGTGAGAAAATCCTGCCTCTTATCATCAGGAAGGAGAGGGCTCAAAACCTCTAAATCTCCTATGACTTCCTTAAGGAACATTCCCATATATAAAATATAGGAACTGATCCTGGCAGAAAGCATGGAAGCCTGGAAAGTACGACGTCCAAAGGCATCCAAAGTTCGACACTCACGTCCTGGAGGATTAAAGGCTGGCCTCTTTGCACTTCTGATTCTTCTCATAGCTGATTCCACTACAATAGAATGGTGAGGAAGCTGAGTTTTCTGGAAGCCAGGACACGGAGGTACTCGATACATGGTATCCAGTCTACGAGAGTGAGGAGAAGTGGTAAGAGGTGTCTCCCACATTCTCAATATGAGATTATGTAAGATCTCATGGATAGGCAAAGTAGCTGCCTCCTTAGGAGCTTTGGGATATTACAAAATTTCCAACTCCTTTGCCCTGGGCTCTGTTTCAGGAGCCACAGTAATGGAAAGACCTCGAGCCACAGTAATGGAAAGACCTCGAGCCAGCTCCCTGATAAAGTCCTGAAAGGAGATATCTTCTGGAGGAGACATCCTACGTTTAGGGGAGGAAGGCTCCTCCGGGAGAAGTACTCCGGTACCGACAGAGCTGTCAGAATCCTCAGATTCCTCCGAGGATTCGAAGTACCGTCTGTCTGGATGCTCTTGTAGAGCACAATACCCGTACCGACCTAAGTTGGTGCCGTGGAGAATCGGTACCGGAAGGCATAGCATGACTGGGTGCCCACAATGCCGACACTGACGTCGATGCCGATGCTGTCGGTACCAGTGCCGGAGTCGGTGCCGGTGCCGGTACCGGTTCAACTGTCTGACGCGGTTCCGAGGGTGTCGATGCCGCAAGGAGAGCCGCCAGACTGCGTTCAATAGCCAGGAACCTCTGGTCTATCGACGCTGCCGATGCCTGGGTATTGGTCCCGGAGAAAGCAGCCGGTACCCCAGAGCATGGCACCAGTAGTTCTGCCGAGGTTGAGGCCTCGAGAACATCCTGGAGCCCCGATATTGCTTTGGAAGCCGAAGCCTTCCACCAGGGCAATTTTGCCGGTACAGAACCCTCAAGGGCAACGCCAGAGGCATCTCGATGCTTGGAAGGAGATCTACCCTTTGAGGACTGGCCAGACTTATGTTTAGTTACCTGAGATCCATGGGAGGAAGACGAAGCCCTGGACGACGTCGATGCCACAGAGGCTGCATCGGAGGGAAACAGGGTGCTGAGCTTAGCAGCTCGGTTTTGTCGACCCCTCTTGGACATCATGGCACAGGCCATACACTCTGAGATGAAGTGGTCAGGACCTAAACATTTAAGACACCACTCATGGGCGTCGGTGACGGAGATGGTACCGCCACACTTGGTGCACTTCTTAAAACCTGAAGCGGGTTTTTCCATAGTAAAGGAAGTTTTGGGCCTAGGGCCCAAAAAGGCGCGTGCAGCTGAGGAAGAAAAGTTTGGAAAAAAATAGTATTTTTTTTTTTTTAGAGACAGAAAGAAAGAAAGAACCAGCGGTACCGGTATAGCGTTGAGGGAAGGCAGACGCGACCATAAAAAAGAAGGAATTTCTGCGGTGACAGGAACAACGACCTGCTGGCTCCACGGAAAATGAAGAACTGGAGAGAGGCAGTTGGGAAAGGCGGGAAGGCAGCACGCAGGCGCTGTGGGATGCTCCCAAAAGCTTTCTAATTGGATGCTGGGGAGCGATCCCGCGTAGGCTCCGTCGGTACCGACGATACCCATATGTGAAGACTACATTCCTGCTTGTTCCTGAAGATAGGATATGCAATCTTCTAACCAATTAGACAGTGTTCTTTTAGACACTGGTATACCAAAATGGCTTTGGTCAAAGGAGACAAACAATTGAGAAAAGGTGGGAATGCAGCCATGCATGCATGGAGGAACGCGCACAAAAGCATTCCTATTGGATACTGGGAAGTGTTCTCGCACCGGGCTCTATTGGTGCCGATATCACCCATATGTGAAGACTGTATCTCCAAGAACAAGCAGGAAGTCAATCTGAGCCAGCCCCCGTCCAGCTGTACCTCAGAAGTTACTCACCAGATTTCACTGCAAGGGCCACTGGCACTGGCAGCGGCTGATTAATCTCGGGAGCACCGAGCACCCCAAAAGGATTGCTCCTTCTTGGACCTAGGACCAGCAGAAGAACAGGCCTTATCAGGACTTTTGGCAGCCCAACAGCGCTTCCAAGACCCATGTGAGACCTTTTGAGGAGCAGACCTAGCACCCCTGCATCAGCAGACAATTTCCATAGCCAGAGTCACCACATTGCTCTAAGGACTTAGAGGAGACCCTGATCAAGTCATAAAAGGCATCTGCCATGTACACAACACAAGATTCCAATCTGGACTTCTACTGGCTGTCTGGGAGCTGCTGAACACAGTGCAGGATCACTCTGGCTACCAGGGCCACTTGGGAAGCCAAGGCCATAAATGTATTTTTAAACAGTGTCTCCACCTTCCTATCAAGAGATTCTTTGAGCGCAGTTCCACCTTCCACTGGAGTAATTGTGTATTTTTACACAGCTGTGACAAGGACATCCAACTGAGGGAGCCCAAACAACTGATCCAGCTCGCTCTGGGGTAGAGGATAAAACCGAGAAAGAACCTTAGGGACACAAAGGAAAGAATCTAGAATGGCGTCTGATACCCTCCAAAATAGGATTCACCTGTGACACATGCACAGAGGCAGGCTCCAGAATCTGTAAGGCTGCCATAGTGCTCTGAATCAGCATTGGCAGGTCTTGTCTATGAAAAAGGTGAAGCAGGTCCTCGCCCTCTGCCAAGGGAAGATCTCCTTCTTCCTCAGACTTACCTTCTAGAGAGATACAGTCCTCTTCAACCTCCTAACCAATCCCCTCAGAGGATAAGGCAGGGATCCCAGAGGAATTAACAAGTGGAGGAGCAAAGCAAGGACACTTGACCCACTTACTGGCCATAGCTGAGCCACCTGAAAGCCCAGGATCCCCCAAAGGGGAGCCTTGGATCTCAAACCCTGCAGAAGGGTTTGCCAAGCAGCAAGAAAAGATTGAAAACAGTCTGTGAGCTGTTCAGTAGCTGATGCTCAAAGCCAGCAGAAAAAGAACCTCGGGGCTCCAAGGGGCCTGATGGCTCAAGACAAATACTCACTCAGCTCTAAACTGCTATGCCCAGCTGAACCCCCAAGGGAGCTGCCAGCCTGGGAAAAAGCTGCCAAGGACCCAGATCTACTGTGGTGGGTCCCAACAATGCTGACAAAAATGGGCCCTGGGATCCCCATCATACAGGAAGCAAAAGGAGCCTACCGCAGAACTGACCCGATGAGAGCTGCAGGAGGCACAATGCTGGGCATCAGGCATACTTACAATGCTCCATGTGGACAAAACAAAAAGAAACCCTAAAAACAATTCATAAAACAACCACTAGAAAAGCAGCACAGGCTGTGAAAAACAGAACCACTGAGAAAAAACAGCACAGTCACAGTGGAAAGGGAGATCCGAAAAGAGAATCCCAGCACTTGAAAGACTGGTTGGAGAAATTCAAGAAGAGCTTCTCCAACCACCTACACATGCTTAGGAGGCTCCTCTGTCAAAGAAAGCATAGTTTCTTACCTGTAACAGGTGTTCTGCAGGGACAGAGTAGTTACTCACCTGTAACAGGTTTTCTCCAGGAGCAGCAGGAATCAGTCCTCACATATGGGTGACATTGACGTCGATGGAGCCCCTGCGGGGCATTTCCCCAGCTTTCTATGAAAGCCTTTGGGAATACTGCATGCATGCGCGATCCCCTTCCCGCCTAAAGGTGCCATCTTGCTCAGTCAAATGACATAGCTAAAAAACAGCACACAAAAATGTAAAATAAACTATGTACAACTGCAACTCCCAGGGGAGGAGGGAGGGTTGTGAGGACTGATTCATGCTGCTCCTGGAGAACACCTGTTACAGGTGAGTAACTACTCTTTCTCCAGGACCAAGCAGGAAGTCAGTCCTCACATATGGGTGACTCCCCAGCTCTGGGCTACCAAGGAACCCAGGCGGAACAAGAGAACTCCCTCTAGTCCCAGCATCAAAGAAAGGCTTTTCACTGAAAGAACCTCCACCGGTAGCCCAACGGAGGGCTGGAGGGCAGGAGTTGCCTAAACCTCAAAGAGATTCCGGAGTACTGCCTGGCCAAAAGCACTGTCCCTACGGGACTCCCTCTCCAGGCAGTAATGAGCTGCAAAAGTCTGGCTTGAGGACCAAGTTGCAACCCTGCAGATGTCTGCCAACGGTACAGAGCAGAGATGAGCCACTGAGGCAGCCATTGCCCTGACACGATGGGCCGTGACCCGACTCTGCAAGGGAAGGTCCGCCGCCCTGTAAGCCCAGGTGATACAGTCAGCCACCCATATGGACAAGGTACACTTGGACACAGCTAACCCCAAATTATTAGGGTCAAAAGAGATGAAGAGCTGAGTAGCCCTTCTATGTCCTTGAGTACGGTCAAGGTAGAAGGATAAGGCCCTCCTACAGTCCAGGGTATGCAGGACCGCTTCAGCCTGGCTTACATGAGGCCTAGGGAAGAATGTTGGAAGAACCACCTCTTGGTTGAGGTGGAAAGAGGAGACAACTTTAGGGAGGAACTTTGGATGAGTCCTAAGGACTACCCTGTTCCTATAGAAGCGGGTGTAAGGCCTGTCACAGACTAGGGCCTGAAGCTCACTCACCCATCTGGCCGAGGTTAAGGCTACTAGGAAGAGTGTCTTCCAGGAAAGGAAGTGGAGAGGACAAGTAGCCATCGGCTCAAAAGGTGGGCGAGTCAGTTGCTGCAGGACCACATTCAACTCCCACTCAGGAGCTGGAGGACGGACAGGAGGCTTGAGCAAGAGCAAACCTCTAAGAATCCGGGACCCCAAGGGGTGAACCGATAGAGAGTGTCCTTCCACCAGTGAGTGGTGAGCTGCTAGAGCTGAGAGGTGGACCCGAACAGAATTGGACTTAAGGCCCTGATTGGATAAGTGCAGCAGGTACTGAAGCACCGCTGGTACAGCACAGGAGAAAGGATCTTCTGTACGCAGCTGACACCACACAGCAAACCTCTTCCACTTCAGGGCATAGGTTTTTCTACTGGACTGCTTCCTAGAGGCCAGGACGACCTCTTCAACTTCAGGAGGCAGGCCCCAAGGAGCCAAAACTACCCTTGCAGCTTCCAGGCTATCAAATTGAGAGATTTGAGATTGGGGTGCAGAAGAGACCCCTGGTCTTGAGAGAGAAGGTCGGGCTGCAACCCTAGAGGTAGTGGAGTGTCCACTGCTAGCTGAAGCAGAAATGGGAACCAAGGTTGTCTCGGCCACCTGGGGGCTACCAGAAGGACCGAGGCCTGGTCCTTTAGAATCTTGAACAGGGTTCGGGCCACCAGAGGCGTGGGAGGAAACGCATATAGGAGGCCCTGGGACCAGGAAATCAGAAAAGCATCTGCTGCTAGTCTCAGAGGATACGGTTGTCTGGAGCAGAACCTGGGCAGCTGTCTGTTCAGGGGACTGGCAAAGAGATCTATGGATGGAAGTCCCCATCTCAGGAAGATCTTCTGAACTACCAAGGAATGGAGCTGCCACTCGTGGGGCTGCAGAATTTTCCTGACCAGGGAGATAAACCGCCTTGAGCAACATGCTGTGCTTGAGCGCAAACAAGCAAAGGTCCTGCGCCTCCTGATAAAGGAGCCTGGACCCAGTGCCTCCCTGTTTGTTCACATAAAACATGGCTACCTGATTGTCTGTTTGCACTAAAACAGGCTGACGAGCCAGGGTTTTAGAGAAAGTCTTGAGAGCCAAGTGAATAGCCAGAAGCTCCAGTAGATTGCTCTGCTGCTGGGCCTCCCAGGGAGACCACAGGCCCTGGGTGCACTTGCCCAGACAGTGTGCTCCCCAGCCCTGTAGAGAGGCATCGGTGGTCAATACCACTGTGAACCCAGGTGGCTGAAAAGGCATCCCTGTCAGTAAGTTGGGGGGATGCAGCCACCAACGGAGGGAGTGCAGGAATGGTCTGGACACCCTTACTTTGTCTCTGAGGCTCCCTGTGGCCTGCGACCACTGAGTTCTGAGGCACCATTGCGCAGGCCTCATATGAAGCCTGGCATGGGGTGTGACATGCACTGTCGAAGCCATGTGGCCAAGAAGCCTCAGGCAGAGCCTGGCGGAGACCAGTGACCTGCTGAGAAACTGGTTTGCCAAGGACATCAGTCTTTGGGCTCTGTCTTTTGGCAAGAAAGCTTTTGCCTGCAGAGAGTCTAGTCTTGCCCCTATGAACTCTAAGTTTTGGGAGGGGAGCAAAGTGGACTTTGCGAAGTTTATGACAAACCCCAGATGCCGGAGTAGAGAAATCGTTCGGAGGGTGGCTTGCCTGGCCTCCTGGCACGTCTGACCCCTGATGAGCCAGTCGTCCAGATAGGGGAAGACAAAGATACCCTGATTTCTCAGGTAGGCCGCCACCACTGCCAGGCATTTGGTAAAGACTCTGGGGATGGAAGTGAGGCCAAATGGCAGTACTCTGTACTGATAATGGTTTCCTCCCACAATGAACCTGAGGTACTTTCTGTGGTTTGGATGAATGAGGATGTGAGTGTACGCATCCTTTAGATCTAAAGAGCATAGCCAATCTCCCTGCTGGAGGAAGGGCAGAAGTGTTCCAAGAATAAGCATCTTGAACTTTTCCTTCTGTAAGAACTTGTTGAGATTTCTGAGGTTGAGAATAGGCCTGAGATCCCCTATTCTCTTTGGTGCTAGGAAGTACGTGGAGTAGAAACAGTGACCTTGTAGGTGGGGAGGCACAGGCTCCACCGCCTGGTCTCGTAACAGACCCTGGAGCTCCTGCAGGAGGAGGGCTGTATGGAGAGGAGGCCTTGGAGGCTCTCCTGGAAAATAGGGAGGAGGCAACTGATGAAAATGAAGCAGGTAGGCCTTGCGGACTATGCTTAAGACCCAGTTGTCCCCTGTAATGGGTGGCCACCGGTGGGCAAACAGGGCCAGGCGACCTCCTGTGCAGGGATGGGACAGCAGAGACGGATAGGCTATGCCTTGGGAGTCAAAAACCCCCACCCTACTGAGTGGGAGCAGGAGCCGGAGGCTTGGGGGCTTTCTGCCTACGGGGCCCATGTCCATGCCCCTTGGCCTGCTGACCCTGTGGGGGAGTGGAGGAGGCCTGGTAAGGTGGGAACTGCTTGTAGGCAGTCGCCTTCCTCGGGTAAAAGGACTTTTTACCCGAGCCCTTCTTCTTGTGTGAAGGGGCAGAAGTCTTTCGCGACAGCCTTGTCCTCGTGAGGTGCTCGGTCTCAAGCTCAGCAGCCTTCTCAGTCATGGGCTTGCCAAAAAGGTTTTCACCACGGCAAGGGACATCGACCAACTTGTCCTGAACCCATGGCTCGAAGTCTGATGACTGCAGCCATGCCTGGCGTCGAGCCGCGATGCCGGCAGCCGCAACATGGGCCGAGGCCTCGAAGCCATCATAGGCCGCTCGGGACATGAACTTAGAGCATTCCCGGATCCCCGAAGACAAGGACTTGAACCTCTGCAAAGGTTCCCTGGAGAGACCAGCAGAGAACCCGGCAAGCTCCTTCGCCAGGTCCCGCAAGTACATGCCCATGTACAGCTGGTAAGACTGGACACGGCAAGCAAGCATCGAGCCCTGGAAGCACTTTCTACCGAACGCATCCAGGTTCCGGGCCTCCCTGCCAGGGGGCACCGCGGAGTGCATTTTCTGACTTTTCAGACGATGCATGGCTGATTCCACCACCATGGAATGGTGCGGTAGCTGCGCCTTTTGAAAACCACGGCTCTTACGGAGTCAATAAATGGAATCGACCCGCTTGCTCAGAACCGGCGCCGAGGCCGGTGCCTCCCACATCCGGAAGAGGAGCCGTTCCAGCATCGGAGGAACCAGCACAGTAAAGGCCTCCTTCGGAGGAGAGTCATACTGGAGGGCCTCGAGCTCTTCGGCTCCTCCTCGGGATCCGCCGGGATCGCCAAAGCAGTGGCCATATCCCGCACGAACTCCGAGAACCGGGTATCCTCTGGAGGGGACCTACTCCGGGGCTCAGACTGCGGTGAATCCGACGGGACGCACCGAGTCTTGAAGGTATCAGGGGACTCCTCATCCTCCGTCTCCCAGGCGGACTCGTCCGAAGAGTCAGGCTCCGACCGTGCGGGGCCCGGCAGCACCCACCCCGACGCCGAAGGCACCGGCGTCGACGCCCTCACCCGACCGGGAGGTCGAGGGTGACAGCGACCGAGGATGACCTCGAGCCTTCATGGTCTCGAGTATCGGCTCGGTCTCCGGGGTCGACTTCGACGTCCCGGTGGTCGGGGCAGATGCGCCAGCGAGGCTGGCCATCAGCACCCGCTGCTGATCCATGAAGGCAGACAGTCTGCACTCCAAGGCTGTCAGCCTGAGACCCAGCTCAGGAGACTCAGCATCTACCGACTCGGGCCCCGGCAGCGCCGGGCCCGACGTCGGCTCCCTGGGAGGAGAGTCCTCGAGGATAACAGGACTTACGTGTCCAGCAGACTCCGGCTCCACCCGAGGTACTTTTGACGGCTTCTCCTGTTCCACGGGCCCAGGACGGTGGTCGGGGGTCCGAGACCTAGCCCTCGAGGAGCCAGGGACCTCCTCCGACGCCGCCCTCGCGAGCCGCTTCTTCCTCTTTCGCTCCCACTCGGGGGACCCCCTCTCCGAGGAACCCCAACGATGCTCGGGGTCAGACTCCCGAGACGTCGAAGCCTCAGATGAGGTCTGGGCCCGGCCGGAGGCCGAATCGGAGAAAAGCCTTTCTTTTTGGTGCTGACGACTTCGAAGTGCCTTAGTCGACATTTTTCCACACGGTCCACAGATCTTAGGATCATGATCAGGACCGAGGCACCGAAGGCAGCAGTCGTGTGTGTCGGTGAGAGACATTAGTTTCTTACACCGATCACACTTCTTAAAACCACTGGAAGCCATTGGGGAAAACAGAGTCCCCGCGAGGTCAAAGGACCGGCCTTCCAGGGAAAAGGAAAAAAAGGGTGCGAACGCCAGCCACGAAGGGCAAAAAATGAAAATATAAGATCGGGCTCGATACCGGTGTACCGAACCCGGCGAGAAAGGGAACTGGCGGCGAACCGGAGAAAAAAAACGCGAAGAATCGCAAGGAATGGACGAAAAAATCTATTTTCCGGGTGGACAAGGACACACGTCCGATGGGCTCCACGGAAAAAGAGAGACTGAGCAAGATGGCACCTTTAGGCAGGAAGGGGATCGCGCATGCGTGCAGTATTCCCAAAGGCTTTCATAGAAAGCTGGGGAAATGCTCCGCAGGGGCTCCATCGATGTCGATGTCAACCATATGTGAGGACTGACTTCCTGCTTGGTCCTGGAGAAAACAGTAATCAGTCCTCACATATGGGTGACGTTGGCGCCAACGGAGCCCACGCAGAGCATTTCCCTGGCTTTCAAAGAAAGCCTTTGGCACATGCTACAACGCATACATGGTCCTTTCCCGCCAAGGGTGCCATCTTGCTCAGTCAGATGATATAGCTAGGATGGTAGTAAAAAAAAAACAAGGTATGGAAGCAACTCCCAAGGGAGGAGGGAAGGTTGTGAGGACTGATTCCTGCTGTCCCTAGAGAATATCTGTTACAGGTGAGGACCGAACCACGACAGCACCAGTGGCGACCAATTGGGTAGCCGTGAGTTGCAGAAAGTGAGTCCCCACCAAAAGACTCTGCAGACCCTAGTGTCCAGCGACACTATCACTCCAGTAGCCTGAACTAGAAGGGTCAGAGGGCAAGAGTTGCCTACACCCCAAGAATATAGCGTAGTTACTCACCTGTAACAGGTGTTCTCCAGGGACAGCAGGAATCAGTCCTCACATATGGGTGACGTTGGCGCCGACGGAGCCCTCGTGCGTAGCAAATCCCCAGCTTTCAAAGAAAGCCTTTGGGATTGCATCACGCATGTGCGATCCCCTTCCCGCCCAAGGGTGCCATCTTGCTCAGTCAAATGACATAGCTAAAAAGACAGCAAAAAGAACAAAACATAATAATAGGACTGCAACTCCAAGGGGAGGAGGGAGGGTCGTGAGGACTGATTCCTGCTGTCCCTGGAGAACACCTGTTACAGATGAGTAACTACGCTTTCTCCAGGAACAAGCAGGAAGTCAGTCCTCACATATGGGACTCCCTAGCTATAGGCTACTGAGAACCCATAGCTGAAAAATGGCTCCCTCTAGAAGAGTTGCAGCAGCTGTAATAGGAATTCCGTCGAGAACGCAACACCCCCCAGTAGCCTGACACCAAAGGGTCGGAGGGTAGGAGTTGCCTAAACCTCAAATAGATTACGGAGTTCCGCCTGGCCGAAAACACTGTCCCGTCGGGACTCCCTATCCAAGCAGTAATGGGCTGCAAAAGTCTGGCCCGAAGACCAGATGGCGGTCCGGCAGATGTCTGCCAGCGGAACAGAGCAGAAGTGAGCCATTGATGCGGCCTTAGCCCTGACCCGGTGGGCCTTGACTCAACCCTGCAATCGAAGGTCAGCCGCCCTGTATGCCCACACGATGCAGTCTGCCACCGAGGTGGACAACGTGCACTTGGAGACAGGTAGACCCAGCTTACTGGGATCATAAGAGACGAAGAGCTGAGTAGCCCTTCGATGTCCCAGCGTACGCTCCAGGTAGAAGGCCAATGCCCTTTTACAATCCAGGGTATGCAGGACCACCTCTGCCCGGCTGGCATGTGGCCTGGGAAAGAAGGTTGGAAGAACCACCTCTTGATTGAGATGGAACGAAGAGACCACTTTCGGAAGGAACTCGGGGTGGGTGCGAAGGACCACCCTGTTCCTATAAAACCGTGTGTACAGTCTATCAGAAACGAGAGCTTGTAGTTCACTCACACGTCTGGCAGATGTGAGTGCCACCAGGAACAGCACCTTCCAGTAGAGGAAGTGCAGATGGCACTTGGACATTGGCTCAAAAGGTGGGCAAGTAAGCTGATCCAAGACAACATTCAACTCCCACTCAGTTGCCGGAGGACGAACCGGGGGTTTTAGTAGAAGACCTCTGAGGAATCTGGACATCAAGGGGTGAGCCAAAAGAGGTTGTCCCTCCACTGGAGAGTGGTGTGCTGATAAAGCACTCAGGTGGACCCTGACAGAGTTAGACTTGAGGCCTAACTCTGAGAGGTGAAGTAAGTATTGCACCACCACTGGTACAAGGCAAGAAAAAGGGTTTTCATTGTGCTGGGTACACTACACCTCAAACCTTAGCCACTTGAAGGCATAGGATTTCCTAGTGGACTGCCTCCTTGAGGCCAGTAAAACTTCTTCTACGTTCCTAGGAGAGGAGCTAGCACTACCCTTTCAGCAGCCATGCCATCAGGTTGAGGGACCTGAGGTTGGGGTGCAAGAGAGAGCCCTGCTCCTGAGCAGGAGGTCAGGCTGCGTCCCCAGCGGGAGTGGGGCTTCCACTGCCAGCTGAAGAATAGGAAACCAAGGCTGCCTCGGCCATCTGGGGGCTACCAGAATGATCGAGGCCTTGTCCTGAAGGATTTTGAACAGAGTTTGGGCCACCAGAGGCGTAGGAGGAAACGCATACAGGAGGCCCTCTGACCAGGAGGTAAGAAAAGCATCTGCAGTCACCCTCCAAGGATGTGGCTGTCTGGAGCAAAACTTGGGCAACTGGTGAGTCTGTGGAATGGCAAAGAGATCTATGGACGGATGCCCCCAGTGGTGGAAAACCTGCTGGGCCACTTCCGGATTCAGTTGCCATTCGTGAAGTTGGAGAATCCTGCTTAGCTTGTCTGCTAGGAAGTTCTCCTGACCAGGCAGGTAAACTGCTTTGAGAGACATACCCTGCCTGATTGCAAAGGAGCAGAGGTCCAGTGTCTCCTGACATAGGATGCGAGACCCTGTGCCTCCCTGCTTGTTCACGTAGAACATTGCTACCTGGTTGTCCGTCTGCACCAAGACAGACTGATGTGCAAGAACATGACAGAAGGTTTGAAAAGCGAGGCGAATCGCCCGCAGCTCTAAGAGGTTGAATTGGAGGAGACCACAGCCCCTGAGTGCAACAAGGAGGCATCTGTCATTAGCACTCGTGTGCAAGGGAATCTGAAAAGGCACTCCTTCGAGCAGGTTGGGTGGCTGAAGCTACCACCGCAATGACTTCACCAGTCGTTTGGACACTGTTATCCTGTCTCGGAGGCTGCTGGTGGCTTGTGTCCATTGATCTCTGAGGCACCACTGAGCTGTTCTCATGTGGAGACGGGCATTTGGGGTCACATGTACCATGGAGGCCATGTGGCCCAGGAGGCATAGGAAGTGTCTTGCTGAGATCTGAGACTTGCGTCTGTCCTGGTGTACCAGTGCCAGCAGCCTCTGTGCCCTGCCTTCCAGCAGGTAAGCTCTCGCCTGAAGGGTGTCTAGTCTTGCTCCTATGAACTCTAAGTTTTGAGTGGGGTGCAAAGTAGACTTTGCGTGGTTTATGACAAAGCCTAGACATTGCAGCAGGTTGATGATGCGAGAAGTGGCCTGTTGGGCCTCCTGAGGCGACTGGCCCCTGATAAGCCTCTCATCCAGGTAAGGGAAGACAAAAATCCCTTGGTTTCTGAGGAAGGCCGCCACCACGGCCAGGCATTTGGTAAACACTCTGGGAGCAGAGGCTAGGCCAAAGGGGAGTACTCTGTACTGAAAATGGTTTCCTCCCACTACAAATCTCAGATGTTGTCTGTGGTCTGGATGTATGAGGATGTGCATATGGTGTGACATGGTGGGTCCTTCCAGCCCGTTAGAAGAAGCTAAAGAGCAGGAAACAGGAGCAGTGCTGAGATGTAAACAACAGCACATGGCTTCTGGTTACCACAGAAACCAAGCACAAGGGAAAGGGATACGCCCGTGCTACCACTTAGAGAATGAGTCACAAGTTGATTCAGCACACCTGTTAGGGGGAGGAGTCAAGCTCTACCCTAGAATTCACTCTAATAAAGAGGTCACAGTTGAGCCTATGGGGTTAGGCAAAGGCGAAGGCGAGGTAGGCAGAGGTGAAGGAGGTGAGACGAGCAGCCAAGCAGGCAGCCAGGTGGGCTACGAGAGCTGCAGTGAAGAGAGCAGTGAAAGGAGAAGGACAGAGTCTCCGTGGAAGGGTCAAACGGAGCTTCCCTTCAGGAAGAGAACAGAAACCCCAAGGAAAGGATACAGCAAAGGCAGTCTGGATTACCTGCCGTATTCTGGGGAGTACAGAAAAGAAAGAAAGCCAGGAAGGCAATTGAAAGCTTCTGTGCACAGCTCAGGTTGGGAACCTACAGCCAGTTCTAAGCCACAGAGAAAACCTCTACCAGCTAGGTTTAAAGGTAAGCCTAAAGGCTGGGGTGCTAATGATTACAGTGATTTCATTTACCCAGAAGGTTGGGGCTGTAATGAGAAGGACTGTACTGAGAATGCTTACTTGAACCAGTATTTAATTCAGGAGTATCAAGCAAAGCCTGGAGCACTAAGGAAAGGCGTGGCACCAGGGTTGCAGTTACAAACATTTCCTGTTTCAGAGGAAGAATTAATGGACACTGAGCCAGAGCATGTAAATACTAAGGATGAAGTAATGGACTGTACGTTAACTTTTTCTAATGAGATAATGTCATTACGCTGAGTTCATGCTTTAAAGAGAAAGGCAGCATTGCTTGGAGTTAAAAGCGTACAGCTGTGAAGAAACAGAACTGTTACCTTGAAATGCTGGAAACTAATGTGTTTATGCTGCAGTAAGCCTTTATGTTGAAAACCTTTAATTTGTCCTTATACCAGAAAGTACCTGGTTTTGTGTTACCTTATTTCCTGGTTAAAAATTCTACCCCGGGAGGGGAAATAAATCCTTTATTTGCTTGAACCACTTTTGAATCCACAACTGCTCCTCATTGGTCAGCGAAGGGACTACATCTCCCAAGAAGCTCTGCTTCAGGATTTGTGAAAGTAGCTGTTCAGTGGGGAAAAACCACTCGCTTAAACCCTACCTACTGATACTGGGGGTTTTAAAGGGGAGTTGGTCACAATGGGCATCCTTCAGGTCTAAGGAGCATAGCCAATCTCTCTGGTGGAAGTAAGGCAGCAATATTCCAAGGGAAAGCATCTTGAACTTTTCCCTCACCAGGAACTTGTTTAGGTTTTGCAGGTCGAGGATAGGCCTTAGGCCTCCAGTTCTCTTTGGTATCAGAAAATACCTGGAGTAGAAGCCCTTTCCCTGCAGGTGGTGGGGCACCAGTTCCACCGCCTGATCCTCTAGAAGACCTGCTAACTCCTGCAAGAGGAGGTCCCTGTGAAGAGGGGGTCTGAGAGGCTCTCATGGAAAGAAGGAGGGAAGTACCTGGTTG
Source organism: Ichthyophis bannanicus (assembly GCA_033557465.1). NCBI lineage: Eukaryota > Metazoa > Chordata > Amphibia > Gymnophiona > Ichthyophiidae > Ichthyophis > Ichthyophis bannanicus. The sequence goes on from CM066033.1 coordinate 924,900,299, forward strand.
AAGTGAAGCAAATAACCCCTTTGGACTATTTGCAGGACCCAGGTATCCGTGGTGATATCTGGCCACCTGTGGGCGTACAGGGTCAGCCTTCCTCCTGTGCAAGGCCTCACCACTGGTGGGAGAGAGACTATGCTTTGGGAGTCAAAACCCCCCTCCCGGCTGGGTTGGAGACGGGGCCTGGGGGTCTTCTGCTTACGTGGGCCATGCCCCTGTCCCTTGGCCTGCTGCCCCTGTTGAGGAGCTGGGGTGGCCTGGTAAGTGGGGTAGTTGCGGTAAGCAGCACCCTTCCTCGGGAAAAAGGACTTTTTACCCAAGTCCTTCTTCTTAGAAAGGGCAGAAGTCTTCTTGGAGAGCCTTGTCCGGCTCGATCTCCGCAGCCTTCTCAGTCATGAGTTTGCCGAAGAGGATGTCACCTCGGCAAGGGACATCGACCAACTTGTCCTGAATCCATGATGTCAGATCCAACGACATTAGCCAAGCCTGGAGGCGTGCACCGATGCCGGCCGCGGCTACTCGGGCTGAAGCCTCGAAGTCGTCATAGGCTGCTCGAGACAAACTTCGAGCACTCCTAAATCCCTGTGGACAAGGCCTTGAAGCGCTGCAAAGGTGCCTCGGAGAGGCCAGCTGAGAACCCGGCAATCTCCTTTGCCAGGTCCCTCAAGTACATGCCCATGTACAGCTGGTAAGTCTGGACCCGGCATGACAGCATCGAGCCCTGGAAGCACTTTCTGCCGAAGGTGTCCAGGTTCCGGGCCTCCCGGCCAGGAGGCACCAAGGAATGTGTTTTTTGGCTCTTGAGCCTGTGCATGGCCGATTCCATAACCATGGAGTTGTGCGGCAGCTGTGCCTTTGGGAAGCCAGGGCTCTTGCGGATTCGATAGATGGAATCAACCTGCTTGCTGAGAACCGGCATTGAGGCCGGCGACTCCCACATGTGGAGCATCAGCCATTCCAGCATCGGAGGAACCAGAACAGTAAGGGCTTCCCGAGGGGGAAAGTCATACTGGAGGGCTTCGAGCTCCTTGGCTCGAGGCTCCTCCTCGGCATCCACCGGGAATGCCAAAGCCTTGGCCATGTCACTGATGAAGTCCGAGAACCGGGTATCCTCCGGAGGGGACCTTCTCCGAGGCTTGGAACCCGGTGAGTCCGATGGGACATACCGGGTCTGATGGGTGTCTGGGGACTCCTCATCTTCCGTCTCCCATGCCAACTCCTCCGAGGAGGAATTGAGCGGCTCTGGCCGTGAGGGCTTCGGTCCCGACCGCCCCGACGCTGAGGGCACCGGTGTTGACGACCTTGGTCCCGAACGGGCAGTCGAGGAAGACCTCGGCCGAGGATCAACTCGAGTCTGAAGAGTCTCGAGGATCAGCTCAGCCTCCGGGGTCGACTTGGCCGTCGAGGTCCCAGTGGTCAGGGAGGATGGACCGGTGAAACCTGCCATCAGTGTTCGCTGCTGCTCCATGAAGGCAGACATGCTGCGCTCCAGGGCTGCCATCCTGAGACCGAGCTCAGAAGGCTCCGCAGCCTTCGGCTCGGGTCCCGACACCGTCGGGCCCAATGCTGGTTCTCCCAGAGGAAAGTCTACGAGGACAATTGCAGTTACCTTCCTTGGCGTCTCCGGCTCCATGTGAGGCAGCTTTGCAGGCCGCTCTGACTCCGAGTACCCGGGTCGGCAGTCAAGACTCCGCGACCTGGTCCTCGAGGGCCCAGGTCGATCAGAGGCATCCAACGACGACGCCCTCACGAGTTTCTTCTTCCTCTGGTGTTCTCACGAGGGAGAATCCTGCTCAGAAGACCCCCGATGTTCGGGTTCAGACAGCTCCCAAGACATCGAGGCTTCTGACGAGGTCCGAACCCGGGGGGATGCGGACTCGGAGAAAATCCTTTCACGCTGCTGCTGCCTACTTCCTAAGTGCCTTGGAAGACATCTTACCACACGGGCCACAGATCTTCGGGTCATGGTTGTGCCCGAGGCATCGGAGACAGCAGTCGTGTGTGTCAGTGAAGGACATTAATTTTTTACACCGATCACACTTCTTAAACCCGCTGGCAGCCATCATGGGAAAAAGGGCCCCGGCAAGGTCGAATGACCGAGCTGCCAGTGAACAGTGAAAAAAAAAAAAGTGTGAACGCTAGTCACTAAGGACAAAAACTGAAAAACTGGACCGGACTCGATGCCGGTCTACCGAGCCGAAGTCAGGAAGGGGAACCGATGTCGAACCGGTAAGAAAAGAAAAGTAATTTATCACTTTTAAACACTTTTTTCTCTAGGACAACGTCTGTTGGGCTCCGCGGAAAAAAAGGGACTGAGCAAGATGGCACCCTTGGGCGGGAAGGGGACCGCGCATGCGTGATGCAATCCCAAAGACTTTCTTTGAAAGCTGGGGATTTGCTCCGCACGAGGGCTCCAACGGCACCGACGTCACCCATATGTGAGGACTGACTTCCTGCTTGTTCCTGGAGAATATGGAGTAACATCTGGCCAAAGACACTGTCCCTGCGGGACTCGCTCTCCAAGCAATAGTGAGCTGCAAACATATGAATTGAAGACTATGTGGCGGCCTTGCAGATCTCCATCACTGCCAATGAGCGGAGGTTGACCACCGACGTGGCCATCATCCTCATGAGATGCCTGTGATCCAGTGCTTGAGGGAGAGGCCAGCTCGCTCATAGGCGAGGGCAATACAGTCTGCCACCCAAGTTCACTTAGTCACGGAAAGCACCAGTCTGCTGTGGTCATAAGATATAAAAAGCTGAGGAGCTTTTTGATGAGCTTGAGTCCGCTATAAGTAGAAGAACAGGTCCCGTTTGCAGTCTAGTGTATGATGTATTAGTTCCTTCCTGCCGGCATGGGGCCGTGGGAAGAAGGTGGGGAGGACCACCTCTTGGTTGAGGTGGAAAGGAGACACCACCTTCGGGAGGAATTTGGGGTGTGTGCTGAGTACTACCCTGTTCTTATAGAACCTTGTATATGGTGGATCTGCCACCAGGGCCTGGAATTCGTTCACTCTTCGAGCGGACATGAGGGCCACCAGGAAGGCCACTTTCCAAGACAGGTACCACGGGTGGCAAGTGGCCAGGGGCTTGAATGGCTGTTTAGTGAGCTGGGAGAGCACCACATTGAGGTATTACTCTGACGCTGGAGGGCAGAGAGGGGGCTTGGATAACAGAAGGCCCCGGAGGAACCTGGAGACCAGGGGCTGGTTTGAGAGGGGTTACCCCTTGATAGGGTGTGGTGAGCGGCTAGATGTACCCTCACTGAATTAGATTTCAGCCTGGTGTGGGACAGGTGCAATAGGTACTGGAGTACTAGCTGCACATAGCAGGAGAAGGGGTTCTCCTCCCTTTTCACACACCAGGCGGAGAACCTTCTCCACTTAAAGGCATAAGCCTGTCTAGTGTAGGGTTTTTGGGAGGCCAGTAGGATCTCCTTAACTTCTGAAATGGGCCAATGCTACCCTTTCAGCAGCCATGCTGTTAGCGTTAGCAACCCCAAATTGGGGTGCAAGAGGGAGCCTTCCTCCTGGGACAGGAGATCTGGGACTCGGCCCAGGAGGACTGGGAGTGCCACTGACAGGGAAAGCAGCAGAGGGAACCAATTTTGTCTGGGCCACCTGGGGGCAATCAGTATAACTGATGCCCTTTTGCTCTTGACCTTGAAGAGGGTCCTGGCGACCGGGGGGGGCAGGGGGATGTCGGTCGGTGGAAACACAAAGTAGGCCCTCGGACCATGAGATCAGGAAGTCATCTGTCACTACTCTCTCCAGTGTGGCTGATGGGAGCAGAAGCGAGGTAGCTGTGTGTTGTCCTGAGAGGTGAATAGATTCATCACAGGCCTGCCCCAAAGGTGGAAGAGCTGCTTCGTTACTCTGGGGTTTAAGTGCCACTTGTGTGAACGAAGGACTCTGCTCAGCCTGTCTGCTAGGCAGTTGTCCTGGCCCGGGAGGTACATCACTCGTAGAAGCATGCTGTTGCATGCTGCAAAGGAGAGGAGGGCCACTGTCTCTTGGCAGAGGGAGTATGAATCCGTGCCCCCCTGCTTGGTGATATAAAACATGGCAACTTGGATGTTCCTCTGAATCAGCACAGGCTGGTGCTGCAGGCAGTGGCAGAACACTTGTAGGACCAAGACGACTGCCCTGAGCTCCAGGAGAATGATCTGTACAAGGAACTCCTCCTGAGACCAGCTGTCCTGTGTGCGGCGGTCCCCACAATGCGCCCCCCCAACCAGAAGGGAAGCATCTGTGGTCAGGGTCCTCTAGAGTGTGGATGCCTGGAAGGGCATTCCCGCCTGGAGGTGGCATAGGTTTTGTCACCAGTTGATGGACTCTGCCAGTTGGCGGGTAACCCTGACCCTGTCCCATACCTGTCCATGGTTTGAGTCCACTGTGAGCGGAGGCATCACTTGGCTGTTTGCATGTGTAAGTGGGCTGAGAGTGTGACATGGACTGTCAAGGCCATATGGCCCAGCAGGCACAGGAGGAGATGATCTGGTACTGACCAGCTGCGTTGTACCTCTCCTGCCAGTTGCCCGATACATTCTGCCCTTTCTCTGGGGAGGATGGCCTTGACCTGTAATGTGTTCAGCTGAGCATCTATGAACTCCAGGCTTTAGGCTGGAGAGAGATGGGATTTGGGGTAGTTGATAACGAGCCCTAGGAGCTGCAGAAGGAGGGTTGCAAGCTCTGTGGCTTAACTGACCTCTGAGGCCATACCGCCCCTGATGAGCCAGTTGTCTAGGTAGGGGAAGATGAAAGCTCCTTAAAGGCACAGGAGCTTGGCTACCACAGCCAGGCATTTGGTAAAGACCCTTGGCGAGGAGGCCAGGCCAAAGGGCAACACCCTGTACTGGTAGTGTCCTCCTCCCGCCCCAAACCATAGGTTTTACCTGTGGGAGGGGTGGATCAGGATGAGAGTGTACGCATCCTTTAGGTCCAAGGAGCACAGCCAATCTTTCTGGTGGAAGTAAGGCAGCAGTATTCCAAGGGAGAGCATCTTGAACTTCTCTCTCACCAGAAACTTGTTTAAGTTTCTCAGGTCTAGTATGAGCCTGTAGCCCCCAGTTCTCTTTGGCACAAGGAAGTATCTAGAGTAGAAGCCTTTCCCCATAGATGTTTGGGTACAGGCTCTACTGCGTTGTCTCAGAGAAGACCTGCAAGCTCTGAGAGCAGAAGGGTCTGGTGAAGGAGAGGTTGCACCGGTTCTCCTGTGAAGAACCTGGGTGGTACTTATTGTAGGTGGAGGAGGTATCCCTCCCTTACCACCTGCAGTACTCACTGGTCCGAGGTGACATTGGCCCACCTGTGGGTGAAGAGTGCCAGACAGCCCCCTGTGGGCTGGTGAAGGTCTCCTGGGGGAGGGGAGGCCCTGCCTTGGAAGTCAAAAGCTCCACCCCCCGGTTGGGCGGGAGCTTGGGCCTGGGGCTTCTGTGTCTTTGGTATCTGAGCTCCCTGGCCTTGTCCTTTAGGGTGAGAATCCTGTTGCTGGCCCGAGAAGGGCTAGTAGTGGTGACTGATGAAAAGGGCCCCTTTTTCCTCAGGAACAGGGTCTTTTCCCCAATGGTTTCTTAAAGGAAAAGGATGATGTCTTTTTGGAGAGCCTCTGTCAAGTCACCAAGTTGGCCTCGATCTCAGCCGCCTTGTCAGCCATAGGCTTGCCGAACAGGTTCTCCCCAGTGCAGCGGACATCGAGCAGCTTGTCTTGGACCCATTGCTCGAGGTTGCAAGACTGCAGCCAGGCTTGGCGCCGAGCACCGATGTCGGTTGCTGCTACTCGAGCTGCTGACTCAAAGCCATTATAGACCACCCAGGAAAGGAGCTTAGAGTAGTCCTTGATCCCGGAGGTCAGGGATAGGAACCATTGGAGGGGTTCCCCAGCAAGCCCCACTGAAAACTCAGACAACTCCTGGTTTAGGGCCTTTAGGTACATGCCTATATACAGTTCATAGGCTTGAATCCGGCAACTCAACACGGATCCCTGGTAACACTTGCGCCCAAGGGCAGAGAGGGTTCTAGCATCCCTTCCAGGAGGGACAGAGGATGGGTCTTTTGGCTCTTACGTTTCTGCATGGTCAACTCGACAACCATAGAGTTAGGGGGGGTTGGGACTTGTGGAACCCAGGGCCCTTCCAGACACGGTACATGACATTGAGGCACCGACTCACAACCAGCGCAGATGCTGGCATCTCCCACATTCTGAGTAGCAGCCACTTGAGGATCGGCTGCACGAGCACCGTGTGAGTTTCCTTGGGTGGAGACTCGTACTGGAGAATTTCCAGTTCCTCAGTGCACAGATCTTCCTCTGCCTCAGTTTGCACCAAGAGGGCTCTGGCCATATTCTTGACAAAGTCGTAGAAGGCCGCATCCTCCGCAGAAGAATGGCGCTGGAGTGCTGGTGGAGACGGGTCCGAGGGAATATCTCGGTGCTGTTTGGTTTCCGGGGCACCTTGTTGTCGGTCTCCCACTCAGAGTCGAGAGGTGACGACGAGTCTGAGGCCCTGCAACTCACAACGTTGAGGCCGGCACCGAGTGGCCAGCAGCCTGTGGAGGACCTAGGGTCTGAGTTGCGGAAACTGGCCAGGGAGGATCGGATACCCGAGGAATGGGACAGAGACCTCAATTGGCACAGAGGGCTTACCAGAGGCCGATGGCGCTTGGAGCTCGGCTTGACGACCAGGGACTCCCCTGCAGTCGGGGGCCCGGTCATCAGGGCAGATGATGCGGACAAACAAGCCATCATTGCCTACTGCATGGCCAGGATAGCAGTGATGTTCTGCTCCAAGGCCGTCATTCTGGTTTCCAAGCCAGAAGGCTCCACAGCTTTCGATGCAGGCACAAAGGATCTCGGGTCCAGCACCAGCATTCTCGCGAGTGTGTCCTCAACGAGGACTATGGTCTCAAGGAACCTCGCACAATCTCCGCCGGCCGAGGAATCATTCTTGAGTACCTTGGTAGGGTACTTCTTGGAGCCACCCGAGTCCCTCCAGGTGGTTTTACCAGGTTTCTCCAGTACAAGCTCAGCAGACTTCGAGGATTTTTTTCTCTCAAGGTCCGGGGTCTTCTCAGAGGAGCTGAGCTTCACGGGAACTGCTAGGCTAGTCGGACCTGGGGAACAGTTTTCCTGCATCTCCAACCTCTTTTTATTGGTTTTAGGCGTCATGGCCTGGCACAGGTCGCAGGAGGTGCTGTCATGGTCTGGGCCCAAACAGCAGTCATGGGTGTCAGTAATTGATAGTCTTGAAGGACTAGAACAGGGGACTGTTACTTCTGGAGAGAGATCTGCAATTGTGAGTATATACTTCTGGGAATTTTCTGAAGGGAATTCTTTCTATTAAAGCTATTTAATCTGTGAACCCACTATTTTTTGTTCAATCAGTCAGGGCCTAGTAGCAGCAGTTTAAGTTTAAATTTAAAACACAGAAGAGAACTTTCTGGTTACATTTCATACCCAGCAGAGAGCTTGTAGTTTTAATTTAATAGTCACTCAGGTACTAGTATCAGCAAAGTACTTTTAGTTTAAATTTAAAACACAGAAGAGAGCTTTCTGGTTAAATTTGGAACCCAGCAGAGAGCTGTTGTTTAAATTTAATAGTCACTCAGTGCCTAGCATCAGCAAAGTACTTTTAGTTTCAATTTAAAACACAGAAGTGAGCTTGCTGGTTAACTTTAGAACCCAGCAGAGAGCTTGTAGTTTAAATTTCATAATAAGTTAGAGCCTAGCAGCAGCAAAGAGCTATAATTTAAATCAAATAAGAATATAGCTTACCTCAGCAGCACAGGACAGGGTACTGTGTAGCAGCCCACTTTTAATAAGTGTTATTTCCCTCCCTCCCTCCCTCCCTCCCCACACCCACCCACCCGTGGGATAATCGTAGCTTTATAGGTACTTACACATCTTAAAAGACAGGTGATGCTCTCCGGTGAAGCTCGTTATCCAAATCAGTCATACACTAAGGACCTGAGATTAATTAAGCTTCAGGTGAACAAGGTATATTAAATGTATTAGGTACAGTTTTATTGGTATAAATATCCATAGCAACCCTTAGTAAGTAAAGAACTTAAAGATCTAAACAAAAACTTAAAACTAAGATGCAGACAGCAGTACAGCAGCGAGATGGGGGCTTTCCAGTCTTTTGCATTGAGTGTCACATGTATGATTTTCTCCCAGTTGGTGAGAGGTCTTACGTGTGCACTGGGTGCAAGGAGCTCTTTGCTCTCAGGGAACGAGTCCGTTCTCTAGAGGCTAGAGTAGCAGACTTGGAAAACATAAGAAAGACAGAGAGGTACATAGACGAGACCTACAGGGATATAGTCCTGAAGTCCCACCTCCAGTCTGGCAGCATCCCTGTTGCCATGGAGGAGAGAGGTCATGTGACAGGAGAGCATCACCCTGGTATGGCAGGAAGTGATCCTGTAACTAGGACCTGTCCTCCAGGTGATGTAAAACCCTCTTGCACCGAGGAAGTTTCTCCAGGGCCATGTGCCCATGAGGGAAGGGTTAGGACAGCCGTTATAGTTGGTGATTCGATCATTAGGCATGTAGATAGCTGGGTGGCTGGTGGACGTGAGGATCGCCTGGTAACATGCCTACCTGGTGCGAAGGTAGCGGACCTCACGCGCCACCTAGATAAGGTCTTAGATAGTGCTGGGGAGGAGTCTGCTGTCTTGGTACATGTCGGTACCAATGACATAGGAAAATGTGGTAGGGAGGTTCTGGAAGCTAAATTTAGGCTTTTAGGTAGGAAGTTGAAATCCAGAACTTCCAGGGTAGTGTTCTCCGAAATGCTTCCCTTTCCACATGCAGGACCCAAAAGGCAGGCAGAGCTCCGGAGTCTCAATGCGTGGATGAGACAATGGTGCAGAGATGATGGGTTTGGATTTGTTAGGAACTGGGGTACATTCTGGGGAAAGGAGGGGCTCTTCCAAAGGGATGGGCTTCACCTTAACCGGGATGGAACCAGGCTGCTGGCATTAACCTTTAAAAAGGAGATAGAGCAGCTTTTAAACTAGATAATAGGGGAAAGCCGACAGTCACCCAAGAGCGGATGGTTTGGAAGAATGTATCCTTGAAGGATAATACCAAAAGCAGAGAGGTTCCAAAAAAGAGTAAAGTAGCCCAAATGCCCTCGAGTATGGAGCAGACAGAGCTTAAATATCCCAAATTACCCATGTCTACCAATAGCCAAATTAATATGAATAAAAAAGAGTCTCTAAAATGCTTGTATTGTGATGAGGAAGATTCATTCTCTGCCCTAAAAACACAGGATTCAGTGAATTCTAGCCTAGAAGCTGACAGGAAGACAAGCCATGTGAGCACTAGTTGTCAGGGGCAACATAAACAAACCCAGCCACGGGGTTTGCAAACACGCCCAGCTGAAAAACATTCCCCAGTTCCTAATAGCTTGCACCTGGATAGAGGGAGGGCTATTAGCCACTATAAGAGTCATGCAGGAAATAGAGTTTCAGGTTCGGGTTCAGTTTCAGCTTCAGAGTCTGACCCAGGAGGTGATTCAGATTCAGAACCAGGAAGAGTTCAACCCAGAAGCTACCCAGAATACCTCAGGAGGAAGCAGCTAGGAGCAGTGAGGTCAGAGAGCAGCTGTGAGTGTTCTGCTGAAGTAAAGCCATTTGAAACTCAGAGGCAACGTTCTAGCTGGAGTGAATGGAAGCCTAAGAAACCCAAACAGTATGTATCTGAAAGCTGTAACCTTGAGAGTGATTCTGGCAGAGAGCTAAGAGAGTATACTGACAGTAGAAATACCTACAGGGTTAAAACTGAGAAGCCTCGTGTGAGAAATCCTAGGTGGGGGCAGGCTGTAACACCCAGCCGAGGGATTTATCTGGAGAGCTGAAGAGAGAGCAGTTAAAAGTCCCTGAAAGAGAAAGGTATGCCATTGAAGATATTTGCATGACAGAGGAAGAGGTGTTAGAAGTTCCTAAACCTCAAAGAAAGCCACGCAGAGCTAAACCTTGTGCTGATAAGAGAGAGGAATACTTTTACTCGGTGCCAAAGCCTGAAGCTAGAGCCAACAAATATCCCAAAGGTAGAAACACCTATAAGAAGTTGGATTCTAGAAACCCTGAATGGTGGCTTCCTTCTCTCCCAGACACAGAGAAGTACAGCAGCAGTTATTCCAGCCCTAGAGGGAGCTGGCCAGATAGGCTCTGTGAGGAGACGTTACAAGGTAACTTACAGACATTTTGTAGCCAGGAAAACTCAGGCCTTTCTGAGAACCTGCATGAACCCATGATCACTGATAGCCTCAGTGAATGCTCATTTGGAGACCCGATGGACTGTACATTAACATTCTCTGATAGAATAACCTCTCTTTGTTAGATAAGAGGCTGTATAGTGCTGGAAGCTAACACTATATGTGAAGAGTGCCTGTTTGTACAGAGAGGAGCTGTGTGCTGAGTTTTCATATGCTTTACAATTACCTTTACTTTAAGAAGCAAGAAGAAGCTTTTCTGTTTCCTTTATATTATACCAGAAAGTATGGTTTATGTGTCCTAAGTTTGCTGTGTTATACATCTGGAGAATCCGACCCCGGGAGGGGAAATAAATCCTAATTTACCTTATCATTCGTGTCTACAACTACTTTATTTTCATTAATCACCATCAGAACCAGACCTGCTAGCCCTAGGTGGCAGCCTTCCCACCTGGTGGTGACAGTATGCAAATCCTAGAAGTCTAAAAAATAAGATGGGAGAGTTAGAATATATAGCACTAAATGAGAGGTTAGATATGATTGGAATATCAGAGACATGGTGGAAGGAGGACAACCAGTGGGACACTGTGATACCTGGGTACAAACTATATCGTAATGATAGAGCTGATCAAATTGGTGGAGGGGTTGCGCTCTATGTTAGAGAGGGCATTGAGTCAGAAAGGATTAAAGTTTTGCAGGAAACAAAATTTGATGTAGAATCTCTATGGATTGAAATTCCATGTAAAAAGGGGAAGGCGATGGCAGTGGGGGTGTACTATCGACCGCCTGGCCAGAATGAACAAATAGATGATGAAATGCTCAAAGAAATCAAGGAAGCTAACAAAAGTTACAGCTCGGTAATAATAATGGGTGATTTCAATTACCCCAGTATCGACTGGGTCAGTGTCACGGCAGGACATGCTAGGGAGATAAAGTTCCTAGATGACATAAATGACTGCTTCTTGGAGCAGCTGGTTCATGAACGGACCAGAGGGGAAGCCATATTAGACCTAGTCCTTAGTGGAACACCAGATCTAGTGCAAGAGATAAGGGTGTTGGGGCCACTTGGCAATAGTGATCATAGCATGATCGCCTTTGATTTAATTAGTGGAGGAGGGACAGTAAGTAAATCCATAGTACTACCGTTTAACTTTCGAAAGGGAGACTATGATAAAATGAGGAAAATAGTTAAGAAAAAACTAAAAGGAGCAGTTGCAAAGGTTAAAGACTTACATCAAGCTTGGGTGTTGTTGAAAAATACTATCTTGGAAGCGCAGACCAGCTGTATTCCACGCTTTAAGAAAAGTGGAAGGAAGTCCAAAAAACTGCCAGCATGGTTTAAAGGTGAGGTCAGAGAGGCTGTTGTTGCCAAAAAAGCATCTTTCAGGAAATGGAAAAAAGAGCCAAATGACAGAACCTGGAAACAGCACAAGCACTGGCAGCTCAAATGCAAGGCATTGATAAAGAAGGCAAAGGGAGAATTTGAGAAGAAGCTTGCTGCGGAAGCAAAAACGCGAAATAAAGATTTTTTCAAGTACATTCGTAGCAAAGAACCTGTGAGAGAGTCGGTTGGACCATTAGATGATAGAAGAGTTAAAGGGGCACTAAGAGGCGACAAGGAGATAGCGGAGAGACTGAATGAATTCTTTGCTTCGGTCTTTACTGAGGAAGATGTAGGGATGTTACCCATGATTGAAGTGGTATTTAAAGGTGCGGCAGAATTGAAGGAAATATCGATACATCGGGAAGATGTATTTCAACTATTAGATAAACTGAAGAGTAGCAAATCACCTGGGCCGGATGGTATACATCCAAGGGTGTTGAAAGAACTGAAATATGAGATTGCAGACCTGCCATTAGTAATCTGTGAACTATCATTAAAATCATCCGTAATACCTGAAGATTGGAGGATTGCCAATGTAACACCAATTTATAAAAAGGGTTCCAGGGGTGATCCGGGAAACTACAGAAAGGTGAGCCTCACGTCAGTACCCAGAAAAATGGTAGAAACCATCATAAATAATAAAATTACTCAGCATGTAGATAGTCATGGCCTAATGGGAGACAGCCAACATGGCTTTAGACAAGGAAGATCTTGTCTTACTAATCTGTTATGTTTTTTTGAAAGTGTGAATAAACAGGTGGACAAAGGTGAGTCGGTTGATATAGTGTATCTGGACTTTCAGAAAGCCTTTGACAAGGTCCCTCATCAGAGACTTTTGGCAAAACTAAAGAGTCATGGGATAGGAGGCAGTGTACTACTGTGGATCAAGAACTGGTTAAAAGATAGAAAGCAGAGGGTTGGGCTAAATGGCCAATTTTCCCAATGGAGAAAGGTGAATAGTGGTGTACCCCAGGGATCTGTGCTGGGTCCGCTGCTTTTTGACATATTCATAAATGACCTGGAAAGTGGAACAACAAGTGAGGTTATCAAATTTGCAGATGACACAAAACTATTTAAAGTTGTTAGAACCCAAGAGGATTGTGAAAAATTGCAAGAGGATCTTGATAAATTGGAAGACTGGGCATCAAAATGGCAGATGAAATTTAATGTGGACAAGTGCAAAGTTATGCACCTAGGGAAGAACAACCCAAACTATGGTTACACGATGCAAGGTTCCACATTAGGAACCACCACCCAGGAAAAAGATTTAGGCATCATTGTGGATAACATGTTAAAACCCTCGGCCCAGTGTGCAGCGGCAGCCAAGAGAGCAAATAGAATGCTAGGTATCATAAGGAAAGGAATGGAAAATAAAACAAAAGATATTATAATGCCTCTATACCGTTCCATGGTGAGACCGCACCTTGAATATTGTGTGCAATTCTGGTCACCGTATCTTAAAAAGGATATAGCATTATTAGAAAAGGTTCAGAGAAGAGCCACCAAAATGGTAAAGGGAATGGAAGGATACTCCTATGAAGAAAGGCTAAAAAGGTTAGGGCTCTTTAACCTGGAAAAAAGACGACTGAGGGGAGATATGATAGAAGTCTATAAATTAATGAACGGAGTGAAACGGGTAAACGTAGATCGATTGTTTACGTTATCAGAATATAGAAAGACCAGGGGACATGCAATGAAGCTACAGGGTAAACTATTTAAGACTAATAAAAGAAAATATTTTTTCACTCAACGTGTAATCAAACTCTGGAATTTGTTACCTGAGGATGTAGTAAAGGCTGTTAGTGTAGCTGGGTTTAAAAAAGGTTTGGACAAGTTCCTGGATGAAAAGTCCATAAACCATTATTAAGAAGGGACCCAGGATATCAATGCTTGACCCAGTACAAGTATTGTGGAACCTGTGTCTTTTGGGGAAACTGCTAGGTACGTACGACCTAGATTGGCCACTGTTGGAAACAGGATACTGTGCTTGATGGACCTTGGTCTGACCCAGTATGGCATATCTTATGTTCTTATGTTCTTATGATATGGTTTGAGTGCAGCGGTCACATTTTTTTAAACTCATCAGGAGACTTGGTGGGGGAAACACCTGGACGGGGTTGACAACTCTCGCGTGAAAAAGGTTGCGAACATCGGTTGAGGTGAACCTTGATCAAAAAAGACAAAAGAGCCGGCTTGAGGCAGGAAGAGGAACCAGTACGCAAACCAGGAAACTAACTTTTTAAAAATACTTAGCAAGGATTTTTCTTGGGAAACAGGGTGGACATCTGTTGGGCTCTGCGGAAGAAAGGAGACTGAGCAAGATGGCACCCTTGGGTGGGAAGAGGACTATGCACGCATGGTAGCATGTCCCAAAGGTTTTCTTTGAAAGCTGGGGAAATGCTCCAAATGGGCTCAGTCAGTGCTGTCACCCATATGTGAGGACTGACTTCCTGCTTGATCCTGGAGAAAGGCATGACTTTTTATTTTTAAACTGCTACATCAACCAGTACAGAGAGCCAAAAACTGATCTACAGAAATGAAGAGGCTGAAAAATACATTTAGAAAACTTTCTAAAAAAGACTAGCTAGAGCAGATAATAGATAGCAAGAGAGAAAGGGGACCTGGACACAACTAGCAACCCCCTCAGGGGGCCTTGTGTGGTCCTCCTCCTCCTCCTTTCTGTCCCACCAGTGCTGGAACCCATAGGTAGCATGCTGGACATAGGTCAGCTGCCAGATCAAGCAACGTTAGGTCTACTAGTCTCAGTCACACAGGCTACAACAGCATGGTGTGGACTAGGGGAGACAAGCCTATTTGCACTGCTGTACCAGTCCAACCACCTTGCAATCTGCTGCTCTCTCAGCAGCTGCACCAGCTTCTCTCAGTGCTGCATCAGCATATATATCTAGTGATGATCTTATGCACGGGGGCACATGTCCATCGGTGTCTACTTTCATATATCAAGACCCTATCCCCTTAGTTTCCCTTCTTTGATACCTTGGAGTAATTCTTAACTCTGCCCTCACCTTTCACGATTATATCTCCCATTTAAGCAGCATTCTTTCTACTATCTCTGCCACATCCATGCTATCCGTACTTTCCTCACACCCCAAGCACTAACTACTCTCCTTCTATCATCAGTCATGTCCCGATTAGATTTCTGTAACCTCGCACTTGCCGGTATTCCCCAGTATCAGATCCACAGATTACAACTAATTCAGAATACAGCAGCTAAGCTCATCACTCACTCCTCATACCGCGATCACATTACCCCCCTCCTCTCTCAGCTTCATTGGCTTCCAATTGATTTCTGCATTCGGTACAAAATCCTCACTCTCGTTCATTATGCCATTTACACCCATACCCCCACAGTACTTAGCGGACCTTCAATTTCATACTCCTTCCCGCAGTCTTCGCTCAATACATGTAAATCACCTTCACCTTCCTTCCCCTTCTCCTGCACACCTCCACTCCACCCGTTTTTCAGCCTTGTTCTTCCTGGGTCCATCTCTATGGAATTCCCTTCCCTCTGCTCTCCGGTTTGAACAGTCCTTCTCCAAATTCAAGTCCCTTCTAAAAATCCACTTCTTCTCCTCTGCATATGACCTACCATCTCCTCTCTTATGACCCCTCTGATTCTATGCTGCCTGTTTTCTTTTCTGTATGACTGTATTTCTCTTTCCTATCTTAATTGTAGTTTCTTTCTTTTTCATAGGCTTTAGCCTCACTTTATCTGCTTGTAAATTGTGCACCGCCTTGAAGTTTGAAGGGTGGTGTATCAAATGTTGCAATAAACATAAACATGAAAATTGCTCAAGTCTGCCTCCACCTGCTGGCAAGTGAGCATAACCCATTCTTCTGGACGGTCTAGCAGGATGTTAAGGAAGCTCCTTTAGCCTAACGCCTGTATGTATAGAATACCAGCTGGCTAAAGTATGCAAATAAAGCCCCAACCATGTGCGTAAATCACTGAAAATACATGACTTACACATATTGATGGCGCATAACTTTATGCAGTGCCTTATAAAATTACCTCCAGAGAAGGCAATTTTTTTTTAACAGGCCCCTTGTGCGTGAAGGCTAGGTAGGTGCCTGTTTAGAGGCTATTTCATAAAGACAAGTAGGTGCCTAAGTGTCCTTATAAAATACTAGGGGCAAACATACCTAGATTGAAGCTGTAGACGTTTATGCCTGGATGGAGCAGGTGTAAATGTTCATGTGTAAAGTATGCACATGAATCATGACTCTGCCTGTGGCCCGCCCCAACTCTGCTCTTGAACATGCCTGTATGTGCATTGCATAAAAGTACAAGCTTTTTTGGCACTGTGCATACCTTTATACATATTATCAATGGAGAAATGTTATAAAAGCCCTTTTACATACAAATATAGGTCTTTATATGTGAAAATCTTTTATACAATAACTTGCATGCTCTGAAAATTCAAGCATATGCATGTAAGTTAATCCTGAAAATTTGCGTCTGGCAAAGAGCAGATATACACGTGTTTATAGTTTCCCTAGGGTAAACTTTCAAAGTGGAAGCACGAGCCTACTTTTGCTTTGAAAATCCAGCCAAGTACACATTGAGAAAAATATATGCATACTTTTTTCATGTGCATACAATTATAAACTTACCCTCAAAGGGGCATCTTTGAATAGACTGCTCTATTTGCAATGGAAATATTGATACCACCACATGCAGTCAGTTTTCAAAGAGAAATCAAATGCATTCAGCAGTGGATTAGTCCCTCCCTCTCCATTTGTTCAGGCATGTAGACAGCCAGCTGCCCTTTCCTTTCCTCCTGACAAGGCGGCATGCCACTACAGCTGATCATGTAAAACAAATGACTAAACAGCAGAGCAGCTGCCCCACTGCTTACTGATAAATTCCACATGTGTTATTTCCATTTGGAAATTAGCAGCCGCAAAGTATGCATATGTACTTTACACCTGCTATTTGTAGAGGCAGTCAAGGAACCTGTGTACAATTGAAAATGAAAGTACATGTGCCGTTTTATTTCTCTGATACCAACATGTCCACAGGAATACAGGGACACTGTCACTGAGCACAAACATAAGAGCAGAAGAAGAAGCTGAAAGTAATAAGTAGAAAAGAGTTATGGAGGGGCAATTAGAGAGAGAAGGAGGAGGGAGAATCTGGGGAGAGACTGGAGAGAAAAGAGATAGAGAGGAGGTGAGAGGTTGTGTACCATAGCATAATTCATCAATGTTAGCAGGCCTGAAAGTAATGTTGGGAATAAAGTACTCAACATGTTTGACTTATTATATATTGAGCAGGATTTCTTTACATTTGTAGGAAAGTATTTGGATGGAAGTAGATGAACATATACTTTGCTAAGGTCCAACACTGCTTGACCTGGGATAGCAGAATTTTACATACTGTACAACAAATTAACAGAACAAAATTGATACATGGTTTATGAGGTGTGACAAAAAAGAAACGAGACTGTCCCATAAATGTTTTATTACAAAATCTACAGAGAAATTGTGCATTATCCCCTTCAAAGTAATCCCCCCAGAGTTAATACATTTCTGCATTCGCTTCTGCCATGTACGGAAGCACTCTAAAATCCTCCTCCTTGAGGTCCCTCTGCTCCCTCATCACAGTGGCCTTGATCTCTTCTACCGAGGTGAAATGAGTTCCTTTGAGTACGGTCTTCAGCCTGGGGAAGAGCCAGAAGTCGCACGGTGCAAGATCTGGGGAATAAGGAGGGTGGTCGAGAGCTGTGATCTGTTTGTTGGTCAAGAATTGCTTCACACTGAGCGCAGTGTGT
The DNA here is from genome assembly GCA_033557465.1 of Ichthyophis bannanicus. Classification (NCBI taxonomy): domain Eukaryota; kingdom Metazoa; phylum Chordata; class Amphibia; order Gymnophiona; family Ichthyophiidae; genus Ichthyophis; species Ichthyophis bannanicus. Next base: position 924,917,685 of record CM066033.1, read on the forward strand.
GCAGGAACGATGTCGTGGTGGAGCAGCCACGACTTGTCTCTCTACAGAACCCACCTACTGCGCTGAACACGGTCATGGAGGCGATTGAGGACTTGCTGGTAGAATTGCTGGTTGACTGTCTGACCCTCAGGCACAAACTCATGATGGTCCACTCCCTTCTGGTCAAATAATGCGATCAGCATGACCTAGATCCTTGATTTGGACATGAGCGTCTTCTTGCGTCTGGGTGACAGTCGCGTCTTCCACTGCAGGCTCTGTCTTTTGCTTTCAGAGTCGTACTGGAAGAACCAAGTCTCGTCTCCTGTGATGACTCGGCCAACGAACTCCGGATCTTCTCTAATCTTCTCTAGCAAGTCTCAACAAACATTGACCCGGTGCTCCTTCTGGTCGTCCGATAAAAGCTTGGGCACCATCTTGGCGCACACCTTCCGCATCCCCAGCTCCTGTACCAAGATGGTCCGCACTGACTCCCTGTTCAGGCTGAGCTCCTCAGCTATCATCCGCACCATCAATCTGTGATCACTCCACACCAGCTGGTTCACTCTGCCAATGTTCTCAGCCATCTTTGTCGTGGAAGGCCGTCCTGACTTGGAGTCATCCTCCACCTCCTCTCGACCAGTCTTGAAGCATTTGTGCCACTCAAAGACTCACAGCCTTGACACTGCATCTTCTCCATAAGCCTTTTAGAGAAGTTGGAGACACTCAGTTGGGCCCTTCTCCAACTTAACTAGAAATTTCAAGTTGATTCTTTGCTCCATATTTCTGCCACTTCCAGTTGTGTGACAAAATGATGGAGCAGTGTGCTACAAAAAAAACCTGAAAAAGGAAATCAGAGTAAGAGAGCTGAAAAATATAGCAGAATGGTGGTGAGATGTTGCACAACACAGTGACATAAGTGATTAGCCAATTGGCACTGAGTCATGGGCATGGCTGCCACAGTCTCGTTTCTTTTTTGTCAACCCCCTCGGATGGTTTAATTTTATATATCACTTTTTCCATTTGTGCAAAGCGGTTTACAATAATTAGTAAAAAGTGAAAGTAAGAAAACGTGAAAGGAACTCCATAATCAAAAACGGGACAGAGGAAAACAGGCACACACAAGGACAAGTAGTAAAACACAATCGGTAAGCAGATGTACGAGGCTGTCCCACAGGCATGGAGCGCCGCATTGAACATTAAACAGGCAGTTCAAAAGTCTGTCAAAAGGTGTGTCACGAGTTCAGACTTAAACAAAGAGAGGGTCAGTTGAAGCTTAAGAGGGTTTGGAAGGCTGCTACAGAGAAGTGGGGCTAAGGAAAAAAAGGCACCGTCTTGTAATTTCATAATGAACTCGGTGTGGTGAAGGAAGGCACAGTCTATTACTGTGGATTGAGCACAGGGAACAGGCAGGACAATACGGGATAATAAGGTTGGACAGTTAATCAGGGGTCACCTGATGTAGTGCCTTAAATGCAAAGGTAAGAATTTTGTACTGAATGCGCACTCTGACTGGCAACCAATGGTTAAGCAGGGGTGTCACATGGTTGAAACTGTTTGCTTATGCGAGGATGCAAAGAGCAGTATTCTGCATTATCTGAAGACATTTGAGTTCATAGTTGGGTAGATCAGCGTATAGAGCGTTACAGTAGTCAAGCCTCGAGATTACCATGCTGAGGATAACTGTAGTCTGGGCAGATGCCTCCAGAAAGGGAAGGATGGAGCGAAAATGTCTTAAAGAGTTGAATGATCTCTTAATCTGGTTAATGTGCTGAGAAAGTCAGAGCCGAGTGAAAGAGGACACCTAAATAACGAAAGAAAGTGGTCAAGTTAATGGTATGGTCCTTAATATTAGGTGCAGAATGGAGGGGGGGGGGGAGGCGTTCTGCCAATAAGCCAGGTGGATGTGGATTTGGTGAGAATCAGGTGCAGGTACCTGTAACAGGTGATCCCTGGGAACAGCAGGAACCGGTCTTCACAAATGGGTGACGTTGGCGCCGACGGAGCACATGCAGGAACACTCCCCAGCATCCAATAGGAATGCTTTTGGGAGCATCCTTCCACACGTGTGCTGGCCTTCCCAGTAGCTCGCCTCAGTAAGGTATATAGCTCAGAGAAAAAACTCCAACAAAAACCACCATTCTACAATGCCCAGGGGAGGAGGGTGGGTTAAGGCTGACTCCTGCTGTTCCTGGAGATCACTTGTTACAGGTGAGTAACTACACTATCTCCAGTGTATGCAATCTTTGCATATGGGACTAACTAGCTTCAGACTACCCTGAAGGCTAGAGCAGGAAGGTGCGACCAACAGGGGAAAAAAACTCAAACCGGAACAAGGGTAGAGTATGAATCTGTCAGACTCAGCACACTTTCCGCTCAGGTAGCCGATAGGAACAGAGGGCTGGGGGAAAGGAGATGCAGTTAAGTTCCAAAAAGATGCCAAAGAATGGCCTGGCCAAAGTTGGTGTCCTTACTGGGGGTCCTTGTCCAGACAATAATGGACAGCAAAAGTATGAATGGAAGACCATGTGGAAGCTCGGCAAATCTCTGAGATGGAGACAGAACGTAGATGGGCAACTGTGGCGGCCATGGCTCAGATACTGTGAGCTGTGATGTGACCCTCTAGGGAAAGTCTGGCCTGCACATAAGCAAAAGAAATGCAGTTCGTAATTCAGTTTGAAAGGGTGCGCTTAGGTGACTGGTAGACCCAAGTGACTAGAGTCAAATGAGACAAAAGGTTGTGAGGACTGCTGATGAGTTTTAGTTCTGTCTAAATAATAGGCTAAAGTTCTCCTGCAATCCAAAGTATGCAGTATTGCTTCAGCCCATGAAGAATGAGGTCTTGGAAAAAAGATCGGAAGAGAAACCAACTGATTAAGGTAGAAAGGAAAGACCACCTTCAGAAGGAACCTAGGACCACCCTATCATGGTGGAAGTGTGTGTAAGGAGCATAGTCCACTAGAGCTTGTTCACTGACAAGTGAGGAAGTTCAGTGAGGCTGAGGCAAGGGGCTCAAAGGGGGGTTTGAGCAGTTGAGCAAGGAAAACATTAAGATCTCAAGCTACTGGAGGTAGTCTGATTAATGGCTGCACATGAAGTATGCTACCAGAGGATGAACAGAGATAGACTGTCTGCCATCTTGATGATGAGAGGCTGCAATGGCACTTAGGTGGACTCAAACTGAATTTGTCTTTAGTCCAGCCCTAGAGAGATGGAAAAAGTATTGAAGAAGAGGCTCCACCAGGTAAGTAAATGGGCCAAGAGCTCTCTCGGAGCACTACAGGGAAACCTTGCGCCATTTGAATGTATAAGCACATCAAGTGGTGTCTTTTCAAGATGCCAGGAGGATATCTTTTACGTCCTCTGGAAGATCTAGGTGAGATAAGACTAGGCTTTCAACAGCCATGCCGTCAACCAGAGTGCCCTCAGATTGGGATGAAGGAGCGACCCCTGGTCCTGGGATAGGAGACTGGATGTGCATCCCAGACTGAGCGTCTGTGTTGAGCTAGTTGAAGGACCAGGGGAAACTATGGTTGACGGGGTCAGAATGGGGTGATGAGAATCATCATTCCCCTGTCCATTTGCAGCTTGAAGAGGGTCTTCGCTATCAGTGGAATAGATGGAAATGCATAAAGCAGGCCCTGTCCCCAATGAAGGAGAAACACATCTGAGGCCTAGCTCTGTGGAGGCGGGATCCTGGATGAGAACAGAGAAAGCTGGGTGTTTACTGGAGTAGCAAAGAGGTCAATGATGAAAGTTCCCCATAATTGAAAGGTATGCAGCACTGTTTCATGATGGAGAGTCCATTTGTGTGGTCAAAGGTCACAACTCAATTTGTCTGCTAGCACATTCAGCTCTCCCGGAAGGTAAACTGCTCGAAGAAGCATCTGATGAGATATAGCAAAGGCCCAGAGGTGGATCATCTCCTTGCACAGGGCGTGAGATCCAGTTCCCCCTTGTTTGTTGATGTAATACATGGCTATCTGGTTGTCAGTTTGAATGAATACTGAATGTCCGGTCAACTGAGGACAGAACACTAAGGGCATTGGAAACTGCCTTGAGTTCCAAGAGGCTGAAGTGGTAAGAGGCTTCCTTGGGGGACCAGAGGCCTCGCATAATGAGACCCTTGAGGTAAGCTCCCCAGCCCTGTTTGGAAGCATCTGTCATCAGGGTACACTGCGGTGCAGACACCCAAAAGGTAACCCGACAAGAAGATTTTGAGGGGTGCACCACCACTTCAGGGAGTCCACCATGTGAGTCGTGATGGTGATCTTGTCCATGAGATGACCCACTGACTGTTTCCACTGAGCGAAAAGAGTCCACTGTGCTGGACACATGTGCAGGTGAGCATATGAGACAACATCGACTGTGAAGGCCATGTGCCCCAAGAGACAGAGCATGTCCCTTGCCCCAATGTGGGACCTGCTTTGGCAGTGGTTTGCTAGTTCAATGAGGTAGGTGGAGCCGTTCTTCTGGAAGGAAGGCTCGAGCTTACGCAGTATCCAGAAGCGCCCCAATGAATTCTAGTTTTTGAGTTGGAGCAAGATGGGACTGGGTAGTGTGGTGAAGAGCACCCTCCTGAGGAAATGGAGACTGAAGGAAATCCTGAAAAGCAGCAGGATTTACACAGGATTTTCAATCCTAGAAGAAAAAAACCCTCTTCTGTTGAGCTGAGAATGGAGACCAGCCCAGGGGAGGAGTTGAGCAGTGCTGATTGGGCACATCCAGGGGTTGGACGGGGTGTGGCTGGAAAAGAATCCCTTTTTGAAGTGGTGAATGACGCTGCTAAGGGGAAACAGAAAGAGAAAAGCCATGAGCAGATGACCTGTGAGCAGAGGGCCTGTGAACAGACGAGCTGTGAGAGGACGTTTGAGACGTCAGATGAGGCCGAGTCAAGCAGTGAGTGCAAGACCAGGAAGCAGTTTGGATGCACGTCTGAGCCTGGTAGCAACAGAGGACCTGCAAGGATTTTTACAGGTGCTGTGAAAGGAAGTCCTGTGAGAAGTGGACGGAGCCCTGGTTTAGAGTCCTGGGAAAAGGCAGAGCCCTCAAATAGAAAGCCTCCAAGGCGGACACCTGCAAAAGGTAACTCATTCTATGGGATACAATTTGGACCGGAGAGACCCAGAAGTACTCATAGCTGGAAAGCTTTTGAGCTACCTAAGAGGAGAGGAGCCTGGCAGAGAGAAAGCAGTTCCAATAGGAGTTATGATAGAGAAGGTAAAATTCAATCTCCTATGTTTGGGGCTTTGTTAAAGGATCTCAATTGTTACCCTGATTTATTTAAGCCCAGAGCTGAAGGGGGAAGCATTACTGACCGGGAGAGAAACCCAGTATTTGCTGACAACTGCTTGTCGGGAAATGAACAGGCTGAATTGCTCCTCCAGGAGTTTAAACAGTTCCTAGAGTTGAAAGCAGGCAGACAGCCAAAGCTGAATGAGGACACTAGTTCTGTGCAGTCAGAAGATTTAATGCAGGTAGATTATGCCTTACCTTCTACAAACTCTGACAATTGTAGCATGGACTGTTCAATATGCTGTAAGGAAATAACAGTATAAAGAAGCTTGCTATACCTTGTATGGAAAGAATACAACGTGGTAGTTTCTGCTGCCGTGCTTGGAAACTTGATTGTTTGCACCTGAGTTTGAGCTCACACTGTGAAAGGAACAGTGACTGTTATGAGGCTGCAATGTATGTGAGTCACCTCTTGAGGCAGAGCTGAGTTAAGCTCCATAAGAAGGAAAGCTGATCCTATTTTTTGGTTGTCTTATATTCCTGAGTTTCTTCTGTTCCTATTTAAAAGCACCATTTATGTTCATGTATTTGAATTTTGATGCGCTGGAGGAATTTCCCCAACATGAATAAATATTCTTGCAAAAGCCTTACCGTCTCTGGCACAACTACATTTATTCCTGAGAGAAGGGAGAACAAACTACATTACCCATCATTCCAAGGGAACAGTTTACCTCCATTCCTCACGGGACAATAGGCCACTCCTGTCCGTTAGCCCTAGGGCGGGGGCAGGAGCGTCGCAGTAGTTGATCAAAAAGCCCAGATTCTGAAGCACCGAGATAGTGCGTTGGAGAGATATGATTACTACACAAGGGAAAATCATCCTTGATTAGCCAATTGTCTAAGTAAGGAAAGACGAAGATGTTCAGTGTGCGGAGGTAGGTCACTATGACTGCTAGATACTTTGCAAATCTCTTGATGCAGATTCGAGACCAAAGGGTAGAACACAGTACTGGTAGTGAAGTCCCTGAACAAAAAGTGTAGGTACTTTCTGTGTGAGGTATGTATAAGGAGGTGAGTATAGGCATCTTTGAGATCTAGAGAGCAGAGCCAGTCCTTCTCCTGGAGGTAAGGGAGTAAAGTTCCTAGGGAGACCATCTTGAACTTTTCCCGCACCAGGAACTTGTTGAGATTCCTAAGGTCCATGATAGGCCTGAACCCCCCTGTCTTTTTGGAGATGAGGAAATAATGGTAGTAAAACCTCAGCTTTTGTTGAGGGGTGGAACTTCCTTTATGGCTCCCTGTTCTAGAAGAGTGAGTATGTTTTGCTGAAGCATGATGGAGTGTACAGTGTAGAGGAAGAAAGTGTGTGGGGGGGGGGGGGGCCGATTCTGGAAATTGAGCCGATATCCCTTAATCACGACCCTTAGAGTCCAGGGTTCTGACGTAATGAGGGGCCATCTGTGGGCAAAGTAGATCAACTTGCCTGCGATGTGGGAGGGAAGGGGATCCTGTAGGGGTAGACTGGCTGTGCTCTCGAGGAAGCAATCAAAAAACAATAGGGAGCTGGTTGAGGCTTTGGAGCTTTAGGCTACCTGGGCTGACGTGGCCCCTGCTGATGTGGTTGTTGAGGCTGATAAGAGGAATATGACGGAAAAGAAGGGTAGTACCTCGTCTTCCTGGGGTAGAAGGGCTTCTAAGGAGACTTCTTCTTAGCTGGATCAGCTGTTTTTCGAGACAGACGTTTCAGGTTGAGATCATCCATCTCTATCTCACCAGCCTTTTCTTGACATCCTTTCCTAAAGAGGTTCTCTCTTGTACAGGGAATGTTAGCAAGTTTATCTTGAACCCATTGTTCAAGGTCAGATGCTTGCAGTCAGGCCATTCTCCTGGCTCCTATACAAACTGCTGCTGCCCTACTGGTGGACTCAAAGGCATCAAAGACAGTCCTAGTGAAGAATTTGGAGGTATTCGGACCAAGAATGACCAAGGCCTGATATGGACCTTGTTTGTCAGTTGGCAACAGGGGGGAGAACGTAACCAGATCTTTAGCTATGTCTCTCAAAAACACACTCATGTAAAGCATATAGGCGTTTATCCTGAATACTAACATAACGGCTTGGAAGCACCAACATCCAAATGCATCACGAGTCCTTGATTCCCTTCCTTGGGGAACAGAGGAGTGATTTTTAGAACTCTTAACCCGATGCATTGCCGATTCCACAACCATAGAATGATGTGGTAATTGAGGTTTTTGAAAACCTGGGCAACAAGGAACTCTAGAGAGAGTAACCAGCCTCTTACTGACTAATGGAACCATCAAAGGAGCTTCCCACATGCAGTGCATGAGGGATATGATATACTGGCAGGATAGCCTCTTTGGGAGTCGAGGGGTATTGAAGAATTTCAAGTTCTTCAGCCCTCGGTTCAGTCTCAGTGGATATAGTCACCGAGAGTGCTGCCGCCATGTCTCGGATGAAATCCTGAAAAGACATATCCTCGGGCAGTGAATGGTGCTGCTCATACAGTGGAGAGGGCTCCGAAGGAATGTCCTGGAGACCTACGGAACCAACTGACTCGATGTCCAATTCAGAGGAACTGGAATCAAAACTTGGTAAGAAGTCAAAATAGTGTCAGTCAATACAGCACAGTTACTTACCTGTAACAGGTGATCTCTGGGAACAGCAGGAATTAGTCCTCACATATGGGTAAGTCGGAACCGACGGAGCCCGCGCAGGAAAGCTCCCCAGCTTTTCAGATGAAAAGCTTTTGGGGCTTCCCACAGCGCATGCGCGCTGCCTTCCCGCCTTCCTTACCAGCTCTCTTCAGTTCGAGTTTATAGCTGAGACAATAGAGAGAGGAAAGGAAGGTAGATAGATAGAAGATACAACTCCTAGGGGAGGTGGGTGGGTTGTGAGGACTAATTCCTGCTGTTCCCAGAGATCACCTGTTACAGGTAAGTAACTGTGCTATCTCCAGGAACAAGCAGGAATAAGTCCTCACATATGGGGACTCCCTAGCTAAGATGCCTGGGAGATCCCCCTCCAAGGGTAAACCATCTTCGTATGGATCTCAGGCATCCATTCAGGGAAGGTGGGCAGGAGTTGCTTAAGTATGGAACAGGTGTTTGAGGACAGCCTGACCAAACAAGGCATCCCGGCGGGAGTCCTTGTCCAAACAGTAATGGGCTGTGAAGGTATAAACCGAGGCCTAAGTGGCTGCTCGACAGATCTGATCTATGGATACAGAGTGAAGATGAGCCATAGAAGTAGCCATGGCTCTCACATTGTGAGCTGTGACATGGCCTTCCAGAGAAATGTTCTTACTCTGGTAAGCAAAAGAAATACACTGAGCAATCCAATTGGAAAGTGTACGTTTGGAGACTGGAAGTCCCAAATGAGAAGGATCAAAAGCCACAAAAAGTTGGGAAGACTTTCGATGTGGCTGAGTCCTGTTGAGGTAAAAGGCGAGAGCTCTTTTACAGTCAAGAGTATGAAGGTTCCTCTCTGCACTGGATGCATGAGGAGCCGGGAAAAAAAACAGGTAGATATACCTCTTGATTAAGATGAAAAGGCGAGACCACTTTGGGCATAAAGTGGGGATTCGTCCTAAGGACCACCTTATCATGATGAAATCTGGTATAAGGTGGATTAGCCACCAAAGCCTGCAGTTCACTGATGCGGCGAGCCGAAGTGACTGCAATAAGGAAAAGAACCTTCCAGGAAAGAAATTTCAAGGAGGTAGAGTCCAAAGGCTCAAAAGGTGGTTTCATAAGCTGACCTAGAACTAGGTTCAAATCCCATGCTACCGGCGGAGGTCGGATGGGAGGTTTAGTTAGGGTCAGGCCTCTCATGAACCTTGCAACGAGAGGATGAGAGGAGACAGGTTGTCCATTTATAGGTTTTAAGGATGCTGCAATAGCACTTAAATGGACTCGCACTGAATTCGTCTTGAGGCCTGCATTGGAAAGATGCAGGAGATAGTCTAGTAGAGAATTCAAAGGAAGTGCCAGAGGGTCAAGACCCTGTTGAGCACACCAAATGGAAAAACGTTTCCATTTGAAAGCATAGGAACCCCTGGTAGAGGGTTTCCTAGAGGCATGAAGGATATCTTTCACTGGCTGAGAAAGATTAAACTCATGAAGGCTTAAGCCTTCAGTAACCAAGCTCGGAGATGTAGGGACTTGGGGTTTGGGTGCCACAAAGTCCCTTTCTCCTGAGACAGAAGGTCTGGCGCAGCTCCCAGGTCCAGGGATGAGCCCTGGGAGAGCTGTAGAAGTAGAGGGAACCACACTTGGCGTGGCCAGCGTGGAGCTATAAGGATCATCGACCCGTGATCCCTCTGAAGTTTGAACAGAGTCTTGGGAATCAAATGAATGGGTGGAAAAGCATACAGGAATTCCTGACCCCAAAGCAGGAGAAAGGCGTCGTTGGCCTGAGCTCCCTGACACGGAGTCCTGGAACAGAACCGGGGAAGTTTGGCATTCCACGGACTTGCAAAGAGGTCTATGTCCGGGGTCCCCCATTCCTGGAAGATTCTGTGTATCTGGTCCATATGCAGGGACCACTCGTGTGGAAGCAGAACTCGACTGAGTCTGTCTGCCCGAGAGTTTTGAACTCCTGGAAGATACACTGCCAGAAGATGAATTTGATGCTCTCTGGCGAAAGCCCATAATCTGAGAGCTTCGTTGCAAAGCGACAGAGAGCCCGTCCCTCCTTGCTTGTTGACATAGAACATGGCCACCTGATTGTCTGTCTGAACTAGGACAGTCAGGTTGGCAAGGAGGGTATGGAAGACTGTGAGGGCAAGGAAGATTGCTCGCAGTTCCAGAAGGTTGATATGAAGGGTGGTCTCTTGGGGAGACCAGGTTCCCTGAGTGGAGAGATGTTGAAGATGAGCTCCCCACCCTGTTTGGGAGGCATCTGTTGTGAGGGTTGCTTGGGGCAACGAAGGTTGGAAGGGGGTCCCCAACAACAGATATTTGGAGGATGTCCACCACTGGAGAGACCAAAACAGACGTTTTGAGGTGAGTACCTGGTCTGACAGCAGTCCCGATGCTTGAGACCACTGGGTGGCCAATGTCCATTGAGCTGCTCTCATATGGAGACGAGCATAGGGCACCACATGAACCGTGGAGGCCATGTGGCCCAGACGTTGCAGCATTTCTCTGGCTGACAAGTGACTTCTGGACTGAGCCTGGGAGGCCAAGCTTATTAGCCGTTGGCCTCGGACCAGAGGAAGGTAGGCCCTTGCAGTGGTGGAATCCAGATAAGCCCCTATGAATTCCAGGGAGTGAGTAGGGATGAGTTGGGACTTGGGAATGTTTACCACAAGTCCCAGATATTGAAGAATACGCCTTGTGCGGTCCAAGGAAATCTGGACTTCTGACTGAGATGGAGCTCAGATGAGCCAGTCGTCCAGATATGGGAACACGAAGATTCCCATGCCTCTTAGAAATGCGGCTACGACTGCCATGCATTTTGTGAATACTCTTGGAGCAGAGGCGAGACCGAAGGGAAGTACTCTGTATTGGAAATGTTTTCCCTGGAACAGAAATCAAAGATATTTTCTGTGGGATGGATGGATGAGTATATGAGTGTACGCATCCTTGAGATCTAGAGAACAAAGCCAATCCTGACTCTGAAGGTATGGAAGGAGAATGCCCAGAGAGAGCATTTTGAATTTCTCCTTGAATAGAAACTTCTTCAATTCTCTCAGATCTAGGATAGGTCTGAAGCCCCCTGTCTTCTTTGTTATGAGAAAATAAGGGGAGTAGAACCCTAACCCCTGTTGAGGAAGAGGAACCTCCTCTATTGCCCCTTGGGCAAGGAGAGAGGAGACTTCCTGACCCAACAGGGTCAGAAGAGATGGGGGAGAACTGAATTGCCTCACCATGGTATGGGGAGGAAGGCTGGAGAAATGAAGTTTGTAGCCCTCTCTGATGATAGAGAGGGTCCATTGCTCTGATGTTATTTTCTCCCATCTGGGAGCAAAGTGAGCTAACCTTCCCGGTATGGTGAGAGGCTCTGGTTGTTCCAGAGCCAGAAATGGTAAGTTCAATAGGGGCAAGTCAAAACCCCTGAGGGGGTTGAGCCTGCTGGGGTGTAGCAGACACTGCAGACTTTGACTTTACTTGCTTAGATTGCTGACGTTTAGCAGCAAAGCGAGGCTGAGAAGATTGTTGGCCAGTATTTGTGGAAAATCTGGCCTTCTTGTAGTACGGCCTTTTAAAAGGTTTCTTTTTGGCAGGAGTAGAAGTAAACTTAGAAAGTCTATCTAGAGTGGCATTTTCTGCGTCCATTTGAGCAGCTTTAATTTGCCAGTCCTCACCAAATAAGTTCTCTTCTGTACAGGGCAGATTCCTTAAGCCATCCATGACCCAGGGTTCTAGGTCAGAAGCCTGGAGCCAAGCAAGACGTCGGGCTGCAATAGCGATTCCCGAAGCCCTGCCAGCAACCTCAAAGGAATCAAAGGCTGCCCTGTTGGAAAACTTGGAGACCTCTGAAAGTTGTGTCACCAGAGTAGTGAAGTCCTCCTTTTTATCCTCAGGGATAAAGGGGGCTAAATGCCGTACCTTTAGGGCAAGTTCTCTGAGAAACATGCCCATATAAAGGCTGTAAGAATTGATCCTGGCTATAAGCATACTAGCCTGAAAGATCTTTCTACCAAAAGAGTCGAGGGTCTTACATTCTCGCCCTGGAGGGGTAGAGGAATGCCTTTTAGGACTCTTTATCTTCTTCATAGCAGACTTCACCACAATGGAGTGGTGAGGCAGCTGAGTCTTTTGAAACCCAGGAGAAGGAGGGACCCGGTACATGGTGTCCAACCTACGGGAATGAGGAGACAGGGTTAGAGGAGTCTCCCACAAATCCATCAAGTGTTCTTGAAGGATTTCATGGATAGGCAGAGTAACTGCCTCTTTAGGAGGTTTAGAGTATCCTAAAATATCCAATTTTTTTATCTGGGTTCCTTTTCAGCAGATGTAGCAATAGAAAGTGCTTTAGCTACATCAACAATGAAATCCTGAAAGGATAAATCCTCTGGAGGAGACATCCTCCTCTTTAGAGAAGAGGGCTCCTCAGGAAGATCAAACTCAGCAGAGTCATCAGAGGAATTGAACTCATCAGAAGAATCTGAGTATTCTCTCTGTGCTTGCAATGCACGATACGCGTACCGATCGATATCGACATCGGGCGTATCGGGCATGGGATTGGTATCGGGCAAAAGCCTGAATCCAGCAAGCGGAACCGATCGACGCTTGTAAGTCGATGGTCTCGGTTCCGGTGTGGATACCGGAACCGGGGTCGGTACCGATGGAATCGGTACCGAGGGCGTCGCAGCCTTAATGAAAGCCAAAACGGCCTGCTGCTTGGTCTGGACAGTATTGCCCATGGACGCCACTGCTGCCTGGATGTCGGTACCGGTATCGACCGGTACCCCAGAGCAGTCTAACAGGTGATCGGTCGAGGCCGTGCCATCGATGTCAACCTGTAACCCCATAGGTGATGCTTTGGAGGCCGGAGCCTCCCGCCGGGGTTTTTTGGTCTGGGCAGAATCCTCGAACTCAAGATTGAGAGCCTCTCGATCTTTTGAAAGAGATTTGCTTTTAGAGGATTTGCCCACAGAAAGTTTGGTTACCTGAGATCCATCCGGAGAGGAAGACCTGGATGACTGTGATGCTGGATTATCTGAAGCAAACAGCACATGGAACTTGTTGGCCCGGTTCTGCATACCACGTTTAGACATCTGGGAGCAGAATGGGCAGTCCGGTATGGAGTGGTCAGGTCCTAAACATTTAAGACACCATTCATGGGTGTCTGTGAGAGAAATAACAGCATTGCAGTTGGTACACTTTTTAAAACCAGGAGCTGGTTTCTCCATGAGGAGAATTTGTGTAGGCCTGAAGGCCTAACAAAAGTTACCAAGCTGTGCTGAGAAAATAAAAAAAGATTTTTTTTTTTTTTTTAAAAGAAAGAAAGAGAGACAGGCAGTACCGGTTTTGGTATGGGGAAGGCAGGTACGCGGTCAAAAGAAACAAATTAAAATAAGAATTTCTTCAGCGGTGACAGGAACACGACCTGCTGGCTCCGCGGAAAAAGAGAAACTGAAGAGAGCTGGTAAGGAAGGCGGGAAGGCAGCGCGCATGCGCTGTGGGAAGCCCCAAAAGCTTTTCATCTGAAAAGCTGGGGAGCTTTCCCGCGCGGGCTCCGTCGGTTCCGACTTACCCATATGTGAGGACTTATTCCTGCTTGTTCCTGGAGATCCTGGCATCAATGCAGACAACAGATCTCAGTGCCGATATACGAAGGTATCAGAATCGATATGCCCAGAGACCGGTCCCCCTATGGGCTCTAATATGGTATTGAGTCCAGAGCTTGTGATAGTGCTGGATGCATTAGCGATGCCGCAGAGTGCCTCGATGCACCGAAAAATGAGAAACATAAGCACTGGTAAGTTAGATGCAAAGCATTGATAAGGCAGGCAAAGAGAGAATTTGAAAAAAAGCTTGCTTTGGAAGTAAACACACATAATAAAAACTTTTTCAAGTACATTCATAGCAAAAACCTGTGAGACAGTCAGCTGGACCATTATATGATAGAGGGGGTAAAAGGGGCGCTAAGGAAGGGAGGGGGAAAGCCATAGCAGAGAGACTTAATGAATTCTTTCCATCAGTC